>CM055116.1:22027216-23373069 GCA_029206835.1 Rana muscosa | reverse complement strand
CTGCAGCGGCTGCACACGCAGCAGAGGGCCATCAATGAGTACCTGTGCGACTACGGCACCAGGACAGGGTCAGGGGAGCTCAGGTTTTTTTCACCACGCCAGTGGGGCATGATCAGGGATGCATGCACTGTCCTGGCACCATTTGAGGAGGCCACGAGGATGGTGAGCAGTGACAGTGCATGCATCAGTGACACTGTACCTCTTGTCCACCTGTTGGAGCACACGCTGCGTGGAATAATGGACAGGGCACTTGAGGCAGAACAGAGGCAGGAAGAGGAGGACTTCCTTGCCTCTCAAGGCCCCCTTTACCCAGACAGTGTTCCTTCTGTCCCACCCATCGCACAGGAAGAGGAGGAGGAGGATTGTGTCAGCATGGAGGTGGAGGCTGGCACTCAGCATCATCAGCAGCAGTCTTTTAGGGATGATTTACTGTCCCAAGAAACCAGTGGACTTGTACGTGGCTGGGAGGAGGTGGCTGCGGATCATGTCGTCCTTAGTGACCCAGAGGACTCCGGACTGAATGCCTCAGCTAACCTACGCTGCATGGCCTCCCTGATCCTGCAAAGTCTGCGGAAGGATCCTCGTATTCTTCGGATCAAGGAGAGGGACCATTACTGGCTGGCCACTCTCCTTGATCCACGGTACAAGGGTAAGGTTGCGGACCTTATCGTACCGTCGCAGAGGGAGCAGAGGATGAGACAACTCCGGGAGGCCTTGCAGAAAGGTCTGTGCAACGCGTTCCCAGAGACTGGGAGGTTACAAACTCCTGGTCCTGGACAACGAGTTGCTGAGGCTTCGGGCAGTCAAAGAAGGAGCGGTGGGGAAGGTGGCCGTCTGACCGATGCGTTCAGACAATTCTTTAGTCCGCAGCCCCAAAGTATGATCGGTTCCAGCAACCATCGCCAGCGTCTGATATACATGGTGCAGGAATACCTAGGGGCAAGGTCAGACTTGGACACCTTCCCCACCGAAAATCCTCTGGCTTACTGGGTCTTGAGGATGGATCACTGGCCAGAGCTTGCACAGTATGCAATTGAGCTACTGGCCTGTCCTGCATCCAGCGTTCTTTTAGAACGCACATTCAGTGCTGCTGGAGGATTTGTCACGGATCACAGGGTGCGCCTGTCCACCGACTCGGTTGATCGACTGACTTTCATCAAGATGAACCAGTCTTGGATCACCACCAGCTACCACACACCAGATGCTGATATAACAGACTAATTGATTTTAAAATGTCACATCCCTTCAAGACTGATGCTGATGCTGAGTGCCTGTGCTGTTATGTTGTCTGGCTATCCTCCTCCTCCTCCTCCTCAATGATACGATTAACGATGATAGCTTGGAAGATCATTTTGGTTTATGGGTGACGCCACCAGTGGCTAAGGCCCAATTTTTCAGCCCCTGTTTAACAGGGGCGTGTAATTAAAATTTTTGATGCAATACTTTGCAACAGGCCTCATTGCTGTGCTCCAAGTACAGTATCTGTGAGGGGTTGCAGTGTTGTGCCACCAGTGCCTAAGGCCCAATTTTTCAGCCCCTGTTCAACAGGGGCATGCAATTATAATTATTGATCTAATAATTCACAGCAGGGCCCATTGCTGCGCCCACCAAGAGTAACTGTCAGGCCTTACAGTGTTGTGGCACCAGCAACACCATCACCACCACCACCACCACCAAAGGCCCAGTTTTTCAGCCCCTGTTCAACAGGGGCATGCAATTATAATTATTGATCTAATAATTCACAGCAGGGACCATTGCTGCGCCCACCAAGAGTAACTGTCAGGCCTTACAGTGTTGTGGCACCAGCACCACCATCAAAGGCCCAATTTTTACTACCACTGATCAACAATTATATGTTATTACAATTCCTGATATTATACTTGACAGCAGGGCGTTCCAGCACCCACCAAGAATAATTGTGAGTGCTTTCAGTGTTGTGCCAACACCAACACCTAAGGGGCCAATTTCTGCAGAGTATATACGGAAGGTCCCTACTTTCAAACATCCAACTTACAAACTACTACTACTTGCAAACGGAAGAAGACAACAGGAAGTGAGAGGAAATCTACCCCTTGGAAGGAAAATTCTCTCCTGTAAGAATTAATATGGGAGAAAGGTGTCTCCTCTCTACTGATGCTTTATCACCAATCCTTGTTTCAATACAAACACCACATTTCAAAAACAGTTGTCATTGGGACGCAAAGTGAGGTGAAATGTTCTGAACAGGGGCACAGACAGCAAAAAAAATGTGACAGGGGTGATAACCGTTCCCTATGTTTTCCAAAAAGCTAAAAAAAGGAATTTGGCATGGAGCTACACTTAAACAATGCAGCTGTTCAAAATTACAAACAGATTCTACATAAGAACAAACCTACAGTCCATGTCTTGTATGCACCGCCTGTATACGGCTGTTCAGAGTATATAGGGGCTTTTTTATTTTGTGTGCGGGGTTCCCCTTAATATCCATACAAGACCCAAAGGGGCTAGTAATGGGCTGGGGTAGGGGGGGGGGGGGGGGTTGATGGGGTAGCTATGCCATTTTTCCTAAAGATTTTCATCCATATTACCGGGACCAGACATTGCATTAAAGCCGCAAGCAGTTTTAAATGGCTTTTTTTCCTTTAGAAATGTTATTTTGTGCAGGGACAGTTCTAAACACGGGAAACACGTGGCACTTCACAGGCATACTTTAGACACCCCCCAGGTACAATATTTAAAGGAATATTTGACTTTTTTTTTTTCACTTTATGCATCATTAAAATGACTGCTCCCGGAAAACGTCCGTTTTTAAAACTTCTTTTTGCATTGATACATGTCCCCTGGTGCAGAACCCGGGTTCCCAAACTCTGTTTCGGACAATAACATGGATAATAGTCGTTATAATTAGCACTTTAGAATCCGAACGTTCGCATCCATTGTATTTAATAGGGTTCTAATGTTCGCGCGAACTTTCGGTCCGTTCGCAGGTTCTGGTGCGAACCGAACCCGGGGGTGTTCGGCTTATCACTACTCATTATGATTTAAAAAGAAACCTTCACCATCTCAACCCTTCCCGTCTCTACTCTGCGACTGACCACCTCTATGATAAAAATCAAACCCTGTTCCTGCACTGACCTAGCTTCTGTCTACAATACTTCACTTCTAGCCTCACTGGACACACTGCCTCCCCCTCACTATACACAGAATCAGGCCCCGCCCCCTTCAAGCCTGGCAAACAGATGATACTAGAAGTCTGAAAAAACACAGCCGTGCTCTCGAGTGCCCGTGGCGTAAGACGAAGTCCCAGAAAGATTTCAGCCTGTATGAATCTTCAACCCAAAAATACAATTCCAGCCTCCTCACTGCCAAGCAGACCTATTTCATCACTCCCATTAAAAACGTATCATCACGTCAACTCTTCTTTACCTTCAACTCTTTACTTCGTCCTCCACTGCCTCCACCCACTAACTCACTCACTGCCCAGGAGATCGCCAATCACTTCAAACAGAAGATTGATTCAATTTGCGAGGAGAACTCTACTGTTCAGATACCCTCCACGCTCTACACCTCATACCCACAGGTACAATCATTACTTTCCTCTTTCAACCCCACCACTATAGATGAGGTTGCTAAACTACTTGCTAACGTCCATCTTACCACCTGCCCTCTGGATCCTGTTCACTACTCCTACTCCTGGACCTCTCTGCCTCCTTTGATACGGTTGACCATCCCCTCCTCCTCAATAAACTCCATGCCTTTGGTCTCCATGACTGTACTCTTCGCTGGTACTCTACCTACTTATCCAACCGCACCTTTAGCATTACTTACAATTCTACATCCTCCTCCCCTCTACCTTTCCCTGTTGGGGTCCCCCAAGATTCTGTTCTTGGACCCCTCCTATTTTCAATCTATTTTCAATCTACACCTCCTCCCTGTGTCAGCAGATCCAATACCATCTCTACACTGATGACACTCAAATCTATTTCTCTACCCCTGAACTCACTCCTTCAGTCTCCTCAAGTATCACTAATTTACTATCAGATATATCAGTCTGGATGTCGCACCACTTCCTCAAACTGAACTTATCATTTTTCCTCCCCCACTTGCCTCTTCCCCTGATCTCTCTGTCAAAATCGATGGCACAACTATAAGCCCATCCCCACATGCCAAGGTCCTAGGAGTAGTCCTGGACTCTGAACTCTCCTTTAAGCCCCACATCCAATTACTCTCTAAATCTTGCTGCTTCAACCTCTGCAACATCCCAAAAATACACCCCTTTCTAACCTATGACACAACGAAGCTCTTAATTCACTCCCTGGTCATCTCTTGCCTCAATTACTGCAACTTCCTCCTCATTGGCTTACCTCTACATACTCTATCCCCCCTTCAATCCATCATGAATGCTGCTGCCAGACTCATCCACCTTACCAACCGCTCTGTCTCTGCTACTTCTCTCTGTCAATCCCTCCACTGGCTTCCGCTCACCCAACAAATTCGATTCAAAATACTAGCAACTACCTACAAAGCCATCCACAACTCTGCCCCCAGCTACATCACTGACCTAGTCTCTAAATACCAACCTAATCGTTCTCTTTGTTCCTCTCAAGACCTCCTGCTCTCTAGCTCTCTCATCACCTCCTCCCATGCTCATCTCCAGGACTTTTCCAGAGCCCTATCCAAGCCTATGGAACTCCTTACCCCAATCTGTCCGTCTATCTCCTACTCTGTTAGCTTTTAGGCGATCCCTGAAAACCCTCCTATTCAGAGAAGCCTTACCTACCCACATCTACCAACTGTATTTTCATTTTGTCTATCTGATCATCCCTCACAGCTACTATCCTTTGTTCCACTTGACCCTCCCTTTTATATTGTTAGCCGGGCCCTCTGATCCCTCCTGTATTGAATTGTATTGGAATTGTACGGTCTTCCCTGCGGTTGTAAAGCGCTGCGCAAACTGTTGGCACTATATAAACCCTGTATAATAATAATAATAATAATAATAAAAACGATTAAACACAGTTGATTGATAAACACAATTTTCAGCCAAACACTAACCATGAGTGAAAGAAAAGTTTTTGTGTTTATCATTCATATTCTCTGAAAATGGCATAAGAAATCATAAATTCTGCCAGGGTATGTAAACTTATGAGCACAACTGTATACTAAAAATCTTTGACCAAAATAGAAGAACTATCGGACAATAATACCATATATATGACATTGCAACTCTTGCACTAAAGCATCTCCAACATGTCTCTTGATTTTCAATATTAATTTTATGCATATCCACCGGGTATCGATACCATCTTGCTAGTATTTTGTAATTCCTCTCTTGGTGTCTAGTTGATAAAGACAATTTATGATTTAAGAGGAACGATTATTCCCATTCAGAACTGTGAATTTTCGTCTCTAATTCTTCTTTCGATTTTGTTAAATATGTTAGTTCTTCACCAACAATTTTAGGAAGTAAATATTTATAAATAGTAGATAGGACATGAACTGGTTTTTGTTTTTGTAGAATTCATTTTTCAAATTCTGTTAATGGTCTGTCTAATGGGGAGTTTAGTGTCAAAGATTGAATATATGTTTGTAGTTGTTGATGTTGCATCCATTTAGTCCTAAACTCTAAGCCCAAAGAATTTAATGGGGGGGGGGGGGGGGAATTTGCCATCTATCAAGGTCTGGACCAGTCTTACATCCTCACTACTATGCCATTTAAGAAAGATTGGGGCTTCTACTGCTGGTGGAAATTTGGGATTGGAAAATAAAGGTATCATAGGCCCAGTCTTGGTAGATTTCTTCCTCACCAGTACATCCCATACTTTTAGTGTTGAGGAGACTAACATTGGCATCTCCCTCATCGCTGGTCGAAAGTTTATGGTAACCCATGGTAGTGATTTCAGTTTCATAGCAGTGATATTCTCTTCCAATTGCACCCATTGCTTACAGTTTTCATTATGAAACCAGTCCACTATCCTGGTTACAAATACTGAGCGTAGATATATTGTAAAATCTGGGAGGGCCATGCCTCCATTCATCTTTGTCCTAGTTAATATATCTCTTCTGGATTCGGGGGGGATCTATGTGCCCAAACAAATCTCCCCACAGCTTTACGTAATTGACCCAGTAAAGCTGTTGGGAAAAATATTGGGATTGTTTGGAATATATATAATAATTTTGGTAGTATATCCATTTTTACTATTTTAATCCTTCCAATCCAGGAAAAAAACACCTTGTCGTATTTTTGGATAAGTTTCATTGCAATTTAAATTATCGGAGAGTAATTACATTTTTGAAGCTTAGTTAGGTTTTGAGGGATATATCCCTAAATATTTAATGGCGTTTTTTTGCCATTTGAAAGAAAAATTTATTTGAAGAAGACCTAAAATTTTACTTGATAATGTAATATTTAATGCTTCAGATTTATAATAATTTACTTTACAATTACTCACTGCACCAAAATGATTTTTTTTTCACCAAATTCCTGGATTAGGTTTGGTATAGTCACTACTGGATTAGTAATATATAACAGAAGATCATCTGCAAACTCCGGCATTTCTTTTCAGCGTGCTTGCCTATAGCAAGGCGCTGGGAAAATTTGACCCCCTCCTTCCTTTTTCTGAAGTCATCATAATCTTAATAGAAAAAAACATGTGAAACGGCACTAAACAACTATACCTATAAAAATATATGAATAAGCAGCAATAATTTTGTGCAACACAATCACAAACAATGTATAGAAATCAATAAAAATTGCACTATAAAAAACTCAAGCCCTGTACACACGATCGGATATCCTATGGATTTTCGTCTGATGGATGCTTTTCATCAGACAAACCGATCGTGTATGGGACCCATCGGTCTTTTTTCCATCGGTTTAAAAAAATAGAACATGTTTTAAATTTTTCCGATGGATAAAAAACCAATCGAAAACTCTGATCGTCTATGGGCAAGTCCATCGGATCAAAAACCCACGCATGCTCAGAATCAAGTCGACGCATGCTCAGAAGCATTAAACTTCATTTTTCTCGACTCATCGGAGTGTTTTACGTCGCCGCGTTTGGAACGGTCGGTTTTTTGACTGATGGTGTGTGGGCAAGACCGATGGAAAACAGTTTCATCGGATATCCGATGGACAAATCCATGGGACTAAAATCCATAGGAAATCTGATCGTGTGTACAGGGCTTTAGACTAAAGTCCATAGGTGTACTAAAGAAGTACACCTATGGACTTTAGTCTGAGTTTTTTATAGCGCAATTTTTATTGATTTTTATAATCATAATCTTGAATGATCACTTCCTATATGAATCTTTATGTGCAAAAGTGCATCTAACCATGTCCAAGTTTCTTCAATTGTGTCAACCGTGAATTCAAGATCAGAGATGCATATCCATATTCTAACATTCTCCCACTCATACCCTTCATGTTATCCACGCCAAATTAAAATCTATAAAGAAATCTAGATACAAATAAAAATATTTTCAACACTTAATTTAAATCATTATTGTTTTATGTAAAACAATTTTTATGTTTAGTTTTGTGGGATGTGGCCAAACTGTAATCTAATCAGTAACCATTTTGTTTAATTTTAAATCATCTCAATATCTTGCAGCGTGGACCTTGAAGAGTACAAAAGCATCTTGGTGATGATGTTTGCTGTCAATAAGATTAACAAGGACCCTGATCTTCTGCCCAATGTTACCCTGGGCTATCATATATTTGATACTTGTAATGATCCAAGGAATACTTTGGGATATGTCACAAAGATATTGTCTAGAGAAAATGAAACTCCTAACTATTACTGTAAGGGACATGGAGAAGTGGCTGGTTTTATTGTTGACAGTACTTTCTATTCAAATCATGCAATGGCCCAGTTACTTAGTCTGTATAAGTACACACAGGTAAGTGATCACTGCAATATAATATGGTGTGTACAATAGATGGCTTAGTACAGTCTATGTGGATTTTTTTTAGCCTTGCTTTTCTAGAATGAGTTCAGATCAGAATTAACAGAACTTTGAATAATTCAGGTGCACAAAACATTGTAACTTGGGGACATTATTCGGTGATTATTATCCTCACAGTCCACTCAGTCCCACCACTTTCCTGAACAGTTTTAATTGCTTGAATTAGAGAACAATCCAGTTGGCCCAATCCCATCATGTCCCTTTAGTAGGTTCTTTAAGCTGTTTTCTGATGTTTTGGCTCTAATGCCCAGAAAATTAGCATAATAATCAGGAACTGTAAGAAAACAAGTTGTGCCATTTGTTTAGGACTTCTTTAAGTAGTTGCTTTTATTAAACTGATCAGAACTGAATGTATCTGGATGTCTGCCTATATTAATGTATTGCATGTTCAGAATCTGTACAGGACATACAACTCAGTACAGTTGTCAGTGACTTCCTTCACAATTAATCCATTCCCGACCGGCTCCTGCACATATATGTTGGCAGAATGGCACGGCTGCGCAAAGTAACGTATATTTACGTTACTTTGCCGCCAGCTCCGTGACCGTGCCCGCGGGGACCCCCGGACTCCAGTGTAAACAAGGCACCTCCTTGTTCTGCCTAGTGTTGGACACTGATCGTCTGCGCCCTCTCATTGGGAGCAGCGATCAGTGTCGTGTCACAGTAAGCCCCGCCCCCACACAAATAGAATCACTCCCTAGGACACACTTAAAGCGGAGTTCCACCCAAAATTGGAACTTCCGCTTAATCCACTCCTCGCCCCCTTACATGCCACATGTGGCATGTCATTTTTTTGGGGGGGGAGTGGGGGCTTCAGTAGGAGTGGGACTTCCTGTCCCACTTCCTCCTTCCGCCCAGGTCCCGCTTCCTCCTTCCGCCTAGGACTTCCTGTCCCACTTCCGCCCAGGGCCCGCTGTAGGCGATCACCTAGGACACGTGACAGGTCCCAGGCGATCGCCTGTCCACTCAGATTGCGCAGCGCCACTCGCGCATGCGCAGTGAGTGCCCGGCCGTGAAGCCGAAAGCTGTCACGGCTGGGTGCCCACAGTAGGAATGGAGGTGCCGGCAGAGAAGGGGGGAGAGGAGCGAAGCTCCATTCGGCCACGTCGCTGGACAGTGGAGCAGGTAAGTGTCTGTTTATTAAAAGCCAGCAGCTACACTTTTTGTAGCTGCTGACTTTTATTAAACATAAAAGAAGGCTGGAACTCCCCTTTAACCCCTTCCTAGCCCCCTAGTGGTTAACCCCTTCACTGCCAGTCACATTTATACAGTAATCAGTGCATTTTTTATAGCACTGATCGCTGTATAAATGTGAATGGTCCCAAAATAGCGTCAAAAGTGTCCGATATGTACGCCATAATGTCGCAGTCACGATAAATATCTCTAATCTCCGCCATTACTAGTAAAAAAAATATATATTATTAAAAAGACCATAAAACTACCCCCTATTTTGTAGACGCTATAACTTTTGCACAAACCAAATCAATAAACGCTTATTGCGATTTTTTTCCCCAAAAATATGTAGAAGAATGCGGATTGGCCTAAACTGAGGAAAAATACATATTTTTTTATATATTTTTGGGGGATATTTTTTTATAGAGAAAAGTAAAAAATATTGCTTTTTTTTTTCAAAATTGTCTCTCTATTTTTGTTTATAGCGCAAAAAAAAAAAAAACAGAGTTGATCAAATACCACCAAAAGAAAGCTCTATTTGTGGTGGAAAAAGGACCTCAAAAAGTGGCCCGGTCATTTGGCAGCCAAATCCTCCGGGGCTGAAGTGGTCCTCACCAGGTGCCACCATTGCTTCCCATTTGGAATTTTACTATCAATGGATGGTGGCTTTTAACAAAGTCCAACTCACACTGTGAATCCCTTGCAGCCTACACATAGGGAAGAAATGGGGCAGAAGCAGAGGGATCACAGATCCAAGAAGATAAAGTAGAAGCCAGCACATCAATTTACTTGCAGTAAAAATCTTGGTTTCCTGAGACATAACACCAATGGAATTTCATGGCAGGACAGGGACACATACATTGTGGTGAGAAGAAAGGCCTAATAGTACAAGAAGTAAATATAGCACAAATGAACCAATCAAGTGACAGCATTAGTGCATGTAAGTAATACATGTTGCTCCATTCCCACCACCACTCTACCCGTTGAAAGGTAACTACGAGTGAGGGTCTGGTGTCATTATATGGGGCTAGTACAGGGCAGTAGGGATGAGCCAAACACCCCCCGGTTCGGTTCGCACCAGAACCTGCGGACGGACCGAAAGTTCCTGCAAACTTTAGAACCCTATTAAATACAATGGACGCGAACGTTCGAAATCTAAAGTGCTAATTATCAAGGCTAATATGCAAGTTATTGTCCTAAAAAGGGTTTGGGGACCCGGGTTCCGCCCCAGGGGACATGTATCAATGCAAAAATAAGTTTTAAAAATGGCCGTTTTTTCGGGAGCAGTGATTTTAACCACTTAAGGACCTTGCCTGTTTTTCAGATTTGGTGTTTACAAGTTTAAAACATTTTTTTTTGCTAGAAAATTACTTAGAACCCCAAAACATTATATATTGTTTTTTTTCTAACATACTAGAAAATATATTAGTGGTCATTGCAATACTTTTTGTCACATCGTATTTGCGCAGCGGTCTTACAAGCGCACTTTGTTTGAAAAAAAATCACTTTTTTAAATTAAAAAATAAGACAACAGTAAAGTTAGCCCAATTTTTTTTATATTGTGAAAGATAATGTTACGACGAGTAAATTGATACCCAACATGTCACACTTCAAAACTGTGCCCGCTCGTGGAATGGCGTCAAACTTTTACCCTTAAAAATCTCCATAGGCGATGTTTAAAAAAATTCTACAGGTTGCATCTTTTGAGTTACAGAGGAGGTCCAGGGCTAGAATTATTGCTCTCGCTCTAACGATTGCGGGGATACCTCACATGTGTGGTTTGAACACCGTTTTCATATGCGGGTGCTACTCACGTATGCGTTCGCTTCTGCGCGCGAGCTCGTCGGGATGGGGCGCTTTAAAAAAAATTTTTGTTTGTTTTCTTATTTATTTTACTAGATTCTATTTATTTTTACACTGTTTTAAAAAAAATAATAAAATGGATCACTTTTATTCCTATTACAAGGAATGTAAACATCCCTTGTAATAGAAAAAAGCATGACAGGTCCTCTTAAATATGAGATCTGGGGTCAATAAGACCTCAGATCTCATATGTACACTAAAATGCAAAAAAAAATGTCCCTTTAAGACGTATGGGCGGAGCTGTCGTTTTGACGTCAGCTCCGCCCTGCTATGGTATGGAGACAGGTGGGGGCCATCTTGCCCTCACTCTTATCCATACCACAGAGGGAGAAGGACCCGATCGCCTCCGCCGCTACCGACGGCTCCGGTAAGCGGCGGAGGGCGCGGGAGAGCGGCGGGAGGGGGGCCCTTTCCCGCCGCCGATAACGGTGATCTTGCGGCGAATCCGCCGCAGAGACCACCATTATCGTAAACACGACCGCTCACTGAAGAGATGGATATCTCGGTTGTGGCAGCAGCTGCTGCCGTTACCGAGATATCCCTCTTCAAAAAAATGACATATATATATATATATATATACAGTGAGCGGTCGTCAAGTGGTTAATGATGCTTAAAGTGAAAAAAAAGTGAAATATTCCTTTAAATATCGTACCTGGAGGGTGTCTAAAGTATGCCTGTGAAGTGGCACGTGTTTCCCGTGTTTAGAACTGTCCCTGCACAAAATGACATTTCTAAGGAAAAAAAAGTTATTTAAAACTGCTTGCGGCTTTAATGTAATGTGTGGTCCCGGCAATATGGATGAAAATCATTGCGAAAAATGGCATGGGTACCCCATCAGCCCACTACCAGCTCCTTTGGGTGTTGTATGTATATTAAGGGGAACCCCGCACCCAAATTTAAAAAAGGCCCTATATACTCTGAACAGCAGTATACAGGCGGTGCATACAAGACAGGGACTGTAGGTTTGTTCTTAAGTAGAATCAGTTTGTAATTTTGAACAGGTACATTGTTTAAGTGTAGCTCCAGCCAAAAAATCTATTTTTAAGCTTTTGGAAAACATAGGGAAGGGTTATCACCCCTGTAACATTTGTTTTGCTGTCTGTGCCCCTGTTCATAACATTTCACCTCACTTTCCATCCCAATGACAACTGTTTTTTGAAAATTTGGGTTTTTTATTGAAACAAGGATTGGTAATAAAGCATCGAAAGTGGGGGGGGGGGGTGAATGGCAAATGTAAAAAAATGAAATATTAAATTAAAATATACAGTTCCAAAGATTGTCACCATATAGGTAAATACATGAAAACCTTCTTTACACCCGACGCGTTTCGGGGTAACCTTCTACAGGTGTGTGTAGAGAAGGACAATTAGTTCATCTAAGCATAAAAATAGATCAAGTTAATTACATGCATTTAGAACATTATTATCAAATATATACAAAAAGTTTTCTTTATATATGATGTATATACATGTAATCATTCACTTACGTATTATAAATGTAGTAGAAGAATGATGAATATTTAATTCGATGCGATTTTTTAAAAAGCATTGAAAATATGAACAGCACGCTGGGTTCTGTCAATGAAGTTGCCAGTCAAGCAAGAAGTGGATATCAGAATATACAATTAATGCAGGTTTGAGAAGGACATTTATAAGGAACAGGCGTTCATCCCGTTAGGGAGAAATTATTCCAAAGTTCGAGAAGCCGGTGGATCAACCAGAAGAGATATACTGGGACTGGGATAGAGGTCCCTAAGAATATAAAAGAATAAATACAAATAATGGATTGTACCCCGATGGGGCTAAATATATTATATAGAAAGAGTAGAGATTTACTACAATAACAGTTTATATGTTAAAAAGTTAGGATAAAGGATAATGAAAGGTTATATATGTATATGTACCTGAGTATATGAGATCCGCAAAACACCTAATGTCCGCTGTCAAACAGTACACTGTATTACTACAGGAATAGAAAAAGATATGACATTACTATAGGGATTAATCTAGCCTTAATTTTAACCTCTGATTTTTTTTTAAAGTATTTATAGAACTATTTAAAATAATATTATAAAGAAAATAAGAAATAAAAAAGGAGGGGGGCCTAGATCAAATATATACACTATATCATTATCCTATTAAAATTATGCTGATTTACTCACTCCAATTTGTCCTAAAAATTACAGGATATGTCTGTATATTCATAATAAGTCAAATAACATAATTTGATTGAATTATGTAAAGAAACAAAAAATATATCAATATAATGATATTTTTTGTTGTTTAATATTTGTTCATATAGATGATAGCATAAACAAATAAGTTTGAATAATTAAATCCAAAACCAGGGAGTACCCGAACATAAGGGTGATGGCTTAATAAACATATAAAAGCCATATCTATAGAGATCCACTAGAGCAGTGGTTCTCAACTCCGGTCCTCGGGACCCACTAACAGGCCAGGTTTGCAAGATAACTGAACTGCATCACAGGTGAGATCGTTTTCTGCTCAGTGATTGCCGTATTCTAGTCGGCATCTCCCCCAAAGGAATACCTAAAACCTGGCCTGTTAGTGGGTCCCGAGGACCGGAGTTGAGAACCACTGCACTAGAGGGTAGTGTTGCATAATATCATTAAAGCAGGTAATATAGACCTGGAACTTACTTGACAGAGTCGACCTCACACCATGACAATCCAGCAAAGAATGCTGGTGTGGAGGTGTGGGTGCTCAGTATTTATATCAAGTCCCTCCCATCAGCTATCGCAGATAAACGCAGACAGTTGACTGCAAGAAATAAGGATAGTAGGGAACTCCTAATTAGCCCCCTGGATCTAGTGAATATCAATATAATGATATTTTCTGTTGTTTAATATTTGTTCATATAGATCAGTGGTTCTCAACCTGGGGGTCGAATTATGATTTGTCAGGGGGTCATCACATCCTGGGCTGTTCCTGAAGCCTGCACCGTTCTCCCAGCCTTTTTTCGGCCGCCCAGCAGAGCTGTCACTGGAGCCCGCGGCCACCCACTCAGCCTCTTCGCAGCTGCCCATTCAGTTTACGGCATGGCTGGGGGGGGGGGGGCAGAGACTAGAGGTCAGCTAACTGGTGAGGAATATCAAGTGAGAGGGGCTGGAGGAGACCCTATCTCCTGATTTTGGCATAGGTGCCACTGCTATGAGACACCACAAAGTCAGAGACCCAGTAAAGCCGGAGACACAGTGAGTAACACTACCTGTGATTATAGTTGCCATTAAAAGTCCCCACTACAATTCTAAGATCAGCTGATGACCTTGATCAAAAACACCTAAGTTGGCTGATCAGAACTCCCCCCAGCATTGCCACTCATCCCAACTCCCCGCCAGCACTGCCACTCATCCCATTTCTCCAATCCCCCCAACAAGGAGTAAGAGAAGGAATAAATATAGAGAATACATGGAAGGTAGAGGAAAAGAGGGGGAGGAACAAAGAAAAAGGGAGAGAAAGAATAAGAGAAAGAACAAGAAATACGGCTAGAGAGAAAGATGGGGGGAAAAACAAGAAATTAGGATAGAGAGAGATAAAAGGGAAAGGCAGGAGAACGAGCGGTACATCCTAGAATGTACCATAAGGGGTTTTAATATTGTACGAGTGGAAAGGACTCTGGGAGCGCTAAATTTCAGTGGGTTAGGGGCGAAAATTACTTGTCTTGCCTTGGGTGCTGACAACCCACGCTACAAAAATAATCTTATTGTTGGGGGTCCCCACAACTTGGGAAATTTTATCAAGGGGTCACGGCACTAGAAAGGTTGAGAACCACTGATATAGATGGTAACATAAACAAATACTTTTAAATAACTAAATCCAAACTAGAGAGTACCTAAGCATATGGGTGATGGTTTAGTAAACATATAAAAGCCATATCTATAGAAATCCACTAGAGGGTAGTGTTGCATAATATCAATGAGGCAGGTAGTATAGACATGGAATTTACTTAACAGAGTCAACCTCACACCATGACAATCCAGCAAGAAATGCTGGTGTGGAGGTGTGGGTGCTCAGTATTTATATCAAGTCCCTCCCATCAGCTATCGCAGTTAATCGCAGACAGCTGACTGCGATAAACAAGCATAGTAGGGAACTCCTAGTTTGTCCCCTGGATCTGGTGTGCGCGGCAAAGCCCCCACGGCGCATGCGCAAAGTCATCGCGTCGGGGCAGCGTCACGCACACCACATCCACCGACACAATAAGCCTCAACTGCGGGCTGAGCATGTCCGCTAGGAGTGGCAAAATCAAGGGTGTGGGCGGAGATGGAAGGTCAACCCACAGAATCTCTAACGCCGCCCAGGTTCAAAGAACCGGCGGCTTTGTGTGCCGGGCAATCCCTTTGATCGACCACCGCAAACAATCTCGGAAAGCCTGCATAAAGAAAAGGCAAAATGGACTAAAAGTAAAGAAATAGTAATACCCAAATATTACATAAAAGTTTAACCAATAATAGGAGTGTTCAATATAAAGTTGACTGGCATACCCCATACAGTAGATGTTAAATATAACCCAACTAGAAGATAACAAAATTACATAAACAGGTACATTAATCATAAATTGTAAATTATATGAGATTAAATGGTATTTAAAGGCAAACCAGCAGATACTGATATTGCTCTAAAATTACGTTAGTGGCTCATTTTTCTATGCCACCTGAGGAGAAGCCCTCCAGAAAAGGTTTAAAGCAAATAGCTTCATTTAAGCCTGGAGGCAATGTGGCATTTAACTGGAAAATCCATCTAAGTTCCATCTGAAGGAGGGTCTTATTCCAGTCATGCCCCCTGGGATTGGGGTGTAACCTATCCAGGATCAAAAATTTGACACTGGGGAATACTCCACAATGTACCAGGGTGACATGGCATCTAGGCTTGTGCACAACGGAAAAATTTGTTCCGTTTCGGTTCGTTTCTTTCCGGTCCTGTTGATTCGTAATCATTCGTAATTTTGCTAGACGGGATTTTTCGTGTTCGGACTCATTCGTATTTTTGCAAGCGACATTTTTCGTTGAATTTTTTGTTGCTTTATAATTCGTACTTTCGGTAGAGTACGTTGTTTTTCGTTGATTCTGGACACAACTCCTACTTTCGTAACTTTTTTTGGGTTCGTTGATTCGTAATTTTCTGTGTCTCTCTCACGACGACGCTGACTATTATGCCTAATGTGCTTCGAATGGATTTGTACTTTTCTAAATACATAGCGGTTATTTGTAACGATTCGAAATCTCGTATTTTACTTTCGTTTTTTATATGCGGCTATAGCCTCCGCCCCTGTACACCATTTTGAGAGGGTTCAGCACGGTGAGGGAGAAGCAGAGAGCAGAGCAGAGTGTTATTGTGCTTCGAATGGATTAGAAATCTCGTATTTTACTTTCGTTTTTTACATGCGGCTATAGCCTCCGCCCCTGTACACCATTTTGAGAGGGAGTTCAGCATGGTGAGGGAGAAGCAGAGAGCAGAGTGAGTGTTATTGTGCTTCGAATGGATTAGAAATCTCGTATTTTACTTTCGTTTTTTACATGCGGCTATAGCCTCCGCCCCTGTACACCATTTTGAGAGGGAGTTCAGCACGGTGAAGGAGAAGCAGAGAGCAGAGCAGAGTGAGTGTTATTGTGTTTCCAATGGATTTGTACATTCGTAAGTTTTTTCATAACGAATTATGCCGAAGACATTCGGGCATTCGCTATTTTGCGGTATAATTTATTTCGGATTCGGTTTTATTCGTAATTGCTTTGTTCGGAAATTCGAATGCTTCCGAATGTCCGAAAGTTGCTAAATTCGGACGAATTTCGATTCGTTACGAAACAAATTGCACAAGCCTAATGGCATCCCAGGGAGAGGTCCGGATCACACAACCGCATGCTGTGGATGGGTCTATAGACCCTCCTCCAGAATTCCAGCTTGGTCTTCCCAATATAGAAGCAACCACAGCTACATTGCAACAGGTAAATGACTCCCAGGGTTCTACAATTTGCAAAGTGTTTCAGATAGAATGTTTTTCCATTTGGAAGGACAGGGTTCTTTTGTACAAGCATATATCTACAGTAATTGCACTTTCCACACATAAAAGTGCCCTTGTATTTACAGTGTATAGGTACATTTTTGAACTCACTGCTAACGACTCTATCACTAATGGATGGAGCTCTTCTGAAAGTGAAGAGTGGCTTTTCTGGAACCAAGGGACCCAAGGCTGGATCTAGTGTCAACATATGCCAATATTTTTCAATGATTTGTTTCACTTGATATGGTTGTTGATTATATCTTGTGATAATTCTCAAAATGTTGTGATCTTTCATTTCTTGATCTCATTGTTACTTGTTTAAATGATCTTTTTAAAGAAGCATGTGAATAGCCCCTGAGAAGGAGCCTATCACAAAGTTTCCCAGCCTCTATTACAAAGGTTTTGTCATCAGTACAGTTACATTTTATCCTTAAATATTGACTATAAGGAATATAGTCAATTAATGGTTGTGGGTGGAAGCTCGTAGCATGGAGTATTGTGTTACCCGCTGTGGGTTTTCTATATAGTTTAGTACACAATTTACCTCCAATACCTTTGTAAATTTCCACATCCAGAAAAGTAACCGAGTCCTTATCAAAGGACATGGTGAAATTTAGATTAACCACTTCAATACCATGCACTTATACACCTTCCTGCCCAAGCCAATTTTGAGCTTTCAGCGCTGTCGCAATTTGAATGACAATTGCGCAGTCATGCAACACTGAACCCAAATAATTTTTTTATCATTTTGTTCCCACAAGTAGAGCTCTCTTTCGGTGGTATTTGATCGCCTCTGCGATTTTTATTTTTTGCACAACAAATAAAAAAGAGCGGAAATTTAAAAAAAAAAAAAAGTTTTTCTTTCTTTCTGTTAATTTTTTTTGTAAATAAGTACCTTTTCTACTTCAATGACGGGCACTGACAAGGCGGCACTAACGGGCACTGATAAGGCGACACTGATGGGCACCGATGAGGTGGCACCAATGAGGTGGCACTGATGGGCACTGATGGGCACTGATGATGGGCACTGATAGGCGACACTGATGGGCACTGATATGTGGCACTGGTATGCAGCACTGATGGGCACTCATAGGCGGCACTGATGGGCACTCATAGGCGGCATTGATGGGCACTCATAGGCAGCACTGATGGGCACTTATAGGCGGCACTGATGGGCACTTATAGGCGGCACTGGTAGGTGGCACAGATGGGCACTGATAGGTGGGCACTTATGGGCAGAGATGGGCATGGATGGGCAATGATAGGTGGCACTGATGGACACTGGTAGGTGGCACTGATGGACACTGGTAGGTGGCACTGATGACACTGGTAGGTGGCACTGATGACACTGGTGGCTGGCATTGCTGGGCATCACATGCCATGATGGTGCCATGATGGTGCCAGTCATTGCCCATTTGTGGGCACTGATTGGCATATGTTTTGTGTGTATTTCTGCATGTGGATGGCCATGGGGGACTTACCTGGCCATCCACATGCTCGGGGCTTCTCTGGTGGTCCTGGGGGGCTTCCCTGGTGGTCCAGTGTGGGTATCTGAGGGGGGGGCTGTGCTGCTAAACAATCAGCGTGAACCCCCCCTGTCAGGAGAGCCGCCGATCGGCTCTCCTCTACTCGCGTCTGTCAGACGCGAGTGAGGAAGAGCCGATCAACGGCTTTTCCTGCTTACATCGTGATCAGCCGTGATTGGACACGGCTGATCACGTGGTAAAAAGCCTCCGCCGGAGGCTCTTTACCGAGATCAGTGTAGCGGTGTGTCAGACTGACACACCGCTCCACCGATCGCCGCGATGCGCGCCCCCCACCCGGACGCGCGGCGGCTGTTATCCTGCAGGACGTCATATGAAGTCCAGTGTGGATAACTGAACCACTTCCCGGACGTCAATTGCCTATTGACTGGGCGGGAAGTGGTTAAAGTTCTTTTTATTCATCCTTAAAAAGCACTGCTGAAGCAAATCCTGGGGTCCGTCCCAGACGACTAGGATATCGTCCAGATAACGGTACCATCCAAGAATGTGATCAGTATATATGGCCAGAGTTTCATCTGCCAGAAACATAGATTCCCACTCCCCCAGGTACAGGCTGGCATATGATGGGGCACAACATGTCCCCATCGCAACCCCCTGCACCTGGAGGTAGTGGGAGCCATTAAAAGTAAAAACATTGTGTCCAAGGATATGCTCCAGGAGTGAAAGAATGAATTCGTTATAAACTGGATCCACAACCGTAGCTTGTTGCAAAATGTGATTGATTACTGCTAATCCTTTGTCATGAGGGATTGTATTATATAAAGTTTCCACGTCTATAGTGACTTAAGTTGCTGATTCCGGAATATATATTGTATCCTGAATCTGTAAGAGATGAGTGGTGTCCCTTACATAAGATGGTAGAGAGACTACATATGGTCTTAAGAATTTGTCGACCAATTTACTTGCATTGTCGCTAATTTACCCAATACCCGAGATAATAGGTCTATCTGGGTTTTTTGGGGGATTTTTGTGAATTTTCGGTAGTATATAGAATGTGGGTACTTTTGGGAAGGTATTTCTAATATAACTCCATGTTTTTTTGTTTATGACATTATTCAGATGAGCAGCATCAATCAGTGCATAAAATTCTTTATTGTATTTTTCAACGATAGAGGCTGGAATCCAGCGATACCAATCCGGATTATTGAGGAGTTTTTTACAGATGTCAATGTAGTCCTCATTGTTTAGGAGGACCACATTGCCACCCTTATCCGATGGTTTTATCGTGATTTGGTTATTGTCAGCAAGTAACTTTAATGCCTCAATTTCCTTATTATTTAAGTTTTAAGGGCCCTTGGTGTTTATTCTCAATTTTTCCAAATCATTGTTTAACAACTTTAAAAAAGCAGCAGCATTGGGATTCGTACTTGGAGGGGGGCAAAAATCAGATTTTTTCTTCAGTAATGATTTTGAAGGGTTGCTTTTAAGACCTGTACACACGATCGGATAACCTATGGTTTTTCGTCCGATGGATTTGACGATCGGAAATCCGATGAAACTGTTTTTCATCAGTCTTGGCCACACACCATCAGTCAAAAAACCGACCGTTCCAAACGTGGTGACGTAAAACACTCCGATGAGCCGAGAAAAATGAAGTTTAATGCTTCTGAGCATGCGTCGACTTGATTCTGAGCATGCGTGGGTTTTTTAACCGATGGACTTGCCCATAGACGATCGCAAATTACCATCGGTTCTTGATCCATCGGAAAATATTAAAACAAGTTCTATTTTTTCCATCCGATGGAAAAAAGACCGATGGGTACCATACACGATCGGTTTGTCTGATGAAAACCATCAATCGGACGGTTTTCATCAGTTAAACCGATCGTGTGTACGGGGCTTTAGAGTAACTTGTCTCTTGCTTCACAGATTGCAGAATTTGAGACAGATCAATGGAGTCAATAAGATCTGCTGTGTCACTTTCTTCCAGCAGTGAAATCAATTGATCCATAGCTTGATTTTCCCTAGGGGTATAGGTTGTATTTTCTTGTTTCTGAAAAATTTTCTTCAGGATTAGTTTACAAATAAATAGTTGTAGATCTTTATAGATCTCAAATTTGTCCAGATTTTGACTAGGACAAAAGTTTAAGCCCTTTTGTAAGATCGAAATATCTTCTCTTGATAAAATATAGGATAACAAATTAATTATACTTAAAGCGGAGGTTCCGCGGCAAATCTTTTTTTTTTTTTAGCTTGCATGCAAAGTATTTGTAGATCACCAATTAGTACTCACGTGTTTGGTGATTTTTAACCTCCCCTGTCTTTTTTCTGGCAAAAAATGCACTTTTAAAATCAGCCGTCAGAATTTTCCATTTTGCTTGTGGGCATTGTGAAGCCCACAAGCACTGACTTCCTGGAAGCGGTGGACGGTGTTCTTCAGAAAAAGTTCCCCGGCGGATAAGGTCCCCCCCCCCCTGTACTGCGCATGCGCGGCACGAACCTCAACGGAGTTTCCGAAAGTAGCCGAACATGTAGAGCTGCGAGTTAGCTCTACACGGCGCCTGCGCAATGACTAGGAGCCATGTAGAGCTGACTGCGCAGGCGCCGTGTAGAGCCGACTCGCAGCTCTACATGTTCGGCTACTTTCGGAAACTCCGCTGAGGTTCGTGCCGCGCATGCGCAGTACAGGGGGGGGAACCTTATCCGCCGGGGAACTTTTTCTGCAGGACATGTCACATCTGGGCGAACTCCCAGATTACATTGCGGGAGAACAGAAACGCCTACTCCCGCGGGAGTGAGTACCCGGAAGCCGGAATTTAGATGACAATATTACGGTATGTACAGAAAAAAAATAAAAATAAGTGGCTACTGTACATGTTTGTAGTGTAAGGAGTGTGGTCATATATGGATGTTATTTTGGGTGGAACTCCGCTTTAAGTCAGGGTTGGCCTTTAGTTGGAGTTCTTCTGTGGGGTTGATAATGCTACTTGTGTGTAAGTGTTCAAATTCGGTTGTGTTGGCTTGACGCCAGCTAGAATCCGTTCTAAAAAAGACGGTTCCGTGAGACCTAATTCTAGTGACTTAGCCCTGGTTCACACTGGTGCGATTTGACATGTCAAATCGCATGTCAAATCGGCGAAATTTGCCGCAAATTGCGGGCAATGGCACCGTCCTAATCGGTGCGACGCCGCATCGATTACAAAAAGTAGTTTCTGTACTACTTTTTGCGATTTCAGCCGCGATTTACATTGACATCTGTTTCAGATGTCTTTGAAATCGCGGCTGAAATCGGGACTGCCAGCAGGAGTGAAATCGTGCGAGTTCAGCTGAACTCGCAAGCTTCACTCCCACAGCCCCAGTGTGAACGTGGGCCAAGTGCATTAATAGTGGGAAGAGCTCTGTCTTGTGACAATGGGTTAGGTGTGGGTTGTGTAGTTGGTGTTTCTGATATTGAAGTGGCCAAGTGAGGGAAACTGGAAGTATTTTCCAGAACTTGTTTTTTTGCTTTACGATCTATTGCAGAATGGCCATAATACTGGCTTTTAGTGCTCGGTGTGGGTTTTGGTTTTTGTGATGTTTGGGAGGAATTGTGAGGGCCTAGTTGAGTTGAAGAATGATAATTTGCCTGATTAAAGTTACCTCTAGTATTATATTTATTTTGGGTCCATTTGTAGGCTTTTCCAGCTTCAAATGCATTTTTATCACGCAGATATTTTTGACCCTTTTTAATAAGGATGTCTTTATTAAACGTTTCTAGATGTATTTTTAATTTGTTTTCTTTAGGAACTACCGACCTATGCATTTTAAATTCCTGTAATTTACTGCAGAGGTTAATAATCTCTGTATCAAGGGCCTGAGATCTTTTTGTATATTCTTGTATTAAAGTTTCCATCAAGCTACGTGAACACGTCTGAAGTATCTGCTCCCATGTTTGTTTGAAATCCGCGTCCAAATCATCCAGAGTAGGGAAGATCTGGACTCAAAGTCCTAGGGGGTTGATGTTGTCCCTAATATAGTCTTTAAATGACTTGACATGCCAAAACATAAGTGACTTTTTTTCAAGGGTTATTGATAGAGTTGAGCTGACACCTGGATGTTCGGGTTTGACGGGTTCGGACGAACCTCGGTAAAAAGTTCGAGTTCGGGACCGAACTTGACCTGAACTTGACCCCGAACCCGAACCCCATTGAAGTCAATGGGGACCCGAACTTCTGAGGACTATTAGCGGGTGTTTCCCGTGCTTAGAACTGTCCCTGCACAAAGTGTAATTTCTGAAGTAAAAAAAGTCATTTAAAACTCACTCGCGGCTATTAATGAATTGTCGGCTCCCGGCAATACATAGAAAAGTCATTGATAAAAAAAAAAAAGCCTTTCAGGTCTGGTATGGATATTAAGGGGAACACTGCCGCAAATTTTATAAAAAATGCGTGCGGTTCCCCCAAATATCCATACCAGGCCCTTCAGGTCTGGTATGTATTTTAAGGGGAACTCCACCCCAAATTTTAAAAAAAAATGGCGTGGAGTACCCCCAAAAATCCAGACCAGATCCTTTATCTGAGCACGCAACCTGGCAGGCCGCAGGAAAAGAGGATGTCCCCATGTTGATGGGGACAAGGGCCTCATCCCCACAACCCTTGCCCGGTGGTTGTGGGGGTCTGCGGGCGGGGGCTTATCGGAATCTGGAAGACCCCTTTAACCCCCAGATCCCAGGCCCCCCCTATGTGAATTGGTAATGGGGTACATTGTCCAGACCATTGTCCATTATACGCTGTCAAGATGAAATGTCATTGGCTGAGCCTGAGCGGACATGATGGGGAACTTCCTCAGCAGTATTAAATGAATAGACCCGCCCCTTCTAAAGTTCCCCATCAGGTCCGCTCAGCCAATGATGTAGTGTAAGGCTGAGGACCTGATGCGGATCGCGAGAAGGGGCGGGTCTATTCACGTATTAAACTGTGAATGAAGTTCCCCATCAGGTCCGCCCCCTCGTATGTCAGACCCCGCCTACGTCATTGGATGAGCGGACCTGATGGGGAACTTCTTCCGCAGTATAATACATGAATAGATCTGCCCCTTCTCACGTTCCGCATCAGGTCCTCAGCCTTAGGGCTCTTTCACACGGAGGTCCGTTCAGGTCCGCCTGTCAGTTTTTTAGGCGGACCTGAAACGGATCCTCCATGTACCCCTATGGAGGCACGGATGTCAGCGGAGACATGTCCGCTGACATCCGCTCCGCTCCGCCAAAGTGTGACGGAGGAAAACCCTATTTTTCCTTCCGTCGGCGGAGCGGATCGGATGACAACGGACTCTACGGTCCGTCGTCATCCGATTCCCCATAGGGGAGAGCGGCGCTCTGACAGGGCGGTCCCTGCACAGTGTGCGGGGACCGCCCAGTCATCCGTCGGCTCAGCGGGGATCAACGGAGCGATCCCCGCTGAGCAAGCGGAGCTTCACGGGGCGGATCTGCACGGATCCGCCCCGTGTGAAAGGACCCTAACACTACATCATTGGCTGAGCGGACCTGATGGGGAACTTTAGAAGGGGCGGGTCTATTCATTTAATACACTGCTATACTGCTACATATCTTTGTTAAAAAATAAGTACAAATTGGTGTATATTATTTGGTCTTTGTGAAAGTTATAGAGTCCACAAGCTATGGTGCCAATATCTGAAAATTGATCACACCTGAAGTACTGACGGCCGATCTCATTTCTTGAGACCTAACATGCCAGAAAAGTACAAATACCCCCCAAATGACCCCTTTTTGGAAAGAAGACATTCCAAGGTATTCAGAAAGAGGCATTGTGAGTTTTTTGAAGTTGTAATTTTTTACCACAATTCTTTGCAAAATCAAGATTTTTTTTTCTTTTTTTTTTCCACAAAATTTTTATATTAGCAGGTTATTTCTCACACACAGCATATGCATACCACAAATTACACCCCAAAACACATTCTGCTATTCCTCCTGAGTATGGTGATACCACATGTGTGAGACTTTTACACAGCGTGGTCACATACAGAGGCCCAACATGCAGGGAGCACCTTCAGGCATTCTGGAGCACCCAGGCCAATTCTGACACTTCTCTCCTACATGTAAAAATCATCATTTATTTGCTAGAAAATTACACCGAACCCCAAAACATTATATATATGTTTTTTTAGCAAAGACCCTAGAGAATACAATGGAGGTTCTTGCAACTTTTTATCTTGCACGATATTTGCGCAGCAATTTTTCAAAAGCGTTTTTTGAGGGAAAAAACGGTTTTGTGCTTTAAAAAAAAAATGTTAAGGTTAGCTGAATGTTTTTGCACAATGTGAAAGATGAAGTTACGCCGAGTAAATAGATACCTAACATGTCACCCTTCAAAATTACACACACTCGTGGAATGGCGCCAAACTTCACTACTTAAAAATCCCCATAGGCGACACTTTAATTTTTTTTACTGGTTACATGTTTTAAGTTACAGAGGAGGTCTAGGGCCAAAATTATTGCTCTCGCTCTAAGGTTCGCAGCGACACCTCACATGTGTGGTTTGAACACCATTTTCATATGTGGGCGGGACTTACGTATGCGTTCACTTCTGCATGCGAGCACACGGGGGCAGGGGCGCTTTAAAAAAAAAAATGTATTGTTCATTTTACTTTATTTTAGTTTGACACTTTTTTCCCCAAAAATAATTTTTTTGATCACTTTTATTCCTATTACAAAGAACGTAAACATCCCTTGTAATAGGAATATGGCATGACAGGTCCTCTTTACAGTGAGATATGGGGTCAATAAGACCCCACATCTCACCTCTAGGCTGGGAAGCCTGAAATAAAAAATAAAAAAATTATCCTGGCTTCGATCATACCGGTGAGTCGGTAGAAGCACCGGAGGGCGGTGGGAGGGGGGAGACGTCCCCTCTCGCCTCCCATAAGAACGATCAAGCGGCGGAACAGCCGCTATGATTATTCTTATGGTGTAGGTGTAGGGAATCTCTGGCTGAAAAAGCTGATATCTGAATGATGCCTGTAGCTTCAGGCATCATTCAGATATCCCCGCACAAATTCAAGGACGTCATATGACGGCCGGCGGGCGGGAAGTGGTTAAAACATTATTTTTTTTACACAAAGTTAAGCATGGCCGAGTATGGCAGGGTAGTGCAGAGTAGTGTAGAGTAGTGCAGAGTATGGCTGGGTATTGCAGAGTATTGCAGGGTATCGCAGGGTATGGGCAGGGAGGGTATGGGCAGGGTATGGGCAAGGTATCGCAGAGTATGGGCAAGGTATCGCAGAGTATGAGCAGGGTATTGCAGAGTATGAGCAGGGTATTGCAGAGTATGGACAGGGTATTGCAGAGTATGGACAGGGTATTGCAGAGTATGGGCAGGGTATTGCAGAGTATGGACAGGGTATTGCAGAGTATGGGCAGGGTATTGCAGAGTATGGGCAGGGTGTTGCAGAGTATGGGCAGGGTGTTGCAGAGTATGGGCAGTGTATTGCAGAGTATGGGCAGGGTATTGCATAGTATGGGCAGGGTATTGCAGAGTATGGGCAGTGTATTGCACAGTATGGGCAGGGTATTGCAGAGTATGGACAGGGTATTGCAGAGTATGGACAGGGTATTGCAGAGTATGAGCAGGGTATGGGTAGGGTATTGCAGAGTATGAGCAGGGTATTGCAGAGTATGAGCAGAGTATTGCAGAGTATGGACAGGGTATTGCAGAGTATGGACAGGGTATTGCAGAGTATGGACAGGGTATTGCAGAGTCTGGGCCGGGTATTGCAGAGTCTGGGCCGGGTATTGCAGAGTCTGGGCAGGGTATTGCAGAGTCTGGGCAGGGTATTGCAGAGTCTGGGCAGGGTATTGCAGAGTCTGGGCAGGGATGGATGGATCTGTGACTTCAGTTGTCACAGAGCAGCGCTGTGGGCACTACACATCCAGCCCACAGTGCTGCTGCCATCCGCTCTCTCCTCTCTCCTCTCACAATGTACCGATCGGTACACAGAGGGGAGAGAGGAAACCGGCGTCATCACATGACGCCGGTTGGTTTACAAGTGATCGCTCCGTCACGTGGTAAACGCCCGCGATTTGCGGCCATCTACCGTGATCCGCCGAGTCTTCTGGACCAGGCGGTCACGGATATTTCCGGGAGCATGCCCCAGGGGGCGCGCGGGAGCAAGATTCTGGGAGGACGTTCCTGGGACGTCGTCCCAGAATAACTCGACCGCGCTGTAGCCGTCTTTCGGCTATGGCGCGGTCGGCAAGTGGTTAATTACAAATATACGGGATATTGAAGTAAAAAATAGTTTTTATTCACAATTATACATATTTATCAAAAAATGAAATATTAATTTAAAATATACAGTTCCAAAGATTGTCACCATATAGGTAAATACATGGAAATCTTCTTTACAACCGACGCGTTTCGGGGTAACCTTCTTCAGGGGTGTGTAGAGAAGGACAATTAGTTCATCTAAGCATAAAAATACATCAAGTTAATTACATGCATTTAGAACATTATTATCAAATATATACAAAACATTTTATTTATATATGATGTATATACATGTAATTCACTTACGTATTATAAATGTAGTAGAAGAATGATGAATATTTCATTGGATGCAATTTTAAAAAAAGCATTGAAAATATAAACAGCACGCTGGGTTCTGTCAATGAAGTTGCCAGTCAAGCAAGAAGCGGATATCAGAATATACAATTAATGCAGGTTTGAGAAGGACATTTATAAGGAACAGGCGTTCATCCCGTTAGGGAGAAATTATTCCAAAGATCGAGAAGCCGGTGGATCAACCAGAAGAGATGTACTGGGACTGGGATAGAGGTCCCTAAGCATATAAAAGAAGGGGGGGCAACCTCATTGACAGAACCCAGCGTGCTGTTTATATTTTCAATGCTTTTTAAAAAATTGCATCCAAATAAATATTCATCATTCTTCTACTACATTTATAATACCTAAGTGAATGATTACATGTATATACATCATATATAAAGAAAACGTTTTGTATATATTTGATAATAATGTTCTAAATGCATGTAATTAACTTTATGTATTTTTATACTTAGATGAACTAATTGTCCTTCTCTACACACCCCTGAAGAAGGTTACTCCGAAACGCGTCGGGTGTAAAGAAGGTTTTCATGTATTTACCTATATGGTGACAATCTTTGGAACTGTATATTTTAATTTAATATTTAATTTTTTGATAAATATGTATAATTGTGAATAAAAACTATTTTTTACTTCAATATCCTGTATATTTGGAATTAATACTATCAGTGCCTTAAAAGTCCACCCAGGGGAACCCCCTTTTTCTTTTTGGTAATAAAGCATCAGTGAAGAGGAGACACTTTTTTCCCATATTAACTCTTAAGCCCTGTACACACGATCGGTTTTACCGATGAGAACCGTCCGATGGATTGTTTTCATCAGACAAACCGATCGTGTATGGGACCCATCGGTCTTTTTTCCATCGGTTTTAAAAAATAGAACATGTTTTAAATTTTTCCGATGGATAAAAAACCGATCGAAAACTCAGATCGTCTATGGGCAAGTCCATCTGATAAAAAACCCACGCATGCTCAGAATCAAGTCAACGCATGCTCAGAAGCATTGAACTTAATTTTTCTCGGCTCATCGGAGTGTTTTACGTCACCGCGTTTGGAACGGTCGGTTTTGTGACTGATGGTGTGTAGGCAAGACTGATGGAAGTCAGCTTCATCGGATTTCCGATGGACAAATCCATCGGACGAAAATCCATAGGTTATCCGATCGTGTGTACAGGGCTTTACAGGAGAGAATTTCCCTTCCTAGGGGTAGATTTCCTCTCACTTCCTGTTGTCTCCTACCTACCGTTTGGAACGGTCGGTTTTGTGACTGATGGTGTGTAGGCAAGACTGATGGAAGTCAGCTTCATCGGATTTCCGATGGACAAATCCATCGGACGAAAATCCATAGGTTATCCGATCGTGTGTACAGGGCTTTACAGGAGAAAATTTCCCTTCCTAGGGGTAGATTTCCTCTCACTTCCTGTTGTCTCCTACCGTTTGCAAGTAGGAGTCGTTTGTAAGTTGGATGTTTGAAAGTAGGGGCCTGCCTTATATACTCTGCAGAAATTTGGCCCTTAGGTGTTGGTGTTGCCACAACACTGTAAGCCCTCACAGTTACTCTTGGTGGGCGCTGGAACGCCCTGCAGTGAACTATTATATCAAGAATTGTAATTAAATGCCATTGTTGAACAGTGGTAGGAAAAATTGGGCCTTTGGTGGTGGTGCTGGTGCCACAACACTGCAAGCCCTCACAGTTACTCTTGGTGGGCGCAGGAATGGTCCCAGCTGTGAAATATTAGATGAAGAATTGTAATTACATGCCCCTGTTGAACAGGGGCAGAAAAATTAGGCCTTTTGTGGTGGTGGTGTTGCCACAACACTGTAACCCCTCACAGTTACTCTTGGTGGACGCAGGAATGGGCCCTGCTGTGAATTATTAGATCAAGAATTGTAATTACATTAAACAGGGGCATAACAATTGGGCCTTAGGCACTGGTGCCACAACACTGCAACCCCTCACAGATACTGTACTTGGAGCGCAAAGTATTGCATCAAAAATTGTAATTACATGCCCCTGTTAAACAGGGGCTGAAAAATTGGGCCTTAGCCACTGGTGGCGGTGCCCAGAACCAAAAATGTTCTTACAAGCTATCAGCATGATCATTGAGGAGGAAGAGGACAGTCACTCAGCATAACAGGATAGTCACTCAGCATCAGCATAGGCAGTCTTGAAGGGATCTGACATTTAAAAACAATTATTTGGTTACATCAGCATCAGGTGCTTGGTAGCTGGTGGTGATCCAAGACTGATTCATTTTTATGAAGGTCAGTCGATCGACCGAGTCGGTGGACAGGCACACCCTGTGATCGGTTACAAGGCCTCCAGCAGCACTGAATGTGCGTTCCGAATAAACGCTGGATGCAGGACAGGCCAATAGCTCAATTGCATACTGTGCAAGCTCTGGCCAGTGATCCATCCTCAAGACCCAGTAACCCAGAGGATTTTTGGTGGGAAAGGTGTCCAAGTCTGATCTTGCCCCTAGGTATTCCTGCACCATGTAAACCAGACGCTGGCGATGGTTGCTGGAACCGATCATACCTTGGGTCTGCGTACTAAAAAATTGTCTGAACGCATCGGTCAGACGGCCACCTTCTCCACCGCTCCTTCTGCTACTGACCGAAGCCTCAGCAACTCGTTGTCCAGGACCAGGAGTTTGTAACCTCTCCGTCTCTGGGAATGCGTTGCACAGACCTTTCTGCAAGGCCTCCCGAAGATGCTTCATCCTCTGCAACGGCAAGATAAGGTCTGCAACCTTACCCTTATAACGTGGATCAAGGAGGGTTGCCAGCCAGTAATGATCCCTCCCCTTGATCGCACAAATACGAGGATTACTCCGCAGGCTTTGCAGGATCAGGGAGACCATGCAGCGTAGGTTTGCTGAGGCATTTGGTCCGGAGTCCTCTGGGTCACTCGGGACGACATGATCCGCAGCCACCTCCTCCCAGCCACGTACAAATCCATGAGTGTCTGTCTCCACCTCCATGCTGACACAATCCTCCTCCTTCTCCTCCTCCTCCTCGTCCTCTTCCTGTGTGATAGCCGGGCCAGGAGAAACACTGTCTTGATAAAGGGGGCCTTGAGAGGTAAGGAAGTCCTCCTCTTCCTGCCTCTGTTCTGCCTCAAGTGCCCTGTCCATTATTCCACGCAGCGTGTGCTCCAACAGGTGGACAAGAGGGACAGTGTCACTGATGCATGCACTGTCACTGCTCACAATCCTCGTGGCCTCCTCAAATGGTGCCAGGACAGTGCATGCATCCCTGATCATGGCCCACTGACGTGGGGAAAAATGGAGGCCATGGAGGAAGAAGAAGAGGAGGGGGTGGAGGAGAGAGGTGTGTCAGATTCACCAGATGTAACATTTTGGAGACGTGGTGGCGGAACAACCTCCAACACTACTGCACCTTGTCCTGCATCCTTCCCAGCTGCCAGCAGAGTCACCCAATGCGCCGTGAAAGATAGGTAACGTCCCTGTCCATGCCTGCTGGACCATGAGTCAGCGGTAATTTGCACCTTACCACTGACCGCCCTGTCCAGCGAGACCAAGACATTGCCTTCCACATGTTGGTAGAGAGTCGGAATCACCTTCTGTGAGAAAAGGTGGCGTTTGGGAACCTGCCACTGAGGAACCACACATTCCACAAACTCACGGAAGGGGGCAGAGTCTACCAACTGAAAAGGCAGCAGTTGAAGTGCTAGCAATTTAGCCAAGCTAGCATTCAACCGCTGGGAATGTGGATGGCTGGGAGCGAACTTCTTTCGGCGGTGCAGCAGCTGGGGCAGGGAAATTTGCCTGGTACAATCTGACGTTGGTGTACAAATAGCAGATTACCCGCAAGTACTTGGCTGTGACACACCTAATTCTACACCTTCATTCCTCTCAGTGCAAGAGAGGACTGAAGGTATAGTGGGGTTGGAGATCCCAGCTGATGAGGAGCAGGGAGAGGTCCGCTTTGTTCTTTGGTGTGGGTCTTTTAGGTAGGCTTGCAAACGAACTGCATGGCAGGTCGACATATGTCTGGTCAAGCACGTGGTGCCCAAGTGGCTGATGTTTTGGGCACGCGAGATACGCCTGAGACATATGTTGCAAATGGCAATGGTGCGATCTGTTGCACACATCTAAAAAAAGGCCCACACCAAAGAACTTTTGGAATAACGCACAGAGACAGCAGCGCCCTGCACATGCGGAGCTCTGCGGTGTAATGCAGTCGGTGTGCTGCCCTTAAAGCGGAGGTTCACCCACATTTTAAACATTATTTCATACATTAACTTTGATCATTAACATAAACATATGACTAACTTTTTTTTTCTGCGGGTGTAATTAGCATCAATCTGCTGTCTTTAATCCTACTTTTCGGGATTTCCTCGGGAGTAGGCGCGTCGTTAGCTTTCACCAGCAGAGCTAAGTATGCCGGGAGGTCTCCGCAATGTCTCCTGGGAGCAAAGTGTCATGCTTCCCAGGAGACAAATAGTAACGCCTGCTAGCAAAAGATCTTGAGATACCCGGAAGTCTGTGCTTGTGGGCTTCACGATGCCCACAAGCAAAATGGAAAAGAGCAGGAAACGATTTTATAAATGTTTATTTTGAATGAAAACGGACGGGGGATAATTTAAAGCGCTGGACGAGTACGTAGTAAACAGTCATATGTAACCACATTGAATGGAATGAAGAAAAAAAAAAAAAACTATGGACCGCGGAACCTCCGCTTTAAGCTGGCCCCTGGAGGGCATCCTGCCTCGTTGGAGATGTGCCTCCTCCTCCTCCTCCTCTCTCCCATCAGGCACCCACGTGGAGTCAGTGACCTCATCATCCCCTCCCTCCTCATCACTGGAGCAAATCTGGCAGTATGCTGCAGCTGGGGGTACATGACTGCCAGAGAGCTGTCCTTGTTGGGCACCCCCTCTCTCTGGGCTCACGTTACTACCCCCTCTCTCTGGGCTCACGTTACTGCCTTCCTCTAGCTGGGTTCCATCATCAGAGCCTTCAAAATGCTGGGCATCCTCCTGGAGCATGTACCCAACACTGTGGTTAAACAGTTTGGGGGACTCCTCAGGAGGACATGGTCGGGCTAGGGAAGGAGTGACTGATGCCATTGAGCCGAGGGAAGAGGCGGCTTTGGCAGCTGCTTTGCCAGACAAAGTACCCTGAGCCTGGGTGAGAGAGGATGAGGAGGATGAGGACGGCTTGGTCATCCACTCTACCAAGTCTTGGGCACGTTGCGGCTCAACATGGCCAGCTGCCGAAAAGAAGGACAAGCGTGTCCCATGGCCACGTGCTGATGAGGATGCACCGTGTCCGGCCAGCACTGTTGCCTCTAGACACAGAGCCTGCTTGCCCTCTTTTATTGCCTTGTGACTGTCTGCTTCTCCTTGTTTGCCTTCCAGACATACTAATGGCCTGCAGTGAAATGTAGCTGCACAAAGGTGGGATAGATTTACTGTATATATATATATATATATATATATATATATATATATATATACTGATTATATTTGCAGCTATCAGAATCAACTGCCTGCTGTGGTATTAGTATGAGAAAAGCAGCAATTGTCTTCAGTTAGTTTTAGGTGAAAACTGTGCAGAGGACACAGTACACTAACTGAAAATACTTGCAGCTCTCTGCCTGTGGTTTTATTATGAGAACACCACTATTAGTCACTAACTGTAGGTAAGCTTTTGGTGAACGCTATGCAAAGCACACAGTACACTAAGTAAAACACTGACTGCAGTTAGCACAATCACCTGCCTGCCTGTCACAGTATAGAGAATAACAGGAACGGATCTAGCTAAACTAAATACAGTGTATAAGTATATATACAACACCTAGGATGCATATATATCCTCCACACACTGTAACTGCAGCTAACTGACTCGCCTGCCTGCTCTAACTCAATATAAATAACACTGTCTCTCTCTCTCTCTCTGTAAGCTCTCTCTTTAACCAACACCGCAACACACTACACAAGGCCGCCACGGAGGCAGCCTTATATAGGGTGGGGCGTGTACAAAACCCCCCTGAGACATAATTGGCCAAAGCCACCCTGGCTTTGGCCAATTATGGCTCTCTGTTTTTTGCCCGCTGTGATTGGCCAAAGCATGCGGGTCATAGTGCATGCTTGGCCAATCATCAGCCAGCAATACACTGCAATGCCGCAGTGAATTATGGGCCGTGACGCGCCACTCAAATTTGGCGCGAATGGCCCATAATGTTCGCAATTCGACGAACAACCAAACAGGCGATGTTCGATTCGAACATGGGTTCGACTCGAACTCAAAGCTCATTCCTACTCAGAACCAACATCTGAATCAAGTAATGGCTGTGTATCATCAAGGGGCAAGTGGCTGATGCTGTGTTCAAATAACTCAGCTGACTCCTCCATGTCTGATGCTGGGGCTATGGCAGTAAAAGCTGTGGGCAAGGAGGCAGGTTTAGCCACTTTGGCAGCTGCAGTGGACTGTGCACTAGTCTCTGCTTGGGTGACGAAAGATGAGGAGGATGAGGATGGTTTAGTAAGCCAGTCTACCACCTCATCTGCATGCTGTGGCTGCATAGTATGGGCAACATCACTAAACAGAGGAAATTAATCCCTGCCTGAGGACTGACCACGTCCACCTTTGCCTGTGGAAACATATGCTGCTGGCCCCCTCACAGTGTCAGGGGAATGTCTGCCTCGCCTTTTTGCCCTTCCAGACATGATGGGGGGTTGTGCTTGATAACAAAATGTAATAAAGATGTGGAAATGTGTACGTGGATGCACTTTGATCAATGGAAAGTGGTGTTTGGTGCACTTTAACTTGAGTACTCACTACACAGACACACTCCACTGATACACTATAATATACTGCAGTAAAACTGCACTAACACACTGCAATATACTGCGTAGTAACACACAGAAATATACAGGCATACCCTACTTTTAAGTACACTATGGGGTGTATGTACTATAGCTGGAAAGTGCAAATTCAGGCTCACTTCTGCATAGAAACCAATGAGCTTCCAGGTTTTATTACCAAGGCTTATTTGAACAAGCTGGGGTTAGAAGCTCAATGGTTTCTATGCAGAATTGAGCCAGATTTTGCACTCTCCAGCTTTAGTAAATAAACCCCATTGTGTACTTAAAAGTGGGGTATGCCTGTACTGCGTTAAACATGCACTAAGGGCCTGAAATATATGGCGTTAAAATTGCAGTACCACACTGAAAAATACTGCATTAAACAGCACGTAACGCACTGAAATATACAGCGTTAAACTTGCAGTGACGCACTGAAAAATACTACACTAAATGTGCATTAACTTACAGAAATATACTGCGTTAAACGGCAAGCAACGTACTGAAATATACAGCATTAAACTTGCAGTAATGCACTGAAATACACTGCGTTAAACAGCACATAACACACTGAAATATACGGCGTTAAACTTGCAGTAACGCATTAAAGTGTACTGCATTAAACGGCGTGTAACGCACTGAAATATACGGTGTTAAACTTGCAGAAATGCACTGAAATATACTGCATTAAACGTGACCTAACACACAGAAATATATTTTGTTAAACGGCATGTGACGCACTGCAATACATGGCGTTAAACGTGCAGCAACGCACTGAAATATACTGCGTTAAACAGCACATAACGCACTGAAATATACGGCATTAAACTTGCAGTAACACACTGAAATATACTGCATTAAACATGCACTAATGCACAGAAATATACTGCATTACACGGCACGTAACGCACTGAAATATACAGCGTTAAACTTGCAGTAATGCACTGAAATATACTGTGTTAAATGGCACGTAACTCACTGATATATACTGCATTAAACTTGCGGTAATGCACTGAAATATACTGCATTAAACGTGCACTAAAACACAGAAATGTACTGCGTTAAACGGCATGTAATGCACTGCAATACACAGCGATAAACTTGCAGTAACGCACTGAAAAATACTGCGTTAAACAGCACGTAACCCACTGAAATCTATGGCATTAAACTTGCAGTAACGCACTGAAATATACTGCATTAAACTTGCACTAACGTACAGAAATATACTGCGCTACACGACATGTAATTAATTGAAATATATTGCATTAAACTTGCAGTAATGCACTGAAATCTACCGCAATAAACGTCACATAACGTACTGAAATATATGGCGGTAAACTTGCAGTAACACACTGAAATATACTGCGTTAAGCAGCACGTAACGCACTGAAACATATTGCACCAAACTTGCAGTAACGCACTGAAATACACTGCGTTAAACGGCACGTAACGCACTAAAATATACGTTGTTAAACGTGCACTAACTCACTGAACTATACTGCAGTAAACCTGCCCTGACAAAATAAACTGACACTATTGTAAAAATTAATGGTCAGTACACTCTGACTGACTGAACTCTCACTAGAGTCACACTAATGTGACACTAAAGTAAAAATTAATGGTTACTCACTACACTCACACTGACTGATCTATCACTAGATTCACACTAAACTAATATTCTACACTGACAATAGAATCAGAATAGCACACTAACTGTCTAGTAGCATTGAACAGAGCCCTGTTCTATCTCTCTACACCAATATCACACTACAAATGGCCTCTATTGAAAGAATACTTTTATAGTGTGGGGCAGGACTAAGGGCAATGAGCCATGATTGGATAGAGTCATCATGATACTGTCCAATCATGGCTCTGACAGCGCTCTGTGTCCTGAAGCAAGCTTTCATTGCTTCAGACAATCATGGATTTCAATGCACTGTGCGGCGGCGTTGTGGTCATTCGGCAGGCCAAACAAACGGTCGAAACGCCCTGATAATTCAGGTGTTCATCAAATGGGGTTGATTTACTAAAGGCAAATCCACTTTGCAATGCAAGTGCACTTGGAAGTGTAGTCACTTGTAGTGCAAAGCGGGTTTGCCTTTAGTAAATAAACCCCAATGTTAAGCCCAAACTCTTGCTCGGCCCGAATTGTTCGCCCATCCCTACGGATCCCTGTATCTGACATTTCTAAAGAAAGAAAAAAAACAGGCAAATCACATTTAAAATTACTTGTGGTTGCAATTGTCGGCACCAGGCTATTGAAAAAAAAAGAAGAAAAAAAAAGAAAGAAAAAAAAAGGCATGGGGTCTCTCCCACACAGTCTATACCAGGCCCTTTGGGTCTGGTATGGATTTTAAGGGGAATCATACGTCAAAATGAAAAAAAATGACATGCATTCTGGTACGCCAAGAATGGGGGGGGAGGGCGAGCGAGTGACCCCCCTCTCCTGGACCATACCAGGCCACATGCCCTCAACATGGGGGGGGTGCCACCCCAAAGCACCTTGTCCCCATGTTGATGGGGACAAGGGCCTCTTCCCCACAATTTTGGGTTGTTGTTGTGGGGTTCTGTGAGCAGAGGTCTGATCAGAACCTGGAAGCCCCCTTTAAGAAGGGGTCCCCAGATCCCGGACCCCCCCCTTATGTGAATGAGTATGGGGTACATTATACCCCTACTCATTTACCCGAAAAAGCATCAAAAATAAATAAAAATACACACACAGTTTTTGACAATTCCTTTATTAAATAGTCAATCATGATGCCCACCTCACTACCACACCATCGGACCCGAAAAAATAGAAAAAAAAGTGCTTACTGCCGACTGCCTGCTCCGCGATCTGACAGTTCTTAAAAAGGTAAGGGGCGGAGTCACCTGGCAACATCACCTGGTGGCACAGCCCCTGTGTGACATCACCAATCGGTGCATGCTGGGTTGGTGACATTACATGGGTTGCCCTGCCCCTTACCAATTTAAGAGCTGTCAAACGGCAGAGCAGGCAGTTGGCGATTAGGGTTCATTGCGAGCAGAGTTTTTATTGTTTTGTTTTTTCACGTCTGGCGGTGTGGCGGACATTGTGGGGAACATTGTTTTTTTAAATTGTCAAAAACTGTGTGTGCTTTTATTTCTTTTTGACACTTTTTTTTGTGAAGGAGAATGGGTACAATGTACCCCATACTTATTCACATGGGAGGGGCGGGATCTGGGGTGCCCCTTGTTGAAGGGGTCTTCCAGATTCCGATAAGCCCCTTGCCCGCAGACCCCCACAACCACAGCCAAGGGTTGTGGGGATGAGGCCCTTGTCCCGGATTACCCAGCATTTCAGCCAAGATTCTGACAGCTTTAAAACCAGAAATGCTCAGAGCTTCTTAGCTCCCTTGTGATAGCATAAAATTAACTGGAAAAATAATAAAACATAAAAAAGGGTTTAGTAAATTCCAAAAACGTAATTAAAAATGTACTAAAAATTTAAAAAAATTGAACTGCAACCCCCAACCCCCTCACATATAAGCAAATTGAAACACATGCATGAAGCACACATGTGTGGCTGTTGCAGAAAAGCTGAGGCTAGACCAATGACCTCACCCAGGGGGTTGGGCCGGCATGCACTAATGCACTGATGTCTTGTATAGGGCTGACAGAGAGAGAGCACACTGCTCATGTGCTGGGATTTAAATGAGGAACAACTCTCATTCCTATAGTGCTGGAGGGCAAGCAACCAATGGGTTGTAGCAATAAGACAGGACACAAAATTTGAGTTTTTCAGACAGAATTATGGGGGGCCCAAATGGCCTACTGGTGTGATATGTACATTAAATAACATTATATCAAACTGCACAGTGGGGTTGATTTGCTAAAGGCCAATATACTGTGCACTTTGCAAAATTGCTACAGAGCTTGGTAAATGAGGTAAAGCTTCACTTTGCAAAGAATACCCAATCACATACAAGGAAGATAAAAAACAGCATGTTTGCTTGCACGTAATTGGATGATGAAAGTCCGCAGAGCTTCTGCTCATTTACTAAGCTCTGGAGTAACTGCACTTGCAGAGTGTAACTGCACTTTGCAAAGTGCACAGTCTTTTTTCCTTTAGTAAATCAACCCCTCAGGGGGTTGATCTATTATAGGCAAATGCACTCTGCACTACAAGTGCACTGCAAGTGAACTTGAAAGTGCACTTGGAAGTTCAGTCGCTGTAAATCTGAGGGGAAGATCTGGAATCAGGGGAAGCTCTGCTGATTATGTCATCCAATCATGTAAAAAGCAAAAATGCTGTTTTTTTTCTTTTTTTCTTGCATGTCCCCCTCGGATCTACAGCAACTACACTTCCAAGTGCACTTGTAGTGCAAAGTGGATTTTCCTTTAGTAAATAAACCCCTATGTGTCTTAGGACCACATCCTAAGGAAAAATCTACACAAAAACCCCTAACTAGTGAATTGAGGACTTTAACGGTAATACTCAAACATTATAAAATGTATCAAATATTTATTTGTACAAAAGTTAAAAATGATATAGACAACAACAAAATTGATATGGACATTTACAGATAAAAAATATATAATACTGTTTGGTAGTTTCCTCATTATCCCTGCTGTGATTGGGTGATGGGTTGCTTGCTGTGACTTTGACGCATTTCACTGGTCGCTGCCCACTTCATCAGGAAGAAATAATTACAGCCAAGCTCTATCATATATGTATAGAAAAACATGCATAAGCAAATGTACCACCATTACAACCCAGTTGCTGCCAATTTCCCCTAAGAATGGAGCAGTTCATTGGGCAAGTATGTCCCTTTTAGTATTGCCAAAGGACATGATTCAAGACAGTACTGGTAGTAAGGAATATCTTAGACCCCTTTAACACTGAGGCAGTTTTCAGGTGTTTTAGCGCTAGAAATAGCCTTTAAAAAGTGCCTGGAAACTGCCTCCCATTCATTGCAATGTGTGCTTTCACACTCGGGCAGTGCACTTGCAAGATGTTAGAAAAAGTCCTGCAAGCAGCAACTTTGGGGCTGAAATGCCCAATTATTGAAATGAATGGGCAGTGTTTCCAAAGTGCCTTAAAAGCGCTTTGAAACAGGTCTTTTTTCCTTTTTATAAAGGGTTCTAAACCCTCGTGTTTTTTCACCTTAATGCATCCTATGTCACAGGTGGTAAGTCAGGCCTTATCCCTTCCGACAGACCAAACCAAAAAAAAATCCACCATTTAGACGCCATCTTCCCGAGAGATATAGGTAAGCAAGATCATATAGGCCAGGGAAAAAATTTAAGCGAAATTGGAGAAATTCCCAATTGTCTTTTTTGAGGATACAAAAATCAAAACCCCCCATCGCAGGGGATCAACAAAAGTCGCTTTGAAGGTGCGCCCGTCCAGTCTATGATAGTGGGAGCCAAGCTTAGGCTATTCACGCAGGTCTGGACAGACCATATAACATCCATGGACAATATCCACTGTCCACTCAGGTCAAAAGTGGAGATTAAAAACAAGAATTTCCAGAGATCATTTTCAATCTACCAAGCTTTCATCATCTCTTCAAAAGCAAAGGCTCTTAACCAAGTATGTCCTAGAGTTGCTACAGAAACGGGCAATTGTAGAAGTTCCACTCGATCAGAGAGGAAGAGGTTTATACTCTCTATTTTTTCTCGTGAAAAAGAAGAAGACAGGAGACCTGGGGCTGGTATTAGATCTAAAGAGCCTCAACAGGAAGATCCTAGTCAAATCCTTCAAGATGCAGAGCCTCCAGTTGATATTACTGGCAATTAACGCAAAAGATTGGATGCTTTCAATCGATTTGTCAGACGCCTATCTACACGTCCCTATACACCAGACCTTTCAAAAATACCTTTGTTTTGCTGTAAAACAACAACATTTTCAATTCCGGAGTCTGCCATTTGGAATATCGACTGCCTCCTAGCCAACAGCCAGCAGTCTCTCCTTCAACATCGGGAAATACTGATATCCACACTACAGCAATTCGGGAGGATAATAACCTGGAAGAAAAGAAACTTGAAACCGACTCAGAGAATGACCCTCTTGGGAGCAGAACTGAATACCAACTCCAACAGGGTGGCACTTCCTCAGGAGAAGATAGGTCCATTAATTCAAAAAATAAAGGAGATTCATGGCAGCTCTTTACCCTACCCGCCAGAGCATGTCTGAGAATTTTGGGATCAATGTCAACCAGTTTACCAATGGTCCAGTGGGCCCAAAGACACATGAGGACATTTCAAATTTTGTTTTTGACGCGGTGGGATGGAGCATTAATGCTTCAACCAATCCTTATCAACAAAACTGTGAAACAATCTGTATGATGGTGGACCCGGGTCCGCAACCTCAAATTTCATCAGCATATTGTTTCTCCCTGAGTGGAAATAATCAAGTCGGATGCCTGTCTGCAAGGATGGGGAGCTCACTGTCTGGACCAAGTGGCCCAGGGACGTTGGCATTTCCAACCACAAGGCATAGTCTCGAACATTCTGGAGTTAAAAAAACGCCTTTCAAGCCCTCCTAGCATTTAGTCCATTCCTCAGAGGAAAAAGTGTCCTACTATGCATGGACAACAAAGTGGTGGTAGCCTACATACAGAGACAAGGTGGCAGCAAGAGCCGCACACATATGAAGGAAGTAGGCTCTATCCTCGACTGGGCTCAGATATATTTGGCAGACCTGAAGGCATTATACGTTCCAGCAGTACAGAACCAACTCGCAGATGATCTAAGCAGAATCTTCATCTCGAACAACAAATGGTCCTCGAGTCATCAAGACTTCTCTCTCCTAAAACACAAATGGGGTGTTCCCGATATCGATCTGGTAGGAACCCCAATGAACACCAAGTGTCCAAAATTCCTGGCGAGAGCTGCCTATCCAACAGCAGCTGGAATAGACTGCCTACACCAACCCTGGAATATTCAACTGGGATATATATTTCCCCCAATCCCTCTAATAGCAAGGTTCTTGGCCAGACTCAGAAGATCAACGTCCATGGTAATAGCTGTAATACCATTCTGGCCGAGGAGGCTGTGGTTCACAACCATTCTACAGCTGAGTATGGAGGACCTGTTACCTCTTCCAGTGACACCGGATCTGCTCTCACAAGGCCAGTTTCTGCACTCAGCACCGGAAAAAACTACACCTGATGGCATGGAAATTAAAAGGGCTAGGCTACTAAATCAAGGATGTTCACTTTAAGTGGTAGCTACCTTACAACAGGTCAGGAAGAAAACAACTAACAACACTTACAACAGAGTGTGGGAAAGGTTTTCTTAATTCGCACAGCAACAATCCTGGGATGCGCTGTCACCCACAGTATCACAAGCTCTTGAATTTCTGCAATTAGGCCTAGAAGGGGGTCTAGGTTCTAACACTCTAAGTTCTAACACTCTAAAGTTTCAAGTCTCTGCCCTATCGGCCATGATGGAAATCAAATGGGCTTCAAATCCCCTCATCATACAGTTCCAAAGAGCATGTTTAAAAATAAAACCTCCAAGGAAACCAACATTTTCTGCAAGGGATCTCTCCATAGTCTTGGAAGCACTGTAAAAAAAAAACTTTTTTTCCTATGGAGTCAATATCCCTATGGAATTTAACACTGAAATTAACCTTCCTAATTGCCATAAGCTCAGCAAAAAGGGTATCCGAGTTGCAAGCTCTTTTCATAAAAGAACCCCATGTAGCGCCCACCCCCAATATTTGGGGGCGATATATATATATATATATTTAGGGGTAATCTGAGCTAATAGTTGGGCTCAGAACAATTGATTATTCATTATTGCTTCTGCTCTGGGTGTGATGCTGCCTGGCAGTAGTGTTCCCTGTTGTCTGTAGGTGGCACTGTCACCACCAGTATAGGTTGAACCACAGGGGGTATCACAGCACCTTGGGTGTCCTCTCTCGGCAGCCGTGCAGTGGGCGTGGTGAACCTGCTTTGCATGCTGGGAGAGGGTACATAAGGGGCAGACGCCATTGGGGTTGGGGCATTCCAGGGGAGTCGTTCCTGGGGACCCATTGGTCCCGTGCGTGCGCCTCGTGGCTCGTATGTCACGGGGTGTGTGTGTTCTGGTCTCGGGGACCTTCAGCTCGAGGCCACATCGCTGCTTTGTAGGCCCAGCTCTGCTGGCTGAGGCCAAAGCTTTTAGGAAAGGATCCCAAGCTACCCACCTGCGGGAAGCCCACTTTTAGGAAAGGAGACCAGGGGAAGATCAGTCCAAGAGAAGACTAGCGACGGTACTGCTGTCTCGGGAAGAGGCCTGGAAACTCGCCTAAAGAGGGATCTATAATTACAAGCCTTGCAATACGCCAATCTGGCCTAAAGTTTCTCTTCATTATTGCCTGGCTGGGAGGATCGGGACTTTAATCCTGTGGCAGGGGATTTCCTGATCGTATCCATAATACTAAAAGGAAAGATTGATTCCTGCTGCATTCCGGCTGCTAGGACCACTAAACAGGACTATCCGGGTGAGCAATACCCACTCAGGCTTGAGTGGCGACGAGTGTTATTTTAGTGTTGCGTGCCTGAACCTTCCCCTGTGTGTTTCTCTCTCTTGTCCTACTCTTCCTCTAAAGTTTCCTCAGCAAAGAGAAAAAAAAATAAAACCTAGCTGTTTGGGTTTTACATTGTGTGGACATTGACTTTTCTGAATACTCTTCTCACACCCCTGACAACGGAAGCCATGAGGTAATTCGCAGACCCAAATATAACCAGCAGCTCCTCTGGGGGTAGTGTTACACCCATATGGTCTTCTACCCTGATAGAGTCATACTTAAACCTTCGGAGCAATTCATACCTAAGTAGCATCCGCTTTCCACGTCAATCCAGAAATCAACCTACCAGCGTTTCTCACTAACCAAGGAGATCCACATCCATTGGACATAAAAACTATTATTACTGCATACTTAAAGGCTACTGGCCCATTCAGAAAGGCTGAGCATCTTCTGGTCATACCTCACTGCGCTAAAAGAGGCCAGACAGCGTTTCCACGTGCAATAGCCTTATGGCTAATAAAAACCACCAAGAAAGCATACGCAGTACAACATCTTCCAATACCTGATGACTAGGAATGAGCTTCGTGTTCAAGTCAAACTCATGTTCGACTCGAACATCGGCTGTTCGATCATTCGCCGAAGATCGAACATTATAGGCCATTCGCGCCAAATTCGAGTGTCGCGTAACGGGCCATTATTCACTGCGGCATCGCAGTGCATTGCTGGCTGAGGATTGGCCAAGCATGCACTATGACCCGCATGCTTTGGCCAATCACAGCGCCGTCAGCACAGAGAGACATAATTGGCCAAAGGCAGGGTGCCTTTGGCCAATCATGGCTCAGGGGAGAAGGTATACGCCCCACACTATATAAGGCCGCCTGCGTGTCGGCCTTGTGTAGTGTGTTGCGGCGGCGGAGAGAGATAGATAGAGAGTCAGAGTGTCATTTCATTTCAGTTACATAGAGCAGGCAGGCGATTGAGTTAGCTTTAGTCAGTGTATTTAGTATTTTATATATGCATCCTAGGAGTTGTATATATATATATATATATATATACACACACACACACACTGTATTCAGTTTAGCTAGATCCGTTCCTGTTATTCTCTTCCTAATATACTGACAGGCAGGCCGTTGATTGTGGTAGCTGCAGTATTTTCAGTCAGTGTACTGTATCCTGTGTACAGTGTGCAACTAAAGCTAACTGCAGACAATTCCTGGTGTTCTCTTCCTAATATACTGACAGGCAGGCAGCTGCAGTATTTTCAGTCATTGTACTTTATCATGTGCCCAGTGTGCAACTAAAGCTAACTGCAGACAATTGCTGGTGTTCTCGTCCTAATAATACCACAGGCAGGCAGCTGCAGTATTTTCAGTCAGTGTACTATATCCTGTGCCCAGTGTGCAACTAAAGCTAACTGCAGACAATTGCTGGTGTTCTTGTCCTAATAATACCACAGGCAGGCAGCTGCAGTATTTTCAGTCAGTGTACTATATCCTGTGCACAGTGTGCAACTAAAGCTAACTGCAGATAATTGCTGGTGTTCTCTTCCTAATAATACCACAGGCAGGTAGCTGCAGTATTTTCAGTCAGTGTACTGTATCCTGTGCACAGTGTGCAACTAAAGCAGACTGCAGACAATTCCTTGTGTACCTACCTATTCCAATACATCAAATAAAGTATGTCTGGAAGGCCAACAAGGATAGGCAGACACACACAGGCCAATAAAAGAGGGCAAGCAGGCTCTGTGTCTACAGGCAACAGTGCTGGTCGTGGACACGGTGCATCCTTATCAGCACGTGGCCGTGTGGCACGCTTGTCCTTTTTTTGCAACATGCTGAAGAGTTGGTAGAGTGGATGACCAAGCCGTCCTCATCCTCCTCATCCTCTCTCACCCAACCTCAGGGTACTTTGTCAGCCAAAGCGGCCTCTTCCCTCGGCTCAATGGCATCAGTCACTCCTTCCCTAGCCCCACCATGTCCTCCTGAGGAGTCCCCCGAACTGTTTGACCACAGTGTTGGGTACATGCTGCAGGAGGATGTGCAGCGTTTTGAAGGCTCCAATGATGGTACCAAGCTTGAAGAAGGCAGTAACGTGAGCCCAGAGAGAGGGGGTGCCCAAGAAGGACAGCAAACTGGCAGTCATGTTCCCCCAGCTGCAGCATACTGCCAGGTTTGCTCCAGTGATGAGGAGGGAGAGGATGATGAGGTCACTGACTCTACATGGGTGCCTGATAGGAGAGAGGAGGAGGAGGAGGACGAGGACGAGGAGGCACATGAACGAGGCAGGATGCCCTCCAGGGGCCAGCTTAAGGGCAGCACACCGACTGCATCACACCGCAGAGCTCTGCCTGTGCAGGGCGCTGCTGTCTCTGCGCGTTATTCCTTTTTTGAGACGTGTACAGCAGGTTGCACCTTTGCTATTTGCAACATATGTCTGAAGCGTATATCGCGTGGCCAAAACAGCAGCCGCTTGGGTACCACATGCTTGACCAGACATATGTCGACCTGCCATGCAGTCCATTGGCAAGCGTACATAAAAGACCCACACCAAAGAACAAAGCAAACCTCTCCTTGCTCCTCATCAGCTGGGATCTCCAACCCCACTATACCTTCAGTCCTCTCAGAAACCTGCACTGAGAGGAATGAAGGTATAGAATTAGGTGTGTCACTGCCAAGTACTTGCGGGCAATCTGCTATCGGTACACCAATGTCAGATTGTACCGGGCAAATTTCCCTGCCCCAGCTGCTGCACCGCCGAAAGAAGTTTGCTCCCAGCCATCCACATGCCCAGCGGTTGAATGCTAGCTTGGCTAAATTGCTAGCACTTCAATTTCTGCCTTTTCAGTTGGTAGACTCTGCCCCCTTCCGTGAGTTTGTGGAATGTGCGGTTCCTCAGTGGCAGGTTCCCAAATGCCACTTTTTTTTTCACGGAAGGCGACTCCAGCTCTCTACCGGCATGTGGAAGGCAATGTCTTGGCCTCGCTGGACAGGGCGGTCAGCGGTAAGGTGCATATTACCGCTGACTCATGGTCCAGCAGGCATGGACAGGGACGTTACATATCTTTCATGGCCCACTGGGTGACTCTACTGGCAGCTGGGAAGGATGCAGGACAGGGTGCAGTAGTGTTGGAGGTTGTTCCGCTACCATGCCTCCAAAATTCTACTAGTGGTGATTCTGACACACCTCTCTCCTCCACCCCCTCCTCTTCTTCTTCCTCCATGGCCTCTTCCTATGCTGATTTGTCCTCAGAACCAGTGGTGCTCCGTAGGCGTTCAAGGGGCTACGCAAGTACGCAGGCAAAAAGATGCCATGTGGTGCCTGAGCTGGTGTGCTTGGAGGACAGGAGCCACACTGGGGCAGAGATTCTGTCAGCTCTTCAGGGGCAGGCTCAGAAGTGGTTGACGCCACGCCACCTTAAGCCAGGAATGGTGGTTTGGAACAATGGCACCATCCTCCTCTCCGACCCTCTGACAGGGACAACTGACCCATGTGCCCTGTTTGGCTCACGTCCTTAACTTGGTGGTGCAGCAGTTCTTGGGCAGGTACCCGGGCTTTCAGAATGTCCTGAGGCAGGCAGTCATATAATGCCAGTGCTTGGCTGGCTGACCTCCAAAAGGAATTTAACCTGCCCAAGAACCGCCTAATCTGTGACATGCCCACCAGGTGTAACTCAACATTGGCCATGCTGCAGCGGCTGCACACGCAGCAGAGGGCCATCAATGAGTATCTGTGCCAATATGGCACGAGGACAGGGTCAGGGGAGCTTGACTTTTTTTTTGCCACGCCAGTGGGTCATGATCAGGGATGCATTCACTGTCCTGTCACCATTTGAGGAGGCCACGAGGATGGTGAGCAGTGACAGTGCATGCATCAGTGACACTGCCCCTCTTGTCCACCTGTTGGAGCACACGCTGCGTGGAATAATGGACAGGGCACTTGAGGCAGAACAGAGGGAGGAAGAGGAGGACTTCCTTACCTCTCAAGGCCCCCTTTATCCAGACAGTGTTCCTGCTGCCCCGCCTATCACACAGGAAGAGGACGAGGAGGAGGATTGTGTCAGCATGGAGGTGAAGCCTAGCACTCAGCATCAGCAGCAGTCTTCAAGGGATCAATTACAGTCCCAAGAAACCCATGGACTTGTACGTGGCTGGGAGGAGGTGGCTGTGGATCATGTCGTCCTTAGTGACCCAGAGGACTCCGGACCTAATGCCTCAGCAAACCTACGCTGCATGGCCTCCCTGATCCTGCAAAGCCTGCGGAAGGATCCTCGTATTCGTGGTATCAAGGAGAGGGATCATTACTGGCTGGCAACCCTCCTTGATCCACGTTACAAGGGTAAGATTGAGGACCTTATCTTGCCGTCGAAGAGGGAGCAGAGGATGAAACATCTTCGGGAGGCCTTGCAGAAAGGTTTGTGTAACGCGTTCCCAGAGCCTGGGAGGTTACAAATTCCTGGTCCTGGACGACGTGTTGCTGAGGCTTCGGTCAGTCACAGAAGGATTAGTGGAGAAGGTGGCCATCTGACCGATGCGTTCAGACAATTTTTTAGCAGCCCCAAGGTATGATCGGTTCCAGCAACCATCGCCAGCGTCTGTTTTACATGGTGCAGGAATACCTAGGGGCAAGATCAGACTTGGACACCTTTCCCACTGAAAATCCTCTGGGTTACTGGGTCTTGAGGATGGATCACTGGCCAGAGCTTGCACAGTATGAAATTGAGCTACTGGCCTATCCTGCATCCAGCGTTCTTTCAGAACGCACATTCAGTGCTGCTGGAGTCTTTGTAACCAATCACAGGTACGCCAAACCTGTGATTGGTCCGTTCCCCGCACTACGTAATTTCCGGTCCGACGGCACGCTGCGCTCCACACTGAAGCGCACGCTGAAGCGCATCTTCCTGGTCCTTCCTCCACCATAGAAGGAATACATCATGCACGGCTACAGCGCCTTGATGCCCAGGACGTTCCCTGCTGACACTGCAGACCTGCCTTCAGTTTAACCTCCATCCAGGACCCACATCTCCCCGCAGACTGCCTCTGATGACACCGGACCTATCCCATCTTCTACATTTACATGCCTTATTAAATTCATCACCTTGTGAGTAGCCATTTGTCTGTTTTTAATATTTGCCATTAAATACTTTATTACTGCACTTAGTTTGGCGCAACTTTCTTTTCCTCATTATACCAAGCACCTGATGCTGATGTAACCGAATAATTATTTTTTTGAATGTCAGATCCCTTTAAGACTGCCTATGCTGATGCTGAGTGACTATCCTGTTATGCTGAGTGACTATCTTCTTCCTCCTCAATGATCATGCTGATAGCTTGTAAGAACATTTTTGGTACTGGGCACCGTCACCAGTGGCTAAGGCCCAATTTTCTGCCCCTGTTTAACAGGAGCGTGTAATTGCAATTTTTGATGCAATACTTTGCAGCAGGGCTCATTCCTGCGCTCCAACTAGAGTTTCTGTGAGGGGTTGCAGTGTTGTGGCACCAGCACCAATGCCTAAGACCCAATTTTTCTGCCCCTGTTTAACAGGGGCATGTAATTACAATTCTTGATCTAATATTTCACAGCAGGGCCCGTTCCTGCGCCCACCAAGAGTAACTGTGAGGCCTTACAGTGTTGTGGCAACACCACCACACCGTCCACCACCAGAGGCCCAATTTTTCTGCACCTGTTCAACAGGGGCATGTAATTACAATTCTTGATCTATTATTTCACAGCAGGGCCCGTTCCAGTGCCCACCAATTGTAACTGTGAGGGCTTACAATGTTGTGGCAACACCAACACCTACGGCCCACATTTCTGCAGAGTATATAGGGCAGGCCCCTACTTTCAAACATCCAACTTACAAATGACTCTTACTTGCAAACGGAAGGAGACAACAGGAAGTGAGAGGAAATCTACCCCTAGGAAGGGAAATTCTCTCCTGTAAGAGTTCCTTGTTTCACTAAAACCCCCAAATTTTCAAAATCCAATTGACATTGGGACAAAAAGTGAGATAAAATCTTCTGAACAGGTGCACAGACAGCAAAACGAATGTTACAGGGGTGATAACCCTTCCCTATGTTTTCCAAATAGATTAAAAATAGGTACACTTTAAAAATGTACCAATTCAAAATTACAAACAGATTCTACTTAAGAACAAACCTACAGTCCCTGTCTTGTTTGCACCGCCTGTATACTGCTGTTCAGAATATATAGGGCCTTTTTTAAATTTGGGTGCGGGGTTCCCCTTAATATCCATACAAGACCCAAAGAGCCTGGTAATGGGCTGGGGGGGGGGGGGTTACCCATGCCGTTTTTCTTAATGATGTTCATCCATATTGCCGGGACCAGACAATACATTAAAGCCGCAAGCAGTTTTAAATGACTTTTATTCCTATAGAATTGTCATTTTGTGCAGGGACAGTTCTAAACACGGGAAACACGTGCCACTTCACAGGCATACTATAGACACCCCCCAGGTACGATATTTAAAGGAATATTTCACTTTTATTTTTTTCACTTTAAGCATCATTAAAATCACTGCTCCCGTGTGCGAATGCGCGAGAGTTCCAAGATGGCAGCCTGAACTCGGAGCTCCGCGCCATACCGATCCAGCAGCGCCCACAGCACCCGTTCCCGCCACGCTCAGACACCGGAGAACGGGGAATCGACCCCCCGCGACACCCGCGCCCGCCCTCGTATGAGCCGAATGGGCGTCAGACGGCAATTAGAAAGCCAATTCGCCGCCTCCACACTCCCCGGGTGTACCAAGATGGCCGCCGCGGCTGCTGCGGCCTCACAGCCTCACACAGCCACTGAGGGGACACAGGATTGCAGGCAAGCACTGGCCCCCACTCTCCTCTCCTATACCCCGGAGATGAAGGGACACAATCAGCAGCCCTTGACACCCTTTCCAGCCTCCACAGAATCCCTCCTGAGACACTCCTTTGGGGCACAGGCTTACTCTCCTGCTGGGCCTGCAGATTCTCCTCACACAGGATTCTCTCCCCATGGCGCTGCAGGCCCAGATCAATCCTTTAATGCAGCAGACTTATTCCTCAAATTCTCTACCCTTCTAGAGACAGGTCTAGCCTCCACAGCTGCTAAAATCACAGGGGACATTAAAGCAGACATCCAAAATATAGGGTCCAGGATGGAAGCCATAGAAATTAAGCTGGATCAAACTGCAGCTGCCTCTAACCAGAACTCTGATCTTATTCAGACCTTACATGACCAACTGGACACAGCTTTCTCCCGCATAGATGACCTCGAGAACAGGTCCAGGAGATATAATTTCAGAATCAGAGGTCTCCCGGAATCAATTATCGATGTTGAATCTGCCACGCAAGAACTTATGAGGTCCCTGATCCCAAACATCCCTACACCCCGCCTGGAGCTGGACAGAGCACATAGAGCGCTGGGACCCCCCAGGAAAGATGGCTCCCCCAGGGACATTATTGTAAAGCCCCACTACTATGCTGTCAAGGAGGCGGTCATGAAACAGACCCGCTCAATGCCTCAAGTGATCTGCCAGGGGCACCCGGTGCAAATTTTTGCGGATCTCTCTCCTTCCACCATACAGCGCAGACGTACCCTAAAACCGCTACTATCTGCTTTGACACAGAAGGAGGTCAAATACAGATGGGCATTCCCCTTTGCCGTGAAGTTCACCTACAAAGGCCGAGACCATGCCTTCTCCAACTTCGCCATGGGAGAAAAGTTGCTTCTCAGCCTGAAGATCATTTCCCAGGAGTCGGACATGGAGACGTCATCATCAGGATCGAATAAACGCCCGCCTCCCACAAGTCCGCCGGATCCCCTCTGGAACAAACCCAAGGCCAGAAGATCGTCGCATACAGGTCCTACATGAGACTTTGACTGTCACGAGGTTTAGGTTCGACGTATACTGATGCACCCGCATCGGACTTTTCTCTTCTCCTAAGAGGATGACTCTCATACTACCCCGGAAATCGTTTTCTCCGGTGTTCTCTCTTTACTTGTTAACAAACAGTTTTATTTGTTGTTTCTCCCCTCCTATGTCTAGAGATGGGTTTTCTAACTATGCCTCCCCCGTCTGGGGGACAAGGGCGATACTATAGCCACTTTACCGAAGTAAATATTCTTTACTCCATCTCATAAGCGGCGACGGATCGGGGGTTCCCTCCCCCTCCCTCCTGCCCATGCGGGTGGGGTGGGGGGTGCCTCTGACCGCTTATACTTGGGTAGTTGCTTCAATGCTACTGTCTGTTTATTGGTTCACATTGCTTTAGGAGCATAGTTGTTCAAATTTACAGGGCGCCCTGGTTTGGGGTGGCTCACATGTGCCTCCACCTATCCCTTGAACCCCAGTTGGTCTTCAGGGGATAGGATCTCCAAGGCTTTTAGCCGGGAGATTTGGACTTCCTACTTTTATCTCACGATTTTTGGTGAGATGACCGTTAGGAACTTTTCTCTCCCGCCGGGATCATTCTCCTGTGCGGGGGGAAACCTTCCTCCTGTTCTGTCCTTTCTAACTTCCTTTCTATCCCCTTTTTTCTCTTTTGAGCATCACCTGACATTTTTGTTTCTTTTAGACACTACCACCGGTAAGCCTCTCAAGTCTGCGAGATCCCAGAAGTACGGTACCGGCGATCCAATCGTCGCTCTGGAGTCGCCGGAGGTCCCAGCGGTAAGTGGCGATGGACATTGCAGCGCTTCTCCCCTCGGGGTCCATGGCTGACCACACTCACACGGCCTTAAAGGTCGCTACACACAATGTCCAGGGCCTAAACTCCCCCCTCAAACGTAGGAAACTCTTTAATACCTACAAATCGTCAAGCCTGGACATTGTAATGGTACAGGAAACCCATTTCCCGGCCCGGTACAGTCCCAAGTTCCTCCACTCCCACTTCCCTAACTTCTATATGGCCAGTGCGGTTAATAAGTCAAAGGGGGTGGCCGTCTTATTTGCAAAAACGTGCAACTTCACCTGGATCACTGATGTAAAAGATACAGAGGGCAGGTTCATCTTAGTAAAAGGCACGATCGAAGGCCACTTATACTCCCTGATATCCTACTACACGCCCAACAAAGGTCAAGCAGCCTTCTTCAAACAACTATTTGAAAAGCTAGCTCCTCTGTTGGAGAGCACGATCATTTTTGGTGGGGACTCCAACGCAGCATTTGATCAGGGTCTGGATAGATCTAAACCTCCCTCGGACCAACTGACACGTCCGACTAAAGAGAGCCTGAAAATCGCCAAACTCATCCACGCCCAGGGTCTGACCGATGTGTGGAGAGAACTAAATCCGTCCAAGCGAGATTATACACACTTTTCCCATCCCCACAACTGCTATGCTCGAATTGACCACCTGTTAGTTTCAAACCACACTATCCCACTTGTTGTAAAATCCCACATCAGGGACACAGTTTTGTCGGACCACTCCATTGTGAGCATGTCCCTTACAACGTAAAGCTCTAGGCCGGGCCAGAGACACTGGAGACTGAACGAATCCATTCTCTCCGACCCTATCCGAGTCACCATGCTAGATAAGGCTATGAAGGAATACTTCATTCTTAACAACGTAGATGGGACAACGTCCGAAACCCTGTGGGCGGCTCACAAAACTTTTATGAGAGGGGAATTCATTAGGATGGGAGCCCAGATAAAGAGGGAGAGGGAAGCGGACATAGTAAGGTTAGAAGGGATATACACAAAGCTGAGAGCCCAGCACAAACTAAATCCCTCCCCCATAATGGCAGCGCAACTAGACAAGGCTAGACTGGAGCTCAATCTTGTTCTCACGGCCAATGCAGACAAACAAATCAGATGGAGCAAAAATAGATTTTACTCCATGGGGGACAGGATGGGCTCCATGTTGGCTGCTAGACTAACACCACGCTTCAGAACATATGCAATGCCACAGATTAGGATCCCTGGACAGGGCACTACAGCCAACCCATCCAAGATATTAGACGCTTTCCAGGCTTTCTATGCAAATCTATATAGTCCCCACACACTCGGTAATGACGATTCCGTACGCAACTTCCTGCATAGCCTTCCCTTACCGTCGCTCTCCCCGGAGCATAAAGGGGAGCTCGAAGCACCCTTTACTGAAGAAGAGGTTATGGAGGTGATTAAAGACCTAAAGACGGGATCGGCCCCAGGGCCGGATGGGCTCTCGAACCCCTATTATAAAACGTTTGCCGAGACCCTAGCCCCGCATCTAACTAAATTCCTTAATGCTAAAACAAGGGGGGACCCACTCGATCCTCAACTCAACACTGCGTATATTACAGTGATCCCTAAGCCGGACAAGAATCCGGAAGAGATTGGAAATTATCGACCCATTTCTCTAATAAATAATGATTTAAAAATCTTAACTAAAATACTAGCTATCCGTTTGGCTTCTTTCATAAGCACATATATCCATAAGGACCAAGTGGGGTTTATCCCCGGCAGGCAGGGCCCTGATCAGATAAGGAGGGCAATAGATATAGTTTCCATTCTCCAAACAAACTGGGTGGGAGGTCCCAAGCAATCGGGAATGCTCCTTTCGCTGGACCTCCACAAGGCCTTTGATTCGGTGTCCTGGCCCTATATCTTTGCTCTCTTAGAATGCTGGGGTTTCGGCACACGGTTTTTGGGTCTGATACGTGCCTTATACTCCAACCCTTCAGCATACATACGACTCCAGGGCTGTTACTCGAAACCCATACATATAAAGAAAGGGACTAGACAAGGTTGCCCTTTATCTCCGCTCATCTTCGCGATAGCTATTGAGACACTCGCCATCGCAATTCGCCAAAACCCGAACATACAGGGTGTCTCCTGTGGCCCCCAAACACATAAATGCGGTCTCTTTGCGGACGACATTTTGCTGTTTATAACCTCCCCCATCACTTCCCTCCTGAACTTATGTAAAACTCTGGATGACTTTGCAACGGTATCTGGCCTCCACGTGAATTACACCAAATCCCAAGCCATGAATATCTCACTACCAAACGACACTGTGGCTCTCCTAAAACAATCCTTCCGGTTTGCCTGGAGCGAATCCTCTCTTAGGTACTTGGGGATCAACTTGACATCTAAGACAGAATTCCTCTACATGAATAACTACCCCCCTCTGTATCGTAAGCTAGAATCAGATCTACTCACTTGGTCCAAAAATAATCTGTCATGGCTGGGAAGGGTACATTCTATAAAAATGACATTACTCCCGAGGTTATTATACCTTTTTCGCTCTCTTCCCGTACCCATACGGAAGGATCACATTAAATCATTCCAAAGTAAAATAATGAAATTCATCTGGGGAAAGGGGGGATATAGGTTACCTCAAAAGACTCTACACCTTCATAAACGGAAGGGAGGTCTCGGCTTGCCCCATCTTCACAAATATTACCAGGCAGCCAGGTTAGCTCAGTTATCTGTAGTCTATTCACGATTTGAGAAACCTGATTGGGTGAATATAGAAAGACAGGCCGTTCCTCGTTTCACGCTAGACTTCCTACTCTGGAGCCCCCCGAAAGACAGACCCCCGATTTTATCCCCTACCCTTTCCCACTCTTTCGCCCTTTGGGATGGGCTCCGTTCGTCAACTTCATTAGTATCCTCATACAGACCCTTAACTCACCTTTTCAACAACCCGAACTTTCCTCCCGGGAAAGACGTCTTAGCTTTCAAATGGTGGCTGGACAATGGACTTTACCGAATTGGGCAATTCTTTACAGCAGCAGGCCCCTTCACCCTAAACCACTGTATCAAAACACTAGATCTGCCCGACTCGGAACGATTCAGGTTTGGCCAAATATATCCCTTTCTACATTCCCTATGGAAAGAAAGGCCCATCCCGCCAAAGTTTACCAATTACGAGTTGTGGTGTGGTCGGGCCAGGGACCAGAGGGGGGGGATCTCTGTGATCTACTCGTCGCTTGCATCTGCGTCCTCTAAGGAGGCCTTTATGACTGCCTGGGAATCTGACTTCCAATTCCAGTGGGATCTGGAGGGATGGCAGAATGCATGCTTTCGGTCATTTAAAGGTATCCTCAACACTGCACTGATGGAGGCTAGCCTTAAAGTGATTTCTCGGTGGTACTATACCCCTTCCAGACTAGCCTCGATCTACCCCACAGCGGATCCTCTATGTTTTAGAGGTTGCCAACATATAGGCACAATGGCCCACATATGGTGGGAATGCCCCAGAATTCGCCCCTTCTGGACAAACATTTTTAACTTAATTAACAAGCTGATTGGAACTCGGATCCCCAGGACCCCGACGATTGCCCTACTGAATGCTCAAATCCCAGAGATCCCCAAATCTTCCCGAAGGTTAACTCATTTCATTTTGTTGGGCGCAAAGCTTACGGTGGCAAAGGCCTGGAAACAACCAAAGATCTCTTTTCCTGAGGCTAAAAAGAAAATATCTTGGATAATGTCGCAAGAAAAGCTTTCCAGTATATTACTAAACACAACGGACAAATTTGAAATGGTATGGGAACCATGGGCCCAACAGATGGGAATCCTCATTGGTTCTCTTTCCAAGCCGGTGTAGTGCATCCTCAGCATTTCAGGTGATGTTCTAGCTCTTCATTCCTCTTTCTTTTTCCTTTCGGCTCGCTCTGAGTCTCTGTGTTTATCTGTCCACTTTTTTCCTTTTTTATCGCCGCCAATGTTTTTTTTAGGATTAGAGGTCAGGTTCACAAGATCTCAGGTAGAGCATGAGTAGTCAACACTTTAATTCTGTTCTGAATTTTAAAATTTTGGTATAAGCCTTCCTCCAGTTGACGAGGATCGGAATAATGGGAGGTTCTGGGATCCCCCTTCCAACACAGTCAGTTCCCATTCGAGGTTTTGGGGGGAGCGGAACCTGCTTCCTGCTTTAATTTATCTCCCTACGGATATGCCGACAGTTACTACTCTACATAGATTCAGGACGGACGATAGGCCACTGCTCTTGCTTCTATCTATCACAGCTATAATCAGTTTCAATTCCTCTGAACGTTTACTATTGCTTACATATGATTGACCTGTGCTTTATGTATAACCTATGCATTTTGAAATAAAAATATTGAATAATAAAATCACTGCTTCCGAAAAAACTGCAGTTTTTAAAACTTTTTTTTGCATTGATACATGTCCCCTGGAGCAGGACTCGGACAATAACTTGCATATTAGCCTTTAAAATTTGCACTTTTGATTTCTCACAGTCGAGTCCTATAGACTTTAATGGGGTTCAAAAGTTTGCGCAAACTTTCTGTCCGTTCGCAGGTTCTGGTGTGAACCGAACCGGGGGGTGTTCAGCTCATCCCTACTGATGACCTAAAGGATCATTCTACCAGGGCAGTGGCAACCTCATGGGCAGAGACAATATGCAAGGCAGCAACTTGGCCTTCTAGAACTACGTTCATGTCACATTACAGAATAGATCCAGCGCAATTAACGACTGTCGAATTTGCAAAGAACAGTTATTCAAGCCAATTCTTCCATATCCTGTGAATAAAATGAATATCTTTTAAGCACCCACCCGTATAGAGAGTTATTTCCCAGTGTGTGCTGCCATGAATTGTATACTCACCCTTCCGTAATTTTCCTTTCCAGATGCATCTTATGGCAGCACAAAGATGCCCATCCATTTAAGGTGATAGATCTAGAAAATGCTGTGGTAGGCTCCTCATCAAAACTTATAGCTAACCAGTCCTATCAGGTTGTGGGGGCAGAGTCACAGCCCAGTGTGTGTGCTGCTATAAGATGCGTCAGGAAAGGAAAATTACAGAAAGGTGAGTATGCAATTTTCTGTTTTCCTATTGTAAAAAAAACAAGCTAGGCATGAGAGCACATCCATCCCAGTGTGGTCAGTTTTTTGGTTGTGCTTGGCGAACAGCCTGCCTGTCCTCCAATGGCCAAGACTTGTGCTGTCACCCCCCCCCTCCGCACAGCTGTTCACTGGGAAGATCAGTGTGTTGCCGTTTCTCTGCCTGTTGCTGACACGCCCCCACACCCCATGCAGTCTCCACCCCCAGATCTCTAAGCCCCTTATGCAGATCAGAACAGGGGTCATGTGATCACTTATAAAAAAAAAGTATTTAATATATGTAGCGATACCTTCAGCTAAGAGGGCCGCAGATTTAGTTTGGGCCCTGAAGACAGCTCCACCAACCTCCGGCAATTTACTCGACCCCCCCTGGCACAGTTAGTCTAGGGTAATATATATATCTTATGCTCTATGGTTAAATTCAGACACCAATGCAGTGATAGAAGAATAACGAGTTTACTTTCTACTGGCAATAAAATCAACAGTTGTAACAGATCACATGAATCTATCTGCAGAGCCCTGCAGCAATAGACACACTACAACTAGTAAGGTATGGTGCACACGCGCCATGTGTAACAGTACTTCCCTATGCGCCCTATGGCGCAGCAACTAAATAAACTATCTGGATGGCCAGGCCTGACCATATAACTCAGTCTCTAGGGGATGAAATTCTTCGCATGCAAGTCTTTAAATGGTGGTGCACATTTCAGGAACACATTTGTAATCCAAAAGGGTAAAAATGCCAACACAGTACACTCCACTAGAGATCCGTTTGACTCAGTTCTGCTATGGATCTCCAGGGGGGACTGAAATAGGAACTGGTGGCCCACGGCAGTCTGTAGGCCTAACAATAGTATACAGTATATGGATTGAGCATGTGCTCGCTCACCCCTCCGGACGCGATCCCAGTCCGTGAACTTCCACCTGTTGTGTCTCCACACACGGCGTCTGAAGCGGTCTGGTCTCCGGCTCAGCAGCGGTTGAGGATGACCGAGTCAGATGCCACCCAGGCTCGCAATGGGGGTGGAAGGCTCTTTTGGATAACAGCGCAAGGCCCCAGGCTTCAGGCCTTGCACCACAGCGGAACCGCGCAGGAAGATCTCTCCACTGAAGTCTCGGGTCCCAAAGAGACCGAACGCAGCCTCGCCTCCTCCTTATATAACCCCACCCATGAGTCTCTGGGGTGGAAACATTGCATCCTGGGTGCCGAATGGGGTTCTGCGTAAGGTAGTCCTGAGAGTCTTCAAGGAGACCCCGCTACATATATAATATATAAATAAATGTTTGCCTTGCTTTTCTATTTTAACCACTTAAGGACCAGCCCATGTAGATTTACGTAGGCAGAATAGCATGGACAGGCATAAGCACGTACCTGCACGTCCCCTTTAAATGCCTGCCGTGTGGTCACGCGGGTCCCACGGACTCGGTCGCCGCGGGTATCCCTGCGATCGTCTCACAGAGGTATAGAGCGGGGAGATGCTTGTGTAAACAAGCATTTTCCCGCTCTGCCTAGTGACAATGACACGGACCTCCGCTCCGTGTACTCGGAGCGTAGATCAGTGTCATGTGACACACAGCCCATCCCCCTAGAGTAAGAAACACTCAATAGGGAACACTTAACCCCTACAGCGCCACCTAGTGGTTAACCCATTCTATGCCAGTGTCATTTTCACAGTAACCAGTGCATTTTTATAGCACTGATCGCTGTAAAAATGACAATGGTCCCAAAAATGTGTCAAAAGTGTCCGATGTGTCGCCATAATGTCGCAGTCATGATAAAAAATCGCTGATTGCGGCCATTACTAGTAAAAAAAATAATAATAAAAATGCCATAAAACTATCCACTATTTTGTAGACGCTATAACTTTTGCGCAAACCAATCAATAAACGCCTATTGCGATTTTTTTACCAAAAATATGTAGAAGAATACGTATCAGCCTAAACTGAGGAAAAAAAATAGTTTTTTATAGATTTTTTGGGGATATTTATTATAGCAAAAAGTAAAAAATATTGCATTTTTTTCAAAATTGTCGCTCTATTTTTGTTCATAGCGCAAAAAATAAAAAACGCAGAGGTGATCAAATACCACCAAAAGAAAGCTCTATTTGTGGGAAAAAAGGACGCTAATTTTGTTTGGGAGCTACGTCGCACGACTGTGCAATTGTCAGTTAAAGCGACGCAGTGCCGAATCGCAAAAAGGGGCCTGGTCCTTTAGCTGCAAAATGGTCCGGGGCTGAAGTGGTTAAACTGAATGGCATTGTTTTAACAGGTGGGGGTTCACATATACTTTAAAGTGGTTGTAAACTTCAGACCTGAAATATGAGCAATGCATACCGTTGCATACAGTAGTGTGTATTTGTTTCAATTAAAAGGACTTAAAGCAGAGTTCCGCCAGAAAAAAAAATGTTTAAGTCAGCAGCTACAAATACTGCAGCTGCTGACTTTTATTATATGGACACGTACCTGTCCAGGGCGCCCGCGATGTTGGGTCCTGAAGCCGATTTGTCCCTCGGCCCTCGGATGCTGCCACCGCCATCTTGGGTAAGGGAATCAGGAAGTGAAGCCTTGCGGCTTCACTTCCTGGTTCCCTACTGCTCATGTGCAAGTCGTGCTGCACGATTCCACTGGTCTTTGGTGTCTTCTGGGACCTGTGTGTCTCCCAGAAGACAGTGGGGGGGGGGACGTGGCGTAGGTCGCCACGGTGATCTATGCCCAGAAGTGGGAGAAAATACCTGTATTACACAAGTATCTGCTCCCTCCTCCCCCCTGAAAGGTGCCAAATGTGAAACCGGAGGTTGGGGGAGGATTCCAAAAAGCGGAAGTTCCATTTAAAGCAATTAAAGTACCCTTTCTGTCTGCTGCCTCCTTTCTCCGCTATCTGCAGGAGTCACTTCTGACAAGTTTTCCTGACACCAAGGGAAAAATGGTGACAGGTGAGGGAGCTCCAGCAGATTGACAGCCTCAGCTCTGTTCCTGTATGCTGGGGGTGTGTTCTTTCCCTCCAATCACCTCTCAGAGCTCTCATCACTGAGCTCTGCAGAGTGTAACTTCAGTTTTTTACCCCACTTTTTCAGAACTCTCAGACAAGCTTATAAATTCCGCAATTTAAATGGATGTAGAGAAGATAAGACTAAAGTTAAACAGGTAAAACTTACTGTATATAGGAGGATTTGTTTAATCTCTGTGTGTTACCTGAGGCCAGTCACTTCACTAGGTATATATAAGGTTTTACAACCACTTTAAAGCCCAGGTTCACACTGGGCTGCGGGAGTGAAGCCGTGCGAGTTCAGCTGAACTCGCACGATTTCACTCTCGCTGGCAGTCCCGATTTCAGCCGCGATTACAAAGACATCTGACACAGATGTCAATGTAAATCGCGGCCGAAACTGCAAAAAGTAGTACAGAAACTACTTTTTTAAATCTGTGCAGCGCCGCCATTGCAATTTGCGGCAAATATCGCTGATTTGACATGTCAAATCGCATGTCAAATCGCACCAGTGTGAACCAGGGCTTAGGGTTGGATGTGAGGGTGGAGAAGGTAAGTAGCCATTGTGTGCTCTCTTCAGCCTCAAACACACGACCGGTTTCAAGAAAACTGCCGGGAGAGTTTTTTGCCGAGAAAACCGTTCGTGTGTATGGTTTCTCGTCGGGAAAACTGCCGGGAATCTCGACAAGAAAAATAGAGAACCTGCTCCCTATTTTTCTCGTTGGGATTCTCGGCAGAGTTTTCCTGCCGAGAAAACCGGTCGTCTGTATGCTTACCTGTCCGAGGCGCATGCTCGAAAAGACTTCTACGCATGCGCGGTAGCATACAAGGTTAGTGTGGGGTCTAGCAAGATGGCGGCGACGGCATTGAATGTGACGAGCGCCGGCTCGTCGTAGTCGATGACGTCACCGCGTTCTTGCCATTCAAAATAACGGCGGTTCTTTTGAATGGTTGTGTGTGTACACTCGCCGTGCAAGGCAAGCTTGACAGGAATCCCGTCGAGAAAACCAACGGCTTTTTTCCGACGGGATTCCCACCCGTGTGTACAGGGCTTTCTACTTAGATCTCTATGATAAAAATTTGACAATTACTTATTTTTATTAGAACAGCAAAAATAAATATGATAAAGAGATTGTGTGCCATTTATTTATTACATTTCTCATATTTCATTGTTTGAATAATAACATCCCATCAAAATATTTCCCAACATCTTATCCAGATAAATTATCAAGTCACTGACCCTCAACTGATTGATGGAAATATGTATCCAACTTTATTCCGTGTGACACCAGAGGATGGAGTCCGTTTTGCAGCTATTATTAAATTATTGCAGCATTTTGGATGGAACTGGGTTGGAATAATAACGTCCTGGGATGGCAGCGGTGATGAGGAGGCCCAAGAACTGAGTAAGATGATGAGAGAACATGGGATCTGCACAGAATATATAATCACACGCAAATCAAATACGTTCGGTAATAGTCTGACAATTGTTAGGAAATCAGCAGCTAGGATTGTTATAGCGTGCGGAACTTCCACAATAAACTTTTTCTATTTTTCTCTTCATTTATCCTCTGGTATGAAAGATATAACATTCATTTTCCCACCATCATGGATTACATTACCTAATCATTCTCAGACGATGTATATGTTCATTAACTGCAGCTTCATATTTGTGTGGCCAAAAGAAAAAACCTTAAACCTGGATGTTTATACCGATGGTGTCGACTTCTCCAGCTCCATAAATGACCCCATACTGGAAGATGTTGGGGCTCGTTGGTTTCACTGTAGTTCCCCAAGCTATCTAAAAAATTACTATTTTCAAGCGTTGTATAATATTATTGTAAAACCTTGTACAGATGTAAAAAATGTTTCATCCTTATTGTCTTCTTATACAACTCTGCACTCCTATGTGTATAAGGCTGTATATATTCTGGCCCGTGCTCTACATGGAATGTACATGGAGATAAATAAACCCGAACAACATGGATTCCGGCACAGAGTAAGTTGGACAATACATGTTTATATTACTAGGATCCTATCCTATAGTACATAATAATAATGTGAATAGACAGCTACCTCCACCCTCCTCTCACTGCCTGGGCAATTGGAAAAATTGCAATCACTCAATTTTTTGGTTTCTCTATATGAGTTTAAATATAATTACATAAATGGTTATTTTTTTTTTTAATAAGTTGGGGGAATGATGATTGGATATTTATCTATTATTGATTTACTAGTTTCTTTATATATGCTAAATTCAAACATATCACCAAAAATCTTTGATTACAGGTTTTAAACATAATAACATTTTTGTTTTGTTTTTTTAAGTGTGGGTGGGGGTGTTAAGAGAAACATTTAAATAGTCCATATGTATATGTATATGTATATGTATATGTATATATATATATATATATATATATATATATATATATATATCAGGGTCTCAGGGTCTCCTTTAAGGCCCCGGGACTATGTTACCCATAACCCCGTTTGGCACCCAGGGTGCATGTTTGCCACGCAGAGACTCATGGGTGGGACTATAAGAGGAGGGCGAGGCTCCTCTTATAGTCCCACCCATGAGGCTGAGCTCGGCCTCTTTGGACACTGCGCTGCTATCAACAGGTCTTCCCGTGTGGATCTGCTGCAGTGCAGGTCCTGAAACCAGGGCCGTGCACAACTTCCAGAGAGCCTTCCACCCCACTGCGAGCCTGGGTGGCATCCGACTTCTCCAAGTTGCTGACATCAGTTGGACCGGGGACCCGGCCGTTGCAGACGCTGTGTGCGGAGACACAGTCGGTGGAAGTCCCGGACTGGGATCGCGTCCGGAGTGGTGAGCGAGTACCTGCTCAATCCAACAAAATACTTTACTCTGATTAGGCCTAGAGACTGCCTTGGCCCACCAAGTTTTATCTGTTATTCCACCGGAGACTAGTAGCAGAACTGGGTCGTGTAGTCTCCGGTGAAGTGTTCTTCTATTACCTATCGTGTGGATTACAAATACTGTTTCTTTCTATATGTGCACCACCGTTAAAGCTGCATGCGAAGAACTTGTTCACCAAGAGACTAAGTTATATCTGAGTCAGGCCTGACCAGGAGTTAGAACTTTTTGTTGCTGCGCCATAAGGGCGCATAGATAGGAATAGCCGCACTTGGCGTGTAATCGCCAGCATCCTCAGTGTGTACTATATTTACTGTTGCAGGGCTCTGCAGACAATATATGTGTTATGTGTTAACCTACGCCTTTTACACAGAAGTAAACTAGTTATACTTTAACACTTCGCCCTCAGTGTGTTATCATTGTGCATATATCGCTAGATTGTGATAAGAAAAAAAACCTTAGACTAACTAGATTGCCGGGGGTTGGCGGTGCTGTATTCAGGGCCTGAAACAAATCCAGCGGCTCTCTTAACTGGGGGTAGCGCTACATATATATATATATATATTTATATGCTCTTATATTTATTTATGATATTTATGTGTGTATGATTATTTTTATATATATTTCTGGTTAAGCCAGTTTTACAACATTGTTTCCTGTGAAAAGTTTCTGGAGGTGTTCTTGCCGGAGCATCGAACTGTACCCTAGTTTTTTAATTTGGGTTTTTGTTTTTTTTCTACTTTTTGGAGGAATGAGAGCTGTTTGTTTGTTCTCTCTTCTTCACAGTTCAAAGACAGAGACTTTGGGGGTAGAGTCAGAGTAGGAAAGCAGGAAGATTGAAGATTTCACCAAGTGTCATCACCATGGCATCGTCACCAGGTGGCGGTGTTGCGCAACAGCTGTTGCTTGTACATTTGCATCACTTTACTTATTGGAGCGAGTGGGTCTCTTGGCTGATAGACCCATCCATTCCAAATTTACACAGAATGTCAGGATGTGGTTTTCCTTGCGAGTTGATTTTTTTCTTTCCCCCTCTGCAGGAGATTCGTCTGTCAAGACTACTGAGTATGGGGTGGTTCCTAGACAGAAAAGGGAGGGATTGTATATGTGTATATGCTTAGAGAAAAAAAAAAGTTTATTGTTTTATGTTCCCCTTCCCTTTGAGCAGGTCTTGGTATGATTGAGGTTAAAATTTTAGGGATGCCTCTGGGGTCAGACTTATGTCACCACCTTTGGGAGACATGGGTTCACACCAGACGCTGGGGACCAGCGTCAAATTACAGGGGGGAGTATGTAGCGGGGTCTTTAAATTTAGGTGAGGTACACCTGGGTGGAAGTTCAGGTGTGTAGGTTTGGGAGTGATGACCATTTGTATTCGTGGAGGATTGGGCGGTGTAATAATCTCCTTGGCCGGTGGGTGGTGAGTGCCCGCCGGCTCAAGGTAGATTCACTGCGATAGTGCTGTCCTTTTTGTTCCTTCTCAGAGATGGCGCGGCGAGGGCGGGGAACCTGCCGTGGCGTCATTGGAGGGGATAAAAGGGGGAGACGCCCTGGTCACGAGGTCTTGCTGTTCTGGAGGTTCTTCATCACGCGCCCAGGCACCTTAGAACTGGGTGCGGGCGGGTCCGGATTTCAGCTCAGGTGCCCTAGGCCTGGCCGGAATGGAGTTGGAGTCCATCCCAGGCACCTTCAGCCTGGGGTGAGGTACTAAATCAGGAGGCCTGGGGCCCAGTGACTTCGACTCGGTCCCGCGAGGGTGGAGAAGTCCGAGGGTCCCTGAAGTGGATGGGGCCCATGTCTGAGGTGAGGAGGCCGGGGAGGTTACCCATTCGGAGAGTCTGGAGCAGCATCAACCCAGTGACGGATGGGCCTCTGGTAACTCTCTTGGAGGGACATCTTCCCCTGACAGGGGCCGCAACGCAGCGAAGGTACTCCTATCTACGTTCTCTTGAGTCGCTGGTAGAGACTCTCAAGTTCTAAGTCCTTTCAAGATATGGCTATAGTAACCGCTGGCGAGATCGCAGTGTTTTAGCTGGTAATTAGGATAGTGCCTCGGCCTGCTCATCCCCTGTATCAAAATGTTAACAAGTCACAACCAGTTGGCTACTGAAGCACTGTTTATTGTGGGAAATGCAATAAAACAAGAGTTGGACTGTGATCGGTGTGTGGAACTCTGGTTATTGAGAGCAAAGGGAAGTGTTGGCACAGCAGGACTTGATCCTTTACAGAAGCACACAGGCCCGAGGAAATATCTGGTACTGGCCTTCACCTCACCCACAGTTATGGGGAGGACATGGGCCAAAGCGCATCTCACCTTGTCGTGTGTGATACACCTAGAAGAAAGAGATGGGGTGAGGTCGCTACACAGACAAATATGTACAAGTAATGGGGAAAACCAGAATCATAAACAGGGCCAGGCCAGGGTCGTCAATGGGAGATCAGCAGCTGGGGAAAGGGAAAACAAACAGGACAAGGAGAGGATATATGGATCACAGGAGGGACGGGTACAGGTACAAGGCTCAGGGTTCAGGTAACAGACAGGAACAGGATCAGGTACAAATACAGCACTTCTCAGGTTCAGGATCAGGGCACAAGGAGAGATACCAAGGCAAAGTAAGAGTGTGTCTGCCAGGTATTTATACACATCTCCTGCAATCAGACTCAAGTGATGCCTAATTGCAGGAGATGATGTCGGCCCCACACTGCCAGGAACCACCCGCTGGTGGACACCAGTACTGCGGCCCAAAGATCACATAATACCATCACCAGGGGAAAGCTCCCCTGGCAGTTCCAGACTGCCAGGAGACACACCTGCTGGTGGACCAGAGTACTGCACGCCAAATATCAGGCAGTATCACCAGTGGATGGAACCTTCCCTGACAGGGTCTTTCTAGATACACTGGCTTAATTGTGCATGTGCCCTTCATATCTATGGTTGTGTCACCAAGAAGAAGTTTCGTTTTTTTACCCTGCCATTAGTTCCTACCACTTTGGCTAGCTTCCACTGATTTTGTGGTGCTAAGTCATCTCGGAGTAGAACAATGTTGTTTGGTTTGCCATTTCATCTACTCTTATTCCATTTATTTCTCTGTTGCAAGTTCAATAGATATTCTTTGCTCCACCTGGTCCAAAACTCATTTGCCAAGAACTGAACCTCTTCCATCCTTCCTGAAGATAAATATCTTCTCTCATAAACTCTCCAGGTGGTGGTGCAATGACAGTGGATTTCATTCTTAGTATATGGTTTGGTGTTAATGGTTCTGGACCATTGGATCATTGATGATCTCTAAGGTTAATGGTCGACTATTCACAATCGCCATTGCTTTATACATAAATGTTCTTAAGGATGAACTGTCCAGTCTCCTGGCAGACTGGTCTAAGATGGATGCTAGGACGCTCCTCACCAGCCTAATCTATCTTTTCCAGACATCACCCATGTGACTGGAAGCTGGTGGGGTCATGATAAAGCTACAGCCTAATGCAGCGTACACACAATCGTTTTTCATGACATTTTTTCATGTTTCCTCTCAAACCTGTCTTGCGTACACACGATCATTAAAAAAAACGTTTAAGCAAAGCGCAGTGACGTACAACACGTACGACGGCACTATAAAGGGGTAGTTCCCGTTCGGATGGCGCCACCCTTCATGTTAGTAAAGTTTGTTGAGCGACGATTCGCGCTTTTCAGCCTCGTGCTTTTCAGTCCGTTACAGCGTGACGAATGTGCTATCTCCATTACGAACGCTAGCTTTACCAGAACGAGCGCTCCCGTCTCATACTTGGTTCTGAGCATGCGCATTTTTTTTTTACCTCGTAAAAGTATACACACTATCGTTTTTCACGTCGTTAAAAAAAACGACATGAAAAACGACGTGAAAAAATAGAGCATGTTCGAAATTTTTAATGCCCGTTTTTCACGCCGTTAAAAATGCTCTGGAGCATACACACGATCGGTTTTAATGCCCATTTTTAAAAATGGCATTTTTAACGGCATGAAAAACGATCGTGTGTACGCCGCATAACTCTTCTACACGTTCTTGGTCTATTCCCTTCATTAATTCCATGAACTCTCCCTTTGCACCAATGAAGATGGTACCTTGGTCACTATGGAGTTGACTTTCATTGCCACATATAGAAATAAACCAACGTAGCGTGTTAAAGTGGAGGTTCATCCGAAATACTAACATTATCTTATCCTGATCAGCGCACCATATATATATAAACATATGTTTTTTTGTTTTGATGAATTAATTACCTTTAATTCGCTCTGTAAAGGTTGACTTCCAGGTATTCCTCCCGCGGGAGTGGGTGTATCTCTTCTTTTCTCCGGCGGCGCATTGTTTGCTGGGATGTCTCCTAGGAGCACAGTGTCATGCTTCCCAGGAAACAATGTTGAACGCCGTCCATCGGAATCTCGCGAGATTTCACTCGTCGCGTGACTCATCAAGCCGGTCACGTGACAAGGGCGGATCTATTTCCGCCATTTTAAATAAGGGCACACAGGTGAATATTGTGATGGCAACCAGCCATGGCAAACAGACAAACTGCTCATGTGCGAGATAGAGCGGTGAATGCCGGGAGACGAGCATTCACCGCTTCCCGGAAGTCTGTGCCGTGCTTCACAATGCCCACAAGCAAAATGGAAAATCACAGGAACGGATTTTATAACTCAGTTTTTCGAATGAAAACGAACAGCGGATACTTGAGGAGACCAAAGAAGTGAGTGTACCTTTTATATGTAAATCCCCAAAGAATGCTCAAAAAAACGATCTGCCCTGGAATCCCCTTTTTAAGGAAGGCATCAGTACTAAGATCGTCTAGTACCTCAAGATGGACAGCTTCTGAGCACATACAGGTAAACAAGGGTCCTTATCTCTGCAGCTCTTTCCTTCCTTCTTTAACCACTTCAGCCCCGGAAGGATTTGCCCCCTTAATGACCATTTTTTGCAATACGGCACTACGTTACTTTAACTGACAATTGCACGGTCATACGATGCTGTACCCAAAGATTGATCTCCTTTTTTTCCCACAAATAGAGCTTTCTTTTGGTGGTATTTAATTACCTCTGTGGTTTTAAATTTTTTTTGCGCTATAAGCTATGAATAAGCACTAGCATAGTGCGAAACATGTTAGCCGGATTTTTTTGACCTGTGTGCTGTGATGTATAGCATGTATTTTGGATTCCTTATTTTAAAATATAGGCTTTTATTTTTTGGAGTGCTGCAGTCCAGAAGACTTGTTCGTTCCTGTTTGCTGTCAATAGCATTGCTTGCACCCTCGGCTGCTGGGAGGAGGTGATTTGAAGGATTTCCACACCTGAGCGGCTCCCTTTCTCCTGTCTCTCATAAATTTTTGGCTTGCTCTGTATTGACAACTAGGGATGAGCCCGATGTTCGAGTCGAACATAAGTTTGACTCAAACATCGGGTGTTCGCCTGTTCGCTGAACAGAGAACATTATGCGTTGTTCGCGGCAAATTCGAAAGCCGTGGAACACTGTTTAAACGTATATGGGACACTAACATGAAAAATCAAAAGTTCTAATTTTAAAGGCTAATATGCAAGTTATTGCAAAAAAAAAAAAAAAAATGTTTGGGGACCCGGGCCCTAGGGGACATGTATCAATGCAAAAAAAAACGTTTTAAAAATGGCTGTTTTTTCAGGAGCAGTGATTTTAATAATGCTTAAAGTGAAACTCGTCCCCCCCCCCTCTTTTCCTGAGGCCTGCCAGGTTGTGTGCTCAGATAAGGGTCTGGTATGGATTTTGGGGGAACCCCTACGCCATATTTTTTTAAATTTTGCCGCAGGGTTCCCCTTAACCACTTAAGGACCGGACCAATACGCAGCTTAATGACCAGAGGTGTTTTCACAATTTGGCACTGCGCTGTTTTAACTGGAAATTGTGCGGACATGCAATGTTGTACCCAAACAAAATTTGTGTCCTTTTCTTCCCACAAATAGAGCTTTCTTTTAATGGTATTTGATTTCCTCTGGGATTTTTTTTTTTTGCGATATAAACGGAAAAAGACTGAAAATTTTGAAAAAAAAAGATATTTTCTACTTTTTGTTATAAGAAAAATTGAAAAAAAATAAAATTTAGTCATACATTTAGGCCAAAATGTATTCAGCCACATGTCTTTAGTAAAAAAAATGTCAATAAGCGTATATTTATTGGTTTGCGCAAAAGTTATAGCGTCTACAAGCTAGGGTCCATTTTCTGGAATTTACACAGCTTTTAATTTATGACTGCCTATCTCATTTCTTGAGGTGCTAAAATGGCAGGGCAGTACAAACCCCCCCCCCCCCAAATGACCCCATTTTGGAAATTAGACACCCCAAGGAAATTGCTGAGAGGCATGTTGAGCCCATTGAATATTTTTTTTTTGTCCCAAGTGATTGAATAATAGACAAAAAAAATTAAAAAATTACAAAAAGTTGTCACTAAATGATATATTGCTCACACATGCCATGGTTTTATGTGGAATTGCACCCCAAAATACATTTTGCTGCTTCTCCTGAGTACGGGGATACCACATGTGTGGGACTTTTTAGGAGCCTAGCCGCGTACGGGACCCCGAAAACCAAGCACCGCCTTCAGGATTTCTAAGGGCGCAAATTTTTTATTTCACTCCTCACTACCTATCACAGTTTCGAGGCCATAAAATGCCAAAATAGCAAAACCCCCCCAAATGACCCCATTTTAGAAAGTAGACACCCCAAGGAAATTGCTGAGAGGCATGTTGAGCCCATTGAATATTTTTTTTGTCCCAAGTGATTGAATAATGACAAAAAAATATAAAGAATTACAAAAAGTTGTCACTAAATGATATATTGCTCACACATGCCATGGTTATATGTGGAATTGCACCCCAAAATACATTTTGCTGCTTCTTCTGAGTACGGGGATACCGCATGTGTGGGACTTTTTAGGAGCCTAGCCGCGTACGGGACCCCGAAAACCAAGCACCGCCTTCAGGGCACAAATTTTTGATTTCACTCCTCACTGCCTATCACAGTTTCGAAGGCCATAAAATGCCAAAATAGCACAAAACCCCCCCAAATGACCCCATTTTGGAAAGTAGACACCCCAAGCTATTTGCTGAGAGGCATGGTGAGTATTTTACAGCTCTCATTTGTTTTTGAAAATGAAGAAAGAAAATTGTTTTATTTTTTTTTCAATTTTCAAAACTTTGTGACAAAAAGCGAGATCTGCAAAATGCTCACTATACCTCTCAGCAAATAGCTTGGGGTGTCTACTTTCCAAAATGGGGTCATTTGGGGGGGTTTTGTGCCATCTGGGCATTCCATGGCCTCCGAAACTGTGATAGGCAGTGAGGAGTGAAATCAAAAATTTACACCCTTAGAAAGCCTGAAGGCGGTGCTTGGTTTTTGGGGTCCCGTACGCGGCTAGGCTCCCAAAATGTCTCACACATGTGGTATCCCCGTACTCAGGAGAAGCAACAGAATGTATTTTGGGGTGTAATTCCACATATGCCCATGGCATGTTTGAACAATATATAATTTAGTGACAACTTTGTGCAAAAAAAAAAAAAATCAAAAAAATGTTTTCTTTTTTCCGCAACTTGTGTCAACATATAAAATATTCCATGGACTCGACATGCCTCTCAGTATATAGCTTGGGGTGTCTACTTTCTAAAATGGGGTCATTTGGGGGGGTTTTAAACTGTCCTGGCATTTTATACACAACATTAGGAAGCTTATGTCACACATCATCCACTCTTCTAACCACTTGAAGACAAAGCCTTTTCTGACACTTTTTGTTTACATGAAAACATTTTTTTTTTGCAAGAAAATTATGTTGAACCCCCAAACATTATATATTTTTTTTAAGCAAAGGTCCTACAGATTAAAATGGTGGGTGTTGCATTTTTTTTTCCACACAGTATTTGCGCAGCGATTTTTCAAACACATTTTTTGGGGAAAAAATACACTTTTTTTAATTTTAATGCACTAAAACACACTATATTGCCCAAATGTTTGATGAAATAAAAAAGATGATCTTAGGCCGAGTACATAGGTACCAAACACGACATGCTTTAAAATTTCGCAAAAACGCGCAGTGGCGACAAACTACATACATTTTTAAAAGCCTTTAAAAGCCTTTACAGGTTACCACGTAAGATTTACAGAGGAGGTCTACTGCTAAAATGACTGCCCTCGATCTGACCTTCGCGGTGATACCTCACATGCATGATGCAATTGCTGTTTACATATGACGCCAGACCGACGCTTGCGTTCGCCATTGCGCAAGAGCAGGGCGGGACAGGGGTGCTTTTTTTTTTTTTTTTTATTATTAATTTTGCTTTTTTATTTTATTTTTAAACTGTTCCTTCCATATTTTTTTTTTTTATCATTTTTATTGTTATCTCAGGGAATGTAAATATCCCCTATGATAGCAAAAGGTAGTGACAGGTACTCTTTTTTTGAAAAAACTGGGGTCTACTGGACCCTAGATCTTTCCTCTGCCCTCAAAGCATCTGACCACACCAAGATCGGTGTGATAAAATGCTTTCCCAATTTCCCAATGGCGCTTTTTATATCCGGGGGGGGACATTCCCTCCCACTGCTTGTAAAAGCAGTCCAGAGGCTAATTAGCCACTAGAATTGCTTTTACATGAAAGCCGGCCGCTGGCTGAAAAGAATGATACCAAGATGATACCTAAACCCGCAGGCATCAATCTGGTATAACCATTCAAATCCAGCAACATACCAGTACGTTGCTGGTCCTTGTTGGACATGTATTGTAATCTTTTTTTTCATGCAGCCTTTTGGCTGAACGAAAAAAGAGATTGATCGGTGGGTATGCCCACCATTAGAATACCTCCCTTCATTCACCCACTTCTAATGATGGGCATACATGCACCATTTATATATGCCGAAGCATGGGGGCATCCTCCCACAAAAGTTATGCAGCGTACACACGGTCTGACTTTTCCACGGGCAAGCCTCCGTCGGAATTTTGACCGTATGTACGCGGCATTAGGAGCAAAATCGCTCCTCCGCCCCTGCTGCCCCCATGCTTCGGCATATATGCTTTTTTTTTTTAACTGTGGTGGTGAAATCACCTCCTACAGCACTGGAGTCGCAGGGATCAGGCCTGTCTCTGCGAACGCTGCAGTTATGTGTGTTGTGTTTTGTAAGTGACAATGATCGATCGATACTGCACTTGGGTGGCCTGGGCTGATCCCGCTAACACTGCATTTTTGGGAACCCTAAACTGCTGGGGACGCTAGTATAGATCTGATCAGATCAGATATTGATCTGTTCAGATACTATACCACTAAGGGAGGTGTATGCTTCACGCGTGGGTGTTAGCGTTACTGGCACTAACCTGACGCTGCCTGGGGTGTGACGCAGACCCTCTCTGACACTAAAACCTAATTGATATCACCCGCTGGGCGATCAGGGGGTTAAACCTTTATTGGGTTATATATGGCGGGTGCCCTGACACTATAAAAAGAAAACTAACTAACCAGCGTCACCCGTAACACTTATATGGTGATCATTGGTGAAAGGGTTAACTAGGGGCAATCAGGGGGTTAAAACCTTTATTAGATAATATATGGGGGTACCTGACGCTATAAAAACCTGCGGCGAACCTAAAAAAAATAACTGACTACCTAGGGGCACCAGCATAACTAATACAGCGATCATAAAAACGATCGCTTAGTGACACTGGCAAAAGGGGGTGAAAGGGTTACCTGGGGGGCGATCAAGGGGTTAAACCTTTATTAGGTAATATATGGGGGTACCTGACGCAATAAAAACCTGCGGAAAACCTAAAAAAAATAACTGGCTACCTATCGGCACCACCGACACTAAGACAGCGATCAGAAAAATGATCGCTTAATGACACTGGCAAAAGGGGGTGAAAGGGTTACCTGGGGGGCGATCAAGGGGTTGAACCTTTATTAGGTAATATATGGGGGTACCTGACGCTATAAAAACCTGCGGCGAACCTAAAAAAAATAACTGGCTACCTATCGGCACCACAGACACTAAGACAGCGATCAGAAAAACGATTGCTTAGTGACAGTGGTGCTAGGGGGTGAAAGGGTTACCTGGGGGGCAATCAAGGGGTTAAACCTTTATTGGGGGGGTTAGGGGGCTACACTGGACCTAAAACTAACTGCCCTGACACTTTTACATTCACAAATGTCACTGATTGCAGTGATCAGTAAATAAATGGTCACTGCAATCAGTGACACTGTGACTGGGGGGTGATCTGGGGGTGTCTGGGGGGCGATCGTGTGCCCATGTGTGCTGGTGTCAGTGTGCTGTTTCGTGCACTAACCTGTGTGTCTTCTCTCCACGGCGCTCGGTATATGTGAGCGCCGCAGGAGAGATGACATCACTTCCTCCTGCCTGTGTAAACATTACACAGGCAGAGGAAGCTTTTCATTCGCCGGGAGCGATCGCGAGGGGGTGGCCAGAAAAGAATGGCAGCCCCCTCATCACGGATCGCTCCCGAAGCGATCCCGGCCGCTCACTGTACCGGAGGGGGGTCCGATCGGACCCCCCACCCATACGAAGGCAGGCACGTACAGGTACGCGAGTTTGCTTGTCCGTGCCATTCTGCCGACATATATGTACAGTGAGCGGTCGTTAAGGGGTTAATATCTATACCAGACCTGAAGGGCCTGGTATGGGTTTTGGTGGGACCCCCAAGCAATTTTAAAAAAAAAATGGTTCGGGGTTCCCCTTAATATCCATACCAGATCCGAATGGCCCGGTATGGGTTTTGGGGGACCCCCACGCAATTCTTTTTTTAAATTTTGATTAGGGGTTCCCTTTAATATCCATATCAGATCTGAAGGGCCTGGTATGGGTTTTGGGGGGAACCCCACACAATATTTTTTTTTTATTTTGGTTCGGGGTTCCCATTAATATCCATAGGGCCTGGTAATGGACTGGGAGAGGAACCCATGCTGTTTTTTTCAATGAGTTTTATCTATATTGCTGAAACCCGACAATTCATTACAGCCGCAAGCAGTTTCAAATTACTTTTCTAAACACGGGAAAAATGCGCCACTTTACAGGCATACTAAGGGGACCCCCCAGGCACGATATTTAAAGGAATATTACATTTTTATTGTTTCACTTTAAGCATTATTAAAATCACTGCTCCCGAAAAAAAAACGCCATTTTTAATACTTTTTTGCATTGATACATGTCCCCTGGGGCAGGACCCAAGTCCCCATACACTTTTTATGACAATAACTTGCATATAAGTCTTTAAAATTAGCACTTCTGATTTTTCATGTTCGTGTCCCATAGACTTTAACGGTGTTCGCGTGTTCGAACAAATTTTTTGCCTGTTCGCAAGTTCTGGTGTTCGGCTCTAGGGATGAGCCGAACACCCCCCGGTTCGGTTCGCATCCAGAACATGCGAACAGGCAAATAATTAGTTTGAACACGCGAACACCGTTAGAGTCTATGGGACACGAACATGAAAAATCAAAAGTGTTAATTTTAAAGGTTAATATGCAATTTATTATCATAAAAAGGGTTTGGGAACCCGGGTCCTGCCCCAGGGGACATGTATCAATGCAAAAAAAAGTTTTAAAAATGTAAGTTTTTTCGGGAGCAGTGATTTTAATAATGCTGAAAGTGAAACAATAAAAGTGAAATATTCCTTTAAATTTCGTACCTGGGGGTCTCTATAGTGTGCCTGTAAAGTAGCGCATGTTTTCCGTGCTTAGAAAAGTCCCTGCACAAAATGTAATTTCTGAAGGAAAAAAAGTAATTTAAAACTACTTGCGGCTATAATGAATTGTCGGGTCCCAGCAATACAGATAAAAGTCATTGAAAAAAATGGCATGGGTTCCCCCCCAGTCCATTACCAGGCCCTTTGGGTCTGGTATGAATATTAAGGGGAATTTCGAACCAAAAAAAAAAACATGGGGGTCCACCCAAATTCCATTACCAGGCCCTTCAGGTCTGGTATGGATATTAAGGGGAACCCTGCACCAAATAAAAAATGGCGTAGGGGACCCCCTAAAAATCCATAACAGGCCCTTTGGTCTGGTATGGATTTTAAGGGGAAACCCGCACCAAAATTAAAAAAAAAATGGCGTGGGGTTCCCCCCAAAAATCCATACCAGACCCTTATCTGAGCACACAACCTGGCAGGCCGCAGGAAAAGAGGGGGATGAGAGAGTGCCCCCCCTCCTGAACTGTACCAGGCCACATGCCCTTAAAATGGGGAGGATATCCCCATGTTGATGGGGACAAGGGCCTCATCCCCACAACCCTTGCCTGGTGGTTGTGGGGGTCTGCGGGTGGGGGGCTTATCGGAATCTGGAAGCCCCCTTTAACAAAGGGGACCCCCAGATTCCACCCCCCATGTGAATTGGTAACAGGGTACATTGTACCAGGGGCGGATCCAGGGGGGGACAACGGGGCAATTGCCACCCCCGAGAAATGAGTTTTAGTTGCGGAACTTGCGGGCGCCTGAGAGTCTGAGTGGACGGTAGTTGCAGAACTTGCGGGCGCCTGGGAGTCTGAGCGGGTGGCTCCATGGGCGGGCGACAGCGTGGGCTGCCGGGTGCCTCGGTGTGTGGGCGGGCGGCTCGGTGGTGAGTGAGAGTCAGAGAGTGGGCGGTCAGCTGTTCGGCTATGTGGGTGAGCGGGCGGCTGGCCAATCAACAAGCCGGAGGCCGGGGGAGCAGAGAGATGACATCATCTTTTACCGCCCCATGCCCGCCCTGCATCCCTGCAGAAACTTCCACCCTCACTGTGCAGGCAGCAGAGAGATTACACCTGACAAGCAAAACACCACCTTAGCAAGTGACAATCCGCAAGGTGTGGCAGGTGAGGTGGAAAGTGACAATCTGCATCTGGTGGCAGGCAAGTGACATTCCGCAACATGTTGCAAGTGACAATCCGCAACTTGTGGCAGGTGACGTGGCAAGTGACAATCCGCAACATGTGGCAGGTGACGTGGCAAGTGACAATCCGCAACGTGTGGCAGGTGAGGTGGCAAGTGACAATCTGCATCTGGTGGCAGGCAAGTGACAACCCGCAACATGTGGCAAGTGACAATCCGCAACATGTGGCAGGTGACATGACAAGTGACAATCCGCAACATGTGGCAGGCAACGTGGCAAGTGACAATCCGCAACATGTGGCAGGTGACAATCCGCAACGTGTGGCAGGTGACGTGGCAAGTGACAATCTGCATCTGGTGGCAGGCAAGTGACATTCCGCAACATGTGGCAGGTGACGTGGCAAGTGACAATCTGCAATGTGTGGCAGGTGACGTGGCAAGTGACACACTCGGGGCACCCACTGATTCTGCATTATGGTGAGTTAAACCATTTCATTTTATATTACAATGTAATAATATAAATAATGTGCTTCAATCAAAAAAAATGCGTGCGGTTCCCCCAAATATCCAGGTCGCGTGCTCGGATAAGGGTCTGGTATGGATTTTTGGGGGGGACTCCACGCCATTTTTTTTAAAATTTGGGGTGGAGTTCCCCTTAAAATCCATGCCAGATCTGAAGGGCCTGGTATGGATATTTGGGGGAACCGCACGCATTTTTTTTAAAATTTGCGGCGGGGTTCCCCTTAATATCTATACCAGACCTGAAGGGCCTGGTAATTAAATTCTGGGGGACCCCCACGCTTTTTTTTTTTTTCTCAATGACTTTTGTATGTATTGCCGAAAGCCGACAATTCATTAATAGCCGCGAGTGAGTTTTAAATTAGTTTTTTTCCTTCAAAAATGACATTTTATGCAGGGACAGTTCTAAGCACGGGAAACATGCGCCACTTTACATGCATATCATACACACCCCCCAGGTACGAAACTTAAAGGAATATTTCACTTTTATTGTTTTACTTTAAGCATTATTAAAATCACTGCTCCCGAAAAAACGGCCGTTTTTAAAACTTTTTTCTGCATTGATCCATGTCCCCTGGGGCAGGACCCGGGTCCCCAAACACTTTTTATGACAATAACTTGCATATAAGCCTTTATAATTAGCACTTTAGATTTCTCCCATAGACTTTTCGAATTTGCTGCCAACACCCCAATTTGTTCGCTGTTCGGCGAACGGGCGAACAGGCAATGTTCGAGTCGAACATGAGTTTGACTCGAACTCGAAGCTCATCCCTACTTACCGGTGACGGTATTTCTAAGAGCCTTTCAGGACAACCTTGGAGAGAGCGTAGCTCTGCCTCTTCAACAGGAAACACACGTAGCCTTTAAATCCCTCCTCTTCCACCATGGCCTCAGTCATTGTGGTCTCCGACAAACTGGAAGACAAAGCACAGAAGAACCACAACAACCATGATAGACACTTAATCAATACTTCTAAGATATATTAGGGAGGGAAATAGCGGTTGTCCTGAAAGGCTCTTAGAAATACTGTCACCGGTAAGTCTAACTAAGTTTTTCTCAAATCGCCTTTCAGGACAACCTTGGAGAGGATAACCGAGTAACTTACCCTAGGGTGGGACTACTGCCTGCAGTACCTTCCTGCCGAAGGCTTGATCTGCGGCAGGCAATAAGTCCAACCTATAGTGACGGAGAAAAGTTGAGTAGTTGGACCAAGTGGCAGCCTTGCAAATCCGATCAGGCGTAGCACCGGCCCTCACGGCCCAGGAAACTTCTGTTGACCTTGTTGAGTGAGCAGCAATACCTGAGGGAGGTATTTATCCTTTAGCTTGATAGGCCTCTGTGATTGCTTGTCTAAGCCATCTGCCTAATGTACTTTTAGAAGCTTTCTCCCCTTTCCGGGGACCTGAAAATATCACAAAGAGGGCATTTGTTTTTCTAAACTCTTTGATAACAGCAAGAAACTGGAACAGGCATCTTCTCACATCCAGTGTATGGAAAGCTTCCTCTCCTGCATTGGTAGGAACTGAGGAAAAAGTAGGTAAAGTTATTTCTTGCGACCGATGGAAGGTTGACGACACTTTCGGTAGAAAGGCTGGATCCGTCAGAAGGGTCACCCGGTCTGAAAGGACCCTCAAAAAAGGTTCTGTAACTGCCAGAGCCTGGAGTTCACTGACTCTCCCCACCGACGTGATAGCAACTAAAAATATTGTTTTGAAAACTAAATTTTTTAAGGAAGTGTCGTGGAAAGATTGGTTGTATGCAGAGCACACAGCCTATATTTCCTGTGCTAAACATGCAAACATTTTAGATTCATCTTTTTGCAATAATTCTATCTTTAGGCTAAGTTCCACTCACCGTTCATACGTCCCATCATTCATCCCAAGAAAGGCAGCATCACCAGACATCTTATGTTCTCATCTCAGCCTCCCAGCGTAGTGTGCCTGGGAGCAGTGTCTCTCGCTATTTTATTAAAATCCCCACAGGATTAAAATCCCAACAGGAAGTGATGTCACAGCATGTGATCCTCACTAAAGAAGTTACCAACAGGAAGTGAGGTCACAGCGTGTGACCTTCACACAGGGAGAATGACAATACAAGGACATCCCTTCCAACAGGGAATCTTATACAATGCAGTACATGAATACCACTCAAGAAATATAGCTTAAAGGATTCAATACAATGAATACAATAACGCATGATGGCTAACGTCTTATGGGTGTGTCCGGGTAGGGAAAGCGTGTATGCTTCCAGCAAACGAAGCCGTATTGATTTAAAACATGGACGCCTTCCCTGACTCTGACAACACTCACAAGCTCTCATATTACCGTTGATAGGAACCCTTATTCTGCGCTATTCCATAGAATAACGCATATTCAGATTATACTATTATTGAATGGGGGAGGGAGGCTATCTGTAGACGCGCGCTACGAATCCCAATCAATGTTGATCAGACACAGCAGAGACAAGAGCACGCATCTGCCTATAACCAATGATGTCGTTGCAGAGCGAGCATATCCCCTCCTCAACAATCGTCCGTGCTAATGCACAGAAGGCCCCCATCGGTGGACATATCCGCACCCTGCAAACATCACACTCCAACCTCAAGACGTTTTCCCCTACCAGACGGGATTCAACCAGCCTCAGACTGCCCCAGTCAGCTCTTTAGAGCGGGTTGCGGAAGTACTAACACTGGGTGACACTATTACAATACATATTAAATACATCTTCATAAAAATCTCCACAACAGTCCTCCCTTTTTTGTCATATGCACCCCATGTGTCCATCGATGAAACTTGATCTGCTTCTTACACCTGGAAATGAATCGGTCCTTAGTCCATAAAAAGGAAAACACGGCTTGACATGTAGACTCTACTCTTCAGGGGCATGACTTATAAAAGAGGACACGACATGGTGAGCTGTAATCGCCGATCCGTCTGTGATCCTCTGTGTCTTGTATGTGGGTCCGGCTTCGGGGCGTCTCATCAAGGAAACTCTGGTCACGCGTCCAATCAGGCAACAGGAGCACCTCATCACAACATAGAAAGAATAGAAATAAAAACAACATGAGTATATATATTCCCACTTCCTTTAACCACGATCCGCTGTAAAATAAAAATTAGATCCCCAAAGATCCCCAGACCCCTAAAAGGACTCCCAACCTTCACTTAGCTACAGCTCTGGCTTCAACATTTACATGAAGAACCCTATCCTTAATGGATGAGAATTGTTCAATCGTATCCCAAGCTCGAGCCCCCCCCCCCACCTTGTACATGCAGGACACCATGCCCAGACCTGGTCGGGGTTGGTGAACAAATCCCTTCTAGCTGTCCCTGCCATTCTTAGTTTCCTGCACCATCAGATCCTCGCGATCGGCCACGAGATAAGATGCTGGGACAGCTTCACCATCACGCATGAACCTCTTGCTTTGGGGGAATTACCTTTATAAGCTGCAGATCCACATAAACACCAAACTAAAATTCAAACACACTTGTGGGCTGCCTAGATACCCAAACCGACAAGAGACAGAGCTATTAAAACTAACCAATTTTACCCTCTAAAAATGCATCGTTAGATTCCATTGACAAGTGTCTGTTTGGAGTCTTCACCAGTCTGTCAAAACTCCTCATACCCATAATAACATCATAAATGGCATGTACCTCTGTCATCGCTGGGGACTAAAACTCGGTGAAGACTCAGAACAGACCTAGCAATCGGTCCTGTTCGCTTTCTGAGCTAGTCAGGAAATACACTTTAAATAATAACTTGGGATGCTTTTCATCGTTACCCTCGCTAAAATTTACTAAACAACAAAAATATAAATAAACAAAGATACTCCTCATTCTTTGGTGTGGTTGAGCCGCTTCTTGCAGTGGCTGGCGTGGTCTCATCCCTCAAGCTTCTTTACAACGACCCAGTCACCTGGTTAGAAAGAATGTAAACTGATTATTGTGTCAGGGTCCAGGAAGGACTCGTGAACCCTGTGGTGGACATTTTGAAGTTCATGTCACAGCGATCGCACCTCCCCCATCAGCCGAGAATATAAGTGACAGCTAATGAGGAAAGTACGACTCTGGTTTTGATTGATCTCCAAACAACCCTCATATGACAATAACCCAGACATCGGGACTGTGGTCACTGCATAACCTGTGCGTGGCTTACAATACCCGGAACCACTGACAAAAGGTTCTTAGCCTCTGGGATGGGAACCTACTTCACCAGACTGCTGATCGCCGATTCAAATTCTATCAAAGAAAGGCAGTCTTGGCACAAACTTGGTTAGAATTACAGAGGTTATTATTAGTTTGAAAAAAAAAACTGTCACTCTTACATTTATCACTTCTCCCTCCTTTTCTTCCCCATTACAGACTGAAGGAAGAAATGTGTGGTGCAGGAAAAAAAGAAACAATGAAATAGCCTATGATACTTTTACCTCCCTTAGACTCATGTATTTATCCATATGTACAGCTGTCTACATACACCTGTTCTCTATGTACAAACTCCTTGGACCTGAAAAATACTTATAAACAAAATCATTACTCTATCCTTCATATTTAACCTGCAAAGAATGGTAAACAATAATGACATTCCTGTACATTGGTAAATTGTCAATGACATTCTTTCAAAACTGATTCAAACAAAACCCTCTGTAACCCTTACTTTTCCCGTTCCTACAAAAATACAACAGCCGTGACGCATTGAAGGATCGCCGCGGTAAGTTCGAACATATTCATGTTACTACATACAAACATTCAGATACAAACGTGGGGGAGATACTTCATAGTTTCCAAAACCACAAATGAAAAAAACGAAAACAGCCAGAATTCTCCCTTCACTCTTTCAGCAATAGAAAAAAATACAATGGGACAAACATGAGAGCAGCTCGAGAACCTTCCATGTACCAGCCATACAAAGTTCAAACAAACGGGCATGAGACTACACCTCCATCAACACACTCATCATTACAGATTTCTGAAGCCGCAGCTCAACTACATTCACTCCAGAGGGATACCCAAAATAGTATCCTTGGACCACCTATGTTAATCTTTTTGGGGTTCAAAGGCCTTTGCCCCAAAACTAGACTTTGTGCACAGTGTGACCGTCTGACTGTGGGAAGCCTCCATTCCTTCCCTTTTCACAGACCTCCTTGTATCCATGGCGATTCGAATTGGCTTATCGTCTTAAACCTGCGTCCAGGTTAAACCGTTGCACCCATTTCGGAGAGCACCGCCCGGTGTCTTCTTATACGGTGGATTGAAGAACTACAACCACTATATCTGGTCAAGTCCTCCAACTAGAAACCCAAACCGAGGCGTCAACTCTATGGCTTGTTGTCCAAACACTTTTGGAACTACAGCAACAACCACTGATCAACCCCCGAATTAGGCCTCTGCCCCTCACAGTGCATGCATACACAAGCTATACACCCATACACTGCGTTGTCAGACTAAACCAGACAGAACACTTACGCCAGTTTACCACCTGCAGAACAATGTGGCTTCTCTCTGTATCTAGATGATAAAACAATGGTGATGCCCCCTGTTTTGCTCTCTACCCAAAACAGTATTACAGTGCAAAACTTCACAAAACTGGAACAAAATATAAAACACTTTTAAACGCAAAAATGCTTTCCATTTTCCTTCTAAACACAAATCTCATTGCCCAACCTTTCAGAAAACCCCAAGCTCCTCCCACCAACTTCCCTCTGATATATAAAATGCTGAAAAGAAACTTCCGGTTACATGCTCAGCTCTCAAAAAAACAAACTGGTTTATTTACATATCAATTGTTCAGGAAGAGGGAGGGGGGAGCCTAGCCCCAATCGCCTTGTCTATTAAGACACCAAACCCATGGTTAAACATCATATATATTTCAACCATTTTAAAAAAGAAAACCTATGTCAAGGAAATGATGGAATAAACCCCCCTTTGCAAATGGGAGGGAATCCCCCCCTGACCCACATTCCGTGGAAGTCAAACCATAAGTTGGGACTCAAATACAAACTCCTGCCAAAAGATGGCTATACAGTACAAGTTTCAAAAACAATAGATTGCCTTCTGGGAAACTCCCAAATATTTAAACATAAAAACACGCCATTGTACAAAAACTCTGTTAGTCTTACAATCTATCAAAATTCTGTGTAAAGTGGAGTTTTTACTTAAAAACGAAATCCAATACAAAAAACGCAGCTCATATACTGCAAAGTCAGCTGACCCTGCAATAGCTTACATTCACTTAAATGAAAACAGAGAAATCCCCATCCTAACACCGTCTGCATAGAGTTTGCATGTCCTCCCTGTGTCTCACTACTCTCCCCAGCAGTGCACAGGTCAAACTGTAAACGCATAAAACAGGAAAAAACTGCACCAATCAACAAATGCCAATACAGCATATTCAGGGGCCGTGTTTGCTAAACTGGAACTTCCTATCTCAAACTGTAAACGTCTCTCAAAATGGCCGACAAGCCAGGACAACAAAATGGTGGATGACCACCGCACACCTCATGGACAACAACAAAAATGGCGCCATTAACGCATGCAATTTTTCCCGCCAAAACCAGCATGGGACATCACAATGAACACCACATGGGTTCCCCCACACAAAGAAAAACACAAATGGCCTCCAGATTCCAACGCAGAAAAGACCGCACCAAACATCAAAAACTGGGAAATTCCACCAGCAAAATAGCCGACGAATGCCACAGCATGGTCACATGATATCACACCCAAAGGAAAGGTGGCTGCACCTTCCCTTATAGGATACCCACAGGCTAAGGAAAAACTGTGCCTCAAAATGGCAGACAAACCACAAGGCTAACAAAAGCCAAGAATGGCGCCATTAACGCATGTATTTTTTTCCCGCCAAAACCAGCATCTCTTTAAAAGAAAATCAAAAATGTTTTTCTTCACAAAGACTGACTAAACTTGAGATTCACACTCAACCATAGACACACACTCTAGGCTACTTCAACTTAGACCCTTTGGCCAACTAAACAGCACATTCAAAAAAATGTAAGTTACATAAACAATATTAAAAACATATTAATTTCTCTAAGTTAATATACTCTGAGATATTCACCACACACATACAGTACAATGTTGCCTGCATGCCTGCTCAGAGTTCCCTTCCCTTAGGGCATAGCCCCAGCAACACAAAGCAGTGGGCAAGCCCTTCCCCCATTCAAGCACATGGCTCAATGCAGCGGCCATCAATAACAATGCAGCCGAACACTCTTACAGCAAGCAGCTTCCCCACATAAACATCCAGGCTCATACGATCGGATTCACAGACACACACACGCACGATCGGATTCGCAGACATACACACATGCACGCACGATCGGATTCGCAGAAATACACACACGCACGCATCTCTCGTAGACAGACCTACAGCATTATTTCAAAAAGACGAAAAATTTGTTCTTTTACAGAGCAGAGCCCCCACACATCGGGTCATAGATCCACTCTCCCCCCCCATCTCGACCTGATGTCCAAAAGGGGCTCTATCTAGTCCCACCAGAGTCGCCATCCTGTCGTAGAAATACAGGTTGTATGCAGACAGAACACACAGCCTATATTTCCTGTGCTAAACATGCACACACTTCAGATATCATCTTTTTGCAATAATGCTACCTTTAGGCTAAATTCCACTCACCGTTTATCCATCCCATCCATAACCTGAAGCAAGCATCACACAGCCAGCTCTTTAGAGCGGGCTGCGGAAGTACTAACACTGGGTGACACTATGACAATACATATTAAATACATCTTCACAAAAATCTCCACAACAGGAAGTCTCTTGAAGGGGTTCAAACGGGGCTCCCGTGAGACCCTGTAAAACAATAGATAAATCCCAACTGGGAAAAACTTTAAGGGCTACGGGTCTGTTTCGAGCCAGAGCCCTAAAAAATCTCGAAATTAAAGTTTCTTTGGACAGAGTTTTTTCAAAATAAACTGAAAGAGCCGCAACCTGAGTTTTCAGGGTGCTGGCTGCTAGTCCTTTCTCCATTCCTTCATAAAGAAACTCCAAAACTGAAACGACACTCTTGATTTTGAGGCTTTTGGAAGAACACCAAGAGTTGAACTTCTTCCATACTTTAAAGGTAGATGGCCCTAGTTACCTCCTTCCTACTGGACAGTAGGGTCCTTACTACTTTATCTGAAAGTCCTTTAGCTTTTAGGAGGTCTTCCTCAGAAGCCAGGCAGTCAGGTGTAGTCGGTCTGCTTCCGGATGGTTCACAGAACCCTGTGTTAGTAAGTCCTTCCTGAGTGGTAGCTTCCATGGAGGATTTGTGGCTAAGTTTAGCAGTGTCGCAAACCAGAGCCTTTTTGGCCAATATGGAGCAATCAGGATCAGGTTGGTGTTCTCTTCCCTGAACTTCCTCAAAACCAGTGGGATTAGAGGAAAGGGGGGAAAGGCGTAACACAGCTGGTAATGCCATGGATGTGCTAGAGCGTCTATGCCTACTGCCTGGTCCCCTCTGTGGAGAAAAAAGAATTCTCGGACCTTTGTGTTTTGCTGACTGGCAAATAGATCTACCTGAGGTTTCCCCCACTCTTTGGAGATCATAGTGAAGATCTCCTGGTTCAGACTCCACTCTGCCTCCACCACATTTCTTCTGCTTAGAAGATCTGCCAGCAGATTCTGGGATCCTTTTAGGTGAACTGCTGATAAGGAGGCCACATTTAGCTCCGCCCAGGATAACAACTGACTGGCTAACTTCATGAGATCTGCTCCTAGTTCCCCCTTGTTTGAGCACGTAAGCTACAGCTGTCGTGTTGTCAGACAGGATCTGAACATGATGTCGTTTGACTGTCTGTTGAAAGGCAAGAAGGCCCAGAAATATGGCTTTTAATTCCCGCCAGTTTGACGATTTTCTTGCTTCCACTTTGGACCAAGTCTTGTGTGGTTTGACCTTCCAGGTGAGCTCCCCAACCCCAAGCACTTGCGTCTGTTGTCAGATGTTTGTCCAGGGGAAAAACCCACGAGAGACCCTTTGTCAGGTTGTTTGGGTTTCTCCACCACCAGAGTGCTCGTTTTACGTTTGATGTTAGTTTGAAGCACTTTTCCAGTGACTCCTGGTGTGACCAAACCTGTAAAATGTTCCTCTGGAGGGGTCTGGAATGCAGTCTTGCCCATTGAATGGCTGGGTTTGAGGCCGTGAGAAGGCCCAACACTGCCATGGCCGATCGGACCGATGTTGAGAGATTCGTCTGAATCTGACTCACTGCAGAATAGATTTTTTCCATCTTTTACTGAGGAAGGAATACTTTCTGAAGAACTGAGTTTATGGTGTAACCCAGAAACCTCATCTCCTGAGTTGGATCTAGATTTGATTTTTCTAGATTTAGGAGCCAACCTAGACTTTTGAGATGAGTTTGTGACACTTGAAGGTTTGTCACGACCTGATCTCTGGACTCTGCAAAGAACAGTAGGTCGTCCAAATATGGAATGACCGAGATTCCCCTCAGTTTCAGAGGCTCTAGGGCTTCTGCCATAACCTTTGTGAATATCCTGGGTGAGGATGAAAGACCGAACGGCAGGTCTCTGAATTGGAGATGCCATATTGATGTCCCCAGATTGATGGCTAGGCGGAGAAACCGTTGGGAAGCCAGAGCTATCGGCACATGTAGGTAGGCGTCCCTCAGGTCCAGGGATGCCATGAAGCAACCTGGAGTCAACAACTTTGTTATGGAGTGGATTGTGTCCATGCGAAAGTGTTTGTACCGTACTGATCTGTTTAGGATCTTCAGATTCAGAATCAGTCTGTATTTGCCTGAAGGTTTTTTGACCAGGAATATATGGGAGTAAAACCCCCGGCCCTCCTGATGTTTTGGGACTTGAACAATCACTTCCTATTGTATCAGATCCTGTAAGAGGGTCATCATAGCGGAAGATTTTTCCTGATCCCTTGGTAGGACTGTGACATAAAATCTGCTCGGAGGGCATTCCGAAAATTCCAGACTGTATCCCTGCGCAATGATGTTCTTTATGAAGGGACTTTTGGATACTTGGTTCCATTGAGGAAGAAAGGCTGACAATCTTCCCCCTACTGGAGTAAGATTGTCACTTATTTTTAGAAGTTTGGTCTGGGGGAGATCTAAAAAGAACTCCACCTCTTCCTCTACCTTTTTTGGAAAACCAAGGTTTTTTGTTGTCTTTGTTTTTGAAGGTTTGCTGAACAGCACGAAAATTCTTTTTAAAAGGCTGCTTCTTTTTAGAAGGAAAAGCCTTCTTTTTATCGGTCGTTCTGTCCAGAACAGTTTCTAGTTCAGGTCCAAACAGAAAATCCCCCGAGAAGGGTAGGCCACAAAGTTTGATTTTAGAGGCTGTGTCACCCGACCAAGTTTTTAGCCAGACTGCACGCCTAGCTGAATTTACCAATGCTGCTGATCTTGCAGACATTTTGATTGATTCAGCGGATGCATCAGCCATGTACTTCACTGCTTTAAGTATTAGAGGGAAGGACTCCAGCAGATCTTTCCTTGGAGTACCTGCCTCTACATGGTTAATCAGCTTCTCTATCCAACACTCCAGGTTCCTTGCCACCACTGTGGAGGCCATAGCTGGTTTGAGGCTGGCTGATGTGGAATCCCAAGCTTTTTTGAGCAGGGAGTCTGCCCTTTTATCCATTGCATCCTTCAACACTCCCATGTCCTCGAAAGCGAGGTCCGTACGATGAGAGACTTGCGAGAAAGCAGCATCCACTCGTGTTTTTTTATTCCAAACCTCTGAGTCTTTGTTTTCAAAAGGAAAATGCTTTTTAAGGGTCTTGGAAAGAAAAGGACCTTTTTCAGGATCCTTCCATTCCTTTTTAATTGTGTCCGATATGACCCTATGGACTGGGAACACTCTATGTTTGGAATCATCCAGACCCTGGTACATTTTATCGTGGACTGATAATTGTACTTTTTCCTCCTGAATATCCAGAGTGGTGTAGATTGCTCTTAGGAGATCATCCACATCTTCTAAGGATAATTTATATCTGGAGGCTTTGCTATCATCTTCCTCCTCATCTGAGTCCTTGAGAGAGGGGAGAGTACTTGCCCCTTCATCCCCAGAGTCCACACTCTCTGCTGGTCTAGAGGTGGATGCTCTTGGGCTGGACGGTGGTTGCTGAGGATCAGCTAAGACTGCTGGACTTTTCAGAAGAGTTTTAACTGAAGTAAGAGAGTTTGTAAGCTCTCTTACTGAGGAAAATAGATCCTTGTATTGCTGGGATTTTTCCTCTTCCACCAGGTCTTTAATACAAGACTCGCACATAGCTTTTTGCCATGAATCCCTTAAAGGATTCTTGCAGGAGGGACACTTCCTCTGGCTTGGTGGGTTTAAATGTTTGGTTTTCCCTACAGTTTTCTCCTGAAACGAGATAAATAGTAAAATCTCCTAATGTCCTAACCAAACCTTAAACCAACTAGTGCATTTAGGCCACCACCAGAAAAAGAGAAAGAAGTGTCCCCAGAAGTGCATAGAACAACCACCATGACCACGCTGTAACAGGTCAGAGAGAAGTAACCTCCGACCGAACAGCAGCAGGCTCCCTACAGGGAGGAACAAGCCAGACACACAGTATATAGACTCAATTGGATAAGAATAAAGGCACCATTGTACCCCTCTTACCTGAGCCTGACCGGAGCTTAGGGCGCCTGCTTCCGCCATCGCTGACTGTTTCTCTTCCATTGTTGAGACCGCAGCTGGGCTTTTACACACCTTAGTGTGTTTTTAAACGTTCCCGGGTCCCGCGTCACCCACGTGGGCCTGAAACGGAAGCGCCGGTCGATAGACCCGCTCCCTAGACTCTGCGTTCCAAGTGCTGGGAACCACTAGCGCCATGCCCCCACAGGAAGCTGCATCACCGGACATGACGTCATCCGCCGGCCGGGACCCAGAACCGTCATGCGATTCGTGCCGCTGACCAGCAGCGGCATCCGCCCGGCTCCCGGAGCCTTACCGCGTATTCCGGGCACAAGATGCTGCGCTTCCTGAGGGTCCTTTACTCCCGTGAGCAGGCGAGCCTGGGGACTCCGGAACACCCCCTGCTTGCGGTGGAGGGGGTGCTGGGATGGTCACTGGTACACTAGTACCATAGCACACTGCACACCAGGCAGAAAAACTAAGGGTAAGCCTTACTTCTTCCCCCATGGAAAGAGCGTAGCTCCCTGGTTCCCACCTGTTGCTTCCACCATGGCGGAGGAAACACAATAACTGAGGCCATGGTGGAAGAGGAGGGAATTAAAGGCTACGTGTGTTTCCTGTTGAAGAGGCGGAGCTACGCTCTCTCCAAAGTTGTCCTGAAAGGCGATTTGAGAAAAAAGCCGTCTCGATCCTCTCTCCATGGGAGGTACCCACGGAATGACACTCTCCCTCCGTGACAGTTCTTTTAAAGCTGAGGGCGGGGCCACCCATCACTTGCTCGGGTGACCCCGCCCCCTCTGACACAACGGAGAAATGCCTGGGGTTACCCAATGACGTGTACAGGTGACCCTGCCCCCTCTGGCTCATCACAGGAAACCTGCATTGCGTCAGAGGGAGCGGGGTCACCCGTACACGTCATTGGGTAACCCCGGCATTTCCCAGTTGTGTCAGAGGGGGCGGGGTCACCCGTGCAAGTGACAGGTGGCCCCGCCCTCAGCTTTTAAAGAACTGTCATGGAGGGAGAGCATCATTCCGTGGGTACCTCCCATGGAGAGAGGATCCAGTCTGCTTTTTTTTTTTTTCTCCGTATCACTCGAGACTGGATTACATCGTTGGAATTTTTTTTTCTTTTTTTTTTCTTTTTATTAAAAGGACTTGTCCCAACTGTGTCTGTGTGATTTTTAAAAATGTTGACACTTTATTTTGTGAAATGGTAGGCCGTTACCAATTCACATGGGGGGGGCGGAATCTGGGGGTCCCCTTTGTTAAAGGGGGCTTCCAGATTCAGATAAGCCCCCCGCCCGCAGACCCCCATGACCACCGAGCAAGGTTTGTGGGGATGAGGCCCTTGTCCCCATCAACATGGGGACATCCTCCCCATGTTGAGGGCATGTGGCCTGGTACGGTTCAGGAGGGGGGGGCTCTTTCATCCCCCCTCTTTTCCTGCGGCCAGCCAGGTTGCATGCTCGGATAAGGGTCTGTTATGGATTTTTGGGGGGAACCCCACGCCTTTTTTTTTTTAAACTTGGTGCAGGGTTCCCCTTAATATCCATACCAGACCTGAAGGGCCTGGTAATGGAATTTGGGGGGACTCCCACGCTTTTTTTTTTCATTTTGGTTCGGGGTTCCCCTTAATATTCATACCAGACCCAAAGGGCCTGGTAATGGACTGGGGGGGGAACCCATGCCATTTTTTTCAATGACTTTTATCTGTATTGCCGGGACCCGACAATTCATTATATGTGCACGCTGAAATATTTCGTTTCGGAATTTAGTTTTTGTCCGAAAAATAAATGTATTTAGATACTCCCGAAATTAGTTTTTATTTATTTTGTTTCGTTAAAAAATGCATTCGTCCATAAATCCAAATTAATTAAGGTTGAATCTGTCATTGAAGGCTTATGGTGTCTGTCGAATGTTCTAAGAAGATTTGACAGAGCAGCTAAACTGTACGACGCCGCAATCGTACATCTCCGGTCGAATGTTCCGCCTACAAGCTATAGAAGAATTCTAATGTTGTATGACACTAGAAATAATTATATTTATAAATTATTATTACTAGTCAACCAACATTCAAATTCTTCTATAGCCTATGGGCCCAGCATTTGACCGGAAATGTACGATTGCGGCGTCGTACAGTTTAGCTGCTTGTCGAATCTTCTTAGAACTTTCGACAGACACCATAAGCCTTCATTGACAAATTCGACGTTTGTATGTTTTTCGCTGCTTCGTCGAATCTCGTCGTTCATGTCAAATGGTCTACCCCAACACTGTCTCTATAATGTCGAATCTTTTCTCTCTATGTCGAATCTTTCTTCTCTATGTAGAATAATCTTGGACTAATAGAGTTAAAGCGGAGGTGCCGCGGAAAAAAATAATATTAAAAGCCAGCAGCTGCAAATACAGCAGCTGCTGACTTTTAATATATGGGCACTTACCTGTCCTGGAGTCCAGCGACGTCCGCAGCAGAGGACGAGCAAACGCTTGTCACTCTGCTGCCCCCACCGCCATCCTTGGTGAGGGAACCAGGAAGTGAAGCCTTGCGGCTTCATGCCCGGTTCCCTACGGCGCATGCGCGAGTCGCGCTGCGCCATTCTGAATGGTCCCCTGTGTTCTGGGAGCCGAGTGTCTCCCAGAACACAACGGGGAATCTGCGGGAAGTGACGTGCTTCCTGCAGATTTTCCGCAGAGAGGACTCCCGGAAGTGTGTGCAAATACCTGTCTTAGACAGGTATCTGCACCCCCCTCCCACCTGAAAAAGTGTCAATTGTGACACCGGAGGGGGGGGAGGGTTCCGATCAGCGGAAGTTCCACTTTAGGGTGGAGCTCCGCTTTAAGGTTAGGCACATTCGACCACAGGTTCGATAGACACAGATCGCTATTGTCAGCGTCATGTCAAATCTCCTATCTACATCGAACTGTTGTAGCAACGAAAATAAAGCATTTTTTTATGTCGGATCTTTCGGATTTCAGATTCCGCGCGTTCGTTTTCGTTTGTTAAAATGATACAGAAAATACCCGAAATTCAGACGAAAATGCATTTGGACGAAAACGAATGCACATGTCTAATTCATTATAGCCGCGAGCAGTTTCAAATGACTTTTCTAAACACGGGAAAAATGCACCACTAATAGGCATACTAAGGCACGATATTTAAAGGAATATTTAATTTTTATTGTTTCGCTTTAACCACTTCCCACCCGGCCACTGCATATAAACGGCCGGGTGGGCGCTCTCTCCTGAGTGGACGTTCAGGAACTTCCCTTTAGAAGGAGGGGGATCCCGCGCAGCGACGCGATCCCGATGCGCTCGTGTCACCCAGACACGGCGCATCTCAGATCGGCAGGAGGGCTCTGTGATTGGCCCTCCTGATCACATGACAGCCGTGGATCTATGGTACTCCAAACCTCCTGATGGTCCAGATGTTAGGCGCCTTGTTTACGGATGGATGACATCCCTCTGTAGAGTTACTGGGCCCCTTCCTTCACTGTGATTTTCTCACCAGTCCTTCAGAACGGTCCTCCCCCAGCCTCCTTTTCCAGAAATGGGTCCCCTCGCAAGGCGGCACCCTGGGATTCTTCCTCCCGAAGTGGGCTCCAGCTAAAGGTGCTGAGCCCGGGGCTGAAGTTGCAGTCCCAGGACTAAAGGTGCCTGGGACTGAGACACACGTGGCCCCATGGCCTGGAGGGCCATGCACTCGAACTGGACTCCACACAGATCACCTTCCCCCAGGCATGGGCCCCCCGGGAATTGCTCCCTCTCCAATGGCGTCTGCCCCTTTTGTATCCCCTCCCGGCATGCACCGCAGGCCCACCACCCCCTCTGTACGGCTGCTGAGAGGAGACACCAAATCGCTGCCCCATCACCTGTAGTTCAACCCCGAGTATAGATGACAGCGCCACCCATACTTCTTAGGGGAACTGCACACCAGGTGAAATAGCAACAAGACAGAGTCCAGCAATTGAAAAGATTTGAGTCAACTACCACTCAAATCACCCCTAAATTTGGTATAGCAGTCCCTAAATTTGGAACCCCCCCCGCTACAGAAGTAAAACAGGTGTGCCAAAAGTTCATGGATTTAATTAGTGCTCCAACATTTCCTGTGTTTGCATGGAATCAATTGATGATTCCAACTTCCCACATGCAGTTCAAAATAATCCAAAGTGTAGGTGCATCCCCACTGTGTTTTGAACATAAGATTGGCCGCTTACCAAATAGAATGATCCCACCAAGAAATCATATGCATGTGTGTGAAATCTCCTCTGAAGGCCGGTAATCAGCGGGCTTCAGGGAATGGATCCAGGCTTGGGTGTCTCCTTACTCCACGTATCTTACATCATATGATATGAAAAACAATGGAAAAAGGCTCATAATGTATTACTGTGTAAAAAACTGTTTTATTAAAAGCAAAAGATGCACTTACATCAAAGAAGTTAGAATTGCTATCTCCGACCCAACGCGTTTCCTCTTAGAAGGCATCGACTGGGAATGGAGGTTCCATGAGGGCATGCCATCTCCAAGTGTCTTCTGTCTCTAGATGCTGCAAAAGGTAACTTGGCCGGACAGAGTTCTATGATTACCTGCCCAGATTGTTATGGAAAAATGTCGGCTATTGCCACGCCTAGGGACAGTGATTAGGAGTCATTCCAGACTCAGTACACTCAAAAGAAGACTGAGACACTTAATGGGGTGATGGGTAAGACCATCTTTGATGAAATGGGTACTGGGACGGCAAATACAGTGACTAAAGAGAATGGTTGTGAGACATACAGTGAGGTGGGACTGACCACAGTTGGGAGACCCGCTTATGCCCTGTACACACGATCAGAATTTCCAATGGGATAAAATCCGATGAAATTTTCCGTCGGAATTCCGTTCAAGCTGTCTTGCATACACACTGTCAGACCAAATTCCGATCTTCAAGAATGCGGTGACGTACAACACTACGACGAGCTGAGAAAAATTAAGTTCAATGCTTCCGAGCATGCGTCGACTTGATTCTGAGCATGTGTGGGTTCTTTCTCTGTTGGAGTTCCACACAGACGATCAGAATTTCCGATTGGATTTTTTTCCATCGGAAAAAAAATAAAACATGTTCTATTTCGAAACTCTGACGGAAAAAAGTCAGATGGGTCCCACACACGGTCAGAATATCCGATGAAAAAATTCCGTCAGACTTTTTTCATCGGAAATTCCGATCGTGTGTACAAGGCATAAGGTGTTTAGCACTGATGATGAAAATGTGAATGTGAAGTTTTTTGCTGCTGAGAATGCAGACAAAATGCTGAGGTAAGTGTGGAAGGGGTGACCACGGAGGAATCTCTGCTACTGTATCCCCCCTAGCATGTCTGGGGCAGCAGATGTTCCTGGACACCTTTGAGGGGATTGATGAGTCAGAGGCTTCTCAGAACTTCACCCATTATGTGAAATACCTGTACAGTAAAACCTTGGATTGCGAGCATAATTTGTTCCGGAAACATGTTTGTAATCCAAAGCACTTGTATATCAAAGCAAGTTTCCTCACAAGAAATAATGGAAACTCTGATGATTCGTTCCACAACCATTTATTCATAAGTCCTTCAGTTTATAGTCCATTTAAAAAGATTATAGCAATGTGATAAGTTGTGTAACCATAAAATGTCCATCCACAAATGGAAGCCTCCACAAGGGGATTAGAAGCAAAATCCAGCAGGAGCTCCAGAGTATAAAAGAGAAGTGAGGCGTCTCTAATGCCGCGTACACGCGACCGAAGGGATATTCCGACCGTGTGTATGCCCCATCTGACTTTTTCCTTCGGAAATTCTGACGGACTTAAGCCCCGTACACACGGTCAAACTTTTGGCCAACAAACTTCTTTTCGTGCAAGTTGGACCAACAATCCGACCGTGTGTACGCTCCATCGGACAAACTTTTTTTTTTTTTTTTGTGTTTTCATCGGACAAAAGTTGGGTCTGCAAACTTTTGGCCAACAAAGTCCGATGGAGCAAAGTCTGACCGTGTGTACAGAAAACCATAGGACTTTTGTCCGATGGACAAAACAACTAATGTTAAAATCAACCAACAATAGCAGAAGTTGACCAAAGGGTGGCGGTAAAGAGCAGAAAAGAGCTGAAAAGAGCTGAAAAACCAAGTGATGTTGCAAAAAGTTTTGGGAAAGTTTGCAGAAAAGTCCTGTGGTGTGTATGCTATGGGTGTGCCCGGCCAACTCCGTTCGGACAAAAATCCACAGAAAAGTCTGATGGAAGTCCGACCGTGTGTATGGGGCTTAAGATAGAGAACTTGTTCTCTTTTTTTTCCCGACGGACAAAAATTTATATCGGAAAGTCCGTTCATCCAACGGACTAAAAACCACGCATGCTCGGAAACAATTTGACGCATGCTCGGAAGCATTGATCTTCATTTTCTTGGCTCGTCGTAGTCTTTTACGTCACCGCGTTCTTGGCAGTCAAAAGTTCACCGGACATTTGTGTGACCGTGTGTATGCAAGACAGCTTCAGCGGAATTCCGTCTGACTTTATTCCGATGGACAGCCTGGTCATGTGTACAGGGCATAAGTGTAGCAATATGTTGCTAAATGTTGTACCTTCATTAAATGTAACCATATTGCTACACTTAGAGGCGCCTCTCTTCTCTTTTATACTCAGTTGTGAGTGACATGACGTTACTTGTATATCAAGACATCGATTGTATATCAAGTCAAAATGTATTTTAAAAATTAGCTTGACTTGCAAAACGCTTTCAAACCAAGTTACTCTCAAACCAAGGTTTTACTGTATATGACAATGCAATCTTTTATAGGTAATAATGTATTTAATTTGCAGTTACCAGATATCTCTGTCTCTCTTGGATTGATGGGTATCATTCATTCCTATTCACGTTTATAGAAAGACCGCCTGGTAACTGAAATCACATTTTGTATGTTTTTTAAGCAAACGAAAATTCCAGAACTCTTATTACTGTATATAGTAATGTGTGTTTTTTTGTCTTCTATTAAAAGCTGAACAAATACATGAGAAATCTTCATTACACCGACCCAGATGACAGTGAGATTTACTTTAATGAGAGGAGAGAAGTTCCAGCTGATCTTATTTTACAAAGCTTGTATTTTTTTAACAATACATATTATTCATATAGAACAATTTCTACTATGCAAGGTCCAGATTATGTGCCGGAATCATTTGTCAATATGAGCGATCCATCCTTCTGGAGAGAAGGCAAAGTAAGAAATCACTTTATTTTCTGTTTATATTGTTTGCTGTGGAGGTTCATAATTGGGATTTATAGATACACTAACCCACAGGTGTCAAACACAAGGCCCGCGGGCCGACTCCGGCCCACAGACCGACTCCGGCCCACCAGGTCATTTCCAGGCAAATTGAGTTTGACACCTCTGCACTAACCAATCTGCCTCTCCATGAATGGGGTCAATTTTGGAGCCCTTGAAGTTTTTTGATTAGGGTTGTCCCGATACTGAGTATTTTCAGGATTACTTGTGCAAATGCTCGGGATGCTTAGTCCGATACCTGGACACTCGGGGATGATCAGGGTGGTAAACACCGATCTCCTTGTGTGGCTTTTATTAAAGCAGCTGACAGCCACTTCTCCTCCTCTCCCCTCCTCCATTTAATGAAAGCCACACAGGGAGATCGGTGATTATATTTCCCCCCGCAACCGCCATGATCATCCCTGAGTGTCCCCTGTATCCTCCTCAAGCTTCACTCTGTGTCCTCCGTGTACTCCTCCGGTATTAATATGTGTGACAGTTTTGGGGTGATATTAGGTGTGAGAAATTATTAGGTGTCACAGTTGTGGGGTATTATTAGAATGACAGTTGTGAGATAATATTAGGATGACAGCTGTGAGATTTTTTTAGGTGTGACAGTTGTGGGGCATTATTAGATGTGACAGTTATTTGATTTGATTTACTTATTGTCATTGTACAAACAAATTCACAATGGAATTACATTTCTACTCCACACATTACTCATACATCACAATTATCAACCATGCATTTACCACACAGGATTTATATATAAAAGTGTCCCCATATTATAAAAGTATAAAAAGTGTCCTCATATTAAAAACTAAACAAGACAAGACAATAAAAAAAGGCCTCCTGTTCCAAATACGGTATTTGGAACAGAATATGAGGATACTCCATTATGTGTTCTTTTTAACCCATTCATAGCTGTCGAGGCAGAAGGCAGCTGTTGGTCTGTTTTTTGTGTATGAGAGGATGAATATTGTTGGTTTATGCCAGGGGTCTCCAAACTGTGGCCCGAGGGCCAGATACAGCCCTTTGCTAGCCTTTATCTGGCCCTTGGGGCACTATTACTCCCACTGATGTGAGGCAATATTTCTCCCACTTACACCAACAATGGGGCACTATATATTTCACCGATACCAATGATGGGATACTACTCCTCTTCCTATTGACCACCAACCCTTGGGCCATATTTTTTTTTACTGATGCTGGGCCATTGACATCTATTGCCTCTGCTGGCCACAATCCGGCCCTCCTAAAGTCTGAAAGACAATAAACTGGCCCTTTGTTTGAAAAGTATGGAGACCCCTGGTTTATGCAATCTACTTCTTTCTTCTTTCTTCATATTAGAGGAATATTTGGATACTTTAATGTCTGTAAAATTTGAGAGCTATAATTATTGGAATGAAGATGTAGCGCTAAGTGAAGAAATGAAGCCCAATAATTTGGGCCTCCAATCAAACCAAAGTGATAAATAATATCAATATAATGAGTCCATACAGTGTCCATAGAAAATTTTCGTGTTGTGAAGAAAGAACATGTAGCACTGAAGGGTCATCACATAACTCTTGTAGAAAAAGAGAGGTAGAATACTCTTACCGGAACATTAGACCTGTGGTTTAGGCAGGTCAAATAGGCATACGAAATCCCAGTGGCACTCCTTATCAGTTAGTCTGGAAACTGGATCAGATGGGTCCCCAATGTAGACTGTCCGGTAGACTCCCCAACTTGACAGCAGACTCTGGGTTTCACACCGATCCAGATGGTCCTCCGATGGAACTGGAACCGCCACTCAGCATGGAGACTCTTTACCACGGTGAATATTAGTAACCAGTGGCCAAAGGAAGCTATTACTTGACCAACCACCCATGTGAGGAGAAAAGACGGGAAGGAATGCTCCAATGGTGCAGGTCAATGAGGGTTTATTCAACCAACATAAAAGTGATCACAAACAATAAAAACGTTTAAAAAGGGGCAGTGAATGAGGTAGTGTACCAAGCCCTACGCATTTCGAACAAATGTTCTTCAACAGGGGCATCCTGATCCAGTTTCCAGACTAACTGATGAGGAGTGCCACTGGGATTTCGTATGCCTATTTGACCTGCCTAAACCACAGGTCTAATGTTCCGGTAAGAGTATTCTACCTCTCTTTTTCTATAAGAGTTATGTGATGACCCTTCAGTGCTACATGTTCTTTCTTCACAACACGAAAATTTTCTATGGACACTGTATGGACTCATTATATTGATATTATTTATCACTTTGGTTTGATTGGAGGCCCAAATTATTGGGCTTCATTTCTTCACTTAGCGCTACATCTTCATTCAATGTTTATTAATTTTAGTCACATTTTATGTAGCAGCTTTATTTTTATTCACTATTTTAGATTAGCGCAGTATTTTCTCTCTTTATATGCAAGCTATAATTATTACAATATTTTTGCTTCATTTGTATTGGTGAAAATCAAAATTAAAAAAATGAAGAACATAATTTGACGTTTGTATTTTCAATGTCCCAGCTGAATGATCATTTTTTATTTATTTTTTCAGTTGGTGCCTGGCCCTCAAGACCACTGCCAAGCTCCTTATGCCCCTTGCTTTACAATCCCTAATTGCCATTACTGATTTCTAAAACTTTGCTTCAATTGGTTTTAATGGGGTTGAGATTCTGGATCTTTGACAACATTCGCAGAAATTATGTCGAACAGAACCCGGGTACATTCCACTCATCCCTAGTCATAACTAGTGAAAGATTAAACACAAACATCATGCATCTTTCCACTGCTATGGGGGAAAATTCCCCACCCACATCTCTTCCCATTTAATCATAGTTAAAATTCTGTGAAAAATATTTTCTCTCTTTGAGGCCACTTTCACACTGAGGCGCTTGAAAAACTGCCAGTAAAACACTGAGCGCTTTTGAAGCGCTTTTCAGGCGCTTTTCAGGCGCTTTTGAAGCGCTTCCAATTAATTTCAATGGAGAGGGGCGTTTTTTCAGCGCACTGCCCCAGTGTGAAAGCATTCATTGATTTTAATAGAAATAAGTTTTCAGGCGCTTTTTTTGGCGTGAAAGCGCCTGAAAAGCGCCTCAGTGTGAAAGTGGCTTTAGTGTCTAGAAAAAAGGAAAATCCTATTGCAAGGGATTTGCCCTCTACATTTGCAAAGATGTGGAGGCCCTCGGAGTGATTTGTCCCGGCTGCTCGGGACTGGTGGTTCATCTGAAGCCATTCGGGCGATGCGAGCATTGTAAGGAGTTCTTGTTCGAGGTGGAGCAACCTACAGAAAAGCCTTGGGCTTTCCACCTCAATTGCCTTACAGGCGCCTTACAGGCGCCACCACTCTGGAAGGAGGAATCAGAGCTTACACAGCCACCCCTGCGCGCACTGCCGAGACTTCGGAGGAAGTCACAGAGGACATTGTGTCAGTGAATGAGGAACCGGAGGATGCTGCTTCGGTCACCACAGAGTCCTTTCTCCCACCGCCCAAGAGGAAGATCGGGTTCGTGAAAGCTTCCCACGGCCGTGGTGGAGCTACGCCCCAGCGCTTACTCGGAACGGATGCATCCGAAGGGAGAAGTCCCGGACGTCCTGGTTCAGCAGCAAGCCGAGGTAAGCCAGGGGAAGAGACTCTGTCTAAGGTCCCGAGGGTTGGGGATTCACATGTCTGTGAAAGAACCGGAGGCGGTGACTCGTCCTCCGTCAGGAGTTACCTGCACGTGGAGGAATGTGACACCTCCAATCTGGAGTCCATCTCTGATGCGGGAGATGACGCCGCCATAGATGAACTTTTTGAACGGAAGGGCTTGGATAAGAAGCCCCTGTCCTTGTCCCGTAGTGCTAGGGACTCACCCATGTCCATTGGGGAAAGTACACCCCGGGTGGTGGCCTCGGAGCCTGAGGAGGGATCTGTCCCCATGTCTGCCCTTCCACAGTTGGAGACATTTGCACCAGCTACCGAGACGAGACGTGTGTTGCTGCGGACCCCTGTGTCTGGCCCAGAGGTAGTTAAAGTACCTCGGCATCCGGATGCCATCGTCTTGCCTGGCACGGGAGACCGTGCTACCATGCCCCCATTGTCCCGGTTGCAGAGACTTTTCAATTAGAAAGTTGCCGGCGAGTATGGGTGGGAGTACCCATACCTGCCTAAAGAACTTTTATTTGAAGTGAAGGCCTGTAGACACTGGTGGTATGAGGACTTTATATGGACACATATTAAAGTACCCCAGGCCCGAAGATATCTTTTATGTTTACCTGCAGCTACCCAGAGGTTCAAGGACTGTAAGGCTGCCTGGATGTTGGGTCGGCACATTTATGCGGACAAGGTACTCATTTGCAGGAAGGACAAAGATGATGTTGAGTACCATATAGACACATTTGATAGGCATTAGAAGCCGTTGGTGTTGCCAGACCCACACTACTACCTGTGAGAGACAAGACTCTGATGTTGCTTTGTTTTTTTTCTTGAGTGCACTCTCTGGAGCCCCAGGAACTTTTGCCCTAGTTGAAAGGGTACTCTACTCTTTGGAGAAGCGGGAGCTGTTGTTCTTTTCCTCCCCTCTCCGCCCCTCCCACAAAGATACAAGGACTTTGGGAGTAGATAGTTCAGGGCCACAGTACAGAAGAAAAGGAAGTTTTACCCCACAGAAAAGAAGAAAAGTTTCTTTTGGGATGAGTGTTCTGACGTTGGCACTACCACTAGGTGGCGGTGTTACGTAACTATTGCCTTACTGATGATGTGATGCAGTTTACTTTTGAAGGAAGGGATTTTCCTCTAGGGGAGAATCTCCTCATACTAACAAAATGTTGTTTTTTGTGCATGTTTTTTTCTTCCTCTGCAGACGGACGCTAAGCAAGATTACTGAGAATGGGGTGGATCTTAGCTAATGCAGGCGGGAGGGAAATGTACATTTTTCATGAAAAAAAAAAGTTTTATGTGACATTTAATGTTTTAATGTGCACATGTGTGATTTCTCTTTTTCCCTCTATGTTTTTCACCTCCTTTCCCCATGTTAGGTTCCGGCACAAACTGACAGTTTTTTTAAATTGCCCTTGTTTTTTAGTTAGTCTCTGGATTAGGCTTATGCTGACTCAGGTCTGAGAGGCATGGGTTTGCTCCAGACACTGGGGACCAGTGTCTATTTGGTGGGGGGAAATGTGCAGCGGGGTGTACAATTTAGGGGAGTGTCTGAGTGGTAGTTGTGTTCAGACACACTATTGTTAGGGGTAAGGGACCATTTGTGTGCCATGGGAGTTGGTATTGGTGTGTAGTTCCCTGGGACCTACAGGTGGCGCTGTCGCCCTGGGTCTGAGTTGAACCGCAATACAGGGTTGCGCCTTTTCTTGTCCCCTTTCGGCAGCAGTACGGTGGGACAGGGAACCTGCTGTGCCTGTCAGGAGAGGGTATAAAAAGGGGCAGCCATCTTCCATGGGTTCGTCTTCATCCACGCCCAGGCACCTTCGGCCTGGGTGTGTGGGGTCGTCTATCTCCGGGTGCCATAGGCCCGGAGGCCGAGTTCCTGTTCCATCCCAGACACCTTCAGTCTGGGGTGAGGTACTAATTTAGAGGCCTGGGGCCCAGCACCTTCGGCTGGGTTCCGCCACGGATCGAGGACTCCCAGGGTGCCGCCTTGTGAGGGGACCCGGATCTGGGATGAGGAGGCCAGGGAGGTTACCTGTACTGAACACTCAGCGTGGTGACGGTGAGGATCTCTGGTAACTCTCCGGAGGGATGTCTTCTCCTCTACACGGGCCAAGTACTCTCTAGAAGGAAGTTCTCTAAAAGGTCAGTGGCAGTGGCCTAATAGGGCCGTGCCCTATTCACCCGGTCAGTGGCAGTGACCCGTTCTCCAAGTCAGTGGCAGTGACTTTCTATTCACCTGGTCTGTGGCAGGGACCAACCTCACGGTCTAAGGCAGAGATTGTGCGCCATAACTGTTTGTGAAATCTAAACAGTAAGAGAACATGTTTCAAGTTTGTGCCTGGACCTCCTCCCACCTAAGCTGTCCTGTGTCTTGTCCCAACCTGTCTGTTTTCAAAGAGGCATATTTATTATCCGTGTGAAATAAATATAGAAGTTGGACTTTCAGTTGGTGTGGACAATTATATTCCTGGGGAAACATAAGGACTTGCATCTATCTAAGGTAGAGGTGAGAATCATACTCGGGAGGATTCAACTCCAGCCGCAGGCAGGCCCAAAAAGTAACACAGCTCAACCTCCTTACTCAGGAGGGTACGGGCTTGTGGTGTGGTGTGCCTTTCCCTCCCTGCGAGGAGCCGAAAACACACATAAAGGGCAGGTAGGGGGAGAGGTGAGGGCGCTACACATGTTAGAGGCAAGTCTATTTCTGACCCAGCATTCAGAGTGACCTGAGTAGTAGGGAATTGGGCATTGGGGTGGGATGAAAAGAGTTGACAATAAAAAAAAAAGGTGTGTAAAGTGTACACTTACACAGTCCAAGATGATCAGTCTGAGGTCATCCGATGCTGCTCTGTGGGCTACGCTGTCTGTTCCCTTGCTGATGGGGATGTAGATCTGCTTTATGCTGGCCAGGTTCTGAGTCCCAGGAAGCTCCACGTTGATCAGCCTGGAACGTGGAAGTGGATATGACGTCACCGGAACCGGAAGAGGGCAGGCATCAGAGCTGGGGGCTGTCAATCTGAAAAAAACCTAGGCTATGCGCTCGGAACTCACAGCTCCTTCTAGAGAATGCTAGAAGGAGCTGTGAGCACCGAGCCAGTAGCCTAGGTTTTTTTCAGATTGACAGCCCCCAGCTTCCTGCTTTCTGGGACACAGAACATGGCCAGCAAAAAGATTTACAGCCCCATCAGCAAGGGGACAGCCAGCAGAGCCCACAGAGCGGCATCAGATGGCCTAAGACTGATCATCTTGATAGGCATCTTCACTCGTTCTTGGACTGTGTAAGTGTACACTTTGCACACCTTTTTTTATTGTGAACTTTTTTTATTGTGAACTTTCTACACCCAGTTTGCACCTCCCCCCTTTCCTCTTTATTAGAGATGGGAGTTGCTGCTTTTATTGCTAATACATGTTCAGGGGCATCATCTTTGGTTCTGATCGTGTTTCCACCCTTCACTGGATTTTCTAGGCATTAGAGGCTCCGAAATATTTTATTTGATCTACAGTAGATGCTTAGAAAGCATGGCAAAGCTACATTTATGCTTATGATTTTTCCACATATACTATGTGATGTGTTTCTGGTGTAATATAAAAAAATAAATAAATTAAACAACGTGAGAAAGGTGGCGCACAATAGCATAAAATCAAAACAATAAAAAAGTAAGGCGCTACTATACTAGATCAATAATTCATAGGAGTGAAAATAACATATCCGTCAATCAATATTCATGTCTCAATTCAAATAGGGAAAGTCCCATAAACAAATAAAGGCCTCTTGAGATTCTCCAACCATCATGATTAAAGATGTGCAGCCCTTAAAATCTCCTTCACTTAGTGCTCCTTAAGCCTCGTACACACGGCCGAGAATCTCGTCGTAAAAAACACGTTGTTTTTTTCGACGAGATCCTTGGACAAGAAACTTGTCCCGGCCGAGTGTACACACGCTCATTTCAAAGAACCCGCGGTTCTTTGAATGGAGCGAACACGGTGACGTAATCGAATACGACGAGCATGCGCTCGTCACATTCTATGCCATCGCCGCCATCTTGGTACACCCTATCCTATGCCTAGGAAGCTACCGCGCATGCGTCAAAGTAATTTCTAGCATGCGTGGGCTTCCCGGAGGACAGGTAAGTGTACACACACACACACTTTTCTCGTCGAGAAGCAGGCTTACGAGAATCTCGACGAGAAAATACAGAGCAGGTTCTCTATTTTCTCGTCGAGATTCTAGTCGGTTTTCTTGACGAGAAACCATACACACGAACGAATTTCGGTCGTGTGTACGAGGCTTTAGTGTGTGTAAAATGCACACTCACCAACCATCAATATTACACACGCTTTCAATAATTTAGGGTGTTACCAGATGCCAATCCTCAGCTCATGATTCCAATAATCTCCATATTGTATTGAATAGAGTTCACTGACCCCAGGACCTTCAGATGTCTTTCTCTCATTCAATAGTAGAAGGAACCCAAAAGAGTATAGCAAATCGTAATAGTGTAGTATTTTTTTATAAAAAAAGTTGGGTATAAAAGAACAACAGATATACACTTACATTTGATGGTGCTAGTGATAACACCAACATATACAGCCTTAAGCCCTGTACACACGGGCGAGAATCCCTTAAAAAAAAACGTTGGTTTTCTCGACGGGATTCCTAGCCAGCTATTCTTGCCAAGCCCTCTGTACACACGCACATTCAAAAGAACTGCTGTTCTTTTGAATGGCAAGAACGCGGTGACGTCATCGACTACGACGAGCATGCTCTCATCACATTCAATGCCGTCGCCGCCATCTTGCGTCACCCTACACTACCCATGTAAGCTACCGCGCATGCGTCAAAGTCTCATCGAGCATGCGCGGGCTAACCTGGGGACAGGCAAGCATGTAGCCTCGTACACACGCACGGTTCTCTCGTCGGGAAACAGTCCGACGAGAATCCCGATGAGAAAATAGAGAGCTGGTTCTCTATTTTTCTCGTCGAGATTCCCGGCAGTTTTCCCAACGAGAAACAATACACACGAACGGTTTTCTCGGCAAAAAGCTCTCCCAGCAGTTTTCTTGCAGAGAAAACCGGTCGTGTGTACGAGGCTTAAGTATGGGTGCAGGCCACTCGTCAAGAGGTGGTGTGCGTTATAGCAACCGGAACTCATGCCAGAGGTTCAACCGAAAGTGACATCAACGATGGTGGACACGCAGCCCTAATGCATTTAGCAAATTCTGCGTCATCGGGAAGTTCACGTGGGAAGATAGTTATGCCTTGTACACACGATAGGAATTTCTGAAGAAAAAAGTCTGATGGAATTTTCTCTGTAGGATTTAAGAAATAGAACATGTTTTATATTTTTCTGATGGAAAAAAATCCTATGGGAAATTCCGATCGTCTGTGTTTAACTTCGTCGGAAAAAAAACCCACACATGCTCAAAATCAAGTTGACGCATGCTCGGAAGCATTAAACTTAATTTTTCTCGGCTCATTGTAGTGTTTTACGTCACCGCACTTTGGACGGTCGGAATTTAGTCTGACAGTGTGTATGCAAGACTGATGGAAGACAGCTTGAACGGAATCCTGACAGAAAATTCCATCAGATTTTAGCCCAAAGGAAATTCCTATCGTGTGTACAGGGCATAAGTGTGACATCTGGACGTGGAGCAGGATGGATGACTCTAACTCTGGGAACTCCTGTGTGGTACACGGATGGCCAGATGACAACCGGAAAGATGACAAAAGCCGGCAATAGCCGGCGAATCTGAATGTGATGCTTTCCGCAGGCAGGAGATGACACACTCGGGGCCTGGAAAAACGCTGGGTGCTGGCGGAAGTACCGCTCTCTGAGGGCACCAAACAGCTCGGGAGCCTGACACTAGAAACGAGTACCGATACTCGTGTAAATATACAGTGGGGATCGAAAGTTTGGGCACCCCAGGTAAAAATGTGTATTAATGTGCTTAACGAAGCCAAGGAAAGATGGAAAAAACTCCAAATAGCATTAAATTACAGATTAGACATTCTTATAACATATCAAAAAAAGTTAGATTTTATTTCCATCATTTACACTTTCAAAATTACAGAAAACAAAAAAATGGCATCTGCAAAAGTTTGGGCACCCTGTAGAGTTAATATCTTGTACTGCCTTTGGCAAGTATCACAGCTTGTAAACGCTTTTTGTAGCCAGCCAAGAGTCTTTCAATTCTTGTTTGAGGTATCTTTGCCCATTCTTCCTTACAAAAGTCTTCCAGTTCTTTGAGATTTCTGGGCCGTCTGTCACGCACTGCTCTTTTAAGGTCTATCCATAGGTTTTCAATAATGTTGAGGTCAGGAGATTGTGAAGGCCATGGCAAAACCTTCAGTTTACGCCTCTTGATGTAATCCCCCGTGGATTTTGAGGTGTGTTTAGGATCATTATCCATTTGTAGAAGCCATCCTCTCTTTAACTTCAGCTTTTTCACAGATGGCATCAAGTTACCATCCAAAATTTGCTGAAATTTTATTGAATCCATTTTTCCTTCTACTCGTGAAATGTTCCCTGTGCCACTGGCTGCAATACAACCCCAAAGCATGATTGATCCACCCCATGCTTAACAGTTGGACAGAGGTTCTTTTCATTAAATTCTGTGCCCTTTCTTCTACAAACGTACCTTTGCTCATTCCAGCCAAAAAGTTCTATTTTAACCTCATCGGTCCACAGAACTTGTTTCCAAAATGCCTCAGGCCTGTCTATATGTTCATTTGCAAAGTTCAAGCGCTGATTTTTGTAGTGAGGACGTAGAAGAGGTTTTCTTCTGATGACTTTTCCATGAAGATCATATTTGTACAAGTATCTCTTTATAGTGGAATAGTGTACCACAACTCCAGTGTCTGCCAGATCTTTCTGGAGGGATCGTGCAGTCAAACGTGGGTTTTGAATTGCTTTTCTCACAATCCTGCGAGCTGTTCTGTCTGATATTTTTCTTGGTCTTCCAGATCTTGCTTTAACTTCCACTGTTCCTGATGACTGCCATTTCTTAATTACATTCCGAACAGAGGATATTGACATCTGAAAACGCTTTGCTATCTTCTTATAGCCTTCTCCAGCTTCAGTTTCAGTTTTCTAGACAACTGCTTAGAAGAACCCATGGTGCTGATTGTTGGGGCAAGGTCAGATGAGTCTGGCCATTTAAAACCTTTGAGATTGACATCACCTGGTCTTCCCAGACGATGATTGAGAACAATACATGACACTGGCAGGTCTCAGCTTTGCAAAGGGGGCAGTGCATGCTATACATTCTGCAGGGTGCCCAAACTTTTGCAGACGCCATTTTTTTGTTTTCTGTAATTTTGAAAGTGTAAATGATGGAAATAAAATCTAACTTTTGTTTGACATATTATATGAATGTCTAATCTGTATTTTGATGCCATTTGGAGATTTTTCCATCTTTCCTTGGCTTCGTTATGCACATTAATACACATTTTTACCTGGGGTGCACAAATTTTCGATCCCCACTGTATGTATCGGTGTAACCCTAGTATAAAAATAAAATAAAAAGGAGGGTTGGATAAATAAAGGATGCTCTAGCTAATGGGAGACCAACACATCGTATCACAGTGTGGAAGTCCTGTTCAGATTTAGATTAGAGAGCATGGAGATCCCATCATCAGCAAACAAGCACATTTTACCTTCTCTATTCCCAGTTTTTATGTCTAATAACCCCGGATGTGTTGTGAATACGTATGGTAATGGTTCCATTATCATAGCAAATTTACTAAAGACAAGGGGCACAGGCTGGGGTTTTACTATAAAAATAGTATAGAATACAGCAGTGTAAAAATTACCAGCAGCAGATCAAGTCTAATCGGTGTATGCCTATCTTTTTTTTATCAATGGAGATAGGGGGTGCGGTGAATGTGAGTGATATAATGTAAGATGATTTAGGTACACCCTGTTCTTGCACTTAACTTTTTTCCGTCATTTGATGTCCTCCCAGGACACAGCAGATGACAAATCAGTGTACTGGGCCAATGCCAGTACCATGTGATCGCTGTGACCAATCACAGCAGATCATGTGGCAATTGTACACAATGATTGGCTTCCATTCATAGCCATTCATTGTGTACTATTGTGTTGATCTCTGTGATTAGTCACAGAGATCACACCGTACAGACAGAGCCAATCACAGCCCAGCTGTGGCCAATCTCAACTAATCACTAGGAATGAGCCAAACACCCCCTGGTTCTGTTCACACCAAAACATGCGAACAGACAAAAAATTTGTGCGAACACCGTGAAAGTCTATGGGACATGAACATGAAAAATCAAAAGTGCTAATTTTAAAGGCTTTAAAGGCTTATATGCACGTTACCATAAAAAGTGTATGGGGACTTGGGTCCTGCCCCAGGGGACATGTATCAATGCAAAAAAAGGAGCAGTGATTTTAATAATGCTTAAAGTGAAACAATAAAAATGAAATATTCCTTTAAATATCATGCCCGGGGGGCTCTTCTTAATCTGCCTGTAAAGTAGCGCGCCTTTCCGATGTTTATTATAGTACCACAGCAAAATTACATTTCTTTTTTAACAGGGAAAAATGTATTAGACAAATCAGCATTACATTATAGGTATACTACAGTAAGTACATTGATGCACAAATCAAAGTATCAGGAGCATACAGCGCTGTCCAGCCAAGGGCAGGTCTTGAGGCAGCAATAATAACTAGAACTGGTTAAACATCAAGTATGCCAAAGTAGTGAATCTCAGCAAACACTTTACACCCATCCCATTCAATCTTCAACCCTAGGGTATACACAAGTGCAGAGCAGGAGGGGGGGGGGACTCCGAAGCAGTGATCTTCATATGGGGCCGCCATAGGCGCCCCCCTTAGTCAGGAGGAGGGTCAAGGGCAGCTCGAGTCCCCGTCCAGGTGGACCAGATCTTGTCGAGTTTGTCCAGGCACTGTCTATTTTTGTAGGTCAGCTGGTACAGGGGGAGGACCAAATTTACTGAGCGTTGCCAAGAGGCACAGGTGGGGGGATCCTCAGATTTCCACTTCAACAGTATTTCACATCTGGCATAAAAAAGGGCAAAGGTTAATCGCAACTTACAGTACCTATCCCCCGTCACGTCTTCCAGATGGCTAAGTAACAAAATTGTCGGGTCGACCGGAATATTCGTCCCACTCACGTCAGTCAGTCTGGAGGCCACAGCCATCCAAAACGGTTGGAGTTTGGGACACGACCAGACCATGTGCCAGAATGAGCCCAGCTCTTGTTTGCACCGCTGGCAATTAGGATCCCGCGATGGGTAGATACGGGCCAGCTGCTGTGGGGTGTAGTAGGCTCTATGGAGAAATTTGAACTGTATAAATCTGTCCTTCGCGGCGATCAGAGAGGGGATATACAAGGAAATGCAATCCTCCCACCCCTCCTCGTCCAAGGACGGCATGTCAGCTTTCCACTTCTCCCAGGACTTAGTAAGCTTGGTATCATACGCCACCGTTAGATACAAGTACAGGGACGAGAGAGGGCAATCCATTACACTATAAGCCAGGAGTCGCTCAACAGAGTCAGACTCCAAAGTCAGGGGATCAGGGAATTGGGCCTTGAAGGCGTGTGCAAGCTGGCAGTACCTAAACTGAAAAGAGGCTGGCAGGGCATAAGCACGTCTCATCAGGAAAGACATAAGCCTACCCTCATGCACTATCTGGTTCAGCTTAATAATACCCTTCTTAGCCCAGAGGGAGGGATCCGGAATGCTAAAGGAAAAAATGTAATTTAAAATTACTCGCGGCTGTAATATAGAAATTGTAAAAAAAAAAATGGCGTGGGGGTCCTCCCCAAAATCCATACCAGGCCCCTCAGGTCTGGTATGGATTTTAAAGGTAAAGGTTTTAAAGGTAACCACGCGCCAATTTATTTATTTTTTTAAATGGCGTGGGGGTCCCTCCAAAATCCATACCAGACCCTATCTGAGCAAGCAACCATGGCAGGACAGGAAAGGGGGGGCGAGCAAGCGCCCCCCCCCCTCCTGAACCATACCAGGCCGCTTGCCCTCAACATGAGGAGGGTGTTTTGGGGTCCCCCCAAAGCACCTTGTCCCCATGTTGATGGGGACAAGAGCCTCATCCCCACAACCCTTGCCCGGTGGTTGTGGGGGTCTGTGGGCAGGGGGATAATTGGAATCTGGAAGCCCCCTTTAACAAGGGTGCCCCCAGATCCCCCCTATGTGAATGGGTATGAGGTACATTGTACGGCACTAGTGATAGTATGTAATTAAAATTACATTTCTTAATCTTCAAAAAAAATCATGACACAAAATTACAACTTCAAAAACTGTCCATGCCTCTTACTAAATACCTTAGACTGTCCACTTTCCAAAAAAGGGGTCATTTGGGGGGGGATATTTGTACTGTCCTGGCATTTCAGGCCTTCAGAAATGAGAAGGACTGATCGATTTTCAAATATGTACAGTATACCATAGTTTGTGGACTCTATATCTACAGACTAAATTTTATACACTGATTTGGGTTATTTAAAAAAAATGTAGAATACATTTGGCATAAACTTCTGAAGAAAGATCATTTATTTGCAAAATTGTATAACAGAAACAAAGAAAATTTTATTTTATTTTTTTAAATTGGAGATTTTTTTTTCCTTTTTTTTAGCAAGACATAAAATACCCAGTGGTGATTAAATACCACCAGAAGCAAAAGAGATCCCAATGGGGGTTCCTGGAGGAAGGGAATAATAACTCTACACGACAACCTGTATTTAATGTATACGTTTTAACATAGAATTTCCTGTTAGTAGATCCACAAACTTGTGTATGTCTGTTAATAATCTTGAGACGTATGTTAATGTTGCACAATGTATGTGTAGCGGACCCCCAAAATTGGGGTCGCTATGCCTTAAATTTAGGGGTAGCCTGAGCGATAGTTTGGCTCAAGTTTTCAGTATTCTTAGCATTGGACTCTGTTCTGCTGTGGTGTTACCTGGGTGTGTAGTTCCCCTTGACCTGTGGGTGGCGCTGTGGCTTAGGTCTTGGGTTGAACCACAGGTGGCATTGTGGCTTGATTGGGTGTCCTCTCTCGGCGGCCGTGCAGTGGGCGTGGTCTCCCCACTGTACATGCCGGGAGAGAGTACATAAATGACAGATGCCATGTGTCCGGGGGGATTGGCCGGGGGGATTCCAAGGAGGGACCCCTAAGGGTAAGAGTCGCGCACGTTGGCCTATTGGCCAGGGGTGCGTGAATTAGTCGAGAAGTCTCGGGCACCTTAAGCCCGAAGCTGTAGTGTTCCAGGTAGGCCCAGTACCTTCAACTGGGTCTACAGATAAACCACTGGAGTCCCAGGGAACCCGAGGGAGGGTGGCCCGCTCTGAAGGAGAGGAAACCAGGGGAGGACCTGTCCGGATGATCAGTGAAGGTAGTCACTGTTTCAGGAGAGGCCTGGTTGCCTATCAGAGGGAAGGATTCCGTGAGTTGCACAGTAGCGCCTGTGATGTGCCCCATTGGCACCTATGGTCTCTAAAGGTTGCAGGCTTTAAAGAGTTCTATATTCAGGAACTAGAGGATTCTGTGGCAGCGGATCTCCTGAACTTGTCTTTGAAGGGGACTAAAGTAACTGTTTGTGCTCCACTCCGGTTGCTAGAACTGTGAGAGGGATCTATCTGGGTGAGCAATACCCACTCAGGCTTGAGTGGAGAATAGAGTAACTGGGGGCCGCGTGCCTGAACCTATCTCCCTACCCAACTATATCTCTGTCTTCAACCTTTTCCCAATCTGTTCCAAGCAAGACAAATAAACTCGTCTGTTGGAGTTTAAACACAGTCTGGACATTGGCCTTCTTTTGGGAGAAAAGAATAGACTTTTCCCTACATTCTAGGGACGAGAACCAATGGAGGGAGGTAAATCGCTGCAGGACCCAAAAATAGTATGAACACCGCTCAACCTCTTATACCAGGAGGATACGGGCATGTGGCATGGTGTGCCTTACCCTGCATTGTATCCCTATGTCTCTGATATAATACAATAAAAATCTATTGATGAAAAAAATAAACATAAAAAAATACCACCAGAAGAAAGCTTTATTTGTGTGAAAAAAAAAGATAAAAATTTCAACGGGGGTACAGTGTTGGATGACCGAGCAGTTGTCATTCAAAGTGTGGCAGCGTTGAAAGCTGAAAATTGGCATAAAATTGTGGAACTATCAACATACAATAGAAATCAGTAAACACCCCAAATGAATAAAAACCCCAAAATACTGCCCTCCCCCAATGGATCTCAGACCAGAAGAATTCACTGTGAACTCATGGTAGAGGCAAACATGAACCTCATTTGTATTTGTAGCACCTAGTCTGTACATCCTCATGAGATATGTTGGAAAAATAATAATAATAATAATAATAATAATAATAATATCTGATTTCAGATTCCGGTATCTCGATGCTCAGATCCCTGTTTACCCGGCAGCAGAAAAAAGTTTGGATCTTCAACACATAAATGCTGCTATGAATGCGTCCCATGTTCAGAAGGAGAGATTTCCAACATTTCTGGTAGAGTTTGTATTTGTTAGCAAGTTATTGTTAGACTGGTCAGAAGGTACCGCTGTGGTTGAAGTTATTGTAAATTAAAAAAAAAAAAAAACCTGCAAGACAAAGGCATAATGAGCTAGTATATGCATAGCATGCGGGCGGGAGCCGCCGGTAACGGCACGTCAGCTGAGCCGTTGCTTCAGTGCAGATGACTTTGACATATGCTGATACAGGGGATATCTCCTAAACCGTGCATGTTTAGGAGATATCCATGGTAGCTACAGGTAAGCCCAATTATAGGCTTACCTGTAGTAAAAAGTGGATTGTAAGGGTTTACAACCATTTTAAAGTGTATGAATAAGACATATGAAGTACATCTCTGCAATGTGTGCACATTTGCCCATGGTTTATCCTTTTAAAGACCCTGTAAGTACCGAAGTATACCTGTTGATCCCGCCAGCAATGCACTCAGCTCATAATTTCTGATAATAATTGTGAGCTGACACACACAGAAGTTTTTGGACTGAAGTCAAAAGAAATGGTGCCAGCCCTGCCCAGCTGTATTTTGCTATTTTTCTTTAATATTATTAAAAAATACTGAATCCCTCCCATCTTCTCATTTTTTTCAGACAATATCAAAAGGTATTTTTTGCACGTTATATATTTAAAGTTGACCTCTCATAGTCCTGCATGAATCAGTACCTAAAATGTACAGCAACAGTATCGTTTTTTTTTTCCCTAAAGTTCCACATTTATCATAAACAAGTCATCCTTGAGCTCCAGTCTATGACATTGCTTTGGGTGGTCGCCGTCTGTTTGTACTGTTGGTGAATTAGTGAGGGGACACACTGGATACCTTCACTGCCATTGTGCTATTGCTGGGGGTCCAGTGTGTCCATATACCTTTAAGGAGGAGTGGGCTCCTTCCAGGCATACCTTCTCTTTATCTATCCACTATTTCATATGTGCTCCAATTTTGGAGACTCTCAAAATGTATAGCGTTAGGACTGCAGTACACTTTGCAGGGACACAAACTCCATCCCTTCCCTCCTGTCAGAACTGAGATCTGCCTTGCTTACATGGGCAGATGTCAGTTCTGCGTCACTCCTCAGCGATCGGTGGGTACCGGCTGACATCCAGTCTCCGGCACCCGCCAATCTTGAAAGGGGGGAAAAGCTCTGCAAATTTCCTAGGTTTACCCCACTCCTTCCTCTTCCTCAACATCTACCTGTGTTGCTGCAGCTGGAGTGGAGCAGGATCACTAGTGACAGGCAATCTCTGCTCCTGTTGTGAGTCCCGGTCTCTCCCCACAGTGCAGAGCCGAGTCAGTGAGTGACCATCATACTCTTCTGACGGCCACCCCCCCCCCATTTTTTATATTTTATTTACCTCTCCCACAATGCATTTATGGAAATCCAATTGCTAACTGTGAGACAACTCAAGACAATTCATTTTCTCAGAAGCTCTGACCCCGATGTTCATTGTGTTTGTATTGTTCTTCCTACAGACAGTGAAAACTGCATGAAATGTCCTGATGGTGAATGGCCAAATGAGAAGAAGGATCAGTGTTTTCCAAAATTGGTGGAATTTCTCTCCTACACTGATGATACCATTGTTGCAATATTTTCAGCCGTCTCCACCCTCTGTTGTCTTCTGACTGTTTTAATATTGGGAATATTTATACATTACCAGGACACCCCCATTGTTAAAGCCAATAACCGGAACCTGAGCTATCTTCTCCTGGTCTCCATCATACTGAGCTTCCTCTGTGTCTTCTTGTTCCTCGGCCATCCAGTAGATGTGACCTGCATGCTGCGTGTAACCTCTTTTGGTGTCATCTTCTCAGTTGCCGTCTCTTCTCTACTTGCCAAAAGTATCATGGTGTGTATTGCTTTCAAATCCACAAAACCTGGGAGTCTCTGGAGGAAATGGATGGGAGCCAAACTGTCCAATTTTATCATTTGCGTCTTATCACTGGTTCAAGTCATAATCTGTGGCACTTGGTTGTCTATTTCTCCCCCCTTCCAGGATCGGGACACTCACTCTTATCAGAGAAAGATCATCATTCAGTGTAATGAGGGTTCAGTTATCGGCTTCTATTCTGTCCTGGGATATATGGGGCTTCTGGCAGCTGTGAGTTTCATTATCGCTTTTTTAGCCAGGACATTACCGGACAGTTTTAATGAGGCCAAATACATCACCTTCAGCATGCTGGTGTTCTGCAGTGTCTGGATTGCCATGATCCCGGCCTATCTGAGCACCAGAGGGAAATACATGGTGGCTGTGGAGGTTTTTGCTATATTGGCCTCAAGTTCTGGACTTCTTGGCTGTATATTTTTCCCAAAATGTTACATAATTCTGTTCAGACCTGACCTGAATACAAAAACAGTTATCCGCTAATATGTATGGAGCAACACTGAGTTACCAGTAGTTATAGCATTATCTCTATTATTGTTAATGTTAGCATGTTGTTAGTCTACTGAGAATAAACACTGTTAAATTTAATTGTTTAATAATTACCTCTCTGGTGGATGGCGAGTCTAATTTCTGATCTGGGCACCGCTGGTATCAGACACTTTGAGTTTGTTGGGAACCTTGTCCCATGCTGGGTGTAGTGGTTCCTTCCATCAGCATAGGCGTGCGCACAGGGTGTGCTGAGTGTGCCTGGGCACACCCTAATCACCTTGTGCTATGCAGATTTCCCCTGCCGAATGCCCCTACCGCCGTGGCAGCTGAGGCTACAGAGAAAGGGACTGGGGAATCTCTGTCCTCAGTCCATTTCTTTGCAATTTCACCAAAGCCCCTCAATGGGGCTACTAACAAATTGTAAAAAAATAAATAAAAATATAATAATATTCTAAAAAAAAGAAAAAAAAATTGTAAAAAATAATAACAAAATAAAACATCTACTGCTCTACTGCGCATGTGTATTTGAGCTTTGGGGTGCACAACCTAATGCAATAGGCTGCGCACATCTATGTCCATCAGCCATTCCATCAATACAGAACAATGTAGTCACTTAGTGAGGAGAAACCACAGTGACCGGAATGGGGCAAAATATCCAAATCATCCTAAAATGTCAGATACCAGAGACACCCATCACTCTTCCAGAGAGAGAAAATTTCACTCACCACCTTCCCAGAAGATAATCATTGAACATTCTTTCTTTTTTAAGCTGCTTGTAATGTCATTTTTATTTTTTTGTGTCTGGGTCACATTATTATGTTGTATGTAGATGTATCCGGCTAAATTATTAAATACATGTTGTTGGTATATTCTAAAATCATTTTTAATATTCGTTAAAGTTGATGGAAGCATGCTCTCAGTAAGTTCACTGGTATAATAGCATAGCAGAGCTGGCACTTCTGGAAATGAAGTCTTAAGTCTTTATTTCGGTATAACCATGTAAAAAAGGTGAAGGCTAACGCGTTTCGGCAAGGGCCTTGTGCTGTGAACATGGTCATATCGAAATAAAGACTTAAAGGGTTTGTTAACCCATTTATATAAGACTATGCCAGCCCCTCTATTAGAGGCTGGCATAGCACACTATGTAAGTCGTTTTCAAAAAACGAGCGTTCTAAATAACGAATTTGAGCTGTCTTCAGGTCGATCATATGACTCGCGGCCGCTTTACAGCTCCGATGAATGTCTTCTGCGGGAGGGGCCGTGATCTCCATCTGACGTCAGCTGGGTAGATCACGTGGCTGCTCGTCTCCTCCGCAGAGGCTCTATATCAGAGCTGGAAAGCAGCCATGAATCACGTGACCAGCCTGAAGACAGCTTAAATTTGGTATTTAGAACGCTCGTTTTTTAAAAGTACTTACATAATGTGCTATGCCAGCCTTTAATAGAGGGACTGGCAGTGACAATTTTAGGTTTTTATTTTACAATAATAGCGGTGGGGGGCCGGGGTGGGCCAGAGACATACATAGAGAGGGAGATGACAGGCAGGAAGGAGGGGGTGTGGGGGGGGAGAGGAGAGCAGAGGGGACAGCAGCATATGACGCAGGGACGTACTCTGACCACGGTGGTCAGGGCTAAGCAACCCTGGTTTTCATGGTCAGCGCAGAGGTGATCGGCTGCTTAGTATTAAGGTAGCAGATGTCCCTTATCCATATACATTGGAAAGTAAGTGAGTCTTCAGTACCTTGCGAAAGTGAATTAGCGAGCTGATTTTTCGCATATTCCCAGGAAGATTATTCCATAAAAATACACCAAAGACTTGGAGAGTTTTTCCACCAGCTGCTGCAAAATTATATAGTTTAGGCATAAGGCGGTTTTGATTCGCCGAGCGTAAAGATCTTGTGGGAGTATAGTGGGAAACTATACTAGATAAATAAATTGGACCTTGACAAGGCAGAGGACCATGAATTTGTCCCTTTTAGCAATGGGTAGCCAGTGAAGCTCTCAAAGAGAGCTTGTGACATGTTCTCTGTAATTTAGTCCTTTAATCAGGCGAGCGGCCTGGTTTTGAACTAGCTGCAGCTTAGCAATCCATTTCTTTGGGAGAAAGAAAACATTCGAGTAATCTTTTTGGCAGGCGTTGGAGTAGGGCCAAATGATATGGGCCAATTAGAAATTGGTGATATAGATGTAATTTTACCAATTAAAAGAACTTCAGTCTTAGCAGTGTTAATACCAAGTCTACTGGTAAGCAATAGCATCCATTGATGTATTTCAGCTAAACAAAGTCGGAGTTTTAGTTGCATATCTGTACCGCTAGCCATATCTACCAGTATTTGTGTGTCATCCACGTATATTTGAGCCTCCAAGCCATATTTCGTTATAATGTCTGGCAGTGGCCGCATGTAACAGTTAAAGGCCAGTGGTGAAATGGCACTGCCTTGAGGAACTCCACAGTGTAGATGGCGAGGGAGAGATCTATAATCTCCTAAGCGAACTACATGTGTGCGATTTGAAAGAAAGGACTTTAGCCAATTCAGTACTTTGCCTTTTATTCCGAACAGGAATTCCATGCGATTCGTCAGGATGTCGTGGTCGATCGTATCGAACGCCGCTGAGAGGTCTAATAACACTAATGCGGCTGATCCTCCGGCGTCCTTAATCATAAGGAGTCTTTCACGCATGGCTAATGCACATACTTCTGTGCCTCGACCCGGCCTAAATCTCGATTGGGTGTCGTGGAAAAGATTGTTTATTTCCATATGATGTTGTAGCTGATTAAAGACCACACGCTCGAGGATCTTGGCCGGGAATGGTATCGAGGTTATCGGTCTAAAGTTATTTAGATTGGCAGGATCTAGGCCTGCCTTCTTCAGCAGCGGTGAAATGATGGCATGTTTCCATTGAGTAGGCATAAGGCCAATTGCAAGGCCTTTATTAACTAACATTGTGATATCAGCCGCCAAGGTCACAGCATGTTTTTTATAAAACCATGCTGGGCATGTATCATCTAAATATGTGGAGGCTTTTAGGCTGTTCATGATCTTTAAAATGTCTAGTATAGATACAAGTTTAAATTTGTCCAATAATGGCATATTAATATTGGTAGAATCATATAATGGTTGATAACTAGATGAGGCTGATATATCACAAATTTTATAAATTTTTCCAATAAATGTTTCATGTAAATCTGTACAAAGTTTTAACAAGGCCGATATGGATGGTACACATTGACTAGGCGTTGTAATGGAACGTACAATTTTAAACAGTGCACTCACTGTCTTTGTTAGGTGTATTGTTAATTAGATGGTTATAGTATGTCCGTTTACATAATGTTATCTGCTTTGAGTACGCATGACAAAAAATTCTATATGGTTTCTTGTCAGAATCAAGTTTCGTCTTTAGCCACCTGCGTTCTAATTGTCTTCTTTTTGTTTTTAGAGACAAAAGTTTTCCTGTATGCCAAGGACGAGATTTAGTCAGGCGTGGTCGATTATTTGATGTTCGTAGTGGGGCAACACTATTAAGGCTTAGTTTTATTTTTAAATCAAATTTATTCAGGGCTCCCTCCACTTGTAAAATCTCAGATTCTGGATTGTCTAGTTGTTGATGGATACTAGAAAATGCAGCTCTTTGTAAAGGTGTTAGTTTATATACTGTATTGACATTTTCCAAGGTGACATCCTTTAATTTTCTATATGGATTAGATATAGTCATAGGGTATACAATTGCTGCTTTTCGAGTTGCAAAATCTGGGAGGGTAAAGGTAATTAAAAAGTGATCCGTCCAAATAACCTCTGTTGCTCGGATATTGTCAGTAAACAATGTATTAGTGAGTAAAATATCAAGTGTATGTCCTTTTTGATGTGTGGGTACCTTAAGGTGTTGGACAAAATTTGCATTGGATATGTCATTTAGGCCCCTTTCACACTGGGGCGGTTTGCAGGCGCTATTTTGCTAAAAATAACGCCTGCAAACCGAGCCTAAACAGCGGCTCCTTTCTCTCCAATGTGAAAGCCCCGAGGGCTTTCACACTGGAGCGGTGCGCTAGCAGGACGTGAAAAAAAGTCCTGCTAGCCGCATCTTTGGAGCGGTGAGAGGAGCGGTGTGTTTACCGCTCCTCCACCGCTTCTTCCCATTGAAATGAATGGGATACCGCGGTAATACCGCCCGCAAACCGCGGCTGTAGCCGCGGTTTGCGGGTGGTATTAACCCTTTTTCGGCCGCTAGCAGGGGTTAAAACTGCACCGCTAGCGGCCGAATACCTCTGCAATTGCGACGGTATAGCGCCGCTATTTTTATACCGCCACCGCCCCCACCGCCCCAGTGTGAAACCGGCCTTAAAAATTCTATGGCTTTCTGATCCTTGGGATCGTCAAGCCAAAGATTTACATCTCCCTGGACAAGAATGTTAGAGTAGTCCAGAGAGGTTTTTAAAATAAAATTAAAAAATTCCTCATTGAATGATGCATTATAGCCTGGCGGACGATAGATCAATAAAACAAAAAATGTGGATGTAGGATTGATACAGCATTTTACCAGCATAGATTCAAAATTTGTAGTCTCTTGTATAAGTAGTTTAGAGCATTCTAGTGAATCGTCATATATGAAGCCTAAGCCCCCCCCCCTTTTTTATGAACGCGGTTTTTAAAAATAATTTTATAATTATCAGGAACTAAATCTATGAGGCAAGCCTCAAAACCAGGTTGAAACCATGTCTCAGATAACCCTAAAAAATTGAGGTCCTTACGGGTGATAGTATCAGCGATTTCCGAAGCGTGTTTTATTATTGATCGTGCATTGATGTAGCCACATTTCAAGACTTCCGCCGTTTTAAGAAACACCTTTCTGCTGGGGAGAGTAACATTCACCAATAGAGAGGGTATAGTAATGTCTGACAGGTGATTAGCTATCTCTAGTAAATCACATAATGTACGGGTAGCTTGTGGTACATGGCCTTTATTGTTAAGTAGTTGCATAAGCATATCTTTCGAATAACAAAAAGACTCACGGTTTAAAGTCAGTTCAGTCTGATTAGTGTTCAGGTACAAATCCTCAGGAGTAAGGGTCTGTAAATGTACTGTTTTCGGACCAGCAGAGTCACATGCCCCGGCCCCGCCCGCCCCCGGATGGGCCCAGACGGGCTTGCCTCTGGCGCGCCTCCGGCACGCCGCCGGAACCCGGAAGGGTTACGTCGTCATGTAAATACTTCCTGGATGGTCAGGTGATCGCTAGGCTCCTCCCCCGCTCGGCGCGGTCTCACAGCGTCAGGCGGAGTTGATCAACAGGCGTCACAGATGGAAGTCGCTTAGGAGAGCAAACAGGCAGTCCACACAGAGCAGGTCAGCAGACAGGTGGGAGGAGGCACAGGTTTTAAAAGCATAGTGAAAAGTAAATGTCTTATCTGGCCAGGCAGGGTGCCGCCGTCATGTAAATACTTCCTGGATGGTCAGGTGATCGCTAGGCTCCTCCCCCACTCGGCGCGCTCTCACAGCGTCAGGTGGAGTTGATCAACAGGCGTCACAGGTGGAAGTCTTTGAGGAGAGCAAACAGGCAGTCCACACAGAGCAGGTCAGTGCTTAATACTTATCAATAAATATTATATAATACTAATCAATAAATGAACCCCAAAAATATTATATAATACTAATAATACTAATCCAGTAAATATAATCACTCTTACACAAAACCTATTAAATGTGCAAATAATTAAGTGCCAAACAGTGTAAGATGAAAACATACCGGTAGATATCCAATGATTTAACATACAAAAACTCATCCCACACTAAAAGTGCCAAAGAATGTGTAAAACAATCAAAACCCCTTAAATTATGTACAACATGTGAAAATCAATTCCCCCACAATCCTAAGCATAATAAATCCCCTCCTCAGTGACATGGAAGAAGCTCCTTTGTGCTCTTCAAATTAAATCTCCCCCCCCCCCCCAATCCATCATCCACTCACCTTATAAGTGTAGCGATACCCCCAAACTAAGAGAGCCGCTGGTTTTGTTTCGGGCCCTGTACACAGCACAGCCAACCCCTGGCAATCTACTCAACCCTTCTCTGGCACAGCTAGTCTAGAGGTGGTATATCTGTATAACTTTATACCAGTTCATGTACAATCCCACAATACATTTAAACAGTGGTAGAATGTAGTAATAGACTCCAATACCAGAGTGATCAACTGTAAAATGGCTTACTTGTTTATAGAGGTTAACGATCAATATCACATATAACACATGCATGCAGAGCCCTGCAGTAATACTAACACTAATCAACTATAGTGCACAAATAGTTCTATCACACACTGACATATAGCTAGAGTCCCCGTTAGCAATATGGCGCCCAGCAATGCTATAAACTCCCAGTCAGGCCTGACTCAGTTAAAGCTCAGTCTTTAAAGGAGGAATCTTCGCATGCAAGATGATCGGTGGTGCACATACAGGAACAATATTTGTAATCCAATAATGGTCAGAAACAATGGAAACAACTCCCCGGAGACTATGTAACTCAGTTCTGAAACTAGTCTTCTGACAGGAAAAGGGAAAGTATAACCCGATGGGCCAAGGCAGTCAATAGGCCTAATAAAGTACTCGGTTATAGTTGTGAGCAGGTGCTCTCTCACCCCTCCCTCCGGACTCAATCCCAGTCCGGGACTCCCACCGCTGTGTTCACACACACAGGATCCACCACCGCCTGGTCTCCGATTCACTGACGTCCCCAAAGAAGGTAGATGTCTGCAGCCGCACAGGCTCCGCAGCGAGGTGGAAGGCTCTCTGGAAGTGCGCAAGGCCCAGGCCTCGGGCCTTGCACTTGCAGCAGGTCCACACAGGAAGTCCTCTTGCCAGCCGCGCGGTGCCCAAAGAGGCGGGGCTTAGCCTCGCCCTCCCCTTTTATACCCCACCCATGAGTCTCTGCGGCAGCCCAATGCACCCTGGGTGCCAAACGGGGTTCTGGGTAACGTAGTCCATGGGGCCTCAACGGAGACCCCGCTACACACTCCCCCCACTTAAACTTTTTGGTCCCCAAAGATAATTGTCAACATACACTACGCACGACATTAGACAAAGCTGCGTATGATATCGGCAGAGGAAGTTCCCACCAAAAATGAGAGGGTGAACTTCCCTGCCCACAGGTCACAATGTCATAGGTGGCCTGCCTAACTGTGCCAGGGGGTGAGTTGGGGTTGCCCTCCACCAAATGAACAGTGGAGGGATCAGGGCTTTCTGCACTCCTCCTAGCAGTTGCCACAGTGTCCTACGAACTCTTCCCCATTTGTGCGTAAGTCAGCTTTCGGGGAGGCCTTATGGCCCTCTTCGCCCTCCACTCCCTTGGGATTTCTGGTTCGGACACCGTAGGTTCCTCTTCTGGAACAGACATGGCAGCTTCCACTGTTTCTGAAACACTCAACTCAGGAGCAGGGGAATACACAGAACATCCTGGATCCTCCTCTGGAAGTGAGTCGAGAGCATCTTCCCATGAGTCTGATAGAGGGCTGGACGGGACGAATTCAGTAGCTTCTGCATTCAGTGTACTTTCTATGGTGTCTTTCAAAGGTGGGAGATCTATAGCAGAAGTCACTGGGGCCTGGGAGGGTCGAAGTTTCTCTTGTTGCAGGCTCCCCTTTGAGCGGAAGCCGCTTGGGCCTGCTCATAGGCCAACTGTAAACTGTGCCTCAGCCGGTCCACATAGCCTTTGTGAGAAGTGGCTGAGGAATGGTCTATGGAGGTGCCAAAGGCCAGGTCTATGGGTAGTCTTGCTTCTCTCCCGAACATGAGTCGGTAGGGAGAGTACCCTGTAGCATCACTTGTTGTACTGTTGTAAGCATGCACAATTGCTGCTATGTGCCTTCTCCAATGCTGCTTCTTTTCACTTTCTAGAGTTCCCAGCATGTTGATTGGGGTTCGGTTGAACCTCTCCGGCTGGGCATCCCCTTGCGGATGGTAAGGAGTGGTTCGGGTCTTCTTGATCCCTAAGGAATCCAAGAGTTTCCGGATCAGCCGACTTTCAAAGTCCCTCCCTTGATCCGAGTGGAGTCGCTGTGGTAGCCCATAGTGCACAAAGTATTTTTCCATGAGTTCTTTGTCCACAGTGGAAGCCTTCTGGTCTTTGGTTGGGAAAGCCTGGGCATACCGGGTGAAATGGTCGGTTATCACCAGAACATTTCCTAGTCCACTCAAGTCGGGTTCGAGGCAGAGGAAATCAATGCACACCAAATCCATTGGGCCTTGACTTTGCAGGTGGCCCATTGGGGCAGCTTGATGGGGTAGGGTTTTCCGCTGAATGCAGCGTGCGCATGAATGGCAGTATTCCTCCACTTCAGCCCTAATGCAGGGCCAATAGAACTGGCTTCTGACAAGTTGGAAGGTCCTTTCAGCTCCTAAATGACCATGATGGTCGTGTAAGGCGGCCAAGACAGTCTCTCGGTGCTTCTCGGGTAAGAACAATTGCCATTTGTCTTCTAGGTCATCAGAGGGGCCCCTTCGGTAGACCACCCCTTGATGCACCTGCAACCTGTCCCACTCCTTCCGCAGCAGATGAGCTTCCTTTGAAGGGTGATGCAAGAGCCTATCTGGATCCTGATTCTCCAGGGCCTCTAGGGCCAATTTCCCCAAAGGGTCTTCCAATTGGTCACACCTCAATTCTTTTTTTGACAGCTTGGGTAAATCATCTTCCTCTATCTGAGTTACTCCACAGTATTGCTTGGGGACCCCCACTACTGTGACCCCTATCTCTTCCGCTCTGGACCCCCCACTGGCTTGGAGTTCAGCCCCTTGACAGAGGGCCCGCACCCCGTCTGGTGCCACCTGGGTCCAGGCTTCTGTGCGGCTAGTGGGAGCATGAGACCTTCTGGACAGGGCATCCGCATCTCGATTTCCAGCCCCAGGTCTGTATTTTAGGCTGAAGTTGAATCCAGACAGTGCAGCCAGCCATCGATGGCCTGTGGCATCCAGTTTTGCGGTGGTGAACAGATAATGAATTCTGCACCATATAGATAGTCTTTAAGTTTATCAACTACAGCCCACTTGAGAGCCAGGAACTCCAACTTGTGAGTGGGGTAGTTTTTTTCAGAGGGGGTAAAACTTCTGCTCACATATGCGACGGGTCGCAGTTGCCCCTCATGCTCCTGGTAGAGCACTCCTCCCAGACCGTCATGACTGGCATCTACATGGAGTTCATAGGGTTTCTTTGGGTCTGCATAGGCCAAGACAGGGGCAGTGTTTAAGCTCTTCTTCAGCATGTGGAAGGCCTCTTCGCATTTTCCATTCCACTGGTCTCTGACTGACTCTCCCGGCTTCCTGGGACCCGAGTCATCCTCATCCCCTTCTATCTTTAAGAGTTCATTCAGGGGTCTGGCAATCCATGCAAACCCCTCTACGAACCTCCTATAGTAGGAGCAGAACCCCAAAAAGGACCTGAGTTCTGTCACAGTGGTGGGCTGGGGCCAGGAGGTAACTGCCTCCAGCTTCCCGGGGTCTGTGACTACCCCTTCTTCAGACACTATGTGCCCTAGATAGTTGACTGATGACTGGTAGAACTGGCATTTCTCTGGCGAAAGCTTGAGTCCCTCTTCGCTGAGCCTTCTCAGGACTTTTTCCAGTCTTTCCTCATGTTCTTCTAGCATCTTCCCAAAGACGATGATATCATCTAAGTACACGAGAACTTCGATGAGGTTCATGTCTCCTACGGTTTTCTCCATGAGGCGTTGAAAGGTGGCAGGGGCTCCAGACAGACCTTGGGGCATCCGGTCAAATTCAAAAAATCCCACGGGGGTTTTAAAAGCTGTCTTCTCCTTGTCTTCTGGATGCATAGGGATCTGATAGTATCCACTCTTTAGGTCCATGACACTGAACCACCTGGCTCCAGACAGACTCTGTAGGGCATCCTCTATCCTCGGGGTGGTATACTGGTCGGGTATCGTCCTCCTGTTGAGAGTCCTGTAGTCCATACACGACCTCAACGACCCATTCTTCTTCCTGACCACCACTATGGGGGAGGCATAGGGGCTCCTAGATTCCCAGATAACACCGGTTCGCTTGAGCTCGGCGAGCTGTTCTCTCAGGTCTTCAAGGTTGGCTAGAGGAACTCGCCGGACCCTCTCCCTGAAAGGCTTGTCTTCCTGGAGGCGGATTCGATGGGTGGCACTCTTCGCACACCCTACATCGAACTCATCTTTAGAGAAAATCTTCCTCCATCTGGTCAACTGGGCCTTTGCCCTCTCTTTCCAGGCCCTTGGCAGGTTCGGGTTCTCCATGCAGAGCTTCTCCCAAACAGTCCTGTCTCCCTCTGTCTTCTCCACATCTGATAAGACAATTGGGGCAGCAGAGCTCACCTGGCCCAGCAACATCCTGGCGGGGATCTCCATGGGGACACCCGTGGTATTCCTGACGTTCACCGGCACCTTACAGTGTGCCTTCTTCAAAGCTCTCACCGGAACCATTTCTGGGATTACTTCTAAGCCTGAGTATTCTTCCCGGGGGTCTGGTTCCAACATGACAAAGGGGCCAGGTTGCTCCCAAGTAAGCTTCACAGTGGCTCTGAGACAGGTCACCTCACCGGGCTGCAATACTATTCCTTTCTTCGCCAGTCTCCAGACTATACCCACCCCCTCTTCTGGGGCCTTCTGTTCTAAGACTAGTCGCTGATAGGCTGTCTTTAACATTGGGTGTATTCTGGTGACTGTGGGATTCTTTCCTCCTGCTAGAGGGGCCAAAAGCCTCCGGACCAGGTCCGTGTTTGTCCCTATTATTAAGGAGTTCTTGTTGGCTCCAGGCTGTCGGGGGCACACCACTGCCAGGGTATCGAACACTTCAGCCTACTGAGGGGTCGAAGGTCAGTTTTATGGGCAAGTAACCATCGTAGGGGAAACTCTGTGTTCCGATTCCCCATATTTCCAAATCTTCAATTTTCTGGATGGGTAGGTGACTCAGGTGTTTATCATAGAAGTCCTGGTATAACAAGGTTACCTGCGCCCCAGTATCTAAGATGGCTCTCGTTTAGACTCCCTCCACTTGAATAGGTACTACGGGGGGAGGGGCCTACCAGTTCTTCCGGATAAGACTTCAAAGGGGTCTCTTTCTGTTGATCCCTACATTTCCCTTTGAAGTTTTCCTTCTTGTGTTTGGCTGTTGGCTTTTGTCCCTCTTGGGCTCGGTATGCATTGATCCCCCTCCTCTGTTTAGGTGTATATTCCCGCTGAGGGACATGGTTTCTCTTTTTAGGTGTGTATTCTCGCTGAGGAACACTGTTCTTCTTCTGAGGGGGTTTGCCCCCTTTTCTTCTGGGCTTCTCATTCACCGGGGCCCTCTGGAGTTTTCCGCCGGCTTGCGATTATTTATCTTCTTTTTCTTGGGGCTGGAACATACTTTTGCTGTATGGCCCACTCCTCCGCAGTTAAAACAGACCACATCCCCCCAATCTTGTAGGGAAATGGGTGCTGAGGTATCTGGGAACAACTCCTTCTTTGGTCCCCCATTTTCTGTGACCCTTGGATCCTTTGCCATTAAAGAGGTCAGCATCTCCAACACCTGAGACATCTGCGACTTAAGGGTATCTACTTCTGAGTCTCTTTCAGGGGTCATGGCTGACCTGACCATTACCGGTGTAGAAGAAAGAGGTATGCGCCTTGATCGCTTGCTGATCTTTCTGCAGGGCCTCTTCATCTCTAATGATCTTTACCAGATCAGGGTAATTCAGTGACATGCCTCCTCCAGAGGTTTTTAGGTGAAGCCAGACCGGATCCGAGCGCAGCACTCCCTTTAAGATCTGCTTCATCCTTGCCGCATCTATGGCTTGGGGTACCATCCCTTTTTTTAGCACGATTTGGCAAAGCATCTTATTCAGTCTTCTGACATACTCCGACAGCTTTTCTCCTGGCTGCTGAAAGATGTGTTCGAACTGATACACCAGTTCTGTTACTTTCTCTAACTGACCGAACTCTTCTTGTAGCATGGCTAAGCAGTTATAAGCCGTGCAGGCAGCATTTCCAAACCGGAGACTTTTTACAGCTTCCGCAGCCGCGCCTTTCAGACTTTCCATCACGCACTGCTTCTTCTGCACTTCAGGCACCTCCCATGCCTCTACTGCTGATAAGGCCTGTTCGATCCAGGTATCAAAGCCTTCCTCCCCCACAGGGATGGGCAGCCTCCCCGAAAATGTTCTCAGCTTCCGGTAGCTGGACTCTATGTGTACCGTGTTTGCTTTCTGACACTTTGTGAGCAGATCCCCCAAGGCATTTAAATGCTCTGGCCCTATGGCTGTAATGGGTGTCACCGGAGGTGTCATCCTTCTCTGCCTCTCTGCTGCATGGGGTATTCCTGGTGGTGATCCCGTTGGGGGTGGCGGAGGTGACTCCGTCTTCACAGTTATTGCGTGCGCCAGACCATAAGTTTTGTTATCCAGCGTCTGCACACTTTGCCCTTTAAAGTTTCCCGGTACTCCATCCATCCACTCTATCAGTGTATACTGAAACAAGGTGTCTGGGGCTGATTTCAGGTCTATCACCCATAGTGTATTATTTAGGGATAGTGACACTGCGAGTCGCTCTGCCGCACTTACTGACCATTCTTCTCCCGGGAGACTAATGACCACTGACATGTCTGGGTTTGTTTTGGCTGCTTCGCACCACGGTTTCACTTCTAGCGGGTCCGTGCTGGTACTTTTGGCGTGTTTGCTTGCCGTATACCGGATCCCGGATGAGCCCCCATGTGTAGAGATACCACCAAACTAAGAGAGCCGCTGGTTTTGTTTCGGGCCCTGTACACAGCACAGCCAACCCCCGGCAATCTACTCAACCCTTCTCTGGCACAGCTAGTCTAGGGGTTAGTATATCTGTATAACTTTATACCAGTTCATGTACAATCCCTCAATACATTTAAACAGTGGTAGATTGTAGTAATAGACTCCAATACCAGAGTGGTCAACTGTAAAATGGTTTACTTGTATATAGAGGTTAACGATCAATATCACATATAACACATGCATGCAGAGCCCTGCAGTAATACTAACACTAATCAACTATAGTGCACAAATAGTTCTATCACACACTGACATATAGCTAGAGTCCCCGTTAGCAATATGGCGCCCAGCAATGCTATAAACTCCAAGTCAGGCCTGACTCAGTTAAAGCTCAGTCTTTAAAGGAGGAATCTTCGCATGCAAGATGATCGGTGGTGCACATACAGGAACAATATTTGTAATCCAATAATGGTCAGAAACAATGGAAACAACTCCCCGGAGACTATGTAACTCAGTTCTGCAACTAGTCTCCTGACAGGAAAAGGGAAAGTATAACCCGATGGGCCAAGGCAGTCAATAGGCCTAATAAAGTACTCGGTTATAGTTGTGAGCAGGTGCTCTCTCACCCCTCCGGACTCGATCCCAGTCCGGGACTCCCACCGCTGTGTTCACAAACACAGCATCCGCCACCGCCTGGTCTCCGGTTCACTGACGTCCCCAAAGCAGGTAGATATCTGCAGCCGCACAGGCTCCACAGCGAGATGGAAGGCTCTCTGGAAGTGCGCAAGGCCCAGGCCTCGGGCCTTGCACTCGCAGCAAGTCCGCACAGGAAGTCCTCTTGCCAGCCGCGCAGTGTCCAAAGAGGCCAGGCTTAGCCTCGTCCTCCCCTTTTATACCCCACCCATGAGTCTCTGCGGCAGCCCAATGCACCCTGGGTGCCAAATGGGGTTCTGGGTAACGTAGTCCATGGGGCCTCAACAGAGACCCCGCTACACAAGTCTGACCTCTTCAATGGATAAGTTGGTCATAGAGCGCTTGTTGTATATAAAAAATCAGCCGGGTAACTCGCATCCACATAAACGAATGCAGTCAGTCACACCTGAAACAGAAGCACATTTTTCTATAGAGAAGTCCTGCTGCAAAAAATAATTTCAGCAAAAAAAGAAAGGCCCTCTCAACACCAAATAATAATCAATATACCTGAAAAGAAATATAAACACCAAAATCCCACCCTCTTGAAACAAGAGGCAGAAAAAAGGGAAGCAATGATGGAAAAAATATTGATACGTTGCCTGGTAGAGGTGATGACTACAAGGAATATCACCTAGATGAGAGTAGAGAGAGAGGGGTCTCTAATGGGTTACAAAGACCATTTCTGGAGCCCAGAGAGAGACAGATTTCCATGGATGAACTGAATAGTGGACCCTCTGTACTATCTGTACATTGTAGAGGGTGGGGGCCCTTAAAAGGACTGAGGAACCAAGTCTAAGTACACAAACCAGATCTTCACCAGAGACCAACAAAAGGCAGAAACTTCTACTTTCATAGTGGTGAGAGCCAAACACTGATCCAGACCCAGTCATTTTTCCCTTCGCCATTGCTGCTTTATTTTTATTAATTTTTTGTTACACATATGATATTTAATTTATGTTTTTGCATATTTACATATTTGTTTACATTATTTTTACTTTTTCCTTGTCAGTTTGTTCTTGCCCTGATCCAGGGCCGGTGCTACCACTAGGCAAACTAGACAGCTGCCTAGTGCGCCATGCTGCCTAGGGGTGCCTGGCCACTCTCTGCAGCTAAGTTTCAGCATCAGCAGGCAGCCGCCACTCCATTCGCACATAGTGTCAGAGGCGCAGCGGTGGCGGAGAACTGTGTCTGTGTCCAGACTTCCGAATGGATTGAAGCAAGCAAACATGTATTGATGGGCGCTGGTGGGCTGGATTGATGGGTGCTTGTGAGTCTGCATTGATAAGCGCTGGTGAGGCTGCATTTGATGGGCGCTGGTGGGCTGCATTTGATGGGCGTTTCATTAAAAAGGTGGGGTATATATGGGCAGGGCAAAGAGGGTGGAGTCAGGGGTGGGGCCAAGGGGGCGGCATAATTAGGTTTCGCCTAGGGTGTCAAAAATCCTTGCACCAGCTCTGCCCTGATCAAACAAACCATGGAAGGGAATACAAGTGATCATATCTATGGCTCCCACTGGTTCTGCATTATGGTGTGTTTAACTTTTTCATTTATTACTACTTTGTAATAATATAAATAATGCACTTCAATCACCCTGGCACCATATAAAACATGGTGCGGGATGATTGAAGTGCTAACACCAGCCATTTCCCAGACAAATTGTCCACAAAAAATTGCTTACCTCTCGCGTGCCCCCCACCGCCCTGGCATAATTTTCTTCCACGCAGCTGGTCCCCGGTGCCAAAAAGATTGGGGACCGCTTATCTAAAGGATCTGTTGCATTCAAAGCCTAAAGAGAAGACCTTCTTTCCCCCTTGTGATTGATAAGAATGTAATATCAACATTCATCTCCCATAGACTTCAATAAGGTCAGAGTTTGTGAACCTCCCCCAACCATACTTGGGCAGACTCATATTCATAAAAAAATATATATACATTTTTTTTATATCTTTTCACCGCTGTCCATAAAATAAAATTATTTTATAGGACCATTTTCTCAAAAGGAAGCCTGTCTATTATTAACGGAGATTGTGAAATCCCAAATTTGTAAAAATCCTAATAAACCATATATGTAGAATATTATACTGCTCATACATGTATATTTATGCTATACACTGGCCGGCATATGATAAACATACATTTGCTGCTTTTATTCTATGACATCATAGTGTACAGGAATTTTTCTGACTTGTCATTTAGCTTAGTACATGTACAATTCACTGCACAGAACGCCACTCACGTTATTTTATTTATTTTATTTTTTCTTTGGCTTCATCTGAAGTAATGTGTTGATCTGTATTATGTATTGCACCTTATGGGGGTAAAAGACATAAAATCAGCAATAACTGGATGTTCAACAGCAATAGTAAAGTAGGGCTGTAATGTACACATTGACCATCACTGTACAATCCTATCACTTATTTGTATAATGCTAGTTATAAAAATATAGATATAACTAAATATTGTTATTAGTAACCGGCTTTACTAGTCTGCTGCAATGTGTGAGATATTGTCATCATATGGTAACCCGCCTCTGGAATATTACCTATCAGGGGAATCCAACACAACACGGAGATTAAAGATGTTTTTCTGTACAAGACACAAGAAATACAACATTCTAAATGTGACTTCAGTGATCAGGGGAAGAATAGTAAATTCAGATTCCATCCCCGGAGAGATTGTACAGAAACTTTCATCCAATAGAACAAACTCCGGCTGATCCCTGAAGAAGATGTCTAATAATACTTTACTAAAGAACTACTTTCCAGTATCAGCAATGCCGAGAAATAAAAGTTTTAATGTTTATTAGTTTATTTTGCTAGATATTCACTATATATTATATTTAACATTTAAATGCAAGATTACAAAATAATATAATTGTTATTAGCATGTAAAATATGAAGAAATGTAAATGATAATTAAAGATAAAATGTTCTGTTCAATAAAATATTAAAAACAATAATAATAATTATTATTATTTTAATAAATACTGTGTATAATGGACTTAAGATTTGTGAAGAAAGGTTATGTAATATACTGTATATGGACGTTTTGTTCATTAAATGTACCTACAGGGATAAATATCTTTAATCTTATTGGACTGAGATTCTAGAAGTAATTTCTCGAGTGTTTACTTTTGTCGTTCCAAGAACCCCTGCAGTGTGCCTGTTGGGTGCCCTGGATGAGGAGACTCCTTCTACCCACACAGCAATTATTCGGTTACTCTATGTAGCACGAAGATTGATAGCTCAATTCTGGATTACTCCCAGGGTACCCACCAGGCAACAATGGATTGACCAAGTGAACAAAATGCTTATACGAGAAAAATTGACATACCAACACAGAAATGCACCCCGTAAATTTCACACGATGTGGCAGGAATGGTTGGAGGTACCGGGATTAGCACCCCATCAGCTGGTCAAAGACAGACTGATTAAAGTTTAAAGGGGATAAGTCCGGGTTAATTAATAGTTATATGACTTCTGCATGGTGACTGCTGGTAAAGATGGGCTGGGTAGCCTATTTGGTTGTGATATGTTCCCAGGGCTCTGGGAATAGATCCAACCCTCTGTTGTACTTCATGGGTTGTAAATGTTTCTGTTTTCTTATTTTTTCTTTTCTTTTCTTCTCCGCACTGCCACAAAATATGGGACTTTTTTTTTACGTACAGCTGACTTTTCACGAATTCATAGAAATTCATGTACTGTATGTCGGCTCCTATCTTTATGTCATTGATTTGTATAACCTGTATGTGGCACTGTGAAAAAACAAATAAAACTCTTTTCTGATTTAAAAAAAATATCTTTAATCTTTTTAATCTCTTCCTCTCTCACACCTGTACCCCACCTATGGACCAGAGCAATGTTTACTTTCCACTATGAGCCCATTGATTGAGCAATAACTTTGTAATAACATATATTGTTTTTTCTTAGGACAAAAATATACATTTGTTGCTGATATTGCCTTACAATTTATTTTTTATGCAATCCATGAAATAGCCAACCATGAAGCCCAAACTCCAGGTTAAATGTATAGAAGTAGTAGAAGTACCAGTTTTATATATGATGCTCAGCTCCCACCAAACAGAGGGCTGAATAGGCAAACGTTTGGGCATTTGGACGAACGCCCAAACAACCAAAGTTTGGTCCAAACCTGGGTTTGGACTGAAACGTCAGCTCATTCCTATTCTTCATACATAAGGTCATCCCTGCCTTCTACCATCATGCGGAAGAAAGTTGCTTCACCATGTGGTCAACGGGGGGGGGGGGGTGTCAACCTGATCACAGACACATGGTTCAAACAAGTATTGGCAGAAATGTTATATACTGTTCATCACCCACTGGGTAACTCTTCAGGACTGCCTCAAATGGCTATGAACTCTTCTATTCTGCTTCATACGATCCTGTAAAAAAGGGTATCTATCTAGGAATAGCTGCACCAGCACCACCAGGCTGAGGACCTTTCTTGGAACAAGATGGAGTGTTACCTCTGGGCCTGACCCTTCAGAGCTTACAGAATCTTTGCCCCAGTGGGGAATCTGTCCCCTAGACATACAACACTGCAAGGCTTCATTTTACCTAAACACGCTTAAACGTTGTGGGGAAAATCTGCTAGCATGTACCATCTTGATTCAGTCTTGGAAAAAAATAAAATATATTTATTTTTTCTAGCTGCAGTCTACTTGCTCTCTCTCTAAGAAAAAGTGGTCTGGCCAAAAAGGATTACACGCTTAACAGCAAATCTGTCACATATATGTTTATTTAGTCTGTGAAAAGGAAGCCAATTTCTCAGTTGCAGATCTGTTCACTCTCTCCCTCATAAATTGTGGTCTATCCAGTGAAGGTTTGAAGTGTGGTGCAATTCTGTGCAATGTTAATGTTTTGATTTAAAAACAAAAATAATCAATTTTTTTAATTCCAGATGCAAGATGCCCACTTAATCACTCAGAAATTGAAGCTTCCCCATACTGTACACACCTAATATCAGTGGTGCAAATTTCTAAACTTTTCCCCATCTTCAGTCTCCACATTTAATTTGTTTATTCTCTCCTTCAGAAATTGTGGCCTATCCAATAAAATCTTCAAATTTGTGCTGCAAATCTTTACAGTTTTTTTCTTTAAAATTTGAAACAAAAAGGCATTATTATTTTTTTCAAGATGCAATATGCCTGTTCAGTCCCTAAGAAATTGCATTGTGTCCAAACATGCTAAATAGCTGACTTTTATTTCCAGACGCAATATGCCCAATCAGCCATTCAAAATTTGCAATCTGCTCATTAGAGCTCAATATCTTTGCTGTAAAACTGTACAATTTTGCCTCGTCAGTATCTGAACTGAGACACAATTTTTTGTGTTTCCTGCTTAATCACTCAAAAATTGTAGCCTGTCCATACAGACTTAATAACTGTTGCGCAAACATGCAACATTTTTCCATCTTCAGTCTCCTAAAAAAAAAAAATAAATTTATGTACAGATGTAATGTTTTTGCTTTCTCCATCAAAAATTGCAGCCTATCCAATTTTTTGTGTTTCCAGATGTAATATGCCTGCTCAGCCAGTCAGAGATTGCATACAGTTTTAATAACTGTGGTGCAAAAGTGTAAAACTTTAATTGTTTTGCCTTGTCAGTCTCTAAACAGAAACTAATTTTTTTCTTCCCATATGCCATATGCCTGCTCAGTCCCTAAGAAATTACAGCCTTTCAAAAGGCATAATAGCTGTTGTGCATAACTGTAAACATAACAGTTCAGTCAGCCTAGACTCAAAGAGTGAGCTGTGAGGGTGTGAGATCCGGAAAGGTCTATGGCATGTAAATTCCCATTGATCACTGGTCCAGTAAGGATACTGGGAGTAGTGGGAGAACCAGATCCATTTCTGAGCTAGTGCATTGCGCCAAGAAACAGGTAAAGGTATATTTTTAAAAGTAGACAGGGAGGGGGAGAAAGAGGTTGCCCACGCTACAGGGACTCTTCGCATGCGGCAGCCCAGCCGGGCTTGTAAGCAAAATTGTCGGTGGATGGCCCCAGGATTAAAACGATGCAAAAAAAACATATCAGAGAAACCCAACAAATAGTATCGCTAACCATCTGTAGTAAGCCTGAAAACAGTAAAAAATGGTTATGGCCCTATGTGCAATTATATCTACTGTAAACTGGCATTAGGTTTGATAAGTGCTTGTGGTAGTCTACCCCTTAGGTAGGGCATTGGTTCCAAGAAGAGAAGTCTCCAGTGTAATGCATCTACGGAAACAAGTGATTGCAGGGCTGCGGCTCAGCTAGTTTTGGGTATGTATCAGGAGTAGTGATGAGCCGAACACCCCCGGGTTCGGTTCGCACCAGAACCCGCGAACGGACCGAAAGTTTGCGCGAACATTAGAACCCTATTAAATACAATGGATGCGAACGTTCGGATTCTAAAGTGCTAATTATAACGACTATTATCCATGTTATTGTCCGAAACAGAGTTTGGGAACCCGGCTTCTGCACCAGGGGACATGTATCAATGCAAAAAGAAGTTTTAAAAACGGGCGTTTTCCGGGAGCAGTCATTTTAATGATGCATAAAGTGAAAAAAAAAAAGTCAAATATTCCTTTAAATATTGTACCTGGGGGGTGTCTAAAGTATGCCTGTGAAGTGCCACGTGTTTCCCGTGTTTAGAACTTTCCCTGCACAAAATAACATTTCTAAAGGGAAAAAAGTCATTTAAAACTGCTTGCGGCTTTAATGCAATGTCTGGTCCCGGTAATATGGATGAAAATCTTTAGGAAAAATGGCATAGCTACCCCATCAACCCCCCCCCCCACCCCAGCCCATTACCAGCCCCTTTGGGTCTTGTATGGATATTAAGGGGAACCCCGCACACAAAATAAAAAAGGACCTATATACTCTGAACAGCCGTATACAGGCGGTGCATACAAGACAGGGACTGTAGGTTTGTTCTTATGTTTATAATTTTGAACAGCTGCATTGTTTAAGTGGAGCTCCATGGCAAATTCCTTTTTTTTTAGTTTTTTTGTAAAACATAGGGAACGGTTATCACCCCTGTCACATTTTTTTTGCTGTCTGTGCCCCTGTTCAGAACATTTCACCTCACTTTGCGTCCCAATGACAACTGTTTTTGAAATGTGGTGTTTTTATTGAAACAAGGATTGGTGATAAAGCATCAGTAGAGAGGAGACACCTTTCTCCCATATTAATTCTTACAGGAGAGAATTTTCCTTCCAAGGGGTAGATTTCCTCTCACTTCCTGTTGTCTTCTTCCGTTTGCAAGTAGTAGTAGTTTGTAAGTTGGATGTTTGAAAGTAGGGACCTTCCGTATATACTCTGCAGAAATTGGCCCCTTAGGTGTTGGTGTTGGCACAACACTGAAAGCACTCACAGTTATTCTTGGTGGGTGCTGGAACGCCCTTCTGTCAAGTATAATATCAGGAATTGTAATAACATATAATTGTTGATCAGTGGTAGTAAAAATTGGCCCTTTGATGGTGGTGCTGGTGCCCCAACACTGTAAGGCCTGACAGTTACTCTTGGTGGGCGCAGCAATGGTCCCTGCTGTGAATTATTAGATCAATAATTATAATTGCATGCCCCTGTTGAACAGGGGCTGAAAAATTGGGCCTTTGGTGGTGGTGGTGGTGGTGATGGTGGTGCTGGTGCCACAACACTGTAAGGCCTGACAGTTACTCTTGGTGGGCGCAGCAATGCTCCCTGCTGTGAATTATTAGATCAATAATTATAATTGCATGCCCCTGTTGAACAGGGGCTGAAAAATTGGGCCTTTGGTGGTGGTGGTGGTGGTGATGGTGGTGCTGGTGCCACAACACTGTAAGGCCTGACAGTTACTCTTGGTGGGCGCAGCAATGCTCCCTGCTGTGAATTATTAGATCAATAATTATAATTGCATGCCCCTGTTGAACAGGGGCTGAAAAATTGGGCCTTTGGTGGTGGTGGTGGTGGTGATGGTGGTGCTGGTGCCACAACACTGTAAGGCCTGACAGTTACTCTTGGTGGGCGCAGCAATGCTCCCTGCTGTGAATTATTAGATCAATAATTATAATTGCATGCCCCTGTTGAACAGGGGCTGAAAAATTGGGCCTTTGGTGGTGGTGGTGGTGGTGATGGTGGTGCTGGTGCCACAACACTGTAAGGCCTGACAGTTACTCTTGGTGGGCGCAGCAATGCTCCCTGCTGTGAATTATTAGATCAATAATTATAATTGCATGCCCCTGTTGAACAAGGGCTGAAAAATTGGGCCTTTGGTGGTGGTGGTGGTGGTGATGGTGGTGCTGGTGCCACAACACTGTAAGGCCTGACAGTTACTCTTGGTGGGCGCAGCAATGCTCCCTGCTGTGAATTATTAGATCAATAATTATAATTGCATGCCCCTGTTGAACAGGGGCTGAAAAATTGGGCCTTAGGCACTGGTGGCACAACACTGCAACCCCTCACAGATACTGTACTTGGAGCACAGCAATGAGGCCTGTTGCAAAGTATTGCATCAAAAATTTTAATTACACGCCCCTGTTAAACAGGGGCTGAAAAATTGGGCCTTAGCCACTGGTGGCGTCACCCATAAACCAAAATGATCTTCCAAGCTATCATCGTTAATCGTATCATTGAGGAGGAGGAGGAGGATAGCCAGTCAACATAACAGCACAGGCACTCAGCATCAGCATCAGTCTTGAAGGGATGTGACATTTTAAAATCAATTAGTCTGTTATATCAGCATCTGGTGTGTGGTAGCTGGTGGTGATCCAAGACTGGTTCATCTTGATGAAAGTCAGTCGAACAACCGAGTCGGTGGACAGGCGCACCCTGTGATCCGTGACAAATCCTCCAGCAGCACTGAATGTGCGTTCTGAAAGAACGCTGGATGCAGGACAGGCCAGTAGCTCAATTGCATACTGTGCAAGCTCTGGCCAGTGATCCATCCTCAAGACCCAGTAAGCCAGAGGATTTTCGGTGGGGAAGGTGTCCAAGTCTGACCTTGCCCCTAGGTATTCCTGCACCATGTATATCAGACGCTGGCGATGGTTGCTCGAACCGATCATACTTTGGGGCTGCAGACGAAAGAATTGTCTGAACGCATCGGTCAGACGGCCACCTTCCCCACCGCTCCTTCTTTGACTGCCCGAAGCCTCAGCAACTCGTTGTCCAGGACCAGGAGTTTGTAACCTCCCAGTCTCTGGGAACGCGTTGCACAGACCTTTCTGCAAGGCCTCCCGGAGTTGTCTCATCCTCTGCTCCCTCTGCGACGGTACGATAAGGTCCGCAACCTTACCCTTGTACCGTGGATCAAGGAGAGTGGCCAGCCAGTAATGGTCCCTCTCCTTGATCCGAAGAATACGAGGATCCTTCCGCAGACTTTGCAGGATCAGGGAGGCCATGCAGCGTAGGTTAGCTGAGGCATTCAGTCCGGAGTCCTCTGGGTCACTAAGGACGACATGATCCGCAGCCACCTCCTCCCAGCCACGTACAAGTCCACTGGTTTCTTGGGACTGTAAATCATCCCTAAAAGACTGCTGCTGATGATGCTGAGTGCCAGCCTCCACCTCCATGCTGACACAATCCTCCTCCTCCTCCTCCTCCTCCTCCTCTTCCTGTGCGATGGGTGGGACAGAAGGAACACTGTCTGGGTAAAGGGGGCCTTGAGAGGCAAGGAAGTCCTCCTCTTCCTGCCTCTGTTCTGCCTCAAGTGCCCTGTCCATTATTCCACGCTGCGTGTGCTCCAACAGGTGGACAAGAGGTACAGTGTCACTGATGCATGCACTGTCACTGCTCACCATCCTCGTGGCCTCCTCAAATGGTGCCAGGACAGTGCATGCATCCCTGATCATGCCCCACTGGCGTGGTGAAAAAAACCCGAGCTCCCCTGACCCTGTCCTGGTGTCGTAGTCGCACAGGTACTCATTGATGGCCCTCTGCTGTGTGTGCAGCCGCTGCAGCATGGCCAACGTTGAGTTCCACCTGGTGGGCATGTCACATATAAGGCGGTTCTTGGGCAGGTTCAACTCCTTTTGAAGCTCAGCCAGGCGAGCACTGGCATTATAAGATCTGCGGAAATGCACACAGACTTTCCTGGCCTGCCTCAGGACATCCTGTAAGCCCGGGTACCTGCCCAAGAACCGCTGCACCACCAGGTTAAGGACGTGAGCCATACAGGGCACATGGGTCAGTTGTCCCTGTCGGAGGGCGGAGAGGAGGTTGGTGCCATCGTCGCAAACCACCATTCCTGGCTTAAGCTGGTGTGGCGTCAACCACCTCTCGGCCTGCCCCTGCAGAGCAGACAGGACCTCTGCCCCAGTGTGGCTCCTGTCCCCCAAACACACCAGCGCAAGCACGGCATGGCATCTTTTTGCCTGCGTACTTGCGTAGCCCCTTGAACGCCTACGGAGCACCGCTGGTTCCGAGGACAAACCACAGGAAGAGGCCATGGAGGAAGAAGAAGAGGAGGGGGTGGAGGAGAGAGGTGTGTCACAACCAGTAGTAGCATTTTGGAGGCGTGGCGGTGGAACAACCTCCAACACTACTGCACCTTGTCCTGCATCCTTCCCAGCTGCCAAAAGAGTGACCCAATGGGCCGTGAAAGAAAGGTAACGTCCCTGTCCATGCCTGCTGGACCATGAGTCAGCGGTAATATGCATCTTACCGCTGACCGCCCTGTCCAGCGAGGCCAAGACATTGCCTTCCACATGCCTGTAGAGAGCCGGAATAGCCTTCCATGCGAAAAAGTGTCGTTTGGGAACCTGCCACTGAGGAACCGCACATTGCACAAACTCACGGAAGGGGGCCGAGTCTACCAACTGAAAAGGCAGCAGTTGAAGCGCTAGCAATTTAGCCAAGCTAGCATTCAACCGCTGGGCATGTGGATGGCTGGGAGTGAACTTCTTTCGACGGTCCAGCAGCTGGGGCAGGGAAATTTGCCTGCTAGAATCGGACGTTGGTGTACTGCTAGCAGAGTGCCCGCAAGTACTTGCCTGTGACACACCTAATTCTACACCTTCATTCCTCTCAGAGCAGGTTTCAGAGAGGAGTGAAGGTATAGTGGGGTTGGAGATCCCAGCTGATGCGGTGCAAGAAGAGGTCAGCTTTGTTCTTTGGTGTGGGTCTTTAAGGTAGGCTTGCCAACGAGCTGCATGGCAGGTCAACATATGTCTGATCAAGCATGTGGTGCCCAAGCGGCTGATGTTTTGGCCACGCGATATACGCTTCAGACATATGTTGCAAACAGCAGCTGTGCGATCTGATGCACTCGCCTCAAAAAAGGCCCACACCAAAGAACTTTTTGAATGACGGGCAGAGGCAGCGCCCTGCACAGGCGGAGCTCTGCGGTGTGATTCCGTCGGTGTGCTGCCCATACGCTGGCCACTCAAGGGCATCCTGCCTCGTTGGAGATGTGCCTCCTCCTCATCCTCCTCCTCCTCCTCTCTCCTATTAGGCACCCACGTGGAGTCAGTTACCTCATCATCCCCTCCCTCCTCATCACTGGAGCCAATCTGGCAGTATGCTGCAGCTGCTGGAACATGACTGCCAGATTGGTGTCCTTCTTGAGCATCCCCTCTCTCTGCTCTCACGCTGCTGCCTTTCTCTAGCTGGGTATCATCATCAGATCCTTCCAAACGCTGGGCATCCTCCTGGAGCATGTACCCAACACTGTGCTCAAACAGTTCGGGGGACTCCTCAGGAGGAGGGCATGGTGGGTCTAGGGAAGGATTGACTAATGAAGATAATGATACCAGAGAAGAGGACGCTTTGGCAGCTGCTTTGCCAGTACCCTGAGCCTGGGTGAGAGAGGATGAGGAGGATGAGGTGGGCTTGGTCATCCACTCTACCAAGTCTTCGGCATGATGTGGCTCAACATGTCCAGCTGCCGAAAACAAGGACAAGCGTGTCCCATGGCCATGTGCTGATGACAATGCACCGCGTACACGACCAGCACTGTTGCCCCCAGACACAGAGCCTGCTTGCCCTCTTTTTTTGCCTCCTGACTGTCTGCCTCTCCTTGGTTGCCTTCCAGACATTTTAATGGATGGCCTGCAGGGAGATGGGAAAAACAGCAATAAGGGCTACCTTCAGGTGTATATTGTGCAGGAGGCTTAGCAACAATGACACTGACACTGTCCCCTGCCTATCCTTCTCTGTCCCTAAACACAAGGATTGAAAATATGGTTCAGCAAAAAAGTTTTAGAACAGAATAGCACACTGACACTTTCCCTCACTGTCCTACTCTGTCCCTCCCTACAAACAAGATTTAGCACAGAATAGCACACTGATAATTTCTACGAGTGTCCTTCTCTGTCCCTCAACTCAAGGACTGAAAATATGGAACAGCAAAATTGGTTTAGAACAGAATAGCACACTGTCAGTTTCACTCACTGTCCTACTCTGTCCCTCCCTACAAACAAGATTTAGCACAGAATAGCACACTGATAATTTCTACGAGTGTCCTTCTCTGTCCCTCAACTCAAGGATTGAAAATATGGAACAGCAAAATTGATTTAGAACAGAATAGCACACTGTCAGTTTCACTCACTGTACCTCTCTGTCCCTCAACTCAAGGATTGAAAATATGGTTCAGCAAAATAGTTTTAGAACACAATAGCACACTGACACTTTCCCTCACTGTACCTCTCTGTCCCTCAACTCAAGGATTGAAAATATGGAACAGCAAAATTGGTTTAGAACAGAATAGCACACTGTCAGTTTCCCTCACTGTACCTCTCTGTCCCTCAACTCAAGGATTGAAAATATGGAACAGCAAAATTGGTTTAAAACAGAATAGCACACTGTCAGTTTCACTCACTGTACCTCTCTGTCCCTCAACTCAAGGATTGAAAATATGGTTCAGCAAAATAGTTTTAGAACAGAATAGCACACTGTCAGTTTCCCTCACTGTACCTCTCTGTCCCTCAACTCAAGGATTGAAAATATGGTTCAGCAAAATTGATTTAGAACAGAATAGCACACTGTCAGTTTCACTCACTGTACCTCTCTGTCCCTCAACTCAAGGATTGAAAATATGGTTCAGCAAAATAGTTTTAGAACACAATAGCACACTGACACTTTCCCTCACTGTACCTCTCTGTCCCTCAACTCAAGGATTGAAAATATGGAACAGCAAAATTGGTTTAGAACAGAATAGCACACTGTCAGTTTCACTCACTGTACCTCTCTGTCCCTCAACTCAAGGATTGAAAATATGGTTCAGCAAAATAGTTTTAGAACACAATAGCACACTGACACTTTCCCTCACTGTACCTCTCTGTCCCTCAACTCAAGGATTGAAAATATGGTTCAGCAAAATAGTTTTAGAACAGAATAGCACACTGTCAGTTTCCCTCACTGTACCTCTCTGTCCCTCAACTCAAGGATTGAAAATATGGTTCAGCAAAATAGTTTTAGAACACAATAGCACACTGACACTTTCCCTCACTGTACCTCTCTGTCCCTCAACTCAAGGATTGAAAATATGGTTCAGCAAAATAGTTTTAGAACACAATAGCACACTGACACTTTCCCTCACTGTACCCCTCTGTCCCTCAACTCAAGGATTGAAAATATGGAACAGCAAAATTGGTTTAGAACAGAATAGCACACTGTCAGTTTCACTCACTGTACCTCTCTGTCCCTCAACTCAAGGATTGAAAATATGGTTCAGCAAAATAGTTTTAGAACACAATAGCACACTGACACTTTCCCTCACTGTACCTCTCTGTCCCTCAACTCAAGGATTGAAAATATGGTTCAGCAAAATAGTTTTAGAACACAATAGCACACTGACACTTTCCCTCACTGTACCTCTTTGTCCCTCAACTCAAGGATTGAAAATATGGAACAGCAAAATTGGTTTAGAACAGAATAGCACACTTTCAGTTTCACTCACTGTACCTCTCTGTCCCTCAACTCAAGGATTGAAAATATGGTTCAGCAAAATAGTTTTAGAACACAATAGCACACTGACACTTTCCCTCACTGTACCTCTCTGTCCCTCAACTCAAGGATTGAAAATATGGTTCAGCAAAATAGTTTTAGAACACAATAGCACACTGACACTTTCCCTCACTGTACCTCTCTGTCCCTCAACTCAAGGATTGAAAATATGGTTCAGCAAAATAGTTTTAGAACACAATAGCACACTGACACTTTCCCTCACTGTACCTCTCTGTCCCTCAACTCAAGGATTGAAAATATGGTTCAGCAAAATAGTTTTAGAACACAATAGCACACTGACACTTTCCCTCACTGTACCTCTCTGTCCCTCAACTCAAGGATTGAAAATATGGAACAGCAAAATTGGTTTAGAACAGAATAGCACACTGTCAGTTTCACTCACTGTACCTCTCTGTCCCTCAACTCAAGGATTGAAAATATGGTTCAGCAAAATAGTTTTAGAACACAATAGCACACTGACACTTTCCCTCACTGTACCCCTCTGTCCCTCAACTCAAGGATTGAAAATATGGAACAGCAAAATTGGTTTAGAACAGAATAGCACACTGTCAGTTTCACTCACTGTACCTCTCTGTCCCTCAACTCAAGGATTGAAAATATGGTTCAGCAAAATAGTTTTAGAACACAATAGCACACTGACACTTTCCCTCACTGTACCTCTCTGTCCCTCAACTCAAGGATTGAAAATATGGTTCAGCAAAATAGTTTTAGAACACAATAGCACACTGACACTTTCCCTCACTGTACCTCTCTGTCCCTCAACTCAAGGATTGAAAATATGGTTCAGCAAAATAGTTTTAGAACACAATAGCACACTGACACTTTCCCTCACTGTACCTCTCTGTCCCTCAACTCAAGGATTGAAAATATGGTTCAGCAAAATAGTTTTAGAACAGAATAGCACACTGTCAGTTTCCCTCACTGTACCTCTCTGTCCCTACAAACAAGGATTAGCACAGAATAGCACACTGTCACTGACACTCTCCCTACCTATCCTTATTTGTCCCTAAACACAAGGAATCCAGGATTAGTAAAGGAAAAAAAATGACACTGTCCCTGCCTATGCTTCTCTTTCCCTGCTCCGGAACACACTACACAAGGCCGCCGCGCTGGCGGCCTTTTATAGTGTGGGGCGTGTACTAAACCCCATCAGCAATAATTGGCCACAGGCATCCTGCCTGTGGCCAATCATTGCTCTCCTCGCTGCCGGCGCTGTGATTGGCCAAGCATGCGGGGTCACAGTGCATGCTTGGCCAATCACAGCGCCTGGATGACACTGCGATGGCGTAGTGCATTGTGGGCCGTTCGCGTCACTCGAATTTGGCGCGAACGGCCCAAATCGTTCGATCTTCGTCGAACGATCGAACAGCCGATGTTCGAGTCGAACGTATGTTCGACTCGAACACGAAGCTCATCCCTAATCAGGAGGAAGGGGGTCCAAAGCCTTTGTACGTAACCATAACATGAGTGTAACCTGCACCAACCCTGGGCAGATAGGTTAACAAGGGGTTTGAGCAAACCATCCCCTAGTCCACATGCAGATCTGGAAAAGGACCCAAAGATTGAATTGGACAGTGAATCAACCCAGTCAAGTTCAGGTACCGTACTGTAATGTAACGTAAAGTCCCTCTGCCACTGGGTGGCTAGATTGCAAAGCTACAAGGCATCAATGGCTGGTGGCTCTGTCTGGATTTCAGTTTAGTCTGAAATATCAACCGGGGGCAGGAAACAGAGATGCTGATGATTTGTCCCGGAGGCCTCACAGGTCAGTGAAAGAGTCGAATGACTGAACCTATGTGACATCTGAAGGAGTACGAGCTCTGTGCCAGGGCATTGCCCAGAGACTGAAGGAAGCTGCTGGAGCTGAATCCATAGGAGCCACCCCCTCCAGATTACTGAAGTGCTATTGTGACTTGACCCAAGTGAGAAGTGAGGTGCTTCCTCAGCTGTCAAAGAAATATCTGAAGATGGAGCAGAATGAGGATTTGCTTTGTCATTTGACTATGGAAGCACTGAACAAACAAAACCCTAGTCTGCTGTTGAAGAGTGTGGTCATGGATTTGAAAATAGTGCATTGGGAATGGAATCGGTACAGATGAAAGATAAACTGTTGTATGGGAGGGGCCCCTCTGAGGACTCCAAAGAAAACTGGCAGCTATTCCTCCCGGAAAAACACAGACAGACTGTGCTTGCTGCTCTTCATGGTGAACATGGATGCTTAGGCCCAGATAGGACCTTTAGGTTAGTCAGAGATACAGTAGATTCTTTTAGCCTAACATGAGAGCTGAAGTAGAGAGCTATTGTCACTCCTGTTTACTGTGGATCCAATGGAATACCTTGCCAGTTAAAGCTGAACCCATGGGACATTTACAAAGTCAAGGGCCTATTGACCTAGTTTCCATCGACTTTCTGTGCCTGGAACCCAGTGCTGGTGGGAGAAGCAATGTTTTGGTGGTGTGAGGGGGTTAGCTCGGCAGCGGGTGTGTGTGACCCCCGGGATGGGCTCCCCACACAAAAACAGGCCCAGCAAACGGAGGTTGTGGTTTTCAAAATCAAAAAGGTGCGGTTTATTTTCTATTTACAGTGACAAAACACAGCAAAGCAAAAGAAACATAAACAAAATAAATCCTGGTCAACTTGACCTCTGACTAAACATACAGGTTTCCTAACTAACAACTGGGATCAGCCTAGTGCTGTCCTAGTCCCTAAGTCCCTGGTTTTAAATGTCCAAGCAAATAGCCACACAGGCTTTGTCTCACCGCACAGGGGTTCACTCTCCCTAGACAGTCCACACAGGTCTGGTTCCAGGCATGAGCTAACATCTAATGAAGCTGGGAGTTCTTATAGAGGCCTAAATGAGCTGACAAGCTTCAGCTGGTCTCATCAACTCCCTGTCTGCACGACGCCCCACACTCTCCCTAGAGGTATGAGTCATCCATGAGCCCACTAGCCTCAGCTGGGCTTCATCAACTCCCTCCCTAGTTGTATAAGTCGGCGTAAAGCCTGAATCTGGGCGAAATATATCTACCCCCCTGGATGCAACCAGGTGACTTTACCTTCCTGCTGTCACATACCCCCCCCCCCTCTTGTTTTAACCTCGGGGTTGGAACACCAGCAATCAGGCATTCATGTACTCGAGACAAAGCATCCACATTCCCCATTTGAACGCCAGGGCGATGCTTTACTGTGAAGTTGAATTCCTGGAGGGCCAGGAACCACCTATTCACTCTTCTATTTGTTTCCTTGTTTTGAGCCATCCACTTTAACGGAGCGTGATCCGTAACCATGTCAAAGTGCCTACCTAGCAGGTAGTACCGAAGGGAATCTAGAGCCCACTTCACCGCTAAACACTCCTTTTCAACGGTGGCGTAATTTACCTCATGGGACTTCAACTTCCTGCTGAGGTAAATGACTGGGTGCTCTTCCCCGTTCCAGACCTGGGACAATACTGCTCCTAACCCCACATCTGACGCATCACTTTGTACGACAAAGTCTTTAGAGAAGTCGGGTGAGTACAACACTGGCTGGCTACATAAGGCTTGTTTCAAGAATTGGAATGCTGCCTCAGCCTCGGGGGTCCATTTAATCATGACCGACCCTTTCCCCTTCGTCAGGTTGGTTAGGGGCACAGCCTTAGAAGCAAAGTGGGGAATGAATCGCCGATAATACCCAGCGATTCCCAGAAAGGCTCGTACCTGCTTCTTGCTGTTGGGACGTGGCCAACTCTGGATGGCCTCGACTTTGTTGAGTTGGGGTTTTATTACTCCCCTCCCAATGGTGTACCCAAGATATTTGGCCTCCTCCTGCCCAATGGTACACTTCTTGGGGTTAGCCGTAAACCCCGCTTCCCGAACAGAGTCCAGGACTGCTTGCACTTTTGGCAGATGTGAGGCCCAATCTGTGCTATGGACAATTACGTCATCCAGGTAAGCCGCAGCATACCTCCGATGGGGCCTCAGCATCTGGTCCATTTTCCGCTGGAATGTGGCTGGCGCATTCTGTAACCCGAACGGCATTCTTTTATATTGGAACGCCCCGTCTGGGGTTACAAATGCGGTTTTCTCTTTGGCCGACTTGGCCAGGGGGATTTGCCAATACCCTTTTGTGAGGTCAAGAGTCGTCATGTATCGGGCTGTTCCCAGCCGGTCGATCAACTCATCTATACGTGGCATGGGGTAGGTGTCAAATTTTGTAACTTTGTTCAACTGACGAAAATCGTTACAAAATCGCCAGCTCCCATCCGGTTTAGGCACCAACACAATGGGACTAGACCAATCACTTTGGGACTCCTCTATCACCCCTAAGTTCAGCATTTTCTGTACTTCCTCCCGTATTGCCTCCCGTCGGGCCTCTGGGATCCGATAGGGTTTTAACTTCACCCTTTCACCGGGCGGGGTAATGATGTCATGCTCTACCCCAGATGTTTGTCCCGGCAGCTCAGAGAATACCTCCTTGTTGCGAAGCACAAACTCCTTAACCTCCTGTTGTTGGGGTTGTGACAAGGTGGCTGCTATTCCAACCTCAGGAATCACGCAACCAGTTTGAGCTGGTGACCAAGTGTCTGCGACTAGGGACTCTCTATCCCTCCAGGCTTTCAACAGATTAACGTGATAGATCTGTTCGGGCTTTCGCCTTCCTGGTTGTCTGACCTTGTAATTCACTTCGCTCACTTTTTCCATTATCTCGTAGGGGCCTTGCCATTTGGCAAGGAATTTACTTTCAACCGTAGGGACAAGTACCAGTATCCTATCCCCCGGGGAAAAGGTACGGGTCTTGGCTCCACGGTTGTACACTCTCTGCTGTGCTAACTGCGCTTGGGCCAAATGTTCCTTCACGATGGGCATTACCTGTGCAATTCGGTCTTGCATCAGGGCGACATGCTCAATCACACTCCTGTGGGGAGAACTCTCACTTTCCCAAGTTTCCTTGGCAATATCCAACAGTCCTCTTGGGTGTCTCCCATACAGTAACTCAAAGGGGGAGAATCCCGTAGAGGATTGGGGCACCTCCCTAATAGCAAACATCAGATAAGGAAGTAGACAGTCCCAATCCTTTCCATCTCTATCCACCACTTTCTTCAACATTTGTTTTAGGGTTTTGTTGAATCTTTCAACCAGCCCATCGGTTTGGGGGTGATACACAGATGTACGTAATTGCGTCACTTTGAACAATTTACACAGCTCCTTCATAACCCGGGACATAAAGGGTGTACCTTGGTCCGTAAGCAGTTCTTTACAAATACCCACCCGGCTAAACACAAGAGATAGCTCTTTGGCTATGGTTTTGGCCGAGGTATTTCGGAGAGGGATCGCTTCTGGATAACGGGTGGCATAGTCCATTATAACTAATATGTACTGGTGCCCCCTAGCGGACTTGATTATAGGACCTACCAAATCCATGGCGATCCTCTCAAACGGGACCTCAATGATGGGTAGAGGGACCAGCGGGCTACGGAAATGTGGCATCGGGGCCGACCTCTGACACACAGGGCAGGAGGAACAATAATTTTCTATGTCCTTCATCACCCCCGGCCAATAGAATCTCTGTAATACCCTCTCTCGGGTTTTCTCTGTCCCCAGATGACCTCCAAGAATGTGCCCATGGGCCAACTCCAACACCAACTTCCTGTAAGGTTTGGGCACCACAAGCTGCTCAACGGTTTCTTCTGCCCTTTTTGCCACCCGATACAGTAGGTCCTTCTCTACGCTGAAGTATGGGTAAGTGCAGGTATTATCTGGGTTCACTAACTCGCCATCTATTTTCACTACGTTTTCCCGTGCCTTTATTAGGGCGGGGTCTTTCAACTGTTCTGTGGCAAAGTTTTCCCTGTGAACCTCCAGATCAGAAAACTCCACAGACGGTAGGTTTTCGTCTGAGGAGGTGGGCTCCTCTCCAGTTTCTTGAGTCTCCCCTGCCAATACTGATAAGGGAAATTCCGGAGAGTCCTCACCACTCTCAGGGGAGTTCTGGCTATCACATTCCTGGTACCTAGGGGCACCAGTGGGGGGCTCAGGATCATCCCACAGTTCCCAGAACTTCGGAAAATCCCTTCCCACAATGGCGTCATGCGGTAACTGAGATACTAAGCCCACTGGATGAGAGAGGGTACCTTTGGGGGTCTCGAAACACACTGTAGTCACTGGATACTCTCGGGTGTCCCCATGCACACAAATAACAGCTACCTTGCTATTCCCAGAGACCTCTGTTTTAACTAACTCAGCCTTTATCAGGGTCACAAGGCTACCTGAATCCAGCAATACCACAACATTTCTACCATTAACACACATTTTGCATAAATGTTTCTCAGTTCCTCGAATGGCAGTGCATGCGACTGTCGCACACAGCGACTGACGTCTGCCCGTCAGAAAGTCACACTGCATGGGTTCCTCCATAACCGGGCAATTGGCTGCAATATGTCCCGCTTGCCGGCAGCGGTAGCAAACGATCCTTCTTGCCGCCTCTTGAGCCGCTGATTTCCTAGGCTGTTCTCGCCAAACTTGGGGTAGAGCTCCCACCCTCTCACTCTCTCCACCCTCACCCCTTGGAATCCTCTTATCCGCCCCTGGGGATGGTCTGGTCTTAGGGTGGAAAGTCCGAGTGTCTCTGGAAGAGGCCGTCAGGTTCTCTGTAGCCAAGTATTTCTCCACACGATCCACAAGACCATCGGCCGTCTCTGGGTCTCCATGGCTTACCCACTTTTGGATGGCAGTAGGAAGAGCTCTCAAAAACCGATCCATTACAACACGTTCCACAATCTTTGGTGCGGACAAAGTCTCTGGCTGTAGCCACTTTCTGCTCAGGTGAATGAGATCATACATTTGAGACCTGGGGGGTTTTCCAAGCTGGAAAGTCCAGTTATGCACACGCTGAGCCCGGACAGCCAGGGTGACACCCAGCCTTGCCAATATTTCAGCTTTTAGCATCACATAGTCTTTTGCTTGGTTAGGCTCTAGGTCATAGTAAGCTTTCTGCGATTCACCAGTTAACAGAGGAGCCACCAGTCCAGCCCACTGCTCCTCAGGCCACTTTTCTCTTTCAGCGGTCCTTTCAAATGTGGTCAAAAATACCTCTGGATCATCCTTTCCAGTCATTTTTGTCAATAAACGACTCACCCCAAAGGACGCGGTATTAGTGGGACGGCTTTCCTCACTGGTCTGCGGACGTTGCTGCATTACTGCTTCCATCTGTTGTTGTAGTCTCTGCTCTTGCTTCTGCAACAGGTCTATGAAGCGGGCATCAGATTGCTGCTGGGCTTGTTGCTGAGCCTCCAGACTCTGTTGCAAAGTTGCGTTTGTCTGCTGCTGGGCTGCAAGGCTCTGTTGATGAGCTTGCTGCTGGGCTGCAAGGCTCTGTTGCTGAGCTTGCTGCTGGGCTGCGAAGTTCTGTTGTTGAGCTGCAAGGCTCTTTTGCAAACCTGCATTTGTCTGCTGTTGATTGGCATTTGCTAGAGCCAGCTGTTTCAGTATCTCCTCCATGCTGGCTTAAAAAAAAAACTGCCACTGGTTCTCCACCAACTGTGAGGGGGTTAGCTCGGCAGCGGGTGTGTGTGACCCCCGGGATGGGCTCCCCACACAAAAACAGGCCCAGCAAACGGAGGTTGTGGTTTTCAAAATCAAAAAGGTGCGGTTTATTTTCTATTTACAGTGACAAAACACAGCAAAGCAAAAGAAACATAAACAAAATAAATCCTGGTCAACTTGACCTCTGACTAAACATACAGGTTTCCTAACTAACAACTGGGATCAGCCTAGTGCTGTCCTAGTCCCTAAGTCCCTGGTTTTAAATGTCCAAGCAAATAGCCACACAGGCTTTGTCTCACCGCACAGGGGTTCACTCTCCCTAGACAGTCCACACAGGTCTGGTTCCAGGCATGAGCTAACATCTAATGAAGCTGGGAGTTCTTATAGAGGCTTAAATGAGCTGACAAGCTTCAGCTGGTCTCATCAACTCCCTGTCTGCACGACGCCCCACACTCTCCCTAGAGGTATGAGTCATCCATGAGCCCACTAGCCTCAGCTGGGCTTCATCAACTCCCTCCCTAGTTGTATAAGTCGGCGTAAAGCCTGAATCTGGGCGAAATATATCTACCCCCCTGGATGCAACCAGGTGACTTTACCTTCCTGCTGTCACAGTGGTGACAAACTATTTCACCCAATACGCTTAAGCTTACCCTACCAAAGACCAACAAGCCACCACGGTTGTGAAAGCCTTAGTGGAGAAGTTCTTTGTGCATTATGGCCTGCCTATGCAAATACACTCTGATCATGGCAGAGACTTTAAAGAGCAAACTTGTGGACCAGTTTTGCCAGCTGCTGGGCATAAAAAAATCCAGGAACCCTTCCATATCACCCACAGGACGACCTACAGCCTGAGAGATTCAACCGTACTCTACTGAACATGCTAGGAACTTTACCTTCTGTGAGGAAACAGATCTGGGGCAACCACATTGCCGCCATCGTTCATGCATACAAGAGCATTATGAATGATTTCACTGGATACTCTCCCTACAGACTAATGTTCGGAAGAGAGGCCCGACTACCAGCTTATCTGGCTTTTGGAACGTTCATGGACCACACCTCCCTAGCTTCCTATAAATGATATGGTGACAGACTGCAGAAGAACCTAAAACTGGCTTATGAGAAGCAGAGGAACAAAAGGAATATTGACCTGAAAGTAAAAGTGCAAGATTTTCAGCCAGAAGATTGTGTGTTGCTGAGGAACCTAGGGGTTCCTGGGAAGCACAATTTAGAAGTTCAATTGTGGTGACCCGAACCTTACATCATCTGCGCGCAACTTCCTGGCTGCCAGTATATCAAATCCGCTCTGAAGGGAAAACAAACCCTTTGAAAATGTAGCATCAAAACCATTTGCTTTCTCTTTCCAATACCATCTGAGTACCTCAGACAACGACCCCCCTGAGTAATAAATCACCACCCCTAAGAACCCGGCTGCGTTGGCGGGGTCATAGTAAACACCCGATAGTGAAAGATGATGACAGCGAAGTTGAGGAGATGATGCTCCACTGGCTATGGCCCTTAACCCAAGAAACCAACTGTGACCCTCATGAAGCTGAGGAAGATGGAAAGAGTTCTTTGAGTTCAGGATTAGAAACTCTACCTCCACCTGAAGGGGTTGGCAAAGTTAAGATCATGATAGTTAGCCCGTCTAATAAAGGGGGTGTTGAAGATCTGATCAGATTCAATGATGGAGATCTACTGCAACTTAGATTATACTGTTCTCCTGAAGTTGAAATCCCGCTAGCAAATGTGGAATCTCATGGAGGCCAAAATGTTACAAATCCTGATTTCAAATCTACAGAACCTTCCTTCATTGACATAGATTCAGTTAATCCCTTTTTGGAACCCCTCAGTTCCGCCAGTGCTGGAAATCTGGACATAGACTCCACCAATGTGCTTGACAACTTTTCGCCTATCCAACTGAGACGAAACATAAAACCCTCCCAATAGACTAACTTATGATATCCTAGGATAAAACTCAGATCGACTAATACCCGCTATCCAAAGGCATAATCCAGTGCCAGACCCCACTACCATTCATTGGGTAGGGGGTGACCTTGACTCGCCCTCTGACACAATTGGGTGGGCCACGACAATAGCCCTAGCCTGTAAACAGACTGACTTAAGCCCTGTACACACGATTGGTTTTACCGATGAAAACAGTCCGATGGACTTTTTTCATCGGACAAACCGATTGTGTATGGGCCCCATCGGTCTTTTTTCCATCGGTGAGAAAAAATAGAACATGTTTTAAATTTATCCGATGGGAAGAAAACGAAAATAAATTACGATCGTCTGTGTGGAAAAAACCCATGCATGCTCAGAATCAAGTCGACGCATGCTCAGAAGCATTGAACTTAATTTTTCTCGGCTCGTCTGAGTGTTTTACGTCACAGGGTTTGGGACAGTCGGATTTTTGACTGATGGTGTGTAGGCAAGACTGATGGAAGTCAGCTTCATCGGAATTTCCGATGGAAAAATCCATCGGATTTGAATCCATAGGAAATCCGATCCTGTGTGCAGGGCTTAAGAGTTAACTGCAGGTGTATATAAATTGTTTCAGCATAATTCGAAAGTATGCAAACTGTTCTTGAATTTGAGTTCTGGCTAATGCTGTTATAATTTGTGTGTTGACTTTACTGCCAATTATTAGTCAAAATAATACCTTGTGAAATTTCTACCCCTTTGGAGGACAAAAGATTTCAAGTGGGAGGAGGAAGTAGCCAGGTGCTGGTTAACTTTGTCTGTGTCATCATGGGACATTCTGCAACATCAGCTGTTTCCCTCTAGCCTGGACACTGTGTGATCATCTCCTGAATGCAGGGACCACAGCAAAGAGCAAGGGATCTTGGGATATGTGGTCCGAGGAGCCAGGATTTGCATTGGAGCCAGACTGTTGCAGACTACAAGTTTCAATTGGCTGGGAGAGAGGGAAGAATGCTGGGTGAGGACATAATTAGCCTGGTCTGGGGAGAAGTCCTTCTCTTGTGACCATGGGCTTCAGCTGAGAGCAGGGACCCGGCCACTCTGGGGAATGCGAGCAGGCACTGCAGCCTAGACAGGGTGGAGAGTCTCAAGTGAGTGAGTGAGCAAATACACAATTGCCAGCTCCCTGTTGGCTGAGTACCTGTCGGGGGTCCTTCTCATCATCACCGGTACAGACTCAGGGATACAGTGTATACTAAGATTAGAGCAGCCTGCCCGGTTTTTATAATCCTCTAAACGGGATTGCAGGGAAAGGTTTTCCTTTGAGAGCTTCAAGTTCCTCTGTGTGATTTGCAAGCAAAGCCACTAGATTATCCTCTCTCTGCTCCAGGTCAACGGTACGCTGGCCTAGGTCACGGATCTCTCTGGACAGGTGCTCTGTTATTTGGTCAGAGGTCTGTTTCAGTGCCTTCTGCAGCATCCGCTCAAACTGCTTGAGTTCTAAAGAGTATTGGGTAGAATGGAACCTTCAATCCAAAGTCTGGGCTTTGCCAGTTAGCTACAGTCTGTGTGAGTGCACAGGTGATCAGGGTCATCATCAGCCAGGTCTGAGCACAGCTCAGGGCAGTTTTTGCCACCCAAAGACACAGGCTGTGTATGAATATATCAGTAATTTCAAGCCAGGAGAGGTGACCTGTTTGGGAGACATGACCCTGTGTTGTGGGGACTTCTTGCCCATAGGACTGGGAGAGTCAGGACAACTATGCAGCTCTGGAGAGACCAGGAAGCTAAGGTGACTAGCAAGTCCACAGAGGGGGCTGAAAGGATTCCTGTGTTCCCGAGAAGTGGGAGAGCCTGGGGTCCTGGGAGAACCCTATCCAGTGAGGTCTGGAGTGAGGCCTGAGCAGTAGGGTACTGCAAGCTCAGACAGAGTGAGTTTGAGGAGCCCAAGGTCAGGGAGACCAGAGCGAGCAGCATTGCTGCTTCCTGAAGAGCCAGGTGGCTTGGTATTTTTTCATTTGTTGTGTTTGCTGAAGAAGGACCCCTTTGTGGGAACCCTGCTGTTATAAGAACTTTTTTTTTCCCTTTACAAAAATGGGCTGCCTCACCCTTAAACCAAAGTGCTGACTGCTGTCAACGCACTGAAAAAACACTTCTGTCACTGAGCTAAATATTCCCCATGTCACAATATATACTGTATAACTGATGTGGTTGTATCTCCAATTACTAATAAAAGCCTAAACGCAACAATAAAACTGATTCCGCAACCAAGTATTATGTGAGTATTATTTGTACCAAAATTCCCAACATTATAGCAGATTTCTGTCAATCCCATATCCAAAGAGATGCTCTAAGACAGAAATGTCTGACACTGCACAAAGTAATGTATATATAAGAAAAAAAAAGTGATTAAAGAGAAGAGAAAGAAGAGGACTAGGACCTAAATGGGGAATGCCAGGCCAGCTCATCTGCCTAGCCCAACTCAGGGCCCCATGTCCTGCAACCCCCAAAATAGTAAGTTCCAGGTACAGGGTCTGTTTACCTCTACAAGACTCAAGCCTGAAATTGAATATATTTAGTCCAGGGATCCCATGTCCTCTCAAAGAATAATTGTTTATCATTAACTATACTGGCTGTTTTTTTAATAATCTTCAAAAACTCCAATCTGGCTGAGGAATACTATGCCTTTGCAATTGCCACCTTGGCAGCCAGGAGAAGAAAGAATATACATTTCTGAGGGGATCTGGGAATATCTGGAATAGGTTTATTTGGTGGGGCAGTCCAAGCTGTTTTCAGCACATTTATACCCCATGATATGATGCTGAAAATGTGGGTCCAAAACTATTTCACCTTTGGGCATTGCCACCATACATGAAGCATGTCTTCCTTTGGCAACATTGTAAGGAGCAATTGAGGGAAGAGTTGGGTAATATTTTCCTGAGTTTGATTGGTACCAGATACCTAGAGAAAACTTTGTAGTTTGTTTTCACCAGGGACAGTTTAAAAAAATGATAACAATCCACTTTGACCAGTCCTCTTGTTCCACAACAGTAAAAAAGTTGTGTTTCAAGGCTAAAAGTTGGAATAGCCTATTGGGAGCATTAACTAACTGGGTATAAGATGCAAAAATGGTTCCCCCAGAGCCCGGGTAACTCACACAGCAGTGATTAATATCAGTCATAGAACACAGATCTGTGGCCTTTTTCAATGAACCATGTACTGTAGGTATTCTGAGATTTGGTGCCAATTAAACATTTCTGCCAGAGCACGTCCAATTTATTCGATAGGTAAGTAGTGTCCACTAGCCTCATCTCCTTGATAAAATTATGTACCCTATACAGGCCCCTGTTTAACAACAAAAGACAGCTACGGTTTGGTCGTCCAGCGCTGGGAGGGAATCATGGACGTCCTCCGAGAACCATGCCCCGCCCGGGGCCCCTGGGGCATGCATCTGTGGCCCTTTACCATGTGCTTAGTTGTGTCCAGTCGCAGCTGATCATATGTAAACAAACTTGCCAGTTATAGCCATTCCTTTCCTCATGCAGCATGAGGATAGAAGAGCGGTTAACCGGCAATTTTGACTGCACACTTTTATACTGATAATCAGGGCACTGAACATCAGTGCCCTGATGATCAGTGCCAATAATTGTGCATCAATGCTGCCTATCAGTGCCCATCAGTACCACATATCAGTGCAACCTCATCAGTGCCGCCTCATCAGTGCCACCTCATCAGTGCTGCCTCATCAGTGGACATAAGTGCAGCCTATCAGTGCCAATCAGTACAGCCCCATAAGTGCACATCAGTGAAGGAGAAATGTTACTTTTTTGCAAAGTTTTATAACAGAAACTACGGAAACATAATTTTTTTCTTAATTTTCAGTCTTTTTTCATTTGGTAGCAAAAAAAAAACCCCATCCCAGTGGTGATTAAATGCCACCAAAAGAAAGCTCTATTTGTGTGAAAAATATTATAAAAATTGAATATGGGTACAGTGCTGCATGACCGCGCAATTATCATTCAAAATGTGACAGCGCTGAAAGCTGAAAATTGGCCTGGGCAGGAAGGCAGTAAAAGTGCCCAGTATTTTTTTCCAACAGCGGAGCTTAATAAAGTACATCAATCCTCCTAGGACACTAGCAAAAAACAATGCATGCTGGTAATGGGAGGGTGTATACTCTGAGTTGGCCTATAGTTTATTTAAATTTTTTAATCAAAACAAAGTTTATTGAGCATAAAAAAGAAAAGGATAAACATACAAATACAAAGTGCAACAGGCACTAATCGTAAGGATAAAGCATTTGACATAACCATCGCAAGCATAACATTTTTCCAAAAAAGAAAAAAAAAACACACAACAGTTCCAGTTGTGCCCAAGTATGGGCCTAGCAGCAGTCCTTGGAAATAAGGCAAGAGTTGTAGCACAGCTCGTCACGGGGAGGCATACAAGCGTTCTAATTGACAGCAAATTACAATAACATGATAGATACAAAAGATCACACATTGGAAAATAATTATTGCTCGTCTGTGCAGGTAGAGGAGTCCTTAAACCCCCTATCCCAAATTTTGTTATCTTTAACCAGACAACTTCTATGTAAATACAGTACTTTTTAATAGGGGAGTGCAACATTAACTGCCCTAATCCATTGTTGAAATGTAGGGGGCAACTCTTTGATCCAAGACTGGGCTATTTGCATTCTGGGCGTAAAAATATATTGCAAAAATATATTTAAGTACTTTTCCTCCTCTGGGATGGAAAAAAGGCCTAATAGGCACAGAGTTAGAGGGGAGCCCATGCGGTCATGGAGGAATTTAACAACCGGCAACCAATATTCCTAAAGGGGAGGACAGGACCACAGAAGGTGATAAAATGTGCCCTTGGGGTCCTCACACTTAGGGCAGGCTGGACTATAATCACGTTATATTTAGAGAGACGTACCGGAGTAAGTTATGACCTATGAAGGATATAGAGGTGCGTGAAATGGTCTGAAAATTTAGGGGACACCATCTTACAGGAGACCAATGTAGCGGGTATGTACTTTCCCGGGTGTAATTTTGAATTTGGCAGAGACATCAGTGATGTGTAATTCCCTGCAGCCCAGTGAGTGGCGCTGTCGCCCTGGGCTGGGGTTGAATCATTGCTGTGTGCCGTCCTCCTTTTTGTCCTCCCTCGGCAGCGGTATGGTGGGGCGGGGAACCCGCCGTGCTTGCTGGGAGAGGGTATAAAGGGGGGCCGGCCATCTTTGTCACGGGGTGGACGTCCAAGGCACCTTCAGCTTGCGGACGGGGGGTCGTGTCGCTCCTCTGGGTGGCTTAGGCCTAGAGGACAGCGGAGGTCGAGTTCCATCCCAGGCACCTTTAGCCTGGGGTGAGGTATTTGGATGGAGGTCTGGAGCTCAGTGCCCAACACTGAGTTCCGCGAGGGAAGGAGATCCTAGGGTGCCCAGGGATTGGGTACCCGAATCCGGTAGGCGCAATGGACCGGGGGGGAGCTCCTCATTTGAAGACCCAGTGCAGCATATTGCCGGTGACAAGTGAGTCTCTCGTCGGAGATGGCCTGGAAGGAAATCTACTCTCGTGCGGAGACCAGGATACACTTCTAGGAAGGGAAGTGGCAGCTTACATTGTGTCTGGGCCTGTTCGCATCCACACCTCCTTTTCTGTTCTGTTCTATCAAGGGAGTTCAACTGATTGTGTTCAGACAAGAAGAATAAAGGGGTGTTGAACTTTAATGGTGTGGAGCTCATTTTCTGACAGACATGGTTCGCGGTGATTCTTGGAGGGAGGATCCAGGTACACAACACTGACCTGAAGGTAATACTGAACTGTTGCTTATACCGCACTAACATCTGTGGTGGAAGCTAGGCGTAGTGTCCCCGCTCCCTCCCCTCTAAGATACCCCTAGACAAGAGAAAGACTAGACCAAGAGGGAAGTTTGTTGAGGAGCAGCCGCTACACCAATATCTCCTCCCAGTCCTCTTCTTCCATGACCCCCAGGTCTGTCTCCCACTTGTATTTCAATTGGTAGGCTAGTGTAGTTCTCGTAGGTAGCATAAGATGGTTGTAAAAAGAGGAGATCAACTTCTTGGAATCCTGATCAAGAACCACATCAACCAGGCATAACGACTCCATTCAGGGCATGAGGGCACTAAATTGAGAATTAAGGGCATGACGGAGCTGGAGTTAGCAGAAGAGGATATGATTAGGTAGGCCAAAGTCATCTTTAAGAGCTTGGAATGATCTGACTGTGCCGTTGACTATGACCTGGGATTAGAATCAGGAACAGTTAGTAGCTCGGGTAGGTGGGAATTGTTCCACAACGGTGTGTGAGTGTGGAATGCGGGGGCCTTGGTGATTGCCATGGCAAGCTGCCAAACCTTACAGTGGTGAAATGCCATGCGAGATCTATTACCCACATGTGGGGATCCTTGGGTACCATTTAGTAAAACCTGGAAAGGATGGGTTACCAGGCTAGTAAGCATGCCAAAGTGCAATACCGTTCTTTATCTACTTGGTTATAATAGAAAAAGTGGGAGAGTTGTGAGGCAATATAGTAAAAGGCAAGATTAGGTAAGGCGGTGCCACCCAGGTGGACAGGACATTTCAGAGTTCGTCATGAAAGTTTGTGACGGGAAGAGCCCCATACAAACGTATTAAGGATAGACTCCATGGATTTGAAGACTCGGAAAGGGATGTACAAAGGGGCATGCTAGAATAAGTAAAGCATCTTGGGAATGAGAATCATCTTCACCAAGTTTATACGGCCCATGATTCCAAGGGAAAGATGGGACCAGACCTGGGTCTTGGTTTTAAGAAGGTTGTATAGGGGTTCCAAATTAAGGCCTATGTAGTCTGTAAGAGTTCTCGAACATTGCACACTCAAGTATTTAATCTTGCTTGCTCTGACCAGGGGGAGTGTGGCTTGGTCTGCTGTAGGGTGTCCACATCCAATGGAAGGATTTGGGACTTAGACCAATTGATTTGCAGTCCGGAGTATGCTCCAAACTGTTTTATTAACTGTAAAACCACAGCAAGTGAAGGACCGGCATCCTCCAGGTACAGGAGCATATCATCCGCATTGAGACTGAGGACCTCGGTCACCCATCCCATGCGGAGGCCTTTGATGTCGGGGTGTGCCCTGATGGCAATGGCAAGAGGTTCACCAGTTAAGGCGTACAGCAAAGGGGATATAGGGCAACCCTGGCGAGTACTTCAGGACAACGCAAAGGTGTCCGAAACCCTATGTTAACTTGGATCCGGGCAGTGGAAGCTTGGTAGAGGAGTTGGAGCCATTTGACAAATTTTGGGCTGAAGCCAAACCTGCGGAATTAAACGCCTTAGCAGCATCCAGGCTGACCACTACCCTGGATTAGGGATGAGCCCAACACCCCTCTGTTCAGTTCGCACCAGAACCTGCGAACAGCCAGAATGTCCGTGTTAACTTTAGAACCCTATTAAATACAATGGACTTGAACGTTCAAAATCAAAAGTGCTAATTATAAAGGCTAATATGCAAGTTATTGTCCTAAAAAGTGTTTGGGGACCCGGGTCCTGCCCCAGGGGACATGTATCAATGCAAAAAAAAGTTTTAATAACAAACGTTTTTTTCGGGAGCAGTGATTTTAATAATGCTTAAAGTGAAACCATAAAAGTGAAATATTCCTTTAAATTTCGTACCTAGGGAGTGTGTATAGTATGCATGTAAAGTCGCGCTTGTTTCCCGTGCTTAGAACTGTCCCTGCACAAAGTGTCATTTCTGAAGGAAAAAAGTCATTTAAAACTCACTCGTGGCTATAATGAATTGTCGGCTCCCGGCAATACATAGAAAAGTCATTGATAAAAAAAAAAAAAGCGTGGGGTCCCCCCAAATTCAATTACCAGGCCCTTCAGGTCTGGTATGGATATTAAGGGAAACCCTGCCGCAAATTTTAAAACAAAATGCGTGGAGTTCCCCCAAATATCCATACCAGGCCCTTCAGGTCTGGTATGGATTTTAAGGGGAACTCCAACCCAAATTTTTTTAAAAAATGGCGTGGAGTTCCCCCAAAAATCCATACCAGACCCTTTATCCAAGCACGCAAGCTGGCAGGCCACAGGAAAAGAGGGGGGACGAGAGAGCGCCCCCTCCTGAACCGTACCAGGCCACATGCCCTCAACATGGGAAGAATGTCGCCATGTTGATTGGGACAAGGGCCTCATCCCCACAACCCTTGCCCGGTGGTTGTGGGGGTCTGCGGGCAGGGGGCTTATCGGAATCTTGAAGACCCCTTTAACAAAGGGGACCCCCAGATCCTGTGTATCCTGTGTATCCTGTGCAGCTAGATCTCACTGCAGACCGTTCCAGTTGTTCTCTGCCTAATATACTACAGGCAGGCAGTTGATTCAGTTAGCTGCAGTATATTCAGTATACTGTATCCTGTGCAGCTAGATCTCACTGCAGACCGTTCCTGTTGTTCTCTGCCTAATATACTACAATACTACAGGCAGGCAGTTGATTCAGTTACTGTAGCTGCAATATATACAGTATATATACACATCCCAGCTTTGTGCAGCTACATCTCACTGCAGACCATTCCTGGTGTACCTATTCAAATACATTACAAATACATCAAATACAGTATGTCTGGAAGGCCAACAAGGACAGGCAGATGCTCACAGGCCACTAAAAGAGGGCAAGCAGGCTCTGTGTCTACAGCCAACAGTGCTGGTCAGGAACACGGTTCATCCTCAGTACGTGGCCGTGGGGCACGCTTGTCTTTTTTTTTGACAGCTGGCCGTGTTGAGCCACAACATGCAGAAGAGTTGGTAGAGTGGATCACAAAGTCGTCCTCATCCTCCTCATCCTCTGTCACCCAGGCTCAGAGTACTTTGGCTGCTAATGCAGCTGCCAAAGCGGCCTATTCCATCGGCTCCAGGTCATCAGTTATTCCTTCCCTAGCCCCACCATCATGCACGGAGGAGTCCCCCGAACTGTTCGACCACAGTGTTGGGTACATGCTGCAGGAGGATGCGCAGAATTTTGAAGGCTCCGATGATGGTACCCAGTTTGAGGAAGGCAGTAACGTGAGCCCAGAGAGAGGGGGTGTGACCAAGAAGGACAACAAACTAATAGTTATGTTCCCCCAGCTGCAGCATACTGCCAGGTTTGCTCCAGTGACAAGGAGGGAGGGGATGATGAGGTAGGAGGAGGAGGTGGAGGCACATCTCCAAGGAGGCAGGATGCCCTCCAGGGGCCAGCTTAAGGGAAGTCAACTGACTGCATCACACCGCAGAGCTCTGGATGTGCAGGGCGCTGCTGACTCTGTGCGTTTTTCCAAAAGTTCTTTGGTGTGGGTCTTTTTAGAGACGTGTGCAGCACATCGCACCATTGCTGTTTGCAACATATGTCTGAAGCGTATCAAGCGTGTCCAAAACAGCAGCCGCTTGGGCACCACATGCTTAATGAGACATATGTCGAACTCCCATGCAGTCCATTGGCAAGCATACTTAAAAGACCCACACCAAAGAAAAAGGCAGACCTCTCCTTGCTCCTCATCAGCTGGGATCTCCAACCCCACTATACCTTCAGTTCTCTCAGAAACCTGCACTGAGAGTAATGAAGGTGTAGAATTAGGTGTGGCAAGTACTTGCAGGCAATCTGCTATGCTACACCAACGTCCAATTGTAGCAGGCAAATTTCCCTACCCCAGTTGCTAAACTGGCGAAAGAAATTCGGTCCCAGCCATCCACATGCTCAGCAACTGAATGCTAGCTTGGCTAAATTGCTATCACTCCAACTGCTGCCTTTTCAGCTGGTAGACTCTGCCCCCTTTCGTGAATTTGTGGAATGTGCGGTACCTCAGTGGCAGGTTCCCAAACACAACTTTTTTCACGGAAGGCGATTTCAGCTCTCTACCGGCATGTGGAAGGCAATGTCTTGGCCTCGCTGGACAGGGAAGTCAGCGGTAAGGTGCATATTACCACTGGTCCAGCAGGCATGGACAGGGACGTTACCTATCTTTCACGGCACACTGGGTGACTCTGCTGGCAGCTGGGAAGGATGCAGGACAGGGTGCAGTATTGTTGGAGCTTGATAAAAGAACTGTCTGACATCTGTAAATCCGTAAGCACCGCGTCCCTTTAAATTTTGAAAATTGAATAAGGAGAAATGGGACTTTTAAGGTGCATTCACAACACAATATTTTGTAAAAATATTTTATTTAGTAGAAAAATTTGTTCATTAACATAATTATAAAAACAATGAATCAATTACAGTGTGAAACGATGAAATACAGAAATACAATCTCGACGTTTCGCCAGAAATGGCTTCTTCAGGAGTGTTATTATTGTCATGTATTACTGAAACACAAAACATATACAATAAATATACACCAATTTTTACACCAAAAAAATATTATACAACATAACATATTAAATATTCAGCAGAGGAGCGACATAGAGATGGCTTCACCATTACCACAAAAAGCCTTCATTACCTGTACAATGTTGAAAATTTCAAGATGATATAGTTGAAACTGAGTCCAAGGAGTATTCTTATAATGGAGTCATACGGTAGACCTTAGAGAGGATGCTAGCTCATAAACACGCACATATATACATAATGTGCTGTGTGAAGCAATGGAAGGTGAATAGTCACCTGGAGGAAAAAAGGAATTATGTTAATGTCATATCAAATAGATAGTTTTGAGACCAATTTAGGTATATATGAACAATGAATAAATATACCTGGTCTCAAGATTATAGTATTATTCCAAAAAGGAACATAAATTTGATGTGTCATTCAGATGAAAGGTATCTGTTAGAGACAAATTAGAATCAGAAACATATATGAATGAACTATTTTTGAAAAATAGATAAGGTTTCAAAATTGCAAATAGTACCTATTTTTACCAATTCCGGATATAAATCCAAAAATGGGATGCCGGTTTAGGAGAGGATTAAATCGGAAATCCGTCTGTCAAATTAAAGAGAAAAGGATAATATCAATGAAGAGGTTAAACACAGGATTCTTTAAGAAAGATTGGAAGGTTTTAAGGAATGAAAAGTTTCTTTGCAGATACCTGAATTCAATCTGAATGCACATGAGGTTCCTCCAAAAGCGACAGCTATGTCACACAAGCAAAATGCCACAGCTTTTATAGACAGCCTCTCCCTCGCCTAAATGCCGCCAGTTTGGCACCAAAAAAAGTAGGTGGGGCGGGCAGATCAGTTCCACCTGACCGGGGACCAATCCCGACTGTTCTTGAAAGACATGATGTGGATGTGGGGCGACCGGAAGTGACATATCGCCGCGCACCGGAAATGACGATTGGATGTCAAAAAAGTGATGGTAAACATCACCAACTGGATGCAATCTACACAATGGCCACAAGATGGCCACAGTGAGAAAGAATCAAGTAAGAGACAGAAGAACAAGATAAAAAATTATGGAAAAAACAGGAAAAGGTGTCTGATGTAATTGACAAGGAAGGAAACCCTTTGGTGGAAGGATGGCCCTAATTTAAATGCCAATAGGCATAAAACTGGAAGCCCCGGGCGCCCATAAGGTCACCTAAAACTCCAAGAAGAAATTCCTCTTATTTATGGACAGCTCAGTCATTATATAGAAAATTTGATTAATAAACGTTAATAATAGGCAAATACTGACGGCAAGAAGATGTGGCCCGGGAAAGCCATCAAGTCGCTCCTCTGAAGAATGACAAACCTACATATAAACACATAGTACAAAAATAAACAGATTTAACTGTTTAAAGCCCAGGGACATACAGAGAGATATATATAAGGTCAATTTCTAGAGAAAGGGCTTGTAGCTGATGGACTCGTTGAGTCCTGGATAAATGGTGGCATTAAGTGAAAAAATCCACTTAGCCTCTCGTTGCAACAGACTTTTGTCGCAATCTCCACCTCTTTCGCTAATTGGAAGATATTCCAAAGCACAAAACCTCATCTTGGAAAGGTCAAAAGCATGATATAAACCACTATGTCTGCTGATGGGCGTTTCCATTTTTTTCTTTCGAATCAGGGAAACATGGTCCCTGACTCTGTGAAAAAGGGTCTTTTGGTCTTCCCAATATAGAAGGCACTACATTCACACTTCATGATGTATACGACACCCACCGACTGGCAGATTACAGAGAATTTTGGTTTGTGGGTGACTCCACTAGGAAGAATTAAATCCTCTGAGTCACCCAAATATATGCAAAAATCACACCGACCACATGGAGCTGTGCCCCTGCGGGAAGATCTACCGGTCGGTTTCCCCAAGTGGCTATTGACCAGATGATCTTTTAGTGATTTGGACTTTCTGTACGTAATTTGGGGATAGGGTTGGACATATTTGGAAATTACTTCATCTGTTGATAGTAAGGGCCAAAATTTGGTAATGATGTTTTTAACCTTTTGGTGGTCACCTGAATATCTGGTGATTAACCTAACCTTCTGATTAGAAGGTTTAGTTTTCGTAAAATGAAACAAGTCGGTCCTTTTTTTGTCCTTGGCTCTATGGTAGACCTTTTTCAGTATCGTACGACTATATCCTCTCTTTAGTAGTCTGGACTGTAAAGCACTAGCTTCAGTTTCAAAGTCTTGCTCCTGATTGCAATTTCATTTTATCCTAAGATATTGACTGTATGGTATGCTTTGCACCAGTGGTTTGGGATGGGAACTAGTAGCATGCAGGATAGTGTTACCTGCAGAGGAACCCAAAGTACCATCTGAGTTTACGTAGATGGAAATGTCCAAAAAGTTAACAATCTGTTGGTCACTCATCATGGAGAATTTCAGATTGTACCGATTTAAAGTCAGTTTGGACATGAAGGCCTGCAATTCCAAATTGGACCCTGTCCAAACAACAAAGATGTCATCGATGAAACGACGTCAGATAAGAACATGAGAGAAGAAGTCCCCAAATTCATCTGAAGAGAAAATCTCTCGTTCCCACCCCCCCAGGTACAGGTTGGCGTACGATGGGGCACACTTGGTCCCCATCGCCACGCCCTGTACCTGGAGGTAGTGGGAGTGGTCAAAGATAAATATATTTTTCATCAAAATGAACATGAGTAGTTCCGAAATGAAGTGATTTTATTTGTCTGCTCCAGGTCCTCTCTCTGATAGGAAGCCCCGAACAACTTCAACCCCCCACTCGTGGGGTATTGAGTTGTACAGAGCCTCCACATCGATAGACACCAGCCAGGATCCTGGTGGTATATACAGGGCATCGATGGATCTGATAAGATCCGCCGTGTCCCGTATATAGGAACTGAGAGAGCCAACATGTGGTCTAAGATAATCATCCACAAGTTTACTTGCATGTTCTGTCAAACAGCCGTTGCCTGAGACAATCGGGCGCCCAGGAGGGCATTCCAAATTTTTGTGTACCTTTGGTATGCATATAGGGTGGGTGTTTTTGGTTTTTCCACCATTAAAAATTTGCACGTTTTTTCATCCAATAGATTGTCTTGATAGGCCCGGCTAATTAACAGATGAAATTTTGTCTCTGCATATTTGACTTGGACATGAGAGATGGGACGATACCAGCTGCGGTTCGACAAAAGGTCCATTACCATTTGTTTGTAATTTTCTAAATCCATCACAACAATGTTGCCTCCCTTATCGGAAGGCTTGATAATAATTTGATTATTTAATTGTAAGGATGTTAAAGCCTCACGATGGGATGGCTTAAGGTTGGACCCTCTGTTGAACCTTTTCCAGCTGGTATTTTTTATCTCTTTAGTGACCTGTTGGGTAAAAGCCCAAATATTGGGATTCCCTTGAAAGGTTGGAAATGTTCTGGATTTAGGTTTATAAAGATGAGGCGGCGGAAAAAGTCTTTCTGTTGGAATATCCATTCCAGGGTTTGATGGGACCTCCTCAAGGGGATCATCAAAGGGATTTCCCTCCTCCCAAAGATCCATTAGGTCATTTAGGGCCTTAATCTCGTTAATCGTTTTCTGTTGCCAAATTTCCTCTGAACTTGTATTAGGGGAGGAAAGTTGGCAATCCTTGTCATATATGACTTTAAACATGAGTTTTCTAGCAAACAAGTTTACATCCTTAATAATCTCAAATGCATCCGCGTTCTGTTCAGGACAAAAGGTCAGGCCGAGACTTAAAACCTCGGTCTGCTCAATTGTTAGTGATTGTGAAGATAAATTGATCACTTGGAGGCCACCCTGGTTCCTTTCTGGGAAACCAGAGGATTGGTTGTTTTCCTGGTGTCTAGGTTGGGGGGTGAAAAAATGGGGGCTGTGCGAACATCCCCCAAATTGGGGGTTAGTGAGTCCCCCGAAGGAGAAATAGTGGAAGAATTATTTTTGGGAATGGTGGGTGCTTGAGGAGTGATAGTAGAAGAACTAGTAAAGGAATTATCCACAGAGTGAACTGGAATAACTGCAGATTTCAATTGGGAACGAAGTCCGGAACGTGTGGTGTCTTGTGGCATGCATTTAGAAGAGGACGCGGATGATGAGGGTTGATCTGTTTTCTTTTTAAAGGAGGTGATAGATGAATTTGAGGCCGCACCTGCTTGGGAGGAGGAAGACAAAGAAGATTCATCAGAATCTGAATGATCCCGATTGGGATTGGTCTGATTGCGTGCAAAAGATTTTTTCTTTTTCCATTGAGTTTCAGATGACCATTTGTAGGCAGTATTTGTCTCATAAGCTAAACGATCACGATAATATTTTTTGTCTTTAGTTTTCAAAATGTTTGATACAAAATTTTCTAAATGTTTTTCCACAAGGGTTTCACGATCAGAAAAAGTGTCTTCTGAAATGAGATTTGAATTATCTGTATATAGTTTTTCAATCTCATTATTTATTGTTTCCAAATCCTTTAAATAATTGCGACATAAGGCTTCCATCATCTTGAAGGAGCATGATTGTAGATTGGATTCCCAATCATTTTTTAATTCAGTCTCAATCTTGAAAAGATTTGGAAAAATTTCAACGCGTAGCCCCCATGGGACTATGCGGTCTTCAATATATTTAAAGGGACGCGGTGCTTACGGATTTACAGATGTCAGACAGTTCTTTTATCTTCCTTGGAATTTAACCGGCCGCAAATGCCCAATCACTAATTATCTGACATCTCTAAATACATTTGTTATATTCATACATTGTTTGTTATACTTCAAATGTCTTGGAGAATTTAGAATAGATTTTCCATTTTGTATTTATCTTTTGTTTGTAATACCCAGGGTTCAGTCAGGGAATATGGTCACCTATAGAGGGGAGGCCTTTGATGGCCTTATGAGCAAAATTCATCAAGCTCAGGGGTCCTCCTTCGGGGGTATCACTTTGGAACGATTTTTCAACAGTTTGACCAGACTTTTAGAAAAAAAGGCACGTATATTTTGGAACCATAAATATTATGAAAAATATATTAAAGACCGCATAGTCCCATGGGGGCTACGCATTCAAATTTTTCCAAATCTTTTCAAGATTGAGACTGAATTTAAAAATGATTGGGAATCCAATCTACAATCATGCTCCTTCAAGATGATGGAAGCCTTATGTCGCAATTATTTAAAGGATTTGGAAACAATAAATAATGAGATTGAAAAACTATATACAGATAATTCAAATCTCATTTCAGAAGACACTTTTTCTGATCGTGAAACCCTTGTGGAAAAACATTTAGAAAATTTTGTATCAAACATTTTGAAAACTAAAGACAAAAAATATTATCGTGATCGTTTAGCTTATGAGACAAATACTGCCTACAAATGGTCATCTGAAACTCAATGGAAAAAGAAAAAATCTTTTGCACGCAATCAGACCAATCCCAATCGGGATCATTCAGATTCTGATGAATCTTCTTTGTCTTCCTCCTCCCAAGCAGGTGCGGCCTCAAATTCATCTATCACCTCCTTTAAAAAGAAAACAGATCAACCCTCATCATCCGCGTCCTCTTCTAAACGCATGCCACAAGACACCACACGTTCCGGACTTCGTTCCCAATTGAAATCTGCAGTTATTCCAGTTCACTCTGTGGGTAATTCCTTTACTAGTTCTTCTACTATCACTCCTCAAGCACCCACCATTCCCAAAAATAATTCTTCCACTATTTCTCCTTCGGGGGACTCATTAACCCCCAATTTGAGGGATGTTCGCACAGCCCACATTTTTTCACCCCCCAACCTAGACACCAAGAAAACAACCAATCCTCTGGTTTCCCAGAAAGGAACCAGGGTGGCCTCCAAGTGATCAATTTATCTTCACAATCACTAACAATTGAGCAGACCGAGGTTTTAAGTCTCGGCCTGACCTTTTGTCCTGAACAGAACGCGGATGCATTTGAGATTATTAAGGATGTAAACTTGTTTGCTAGAAAACTCATGTTTAAAGTCATGTATGACAAGGATTGCCAACTTTCCTCCCCTAATACAACTTCAGAGGAAATTTGGCAACACAAAATGATTAACGAGATTAAGGCCCTAAATGACCTAATGGATCTTTGGGAGGAGGGAAATCCCTTTGATGATCCCCTTGAGGAGGTCCCATCAAACCCTGGAATGGATATTCCAACAGAAAGACTTTTTCCGCCGCCTCATCTTTATAAACCTAAATCCAGAACATTTCCAACCTTTCAAGGGAATCCCAATATTTGGGCTTTTACCCAACAGGTCACTAAAGAGATAAAAAATACCAGCTGGATAAGGTTCAACAGAGGGTCCAACCTTAAGCCATCCCATCGTGAGGCTTTAACATCCTTACAATTAAATAATCAAATTATTATCAAGCCTTCTGATAAGGGAGGCAACATTGTTGTGATGGATTTAGAAAATTACAAACAAATGGTAATGGACCTTTTGTCGAACCGCAGCTGGTATCGTCCCATCTCTCATGCCCAAGTCAAATATGCAGAGAGACAAAATTGTATCTGTTAATTAGCCGGGCCTATCAAGACAATCTATTGGATTAAAAACGCGCAAATTTTTAATGGTGGAAAAACCAAAAACACCCACCCTTTATGCCTTACCAAAGGTACACAAAAATTTGGAATGCCCTCCTGGGCGCCCGATTGTCTCAGGCAACGGCTGTTTGACAGAACATGCAAGTAAACTTGTGGATGATTATCTTAGACCACATGTTGGCTCTCTCAGTTCCTATATACGGGACACGGCGGATCTTATCAGATCCATCGATGCCCTGTATATACCACCAGGATCCTGGCTGGTGTCTATCGATGTGGAGGCTCTGTACAACTCAATACCCCACGAGTGGGGGGTTGAAGTTGTTCGGGGCTTCCTATCAGAGAGAGGACCTGGAGCAGACAAATATAATCACTTCATTTCGGAACTACTCATGTTCATTTTGATTAACAATATATTTATCTTTGACCATTCCCACTACCTCCAGGTACAGGGCGTGGCGATGGGGACCAAGTGTGCCCCATCGTATGCCAACCTGTACCTGGGGGGGTGGGAACGAGAGATTTTCTCTTCAGATGAATTTGGGGACTTCTTCTTTCATGTTCTTATCTGGCGTCATTTCATCGATGACATCTTTGTTGTTTGGACAGAGTCCAATTTGGAATTGCAGGCCTTTATGTCCAAACTGACTATCAATCGGTACAATCTGAAATTCACCATGATGAGTGACCAACAGATTGTTAACTTTTTGGACATTTCCATCTACGTAAACTCAGATGGTACTTTGGGTTCCTCATTCTACAGGAAACCATCTGCAGGTAACACTATCCTGCATGCTATCAGTTCCCATCCCAAACCACTGGTGCAAAGCATACCATACAGTCAATATCTTAGGATAAAACGAAATTGCAGTCAGGAACAAGACTTTGAAACTGAAGCTAGTGCTTTACAGTCCAGACTACTAAAGATAGGATATAGTCGTACGATACTGAAAAAGGCCTACCATAGAGCCAAGGACAAAAAAAGGACCGACTTGATTCATTTTACGAAAACTAAACCTTCTAATCAGAAGGTTAGGTTAATCACCAGATATTCAGGTGACCACCAAAAGGTTAAAAACATCATTACCAAATTTTGGCCCTTACTATCAACAGATGAAGTCATTTCCAAATATGTCCAACCCTATCCCCAAATTACGTACAGAAATTTCAAATCACTAAGGCCCCATGCACACGAGACGCAGGTGCAAACTCTGCTGAACACACGTTTTTAAACGCTGAAACCGGCGTTTATAAACGCGCGTTTTGCCGCATTTGCGGCCGCGTTTAGCGGCGTTTAACCGCGTTTGCGTTTATAAGCGTTTCATCATAAGACCCTCCCTAAGCTCAAAAAACAGTAAATTTTAACCATTTCAGCCAGTTTGTGAGACCAGAGTGAGTAGCAGCAGCTGAGAGAGCAGCAGTGTACTTGTATTTAGCGTATCACTTGCCACATCATCTGCCACAAGTTGTGGATTGTCCACTTGCCACGTCACCTGCCACGTCACCTGGCCACATCACCTGGCCACGTCACCTGGCCACGTCACCTGCCACAAGTTGTGGATTGTCCACTTGCCACGTCACCTTGCCACATCACGTGCCACGTCACCTGCCACAAGTTGTGGATTGTCCACTTGCCACGTTACCTGGCCACGTCACCTGGCCATGTTACCTGCCACGTCACCTGGCCACGTCACCTGCCACGTCACCTGGCCACGTCACCTGCCACAAGCTGTGGATTGTTCACTTGCCACGTCACCTGGCCACGTCACCTGGCCACATCACCTGACACAAGTTGTTGATTGTCCACTTGCCACTTTACCTGCCACAAGTTGTGGATTGTCCACAATGCGATGCAAGCAATTACAGTTTTCTTTTATATTTTTTAATAGTTTTTCATCATTTGCCATCATTTTTGAGATTTCTAATGTTAAAAAATAGGTCACCTTTAAAAACGCTTATAAACGCAAACGCGGCAAAACGCTGGTACCGCGTTTAGCCGCGTTTAGCAGCGTTTAGCGTCTGAAACGTGAAAACTTTTGCGTCTGAACCCATTTTTTTGCTTCTGGAAAAACGAGGTTAAACGCAACTGCTTGTAAACGCCAAAAAACGAGAGTGTGTGCATGGACACATAGGATAACATTGAATGGGTTCAGGAGCAGTTGAAAAAAGCGTCCAACTGCCTCTGAACGCGCGTTCAACAGCAAATAACAGCGTCTCGTGTGCATGGGGCTTCTAAAAGATCATCTGGTCAATAGCCACTTGGGAAAACCGACCGGTAGATCTTCCCGCAGGGGCACAGCTCCATGTGGTCGGTGTGATTTTTGCCCATATTTGGGTGACTCAGAGGATTTAATTCTTCCTAGTGGAGTCACCCACAAACCAAAATTCTTTGTAAACTGCCAGTCGGTGGGTGTCGTATACATCATGAAGTGTGAATGTAGTGCCTTCTATATTGGGAAGACCAAAAGACCCTTTTTTCACAGAGTCAGGGACCATGTTTCCCTGATTCGAAAGAAAAAAATGGAAACGCCCATCAGCCGACATAGTGGTTTATATCATGCTTTTGACCTTTCCAAGATGAGGTTTTTTGCTTTGGAATATCTTCCAATTAGCGAAAGAGGTGGAGATTGCGACAAAAGTCTGTTGCAACGAGAGGCTAAGTGGATTTTTTCACTTAATGCCACCATTTATCCAGGACTCAACGAGTCCATCAGCTACAAGCCCTTTCTCTAGAAATTGACCTTATATATATATCTCTCTGTATGTCCCTGGGCTTTAAACAGTTAAATCTGTTTATTTTTGTACTATGTGTTTATATGTAGGTTTGTCATTCTTCAGAGGAGCGACTTGATGGCTTTCCCGGGCCACATCTTCTTGCCATCAGTATTTGCCTATTATTAACGTTTATTAATCAAATTTTCTATATAATGACTGAGCTGTCCATAAATAAGAGGAATTTCTTCTTGGAATTTTAGGTGACCTTATGGGCGCCCGGGGCTTCCAGTTTTTTTCCTATTGACATTTAAATTGGGGCCATCCTTCCACCAAAGGGTTTCCTTCCTTGTCAATTACATCAGACACCTTTTCCTGTTTTTTCCATCATTTTTTATCTTGTTTTTCTGTCTCTTACTTGATTCGTTCTCACTGTGGCCATCTTGTGACCATTGTGTAGATTGCATTCAGTTTGTGATGTTTACCATCACTTTTTTGACATCCAATCGTCATTTCCGGTGCGCGGCGATATGTCACTTCCGGTCGCCCCACATCCACATCATGTCTTCCAAGAACAGTCGGGATTGGTCCCCGGTCAGGTGGAACTGATCTGCCCGCCCCGCCTACTTTTTTTGGCGCCAAACTGGCGTCATTTAGGCGAGGGAGAGGCTGTCTATAAAAGCTGTGGCATTTTGCTTGTGTGACATAGCTGCCGCTTTTGGAGGAACCTCATGTGCATTCAGATTGAATTCAGGTATCTGCAGAGAAACTTTTCATTCCTTAAAACCTTCCAATCTTTCTTAAAGAATCCTGTGTTTAACCTCTTCATTGATATTATCCTTTTCTCTTTAATTTGACAGACGGATTGCCGATTTAATCCTCTCCTAAACCGGCATCCCATTTTTGGATTTATATCCGGAATTGGTAAAAATAGGTACTATTTGCAATTTTGAAACCTTATCTATTTTTCAAAAATAGTTCATTCATATATGTTTCTGATTCTAATTTGTCTCTAACAGATACCTTTCATCTGAATGACACATCAAATTTATGTTCCTTTTTGGAATAATACTATAATCTTGAGACCAGGTATATTTATTCATTGTTCATATATACCTAAATTGGTCTCAAAACTATCTATTTGATATGACATTAACATAATTCCTTTTTTCCTCCAGGTGACTATTCACCTTCCATTGCTTCACACAGCACATTTTGTATATATGTGCGTGTTTATGAGCTAGCATCCTCTCTAAGGTCTACCGTATGACTCCATTATAAGAATACTCCTTGGACTCAGTTTCAGCTATATCATCTTGAAATTTTCAACAATGTACAGGTAATGAAGGCTTTTTGTGGTAATGGTGAAGCCATCTCTATGTTGCTCCTCTGCTGAATATTTAATATGTTATGTTGTATAATATTTTTTGGTGTAAAAATTGGTGTATATTTATTGTATATGTTTTGTGTTTTAGTAATACATGACAATAATAACACTCCTGAAGAAGCCATTTCTGGCGAAACGTCGAGATTGTATGTCTGTATTTCATCGTTTCACACTGTAATTGATTCATTGTTTTTATAATTATGTTAATGAACACATTTTTCTACTAAATAAAATATTTTTACAAAATATTGTGTTGTGAATGCACCTTAAAAGTCCCATTTCTCCTTATTCAATTTATTGTTGGAGCTTGTTCCGCCACCACACCTCCAAAATGCTACAAGTGGTGATTATGACACACCTCTCTCCTCCACCCCCTTCTCTTCCTCCATGGTCTCTTCCTCTATAGATTTGTCCTCGGAACCAGCGGTGCTCCGTAGGCGTTCAAGGGGCTACGCAAGCACGCAGGCAAAAAGATGCCATTTGGTGCGTGAGCTAGTGTGCTTAGGGGACAGAAGCCACACTGGGACAGAGATTCTGTCAGCTCTGCAGGGGCAGGGGCAGGCTCAGAGGTGGTTGACGCCACGCCAGCTTCAGCCAGGAATGGTGGTTTGCGAAAATGGCACCAACAGGGACACTTGACCCATGTGCCCTGTTTGGCTCACGTCCTTAATTTGGTGGTACAGTGGTTCTTGTGCAGGTACCCAGGCTTACAGGATCTCCTGAGGAAGGCCAGGAAAGTCTGTGTGCATTTTCGCCGCTCATATAATGCCAGTGCTCGGCTGGCTGACCTCCAAAAGGAATACAACCTGCCCAAGAACCGCCTAATCTGTGACATGCCTACCAGATGGAACTCAACGTTGGCCATGCTGCAGCGGCTGCACACGCAGCAAAGGGCCATCAATGAGTACCTGTGTGAATATGGCACCAGGACAGGGTCAGGGGAGCTTGGCTTTTTTTGCCACGCCAGTGGCTCATGATCAAGGATGCATGCACTATCCTGTCACCATTTGAGGAGGCCACGAGGATGGTGAGCAGTGACAATGCATGCATCAATGATACTGTCCCTCTTGTGTACCTGTTGGAGCACATGCTGCGTGGAATAATGGACAGGGCACTTGAGGCAGAACAGAGGGAGGAAGAGGAGGACTTCCTTACCTCTCAAGGCCCCCTTTATCCAGACAGTGTACTTGCAGGCCCGCAAATCACACAGGAAGAGGACGAGGAGGAGGAGGATTGTGTTAGCATGGAGGTGGAGCGTAGCACTCAGCATCAGCAGCAGTCTTCAAGGGATCGTTTACAGTCCCCAGAAACCCATGGACTTGTATGTGGCTGGGAGGAGGTGGCTGCGGATCATGTCGTCCTCAGTGACCCAGAGGACTCTTCACCGAATGCCTCAGCAAACCTACGCTGCATGGCCTTCCTGATCCTGCAAAGCCTGCGGAAGGATCCTCGTATTCGTGCTAACAAGGAGAGGGATCATTACTGGCTGCCAACCCTCCTTGATCCACGTTACAAGGGTAAGGTTGCGGAACTTATAACAAACAGGTGGGGTAGTGGCGCTACCTGGGGTACCTGACAGTGGGGAAACCCACTAAATTAACAAAAAGTATCTATATAACCATATAATGTAAGATGTAGAACCCATACCTTGGTGGGATCATACAATGTAAATAATGGATTCTATGAGCAGTGAAACAACAATATGTGAGAAAGCATAAATAAGTGCATAACAATCTGTGCAATAAAATCTCTATACCAGTGACCAAAAGCCTAAATATATATATATCAATAATACAAAAAATCCGGTAACAGAATGGTGAAAAAAATAAAAAAATATTTATATAGTGAAAAGTAGTCCAACACTAATGTGTATGAAAATGAATGTTCAGAAAAATAGATGAATAGACCAAAAAATTACTAAATTATTGAAAAAATTCCCATAACAAGTTCATTCTCTGTGAGATAATTCAAAGTGACTTGGTGTGGTATGTAGCAGGTAATCAGGTGACTTGTGTGCTCCCCCTTCTGGGTCCCCACTCACCAGATGCCACCACCCCTGCAGGGGTAGATGGCGTATAGTAGTTTAAGCTGCTGGAATCCTAAAGCCCTGTACACACGATCGGATTTCCTATGGATTCTGACCTTCCATCAGTCTTGCCTACACACCATCAGTCACTTTCTTCGTGAAATGGTAGGGGTACAATGTACCCCTTGCCAATTTACATAGGGGGGGCTGGGATCTGGGGATCCCCTTTGTTAAAGGGGTCTTCCAGATTCCGATAAGCCCCCTGCCCGCAGACCCCTACAAGCAACAGGAAAGGGTTGTGGGGATGAGGCCCTTGTCCCAGGCAACATGGAGACATCCTCCCCATGTTGAGGGCATGTTGCCTGGTACAGTTTAGGAGGGGGGGTGCTCTCTCGCCCCCCCCCCCTCTTTTCCTGCGGCCTGCCAGGTTGCGTGCTCGGATAAAGGGTCTGGTATGGAATTTTGGGGGAACTCCACGCCATTTTTTTTTTAAATTTGGGGTGGAGTTCCCCTTAAAATGGGGGGAACCCCGCGTCATTTTTTTTTAAATTGACGCAGGGTTCCCCTTAATATCCATACCAGACCTGAAGGGTTGATTTGGGGGGACCCCCACGCATTTTTTTTTTATCAATGACTTTTCTCTGTATTGCCGGGAGCCAACAATTCATTATAGCCGCGAGTCCTTTAGAATTACTTTTTTTCCTTCAGAAATTACACTTTGTGCAGGGACAGTTCTAAGCCAGAGAAACAAGCGCTGCTTTAAAGGCATACTATACACCCCCCAGGTACGAAATTTAAAGGAATATTTCACTTTTATTGTTACACTTTAAGCATTATTAAAATCACTGCTCCCGAAAAAACAGAAGTTTTTAAAACTTTTTTTTGCATTGATACATGTCCCCTGGGGCAGGACCCGGGTCCCCAAACACTTTTTATAACTATAACTTGCATATAAGTCTTTAAAATTAGCACTTCAGATTTCTCCCATAGACTTTTACAGGGTGTTCCGCGGCTTTTCGAATTTGCCGCGAACACCCCAAATTGTTCGCTGTTCGGCGAACTTGCGAACAGGCAATGTTCGAGTCGAACATGAGTTCGACTCAAACTCGAAGCTCATCCCTAATTTTCAGTTAGTGTACTGTGTACTCTGCACAGTCTGCACCTAAAACTAACTGAACACAATTGCTGCTTTTCTCATACTAATACCACAGCAGGCAGTTGATTGTGCTAGCTGCAGTATAATCACTATAGATCTATATATATACAAATCCCACCTTTGTGCAGTTACATCTCACTGCAGGCCATTAGTATGTCTGGAAGGCAAACAAGGAGAGGCAGACAGTCAGGAGCCAATAAAAGAGGGCAAGCAGGCTCTGTGTCCAGAGCCAAAAGTGCTGGTCATGGACACGGTGCATCCTCATTAGCACGTGGCCGTGGGACACGCTTGTCCTTCTTTTCGGCAGCTGGCCATGTTAAGCCGCAACACTTGGTAGAGTGGATGACCAAGCCGTCCTCATCCTCCTCATCCTCTCTCACCCAGGCTCAGGGTACTTTGTTTGGCAAAGCAGCCTCTTCCCTTGGCTCAATGGCATCAGTCACTCCTTCCCTAGCCCCACCATGTCCTCCTGAGGAGTCCCCCGAACTGTTTGACTACAGTGTTGGGTATATGCTCCAGGAGGATGCCCAGCGTTTTGAAGGCTCCGATGATGGTACCCAGCTAGAGGAAGGCAGTAACGTGAGCCCAGAGAGAGGGGGTGCCCAACAAGGACAGCAATCTGGCAGTCATGTTCCCCCAGCTGCAGCATACTGCCAGATTTGCTTCAGTGATGAGGAGGGAGGGGATGATGAGGTCACTGACTCCACGTGGGTGCCTGATAAGAGAGAGGAGAGGAGGAGGCACATCTTCAATGAGGCAGGATGCCCTCCAGGGGCCAGCTTAAGGGCAGCCAACCGACTGCATCACACCGCAGTGTTCCGCATGTTCAGGGCGCTGCTGTCTCTGCGTGTTATTCCAAAAGTTCTTTGGTGTGGGCCTTTTTTGAGATGTGTGCAGCAGATCGCACCGTTGCTATTTGCAACATATGTCTGAAGCGTATCTCGCGTGGCCAAAACATGAGCCGCTTGGGCACCACGTGCTTGACCAGACATATGTCGACCTGCCATGCAGTCCGTTGGCAAGCATAAAAAAAAGACCCACACCAAAGAACAAAGCGGACCCCTCTTTGCTCCTCATCAGCTGGGATCTCCAACCCCACTATACCTTCAGTCCTCTCTGAAACCTGCACTGAGAGGAATGAAGGTGTAGAATTAGGCGTGTAACAGCCAAGTACTTGCAGGCAATTTGCTATCGGTACACCGACGTCAGATTGTACCAGGCAAATTTCCCTGCCCCAGCTGCTGCACCGCCGAAAGAAGTTCACTCCCAGCCATCCACATGCCCAGCGGTTGAATGCTAGCTTGGCTAAATTGCTAGCACTTCAACTGCTGCCTTTTCAGTTGGTAGTCTCTGCCCCCTTCCGTGAGTTTGTGGAATGTGCGGTTCCTCAGTGGCAGGTTCCCAAATGCCACTTTTTCTCATGGAAGGCGATTTCGGCTCTCTACCGGCATGTGGAAGGCAATGTCTTGGCCTCGCTGGACTGGGCAGTCAGCGGTAAGGTGCATATTACCGCTTACTCATGGTCCAGCGGGCATGGACAGGGACGTTACCTATCTTTCACGGCGCATTAGGTGACTCTGCTGGCAGCTGGGAAGGATGAAGGACAAGGTGCAGTAGTGTTGGAGGTTGTCCCGCCACCACGCCTCCAAAATGCTATTACTGGTGATTCTGACACACCTCTCTCCTCCATCCCCTCCTCTTCTTCTTCCTCCATGGCCTCTTCCTGTGCTTTGTCCTCGGAACCAGCGGTGCTCCGTAGGCGTTCAAGGGGCTACGCAAGTATGCGGGCAAAAAGATGCCATGCGGTGCTTGAGCTGGTGTGCTTGGGGGACAGGAGCCACACTGGGGCAGAGATTCTGTCAGCTCTGCAGGGGCAGGCTCAGAGGTGGTTGACGCCATGCCAGCTTAAGCCAGAAAAGGTGGTTTGCGACAATGGCACCAATTTCCTCTCCGCCCTCCGACAGGGACAACTGACCCATGTGCCCTGTTTTGCTCACGTTCTTAACTTGGTGGTGCAGCGGTTCTTGGGCAGGTACCCGGGCTTACAGGAGGTCCTGAAGCAGGCCAGGAAACTGTGTGCATTTCCGCCATTCATATAATGCCAGTGCTCGGCTGGCTGACCTCCAAAAGGAATACAACCTGCCCAAGAACTGCTTGATCTGTGACATGCCCACCAGGTGGAACTCTACGTTGGCCATTCTGCAGCGGCTGCACATGCAGCAGAGGGCCATCAATGAGTATCTGTTGCAATATGGCACCAGGACAGGGTCAGGGAAACTTGGATTTTTTCCCCACGCCAGTGTGCCATGATCAGGAATAATGGAATAATGGACAGGGCACTTGAGGCAGAACAGAGGGAGAAAGAGGAGGACTTCCTTACCTCTCAAGGCCCCCTTTATCCAGACAGTGTTCCTGCTGGCCCGCCTATCACACAGGAAGAGGACGAGGAGGGGGAGGAGGAGGAGGATTGTGTCAGCATGGAGGTGGAGCCTAGCACTCAGCATCAGCAGCAGTCTTCAAGGGATCAATTACAGTCCCAAGAAACACATGGACTTGTACGTGGCTGGGAGGAGGTGGCTGCGGATCATGTCGTCCTCAGTGACCCAGAGGACTCTTCACCGAATGCCTCAGCAAACCTACGCTGCATGGCCTTCCTGATCCTGCAAAGCCTGTGGAAGGATCCTCGTATTCGTGCTATCAAGGAGAGGGATCATTACTGGCTGGCAACCCTCCTTGATCCACGTTACAAGGGTAAGGTTGCGGACCTTATTGTGGCGTCGCAGAGGGAGCAGAGGATGAAACATCTTCTGGAGGCCTTGCAGAATGGTCTGTGCAACGCGTTTCTAGAGACTGGGAGGTTACAAATTCCTGGTTCTGGGCAATGTGTTGCTGAGGCTATTTTTTAGTCCACAGCCCCAAGGTATGATCGGTTCCAGCAACCATCGCCAGCGTCTGTTTTACATGGTGCAGGAATACCTAGGGGCAAGATCAGACTTGGACACCTTTCCCACCGAAAATCCACTGGGTTACTGGGTCTTGAGGATGGATCACTGGCCAGAGCTTGCACAGTATGCAATTGAGCTACTGGCCTGTCCTGCATCCAGCGTTCTTTCGTAATGCACATTCAGTGCTGCTGGAGGCTTTGTAACCGATCACAGGGTGCGCCTGTCCACCGACTTGGTCGATCGACTGACCTTCATAAAAATGAATCAGTCTTGGATCACCACCAGCTACCAAGCACCTGATGCTGATGTAACAGAATAATTTTCTTTGAAATGTCATATCCCTTCAAGACTGCCTATGCTGATGCAGAGGGACTATCCTGTTATTCTGAGTGACTATCCTCTTCCTCCTCAATGATCATGCTGATAGCATGTAAGAACATTTTTGTTTCTGGGCACCGCCACCAGTGGCTAAGGCCCAATTTTTAAGCCCCTGTTTAACAGGGGCATGTAATTACAATTTTTAATGCAATATTTTGCAGCAGGGCTCATTCCTGCTCTCCAACTAGAGTATCTGTGAGGGGTTGCAGTGTTGTGGCACCAGCACCAGTGCCTAAGGCCCAATTTTTCTGCCCCTGTTTAACAGGGGCGTGTAATTACAATTTTTGATGCAATACTTTGCAGCAGGGCTCATTGCTGCGCTCCAACTAGAGTATCTGTGAGGGGTTGCAGTGTTGTGGCACCAGTGCCTAAGGCACAATTTTTATGTCCCTGTTCAACAGGGGCATGTAATTACAATTCTTGATCTAATAATTCACAGCAGGGCTAATTCCTGCGCCCACCAAGAGTAACTGTGAGGGCTTACAGTGTTGTGGCAACACCACCACCACCAAAAGGCCCAATTTTTCTGCCCCTGTTCAACAGGGGCATGTAATCACAATTCTTGATCTAATATTTCACAGCTGGGCCCATTCCTGTGCCCACCAAGAGTAACTGTGAGGACTTACAGTGTTGTGGCACCAGCACCACCACCAAAGGCCCAAATTTTCCTACCACTGTTCAACAACGGCATGTAATTACAATTCTTGATATAATAGTTCACAGCAGGGCGTTCCAGCGCCCACCAAGAGTAACTGTGAGGGCTTACAGTGTTGTGGCAACACCAACACCTAATGCCGCGTACACGCGACCGTTTTTCCTGTCATGGAAAAAAACAATGTTTTTCTCTCAAGCCTGCCTTGCATACAAACGTTCATGAAAATAAAACGCTCGAGCAAAGCGCGGTGACGTACAACACGTACGACGGCACTATAAAGGGGAAGTTCCATTCGAATGGCGCCACCCTTTGGGGCGCTTTTGCTGATCCTCGTGTTAATAAAGATTGGTGAGAGACGATTTGCGCTTTTTAGTCTTCGTGCTTTTCAATCCATTACAGCGTGACGAATGTGCTATCTCCATTACGAACGCTAGTTTTACCAGAACGAGCGCTCCCGTCTCATCACTTGATTCTGAGCATGCGCGTTTTTTTTCCCGTCATAAAAGCATACACACGACCGTTTTTCACGACGTTAAAAAGAACGACGTGAAAAGCGACGAGAGAAAATAGAGCAGGTTCTGTCGAGAAAAATGCTCTGGAGCATACACACAACCGTTTTTCACGACCATTTTTAAAAATGGCATTTTTTTCGTCATGAAAAACAGTCGTGTGTACGCGGCATCAGGGCCAAATTTCTGCAGAGTATATACGGCAGGTCCCTACTTTCAAACATCCAACTTACAAATGACTCCTACTTGCAAACGGAATGAGACAACAGGAAGTGAGAGTAACTCTACCCCTAGGAAGGGAAATTCTCTCCTGTAAAGCCCCATACACACTATCAGTTTTCCTGCAGGTTTTTGTCTTCAGGTTTACCAAAACCATGTAGTGCAAGGGCCTGCCTGATTGCATACGAATTGAAACTCTTAAGGTTTGACCTCATATTAGATGGTTTTGGTAAACCTGAAGACAAAAACCTGCAGGAAAACTGATAGTGTGTATGGGGCTTAAGAGTTAATATGGGAAAAGGGTGTCCTCTCTCCACTGATACGTTATCACCAATCCTTGTTTCAATATAAACCCCAAATTTTCAAAAAACATTTGTCATTGGGATGGAAAGTGAGGTAAAATGTGCACAGACAGCAAAAAAAATGTTACAGGGGTGATAACCCTTCCCTATGTTTTCCAAAAAGCTTAAAAATTGATTTTTTCGCTGTACACTTTAAAAATGTACCAGTTCAAAATTACAAAAAGATTCTACGTAACAACAAACCTACAGTCCCTGTCTTGTTTGCACCGCCTGTATACTGCTATTCAAAATATTTAGGGCCTGGGGGCCCCACAACTTTCCTTTTTTTAATTTGGGTGCAGGGTTCCCCTTAATATCCATACAAGACCCAAAGGGGCTGATAATGGGCTGGGGGTGGGGGGGGGGGATAACCATGCCATTTTTCTCAATGATTTTCATCCATATTGCCGGGACCAGACATTACATTAAAGCCGCAAGCAGTTTTAAATGACTTTTTTTCCTTTAGAAATGTAATTTTGTGCAGGGACAGTTCTAAACACGGGAAACACATGCCACTTCACAGGCATACTATAGACACCCACCAGGAACGATATTTAAAAAAAAAAATTCCACTTTAAGCATCATTAAAATCACTGCTCACGAAAAAATGGCAGTTTTTAAAATGTTTTTTTGCATTGATACATGTACCCTGGGGCAGGACCCTGGTCCCCAAACCCTTTTTAGGACAATAACTTGCATATTAGCCTTCATAATTAGCACTTTTGATTTTGAATGTTCGAGTCCCATAGACTTTAATAGGGTTCTAAAGTTTGCGCGAACTTTCGGTCCGTTCGCAGGTTCTGGTGCGAACCGAACCGGGGGTGTTCGGCTCATCCCTAGTCTACACTGATCCTTTATCACCAATCCTTGTTTCCCTAAAAAATCTGAATTTTCAAAATCCAATTGTCATTGGGCCAGAAAGTGAGGTGAAATCTTCTGAACAGGGGCACAGACAGCAAAACAAATGTTACAGGGGTGATGAAAACCCTTCCCTAGGATATCCAAAAAGCTTAAAAAATTTTTGGCTGGAGCTACACTTACAAAATGTACCTGTTCCAAATTACAAACAGATTCAACTTAAGAACAAACCTACAGTCTCGGTCTTGTTTGGACCGCCTGTATACTGCTGTTCAGAGTATATAGGGCCTGGGGGCCCCACGCCTTTTCTTTTTTTAATTTGGGTGCGGGGTTCCCCTTAATATCCATACAAAACCCAAAGGGCCTGATAATGGGCTGGGGGGTTTCCCATGCCGTTTTTCTCAATAATTTTCATCCATATTGCCAGGACCCGACATTACATTACAGCCGCAAGCAGTTTTAAATTACTTTTATTCCTTTAGAATGTCATTTTGTGCAGGGACTGTTATAAACACGGGAAACAGGCGTCACTTTACAGGCATACTATAGACACTCTCCAGGTACGATATTTAAAGGAATATTTCACTTTTATTTTTTCACTTTAAGCATTATTAAAATCACTGCTCCCAAAAAAACTGCAGTTTTTAAAACTTTTTTTTTGCATTGATACATGTCCCCTGGGGCAGGACCTGGGTCCCCAAACACTTTTTATGACAATAACTTGCATATTAGCCTTTAAAATTCGCACTTTTGATTTCTCACATTCGAGTCCCATAGACTTTAACGGTGTTCGAAAGTTTGTGCGAACTTTCGGTCCGTTCGCATGTTCTGGATGCGAACCGAACCGGGGGGTGTTCGGCTCATCCCTAACAAGGAGATGTTGGGATGATCCAGATTGTAAAACGGGGGAAAGGGGTATAGATAGCTCCGGGGCTGGTCAAAAGGAATCAAAGTGAGCACAAATGGGAGAAATAACAGGCAGTTTCACGGTACATGAAAAATTGGCCAATCGGGAGCTGAAACTGTGGGGCAAAAAGCCAAAAAAATCCCGTTCACAGGGGGAGGAAGAGGGATGACCACCGGCTGCTTAGGTAGGAGCAGGGCCAGCCATGTCATGATGTTCCAGACAGGACCGCAGCAAAATCTTCAAAGAATTGGGCCTTGCCATCACAGATCACTTGGAGTCTTGCCGGGAACAGCATTGCATAGGTGAGGTGGTGAATGCGTAGTTGACGCTTAGCCTCAATGAACTGTGCCCTCTTCCTTTGCACCTCGGCGGAGAAGTCTGGAAACACAGCAATGTGTATATTACCGAATGGGATATTGCCTTTCTCTCACGGGATAGGCGCATAATAGTGTCACGATCACGGTAGTTTAAAAGCTTGGCTATGAAGGTGAGTGGGGGAGCACCGGATGGTGGAGGGCAAGCAGCCAGGCGATGATCACCATGAACGTTGATGAGAAGGCTTTTCTGCTGAAGGTTTTGATAAGCAGTTGCTCAAGAAAGGAGGGGGGTCAGAGCCTTCTGCCCTCTCAGGCAGACCCACAAAATTGAGGTTGCATCTGCAGTGTCTGTTCTCCATATCGTCTTGTTTACTCAGAACAGCACTAAGTTGATGTTGCAGCCATTCAGTAGTTATCTGCAATGGCGGGATTTCGGTTTCTATGTGACCGACCTGGCGTTCTGTATCAGTTGCTCTCTCCCTTAATTTGTGGATGTCCTGTCGGATAAGAGACATGTCGACTTTCACCTCCTCTATTTTAGAGGTGAGAGTAGTCTGACATAGAGAGATGGCCTCTAAGATTCTGGTGGTGTCCCCCGAAGGTTGTTCTACCTCCTCTGTGGTGGGGGTGATGTCATCTTCCTCTGCTGGGTCTCGCCCCTCGTAGCAATATTTGTCCAGCTTTTCCAGGGCCTTGGAGACCCATTTTGGCGTCAACATGGATGTGGGTGCACTGAGAGACACTGTAGGCAGCCTGTCAGTGTATTAGAGGAAGGATTACCCCCCAGGATCAGTGTAAAGGATAGGTTTTCAGATGGGGCTCTCACTCTGCTCACCCTACGCCATGCAGCTCCAGGCCACGCCCCCAAAGTGTTGAAGTGGTTAACCACCACATGAAGGTGGTTTGTTTTGTCAAGACCCTGTTCCAGCAGGGCAGAAAATCTAAATCAAATAACAGGATTTCCTGAATACTCAGGCTGTGGCGGTTGTACAACAGAGAAGACCTGAAAGGGAGATCGAGGGGCAGTGTCACGTACCTTACAGCGGAGTCCGAGAGGGTGAGGGTGGCCTCTTGCACGGTTCCGGTCCAAGCACCCCTGGTGGTGGATACAGGGAGTGCAGGGGCACGAAAGGGTGCAAGTGCCTGCAGGTTAGGGTTGAAGCTTGGAGACACAGGAACTTCTGTAGAGAAAATGTAGAAGCCAGACACCAGATCCGTTCAGGGAGAACCAGGTTGGATAAAGCATAGCTCTTTTATTCATATAGAAGTTAAGTATAGAAACTTGATATTATTGTTGTCCTTTAGCTATATTATTGACTTTGCAGGGCCCTGCAACAGTCTACTGTACCTTATATCACTAAGTAAAGAATATCTGTCACGTACCTGGTAGTGGAGCTCAACGTGCAGGGAGCGGCCTCTCGTAAGCCTCTGGCTCAAGAACCCCTGGTAGAGCAGACAGGAGCTCGAGAGAACAAAGGGGCACAAGTGCCTGGGAGGTAAGCTGGTGTAGAGGGCTGATGCAGCAGCAGGGAGGTGCACTGTAGTCCGTAGCAGAATACAGCAGCTGGGAGGTGCACTGTAGTCCGCAGCAGGTTGCAGCAGCAGGAAGCTGCACTGTAGTCCATAGCAGGATACAGCAGCTGGGAGGTGCACTGTAGTTCCGCAGCAGGTTGCAGCAGCAGGGAGGTGCACTCTAGTCCGTAGCAGGATACAGCATCTGGGAGGTGCACTGTAGTCCGCAGCAGGTTACAACAGCAGGGAGATGCACTGTAGTCAGTAGCAGGATACAGAAGCTGGGAGGTGCACTGTAGTCCGCAGCAGGTTGCAGCAGCAGGGAGGTGCAGAAGCAGGATCCAAAGAATAGTCAAAGTCCAGGCCGGGTCAGTTCATCAGGCGGGCAGCAATCAGGTATAAAGGGTAAGCAGGAACATAGTCAGGACAAGCCGGGATCAAGACAGGCAGCAAGCAGGGTAGTCAAAGGAGAGCCGGATCAGGTAATAAGTCCAATAATCAGAAGTACAGATAGCAGGGGTATCAGGAACGCTGTAGACCGGACAGCAAGGCAGCAGAGTGTCTGACTTCTTTAAATAGTGTATTTTGGTGTTGAACGCTGTCACAGCGTGCGTGTGCGCACCACCGCGCGCACACCGCTCACGGTATCGCGCATGCGTCGAACGGTTGTTTCGCGCACAGGCATTCCCCTGACACTGCTGTTGCTAGGCAGATTACCAAAACGTCTTTCCTGACATTGCCCCCCCCACCAAGGGGCAGCCTCCGGATGCCCAACTGGGCCATCTTACTTGGGTGAGATCTTTTAAAGTCCCGAATTAGTCTTTCAGCATGGACATTAATCTCTGGTTCCCATGAGTTCTCCTCTGGGCCGTAACCCTTCCACTTCACCAGATACTGAACCTGGTTACGTCTTTTCCTGCAATCCAGGATGGACTCCACCTCGAATTCCCGCTCCCCATTGATGAACACTGGTTCAGGAGGACCGGTATTCCGGTTAGTGAAGGTGTCCGGGACTGCAGGTTTGAGCAAAGCCACATGGAAGACTGGGTGTATCTGGAAAGACTCTGGTAATTTTAATTCATAGGCCACCTCATTGATCTTCCTAGTTACTTGAAAGGAACCCACGAACTTAGGACCTAATTTCTTAGATGGGCATGCCAATTTCAAATTCAAGGTGGACAGCCAAACTTTTCCCCCAGGTGCTAGGTTGAGCTCCCCTCTCCTCCTCCTGTCAAACACATCCTTGTTCTATTCCTGAGTTTTAGCCATTGTCTCCTGGAGTAGTTTATTATTGGTTGTAAAGAAGTTCAGGGTTTCTTGAGCAGCTGGTACTGTACACTCCGGAATGTTGTTAGACAGAATAAAAAGGTGGAAACCATAGTTTGCAAAGAATGGGGACTGTTTGGTGGCGGAGTGAACAGAGTTATTGTAAGTGAACTCGGCAAGAGGTAATAGGAAGCCCAATCTTCCTGGGAGAAGCTTGAGAAACAAGGCAGATATTGCTCGAGCGTTTGATTTGTACGCTCAGTCTGACCGTTGGTCTGAGGGTGATATGCAGAAGAGAAGAAAAGGTAAATTTTCAGGGATCCGCATAGTGCTCTCCAGAATCTTGACGTAAACTGCACCCCCCGATCAGATATGATGTTTGCAGATATGCCGTGGAGCCTTACTATCTCCTTGATGAATACTTTTGCAGTCTCTAAGGCAGAGGGTGTACCCATCATAGGCAGAAAGTGAGCCATCTTAGAGAGCCTATCTACTACCACGAAGATGGTGGTGTAATCTTCCGAGGAAGGTAGCTCGACGATAAAATCCATAGAGATCATCCTCCATGGTTTCTCTGGAACAGGTAGTGGCTTCAACAGCCCCCAAGCCCTGGTCTTGCTGCCCTTGTTTTGAATGCAGGTGGTGCAAGACTCCACATAGCATCTGCAATCTTGAAGTAGCTGCGGCCACCAAAATGTACGCTGGAGAAGCTCGGAAGTCTTGTGTACACCAAAGTGGCCGGCAAATTTGTGGTCATGACAGGACTTAAGAACTGCTACCCGTAGTTGCTGGGGCACGAAAATCGTATCCTTGTTCCAAAATAGATCATCCCTTAACTGTAGGGCAAGGTCTGATGGCGGAGGAGTTTCTGAAGAAGCCTGTCTAATTTGGGACAAGAGGTCTCCCTGCAGCATGAGGAAGTTTCCTGGGGCTAGGATGGTGTCTGGAGATGAGAGGACTTCAGGTTCACTAAACATCCGGGAAAGTGCGTCCAGTTTGGTGTTTCTTGACCCAGGTCTTTAGGTAATATGAAACAAGAATCGGGTAAAAAAGAGTGCCCACCTGGCCTGGCGTGGTTTCAGTCTTTTGGCAACTTTCAAATATTCCAGATTCTTATGGTCGGTGTAGATCAGGATAGGATGTGCCGCTCCCTTCAGGAGGTAACGCCACTCCTCGAGTGCAGATTTAATTGCTAGAAGTTCTCTGTCCCCGACGTCGTAATTCCTCTCAGCTTCTGATAACTTGCGAGAGTAGAACGCAACTGGGTGCAACAGAGCTTTGGGTCCCTGTCTCTAAGAAAGTACCGCTCCAACTGCTACCTCAGAGGCATCCACTTCCAAGATGTAGGGTAAAGCCGGATCGGGGTGTTTCAGGACAGAGGCTGAAATGAACAGGTCCTTTAGGGTGGTGAAAGCGGCCTAAACTTCAGAAGACCAGTGGAACCGGGTACCTTGTCTAGTTAGACTTGTGATGGGGGAAATGATGGTGGAAAATCCCTTCATAAATTTTCGATAAAAGTTTGCGAAGCCCACAAAACGCTGAATCCCTTTCTTATTGGTGGGGGCCGGCCAGTCCAGAATGGCAGTGACTTCCTGGGGGTCCATCTTAACGCCTTCCACTGAAATAATCAATCCCAGGAACTGGATACTCTGTCGCTCAAACTCGCACTTTTCAGGTTTAGCGTACAAGCCATGTTGACGAAGCCGAGTTAGTACTTTTCTGACATGCTCTCGATGATTAGGCAGGGAAGAGGAAAAGATCAGACTATCGTTCAAATAGATTATGACGAACAGGTCTAGGTAGTCTCTGAAGATGTCATTAACGAAGTGTTGGAATGTGGCGGGAGCGTTGCAAAGGCCGAAGGGCATGACCAGATATTCAAAGTGCCCAAATCTGGTGCGGAATGCAGTCTTCCATTCATCGCCACTTCGAATGTGGACTAGGTTATAGGCTCTGCGGAGGTCCAACTTGGTGAAGATAACTGCAGTTCCGAGTCTTTGGAACAGTTCGGGCACCAAAGGAAGGGGGTACCTGTTCTCAATCGTGATCTTGTTTAAGTCTCGTAATCTACGCAGGGACGTAGAGAGTGATCTTTCTTCTCCACAAAGAATATTCCAGCTCCTGCGGGAGAGGTGGAAGGGCGTATGAATCCCTTCTCCAGGTTATCATCTAAGTAAGTCTTTAGAGTTCCCAGCTCCAGTTCGGACAAGGGAAAGATCCTCCGAAAAGGAATCTCTGCCCCAGGGAGAAGTTCAATTGGGCAGTCGTAGGGCCTATGTGGGTAGAGTCTCTGCGCCCTTTTTACTCAAAACATCCAGGAAACTGTGGTAGACCTCTGGGACAAGCTGACGGTTCTCAACATCTGTTTCCAGGCACAGTAAAGGAGACGGGGTATCAGTAGTTTCCTGTAGACGGTGTTGGCGGCAGTAGGAAGAAGGGAAACGGATTCTCCCAGAATTCCAGTCGATTTGCGGGTTATGGGCCCTCAGCCACGGCATGCCCAGAATGATAGGGAATAGAGGGGATTCGATAATGTCGAAGCAGAGAAGTTCCTGATGGTTGTTGGCAATAGTGGTGTTCAGGGGAACCGTTTGTCGTGTGACAGGGCCAGATCTAATAGCCGATCTGTCGGCTAAATGGACAGAAAGTTCCTTGGATCTGGGTCATAGAGGAACTTGGTATTTGATGGCGAAGGATAAGTCCATAAAGCCGCTGCAAGCACCGGAATCAATAATGGCGGGGGCCCGAATATTCCCTCCTGGAAGCTGTAGAGAAATGGAGATAGCCAGGTGAGTGGTGTTGTTAACCAAGGCAGGTGAGATAGAGGAGGAGAGGTAAGAGCACTTACGGAGCTTTGCGGGGCAAGTCCTCACATAATGTCCCGGTTCCCCGCAGTAGAGGCAAAGGTTATTGGTCCGTCGGCGTTGATGCTCCTCAGGAGTGAGTGAAGGTCGGAGCAGCCCCAGTTGCATCGGTTCAGAGGTATCGATGAAGGTGCGTACAGGAGTAAGAGGAGTGGAGTGAGAAGAGTTGGGCACACGTGGTAACATTCACACCGGGTGAGAAGGCCCTGATGTTTGCTCGGCCCTTCGTTCTCTCAACCGTCTATCTATCTGAATAGACTAGAGGATTAGAGCATCAAGCGTTGCTGGTATGCTAACCCGGGCCAGTTCATCTTTTAGAGGTTCAGAGAGACCCATGCGGAACTGGTGACGCAGGGCAGCGTCATTCCAGTTGGTACCGGAACTCCAACGCCTGAATTCTGACACATAGTCCTCCGCTGCCCTATGACCCTGTTGCAGTGAACATAGTGCTGCTTCTGCGGTGGCTGCTAGTTGCGGATCCTCATAGAGGAGGTCCATTGCCTGGAAGAAAGTACTTAAGAGGTTGAGACAGACGTCCTTGTGTTCTAAGAGGCGGTGGGCCCATGTCTGAGGTTCGCCTGACAGTAGAGCAATAACAAAGCCCACCTTTGTGGATTTAAGGGAGAAGGTCCTGGGCTGTAGAGCGAAAAAAAGTTTGCAAGCATTGCGAAAAGCTCTGTACTTGCTAGGGTCCCCGGAAAACCTTTCCGGAGTGGGGACCCTGGGCTCAGGCGGCAACATCACAACTGAAGGTGCAGGAGAAACTCCAGATTCTCCAGGAGCCGTGGTGGACAGGGTCTGGACACGCTCCTCCAAATGGGTATAGCCTTCCTGCAGGTTTCTGACTGCTGTAGTAAGTCCATCCAGGCGACGGCATAGGTCCTTCATGGGAGAGGCTCCCTGCGTGGGCTCGGACATGGCTGTCCAGTACTGTCACGTACCTGGTAGTGGAGCCAAACGTGCAGGGAGCTGCCTCTCGTAAGCCTCTGGCTCCAGAACCCCTGGTAGAGCAGACAGGAGCTCGAGAGAACAAAGGGGCACAAGTGTCTGGCAGGTAAGCTGGTGTAGAGGGCTGATGCAGCAGGGAGGTGCACTGTAGTCTGTAGCAGGTTACAGCAGCAGGGAGAAACACTGTAGTCAGTAGCAGGATACAGCATCTGGGAGGTGCACTGTAGTCCGCAGCAGGTTGCAGCAGCAGGGAGGTGCAGAAGCAGGATCCAAAGAATAGTCAAAGTCCAGGCCGGGTCAGTTCATCAGACGGGCAGCAATCAGGTTTAAAGGGTAAGCAGGAACGTAGTCAGGACAAGCCGGGATCAAGACAGGCAGCAAGCAGGGTAGTCAAAGGAGAGCCGGATCAGATAATAAGTCCAATAATCAGAAGTACAGATAGCAGGGGTCTCAGGAATGCTGTAGACTGGACAGCAAGGCAGCAGAGTGCCTGACTTCTTTAAATAGTCTATTTTGGCTGCGAACGCTGTCACAGTGCGCGTGTGCGCATGCACCCACTTGCGCTATCGCGCATGCGGCGAACGGTTCTTCCGCGCACAGGCATTCCCCTGACACTGCTGTTGCTAGGCAGATTACAAAAACGTCTTTCCTGACAATATCTTTGTTTAAACTGTGTGGAGTGTTATATTACCACAAGGAGGCAGCCAATACAGGTAACAGATTTCAACCTGCAATTGTATTGTTTGTGTGGCATTGTGGTCCCCGGTTGTCAGTGAGTTCCACAATCCTGTGGCGTACTAGTTGTGCCGAGGGAGGGTTAGAGCCAAGTTATTGGGGTTGATAGCAGAACAGTACAGAACCAAACCAGCAGCTCTCTTAACTGGGGGTAGTGCTACACGTGGGGGCTCGTCCGGGATTTTAAGTACTCTGCAATCAAACCCCACCCCATAAGTGCCAGCATGGATCCTTTCATTGTGGACCAGTGGTGCGAATCAGTGGGCGCCCGATTGGACGTTAGCATGGTAGTTGAACTCAATGGCAAGGACTGGCAGCAGGAAGAAGTTGCTGAGATTATCAAGACATTATCCCCACATAGGAAAGCATGGGTGCTGGGCCTCAGGCCAGATCAAGGGACTTCTACCACCCATGTCCTGTTGGAGTGTAGAGAGGGGATACCAGAAAGTTTCAGAGGCAGGAGTGTACCCTTGGGAGGAACGACCAAGCTGGGTATAGTCCACTCAGGGGCTTCAAGTGAAGAGTTCCCTGGTACTGGTCAGGAAGAACAAGAAGAAGGAGCTATGACCCCCCCAACACCCCTGACCTTGATTGGCCCCGAACTCCTTAATGCTTTGGGAGACTTGGTGTCCAAGTGCCAACGGAACAACACAGTATGCGTGGAGTCTGGATATCGAAAACTGAGAATCTTCTCTGGAAGACAGCCTGTTCCGACTGGCGACGAAGAGTTTGATACCTGGATTGAGCAGGCCATGCAGGCTCTGGAAGGATGGGAACTGCCAGAGGCCCAGAAGAAGCAGCGCATAAATGAAAGCTTAAGAGGAGCTGCTGTGGAAGCTGTCAAGAATCTGAGGTTCAGTAATGCCACTTGTACAGCCTACGATTACTTGGTCATGTTGCAGGAGGAGTTCGGACAGTTGGAAAAGTCTGTTGACCTCATTTATCAGTTTGAACACACTCTCCAACAGCCAGGAGAGCGCCTTTCTGAGTATGACAGGAGATTGAACAAGATGTTGTGCCAGATAGTTTTGAAGAAAGGAAACCCTCTGCTATAGACCAAGCTAGGATGCAGCAAATCCTAAGAGGGGCTCTACGTTCTGACCCAGTTTGGCTCCACTTGAAGACCTCAGTGGGTGTCATGTCGTTAAGTTACCCTGACCTCATCAGGGTGGTGAGGGATGAAGAGGCGTTGTTGAATGACCAACCAGCAACCATCCAACCTATCTCTACCCCTTCAGCTGGGGTCAGATCTGCAATGACTATGCAATGACTATGGAATTGGGCTCTGAAGTAGCTGTCCTAAAATCTCAGATGACACAAATGATGGAAATGCTGACTTCACCAATGGCGAATGCTTCAGGAGCAAGCGAGGAAGGAGGAATCACGACGAAAGTGGTTTAGACTGCAGCCACCTCCCTATATAAATATCCAAAGGATGAGGAAGTCTGTTTCAACTGTGGAGGGACAGGACACTATAGACAAGTGTGCCCCAGCCCAAAGAAAACAGTGTCACCATATCGAAAGCCGGTGGAAAACTTCAGAGGGCCCCTGTGAAGGAGTCAACCAGGTGCCCGTCAGTCCCAGCCAACTCCAAAAAGTTCAACAACACAAGGCGACAGCAGAGGAAGAGTAGTCTCTTACCAAACACTCCTGTTGTCGCCTCTGAGAGACATAACACCTCTCTCTCAACCTTCAAAAATGCTCAACGGCGGGAGATCAGTGAATACCAGGCCCAACAAGAATTGAGGTCTAGAAAAAGGCTAACAAAGAAAAGAGGAAAGAAAGTACAGGCTACAGAGCCAAGCAAGGAGACTCCACCAAAGAAACTCCCTGTCAAATTAGTGGGGCCCTCCCCAATAGTATCAATTCAGGTGGAAGGAATCTATACAAGAGCCCTCCTCGACCCTGGAGCCCAAGTAACTCTGCTGTACAGAGACTTTTACCATAAGCACCTTAGACATCTACCTTTACAAAAGCTCGAAGATCTGGAGATATGGGGCATTGGGACACAGAGTTTCCCTTATGATGGATACCTCCCAATTAGGTTAACTTTTGACCCCTCAGTGGCGGGAGAAATGGAGACCTTCGACACTCTAGCTGTTGTTTGTCCTCGACCGCCAGGAGCCAACAAGAGTTCCCTCATTATAGGGACCAACACTGACCTGGTCAGGAGACTGTTGACACCGGTGGCCCAAGAGCAGGATACCTCAGCCCCGAGAGTCTACCCTATGCTGCAGCAGGCCTACAAGCGTTTGGTGTTGGAGAAAAATGCACCAAAAGAAGGGGTCGGAAAGATTTGGAAGTTGGATCGGACGGAGAAGGTGTTACAGCCGGGAGAAGTGGCTTGTCTGAGAGCCTCTGTCAAGCTGACTTGGGAGCAACCCAGGCCCTTTGTCATTCTTGAACCGGATCCGCAAGAGAATCAAAGGGGGCTGAAATTAATCCCCGAAGTGGTCCCGCTGAAGGCCCTCAAGAAAAGTAACGGGAGGATCTCAGTGAGCGTTAGGAATACTGCCACTACACCTGTGAGGAGACCGGCCAGAATGCTGTTAGGCCAGGTGAACCCCGCCACCCCAGTTGCCATATCTGACTTGGAGAAGGAGGACAAGGGTTAAGTCACTGTGGAGAAACTCTGCTCTGAAGACACGACCCTCCCAACAGCATGGAAGGAGAGGGCCAAGGCCCAACTTACTAGATGGCAGAAGATCTTCTCGAAGAATGAATTTGATGTGGGCTGTGCGAGGAGTGCCACCCACAAGATTCGTCTGCAGGAAGACAAGCCGTTTAGGGAAAGGGTCAGACGGATCCCTTTGGCTGATTTAGAAGATCTGCGTGAGCAACTAGCAGAACTTAAGAGGAAAGGCATTATCCGAGGGTCCAGAAGTTCCTACGCCTCTCCAATAGTGGTGGTCCGAAAGAAGAATGGGTCACTGAGGCTGTGTATAGACTACCAAACACTTAACAGAAGGACTATACCTGATCAGTATACCACCCCCCCCCGAATAGAGTTTGTCGGGGGCCAAGTGGTTCATTGTTATGGATTTAAAGAGTGGGTATTATCAAATTCCCATGCATGCCGAAGATTAGGAGAAAACTGCCTTCATCACTCCAGTGGGGTTTTTCGAGTTTAACCATATGCCTCAGGGCTTGTCAGGAGCTCCAGCCACCTTCCAAAGACTTATGGAGAAAACGGTGGGAGATATGAACCTGATTGAGGTGCTAGTATACCTAGACGACATTATTGTGTTCGGAAGAACTCTGGAAGAACACGAAGAGCGTCTAGAAAAGGTCCTGAAGAGGCTCCATGATGAAAGCTTTCTTTGGAGAAGTGCCAGTTCTACCAGCCCACAGTCCATTATCTGGGCCACATCGTGTCCGCAGAAGGGATATCCACACACCCAGGAAAGCTGGAGGCAGTTACGTCTTGGCCCAGGCCCACCAACGTGACTGAACTCCTATTATAGAAGGTTTGTGGAGGGATTTGCCAAGATTGCCCGGCCCCTGAATGACCTGTTGAAGACTGAGGAGGAAGATGATGTCCCAGAAGCAGTTAAGCCAGTAAAACCCACCACAGGAAGCCTAAAGAGTCCATCCAGGGCCAGTGGACCACCAAGTGTGAAGAGGCCTTCGTCCAACTGAAGGAGAGCCTAACCACTGCCCCCCGTTTTGGCCTACGCAGATACCACAAAACCCTATGAGTTGCATATGGATTCCAGTCGAGACGGGCTACCAAGAGCACGATGGTTAGTTGAGGCCTGTTGCCTACGTGAGTAGAAGTTTGGCCCCTGCTGAGAAGAACTACCCCACGCACAAGCTGGAATTCCTGGTCCTAAAGTGGGCTCTAGTAGACAAGTTGAAAGACTATTTGTATGGGGCTGAATTTGTGGTCAAGACGGATAACAATCCTCTCACTTACCTCCTTACCACCGCCAAACTGGATGCAACAGGACACAGATGGTTGGCTGCCCTTTCTGGTTTCACCTTCAGTTTGAAATACAGACCTGGAGCTGGAAATAGAGATGCAGATGCCCTGTCCAGAAGATCCCATGCCCTCAGTGACTCTACTGAAGAATGGGCTCAGTTGACCCCAGAAGGGGTGCGAGCCCTATACCAGGGAGCGGAACTTCAGGCCAGCGGAGGATCCAGGGCTGAAGAGATCGGAGTCTCAGTTGTTGGAGTGCCCAGATACTTTTGTGATATAACTCAAGTTGGAGAAGAGGGCCTACCTAAGTTGTCAAGAAAAGATCTAAGGAGAGATCAATTGGAAGACCCTCTAGGAAAGTTAGTAATGAAGGCTTTGGAAAATCAGTGTACGGATATGCTTTCAACAGACCCTTCTAAGGAAGCTTGACTGATGAGGAGAGAGTGGGACTGGCTACAAATACATCAAGGGGTGGTCTACTGAAGGGGCCCCTCTGATGATCCAGAGGACAAATGGCAACTGTTCTTGCCTGACTGCTCTCCATGATGATCACGGTCACCTGGGATCTAAAAGAACTTTCCACCTTGTGAGTGACCGGTTTTATTGGCCCTGTATGCGGGCCGAAGTCGAAGGGTACTGTCACTCTTGTGCCCAATGCATACAAAGGAAGACCCTGCCTCGTCATTGCGCCCCAATGGGCCACCTACAAAGTCAGGGACCCTTGGACTTGGTATGCATTGATTTGGACAAGGAAATGTTTTAGTGGTAACGGACCATTTCACTAGATATGCCCAAGCATTTCCCACCAAGGACCAGAAGGCCTCGACAGTAGCAAAAGTACTGGTGGAGAAGTTCTTCATGCACTATGGCCTGCCCCAACGCCTTCATTCAGATCAAGGACGAGACTTTGAGAGCAGACTGATAAGAAAATTGTTAGATTTGTTGGGCATTACCAAAACCAGGACATCTCCTTACCACCCACAGGGGGATGCTCAGTCTGAACGGTTCAACAGGACCCTTCTAGACATGTTGGGGACACTGGAGCAAGCATGTAGCTGCTATTGTACATGCCTACAACAGTACCACCAGCGATGCCCCCGGATACTAGCCATATCGGCTGATGTTTGGGAGGGAAGCTCGGTTACCAGTGGATCTGGCCTTCGGCACATCACTGGACCATACTTCATGGCATTCCACAAGGGATATGTGGACCGGTTACGGAAGAGTCTGAAGATGGCATATGAAAAGGCCCGAGCTACATCTGACCAAAGAGGAGTGAGGAACAAAAGGAACTTTGACCTCAAAGTCAGGATACAAGACTTACAGCCAGGGGATAGGGTACTACTGAGAAATTTGGGTATCCCTGGAAAACACAAATTGGCTGACCGATGGAGATCCCAGCCATATGTTATCTGTAAACAACTGTAAACAACTACCAGACCTTCCGGTGTATCAGATCGAACCAGAGGGGAGTGTAGGCCCATTAAAGACTTGGCAAAGAAATCATCTATTGCCCCTCTCTGAAGCAGTCTGCCTACCTCCCACACCAGATTCACAAGAGTCCCCTTCAACCTCCCGAGCTTCCAGACCAGTTACAAGATCCTAGTCAACTCTTATGGATGCAGAGGATGAAGATATTGAGCAAGAAGACTCTGAGGATGAGGAAATGGAGTCTGATTGGTTGTGGTCGTCTCGTGTGCCAGAACCCCTGGCCACTACCCTGTCACCATTTGAAATGACTGGTGGTGAATCTCTTCGCCCAGAGGCTCTTGAGTTTGTGCCGCAAGATGTGCCCTCTGAGGGAATAGAGGATGATCAGGAGACCTTACAATCAGAGGACCATGAGGAAACTATCACTTCCTGAAGGAGGAATGGATGTTTCTGAAGCACTGGAGTACGGCAGGCCTAACCAAGAAGGGGGAGCAACAGAGGAGCCCACAGAGGCAGCAGGATCTACTACCCCTGACCTCTTGACACCAAGGGAGCAGAGAGAGAGAAGAGTCATTCACCATCCAAAAAGACTGACTTACAAGAAAATGGGTGAATTCTCTGAGGAAACTGTTCTCACTGCAAGAAGGACAATTGAAATGCCTGGTCATTCCACTGTAAATTTGGTGGAGGGCAACCCTAGCTCACCCCCTGGCACAGCTGGTCAGGCCATTCCCATTGAAGTGGCCTGTAGGCAGGACAATCTCCCTTCTGAAGTTTGGTGGGAAGTTCCTCTGCCTGGTTCTTTTGTGACTGTGAACTGCATTTCCTCTATATATGCTAACCAAGTTTTTCCCTACAGAACTGTTGATATCTTTGGGGACCAAAGACTTTAAGTGGGGGGAGTGTGTAGCGGGGTGTCACTTTATGATGTGTTATAAAGACTACAGTTATACAAGTCAACCCAGCTCCCTCTGGAGTTCAACTAGGATAATGTGTTAACTGCTACTTAACCTGGAAGAACGGTGCATTGTGGAACTTGTGATACAGGGAGAAATGGACTCCATTGCCATGGGTATCAAATAGACTAAGGTACCCACAGTGCAGCTGAGCTCCCAAAGTGCATTGCCCAGGGCAAGGTCTGCTGGGGACGGTTACTTAAAGGGGAGGAGGAGCTACGCTCGCTCTCTCGGGACGTCGCCCTCCTAGCAAGCCAGAGCCTGTGTTGAGGCCTGCTGTGTTTGTGTAGGCCGGAAAGCCTGGGCCCATTGTGTTCGGAGAAGCCTGATTGTTAAAGGAGAGGAATCCCATCTGGGAAGCCCAGCGGTCATCTCGGAGCATCCAAGAGTCGCCCATCTATCGACTTCCATACGGCTGTCTGAGGGACCGGAGACTACGGGTAGCGGAGAGATCGTGTACCGGAGCATCAACAGCGGAGCCTACCGGACGGACTAGGCCTGTTCGGGTGAGAGGGGACCTGCCCAGAATTCATAACTGTTTACTAGGCCCGTGACTTTTGAAGGCCCACCATTATCAGAGTAGTGCGCCACACACACCAGGATATAGCGCATCGTGTGGTAGCTGCGTAGTTCAAGACAGGACATGGGGGGTGGTATTACCCATAAGGGGGAGCTCGCAAGCATAGGTCTTTTTTTCATATAGAAGTTAAGTATAGAAACTTGATATTATTGTTGTCCTTTAGCTATATTATTGACTTTGCAGGGCCCTGCAACAGTCTACTGTACCTCTGTTTAATTCTGCTACCCTTTTATCACTAAGTAAAGAATATCTTTGATTAAGCAGGATACTGTGTGGAGTGTTATATTACCACAAGGAGGCAGCCAATACAGGTAACAGATTTCAACCTGCAATTGTATTGTTTTTGTGGCATTGTGGTCCCCAGTTGTCAGTGTGTTCCACAATCCCGTGGCGTACCAGTTGTGCCGCAGGAGGGTTAGAGTCAAGTTATTGGGGTTGATAGCAGAACAGTACAGAACCAAACCAGCAGCTCTCTTAACTGGGGGTAGTGCTACACAAGGAAAAGGAAATGGAGAGATCTCAGCTTATGTTGCTGCCCCCTTCCCTTTTCTCCTGGTTTCCCCTTGTCCTTTCACCATGAGCCTCCCTTCACCATACATTGATCTGGAGGCAGCCATAGAATATAGTAAGCTCTGTCTGCCACACCAAAGGTTCCTGTGCATTGTCTCTGCCAGACTTTGTGGCTGGAATGTATGGGGGGTCACACATCCGCAATGCTCGGTCCCATGTATGCACCCCTTTGTGCCAGGTTTTAGTTCTGACTTAATCTCAGTTGGGGCAATTTCCCTTTATTTCCCGCCTTGGTGATAACGTTGACTGGGAAATAAAGAGAAAGATCATCTATCCTACAGGGACATAGACAGCAAAGAGAACCCATCTTTGTACAGTATAGACAATAGTTCAATGTTGTAGTGCTTTGTCCCTGTTGGAGAGTCCCCCCCCCCCACATCCTATTCCAAAAGAAAGACTGGAGAAATGATCTTCCAATCCTGTACAATGGGGTGCTATGGGGATGAGTAATTCCCTATAAATATAGATGCACCAACATGCCCCCCCCCCCAAACTCCTTCAACACCACAGGAACTAATTTTCCTGATTTACCAATGTTTGTTGTTGAGTTTTGCTAGCAGGGTGAATTTGGGGTCCAACAATGAATTATGAATGACTCATTCACCCCCATTGGACATTCACATTCCATCCTCTGATGTAAAAAATTAAATTTGGACAAAAAAACATATTTCTTTTGGAAGTATACTGTATCTTGAAAATGAATCATTCTATCTAACTACTGAAAGTGTACTGGATATAAAAATAAAAGAATAAACCAACTAGATTAGATTAGTTACACTGTTAGATATAGATGTTATATTTTCAGACTGGTGTTACTATTCTTCAGTTCTTTGTTCTGTAGTGTAAATCGGTCTTAGCCTATGTTACTATTCTTCTGTTCTTTGTTCTGTAGTGTAAATCGGTGTCAGGCGATGTGTATAAAGCTCCGGTGATTGTGTCTCCTCCTGAACAGATCTTTCGGTGACTGAGAGGATCTGCTGTGTGACATGAAATGTTCTCCTGTCCTTTGTGTCTTTTACCTGCTGATATTCGTCCTTCCCATCACATCCTATGGGATAGTATTGACCCGGAGCTCAGCACCTCCTTGTAGACTTACTACGATGAGGCCATTCTTTGAGTATGAATATTACCAGGAGGGAGATGTCATTATCGGAGGATTAATCCCTGCTTATACGGACAGCCAAAATAGCGTACGTGTTGTTTTTACTAGTCCACCAGACTTTTCCATGTGTGAAACGTAAGTCTCTTTTTCTCATCTTTGCTCTCTGTATAACTTAACAAAAAGAAAATATAATTCTTCATTGTCACTGTAATATTTTTATATGAACATTTACAGCTGATTCTACTGATGCTTTATATATTTTCTCATGATTTGGTTACAGACTGTGTTGCACCAATATACATCGAATACTTTTGTCTTCCATCATATTTTGTCTTCAGGTCATGCTGGGATTTCAGATAAATAATCATGTCATGTCATGTATGTGAAAGGGGTAATTCTGCCCGGTTTCTATGAATGACCAGTGGATTCCTCTACACTCTACAGAGCTCTGGGAGCAAACAAATGAAGAAGACACATAGTTACATAGTTACATAGTAGGTGAGGTTGAAAAAAGACACAAGTCCATCCAGTTCAACCTATGTGTGTGATTATATGTCAGTATTACATTGTATATCCCTGTATGTTGCGGTCGTTCAGGTGCTTATCTAATAGTTTCTTGAAACCATCGATGCTCCCCGCTGAGACCACCGCCTGTGGAAGGGAATTCCACATCCTTGCCGCTCTTACAGTAAAGAACCCTCTACGTAGTTTAAGGTTAAACCTCTTTTCTTCTAATTTTAATGGGTGGCCACATTTCTTGTTAAACTCCTTTCCGCGAAAAAGTTCTATGCCTATTGTGGGGTCACCAGTACGAGATTTGTAAATTGAAATCATATCCCCTCTCAAGCGTCTCTTCTCCAGAGATAATAAGTTCAGAGCTCTCAACCCTTCCTCATAACTAATGTCCTCCAGACCCTTTATTAGCTTTGTTGCCCTTCTTTGTACTTGCTCCATTTCTAGTACATCCTTCCTGAGGACTGGTGCCCAGAACTGGACAGCATACTCCAGGTGCGGCTGGACCAGAGTCTTGTAGAGCGGGAGAATTATCGTTTTATCTCTGGAGTTAATCCCCTTTTTAATGCATGCCAATATTCTGTTTGCTTTGTTAGCAGCAGCTTGGCATTGCATGTCTTGCTGAGCCTATCATTTACCAGGACCCCCAGGTTCTTTTCTATCCTAGATTCCACCAGAGGTTCTCCCCCCAGTGTATAAATTGCATTTGTATTTTTGCCACCCAAATGGATTATTTTAAATTTTTCTACATTGAACCTCATTTGCCATGTAGCTGCCCACCCCATTAATTTGTTCAGATCTTTTTGCAAGGTTTCCACATCCTGCAGAGAAGTTATTGCCCTGCTTAGCGTAATATCGTCCACAAATACAGAGCTTGAGCTGTTTATCCCATCCTCCAGGTCATTTATGAACAAATAAATAGGATTGGTCCCAGCACAGAACCCTGGGGGACCTCACTACCCACCCCTGACCATTCCGAGTACTCCCCATTTATCACCACCCTCTGAACTCGTCCTTGTAGCCAGTTTTCAATCCATGTACTCACCCTATGGTCCACGCCAACAGACCTTATTTTGTACAGTAAATGTTTATGGGGAACTGTGTCAAATGCTTTTGCAAAATCCAGATACACCACATCTATGGGCCTTCCTTTATCTAGATGGCAGCTCACCTCCTCATAGAAGGTTAATAGATTGGTTTGGCAAGAACAATTCTTCATGAATCCATGCTGGTTACTGCTAATGATACCGTTCTCATTACTAAAAAAATGGTCTCAAAGTATGCTCAGCTTTTATGGTAGCTTGGCTTTAGTTTTTATAAAAACTCAGAACAAAAGGCGTCATGTAGCACAAGGGCGAGGAATAAGACATCAAGCATATACATGTATATAGTATGACATTTTAGACATGTAGTTTAAACTAGCATGTAGCAACATTCTGTCACAGGATATTGGTGGTCAGCCTGTCCAGGGACATAGTCTCACATTCAGTTATTTATGGAGCTCGTTTGACCTGCAGTTATGCTATGTGTGAAAGTACAGCAGAAGGACACTTTGTTTCTCAAGCATTTAATGTTACAGTGCATTAACTCTTTCTAACCCTTCCGTATGTAGTTATGGCTCCTGCAGACTGAAGATGGTTCCATCATTGCCAGGAGAGAGGGAGGGAGATGTGCCGTCATGTAATAGCTTAAGTCTATGATCTTCTACTTATGAGGGCAGCTAATAATAAAGGCTATTCACAACATAGCAATAAGCCAGCCTGGGGAAAACTTAGGGATGTACACTATATTCCCAAAAGTATTGGGATGCCTGCTTTTACACGCACATGAACTTTAATGGTATCCCGGTCTTAGTCCGTAGGGTTCAATATTGAGTTGGACCAACCTTTGCAGCTATAACAGCTTCTACTCTTCTGGGAAGACTGTCCACAAGGTTTAGGAGTGTGTGTCTATGGGAATGTTTGACTATTCTTACAGAAGCGCATTTGTGAGGTCAGGCACTGATGTTGGAGAATTATTTAGGTAAGTAAGTTTGTTTTTTTCCCCCAAGGATTCATCTATGGCCCTGTTTATATCTCATAGAGAATTATTTAGGCCTGGCTCACAGTCTCCACTCAAATTCATCCCAAAGGTGTTCTATGGACCTTGCTTTGTGCACTGGTGCCCAGTCATGAACAGGAAGGGGCCATCCCCAAACTGTTCCCACAAAGTTGGGAGTATGAAATTGTCCAAAATGTCTCGGTATGCTGATGCCTTAAGAGTTCCCTTCACTGGAACTAAGGGGCCAAGCCCAAAAAAAAAAAACCCACACCAAAATGATTTGGACTAGTGCACAAAGCAAGGTCCATAAAGACATGGGTGAGCGAGTTTGGGGTAGAGGAACTTGACTGGCCTGTACAGAGTCCTGACCTCGGCCCGATAGAACACCTTTGGGATGAATTAGAGTGCCTGACCTCACAAATGCGCTTCTGGAAGAATGGCCAAAAAATTTCCATAGACACACTCCTAAACCTTGTGGACAGCCTTCCCAGAATAGTTGAAGCTGTTATAGCTGCAAAGGGTGGGCCAACTTGAACCTTAAGGACTAAGACTAGAATGCACTTAAAGTAAGTTCATGTGTGTGTAAAGGCAAGCGTCCCAATACTTTTGGTAATATAGAGTATATATAAAGCAGTGAATCTCACATTCAATAAAATTTTCACCGCAGGTAAATGTGTTTTAAATGACAGTGATTGATTAACCAACAGTGAATGTTTGTGATTGTACTGCTTTATAAATATGACCCTTAGGATTTCCTCATGCTCAACATTTGCTGTCACTAGGGATGAGCCGAAATCTAGGTTTGGACTAAACTTTCAGCCTCCTGTTAGACTGGAGCCAAGCATCATATATAGAAGTTGTATTTGCACCCCTTCTATTTTTGAGGGTGCTGCTGGTACCTGTCACATCCCTAGGAACTGTTGACATCAATGAACATTGCCTTACATGACCATATTTGTTGAATGATGCACTCTCTTCCATTATTCCCTGGATTTACAACAAGGGAAATTTTTGGGGATTTTTTTTTTATTGGTTTCTATATTTCTAGGTTACATCTTCCTTTTTTTTGTGAAGGACTAGGGGTACTATGTACCCCATATTCTTTAACATAGGGGCAGCATCTGGGGGTTTTCTTATTATTAACCTCCCTGATGGTATGATTCTGTCAGATTTTAGGTGCTGAAAGCGGTACCATTATTTTGCATGGAAATTTGGCGTTTTATATTGTAGGCCTGTAATTCTTAGGAATAACTCACTTAAATCTGTCCAAACCAGAGTCTAGTAGACATCCCGGGTATGATAAAGTTAAAAAAACAAAATCATAAATTATAATATAATAAATAACTATAAATAATTATAATGTAATCAAATCAAAAACACAGAAATTTGCTCAGTTGCAGAATTGTCGCTGTCATTAGATTTAGTGTTTGATGACGAATTTCCCCACAAATCGCTATCGCTCAATTCTGCAAGTGATTCTAATTTATTATCGCTGTTTTCTAGCTGGTCTAAAACCACTTTTGATGTAAATGGACACTTTTTGGTTGCTATGGACAATCTCCAGTTTCCAGGCAGAAAGAACAGTTTTTATAATATAAAAGTGCATGCAGGACACTGGGCAGACCACTAGGGACAAAGGGGATGTGTTATTATTTGATACAGTACTGTAATCAGTAAGATTACAGTGTACTGTATGTGTATTGTGTGTTTCACTGTTTGAATTTGGCGCCGAACTCCGCCACCGTGCGCCGCAACGTCGCAGGGATCAGAGCTCGGCGGCACTCGGCAGTGTGGATCGAGCGAGATGACAGCTCGCTCACACAGCGGGGACACATTTCAGGATCCAGGGACAAGGTAAGTAACTTCCCCTGTATCCTGCGATGCGATCCCGAGTCTGGCTCGGGGTTACCGCTTTAGGTACTGAAATCTTACCCCGAGCTAGACTCGAGAATACCGCTAGGCGGGTTAAAAGGGGCTTCCAGATCCTGATAAGACCCATGCTTGCTTGTGGGGACAAGATGCTTTGCCAGGGAGTGCCCTTGTATGGTATGGTTCAGGAGGAAGGCTCACCCCTTTCCAAGTAAACCAGGCTGCATGGTTAGATTAATTGTCTGGTACAAATTTTTAGGGGGAACCCTTTGCATTTTATTAAATTTTTTCTGTACCAGACTCAAAGAATAAGACATTTTTTTTCATTCTTGCTGTAGGATGTGCTACATTTACATGTTGAGGGTATGTGGCCTGGTACAGTTTAGGGGGGGGCACTCTCTCGTCCACCCTCTTTGCCTGCGGCCTGCCAGGTTGCGTGCTCGAATAAGGGTCTGGTATGGTTCATGGGGGGGACCCCCACGCCATTTTTTTTGTTTTTGTTGCACAGGGTTCCCCTTAATACCCATAACAGACCTGAAGGGCCTAGTAATGGACTGGGGGGGGGGGGGGGACTCACACCATTTTTTAAAATGATTTATATGTATATTGCCAGGATCAAGCAGTTTTAAATGACATTTTTTCCTTTAGAAATGTAATTTTGCTGTTATCATTCATTACACTATATACGGCCACTAGGTAAGCAACCTTACATAGTGTGGGGCGTTGACTTAGCCCCTTGAGCCATGATTGGCCAAAGACACCCTGCCTTTTGCCAATCATGGCTCTCACAGCAGAGCGCGCTGTGATTGGCCAAAGCATGCCGGTCAGGTGCATGCTTTGGCCAATCAGCAGCTGTCAATGCACTGCAATCCTGCAGTGCATTATGGGGTGTTCCACGGGTGCTCGAATTTCCCGCAAACACCCCATAATGTTCTACATTCTGGCAACGGGCGAACACCCGATGTTCAAGTCAAACTTACAATGGACTTGAACATCGGGCTCATCCCTACTGATCATTTAAAAATTACATTTTTTATAAACTTTTTTTATATTGATACATGTCCTCAAGGCAGTACCCAGACCCCCATAACAATTGTATGCCCAAATACTTGCACATAAACCAGTTCCAGTTCGGGTCCCATAGACTTCAATGGGGTTCATTATGTGGTTCCAAACTTTTGTGATGTTCGAAAGTTCTGGTGTGAATCGAACAGGGGGTTGTTCGGCCCATCCCTAGTGCCTGGCCAGAGGACGGACCACATCCACCTTTGCCTGTGGACACAAACGCTGCTGGCCCCCTCACAGTGCAATGTGAACTTCTGCCTCTCCTTGTTGGCCTCCCAGACATGATGCGAGGGGGCAGGCTTATTAGCAAAATGTAATAAAGATGTGGAAATGTGCACATGGATGCACTTTCAATCAATGGAAAGTGGTGTTTGGTGCACTTTAACTTGAGTGCTCACTACACAGACACACTCCACTGACACACTATAATATACTGCAGTAAAACAGAACTGACGCACTGCAATATACTGTGGTAAATATGCACTGATGCACTGAAAAATACTGTACTGAAATATACTGCGTTAACCGTGCACCTACACACTGATATAAACAGCGTTAAACGTGCAGTAACACACTGAAATATACTGCGTTAAACATGCAGTAACGCACTGAAAAATACAGCATTAAACGTGCGTTAAACGTGCAGTAACGCACTGAAATTTACAGCAATCAACTTGCACTAATGCACTGAACTATACTGCATTAAACGTGCAGTAACGCACTGAAAAATACTTTGTTAAATGTGCACTAACGTACTGAACTATACTGTGTTAAACGTGAAGTAACGCACTGAAATATACAGCGTGCACTAGCACACTAAACTATACTGCACTTACGTTTAACGTAACATGAAATACACTTCGTTAAACATGCACTAATGTGCTGAAATATACTGCGTTAAATGCGCAGTAAAGCACAGAAATATACTTCGGTAAACGTGCACTAGCACACTGAACTATACTGCATTAAACATGCAGTAACACACTAATATATAGTACGTTAAACATGCAATAACGCACTGAAATATACTTTGTTAAACGTGCACTAATGCACTGAAGTATACTGCGTTAAACGTGCAGTAACGCACTGATATATAGTACATTAAACGTGCAGTAACTCACTGAAATATACTGCGTTAAACTTGCAGTAAAGCACTGAAATATACTGCAGGAAACCTGCCCTGACAAAATAAACTGACACTAAAGTAAAGATGAATGGTCAAACTACACTCATTCATGCTGCACTATCACTAGATTCACACTAAAGTGATATTCTTGACAATAGAATCACTATAGCACACTATCTCGCTATGAGCGCTGAACGGAGCCCTGTTCTATCTCTCTCCAAGCCAATACCACACTGTCAATGGCTGCTATGGGTAGAATATTTATATAGTGTGGGGCAGGACTAAGAGTAAAGAGCCATGATTGGATAGAGTCATCATTATTTTCTCCAATCATGGCTCCGATAGTGCTCTGTGCCCTGATTGGGAAAAGCTTTCATTGCTTCAGCCAATCAGGGCTTCCAATGCACTGTGTGGCGACTCAGTGCATTGTGGTCCTTCAGGGGGCTGAACAAACGATCAAATGCCAAATGTTTCGCATGAACTCATGCTTGGGCCAAACCGTTCGCCCAACTCTACACATTACTCCATAAACCACCTTCAGGATTCCAAACTCTCATTGATGGTCTACTGGGAAATGCAGCTCAATTTTTCCATACCTGTAGAACATTGGCATGCTGCTCTCAGGAAACTCCTAAGCCCTGTACACACGATCGGATAACCTATGGATTTTCGTCCGATGGATTTGTCCATCGGATATCCGATGAAACTGTTTTCCATCAGTCTTGCCCACACACCATCAGTCAAAAAACCGACCGTTCCAAACGCGGTGACGTAAAACACTCCGATGAGCTGAGAAAAATGAAGTTCAATGCTTCTGAGCATGCGTCGACTTGATTCTGAGCATGCGTGGGTTTTTTATCCGATGGACTTGCCCATAGACGATCAGAGTTTTCGATCGTTTTTTTATCCATCAGAAATTTTTTAAAACAAGTTCTATTTTTTAAAACCGATGGAAAAAAGACCGATGGGTACCATACACGATCGGTTGGTCTGATGAAAACCATCCATCGGACGGTTTTCATCAGTCAAACCGATCGTGTGTACGGGGCTTTACAGTACTCAAAGTGTATATTGCATTGGGAATCCTACAGAAACTAGTACACAGGTGGTACTACACACCGCAAAGGCTTGCAGCTATTTTCCCAAGCTCCTTCCCACTTTGCTAGCTTAATTGCAGGCATCAAGGTTTGCTTGTTCATATTTGGTGGCAAAGCCCTCACATTTTACAGTTTTTGCATCCGATTTTCTTCTTCTGCCACCCATATTTCCTTTCCACCAGCTCCTAAACAGGCCTTACTTAGCATTGGTATAGATCAAGGACCTCCCCAAACTCCACCATTTTTGACACATACTTTCTTTTCAGCGTGCTTGCCTATAGCAAGGCTCTGGAAAAATTTGACCCCCTCCTTTCTTTTCTGAAAGTCATCATAATCATAAATGATCACTTCCTATATGAATCTTTATGTGCAAAAGTGCATCTAACCATGTCCAAGTTTCTTCAATTGTGTCAACCGTGAATTCAAGATCAGAGATGCATATCCATATTCTAACATTCTCCCACTCATACCCTCCTGGTTATCCCCGCCACCTTAAAATCAATAAAGAAATCTAGTTAAAAATAAATATGTATTCAACACTAAATTTAAATCATTATTGTTTTATGTGAAACATTTTTGTGTTTAGTTTTGTGGGATGTGGCCAAACTGTAATCTCATAAGTAACCATTTTGTTTAATTTTGAATTCTCTCAATATCTTTCAGCTTGGACCTTGAAGAGTATAAAAGCATCTTGGTGATGATGTTTGCTGTCAATAAGATTAACAAGGATCTCGATCTTCTGCCCAATGTTACCCTGGGCTATCATATATTTAATACTTGTAATGATCCAAAAAATGCTTTGAGATATGCCATAAAGATATTGTCTGAAGAAAGGGAAGCTCCTAACTACTACTGCAAGGGACATGGAGAAGTGGCTGGTTTTATTGGTGGCAGTATTTTCAGTTCAAATGATGCACTGGCCCGGTTACTTAGTCTGTATAAGTACACACAGGTAAGTGATCACTGCAATATATTATGTACTGTATGTAACATGGTATGTCTAATAGATGGCTTAGTACAGTCTATGTGGGATTTTTTTAGTCTTGCTTTTCTAGAATGAGTACAGTTCAGAAATACCAGAACTTTGAATAATTCAGGTGCAAAAACATTGTAACTTGGGGACATTATTCAGTGCTCATTATCCTTACAATCCACTGGGTTCCACCACTTTACTTATAGTGGCTTAAAAAAGTATTCAAACCCCTTGACGTTTTCCACATTTTGTCATATTACAACCAAAAACGTAAATGTATTTGATTTTGATTTTATGTGATAAACCAACACAAAGTGCCACTTAATTGTGAAGTGGAAGGAAAATGATAAATGGTTTTCATTTTTCTTTTTTAAATAAATATCTGAAAAAGTGTGGTGTGCTTTTGTAATCAGCCCCTGTGAGTCAACCACCTGTCTTTTTGGGGATGTCTCTCCCAGCTTTGCACATCTGGAGAGTGACATTTTTGCTGATTCTTCTGTGTAAAATATCTCAAGCTCTGTCAGATTTTTATAAAGAGGGTCTGTGAACAGCAATTTTCAAGTTTTGCCACAGATTCTCAATGTGATTTAGGTCTGGACTTTGACTGGGCCATTCTAACACATGAATATGCTTTGATCTAAACCATTCCATTGTAGTTCTGGCTGTATGTTTAGGGTTGTTGTCCTGCTGGAAGGTGAACCTCCACTCCAGTCTCAAGTCTTTTGCAGACTCAAACAGGTTTTCTTCTAAGATTGCCCTGTATTTGGCTCCATCCATATTTCCATCAACTCTGACCAACTTCCTTGTCCCTGCTAAAGAAAATCATCCCCACAACATGATGCTGCCACCACCATCTTTCACAGTGGGGATGGTGTGTTCAGGGTGGTGTGCAGTGTTAGTTTTCCACCACACATAGCGTTTTGCTTTTAGGCCAAAAAGTAAAATTTTGGTCTCATCTGACCAGAGCACCTTCTTCCACATGTTTGCTGTGTCCCCCACATGGCTTCTCACAAACTGAAAATGGGACTTCTTATGGCTTTCCTTCAACAATGGATTTCTTCTTGCCACTCTTCCATAAAGGGCAGATTTGTGGAGAAGCACGACTAATAGTTGTCCTGTGGACAGATTCTCCCACTTGAGCTGTGGATCTCTGCAGCTCCTCCAGAGTTACCATGGGCCTTTTGGCTGCTCCTCTGATAAATGCTCTCCTTGCCCGGCGTGTCAGTTTAGGTGGACGGCCATGTCTTGGTAGGATTGCAGTTGTACCATTCTCTTGCCATTTTTGGATAATGGATTGAACAGAGCTCCGTGAGATGTTTAAAGCTTGGGTATTTTTTTTTTTTATAACCTAACCCTGCTTTAAACTTTTCCACAACGTTATCCCTGATCTGTCTGGTGTGTTCCTTGGCCTTCACGATGCTGTTTGTTCACTAATGTTCTCTAACAAACCACTGAGGGTTTCACAGAACAGCTGTATTTATACTGAGATTAAATTACACACAGGTGAACTCTATTTACTAATTAGGTGACTTCTGAAGGCAATTGGTTCCACTAAATTTTAGTTAGGTCTATCACATAATATCCCAATAAAGTACATTTACGTTTTTGGTTGTAACATAACAAAATGTGTTACATTTCAAGGGGTATGAATAATTTTTCAAGGCACTATAAAAGTTTTAATTGCTTGAATGAGAGAACAATCCAGTTGGCTCAATCCCATAATGTCCCTTTAGTAGGTTCTTTAAGTTGTTTTCTGGTGTTTTGGATCTAGTACCCAGAATATTAGCTCAATAATCAGAAACTGTAAGTTGTGCCATTAGTTAAGACTTCTTTAAGCAGTTGCTTTTAAACGGTCAGAACTGAATGTATCTGGATGTCTGCCTGAAAGGAGCGATTTCACCTTTATACACTAATCCTGACTATCATCTTATTATCTAATTACAATTACCTTTCATCGGCCGATTCCGTTGCTTCATATCCAAATATCTCTATGCATAGGAAACAGCATATATAAATAATTGACCCAACAACACGTTGACTCGTTCCACTAAGTATGGATCAAATATGGGCATTACCAATCACCTTCCACCAATAAGGGTACATGTTCAAATTACATCAACCTATCACAATATCAATCACAATGTCACAATATCATTATGTCACCTAGACAGATGTAACTTGAGCAGTTGGGGTGCGCCGCCCCCTCTCTCCTGCACCGCTCTATCATCATAGATAGTTTCATGCATTGCATAAATCTATCTATGGTCGCTGCTGACACCCCCTATTCAGGTGCCCGGCCCATTTTCGGGTGCAGGGCACCTGAATTACAGTGGCGGGGGTGTTTTTTGGAAGCACCTGATTAGAGCCATAGGCTCTGTGTTTTCTAATAGGCGCCCAAAACAGTCATCAGCGGGCGCCATGCTGGGCGTTCACTGTTCACTCAGCTGTGTGTTAGCAAAGCAAAGGAATTTGCTTTGCTAACACTGAACTGCCTCTCAGCCAATCAGGTTGCTGGGTCTGTTACCGGTCACCTGATTGGCTGTAACGTCAGGCGCTGTGATTGGACGCCTGAGAGAGTACAGAAGAAGACATGGGGGACGTGCAGGAGACCGCCGCTGACCTGCTGCGAGATAGGTAAGTGCCGGGCAGCATCTGATGGGGCACAGTAGCGGCAATTGATCGAAACACTGCCATAATTTGATGAGGCACAGTAGTGGCAATTGATGGGCACACTGGCAGCATCTGATGGGGCACAGTAGCGGCAATTGATGGGCACACTGGCAGCATTTGATGAGGCACAGTAGCGGCAATTGATGGGCACACTGGCAGCATCTGATGGGGCACAGTAGCGGCAATTGATGGGCACACTGGCAGCATTTGATGAGGCACAGTAGCGGCAATTGATGGGCACACTGGCAGCATCTAATGGGGCACAATAGCGGCAATTGATCAACACACTGGCAGCATTAGATGAGGCACAGTAGCGGCAATTGATCGAAACACTGCCATAATTTGATGAGGCACAGTAGTGGCAATTGATGGGCACACTGGCAGCATCTGATGAGGCACAGTAGCGGCAATTGATGGGCACACTGGCAACATTTGATGGGGCATAGTAGCGGCAATTGATGGGCACACTGGCAGCATTTGATGGGGCACACTGGCAGCAATTGTATGGGTACAGTGGCTGCATTTGATGGCACAGTGGCTGCAATTGATGTTTTTTTTTTCAGTTTGTTTGCGCCCCCCCCCTAAATTTTTGAGCACCAGCCGCCACTGAACTTGAGACTATCTTATGACACATACATCACTTCCCATGTCTGGTTTCGTTTTCAACACAAGATCCATCTTACACAACAATATATATTTACTTTAATCAGCAAAATGATAACTTCTAAAGGAACAGTCGTGTATTAGATAAAAAAAAACACAAGGGGGCTTTTTACATGACCATTTTACTGCCTACATTACTGTATGGTATGTGCAGAATCTGTACAGGACATAATTTACCTCAGTACAGTTGTCAGTGACTTCCTTCACAATAAGGCATCCTTATCAGGTGCCACCATTACTTCCAAATTGGATTTTCACCATACATGGATGGTGGCTTTAAACAAAGTCCAACCCACACTGTGATTTCCTTGCAGCCTACACATAGGGTAGGAGGGGGTCAGAAGCAGAGGGATCACAGACCCGAGAAGATAAAGTAAAAGCCAGCACATCAGTGCATCAGCGCATTGCAGTACAAATCTTGGTTCCTTAACACCAATGGAATTTTGTGGCAGCATAGGGACCCATACATTGTGGTGAGAAGAAAGGCCTAATAGTACAAGAAGTAAGGCCCCATGCACACGAGACGCTGTTATTTGCTGTTAAACGCGCGTTCAGAGGCAGTTGGACGCTTTTTTCAACTGCTCCTGAACCCATCCAATGTTATCCTATGTGTCCATGCACACACTCTCGTTTTTTGGTGTTTACAAGCAGTTGCGTTTAACCTCGTTTTTCCAGAAGCAAAAAAATGGGTTCAGACGCAAAAGTTTTCCACGTTTCAGACGCTAAACGCTGCTAAACGCGGCTAAACGCGGCTAAACGCGGTACCGGCGTTTTGCCGCGTTTGCGTTTATAAGCGTTTTTAAAGGTGACCTATTTTTTTAACATTAGAAATCTCAAAAATGATGGCAAATGATGAAAAACTATTAAAAAATATAAAAGAAAACTGTAATTGCTTGCATTGCATTGTGGACAATCCACAACTTGTGGCAGGTAACGTGGCAAGTGGACAATCAACAACTTGTGTCAGGTGATGTGGCCAGGTGATGTGGCCAGGTGACGTGGCAAGTGGACAATCCACAGCTTGTGGCAGGTGACGTGGCCAGGTGACGTGGCAGGTAACGTGGCCAGGTGACGTGGCAGGTGATGTGGCAAGTGGACAATTCACAACTTGTGGCAGGTGACGTGGCACGTGATGTGGCCAGGTGACGTGGAAAGTGGACAATCCACAACTTGTGGCAGGTGACGTGGCAGGTGATGTGGCTAGATGACGTGGCAGGTAATGTGGGCAGGTAACATGGCTAGGTGACGTGGCAGGTGACGTGGCAAGTGGACAATTCACAACTTGTGGCAGGTGACGTGGCACGTGATGTGGCCAGGTGACATGGCAAGTGGACAATCCACAACTTGTGGCAGGTGACGTGGCCAGGTGACGTGGCAGGTGACGTGGCAAGTGGACAATCCACAACTTGTTGCAGGTGACGTGGCCAGGTGACGTGGCAGGTGACGTGGCAAGTGGACAATCCACAACTTGTGGCAGGTGACGTGGCCAGCTGACGTGGCAGGTAACATGGCCAGGTGACGTGGCAGGTAACATGGCCAGGTGACGTGGCAGGTAACGTGGCCAGGTGACGTGGCAGGTGATGTGGCAAGTGGACAATTCACAACTTGTGGCAGGTGACGTGGCACGTGATGTGGACAGGTGACATGGCAAGTGGACAATCCACAACTTGTGGTGTGGCAGGTGACGTGGCCAGGTGACGTGGCAGGTGACGTGGCAAGTGGACAATCCACAACTTGTGGCAGGTGACGTGGCCAGGTGACGTGGCAGGTGACGTGGCAAGTGGACAATCCACAACTTGTGGCAGGTGACGTGGCCAGCTGACGTGGCAGGTAACATGGCCAGGTGACGTGGCAGGTAACATGGCCAGGTGACGTGGCCAGGTAACGTGGCAAGTGGACAATCCACAACTTGTGGCAGGTGACGTGGCAGGTGACGTGGCCAGGTGACGTGGCCAGGTGATGTGGCCAGGTGACGTGGCAGGTGACGTGGCAGGTGGACAATCCACAACTTGTGGCAGATGATGTGGCAAGTGATACGCTAAATACAAGTACACTGCTGCTCTCTCAGCTGCTGCTACTCACTTTGGTCTCACAAACTGGCTGAAATGGTTAAAATTTACTGTTTTTTGAGCTTAGGGAGGGTCTATGATGAAACGCTTATAAACGCAAACGCGGTTAAACGCCGCTAAACGCGGCCGCAAACGCAGCAAAACGCGCGTTTATAAAGGCCGGTTTCAGCGTTTAAAAACGTGTGTTCAGCAGAGTTTGCACCTGCGTCTCGTGTGCATGGGGCCTAAATATAGCACAAATGAACCAATCAAGTGACAGAATTAGTGCATGTAAGTAATATATGTTGCTGCTGAGAGAAGCCCCATTTATGAATAAAGTTCAGGAGGAAATAAATAAAAAATGCTCACACAAGTTGCAGAGTTAGAAATCTAGGTGTAGCACATGGATCCTTTACCTGCCTTTGGCTCACTTGCAGGAAAGACATACCGTGCTATGTGCCCGTACCCTCTTGTGTGAAGAGGTTGAGCAGTGTCATAAACTAGGGTCCTGCAGCAAGGTTCTCCCTTTAGTTGGTTCCCGTCTCTTAGAATGTAAGGACAAGTCTTTATATCCCCAAGTATAGGGTGACCAGACATCCCCGGTTTCCAGGGACAGTCCCAGGATTGAGGAATCTGTCCCCGGACCAAGTCTGTCCCCGGTTTTGTCCCCAGATTGGATTTGAACAGGGGCTGGGGCAATTTCAAAGACAGTCAGGGCAGAATTAATAAAAAAAAATTAATTACACACCCCCTGCTCCTACGCTCCTAGTAGTTTAGGGGGGTGTATTTTTTTCCATTACCTGTGCCCCTTTCTGATGATCATGTGCTGGTCGGAGCGGAGGGAATATTTCTTCAGTTTAGGGTGCATGCCCATTCAGCTCCGTTCGCATGTTCTTCTGTCTTGGCTCAAGTCCCGGCCAGCCGCCTGCCTGTTTATCTCCTTGCCTTCCCTGGTGGAGTGATCTTCCTCCGCTCCCCACCCAGTAGTAGCCGGGGCCCGGAGAGTAAGACTTGACAGGCTGTGAGGCGGGCCGCCATTACTAGTGAAAAAAAATATGTCCCCGGATTTCATTTTAAAAATCTGGTCACCTTACCCAAGTACCTCCAAGGTCCACACCAGTAGTAAACTCCAACGTAGAGTTTATTACTTTATATGCAAAGTCAATTGATAGAAAAGGGTGGATAGAAGACAGGACAGCAAGAGTTTGGATATGAGTCCAGGCACAAGACAAATTATGAATTCACTACTCGTTCCTCAAGTAGACTTAGCTCACCCGGAGAGTTCCCTATGAAAGCGGATCCTAGCAGCCGAAGTGATGCTCGGACGTTTCTTTAGTTTTCCCTTTTAGATGCGACTAGGAGATTCTCTGCCACAGAACCGTTAATCCCAATCCTCTGGTGTTGGATGGATCTAATCCCTCCAGAGAGTTACCAGACCCTTCTTTCTCCGTGAACTTTTCACCGGTCCTTCAGAAGGGTCCTCCCCCGGCCTCCTCATCTCAGAACGGGTCCCCATGCCAGAGGAACCCTGGGATTTCTCCTTCCAGGACACGGGCCCCAGCTAAAGGTGCTGGGCCCAAGGCTGTTGCTGCAGCCCCAGGGCTAAAGGTGCCTGGGACTGATGCGTACGTGGGCTACTGGCCAGGAGGGCCAGGTACCACGCTCCATGATGGCCCCCTGGGCTCGAACCGGAACTGACGACCCCTCACAAGTAGCGTCTGCCCCTTTTATATCCTCTCCCGGCATGCACAGCTGGTTGACCTCGCCCACTGTACAGCCGCCGAGAGAGGACATCCAAGGCACAGCACTATACCAGCGGTTCAACCCTAGCCCATTATGGCAGCGCCACCTACAGGCCACAGGGAACTACACACCAGTATACTACCTGAGGTGTAAAATAGAATGTTCTAACAATTAAGGTGGTCTGAGCCCAACTACAGCTCAAACCTTCCCCTAAATTTGGGTATAGCGGGGTTAAATTTGGGGACCCCACTACATAGGGAACAGAGATCTCCATTCACACCACCACTTCACCCGTTGAAAGGTATTTGCAAGTGAGCATCTGGTGCCATTATATGGGGCTAGTTACATTGGCAGGGGGATGGAACTACCCCCCCTCCGCCAGGATCCTGTGACTTTCCAATGAGAAGGAAGACAACCAAAAAATCCTCATTGATGGGAAAGAAAAAGAAACAGAAAAATGAGGCATCAAGCAACACACATGGAGCATGGTTATCACATAAGGTAAACAACAATGACATTCAGTGCAATTAGCGATGCAAAAATGGAAAATGTGCAATGCAAAACAAAAGGAGGGCGGAAACAATGTAAACAGGAGAACACACAGAGCAATATCATTACATATGTAGCGCTACCCCCACTTAAGAGAGCCGCTGGTTTATTTTCGGGCCCTGCGTGCAGTACCGCCAACCCCCGGCAATCTTACTCGACCCCCGCTGGCACAGTTAGTCTAGGGCTATACTCATGCCACATGCAATTGTATTGCATGAATTAATCTCTAAGCAGTAAGACAACACACTAAGGCGAGAGATTGAATATAACAGTTTTACTCTTATAGTAAATAGCATAGGTATAACATCACACATGCAACTGGCATCAATTCAGCACACTATAATGGCACTGCGCGGTACTACACCACGCGTAGCTATTATGGTGTGCGCGCCCTATGGCACACTAAACAATATACTATCTCCCCACCCTAGTCAGGCCTGACATGGAGTAAATCTCAGTCACTTCCTATAAGGATTTCTTCCCATGCCAGCTTTCGGTGGTGCACTTGATGAAAGTCTAATTTGTAATCCACAACAGGCAGTAACTTGGAACAACTATACTGGGGGGACACTTCAAATCTGTCCTGCTACCTGTCCCCCCCTGTGGAACAGCAGATAAATGAACTGTGGGCCTATGCAGTTCTATAGGCCTGAACACGACACAGTCTATAGGTCTGGGCAGGTGCCCGCTCACCACACCGGACGCGATCCCAGTACGGGACTTCCACCTGCTGTGTATCTGCACACAGCGTCTGCAACGATCGGGTCCCCGATCTAACTGATGTCCTCACTCGACAATACAGGATCCACCCAGGCTCCGCAGTGGCGTGGAAGGCTCTTCGGAAGTCACGCAAGGCCCCAGGCTTTGGGCCTTGCACCGCAGCAGATCCGCACAGGAAGGCTGGTTGCTTTCAGCACGGTGTCCAAAGAGGCCGAGCTCCGCCTCGCCTCTTCCTTAAATAGCCTCTCCCATGAGTCTCTGCGGTGGAAACTTTCACCCTAAGGCCGGATGGGGTTCTGGGTAACGTAGTTCCGGGGCCTTAAAGGAGACCCCGCTACACATAGTTAGGTTGAAAAAAGACACAAGTCCATCCAGTTCAACCATAAAAATATATATATATATATATATATATATATATATATATATATATATATCATACAATCCCATATACCCAATTCTATACCCACAGTTGATCCAGAGGAAGGCGAAAATCCTCAGCAGAGCACGATCCAATTTGCTACAGCAGGGGAAAAAAATCCTTCCTGATCCCCCGAGAGGCAATCAGATATTCCCCGGATCAACTTTACCTATAAATGTCAGTACCCAGTTATATTATGTACATTTAGGAAATAATCCAGGCCTTTCTTAAAGAATCTATTGAGCTGGCCAGAACCACCTCTGGAGGGAGTCTATTCCACATTTTTACAGCTCTTACTGTGAAGAAAGAGGGGTCCATATAGTGAACTTGGTGTTGAGTTATTCACTTTACGGTCAACACAAGGGACAAGGGGGCACTCTTTATGTCTAGAGGAAAAGAGATTTCACCTCCAAATACGGAAAGGTTTCTTCACAGTAAGAGCTGTGAAAATGTGGAACAGACTCCCTCCAGATGAGGTCTTACTAATAATTTGTACAGGGGCAAAATAATATCTCTCTCTCTGGAGTCCATTAAATGGGGGAAGATTTACAATAACCAAAATAAAAAATTAAAAGTTTCAGAAAATGTAAAAAGCAAACAAAATCAACAGGACTGAACAGGTCGGAGAGATAAGTGGATGTACAAAAAATTACAAAGTACAACCTAGTTAGGTTTTAGTGAAGGAGGAGAGAAAATATGTGTTTTCATTACATGGGATAATCTATGCAAGTGTTAGTAGAAAAGAAAGAAACATTTAAGGTGGTATTATGTCCTTTTGGAGGAAACCTTTTTCAAGATGTGAATCCAGTATTCCTCACTCTGAAGTAAGAGGAGCCCAATGGATTCTGGGAACATGATTAATTACTATGCCACAGAGATTATGTTTTTGGTGGTGACAGTTTATGAAATGAACAGCTACAGGTTTGTCATGGTTAAAGTCAACCCTAATGCCTCTACGGTGATGTTGAAATATATGCCTAAAGGTACGGTAGTTTTGTTCAGTCAGTTTAAACTGCGCAGACATTTGAGGATATAGATGTAGCGTACCCCCACTCTCTCTCCGTCTGTCTTTAACGGCTGCTCCGGCTCTGGTCATGGGGTACCTCGGAGGAGAGAGAGGGGCGGGGCACTACGCCAAGCTTTCACCACAAATGTAGTAGGTGTATGCAAAGTTCTGTTATCTTTCGGGCCGGTGTCCTGCAGTAAGAGCTCCTTCTCTGGAACAGTGTCTGTATTAAAAGAGCCCCACACCACTAAAGTCCAACACTCCTTTATTTCCACAGCATAGAATGTCACACAATCATTTGGACTTCCTTTAACCACTTGTCCACCGCCCACTGTCAATTGACGGTGGGCGGAGGATACTCTCGTTCTGGGAGGACGTCATATGTTAAAACGAGCTAGAAGGCGCGCGCTCGCCGGCAGCGGCGCGCGCGCCGCGTTCACAAGGCCCCGGTGCGCGTGCCCGGCGGCCGGGATTGCCACCGGGCACCCGCGATTGCCCGGGAAACGAGCAGGAAAGTGGGTCTCTGTGTGTAAACACAGAGATCCACTTCCTGAGGGAGAGGGGACCGATGGTGTGTCCCTTGTACATAGGGACAACCATCGGTCACCTCCCCCAGTCAGTCCCCTCCCCCCACAGTAAGAACACATTGAGGGAACATATTTAACCCCTTTCCGCCCCCTAGTGGTTAACCCCTTCCCTGCCAATCACATTTATACAGTAATCAATGCATTTTTATAGCAGGGATCGCTGTATAAGCGTGAATGGTCCCAAAAATGTGTCAAAAGTGTCCGATGTGTCCGCCGCAATATCGCAGTCACAATAAAAAATCGCAGATCGCCGCCATTACTAATAAAAAAATAAAAAAATAAAAATGCTATAAATCTATCCCCTATTTTGTACACGCTATAACTTTTGCGCAAACCAATCAATACGCGCTTATTGCGATTTTTTTTTTTTACCAAAAATATGTAGAAGAATACGTATCGGCCTAAACTGAGGAAAATTTTATTAAAAAAAAAAAAAAGGGTATTTATTATAGCAAAAAGTAAAAAATTGTGTTTTTTATCCAAACTGGACGCTCTTCTTTTGTTTATAGCGCAAAAAATAAAAACCGCAGAGGTGATCAAATACCACCAAAAGAAAGCTCTATTTGTGGGAAAAAAAGGACACAAATTTTGTTTGGGAGTCACGTCGCACGACCGCGCAATTGTCATTCAAAGTGTGACAGCGCTGAAAGCTGAAAAATGGCTTGGGCAGGAAGGGGGTTTTCGTGCACAGTAGGGAGGTGGTTAAACGAACAGGGGGGTGTGGATACAAGTAAGCCCAGGCACAGTGAACTCTCCTATTCCTGTAATGAGTCGAATAGGCATGGCGCACGGTCTCTGCCACCGACCGTGAAGTGGTAGCTGCCACCTACCGGGTGAACTGTTGCAGCCCCTGCCACAGGCCTGTAGATAACGGTCCTTGCTTGCGACCTTTAGGAGGAATGTCTCTGCCAGACTTTTCCTCAATAGAACCACCTTCCGGGTGTATCAGCCCCTGTTTGAGAGGGCATCCCTCCAGACGGTCTCCGGAGGCCCTCACCCGTCACCGGCAGTCTGCTGCACCAGGTCTTCGGAGAGGCCACCCTCCAGTCCATTGCGTCTTAGATTCGGGTATCCATCCCCCGGATACCCTAGGATGATCCCTCCCAGGCGGAACCCAGTGGAAGAAGCTGGGCCCCAGGCTAGGACAAGTACCTCACCCCAGACCGAAGGTGTCTGGGATGGCTCCCCAACTCCCGGTGTCCAGGCCTAGGCCACCTGGACACCGCCCACGGACAGCAGCCCTCAGGGTAAAGGTGCCTGGGACTCGAAGACCTCGTGGCCAAAATGTCCGCCCCTTTTATGTCCTCTCCCGGCATGCACCGCAGGTTCCCCGCCCCGCTGTACAGGTGCCGCGAGAGGCCACAGAAGGACACGGCCCTCCAGTAATGGTTCAACCCTGGCCCAGGGCGACAGCACCACCCTCTGGGCCGCAGGGAACTGAGCATCACTGATATTCTGACCCGAACAAACAAATTCAAAACCACATGCCCGCTACATCCTCCCCCTGGTACTTTGACACTGGTCCCCAGTGTCTGGGGTGAACCATGCCCTCCACAGCGACATGGCCCAGTCCAGAGACCGGCTAAAAATTCAAAAACCCAAAAAAGATTTGAAAAAAAACTAAACTCCCTCTAATACCGCTGTGCCTGAGCTTCACACACAAAGGGAAGGGAAACAACAACACATAACTGTAACACTTTCCACCAGATCACATCAGCATTTAACATCAAAAACATTTTTTCCCCACCCCATCCTAACTAAGACCCGCCCAATCCCAGTGGTCTTGATGAGATGCTCTCCTGCAGAAAAAAACGTTAGCACACATAAACCCTGACACAGATGTTCGTGTACGAGAATAAAACCTCTCCGTGAAGAAATCTTTTTCTCCTATGAGTGCATGTTTTGGAAAGTGTATGTCGTTGCACAGCACTGCCACCTGGTGACAGCGCCGCGGTAACTGCCCTTGTAGGGACTTCATCTGTGGCCCTATGTACCCCAGAGTCCATGACCACTTGCTGGAGAAAGAAGAACAAACAACCGGAACAGTTCCTCAACTCCTACAGAGAGCACAGATGCCCCTTTTTGGGCACCGTCACTGATGATAAAAAAAAATAATCAAACAGCACGTCTGGGAAATGCAATGTCAGTGGAAAACAAGAACGGAGTCTCTTTCTCCTCACAGATAGAAACGGGGATGCGGCAGGACAAGGGGCTTCAAATGCTGGTCCATAGTCTCTAGATGGTATTCAACATCTTCTCCCTCCTTACGCCGGATCAGCACCTTGTCCGTATGAATATGCCGCCCCAGCATCCACTCTGCCTTGCAGTCCTTGAAACGCTGTGATGCTTTTGGAGAGCATACCAAGTACCTATGCGCGTGTGGAACCTGAAGGTGGGTCCACACAAAGTCATTATACCAGCGCTCTCGGCACACCTCCACTTTGTAAAGTAGTTCTTTTGAGAGGTACGGATATTCCCATCCATAATCAGTAGCAACCTTCTGGCAAAACAGACACTGGAGCCTCGCCAGCGGAGGCATGGTGGCTTTGTCCCCTTCGCCAGGTAAAATGATTGAGTCCGGATGGCGAGGGACCTTGGTCCCATCAGATCTGGGCATAGGTGCCCGAAGCACAAGTCTCTTTTCCCCGGTATTAGCTGTAGATGGCACCGGGGAAGCGAGGGCAGGCTGGGGACGGGATCCCTCCTCAGACGCTGGTGCCTCCACCCGGGGTGTACTATCCCCTGTAGACATGGGTGGATCCCCACTTCTGCGGGACGAGGCACGGGGAATTTTGTCCCAGCCCTTTTGTAGTAAACAGTTCATCAATGATGGCGTTGTCTCCGCGATGGAGAGCGACTCCAGGTCGGAGGTGTCACACTCCTCCGCGGGTATGTAGCCTGTTGTGGAAACGGAGCTACCACCTCCCGCGGACTTACTGGGCCATGACTTCCCGACACCTCCCCCCACACACACAGTCCCTCCGCCCGGCTTACCTCTGCCTTTGCTGTGAACGGGATGTCCGGGACTCTTCCCACCGGATCCATCCGGGCCGGGCGTAGGCGAGCAGGATGGTCCACCGCAACCGCTGAACGGGGCTACCCAACCGGTCTTTCTCTTCGGCGGTGGACGCTGTGAAACTGTGGTGACCGAGTCAGCATCCTCGGATTTCTCCCGTTGAGTCTGTGCGACCTCCTCCACGGTCGCTGCAGTGCGCATAGGGATGGCTCTCTCAGCAATGATTCCTCCTCCTAGAGTGGTGCTGCCTGTATTTCGACCGGGGGAAAAGGTTTGTGGCCTTTCAATGACTGGATCCACTTCAAAGAGAAACTCCCCACAGGCCTCGCATCGCCCGAATGGCTTCAGCTGACACACCAGTCCCGAACATCCGGGACAAATCAAACCTAGGGCCTCAACATCCATACATGAGTACAGGGCGAATCGTCCCCGGGGCTTCAGCCGGATCCCCGTATCTGTCACCGGAGCAGCAGTAGTCAAAGTCGTGGATGAAGGGTGAACAGGAATCCACGATGTTTTTCCGAACATGGTGACTTGCTGCTGGTCCATTGCGCACTGCAAGTTTCGCGCCAAAGTCCCCACGTGTAGTCCTTCACATGGCTGGACTCCTCCCCTTTTGCGCTTCAGTTTGCGGGCTTTCTCCCGGCCTAGGTCACGCTCACGAACTGAGCAGGGAGGGTGTGCCTCATGGCGCAGTGCAATTAAAGTCCCCACGTGTAGTACCTCACACGGCTGGACTCCTCCCTCTCCCCGCTCTTTCTGCATGAGCCTTTCCCGTCTTGCGGTCATTTCCACGACTTCGAGCACAGGGATGCACTGTGGGCCTACTTGTAACTCTTCCGGGCAAACACTCTCCGGTTCCATACTTCTTGCTCCAAGTTGCACAAACACCATCCCGGACCCGAGCCCCCACGTGTAGCGTACCCCCACTCTCTCTCCGTCTGTCTTTAACGGCTGCTCCGGCTCTGGTCTAGGGGTACCTTGGAGGAGAGAGAGGGGCGGGGCACTATGCCAAGCTTTCACCACAAATGTAGTAGGTGTATGCAAAGTTCTGTTACCTTTCGGGCCGGTGTCCTGCAGTAAGAGCTCCTTCTCTGGAACAGTGTCTGTATTAAAAGAGCCCCACACCACTAAAGTCCAACACTCCTTTATTTCCACAGCATAGAATGTCACACAATCAGTTGGACTTCCTTTAAACAAACAGGGGGGTGTGGATACAAGTAAGCCCAGGCACAGTGAACTCTCCTATTCCTGTAATGAGTCGAATAGGCACCGACCGTGAAGTGGTAGCTGCCACCTACCAGGTGAACTGTTGCAGCCCCTGCCACAGGCCTGTAGATAACGGTCCTTGCTTGCGACCTTTAGGAGGAATGTCTCTGCCAGACTTTTCCTCAATAGAACCACCTTCCGCGTGTACCAGCCCCTGTTTGAGAGGGCATCCCTCCAGACGGTCTCCGGAGGCCCTCACCCGTCACCGGCAGTCTGCTGCACCAGGTCTTCGGAGAGGCCACCCTCCAGTCTATTGCGTCTTAGATTCGGGTATCCATCCCACGGATACCCTAGGACGATCCCTCCCAGGTGGAACCCAGTGGAAGAAGCTGGGCCCCAGGCTAGGACAAGTACCTCACCCCAGACCGAAGGTGTCTGGGATGGCTCCCGAACTCCCGGTGTCCAGGCCTAGGCCACCTGTACACCGCCCACGGACAGCAGTCCTCAGGCTAAATGTGCCTGGGACTCAAAGACCTTGTGGCCAAAATGTCCGCCCCTTTTATGTCCTCTCCTGGCATGCACCGCAGGTTCCCCGCCCCGCTGTACAGGTGCCGCAAGAGGCCACAGAAGGACACGGCCCTCCAGTAATGGTTCAACCCCGGCCCAGGGCGACAGCGCCACCCTCTGGGCCGCAGGGAACTGAGCATCACTGATATTCTGACCCGAACAAACAAATTCAAAACCACATGCCCCCTACATAGACAATACTCAGAAGTGCACTTGTAATAATGCTAAATATGGAACAGTATACCAGAGTTAGAATGTGTAAATGAGCCACCAGTAATGAGAGCATTGCTTGTGTTCTAGTTTTGACATATAAAGCATCAACTATGTTAAGAGTCGGAGAACCATACCTTGCCATACTTATGATATGCCTATCCCTATGATACGCACAATAAGAGAATCTCTAGGTTTGCAGTCTCGCTTGTTAACAGACCATCACCCCGAGCACCAAAGTCAAAAGTCTCGGAGTCATCTTTGACTCAGAGATGTCGATGGACGCACAAATAGGATCAGTAGTCAGCGGATCTCACCATCTTCTCCGCCTGCTGCGTAGACTCATCCCCTTCATCCCAGAAGAGGACACAGCAGTAGTAGTTGGAACAATCATCAATTCCCCACTCGACTACGCAAGCTCCCTCTACATAGGACTACCTAAATACCAGATTTTGCGCCTACAAGTCATCCAGAATATGGCAGCCAGACTGGTAACGGGGAAAAAACCCTGGGAATCCATCACCCCGTCCCTGAGGACAGTTCATTGGCTAACCGTAAAGGATCGGGTCACATTCAAGACCCTCTGCCTCACCCAAAAATGCACACAAGGAAACGCTTCTCAATACTTATGCGAGAAAATAAAACACTACACACCCAATTGCATTTTTCGATCAACTAACCAAAACCTCCTCCACATCCCCAAGTCCCGCTACAAATCGAAGGGAGAACGAAGATTTGCAGTCCAAGCACCGCGGCTATGGAACGCTCTACCCACAAATATCCGCATGGAAGAAAACCATCGGGCCTTCAGGAAAAAACTTAAGACCCACCTTTTCTAAAGGATTAGGACGACACTGGATGGAAATAAGCACCTTGAGGCAATTTAGTTCGCATTTGTAGCGCTATACAAGTTGTTCACTCACTCACTCAACATACAAAAAGGCCTTTGCTTGACCACTGGAGATGGGCCGAGCATGAGTTTGGCTCGAACTTCGCCTGTTCCCCTGCTGAACCCCCCAACAATAGATTGCATGCTCCACAGTGCATTCTAGGACCCTAATTGGATGAAGCCTTGAACCTGAGTGCAAGGCTTTGCCAATTAGCATTATCAGAGCCCTATATGGACAAAGTGATGATTATTTTCTCCAATCATGGCTCAGTACTCATAGTCCAATCCCACACTATAAAATCTAACTTCCCATAGCCAGCTTTTGCAGTGTGTTGGAGTGGAGATGGCTAGAGCAGGGCTCGTTTTGTAACTAGAAGTTGGTGTGTTCACTGTTCACTTATTGTGACTCTTGAGTGCAGAGTGTTAGTTTATTGTAAGTATAGTGTATGAGAATGTGTTAGTGCAGTGCAGTGTTTAACACAGCATTATATTACATTTAGCGCTGTATACAGTGCTAATGTATACCCCTCCCCTTTTTGTTTTTTGGTTGCTGCGTGTTTTTTTTCTGATTGTGACATGGTGCTCCCCTTTTTTTTTTTATAGTTTTTACATTTCTGTCAGCATCAGTTCTCAATTTAAAGTGCACCAAACACCACTTTTCAGTGAATAAAGATCATCTAATTACACATTTCTCAGTATCTATAATATTTGGGTAATAAGCCCTCCCATCATGTCTGGGAGGCCAACAAGGAGAGGCAGATGTTCCCATGCCACTATGAGGGGGCCAGCAGCGTATGTGTTCATAGGCAAAGGTGGACATGGTCCGTCCTCAGGATGGGCACTAGGGATGGGCCGAATGACCCCCTGTTTGATTCGCACCAGAACTTTGGAACATAGCAAAAGTTCAGAACCGAATAACGAACCCCACTGAAATCTATTGGACCCCAACTGGAAAAATCAAAAGTGCTCATTTTGCAGGCTTATATGCAAGTAATTTGGCATACAATGGTTATGGGGGTCTGGGTACTGGGATATTTACTATTGTAAAAGGTCAAAAATAGTACAGATGTGTAACCAAAACATGGTACAACTGATTTTTCATGTACTTAATATGAGGTGAATGGTACATACAGTATAAGGAAGACATAGCAATACAATATAAGAACAATAAAGATGCGATTTAGGTATGTATGTTTCCTGTAAGGTTATATAGTTGAAAAAAAAAAAAGAAACACAGATTCAATTTATAATGATGATCATGAGCCTACAGAGGGTCGTTATTGATAGCATCGAGTGTTTTCGCACTACCCTTGAGGAAGCTGCATAAGCGAAACATGTCAGGTTGATGTGATTACTCTTCACTCTTGGCTTGAAAATGATCTGTATACTATGAACACCTTGAAATTTGTCTCTGTTTTGTATACCTAGGATCATTTATACATTATATATATATATATGTATTTTATCGAATACCAAATAAATTATCTTTTTTTTATGAAGGCGATTCTCTTCTCATCACCACTTACTCTCTGCACCGAAAAAAATCCCTTTTTTTTCCCTCTCTGCCCCCTTTTAAACGATGATCATTATTAGGTTATATCATGTGATATTTAAGGAAGTGGTATGTCCCATGGGGACCATTTTTTTTATTTGGGAAAATGTGCATGGTATCGAAGAAATGCTTGAAGTGAAAGCATACAAATGAAAAATGTATTTCTAAATAGTGCCTGGGGGGTTCCCCTTAGTCTACCTGTAAAGTAGCACATCTGTACTGTGTATAGAAGCTCCTGCAGCAATAATTGCATTTATAAAGCCAAAAAATTTAATTTTCCCTGCAAGATTTCTTTATTTTGTAAGCAACGACTTGCTGAGCCAGTCTGTATGATGAGGCCAAAATGTAGTGCACTGGGAACAAGATTAGAGATTTTGAGGATAAATTCTGGTGTCTCTTCCACAGACTTTGGATAGAAGTAACAGATGCCGAAAAATTGGTCTTTGGGTGTCGGTGGCGCCTTCACACCGTAACCTTGTAGAGGTACTGTCACGTCTACCCCAATGCAATTGGTCAGACACTATAGCTGGTGTCTGTGTTCTTCACCTATAGCAGCCCCCTATCCTATAAGGTAAGCAGACCTACCGGTACTCAGTTGCCCCCAGGACTTATACACAATGCTATATTGCCTGGCCACCACGCCAGGGCAGATGCAAACTGAGCAAAGCAAATAGATACTTGCAGTTAGCTGGCAGATAGCGTGGTTCTATGACAGTCTAGGTAAAAGGCAGGCTGAGTTCGGGGAATAGTCCAAAATCCGGTCCAAAGTCATACACTAGACATGTGCGATTTGTTTCGTACGAATCGAAAATTCGTACGAATTTCCGAAAATTCGTACATTCGGAAGCATCCGAAATACGAATTTATTTGCTTCCGAATTTCACGTAATACGAAATTTCGTTGACGAGTTTCGGATCCGAATTTGAGAAAGGTATTTTTTGCTTTTTAAATTCATCATAACGAATGTTCGTAATTGTTACGAAAAGTTAAGGAACCTAACGAAAATTCGTATTCAATCCAAATTGAATTTCGGACGTGAATTACGAACTAACAGCCCCGGCTACAATACCTTTCTCAATATGGCAGTCGTTGACTCATTATGCTCATTATGAGGGGCTCCCACCATCCCTGTGCTGTGCTGACTTCCTCTTGGGGCTGTACCACTGCTGTGCTCATTATGAGGGGCTCCCACCATCCCTGTGCTTTGCTCATTATGAGGGGCTCCCACCATCCCTGTGCTTTGCTCATTATGAGGGGCTCCCACCATCCCTGTGCTGTGCTCATTATGAGGGGCTCCCACCATCCCTGTGCGGACTTCCTCCTGGGGCTGTACTCCTGCTGTGCTCATTATGAGGGGCTTCCACCATCCCCATTCTGTGCTGAGTTCCTGGGTTTGTTTGTAGCCCGTTGCCGTTAGTTCGTATTTTGTGTCCGAAATTCAATTTGGATTGAATACGAATTTTCGTTAGGTTTGTCAACTTTTCGGAACAATTACGAACATTCGTTATGATGAATTTAAAAAGCAAACCTAGGAAGTCAGCTCAGCAGCACTGCTGACTTCTTGGGTTTGCTTTTTAACCACTTCTCCACTGGGCCTATTCTGGCACTTCTCTCCTTCATGTAAAAATCATAATTTTTTTGCTGGAAAATTAATCAGAACCCACAAACATTATATATTTTTTTTTTATCAGACACCCTAGGTAATAAAATGGCAGTCATTGCAACTTTTTATCTTGCACGGTATTTGCGCAATAATTTTTCAAACGCCTTTTTTTGGAAAAAAAAAACGGTTTCGCGAATTAACACCCCGCAACACCGATCCGACGGAGACTCTTTACCACGTCATCAGCCGTGTCCAATCACGGCTGATCACAGTGTAAACAGGAAAAGCCAGTCATCGGACGCGAGTAGAGGAGAGCCGATCGGCTGCTCCTCTGACAGGGGGGGGTTTGTGATGATCCATTATCAGCACAGCCCCCCCGAGGATGCCCACTGGACCACCAGGGAACCCCTACTATAGGTATTGCACACTAGACCACCAGGGATGCTAATTATATACGAAATGGATGCCAATCAGTGCCCACAATTGATGCCAATCAGTGCCCACAATGGGCACCACTGATTGGCATTCATTATTGTTTGGCACTGATTGGCATCCATTAGTACAGTGCCACCTATCAGTGCCCATCCATGCCACCTATCAGTGCCCATCCATGCCCATCCGTGCCACCTATCAGTGCCCATCCATGCCCATCAGTGCCCACCCGTGCCGCCTATCCATGCCCATCAGTGCCCACCCGTGCCGCCTATCTGTGCTCACCCATGCCGCCTATCTGTGCCCACATGTGCCACCTATCTGTGCCCAACAGTGCTGCCTATCTGCCCACCCGTGCTGCCTATCTGTGCCCACCCGTGCCGCTGATCGTTGCCCACCCGTGCCGCCGATCGTTGCCCACCCGTGCCGCCGATCGTTGCCCATCCGTGCCGCCGATCGTTGCCCATCCGTGCGGCCGATCACTGCCCATCCGTGCCACCTCATCGGTGCCCATCCGTGCAGCCTTATCCGTGCCCGTCAGTGCAGCCCCATCAGTGCCCATCAGTGAGGTGAAAACTAACTTATTTACAAAGTTTTGTAACTGAAACAAAAAAAACTTTTTTTTTTTAATTTTCGGTCTTTTTTTTATTTTTTAGCAGAAAATAAAAATCGCAGAGGTGATCAAATACCACCAAAAGAAAGCTCTATTTGTGGGCACAAAATGATAAAAATTTAGTTTGGGTACAGTGTAGCATGACTGCGCAATTGTCATTCAAAGTGCAACAGCGCCGAAAGCTGAAAATTGGTCTGGGCAGGAAGGTGTATAAGTGCCCAGTATGGAAGTGGTTAAAAATCTCCATAGGCGATGCTTTAAATTTTTTTACAGGTTACTGTTTTCGAGTTACAGAGGAGGTCTAGTGCTAGAATTGTTGCACGCACTCTACTGCACGCGGGACTTACATGCTACATGCTTCTTAACAAGTCATATTCAAGTAAAGAGCAATGAACTGGTCGCATCAACCCGACATGTTTCGCTTTGGTAGCTTCTTCGGGGGTAGCCCTTCAGTTCTGGTATGGATATTTGGGGGAACCCCACGTCATTTTTTTTAAAATTTGATGCAGGGTTCCCCTTAATATTCATACCAGAACTGAACGGCCTGGTAATTGAATTTGGGGGGACCCCCACGCAGTTTTTTTTTTATCAATGACTTTTCTCTGTATTGCCGGGAGCCGACAATTCATTATACCCATGAGTGATTTTAAATGACCTTTTTTCCTTCAGAAATGACACTTTGTGCAAGGACAGTTCTAAGCATGGGAAACAAGCGCTGCTTTACAGGCCTACTATACACCCCCCCCCCCCCCCAGGTACGAAATTTAAAGGAATATTTCACTTTTATTGTTTCACTTTAAGCATTATTAAAATCACTGCTCCTGAAAAAACTGCAGTTTTTAAAACTTTTTTTTGCATTGATACATGTCCCCTGGGGCAGGACCCGGGTCCCCAAACACTTTTTATGACAATAACTTGGATATAAGCCTTTAAAATTAGCACTTTAGATTTCTCCCATAGACTTTTACAGGGTGCTCCGCGGCTTTTCGAATTTGCCGCAAACACCCCAAATTGTTCGCTGTTCGGCGAATGGGCGAACAGGCAATGTTCGAGTCGAACATGAGTTTGACTCGAACTCGAAGCTCATCCCTATTTACTAGCTATATGTAAGGGTTTACAACCACTTTAAGGGTTGGATGTGAGGGTGGAGAAGGTAAGTAGCCATTGTGTGCCGTCTTATACTTAGATCTCTATGATAAAAATTCTGACAATTACTTATTTTTATTAGAACAGAAAAGTAAATATGATAAAGAGATCTTTGTGTGCCATTTATTTATTAAATTTCTCATATTTCATTGTTTGAATAATAACAGACAATCAAAATATTTCCCAACATCTTATCCAGATCAATTATCAAGTCACTGACCCTCGCCTGAGTGATGGAAAAATGTATCCAACTTTATTCCGTGTGACACCCGAAGATCGGGTCCGTTTTTCAGCTATTATTAAATTATTGCAGCATTTTGGGTGGAACTGGGTTGGAATAATAACATCATGGGATGGCAGCGGTAATGAGGAGGCCCAAGAACTGAGTAAGATGATGAGTGAACATGGGATCTGCACAGAATATATAATCACACACCAATTAAATACGTTAACTGATAGTCGGACAATTGTTAAATCAACAGCTAGGATTGTCATAGGGTGCGGAACTTCCATAATGCACTTTTTCTATTTTCTTCTTCATTTATCCTCTGGTGGAGACAATATAACATTCATTTTCCCACCATCATGGATTACATTACCTAATCATTCTAAGATGGTTTATATGTTCATTAACTGCAGCTTCATATTTGTGTGGCCACAAGAAAAAAAACTAAAAGTGGATGTTTATACCGATGGTGTCAACTTCTCCAGCTCCATAAATGACCCCATACTGGAAGATATTGGGGTCCGTTTATTTCACTGTCGTTCCCCAAGCCGAATTAAAAATTTGTATTTTGAAACGGTGTATACAGTTAATGCAAAACTTTGTACAGATGTAAAAAATGTTTCATCCTTATTGTCTTCTTATATAACTCTGCACTCCTATGTGTATAAGGCTGTATATATTCTGGCCCGTGCTCTACATGGAATGTACATGGAGATAAATAAACCCGAACAACATGGATTCCGGCACAGAGTAAGTTGGACAATACATGTTTATATTACTAGGATCCTATCCTAGTGTAGCGATACCCTCAGCTAAGAGGGCTGCAGTATTAGTTTTGGGCCCTGAACACAGTTCTGCCAACCCCCGGCAATTCACTAGACCCACTCTGGCACAGTCAGTCTAGGGTAATTTAACTTATGCTCTATGGAAAATTCAGAGACCAATGCAAGTAGTAAAAGAATAATGAGTTTACTCTCACTTAGAAAAATAAATCAACAGTAAAACAGATAACATATGCTTCTGGAAGTCCCGGACGCGATCCCAGTCCGGGACTTCCACCTGCTGTGTCTCCACACACAGTGTCTGCAGCGGTCGGGTCTCCGGCTCAGCAACGGTTGAGGATGACCAAGTCAGATGCCACCCAGGCTCGCAATGGGGTGGAAGGCTCTTTGGGTAGCAGCGCAAGGCCCCAGGCTTCAGGCCTTGCACCACAGCGGATCCGCACAGGAAGATCTGTCCACTGAAGTCTCGTGTCCCAAAGAGGCCGAGCCTAGCCTCGCCTCCTCCTTATATAGCTCCACCCATGAGTCTCTGCGGTGACAACATTGCACCCTGGATGCCAAGGGGGGTTCTGGGAAAGGTAGTCCAATGAGTCTTAAAGGAGACCCCGCTACACTAGATTATATAATAATGTGAATAGACGGCTATCTCCACCCTCCCTCTTATTGTCTAGGCAATCTGAAAAATTGCAACCACTCAAATTTTGGGATTTTTATCTATTATTGATTTACCAGTTGCTTTCTGAATGCTAAATTCATACATATGTATCACCAAAAATCTTTTATTTCTCTACTGTATACATTTTTTAAACATAATTTAATTTGTATTTATTTTTTAAATGGGAGGGGGGAGGGTGTTTATGGTATTTACTAATAGTGTTGTATATGCCATGTTAAGACAGACATTCAAATAGTCCATATTTATATATATTTTTATGTGCATTATCTATTATATGCTTTTATATTTATTCATGATATTTATGTGTGTATGATACTCGAGTATAAGCCGAGGCACCTAATTTTACCACAAAAAACTGGGAAAACGTATTGTTGACTCGAGTATAAGGCCGCGCACACACGACCGGTTTTCTCGGCAAAAAAAACGACAAGAAAACTGCCGGGAGAGCTTTCTTGCCGAGAAAACCGGCTGTGTGCACGAGGGTTTCAGTTTTCTCGTCAAGAAAACTGGCCAGATTCCCCGACGAGAAAGAAGACGACCTGCGGTCTTTTTTCTCGTCGAGAATCTCGTCGGCCTGTTTCTCGTCGAGAAACCCAAGCGTGTGTACACTTACCTGTCGCCGTGGAAACCCGTGCATGCTCAAAATGACTTTGACGCATACGCGGTAGCTTCCTAGGCATAGGCATAGGGTGTAGCAAGATGGCGGCGACGGCATCGAATGTGACGAGCGCACGCTCGTCGTAGTCGATGACGTCACCACGTTCGTGCCATTTAAAAGAACGGCGGTTCTTTTGAATCGTACGTGTGTACACTCGGCCAGGACAAGTTTCTTGTCAAGATTCTCGGCAGGAAAAACTAAGTTTTTTTCCTGACGAGAATCTCGGCCGTGTGTACGAGGCTTGAGCCTAGGGTGTCCATGTGCCCATGTCTCACTGTGCCTCACTTTGTCTCACTGTGTAGATGTGCATACCTCACTGTGCCTCACTGTGTTCATGCCTCTCTGTGCTTTACTGTGCCCATGCCTCACTGTGCCCATGCCTCACTGTGCCCATGCCTCACTGTGTCCATGCCTCACTGTGTCCAATCTCCCTACCTGATCTCCGGCGCTGTGTGACTAGACTGACGTTTAACATGGGAGTCTATGGAAGGGCTGCCCGGCTTTGAAAAATCGGTGCTCCCCGGCCGTAGGCCCCCCGGACAACTAACTTTGCACACTTGTAGATGAAGAGTGGGGCTACATGTGTGCCATGTTTGGGGTCCAGAGGACCAAAGGGCCGGCCAGTACCGGGTCCCCAAAAGGACCGGAGAAATTACTGTTTAACATGGGAGTCTATGGAAGGGGTGCCCGGATTTGAAAAATCAGTGCTCCCCAGTCGTAGGTCCCCCGGACAAAGGTGCACAAAGATGAAGATGGACACAGACTCAAGTATAAGCCGAGGGGGGCAATTTCAGCACAAAAAAATGTGCTGAAAAACTCGGCTTATACTCGAGTATATACGGTATGTTTATATACATTTCTGGTTAAAGTGGTTGTAAACCCACTTACACAACTTGCACCTACAGGTAAGCCTAGATTAAGGCTTACCTGTAGGTGCAAGAAGTATCTCCTAAACCTACATGGTTTAGGAGATATTTGCAAAAAAAAAAAGGAACCAATGTCTACGGCGCATGTGATTGGCCGGAGCGGCGATACCCAGAAGTAACCTTCCGGGTATATGTGGAGCGATGGCTGCGGCTGGAGGGGGAGACGAGGACGGCTTCGGGGGCCCCGATCTAAGGTAAGTGATGCATAATGAGCTAGTATGCTAGTCATACTAGCTCATTATGGCTTTGTCTTGCAGGTGTTTTTTTATTATTTTTTTTAAACGGGTTTACAACCGCTTTAAGCCAGTTTTACAAATATAAAAGTGCAAAAGATCAAAGTGTTTATCCAGAGTGTGTCTCTTTAAAGATTGTTTGCAGGTTGATTATGTGCTGCAGGGACGTGCAGTCAGGGTAGGCAGATGAGGCAGAGCCTCACCTGCCATGAACATAAAAAATAAAAATAAAAAAATAACAAAAAAAAAATAGAACATGATCGAGCTTGGAGGGTCTTAGCTCAGCGACCTGGGGTCACAGAGACCCCAATTGGAGGATAGGTAGCCAAAGTCCTACCCCACCACTGGTCAAAATTTAGGGCTCCTAGGACCTATGATTCTGGAGATAGAGGGCTCCTTGTACAGCCTGTCAGAAGCTACATACGAGTGGCCAGTTTAAATACAAGCTGGCACACTCTGTTTGCTGCAGACTGAGAGGATGAGCTCACAGTGCCTCTCCTCACTTCTTGTAAGAGGCACTGAGCTCAACGGACAGCTTGGAGCTTTGGACCAATGGTAAAGTACCATTGGCCCAAACTGTCCAATAAAAATGCTGCAATGGAGGCATGCCTCTCACTGCAGTGTCATAGAAGGCTAAAAGACAAATGCTCCCTTCCAGCCCAGCGCTCTTAATTACAAGGAAATACATGGGTTTATGGGTATAACATTTACCCACAATCCCATGTTTTTCTCACACAGTTAAGAGGAAGAATGAGAATCTTCTGCTGCTGAAAAGGTATTCATATATTAGTGTAGCGGGGTCCTAAATTTAGGGGAAGTGTTTGAGTGGTAGTTGTGCTCAAACACCCCAATTGTCAGGATTCTATCAACCATTTTTGTCCGCAGGGGGAGTATTGGTGTATAGCTCCCTGTGGCCTGCGGGTGGCACTGCCATGGTGGGCCGGGGTTGAACCGCTGATGCAGTGCTGTACCTTGTGTGTCCCCTCTCGGCAGCCATACGGTGAGTGTGGCGGGCCTGCTGTGCATGCTGGGAGGGGATATAAGAGGGGCAGACGCTGCCTGTTCGGGGTTCTGTCGTGGTCGGGGGTCCTACCCCAAGGAGTGTGTTCCTGTCCGGCCTGGGCACCTTCAGCCCAGGGGCGGAGGGCGGTGAATCAGTCCCAGGCACCTTTAGTCCTGGGACTGCGGCAAAGGCCTTGGGCCCAGCACCTTCGGCTGGGGCTCAGCAAGGATCGAGGAATCCCAGGGTGCCGCCTTGTGAGGGGACCCTTATCTTAGACGAGGAGGCCGGGGGAGGAACTGTTCCCAGGGACCGGTGAGAAGTCACGGTGAAGGAAGGGGCCCGGTAACTCTCTAGAGGGATGTCTTCACCTTACAAAGAGGTCAAGTTTTGAAGACCAAGTTCACCAGGTCTGTGGCAGAGACCAAGTTCAACAGGTCTGTGGCAGAGACTGAGTTCAACCCAGTCTGTGGCAGAGACCAAGTTCACCAGGTCTGTGGCAGAGACTGAATTCAACCCAGTCTGTGGCAGAGACCAAGTTCACCAGGTCTGTGGCAGAGACTGAATTCAACCCAGTCTGTGGCAGAGACCAAGTTCACCAGGTCTGTGGCAGAGACTGAGTTCAACCCAGTCTGTGGCAGAGACTGTGCGGTTAAGTTAGAGTACCATTTGGCTGCTAGTCCCTTCCTAGGGAGACTATCCATCTGGGCTGAGTCTGCTTGAGAAGCCGAGCAGTGAAGTGATTGTGTTTGTGCCTGGACCTTCACCACACCTTGTGCTGTCCTGTCTTCTACTCCAGCCTTTACCTATCAGAGACTGTTATTTGCAAAGAGAAAATAAACTCTGTGTTGGAGTTGCAGCTGGTGTGGACATTCAAGTCACTGGGGGGGACAAGGACTTATCTCTGTCTATTGAGGAGGTGAGAATCATTCTCTGCAGGATTCTGGTTTCTGGCCGTGGAGACCCGCTAACAACACCGCTCAACCTCTTTACACAGGAGGGTACGGGCTTGTGGCGTGCCCTCTCTACCTGCGGGGACCCGAAGGCAGGTGAAGGGGGTGAGGTCGCTAAATTAGTATGCTATATGTTATAAGATAATCATTTATTATTTATCTATTTACTGTGAAATTACTGGTTTGAAGTTATAACTTCAAACTTCAGTAATTTGTCCGTTAAGCCACCTGCTTGAGTACAGTTTTTGAAAATATAGTAAATGACCTTAAAAACAATATATAATCATTATTTGTATATTACTATTTACTGTAGTAAGGTCCGTTGGTATGGACCATAAGGTGAGTACATAGGGTGAGTACATGGATTGAAAACTGGCTACAAGGGCGTGTTTAGAGGGTGGTGATAAATGGGGAGTACTCGGAATGGACCAATGTGGAAAGTGGGGTCCCCCAGGGTTTTTTCCTGGAACCAATCCTATTTAATTTATTAATAAATGATCTATAGGATAGGATAAACAGCTCAATCTCTGTATTTGTGGACGATACAAAGCTAAGCAGGGCAATAATTTCTCCGCAGGAGGTGGGAACCTTAAAAGAAGATCTGAACAAATGAATAGGATGGGCAACTACATGGCAAATGAGGTTTAATGTAGAAAAATGTAAAATAATGCATTGAATGCAATCTATACACTGGGGGGGGGGGGGACTCTGCGGGAATCTAGGATGGAAAAGGACCTGGGGGTCCTAGTAGATGATAGGCTCAGCAATGGCATGCAAACAGAATATTGGCATGCATTAAAAAATGGGATTAACTCCAGAGATAAAACAATAATTCTCCCGCTCTACAAGACTCTGGTCCGGTCGCACCTAGAGTATGCTGTCCAGTTCTGGGCACCAGTCCTCAGGAAGGATGTACTGGAACTGGAGCGAGAACAAAGAAGGGCAACAAAGCTAATAAAGGGTCTGGAGGATATTAGTTATGAGGAAAGATTACGAGCACTGAATTTATTCTCTCTGGAGAAGAGACGCTTGAGAGGGGATATGATTTCAATGTACAAATACCGTACTGGTGACCCCACAATAGGGATAAAACATTTTTCTATGAAAGGGAATATAAAAAGACACGCGGCCATTCATTAAAAATAGAAGAGAAGCAGGTTAAACCTTAAACTGCGTAGAGGGCTCTTTACTGTAAGAACAGTGAGGATGTGGAATTCCCTTCCACAGGCAGTGGTTTTAGCAGGGAGCATTGATAATTTCAAAAACTATTAAATGGGCACCTAAATGATCAACATACAGGGATGTACAATGTAAAACTGACATAAAAGCACACACAGGTTGGACTTGATGTATTTGTGTCTTTTTTTCATACTCTCTAACTATGTAACAATGTAACTATGTAATTTACTTATGGTAATTAACGCCTTGCCACCCAGGCCAATTCTGACACTTCTTTCCTACATGTAAAAATTTAAAATTTTTTGCTAGAAAATTACTCAGAACTCCCAAACATTATATATATTTTTAGCAGACACACTAGGAAATAAAATGGTGGTCGTTGCAACTTTTTATGTCACACACGGTCTTTGTGCAGCTTTTTTTCAAACGCAATTTTTTTGGAAAGAAACTGTTTTATGAATAATAAAAATTAAAAAAACACTAAAGTTAGCCAGATTCTTTTGTATAATGTGAAAGATGATGTTATGCCGAGTAAATAGATACCTAACATATCACGACTTACAATTGCGCACACTTGTGGAATGGCGCCAAACTTCAGTACTTAAAAATCTCCATAGGTGACGCTGTAAATTTTTTTACAGGTTACATGTTTAGAGTTAAAGAGGAGGTCTACTGCTAAAATTATTGCTATCGCTCTAACATTTGTGGCATAACCTGTGTGTATCTGGCTCTGATACTAGCCAGTGCCTCACCAACCACTGACCTCACCGCACGTCCCTGATCTGCTGTATACACCTGTCTCTAGGACTAAGCCCATAAGGGTGAAACATGTCAAGGAGGGATGGTCTTCAAGTGGGAACGACAGTGTGTCTTTGGTTGGCCAGTTGTTTTAATGAGAAAGTGATGTCACCATTGGCAGTCATATGTGTTTTTTGAGCCAGTACAATCTGGTATTTGGGAAAACTGCTGCCATTACAGAAATCTAGAAATGTGACACCATCATAGCTCTAATAAAAAAAGGGGGGGGGGAAGAAACTGTGCTTAAGATTCACAAAAACAACCAATTGTTTGACACAAAGGTTGCCTAAAGTTCTGGTTTTATGCAGCAACTAACCTGAAAACATATATCAGTGAACAAGCAGTGAAAAAAATATATATAGTAGCGCTAAACCTTAGAACAAACATAAACAACTGAATGATAGTGAATTGTCAATAAACTATCCTAATATGTCTCCACCTCCAATGCACAATACATGAGTCCAAAAAAGACACCATGGACTGTCATATGGGTGAGGACAAACCTAAAATATGCATCTAAACATATACCATAAATGTAGTGGTAAGTACATAAAGTGCAAAAAGTGCAAAAATATTATATCAAAGATATGACCACATAAGCATAAATTCAAAAGTGCAAAACATAAGTCCAATCCCAGCTAGATAGTGTAGCGGGTATTTGAATTTAAGGGAAGCATCTGGGTGGTAGTGTAACCCAGATGCACTGATTGCTAGGGAATCTGAGACCCTTTTATGGTTCTTGGAGGACTCTGGTGGTGTGAGGTTCCCTGCGGCCTGCAGGTGGCATTGTCGCCCTGGCCGGAGTTGAACCCACACCGCAAGACTGTGCCTTTTTGTCCTCCCCTGGCGCTGGTGCGGCGGGGCGGGGAACCCGCTTTGATGCAAAGGGTGAGGGGATAAAAGGGGCGGACGGCCTTACCACGGGGTTCAGAGTTCGGAGTCGGAGGACGTGGCCGCACTCAGGCACCCTCAGCCTGGGTGCTGGCGTTCCAGTGTTCCAGGCCCAGGTGCCCTTGACCTGGCCGGAGCGGGAGATGGAGTCCATCTCAGGCATCTTTAGCCTGGGGTGAGGTACTATGGCCGATGCCTGGGGCTCAGTACCTTCGACTGAGTTCCGCGAGGGTGGAGGAATCCGAGGGGGCCCTAACTCCTTGGGTGCCCGTGTCTGAGGTCGAGGAGACTGGTGAGCGGAACTTCTCTGGAGAGTCCGGCGCAGCATTGCTGGTGACAGAGAGGCCTCCGGTGACTCCCTTGGATGGATATCCTTTCCCTTACAGGGGCTGTGCTAGCGAAGGTAATTCATGTTCTACCTCATATAGTCAGTGGCAGTGACTATTCGCCATTGGTGACACCACAGTGCTTAGCGATACTTTAAAGGATTGTGCCTCAGTCCAACTTCCATTAATACTGAACTGTTGCAAAGGTCCCAACTTGACTGTGCTGTATGTTTATTCGCTGAGAAGAATAAAACTGTGTTGGACCTATTCACTGTGTGGAACTCTGATTACTAGGAGCAAAAGGGGAGTCAAGGACAGAGGAAAGGATTTGACTCTAGGACACCTACACAAAGCCCGATCTTTCTGGCCTTCACCTCTTCACTATGGAGGACATGGGCCGTGGTGTATCTCATCCCTCCCCCCGGTACTAACACCCCTAGACAAAGACAGACAAGCCGAGAATGAGAAGGGGAGAGAGTGGTGAGGTCGCTACAATAGTAATAGCCACTGTATTCACAGCCTCATCAGTCAGCACATTCCACAGCGTTAGATAACGGTTGGACGTTAGTAGGACATGCAAAAGAATCAGGATGCCTCGATAGTGTAAAATCTTTGGGTTTAATAAAACTTGACATACAAGTACAAAACTCACATTTTTGACAAATAAGAACAGCCTTGAGTCTGAAGTGCGGGCCGGACACAACACACAAACCCGTCCGTGTGGAGATTCGAGCAGAGGAGGGTGATGACGTCAGCACACCGCGTTTCGTGATAGGTCACGTCGTCTCGGGGCACTTACTAACTTACACTTACTCCTACTAATGTCCAACCGTTATCTAACGCTGTGGAATGTGCTGACTGATGAGGCTGTGAATACAGTGGCTATTACTATCTAGCTGGGATTGTTTACATGCGGTCTTTGGTCATTCGTCATAGGGGACCAATTGGTTCTGGTAAGCAGTTTACTTACTCAAGGTGGTGGATGTCACTCCGGTCTTCAGTCTTCAAAGTGGAGATTTGGACCTTGTTACTTGCATGGGTATTCACTATACAGATGCTACATGGACTTATGTTTTGCACTTTTGAATTTATGCTTATGTGGTCATATCTTTGATATAATATTTTTGCACTTTATGTACTTACCACTACATTTATAGTATATGTTTAGATGCATATTTTAGGTTTGTCATCACCCATATGACAGTCCATGGTGTCTTTTTTGGACTCATGTATTGTGCATTGGAGGTGGAGACATATTAGAATAGTTTATTGACAATTCACTATCATTCAGTTGTTTATGTTTGTTCTAAGGTTTAGCGCAACTATATATATTTTTTTCACCATCATAGTTCTGCCCATCACCCTGTGCTCTACAGTGATGACATAGCTGTGGTTGCCAATAAAATGGTGGCCACAGATGGCATTTTTATGGAAGACCACATCAGTGTTTTCACTACAGAGCAGAACTCCACCTCCCTTCCTGGCATCTCATCTGAACTTTGGGCAATTAATCTTGCATACAGGCAATTATACTGACCTCCACTATTTGAGAATATGGTATACCCTTTAAGATCTGATTTATTCATCTATCTATCTTACTTTCTAGCCATAATGTATGCATCCTACTCCTGATGATTGGCTGTAAGCGCCATGAAACGCGTCAAGTCTTTATTCAAGGATGCCAAGCCAAGCTTGCATGAAACTATGAATTCTATTAATTTCATTGTTCCTTTACATTTATCATGATTATTACATTTATTGGGTCTGCATGTATATCTAATCAACTTATTAACTGCCTTTGTTTGTACGAATTATGTTTATCAAGTTTTATTAAATATGTCAACATGATTATGATTAGTATTACTTAGTAAGTCCTTGCTCTGTTTACGTCATGTATCATTAATCATTTATATGATACATTACTTATCATATTGTATATTGTATCTATCAAATGCAATCAATTTATTGGGGCTATCAATTTAAACTTATTATCATTTTATTATGGTTGCTTGCCCTCACTTATGGGAATTAGGACATGTAACCTATTTATAACTAGATACCCCTCACTTTATTATGTCCATACACATGCCTCATTTAAAGTCCCAAACCCCATTTTCTTTTCTTTCTACATATATACGGGGATGAAGGCATGTCTATAATACGTTTTGGTTGGGTTTAACGGGTCACTTTTTGTTCTTTAATCGAAATTTTTTAATATCGTGCAAAAGTTCATTTATTTCACTAATGCAACTTAAAAGGTGAAAGTAATATATGAGATAGATTCATTACATGCAAAGCAAGATAGTTCAAGCCGTGATTTGCCATAATTGTGGTGATTATGGCTTACAGCTCATGAAAACCCCAAATCCACAAGCTCCAAAAATTAGAATATTACATGCAATCAATAAAACAAGGATTGTACATAGAACAATATCGGACCTCTGAAAAGTAGAAGCATGCATATGTACTCAGTACTTGGTTTGGGCCCCTTTTTCAGCAATTACTGCCTCAATGCGGTGTGGCATGGAAGCGATCAGCCTGTGGCACTGCTGAGGTGTTATGGAAGACCAGGAAGCTTCAATAGCGGCCTTCAGCTCTTCTGCATTGTTCGGTCTCATGTCTCTCATCTGTCTCTTGGCAATGCCCCATAGATTCTCTATCATAGATTCTCTATCGGGTTCAGGTCAGGCGAGTTTGCTGGCCAATCAAGCACAGTAATCCCACGGTCATTGAACCAGGTTTTGGTGCTTTTGGCAGTGTGGGGGAGGTGCCAAGTCCTGCTGGAAAATGAAGTCACATCCCCATAGAGCTCGTCTGCGGAAGGAAGCATGAAGTGCTCCAAAATCTTCTGGTAGATGGCTGCGGTGACCCCGGACTTAATGAAGCACAGTGGACCAACACCAGCAGATGACACGGCTCCCCAAATCAACACAGACTGTGGAAACCTCACACTGGACTTCAAGCATCTTGCAGTGTGTGCCTCTCCATTCTTCCTCCATACTCCAGCTCCTTGGTTTCCAAATGAGATGCAAAATTTGCTCTCACCAGAAAAGAGGACTTTGGACCACTGAGCACCAGACCAGGTGTGTTTTTCTTTAGCCCAGGTAAAGACGCTTCTGACATTGTTTGTTGTTGACAAGTGGCTTGACAAGAGGAATACGACATTTGAAGCCCATGTCCAGGATCCGTCTGTGTGTGGTGGCTCTTGATGCACTGACTGCAGCCACAGTCCAATCCTTGTGAAAGTCCCCAACACTTTTGAATGGCCTTTTCCTGACAATCCTCTCCAGGCTGCGCTCATCCCTGCTGCTTGTGCACCTTTTTCTTCCACACTTTTCCCTTCCACATAACTTTCTATTAATGTGCTTTGATACAGCACTTTGGAAACATCCAACTTCTTTTGCAATTACCTTTTGAGGCTTTCCCTCCTTATGAAGGGTGTCAATGATGGTTTTCTGCACAACTGTCAGGTCCGCAGTCTTTCCCATGATTGTGATTCCTACTGAACCAGACTGAGAGACCATTTAAAGGCTCAGGAACCCTTTGCAGGTGTTATGGCTTAATTAGCTGATTAGAGTGGTACACTTTGAGCCTAGAAAATTGCACCTTTTTTTACAATATTCTAATTTTCTGAGATTGTGGACTTGGGGTTTTCATGAGCTGCAAGCCATAATCATCACAATTATGACAAATCACGTCTTGAACTATCTTGCTTTGCATGTAATGAGTCTCATATATTAGTTTCACCTTTTAAGTTGCATTAGTGAAATAAATTAACTTTTGCATGATATTTAAATTTTTGGAGTATCACCTGTATATACCAGTTTGTGGACTCTTTAACCACTTAAGCCCCGGACCATTTCGGGCCATTAGGACCAAGCCTGTTTTTGGGATTCGGCACCGCGCTGCTTTAACTGTAAATTGTGCGGACATGCAATGTTGTACCCAAATGAAATTTGCGTCCTTTTCTTCCCACAAATAGAGCTTTCTTTTAATGGTATTTGATTGCCTCTGCGATTTTTATTTTTTGCGATATAAATGGAAAAAGAACGAAAATTTTGAAAAAAAAAGATATTTTCTACTTTTTGTTATAAGAAAAATCGAATAAACTCAATTTTAGTCATACATTTAGGCCAAAATGTATTCAGCCACATGTCTTTAGTAAAAAAAATGTCAATAAGCGTATATTTATTGGTTTGCGCAAAAGTTATAGCGTTTACAAACTAGGGTACATTTTCTGAAATTTACACAGCTTTAAATTTATGACTGCCTATCTCATTTCTTGAGGTGCTAAAATGGCAGGGCAGTACAAAACCCCCCCAAATGACCCCATTTTGGAAAGTAGACACCCCAGGGAAATTGCTGAGAGGCATGTTGAGCCCATTGAATATTTTTTTTTTTTTGTCCCAAGTGATTGAATAATGACAAAAAAAAAAAAAAAAATTACAAAAAGTTGTCACTAAATGATATATTGCTCACACATGCCATGGTTATATGTGGAATTGCACCCCAAAATACATTCTGCTGCTTCTCCTGAGTACGGGGATACCACATGTGTGGGACTTTTTAGGAGCCTAGCCACGTACGGGACCCCGGAAACCAAGCACCGCCTTCAGGATTTCTAAGGGCGCAAATTTTTGATTTCACTCCTCACTACCTATCACAGTTTCGAAGGCCATAAAATGCCAAAATAGCACAAAACCCCCCCAAATGACCCCATTTTGGAAAGTAGACACCCCAAGCTATTTACTGAGAGGCATGTTCAGTCCATGGAATATTTTATATTTTGCCACAAGTTGCGGGAATATGACAAACTTTTTTTTTTTTGCACAAAGTTGTCACTAAATGATATATTGCTCACACATGCCACTGCGAACGCTGCAGTTATGTGTGTTGTGTTTGGTAAGTGACAGTGATCGATCGATACTGCACTTGGGTGGGCTGGGCTGGGCTGGGCTGGGCGGAGGGGCTAAACGCAGGCGCTAGCAGGTATCTGGGCTGATCCCGCTAACACTGCGTTTTTGGGAACCCTAAACCGCTGGGGATGCTAGTATAGATCTGATCAGATCTGATCAGATACTATACCACTAAGGGGGGTGTATGCTTTGCGCGTGGGTGTTAGCGTTACTGTCACTAACCTAACACTGCCTGGGGCGACGCAGACCCTCTCTGGCGCTAAAACCTAATTGATCTCACCCGCCGGGCGATCAGGGGGGTTAAACCTTTATTGGGTTATATACGGCGGGTGCCCTGATGCTATAAAAAGCAAACTAATCAACCAGCGTCACCCGTAACCTTTATATGGTGATCACTGGTGAAAGGGTTAACTAGGGGCAATCAGGGGGTTAAAATCTTTATTAGGTTAAATATGGGGGTACCTGACACTATATAAAAACCTGACGGGTAACCTAAATAACTAAATAACTTACTGGCTAACCAGTGACACCAGTGACGCTTATACGGCGATCACTGGTGAAAGGGTTAACTCTAGGGGCAATCAGGGGGTTAAAATAATATATGGGGGTACCTGACACTAATAAAAACCTGCGGCGAACCTAAAAAAAAATAACTGCCTATCTAAAACACCAGCGACACGAATACAGCGATCGGAAAAGCTGAAGTTAGGGGGTGAAAGGGTTACCTGGGGGGTGATCAAGGGGTTAAACCTTTATTAGGGGGGGTTAGGGGGCTACCCTGGACCTAAAGGGGCCTAATCCTAACTGCCCTGCAACTTTTTACAATCACAGATGACACTAAATGCAGTGATCAGTAAAATAAATGATCACTGCAATCAGTGACACTGTGATTGGGGGCTTTGGGGTGACCTGGGGGGTGATCTGGGGGTGACTGGGGGGTGATTTGTGTGCCTATGTGTACCTACGTGTCAGTGGACTGTTAGTGCACTAAACTGCTTCCTCTCTGCTCGGCGCCGGGAACGGAAAGACCGCGGCGAGGGAGATGACATCACTTCCTCCAGCCTTGTTTACATCACATGGCGGAGGAAGCATTTTCATTGGCCGGGAGCGATCGCGAGGGGGGGGGCGGAATCGAGCGCCCCCCCCCCCTCATGCCTGATCGCTCCCGAACACTTAACGGCCGCTCACTGCAGTGAAGGGGGGTCCGGATGGACCCCCCAACTGCACAAAGGCGATCACGTAGATCTACGTGATTCTGCCTGTCCGTGCCATTCTGCCGACGTAAATCGGCGGTGGGCGGTCGTTAAGTGGTTAACCTTCCTACAGACTAAAATATATTCACTGATTTGGGTTATTTTGACTAAAGAGATGTAGCAGAAAACATTTTGGCCTAAATTTATGAAGAAAGATTATTTATTTGCAAAATTTTATAAAAATTTTTCAATTTTATGATTAAATACCACCAAAAGAAAGCTCTATTTCTGTGTATTTTTTTTTTTATATAAATATAATTTTGGTGTAGTGTTGCATGACCGCGCAATTGCCATTTAATGAAGCGCAGTTTTGAATAGCCCAAAATGCCCTGGTCATGAAGGGGGTAAAATGAAACAACTTGTACCATGACATAATAATTGACAAGAGAACATTAATGTGATTTCAGTAGCTTGAGGGGCTAAATGAAGATGTTTGACTTACCAATTACTGAGGATCATTTTTCCCGCTGGCGGACAGAGAATATCAGTGTCCAATTAAATCACATGTGAAGGACTATGCTTGAAAATAATATTTAGTACCTATAGTACAATATTCTGCAGAAGTATTTTCTATAGATTTCAGTTTTTGCTCAATTCTGATTGTTGCCCCTATTTAGCTACCATCCAGGAACCATCTTTGGACCATATGATCATGGTTCTTATTTAACCACTTGCCAACCGCAATACATATATATATATATATATATATATATATATATATATATATATATATATATACGTTGCGGATTGCAAGTGGTCTACTGGGGTTATGGCTAAAGCTATAATTATCCTGTACTCCTACTCCTGGACATCTCTGCTGTCTTTGATGCAGTTGACCACTCCCTCCTCCTCAAAAAACTCCACGTCTTTGGTCTCCGTGACTGGACTCTTCGCTGGTTCTCTTCCTACTTCCCGTACTTTCTATTATCCAACCGCACCTTTATCGTTACTTACAATTTTACTTCCTCCTCTCCTCTTCCTTTCTCTGTTGGGGTCCCCCAAGGTTCTGTTCTTGGACCTCTCCTATTCTCAATCTACACCTCCTCCCTGGGTCAACTGATAGCCTCCCATGGCTTCCAATACCATCTCTACGCCGTCAACACCCAAATTTTTCTCTCTACCCCTCAGCTCACTCCTTCAGTCTGCTCATGTATCACTAATTTACTAACAGACATATCAGTCTGGATGTCACACCACTTCCTTAAACTCAATCTATCGAAAACCAAAATCATTATATTTTCTCCCCCACGTGCCCCTTTCCCTGATCTCTCATGTCATGATCGATGGCATTAACCCAATTCCCTGTATGCCAAGGTTCTAGGTGTAATCATGGATTTTGATCTATCCTTTAGGCCCCACATCCAATCACTGTCCAAAGCTTGCCGCCTCAATCTTTGCAACATCTCCAATATATGTACCTTTCTAACCAATGACACCACAAAGCTCCTAGTTCACTGCCTGGTCATCTCTTGCCTTGACCACTGCAACTCCCTCCTTATTGGCTTACCTTTACATAGGATTTTCCCCCTTCAGTCCATTATTATTATTATTATTATTATTATTATTCAGGATTTATATAGCGCCAACAGTTTACGCAGCGCTTTGCAATATAAAAGGGAGACAATACAGTTATAATACAATAAAATACAAGAACAAAAATATTAAGAGGGCCCTGCTTAGAAGAGCTTACAATTTAATAGGGTGGGGCAGGTGGTACAAAAGGTTTGAACTGTAGGAAATGAGCTGATGGAAGTGGTAAAAGATTAGTTGGAGACACAATAGGCTTACCTGAAGAGATGAGTTTTCAGGGAACGCCTGAAGGTAGCAAGAGTAGGGGATAGCTGGACAGGTTGAGGTAGCGAGTTCCAGAGGATGGGAGAGGCTCTGGAGAAATCCTGGAGATGAACATGGGGGGAGAAGACGAGAGAGCTTTAGAGTAGGAGGTCTTGGGAGGAGTGGAGAGGACGGTTTGGGTGATATTTGGAGACAAGATTGGTGATGTAGCTTGTGGCAGTGTTGTGAATGGCTTTGTATGTTGTGGTTAGTATTTTGAATTTAATTCGCTGGGCGATTGGGAGCCAGTGCAGGGATTGGAGGAGAGGATTGGCAGACACTGAGCGGTTGGTAAGGTGGATAAGTCTGGCAATAAAATTACAAAAAAAGTCTGGTGCCAGGAAAATGTGACATATGTTGCACTGGGAACCTTGTAAATGTCCCGCATGAGCCCAAAGGGCAGCTGTGTGGGTGAGCACACCAGGAGGGGTGTGAATACAAGTAAAAACATTCAGGGGCAACCACAATAGGAAGCGCTGATCGGAAACAATCAAAAAGCTCAATGAGATAAAATCATGTGCTGATTTAATAATAACATATGCTTAGATGAACGATTATCTAAAATATTTCCTTGCATAGATGGAGCGACTGCAAAGCGTTCTCCTCACTGTGACAGTACCTTGAGCAACACTCGGTGGTGGATTGGCTTGGTGAAGCAATGCTGCAATGACAAAACCTTCATGTGTTTCTGGATGTCACTAGGAGGAGGGAAGCCAGCGTGCGCAGAGCCAGATGGACAATATGAGGCCCCGACCGAATCCCCAGTGGTATGTGGCAGGGTGGTGGAACAGCCACAGAACAAGGAAGGGACTGGTGGATGGAAACACCTGAGCGTGACGTCTTATGATCGGGGAACACAGATCCAAAACGAGGCTTGAAGCACAAAGGGTGGAGAGCAAGCCGAGGAGAATGGAGAGAGAGGATAGCTGTCGTCTTGACAATGCGTATCGGGGCGTGGCCCTTCTTCAGGTCATCAGTTGAATCAGCATTATTAAGTCATTATTAAATCGGCACATTATTTTATCTCATTGAGCTTTTTGATTGTTTGTCCTTTCTAGGGATGGGCGAACGGCCCGAGCATAAGTTCGAGCCAAACTTTGGTTGTTCGGATGTTCGGCGAACAATGAACAATATGCAGAGTTCGGGGCAAATTTAAAAGCCGTGGAACCCCGTTAAAGTCTATGGGACACTAACATGACAAACCAAAAGTGCTAATTGTAAAGTCTTATATGCAAGTTATTGACATAAAAAGTGTTTAGGGACCTGGGTCCTGCCCCAGGGGACATGCATCAATGCAAAAAAACGGCCGTTTTTTCAGGAGCAGTGATTTTAATAATGCTTAAAGTGAAATAATAAAAATGAAATATTCCTTTGAATTTCGTGCCTGAGGGGTGTCTATAGTATGCCTGCAAAGGTGGTAAGTCACGCCCTCAGACGAAGTCAGGAAGTGACGAAACGCGCCAGGGAGTGACTACACACCAAACAACCGGAAGTGACGTTTGCGCTCCAGGAGCTTGTAACCAGGAAGACGCTGGAGGAAACACCAAACAGTGATCATCAGGGGCAAGTGTATCTAAGCGTTCACAGTCTTATTTGCCTGTTTTACTCATTTTTTGGTACGCATTTTTGTAAAAGGTGGTACTAAGGGGGTTTGATTCAATAAACTTTACAAACGGTACTGCCCTATGTAGATGTGTTTGTTTCCTCACACATGACAACGATACCTGTTAAACAAGTGGAACATACAGTGGAAGGCAGAGAATGCTGAAAGTGGATGGTGTTTGAATGCTCATAACTATCCTACATCTGGTGAGTGTATCCCCAAAACGGAAATTTTACCCCCCACGCAGTGAAGATCTTTTGGTTGAAGAGCACTTATACTAGGATTATTGACCAATCACAGCCAGTCCCATTTTCATTCACTATCTACATCACCAAATATGAACTGTCATATAGAGGACGCACAAATGAACATTTGATCTCAGCGCTGCTACAGTTTCATTGTGGACTTTATTATTTTAAAGTTAAATTTGACTGTCTTACTGTTTTGTATATGCCTGTAAAGTGGCACATTTTTCCCGTGTTTAGAACAATACCACAGCAAAATGACATTTCTACAGGAAAAAAGGTAATTCAAAACTGATCACGGCTGTAATGAATTGTCGGGTCTCTGCAATATACATAAAACTCATTGAAAAAAAACGGCATGGGTTCCCCCCCCCCCAGTCCATTACCAGGCCCTTTGGGTCCGGTATGATATTAAGGGGAACCCCGAACCAAAAATGTAAAATAAAAATTGCGTGCGGGTCCCCCCAAAATCCATACCAGACCCTTATCCGAGCACGGAACCTGGCAGGCCGCAGGAAAAGGGGTTTCCCCGTGGCGTCAAAGGGGGGTGGGGTCATATAACAGCTGTCACTGGCGGGAGAAGCGTCACTCGGCGGAAGTTTCCCATGGAGGCAGAACTGTTGCAGCTTTTTTTTTTTTTTTTCGGTCGTCGGGCAACGTGGATTTACATGACTGGACATTTTTTTTTTTTTAATAAAGGACTTGTCCCAAGCTGTCTCTTGTCTTTTTTACCATTTTGACACTTTTTTTGTGAAATGGTAGGGGTACAATGTACCCGTTACCAACTCATATAGGGGGGGCGGGATCTGGGGGTCCCCTTGTTAAAGGGGCTTCCAGATTCCGATAAGCCCCCCACCTGCAGACCTCCACAACCACCGGGCAAGGGTTGTGGGGATGAGGCCCTTGTCCCCATCAACATGGGGACAAGGTGCTTTGGGGTCAGAAATCAAAGTATCTTCCCCATGTTGAGGGCATGTGACCTGGTACGGTACCTGGTACGGTTCAGGAGGGGGGTCGGTCTTTCACCCCCCTCTTTTCCTGCGGCCTGCCAGGTTGCATGCTCAGATAAGGGTCTGGTATGGATTTTTGGGGGGACCCCCACGCAAATCCAGGACTTTTCCAGAGCCTCTCCCATCCTATGGAACTCCCTACCCCAATCTGTCTGATTATCTCCTACTCTGTTTGCTTTTAAACCAGGGGTGTCCAAACTTTTTTCAAAGAGGGCCAGATTTGATGAAGTGACTTGCGTGAGGGCCGACCATTTTGCCTGACATTCTTTGAACCATTAAAATTCGGTCTAAGTGTGTTAGTTCGAGCACCAATAAACTGCACAACAAGAATTCTCTTGTCTTTGTGGCTGTGTGTGGTGAAGAGATGAGTTTGGGCGTGTTATTTGGATATACCATATTTATTGGCGTATAACACGAACCTTCACTTTAAAAGGGAAGTTTCAGGATTTTTTTTTAAAAATTTAAATAAAGAACTGTGAAGCAAAATAAGAGTCAGTGCCCATCTACAGCCTCACAAGTTCCATGAATGCAGCACCCCCATTGCCAGGAATGCAGCACCCCCATTGCCATCAGTGCAGCACCCACCATTGCTGGGATAGCAGCCCCACCATTGCCAGGGATGCAGCCCCACCATTGCCAGGAATGCAGCACCCACCATTGCCAGGAATGCGGCACCCACCATTGCCAGGAATGCAGCCCCACCATTGCCAGGAATGCAGCACCCACCATTGCCAGGAATTGCCATTGCCAGGAATGCAGCAATGATCAAGATATAATTTTTTAGCCCCAACGAGTCTGCACAAAGTAAAAGTAATCCTAGTGGCTAAGAAGCCCCTGGAATACTTTTACAGGAAGTGGAAAGGGGTTCCACCACCGTCCCTCCATCACCTTTACTGGGCTCTCCTGTGCCATCAGGGGTCCCATTAAAGATGTGAGCAGCAACATCTAGTTCCTGGGACACAGTATGCGTGTGTAACGGCACCCCAAATACGAAAGGGGGGGAACGCCGTTTAGATCTCTTCCCTCTCTTAGACACAAATTCACTGCCGATCCTCCACAGCCAGGCGACCACTTCCCATAGGAATTAATCCTTCTGAAAGAACGAGACGCACTCTGTATCTTTCTCTGGATAGACTGACGTTATTAAGAAAAACATTGTAACTTTTATACACATCCAATACTGCATTAATCTAAAATGAACAATGGTCCAGCTCCACCCACAACATAACAAGACCCAATACACATTTGACAGTAGGCTAGCTTTTGTCTCCCAATACCCATCTCTTAGAAGGCAACAGCTAATCCCTTTATGTTTAAATAACTATGCATGACCTTTATATTCACCAGACTGTCTGTTACTTTACAATACACACAAGGACAGACTTAATTTCCCCAATCCACATCACCACAAACAATTAACAGGTCTTTTAGAAGCTGGGATTAGCATTACACTAGGCAGACAGGTGATTGAGGCTGAACACCTCAGTATCTCTCAATTAACCTGTTGAGTTCAGAATCAGTAAATAGTCCTTTACAGATATCCTTGGGAATATGTTGGATAAATATTACAGACCCATTTTACGTAGTCCAAGATATATTTCTTAATGTCCATGGTTTCCTGGCTCACCCTGTGTCCAAAGTGACCCTCCTGTCACAGCGTGCATATGTAAACAGTGACAAATCTGCAGAGGTTGGGTCAGGGGAGGAGCCTGGGGTGGGGTCGAGGGCGGGGTTAAAAGGGGCTGTACGGGTCTAACAGCGGCCCTGAGTGGGAGTGACCACAGTTGGGAGACTGGCTAAGATGTTGATCACTGATGATGAAAATGTTAATGTGAAGTTTATTGCTGCTGGGAATGCAGACAAAATGCTGAGGTAAGTGTAAAAGGGGTGACCACGGAGGAAACTCTGTTACTGTATCTCCCCTAGCATGTCTTGTTCAACAGATGTCCCTGGACACTTCTGAGGGGCTTGGTGAGTCACAAGCTTCTCAGGACAACTATGGTGCCGACCTGGTGGGTGGGAGTATTTTGGAAGTGTCCTTGTATTCAAAGCAAAACTTCACCCATTATGTTGACAATGCAATCTTCTATAAGTAATGATGTATTTGATGTGCAGTTACCAGATATCTCTGTCTCTCTTGGATTGATGGGTATCATTCATTCCTATTCAAATTTATAGAAAGACTGCCTGGTAACTGAAATCTAACTCCATCACATTTTGTATTTTTTGAAGCAAACAAAAATTCCAGAACTCTTATAACTTATATATAGTAATGTGTGTATTTCTGTTTCTATTAAAGCTAAACAAATATATGAGAAATCTTCATTACACCGACCCAGATGAAGGCGAGATTTACTTTAATGAGAGGAGAGAAGTTCCATCTGATCTTATTTTACAAAGCTTGTATTTTTTTAACAATACATATTATTCATATAGAACAATTTCTACTATGCAAGGTCCAGATTATGTGCCTGGACCATTCATCAATATGAGCGATCCATCCTTCTGGAGAGAAGGCAAAGTAAGAAATCACTTTATTTTCTGTTTATATTGTTTTATGAGGAGGTTCATAATTAGGATTTAAAGATACACTAACCAATCTGCCTCTCCATGAATGGGGTCAATTTTGGAGCCCTTTAAAAAAAAAAAAAAAGGCATACAGTAAAAAGAGTGGCATTGACACAACGCAAAGCCACTCCAACAACAAAACATGGTCGACCATTACAGATAACAATCGTACTAACTAACATAGTCTTCTGGTTGAGTGTAGAAAACATCCCCTCCCCATAACAACCCACAGCTTAGTTCACCTTAGTCCTTATATGGTGTAGCTGGGTGTTCAATTTAGGGGAGTGTCTGAGTGGTAGTTATGCTCAGACACACTATTGTTAGGGTTAATAAACCATTTCTGTGCCATGGGAGATAGTGTTGGTGAATAGTTCCCTGGGGCCTACAGGTGGCGCTGTCACCATAGGCCCGGGTTGAACCACAATACAAGTGTAGCGGCCTCACCTCTCTCTCTTTCTTTATCGGTTATATGGCTCTTGTCTAGGGGTACCTGGGAGAGAAACACACCACGGCCCATGTCCTCCGTGACTGGTGGGTGAAGGCCAGAGATCGGGCTTTTATGCAGGTGTCCTAGAGCCAAGTCCAGTCCTTCGTCCCTGACTTCTTTGCTTGAGTAACCCAAGTTCCACACAGTGAATAGGTACAACTCAGTTTTATTCTTCTTGCCAAGCAATAAAACAATCTTTCGCCTTTGGAAAATGAGGGGGACAGATCGAGGCACAATCCTTTTCCCTTTTTGTTGCTGCCCACTGTGCTGTCACCAGTGGTGAATAGTCACTGCCACTGACCATGTATTAGAACGTGAATTTACCTTCGCTCACTTTGCCCCTGTCAGAGGAAGAAATCCGTCCAAGGGAGAAATGGAGGCCTCTCCGTCACCAGCGATGCTGCGCCGGGCTCTTCAGAGAAGTTACTGCGCACCAGTCCTCACAAACTCAGACACGGGCACCCAAGGAGTTAGGGCCCCCTCGGATTTCTCCACCCTCACGGGACTCAGTCGAAGGTACTGAGCCCCAGGCATCGCCATAGTACCTCACCCCAGGCTAAAGGTGCCTGAGATGGACTCCATCCCTTCTCCAGCTAGGCCAAGGGCGCCTAGGCCTGAAACACCGGAACGCCAGCACCCAAGCTAAAGGTGCCTGGGTGCGGCCGCGTCCTCCGACTCTCTTTCGCAACAGGGCGTCCGGCCCTTTTATGACCTCTCCCTTTGACCTCTCCCTTTTATGACCTCTCCCCCCGCTGTACCAGCTCCAGGGGAGGACAAAAAGGCACAGTTTGCGGTGTGAGTTCAACTCCGGCCCAGGGCAACAGCGCCACCCAGGGGCCCCAAGGAACCTCACACCACCAGAGTCATTACATAAATCAAGTACCCGCTACATAAGGTTGTGCCTTTTCTTGTCCCCTCTCGGCAGCAGTGCGGCGGAGTGGGGAACCTGCTGTGCCTGTCGGGAGAGGGGATAAAAAGGGGCGGCCATCTTCCATGAGGGGTCCGCGCCCAGGCACCTTAAGCCTGGGTGTGCGTGTGGGTCGTCTCCGGGTGCCCTAGGCCCAGAGGCCTGGTTCCTGTTCCATCCCAGACACCTTCAGTCTGGGGTGAGGTACTATTTTGGAGGCCCAGAGCCCAGCACCTTCGGTTGGGTTCCGCCGGGGATCGAGGACTCCCAGGGTGCCGCCTTGCGAGGGGACCCGGATCTAGGACGAGGAGACCAGGGGGGTTACCTGTACCGAAGACCCAGCGCAGAATCGTGTGACGGTGAGGACCTCTGGTAACTCTCCGGAGGGATGTCTTCTCCCTTACATGGGCCAAATACTATTTGAGAAGGAAGTTCACGTTCCAAGTCAGTGGAAGTGACTTCATAGGGCAAGGCCCTATTCACCCGGTCAGTGGCAGTGACCCTACGTTCCAAGTCAGTGGCAGTGACTTTATTCACCCGGTCTGTGGCAGAGACCAACCTCACGGTCTGTGGCAGAGATCGTGCGCCAAAACTGTTTGTGAAACCCAAACAGTCAAAGAGTCTGATTCAAGTTTGTGCCTGGACCTCCTCCCATCTAAGCTGTCCTGTGTCTTGCTCCAACCTGTCTGCTGTTAAAGAGGCATATTTATTATCCGTGTGAAATAAATATAGAAGTTGGACTTTCAGTTGGTGTGGACAGTTACATTACTGGGGAAAACATAAGGACTTACCTCTACCTAAGGTAGAGGTGAGAATCATCCTCGGGAGGATTCAACTCCAGCCGCAGGCAGGCCCGAAAATCAACACCGCTCAACCTCCTTACTCAGGAGGGTACGGGCTTGTGGTGTGGTGTGCCTCTCCCCTCCCTGCGAGGAGCCGAAACTAACTAACAAAAAGGCAGGCAGGGGGAGAGGTTAGGGCGCTACAATGGCATTGTAATTTAAGGAAGGAGAATGAAAGAAAGATATACACCAAGAGTGCCAGTGAAACATATACGTTAATAGTACAAAGCTTATTTATCTCCAGCTTACAGTACCATTAACCGCTTGCCGACCAGCCACTAACATTATACTGCAGCAGGTCGGCACGAACCTGTAAACCATCGTAGCTGTACGTCTGTCCCTTTATGTGGGATAGCAGGCGCACACGAGCCCGCTGCACTTCGGGGGTGCCGATACTCATGACTGCCGGTCGCGATGACCACCGGCCACACGCAACTGCAGGCACGAGAGGCAGAACAGGGATGTGTGTGCAAACACACACATCCCTGTTCTGTGAGCAGAGGAGAGGCAGATCTTGAGTACCTACTCTCTAGGAACAACAATCTGTCATTTCCGCCAGTCACTCCCATCCCCCTACAGTTAGAACACACACATAGGGAACACAGTTAACCCCTTGATGTTAATCCCTTCCCTTTTATATGGCAATGGTCCCAAAAATGTGTCAAAAGTGTCCGATGTGTCCGCCATAATGTCACAGTCCCGATAAAAATCGTTGATCACCGCCATCAGGGCTATCGGAACAGGACAGGCAAAACAAGCAATTGCCTGGGGCCCCAGCTGGCCTGGGGCCCCAGCCTCGGATGCCTGCCTGCTGCCTGTCACTGTCCTGGATTTCCAATGCCGCCCTGGGTCGATCTAAATCAAATGCAGGATCGATCTGACAGTGGCTGTGGACCCCCCTAGCCTAGCTAGCTGGCACTGTCTCTGCTGGTTGCTACGTGAAGCCCGCTTGGCTTGTAGCAACCAGTGACGTCACTAGCAGAGCAGGAGAGAGGCAGAGTTGTGCCTATCACAGGCAGGGGAGGAAAGATCTTCTAGCTAGCTCCGCCTCCGAGTCCACCCTCCTCCTCCTCCCGCTCTGTCCTCGAGGCACACTGTCCAGCCACTCAGGCAGCGGCATGCTGCTGTGCTGAAGTCTGAAGAACACAGAAAGACGTGACAGAGTGAGACAGATTTCAGCCAGCTGTAGAAAGCAGGCAAGTAAGCATTGCTCACTCACCATTGTCAGCACAGCACTGACCAACACATCATAAGGGGTGGGCACTGCACTGGGCAGGACTGGAGCAGTAGTCAGCTCTGAGGGGTTCATGCTGGGACCTGTAGTTCTTCACTTTTGGGGGGTCACATGATTTCCAGTCCCAGCATGAACCCTCCCTGCCCTGCCAGGATAGGACACACAAACACATCCTAGCAGGGCAGGGAGGGTTTATTGTGGGACTTGAAATCATGTGACCCCCCCCCCAAAAGTGAAGAACTACAGGTCCCAGCTGAACCCCTCAGGACACACAAACACATCCTAGAAGAGCAGGGAGGGTTCATGCTGGGACTTAAAATCATGTGACCCCCCCAAAAATGAAGAGCTACAGGTCCCAGCATGAACCCCTCAGAGCTGACTCCTGCTCCAGTCCTGCCCAGTGACCACCCTTATGTGGGCACTGGGCAGGACTGGAGCAGTAGTCAGCTCTGAGGGGTTCATGCTGGGACCTGTAGTTCCTCACTTTTGGGGGGGTCACATGATTTCCAGTCCCAGCATGAACCCTCCCTGCCCTGCTAGGATGTGTTTGTGTGTCCTCTCCTGCCAGGATAAATTGTATCGCTATGCTGTGGTTCCTGTAGGCTTTGCGGGGGGGGGGGGGGGCCTCCAAGTCCATTTTGCTTGGGGCCCCCAAATTCCTTCAAACGGCCGCGGTCCGCCATTACTATTAAAAATAAAATTAATAATAAAAATGCCATAAGTTTTTCCCCTATTTTGTAGACGCTATAACTTTTGTGCAAACAATCAATATACGCTTATTGCAATTTTTATTACCAAAAATATGTAGAAAAATACTAGGGCTGTGGAAATTAACTATTAATCCTCGATTAATCGATTAATTTTTTTGATCGATCAAAATTGTTTTGATCGGTACTCACCTCTCCACCGGCTTCAGGGAGTTCTGTCGGAGATCCGGTGACGTCACGGACACCGGCGGGGCTTGCCGTGTCCATCTGAAGGGCTCCTTTGCTGTGCCTTCATATCTGCATGCCGGTGGGACCTTACTATCTGCCACACGCAAGGGCTGTTACACTTCCCTCTATCACTTCCCTCTATCAACCTGGGATTCTACAGCCATCCACTGGGAGTTGTGATCGTTCCCTTCACGGGACATCTACATGCCGACGGACTGATGTTAACCCCTCCTCATCTGGATTCAGCATTGGTATCGTTGTACACATTTTTATACCAGTATCATACTTAGCTACATGTTTATATGACTGCTTTTGCTACCGTTTGGTATTCCCCGCACCATTTTTACAGTTTATTTAGCTACATTGATTTTATCTCCAGTGCAATATTTATTTTGTTACCTACTTGAAGACTACAAAAGTTTTAATGCTATTCCCATCGAGCGCTGCCTTTGTGTGTTTTTTGTATCCTGCTATCCATTTTTCCAGTGGTTGGTAGCTGCACTTGGAATCAGCCTGCAAGGAGATCAGCTAAAAGTAGTTGGATCTGTATGTGCGTTATAATTAATCAAAATTAGCCGATTAATCGATTTAAAAAAATCGATTAATCGAACACGAAAATTTTAATCAGTAACAGCCCTAAAAAATACGTATCGGTCTAAACTGAGGAAAAAATGTGCTTTTAAAAAAAAAAAAATGGAGATATTTATTATAGCAAAAATTACAAAATATTGTGTTTTTTAAAAAAAAATTGTTAAAAAAAACAGTGGTTAAAATTTCACCCCCATCATTAAAGAATAGAGTAGATTCCTTCCGCCCCTAACTCATGAATTGATGAAATAAAGACACATAGGACCTCTAGTCCCGCTATCCCACATCAGAATTATACCATGCCTGCCCCACCTTGTCAAATTTTTTCCCACAACCTCTGGATAAGTATGTCACCTTATAGTAAGGCATCATAGATTTCACTAACCCATTTCCAAAAGGGCAAACTGGGGGCTCCAGGATTCTTCCAATTTAACAAAGTAGCCTTCCTCCCATAGAATAAACAGATGTTCAGTAGCGTTCTATGTGCTCTGGATTGGACCATCTCTTCTACCAGGCCGAGTAGATATAAGCCCCGTACACACGGTCGGACTTCAAACAAACTTTTCCGTGGATTTTTGTTCTGAAGGGAGTTGGCCGGGCACACCCATAGCATTTGGTCAACTTCTGCTATTGTTGGTTGATTTTAATATTGGTTTTGGGTATGTGCATTTGTACTTCGGACAAAAGTCCGATGGATTTCTGTACACACATTCGGACTTTGCACCATCTGACTTTTGTTGCCGAAAAGTTTGTCCGTTTGCAGAGTGAACTTTTGTCCAATGAAAACCGAAAAAGTTTGTCCGATGGAGCGTACACACGGTAGGATTTTTTGGGAAAACGTGCTCATTTTGAAGTTTGTTGGCAAAAAGTCAGACCGTGTGTACAAATACTCTAATTGATAGAACCTCTTGAAGGTTTTTGATTTTGAAAATTGTTATACATATGAAAATTTTATTATAACATATATATAGCCTATGTGTGTATTTATGTGTTCTGAAATAAAGTTGTCAGAGGTTGTAACGGGGGGTTGTAAATTTCTGACACAAATGGCATGAAATATAATTATTACAGGAAATAGCAGCACTGAAATCAGCAGATTAATAATAAAACATTCAATGGTAGAATTAAGAAGTGGGATTTTAGTAGACATGTGCAGAACGGAAACATTTGTTTTGTTTTGTATATATTTGTTATGTTACTAATTTTGCTTTGTTTTGGAATTTGTTTTCATTGTTGTTTCGTAATTCTTTTATTTTCATATATATATTTTTTTTTCGTTACAGTTTGTGACGTTTTCATAAAATTTCACATTTTCAGAACGATTGGAATTCAGATCGGTTGAAAAATGATCGATCGATTTGAATTCTGTGTGAAGAATTGCTGGATGTTAAGCAGCGAACCGAGAAGCCGGCCGCCGTGTCCTTAGCAACCAATGACTCATTAGCTGTCAGCAGGCTTTGCCACTGACAGCTAAAATGTAAACAAAACAATGCTGGCAATAGAAAATTCTGAAAAAAAAACAGTGCGGGGTCCTCTAAATTCATACCAGGCACTTCAGGTCTGATATAGATTCTAAGAGGAACCCCAAGCCAAAAAAAAAAAAGGACTTGGTCCCCCGCCAAAACCCATATCAGACCCTAATCCGAGTATGTTCCCACTTAAAGTAAAACAATAAAAATGGAAAATTCCTTTAACCACTTGCCGACCGACCACTGTCGTTTGACGGCGGCAGTATGACTCCCCTGCGCGAGCCGTCGTAGCTGTACATCGAATCTTTAAGTGTACCCGAAGCGTGTCCCCGGAGCCGATGCGAGTGCCCGGCGGTCGCGATGACCGCAGGCCACCCGCAATTGCTCGTTACAGAGCGAGAACGGGGACACAAATCCCGGTTCTTTCAGGGGCGAGGAGACTGATCGTGTGTTTATACAATGTATGAACACCGATCAATTTCCTCCCCTAGTCAGTCCCATCCCCCCCTACAGTTATAACACACCTAGGGAACACACATTTACCCCTTGATCGCCCCCTGGTGTTAACCCCTTCCCTGCCAGTGACATTTTTACAGTAATCAGTGCATTTTTATAGCACTGATCGCTGTATAAGTGCCAATGGTCCCAAAAATGTGTCAAAAGAGTCCGATGTGTCCGTCATAATGTTGCAGTCCCGATAAAAATCGCAGATTACTGCCATTACTAGTAAAAAATTTAATAATAATAAAAATGCCATACAACTAATCCCTATTTTGTAGGCGCTATAACTTTTACGCAAACCAATCAATATACGCTTATTGCAATTTTTTTACCAAGAATATGTAGAATACATATCGGCCTAAACTGATGAAGAATTTTTATTATTTTTTTGGGATATTTATTATAGCAAAAAGTGGCTGCCTGCTTATCATGATCTCTTGGTGTGTTTCAACTGTAGTTGTTTGAATATACAGGTTTCGAGTTCCCATTGGTTCTTCCTTGTCCTCTACCCCCTCTATGACAAGGCTAAGGAGAGTGTCCCTAACTGTGTTAAAAGGTGTATGTTTTGTACTTAATCAACAGTTTTATGCTCTGCATGTTTAACCCTCAACACCTGGGATGTCTCCTGCAGTCCGGGACATCCAAACCACCACCGGAAGCAATATCGGGGACCAGCGACGGAGCGCACTATGCTCGGCTGGGGGGATGTGATCAGCCGCAAACTCTGGCAAGAGATGCTAAGCAAAGAGCGGCACCATCAGGGGAAGATTCTTCCCTCCTCCACAGAGATGTACTGAATGCAGTACCATGCACGAGAGGTGTTCCTGAGGGAACGACCACAAGACGAGTGGAAGACAGAGCTCAGAAGATTGGTCCGGGATGAGATGAGGCTGGACACCAGCTACAGAGCCCTCCGGTGGTTCGCAGCCCAACTGTGGACAGATACAGCAGATGGCAGCCCAACAGGAGGCGTTGGCTATGGCGGCGTGGGGCTGCTCCATCAAAAAATGTACGGAGACCCAGACTTTAGGAGCGACGGGGAGTGGCGGCTGGAAGGCATCCTGGACTTCCGAGATGAGGTAATGGACCTCCCCGAAGAGGCGTGTGACCTGGAGGAATTTGGAGTTCCTGGCCCAGCAGGAATAGGAGCTCGAGATTGCCTACAAGCGGCTGTTTAACGGTGATCAGCAGCCCGGCATGGCTCCCGTTGCCCAGGACTGTCCGGGAGAAGTAGCGGACAGTCACGAAGATGCAGAGGAAATTGGACAGGGGGGCCCCTACGTTTTCCAGTCCTAACCGCAACAAAAGAAGCGACATGGCACAGAGGGCACTGCGAGTGCTAGAATACCAGAATGCACCAGAGGTTCCCCAGGCAGCGAGACAAGCTAATTGCATAAAGGTCTCGGACGGGGAGATGAGATAGGCGCTGGAAGGCTGGTAGATGGTGATCAGCAGCATGTCCAGAGTATTAAATCCGGTTCCCCAGTAGAAGCATTGGCTACGAGGCAGAGTGCCGCTGGCCTCTGCCCACCCCCACAGTCAGATCCAAAGAGTCCGAGAGATGATCTCCATGAGCTGTTTCCCCAACAGCAGATATCCCCACCGGAAGTGGAGAAAGCAATTCTCCCTCCCCAGCAATTGAACTCTCCCCCAATGTTCATTCCCCCAGAAGAAGCGCTTGCTACGGGGCAGAGTGCCGCTGGACTCTGTACCCACCCTCAGAGTTAGATCCAGGGAGTCCAAGAGATGACCTCAGTGAGCTGTTTCCCCAGCAGCAGATATCCCCACCGGGAGTGGAGAAAGCAATTCTCCCTCCCCTGCCCTTGGACACTACCCCAGTATTCATCCCCCCAGCAGAAGCGCTGGCTACGGGGCAGAGTGACGCTGGCCCCTGCTCAGCCCTCAGTATGTTTTTGGAGGGTTTGGGAGACAGCCCCTGTCAGAAGTCGCCCCTTCGGCTGGTCACAGTACAGGGAGGGGAGAAAACCTGCGGCTGAACAATACCTTTGTATATGTCCCCCCAGCAGAAGCGCTGGCTATGGGGCAGAGCTCTGTTGGTCTCTGTCCAGCATCATAAAAAGAGACCCCCTGTAATCTTCATCCCCCTGCACCGCTCTGCCAGCCTCCTACCAACCACCCCCTGTCATCTTCATCCCCCCTGCACCGCTCTGCCAGCCTCCTACCACCCCACCCCCTGTCATTTTCTTCCCCCCTGCACCGCTCTGCCAGCCTCTTACCACACCACCCCCTGTCATCTTCATCCCCCTGCACCGCTCTGCCAGCCTCCTACCACCCACCCCCTGTCATCTTGATCCCCCCTGTACCGCTCTGCCAGCCTCCTACCACCCCACCCCCTGTCATCTTCATCCTCCTTACACTGCTCTACAAGCCTCCTATCACCCCACCCCCTGTCATCTTCATCCCCCTGCACGGCTCTGCCAGCTCTTTCCACCCACCCACCCCCTGTCATTTTCATCCCCCCTGCACCGCCAGCTCCTTCCACCCACCCCCTGTCATCTTCATCCCCCTGCACCGCTCTGCCAGCTCCTTCCACCCACCCATCCCCTGTCATCTTCATCCCCCTGCACCGCTCTGCCAGCTCCTTCCACCCACCCCTGTCATCTTCATCCCCCCTGCACCGCTCTGCACGCTCCTTCCACCCAACCCTGTCATCTTTATCCCCCCTGCACCGCTCTGCCAGCCTCCTACTACCCCACCCCTGTCATCTTTTTCCCCCCTGCACCTCCAGCTCCTTCCACCCACACACCCCCTGTCATCTTCATCCCCCCCTGCACCTCTCTGCCAGCCTCCTACCACCCCACCCCCTGTCATCTTCATCCCTCTTACACCGCTCTGCCAGCCTCCTACCACCCCACCCCCTGTCATCTTCATGCCCCTGCACCGCTCTGCCAGCTCTTTCCACCCACTTACCCCCTGTCATCTTCATCCCCCCTGCACCGCCAGCTCCTTCCACCCACCCCCTGTCATCTTCATTCCCCTGCACCGCCAGCTCCTTCCACCCACCCCCTGTCATCTTCATCCCCCCCTGCACCGCTCAGCCAGCCTCCTACCCCCACCCCCTGTCATCTTCATCCCCCCTGCACCACTCTGCCAGCCTCCTACCACCCCACCCCCTGTCATCTTCATCCCCCTGCACCGCTCTGCCAGCTCCTTCCACCCACCCACTCCCTGTCATCTTCATCCCCCTGCACCGCTCTGCCAGCCTCATATCACCCCACCCCCTGTCATCTTCACCCCCTACACCGCTCTGCCAGCCTCCTACCACCCCACCCCCTGTCATCTTCATCCCCCTGCACCGCTCTGCCAGCTTCTTCCACCCACCCACTCCCTGTCATCTTCATCCCCCCTGCACCGCTCTGCCAGCCTCCTATCACCCCACCCCCTGTCATCTTCACCCCCTTACACCGCTCTGCCAGCCTCCTAGCACCCCACCCCCTGTCATCTTCATACCCCTGCACCGCTCTGCCAGCCTCCTTCCACCCACCCCCTGTCATCTTCATCCCCCATGCAGCACTCTGCCACGCTCCTACCACCCCTCCCCCTGTCATTTTCATCCCCCCTGCACCGCTCTGCCAGCCTCCTACCACCCCACCCCCTGTCATCTTCATCCCCCTGCACCGCTCTGCCAGCCTCCTACCACCCACCCCCTGTCATCTTCATCCCCCCTGCACCTCTCTGCCAGCCTCCTACTACCCCACCCCTGTCATCTTTTTCCCCCCTGCACCTCCAGCTCCTTCCACCCACCCACCCCCTGTCATCTTCATCCCCCCTGCACCTCTCTGCCAGCCTCCTACCACCCCACCCCCTGTCATCTTCATCCCTCTTACACCGCTCTGCCAGCCTCCTACCACCCCACCCCCTGTCATCTTCATGCCCCTGCACCGCTCTGCCAGCTCTTTCCACCCACCCACCCCCTGTCATCTTCATCCCCCCTGCACCGCCAGCTCCTTCCACCCACCCCCTGTCATCTTCATTCCCCTGCACCGCCAGCTCCTTCCACCCACCCACCCCCTGTCATCTTCATCCCCCCCTGCACCTCTCTGTCAGCCTCCTACCACCCCACCCCAGTCATCTTCATCCCCCTGCACCGCTCTGCCAGCTCCTGAAGACCCACCCACCCCTATCATCTTCTTCCCCCCTGCACCGCTCTGCCAGCTCTTTCCACCCACCCACCCCCTGTCATCTTCATCCCCCCTGCACCGCTCTGCCAGCCTCCTACCACCCCAGCCCCTGTCATCTTCATCCCCCTTACACCGCTCTGCCAGCCTCCTACCACCCCACCACCTGTCATCTTCATCCCCCTGCACCGCTCTGCCAGTGCTTTCCACCCACCCACCCCCTGTCATCTTCACCCCCCCTGCACCACTCTGCCAGCCTCCTACCACCCCACCCCCTGTCATCTTCATCCCCCTGCACCGCTCTGCCAGCTCCTTCCACCCACCCACTCCCTGTCATCTTCAACCCCCCCTGCACCGCTCTGCCAGCCTCATATCACCCCACCCCCTGTCATCTTCACCCCCCTACACCGCTCTGCCAGCCTCCTACCACCCCACCCCCTGTCATCTTCATCCCCCTGCACCGCTCTGCCAGCTCCTTCCACCCACCCACTCCCTGTCATCTTCATCCCCCCTGTACCGCTCTGCCAGCCTCATATCACCCCACCCCCTGTCATCTTCACCCCCTTACACCGCTCTGCCAGCCTCCTAGCACCCCACCCCCTGTCATCTTCATACCCCTGCACCGCTTGGCCAGCCTCCTTCCACCCACCCCCTGTCATCTTAATCCCCCATGCACCACTCTGCCAGGCTCCTACCACCCCACCCCCTGTCATTTTCATCCCCCCTGCACCGCTCTGCCAGCCTCCTACCACCCCACCCCCTGTCATCTTCATCCCCCTGCACCGCTCTGCCAGCCTCCTACCACCCACCCCCTGTCATCTTCATCCCCCCTGCACCTCTCTGCCAGCCTCCTACCACCCCACCCCCTGTCATCTTCACCTCCCCTGCACCGCCAGCTCCTTCCACCCACCCCCTGTCATCTTCATCCCCCTGCACCACCAGCTCCTGAAAACCCACCCACCCCCTGTCATCTTCATTCCCCTGCACCGCCAGCTCCTTTCACCCACCCACCCCCTGTAATCTTCATCCCCCTGTACTCCTCTGCGAGCTTTCTACCACCTTACCTACTATCATCATCATCCCTATACCCCACCTCTGACATCCTACCACCCTGCCTCCTGTCATCAACATCCCCCTGTAGTCCACCTCTAGCATCCAACCACCCTACTCATCATTATCATCATCATCCCCCTGTACCCCACTGACAGCTTCCTACCACCCCACCCACTGTCATCATCATCCCCCTTTGCTCACATCCTACCACTCCGCCCATTGTCATCAACATCCCCATCATTCCTCTCTACCCCACCTCTGGCCTCCTACCACTCCACCCCCTGTCATCATCATCCCCCTGAACCCCTTCTCTAGCATCCTACAACCCTGCATCCTGTCATTATCATACTCATCCCTCCTGTACCCCACCTCTAGCATCCTATCACTCTACTCCCTATCATTATAGGGGAGATATGATCTCAGCCTCTCACCCCAATGCTGCTACATCACCCCAAACTGCATCCTGTCATCCAACCAACTGTAACCCAACATCACACACCACAATACTTCCCTGCCACCCAGTGTGCGGTAATGATGTGCTGTAACCTCTAGCAAACAATCAGTCAGCGATGATGATAAGCAATAACCCATAGCAACTAATCAGTGAGCAGTATAAATTTGCAGTAACCTCTAGCAACAAATCAGTGAGTTATAATTATAAGCAGTAACCTATAGCAACCAATGAGTGAGCTGTAATAATGTGCAGTAACCTCTTGCAACCAGTGAGCGGTAATGACGTACAGTAACCTCTATCAACCAATGGGTAAACTGTAATGATGTGCAGTAACCTCTAGCAACCAATGGCTGAGGGGTAATGATGTGCAGTAACCTCTACCAACCAAATATTGAGTGGTAATATTGTGCAGTAACCTCTAGCAACCAATCAGTGAGTGGTAATGATGTGCACAACCAATCCGTGAGACTGGAGCAATCAGTGAGTGTGAACCAGTTTTTATTTAATTTTTTTCTATGTGCGTGTTTGTTTTTTGGGATGTTGGCATGGAGAGGGAAATTGGTAGGGGTGGAGTGGGGGGGGGGGCAGGAAACTGTTTGCCCAGGGTCCAATCAATATTAAAGATGCCCCTGGCTGTCCCCAGGCTGGCGGAGTGAGCAGACCAGCACACACTTGGGTAAAGCCATGGAGGTTTCAGCCAGCTGTAACACCCCCCTCAAACGAAGAACATATCATCAGCTGCAGCCAACAGCAGGCTCTACTGCCATCCTAGCCTTCTCCCAAAGCCTGCACCACATTGAGCTACAAGAGTTGTAGTTAACCACACCACACACTCAGGGCCGGACTTACCATTGGGCTTGACTGGGCTCAAGCCCATGGGCCCCACCCAATAGGGGGCCCCTGCCTGCAGAGGCTGCTCTCTAATCAGGCAAAGGCTGGCGGGGTGAGTCGCGAGTGGGCCGGGGTTCTGTCAGATTAGCGTAACAGAAAGAACATCACCGCCGACACACATTAAAAGTTCCCCCCCTGTTACACTCTCATCAGCGGCAGCAGCCAATAGCAGGCTTCACCGCTGTCCTAGTTTGCACCACACTGCATGATGGGAGATGTAGTTCTCTACAGCACACACTAGACTCGGCCGGGCTGTGCCTGCACGCTGCAGAGACTACACCTTCCAGAATGCACTGCAGGGCGGGCGCTCAAAGTGGACAGTCGGCTTCTCCTGAGTCCTGCTTGTAGTAGGGGACAGAAGAATCGGAAGAGTGATCAACCAGGTAAGTCACGCTAAATACCTACCTATATCACCAGCACCAGGTCAGCAACAGTGCCTCATAACTCTGTCAGTGCTGCCTATATCAGTGCAATGCATAACTTTCTATACTGCAGATCAGTGCCTCATACCTCTCTCTGTGTCATGCATAATGTTATATACTGCTCCAGGTCAGTGCCTCATACCTTACTCATTGCAATTTTATCCTCAGTGCCTCTGTCAGTGTGACCTTATGGTCTGTGCCTTCTGCCTCATTAAGTGCTAGGTGGAACTTTTTTTTGGTAAGTGCTTCAGGCTTCTGTTAGTGCAAGGTGCTACTTCATGGTTAGTGCCCCATGCCTCACTCAGTGCAAGGTGCAACTTTATAGTAGTCCATGTCTGTTGCCTCTGTCAGTGCAAGGTGCAACTCTATGACCAATGCTCTCATGCCCTAGTCAGTGCCTCGCTAAGAGCCATGCATAACTATATACTGCATGAGTGCCCAATGACTCGCTCGGTGCAAGGTGCTATTTTGTGGTTAGTGCCCCCCTCAGTGCAACCTTTTGGTATGTGCCTCATGCCTCACTCACTGAATGTGCAACATAATGGTCGGTGTCCGTTGTCTCTGTCAGTACAGGGTCCATCTTTATGGTCAGTGCCCCCATGCCCCTGTCAGTGCCACTTTATGGTCAGTGCCACTTTAGGGTCAGTGCCACCATGCCTCACTAAGTGCCATGCATCGCTATATAATGTATGAGTGTCTAATGACCCTCTCAGTGCAAGGTGCATTTTTATGACCGGCGTCCCCCATGCCTCTGCTTTCTTTCTTTCTTTCTCCCTCCATCCCTCATTCATCTCAGACTCTAACCACACCCCTTCCGAGCCACGCCCACTATTTTGCATGAACCCCGCCCATTGTTCGTAATGTATAGAAGTTAGGGTCCGAAAGTTACTCAAGCCCAGGGGCCCCCACCACCCTAAGTCCTGCCCTGCACACACTAGACTTGCCCCGCCAGTGCCTGTGCTCTGCAGAGACTACACCTCCCAGAATACACTGCAGGGCACTCAAATCACATGTGTCGGCTTCTCCTGCTTGTAGGGGATGGAGGAGTGTATAGAAGGATCATCTGTCTGCACTCTGTCTGTGGCTCTAGTGTTTGGTGGCTGCTGCAGCAATGTGGTGTTACCCTGTTAGTCAGGTGACATTTTGCTTGTCATTACCGTAAGATAAGGTAATAAGATTTTTTAAATGAAATCCGGGGACATTTTTGTTTTTTACTAGTAATGGCGGTAATCAGCGACTCTCTGCCCATCACCGCCGCCGCCACCCGCCTCACAGCCTGTCAAGTCTTACTCTCCATGCCCTGGCTACTACTGGGTGGGGAGTGGAGGAAGATCACTCCGCCAAGGAAGGCAAGGAGACAAACAGGCAGGCGGCTGGCTGGGACTTGAAGGGGTTGTAAAGCTTCGCATTTTTTCACCTTATTGCATCCTATGCATTAAGGTGAAAAAACATCCAATGCTTACAAGCCTCCCAGACCCCCGGTTTACTTACCTGAGCCCTCGAAAGTCCTGCGTCGTGAACACGCTGGCTTCTTGTCCCTGTCTTCTCGGCTCTTCATTGGAGATTGATAGCAGCGCAGCCATTGGCTCCCACTGCTGTCAATCTAATCAATGACGTGGCGCGCCGGGGGGCGGGGCCGAGTGATACACTTGGCTGCTATGGCCGCCACTGTATCACACGGGAGCGCGCCCGCAAGCTAACCCTCTTGGCAGAGCGCTTCCCAGAACAGGGGTTAGCTCTTGCGGGGAGGAGCCGAGACAGCTGCCGAGGGACCCCAGAAGACCAGGATTGGGGCCACTCTGTGCAAAACGAGCTGCACAGTGGAGGTAAGTATGACATGTTTGTTATTTTTTTTTTAAAAGAACCTTTACAACCCATTTGAGCCAAGGTAGAAGAACATGCGAGCGGAGCTGAATGGGCATGCACCCAAAACTGAAGAAATATTCCCTCTTCTGCGACCAGCACATGATAATCAGAAAGGGGCACAGATAATAGAAAAAAAATACACCCCCCTAAGCTAGTAGGAGTGGCGGAGCTGGGGGGGTGTAATTCAGAATTTTTTTTTTAAATTCTGCATTGGCTGTCTTTGAAATTTCCCCAGCCCCTGTTCAAATCCAATACGGGGACAAAACCGGGGACAGACTTAGTCCGGGGACAGTGTCCTCAATCCGGGGACTGTCCCCGGAAACCGGGGATGTCTGGTCACCCTACCGTAAGACCATCTCTTGTATCATGTTGCACAGTCTTTTCCCATTGTGGAAGTGAGTGGGGCCTCATGACTAAGATTTGCCTAAGGCCTCACAAAGCCTAGAGCCGCCTCTGGTTCAGGGTCATGTGCAGTGTTAGTTTTCCGCCACACATAGAATTTTGCTTTTAGGCCATAAAGTTCAATTTTGGTCTGATCTGACCAGAGCACCTTATTCCACATGTTTGCTGTGTCCCCCACATGGCTTCTCACAAACTGCAAACGGGACTTCTTATGAATTTCTTTCAACAATGACTTTCTTCTTGTCACTCTTCTATAAAGGGCAGATTTGTGGAGAAGCACGACTAATAGTTGTCCTGTGGACAGATTCTCCCCCCTAAGCTGTGGATCTCTGCAGCTCCTCCAGAGTCACAATGGGCCTCTTGGCTGCTTCTCTGATTAATACTCTCCTTGCCCGGCCTGTCAGTTTAGGTGGACGGCCATGTCTTGGTAGGTTTGCAGTTGTGCCATACTCTTTCCATTTTCTGATGATGGATTGAACAGAGCTCTGTGAGATGTTCAAAGCTTGGGATAGTTTTTTATAACCTAACCCTGCTTTATACTTCTCCACAACGTTATCCCTGACCTGGTGTGTTCTTTGGCCTTCATGATACTGTTTGTTTACTGAGGTTCTCTAACAAATCTCTGAGGGCTTCACAGAACAGCTGTATTTATACTGAGATTAAATTACACACAGATGGACTCTATTTACTAATTAGGTGACTTCTGAGGGCAATTGGTTCCACTAGATTTTAGTAAGGGGTATCAGAGTAAAGGGGGTTGACAACAAATGCACGCCACACTTTTCACATATTCATTTGTAAAAGAAATTGAAAACCATTTATAATTTTCCTTCCACTTCACAATTACTGTTGGTCTATCACATAAAATTCCAATAAAATATATTTACGTATTTGGTTGTAACATGACAAAATGTGGAAAATTTTGAATGGGGTATTAATACTTTTTCAAGGCACTGCAGTTTGTGGACTCTAATGCCGTGTACACACGACCGTTTTTCTCGTCGAGAAAAACGTCATTTTTTCCATTTGACGAGAAAAGCGATCGTCTGTGGGCATTCTGTCATTTTTCTCAACGAGAAAAACGGCATTAAAAACGACGAGAAAAATTAGAACATGTTCTAATTTTTCTCGTCGCTTTTCCCGCGGCAGTGTTTCCCATAAGGAAACACTGCCGCGGAGCCCACAGACGGTCGTTTTTCTCGACAAGAGAAAAAATGTCGTGAAAAACGACCGTGTGTGGGGAACAAGCCGTTCCCTCGTTTTTACAGTCATTATTCAAGGCGGTTTTTTAACCGCCGTGAATAATGATCGTGTGTACGCGGCATAAAACTACAGACTAAATTATATACACTGATTCAGGTTATTTTTACCAAGAAATGTAGCATAATACATTTGGCCTAAATTTCTGAAGAAAGATTATTTAATTTCAAAATTTTATAACAGAAACAAAGCAAAATACTTTTTTTTTTTTAATTTGAGATTTTTTTCCTTTTTTTAGCAACAAGTAAAATACCCAGTGGTGATTAAATACCACCAAAAGAAAGCTTTATTAGTGTGAAAAAAATATAAAGGTTTCATATGAGTACAGTGTTGGATGACCGAGCAGTTGTCATTCAAAGTGTGACAGCGCTGAAAGCTGAAAATTGGCATAAAATTGTGGAACTATCAACATGCATTAGAAATCAGTAAACACCCCAAATAAATAAAACCCCCAAAATACTGCCCTCTCCCGCCCAATGGATATTCAAACCTGAATAATTCACTGTGAACTCATGGTAGAGGCAAACAGGAACCTCATTTGTATTTGTAGCACTTAGTCTGTATATTCTCATGAAATATAATGGAAAAAGAATAATAATAATAATAATAATATGTGATTTCAGGTTCTGGTATCTCGATGCTCAGATCCCTGTTTACCCGGCAGCAGAAAAAAGTTTGGATTTTCAACACATAAATGCTGCTATGAGTGCGTCCCATGTTCAGAAGGAGAGATCTCCAACATTTCTGGTAGAGTTTGTATTTGTTAACAAGTTATTGTTGGACTGGTCAGAAGGTACCGCTGTGGTTAAAGTGTATGAATAAGACATGTGAAGCAGTGGCGGGTGGTGCTCCATTGGTTGGGGGGAGGGGGGGCGACAGACGGACTTGACCACAGACCCCCCCACCATACCCCTCCCCGGTCACCAGCTCACTCACCCTGCTGACAGGTGGCGGCTACCCCCTCAGTCTCCGTGTCCCGGCTCCGTCGGTCGGGCCCATGCGTCTTCTCGGCCGTATGGCCGTCTTCTCCAATAGGATGGCCTCTCCTTTCGGCCAATCAGGAAACGGGTCTCACGACCCACTTCCTGATTGGCCGGGAGGAGAATCAGTGTGAGAATAGCAAATATTTATTTGCTATGGTCACACAACTGGGTGGGCTCGGAGTGGAGTGCTCTGCGCCTCGAGCCCACCCTATTTTGAAGCCTATTAGAGCATCTGGCTCTGATCACGTGCTTCAAAAAAAATATACCTCCCCCATTGGAATCCATGATCCGGCGCCTTGTATGTAGATCAGGGGGCCGGTGCATTGATGGGGGGGTGGCGCTCGTGCCCCCCTAGTGGATGGGCCGCCACTGATATGAAGTACATCTCTGCAATGTGTGCACATTTCCCCATGGTTTATCCTTTTAAAGACCCTGCAAGTACTGAAGTATACCTGTTGATCCCGCCAGCAATGCATTCAGCTCATAATTCCTCATAATGATTGTGAGCTGACACACACAGGAGTTTTTGGACTGAAATCACAAGTGTAGCGGGGTCCTCAAATTGATGGGATACACCTGGGGAATAGTGTGACCCAGGTGTATAATTGTGTTAGGGTTCAGACCCCTTTTTGTTTCGTGGAGGATTGGAGGATGTAGTATTCTCCTTTGCCTGTGGGTGGCGGGGTACCCACAGGCGTCAGGTAGAATCATCTCCTGCAGTGCTCCCTGTTTTGTCCCTTCCCGGAGATGGTATGGCTGGGGCGGGGAACCCGCCTGGCCGTTGATGGGAGGAGATAAAAGGGGGAGACGCCCTTACCACGAGGTCTTTGCGGAGAAGGAGGTCCTCGGAGGAGGAGGGTTGCGGTCCGCACCCAGGCCCCTCAGGCCTGGGTGCTGGAGATCCAGGAGTCTGGTCCAGGTGCCCATGGCCTGGTCCGGAGTCATGTTGGCGTCCATCCCAGGCACCTTTAGCCTGGGGTGAGGTACTATCGAGGAGGCCTGGGGCCCAGTACCTTCGACTGGGTCCTGCTAGGGTGGACTGTCCGAGGGTCCCTGAGCGGAGGGACTCGTATCTGAGGTGAGGAGGCCAGGGGGGTTACCCACTGGAGACCCGGAGCAGCACCAACCCGGTGACAGTGGGCCTCTGGGAACTCTCTTGGGAGGACACATCCCCCTGATAGGGGCCACAGCGTATCGAAGAGGGCTCCATTGCTGTTCATAGGGGTTGCTGGAAGAGACCCCATCTTTCCTGTTCTGTAACAGCCGGATTGGCTTAGGCGCCGCTGATCATAGTACAGTGGCATAGAACTTAAACTTTAGGAAGTGCCTCGATCTGCTCGCCCCACCGTTGGCAAGGTTATAGGTCCCAACCAGTTTGCTGCAAAATAACTGTTTATTGTGCTTTGCGTATTGGAGTGTCAAATAAACAAGTGTTGGACCTTTCTCCGGTGTGTGAACTCCAGTTACTGGAAGCAAAGGGGAGGCTGGTGAGCTTGCAATTACAGACTCAGTGCATTCACAGAACACACCGGCCCGAGGAAACATCAGTAAGTGGCCTTCACCTCCCTACTACAATGGGGAGGACATGGGCCGTGGCGCATCTCACTCTCACAACCCAGGAACCCCTAGACATGAGTTGGTGTGTAACCGATAAAGATGGAGAGAGAGTGAGGCCGCTACACAAGAAATGGTGCCAGCCCTGCCCAGCTGTATTTTGCTATTTTGCTACAATACTATTTAAAAATGCTTAATCATCAAAAGGTATTTTTTTCACGTTATACATTTAAAGTTGACCTCTCATAGTCCAACAAGTCCTGCATGAATCGGTTCCTAAAATGTACAGCAACAGTATCCCCCTACATTTTTACAAAAAAAAGTGTCAAAAAGTAATAAAACACAGAGACAGTTTTTCACAATTCCTTTATTAAAAAACAAAAACAAAAAAACAATGTCCCCCAATGTAAATCCATCGTCAATTATCGTCATCGTCAACGATGCCACCGCTGACCTGAAAAAAAACAAACAAAGAAACGCTCCGCTGTCAACTTAGGCAAACTACCGAATGCCTGGCTTGTCGTTTCCCATTTCTTATGTAGGTAAAGGCGGGGCCATCTGGCGACATCACCCAGTGGCACTGTCCCCTTGTGACATCACCGACTCAGCATGCACCAGTCATTGATGTCACAAGGGGGCGGAGCCACCAGTTGACATTGCCATGTGGCTCCACCCTTTACCTATATAAGAACTGTCCAACGGCGGAGGAGGCATTTGGCGGTTTGCCTTACTGGACAGTGGAGCAATTTTTTTTCCTTTTCAGGTCCGGCGGTGGTGGTGTGGCGGCATCGTGACTGACGATAGGTCTACATCGGGGGACAATTTTTAATTTTTTTTAATGAACTAATTGTCAAAAACTGTCTCTGTGTTTTTATTGCTTTTTGACACTTTTTTGGTGAATGGGTAGGCCATAGTAATTCACATGGTAGAGCGGGATCTGGGGGTCCCCTTATTAACCACTTCCATACTGGGCACTTATACACCTTCCTGCCCAGACCAATTTTCATCTTTCTGCGCTGTTGCACTTTGAATGACAATTGCGCGGTCATACAACACTGTACCCAAACAAAATTTTTATCATTTTTTCCCCATAAATAGAGCTTTCTTTTGGTGGTATTTGATCACCTCTGGGATTTTTATTTATAGTTTTCTCCTTCACTGATGGGGCTGCACTGACAGGCACCGATGAGGTGGCACCAATGAGGTGGCACTGATGAGGTGGCATTGATGGGCACTGATGATGGGCACTAATATGCGGCACTGATAGGTGGCACGGATAGGCGGCGCGGATGGGTACGGATAGGCGGCACAGATGGGCATGGATAGGCGGCACGGATGGGCACTGATAGGCGGCACAGATGGGCACTGATAGGCGGCACGAATGGGCACTGATAGGCGGCACGAATGGGCATGGATGGGCACTGATAGGTGGCACGGATGGGCATGGATGGGCACTGATAGGTGGCACGGGTGGGCACTGATTGGCATCCATTACAGTACATCAGTGCTGCCTATCAGTGCCAAACAACAATGCCTGCCAATCAGTGATGCCCATTGTGGGCACTGATTGGCATCCATTGTGGGCACTGATTGGCATCCATTAGGGGACACTAACTGGCATCCCTGGTGGTCTAGGGTGGCATACCTGGTGCTGGCATCCCTGGTGGCATCCCTGGTGGTCCAGTGTGGGCATCCTCGGGGGGGCTGTGCTGATAATCAATCAGCACAAACCCCCCCCTGTCAGAGGAGCAGCCGATCGGCTCTCCTCTACTCGCGTCTGACAGACGCGAGTGAGGAAAAGCCGATGACCGGCTTTTCCTGTTTACACTGTGATCAGCCGTGATTGGACACGGCTGATCACGTGGTAAAGAGTCTCCGTCGGAGACTCTTTACCTAGATCGGTGTTGCGGGGTGTCAGACTGACACCCCGCAGCAACGATCGCTGCGATGCGCGCCCCCGGGGGCGTGCAGCGGCTCAAAATCCTGAGGATGTCATATGACGTCCAGTCAGGATTTTGAAACCACTTTGCCGCTGTCAATCCGCTATAGGGCGGGCGGCAAGTGGTTAAAGGGGGCTTCCAGATTCCGATAAGCCCACAGACCCCCAACAACCACAGCCCAGGGTTGTGGGGTTGAGGCCCTTGTCCCCATCAAAATGGAGACACCCCCATCTATCCAACCCCCCCTGCAATGCCCCCCCTTTTGCACCGGCATCAGTTCCCACTGTTCTTCTGGCCAGCATTCCCTCCTCCCCCTCCCGTTAGCTGCAGCTGCTGTTTGGGGACATAAGCTGTCAGGATGGAGAGTGGTGGGGGAGAAGGGGGTTTAAACATATGTATACCACCCCTCTTCTGTCTTTGAATGAGAACATTGAGCAATCACAACCAATTGCTCCTGTGTCCATGCATCAATGGAGAATAGTAAACTGTGCTTCAGTTTTGTTAACGAAAAGGAGTCTCTATACAGAATCCTATCCATTCAAGTACAGTGCAGCTCAGGCTGTAGAGAAAGGGACCGTCTTCAGGACTGATATCTGTTTCAAAAAAAGAGACAGGGGGTTTGTTTAGACCTCTGATATCTCACCAAAGACCCTACCACCACTCCCCCCAAAAATACAAAATATTAAAAAAGAAAAAATTGTAAAAGAAAATGTAATTACATTTAAAAAAACATAGTAAGTCCTTTTTCACATAGGGCCTCTTACAGCGTACGCCACTGCAAGGCTGTGTTTACCCACACGGCATCCCTGTGCAGGCAGTCCCATTAATGTAATTTGGGATGTAGCAATTGCACAATAGTGATGAGCCGAACACCCCCGGGTTCGGTTCGCACCAGAACCCGCGAACGGACCGAAAGTTCGAACGAACATTAGAACCCTATTAAATACAATGGATGCGAACGTTCGAATTCTAAAGTGCTAATTATAACAACTATTATGCATGTTATTGTCATAAATAGGGTTTGGGAACCCGGGTTCTGCACCAGGGGACATGTATCAATGCAAAAAGAAGTTTTAAAAACGGTCGTTTTTCGGGAGTAGTCATTTTAATGATGCATAAAGTGAAAAAAAAAAAGTCAAATATTCCTTTAAATATCGTACCTGGGGGGTGTCTAAAGTATGCCTGTGAAGTGCCACGTGTTTCCCGTGTTTAGAACTGTCCCTGCACAAAATGACACTTCTAAATGAAAAAAAAGCCATTTAAAACTGCTTGCGGCTTTAATGTAATGTCTGGTCCCGGTAATATGGATGAAATTCTTTAAGAAAAATGGCATAGCTACCCCATGACCCCCCCCCCTACCCCAGCCCATTACCAGCCCCTTTGGGTCTTGTATGGATATTAAGGGGAACCCCGCACATAAAATAAAAAAGGCCCTATATACTCTGAACAGCCGTATACAGGCGGTGCATACAAGACAGGGACTGTAGGTTTGTTCTTATGTAGAATCTGTTTGTAATTTTGAACAGGTACATTGTTGAAGTGTAGCTCCAGCCCAAAAATCTATTTTTAAACTTTTTGGGAAACATAGGTAAGGGTTATCACCCCTGTAACATTTGTTTTGCTGTCTGTGCCCCTGTTCAGAACATTTCACCTCACTTTCCGTCCCAATGACAACTGTTTTTGAAATGTGGTGTTTTTCTTGAAACAAGGATTGCTGATAAAGCATCAGTACAGATGAGACCCCTTTCTCCCATATTTATTCTTACAGGAGAGAATTTTCCTTTCTAGGGGTAGATTTCCTCTCACTTCCTGTTGTCTTCTTTCGTTTGCAAGTAGGAGTCGTTTGTAAGTTGGATGTTTGAAAGTAGGGACCTGCCGTATATACTCTGCAGAAATAGGCCCCTTAGTTGTTGGTGTTGGCACAACACTGTAAGCACTCAGTTACTCTTGGTTGGTGCTGGAACGCCCTGCTGTCAACTATTATATCAGGAATTTTAATTACATATAATTGTTGAACAGTGGTAGTAAAAATTGGGGCTTTGATGGTGGTGCTGGTGCCACAACACTGTAAGCCCTGACAGTTACTCTTGGTGGGTGCAGCAATGGGCCCTGCTGTGAATTATTAGATCAAGAATTGTAATTACATGCCCCTTTTGAACAGGGGCTGAAAAATTGGGCCTTTCGTGGTGGTGGTGGTGGTGGCGTTGCCACAAGACTGTAAGCCCTCAGAGTTACTCTTGGTGGGTGCAGCAATGGACCCTGCTGTGAATTATTAGATCAAGAATTGTAATTGCATGCCCCTGTTGAACAGGGGCTGAAAAATTGGGCCTTAGGCACTGGTGCCACAACACTCCAACCCCTCACAGATACTGTACTTGGAGCACAGCAATGAGCCCTATGGCAAATTATTGCTAAAAAAATTGTAATTACACGCCCCTGTAAAACAGGGGCTGAAAAATTGGGCCTTAGCCACTGGTGGCGGCACCCATAAACAAAAATGATCTTCCAAGCTATCATCATCAATCGTATCATTGAGGACTCGGAGGAGGAGGATAGCCAGTCAACATAACAGCACAGGCACTCAGCATCAGCATCAGTCTTGAAGGGATGTGACATGTTAAAATCAATTAGTCTGTTATATCAGCATCAGGTGTGTGGTAGCTGGTGGTGATCCAAGACTGGTTCATCTTGATGAAAGTCAGTCGATCAACCGAGTCGGTGGACAGGCGCACCCTGTGATCCGTGACAAATCCTCCAGCAGCACTGAATGTGCGTTCCGAAAGAACGCTGGATGCAGGACAGGCCAGTAGCTCAATTGCATACTGTGCAAGCTCTGGCCAGTGATCCATCCTCAAGACCCAGTAAGCCAGAGGATTTTCGGTGGGGAAGGTGTCCAAGTCTGACCTTGCCCCTAGATATTCCTGCACCATGTTTATCAGACGCTGGCGATGGTTGCTGGAACCGATCATACTTTGGGGCTGCGGACTAAAGAATTGTCTGAACGCATCGGTCAGACGGCCACCTTCTCCACCGCTCCTTCTTTGACTGGCCGAAGCCTCAGCAAATCGTTGTCCAGGACCAGGAGTTTGTAACCTCCCAGTCTCTGGGAACGCGTTGCACAGACCTTTCTGCAAGGCCTCCCGGAGTTGTCTCATCCTCTGCTCCCTCTGCGACGGTAACATAAGGTCCGCAACCTTACCCTTGTACCGTGGATCAAGGAGAGTGGCCAGCCAGTAATGGTCCCTCTCCTTGATCCGAAGAATACGAGGATCCTTCCGCAGACTTTGCAGGATCAGGGAGGCCATGCAGCGTAGGTTTGCTGAGGCATTCGCTCCGGAGTCCTCTGGGTCACTAAGGACGACATGATCCGCAGCCACCTCCTCCCAGCCACGTACAAGTCCACTGGTTTCTTGGGACTGTAAATCATCCCTAAAAGACTGCTGCTGATGATGCTGAGTGCCAGCCTCCACCTCCATGCTGACACAATCCTCCTCCTCCTCCTCCTCCTCCTCCTCTTCCTGTGCGATGGGTGGGACAGAAGGAACACTGTCTGGGTAAAGGGGGCCTTGAGAGGCAAGGAAGTCCTCCTCTTCCTGCCTCTGTTCTGCCTCAAGTGCCCTGTCCATTATTCCACGCAGCGTGTGCTCCAACAGGTGGACAAGAGGTACAGTGTCACTGATGCATGCACTGTCACTGCTCACCATCCTCGTGGCCTCCTCAAATGGTGCCAGGACAGTGCATGCATCCCTGATCATGCCCCACTGGCGTGGAGAAAAAAAACCAAGCTCCCCTGACCCTGTCCTGGTGCCGTAGTCGCACAGGTACTCATTGATGGCCCTCTGCTGCGTGTGCAGCCGCTGCAGCATGGCCAACGTTGAGTTCCACCTGGTGGGCATGTCACATATAAGGCGGTTCTTGGGCAGGTTCAACTCCTTTTGCAGCTCAGCCAGGCGAGCACTGGCATTATAAGATCTGCGGAAATGCACACAGACTTTCCTGGCCTGCCTCAGGACATCCTGTAAGCCCGGGTACCTGCCCAAGAACCGCTGCACCACCAGGTTAAGGACGTGAGCCACACAGGGCACATGGGTCAGTTGTCCCTGTCGGAGGGCGGAGAGGAGGTTGGTGCCATTGTCGCAAACCACCATTCCTGGCTTAAGCTGGCGTGGCGTCAACCACCTCTCGGCCTGGCCCTGCAGAGCAGACAGGACCTCTGCCCCAGTGTGGCTTCTGTCCCCCAAACACACCAGCGCAAGCACGGCATGGCATCTTTTTGCCTGCGTACTTGCGTAGCCCCGTGAACGGCTACGGAGCACCGCTGGTTCATAGGACAAACCACAGGAAGAGGCCATGGAGGAAGAAGAAGAGGAGGGGGTGGAGGAGAGAGGTGTGTCACAACCAGTAGTAGCATTTTGGAGGCGTGGCGGTGGGACAACCTCCAACACTACTGCACCTTGTCCTGCATCCTTCCCAGCTGCCAAAAGAGTGACCCAATGGGCCGTGAAAGAAAGGTAACGTCCCTGTCCATGCCTGCTGGACCATGAGTCAGCGGTAATATGCACCTTACCGCTGACCGCCCTGTCCAGCGAGGCCAAGACATTGCCTTCCACATGCCGGTAGAGAGCCGGAATAGCCTTCCGTGAGAAAAAGTGGCGTTTGGGAACCTGCCACTGAGGAACCGCACATTGCACAAACTCACGGAAGGGGGCCGAGTCTACCAACTGAAAAGGCAGCAGTTGAAGCGCTAGCAATTTAGCCAAGCTAGCATTCAACCGCTGGGCATGTGGATGGCTGGGAGTGAACTTCTTTCGACGGTCCAGCAGCTGGGGCAGGGAAATTTGCCTGCTAGAATCGGACGTCGGTGTACTGCTAGCAGAGTGGCCGCAAGTACTTGGCTGTGACACACCTAATTCTACACCTTCATTCCTCTCAGTGCATGTTTCAGAGAGGACTGAAGTTATAGTGGGGTTGGAGATCCCAGCTGATGCGGTGCAAGGAGAGGTCCGCTTTGTTCTTTGGTGTGGGTCTTTGAGGTAGGCTTGCCAACGAGCTGCATGGCAGGTCAACATATGTCTGGTCAGGCATGTGGTACCCAAGCGGCTGATGTTTTGGCCACGCGATATACGCTTGAGACATATGTTGCAAACAGCAGCTGTGCGATCTGATGCACTAGCCTCAAAAAAGGCCCACACCAAAGAACTTTTTGAATGACGGGCAGAGGCAGCGCCCTGCACAGGCGGAGCTCTGCGGTGTGATTCCGTCGGTGTACTGCCCTTACGCTGGCCACCAAAGGGCATCCTGCCTCGTTGGAGATGTGCCTCCTCCTCATCCTCCTCCTCCTCCTCTCTCCTATTAGGCACCCACGTGGAGTCAGTGACCTCATCATCACCTCCCTCCTCATCACTGGAGCCAATCTGGCAGTATGCTGCAGCTGCTGGAACATGACTGCCAGATTGGTGTCCTTCTTGAGCATCCCCTCTGTCTGCTCTCACGCTACTGCCTTCCTCTAGCTGGGTTTCATCATCAGACCCTTCGAAACGCTGGGCATCCTCCTGGAGCATGTACCCAACACTGTGCTCAAACAGTTCGGGGGACTCCTCAGGAGGAGGACATGGTGGGTCTAGGGAAGGAGTGACTGATGATGAGTCTGACATTGATACCAGGGAAGAGGACGCTTTGGCAGCTGCTTTTCCAGTACCCTGAGCCTGGGTGAGAGAGGATGAGGAGGAGGAGGAGGGCTTGGTCATCCACTCTACCAAGTCTTTGGCATGATGTGGCTCAACATGTCCAGCTGCCGAAAAGAAGGACAAGCGTGTCCCATGGCCATGTGCTGATGACAATGCACCGCGTCCACGACCAGCACTGTTGCCCCCAGACACAGAGCCTGCTTGCCCTCTTTTATTGCCTCCTGACTGTCTGCCTCTCCTTGTTTGCCTTCCAGACATTCTAATAGATGGCCTGCAGGGAGATGGGAAAAAAGCAATAAGGGCTACCTTCAGGTGTCCTTCTCTCTCCCTTGAAACAAGGACTTTGACAGTGAAAGAAACTGACACACTCTCCCTACCTACAGTTTTCTGTCCCTAGAAAAAATGTTTTTTTTAAGCACAATTTAGCACAAGGAGAATTCACTCACTGTCCTTCCAGGTCCCTGGAAACAAGGACTTTGACAGTGAAAGAAACTGACACACTCTCCCTACCTACAGTTTTCTGTCCCTAGAAAAAATGTTTTTTTTAAGCACAATTTAGCACAAGGAGAATTCACTCACTGTCCTTCCAGGTCCCTGGAAACAAGGACTTTGACAGTGAAAGAAACTGACACACTCTCCCTACCTACAGTTTTCTGTCCCTAGAAAAAATGTTTTTTTTAAGCACAATTTAGCACAAGGAGAATTCACTCACTGTCCTTCCAGGTCCCTGGAAACAAGGACTTTGACAGTGAAAGAAACTGACACACTCTCCCTACCTACAGTTTTCTGTCCCTAGAAAAAATGTTTTTTTTAAGCACAATTTAGCACAAGGAGAATTCACTCACTGTCCTTCCAGGTCCCTGGAAACAAGGACTTTGACAGTGAAAGAAACTGACACACTCTCCCTACCTACAGTTTTCTGTCCCTAGAAAAAATGTTTTTTTTAAGCACAATTTAGCACAAGGAGAATTCACTCACTGTCCTTCCAGGTCCCTGGAAACAAGGACTTTGACAGTGAAAGAAACTGACACACTCTCCCTACCTACAGTTTTCTGTCCCTAGAAAAAATGTTTTTTTTAAGCACAATTTAGCACAAGGAGAATTCACTCACTGTCCTTCCAGGTCCCTGGAAACAAGGACTTTGACAGTGAAAGAAACTGACACACTCTCCCTACCTACAGTTTTCTGTCCCTAGAAAAAATGTTTTTTTTAAGCACAATTTAGCACAAGGAGAATTCACTCACTGTCCTTCCAGGTCCCTGGAAACAAGGACTTTGACAGTGAAAGAAACTGACACACTCTCCCTACCTACAGTTTTCTGTCCCTAGAAAAAATGTTTTTTTTAAGCACAATTTAGCACAAGGAGAATTCACTCACTGTCCTTCCAGGTCCCTGGAAACAAGGACTTTGACAGTGAAAGAAACTGACACACTCTCCCTACCTACAGTTTTCTGTCCCTAGAAAAAATGTTTTTTTTAAGCACAATTTAGCACAAGGAGAATTCACTCACTGTCCTTCCAGGTCCCTGGAAACAAGGACTTTGACAGTGAAAGAAACTGACACACTCTCCCTACCTACAGTTTTCTGTCCCTAGAAAAAATGTTTTTTTTTAAGCACAATTTAGCACAAGGAGAATTCACTCACTGTCCTTCCAGGTCCCTGGAAACAAGGACTTTGACAGTGAAAGAAACTGACACACTCTCCCTACCTACAGTTTTCTGTCCCTAGAAAAAATGTTTTTTTTAAGCACAATTTAGCACAAGGAGAATTCACTCACTGTCCTTCCAGGTCCCTGGAAACAAGGACTTTGACAGTGAAAGAAACTGACACACTCTCCCTACCTACAGTTTTCTGTCCCTAGAAAAAATGTTTTTTTTAAGCACAATTTAGCACAAGGAGAATTCACTCACTGTCCTTCCAGGTCCCTGGAAACAAGGACTTTGACAGTGAAAGAAACTGACACACTCTCCCTACCTACAGTTTTCTGTCCCTAGAAAAAATGTTTTTTTTAAGCACAATTTAGCACAAGGAGAATTCACTCACTGTCCTTCCAGGTCCCTGGAAACAAGGACTTTGACAGTGAAAGAAACTGACACTCTCCCTACCTACAGTTTTCTGTCCCTAGAAAAAATGTTTTTTTTAAGCACAATTTAGCACAAGGAGAATTCACTCACTGTCCTTCCAGGTCCCTGGAAACAAGGACTTTGACAGTGAAAGAAACTGACACACTCTCCCTACCTACAGTTTTCTGTCCCTAGAAAAAATGTTTTTTTTAAGCACAATTTAGCACAAGGAGAATTCACTCACTGTCCTTCCAGGTCCCTGGAAACAAGGACTTTGACAGTGAAAGAAACTGACACACTCTCCCTACCTACAGTTTTCTGTCCCTAGAAAAAATGTTTTTTTTAAGCACAATTTAGCACAAGGAGAATTCACTCACTGTCCTTCCAGGTCCCTGGAAACAAGGACTTTGACAGTGAAAGAAACTGACACACTCTCCCTACCTACAGTTTTCTGTCCCTAGAAAAAATGTTTTTTTTAAGCACAATTTAGCACAAGGAGAATTCACTCACTGTCCTTCCAGGTCCCTGGAAACAAGGACTTTGACAGTGAAAGAAACTGACACACTCTCCCTACCTACAGTTTTCTGTCCCTAGAAAAAATGTTTTTTTTAAGCACAATTTAGCACAAGGAGAATTCACTCACTGTCCTTCCAGGTCCCTGGAAACAAGGACTTTGACAGTGAAAGAAACTGACACACTCTCCCTACCTACAGTTTTCTGTCCCTAGAAAAAATGTTTTTTTTAAGCACAATTTAGCACAAGGAGAATTCACTCACTGTCCTTCCAGGTCCCTGGAAACAAGGACTTTGACAGTGAAAGAAACTGACACACTCTCCCTACCTACAGTTTTCTGTCCCTAGAAAAAATGTTTTTTTTAAGCACAATTTAGCACAAGGAGAATTCACTCACTGTCCTTCCAGGTCCCTGGAAACAAGGACTTTGACAGTGAAAGAAACTGACACACTCTCCCTACCTACAGTTTTCTGTCCCTAGAAAAAATGTTTTTTTAAGCACAATTTAGCACAAGGAGAATTCACTCACTGTCCTTCCAGGTCCCTGGAAACAAGGACTTTGACAGTGAAAGAAACTGACACACTCTCCCTACCTACAGTTTTCTGTCCCTAGAAAAAATGTTTTTTTAAGCACAATTTAGCACAAGGAGAATTCACTCACTGTCCTTCCAGGTCCCTGGAAACAAGGACTTTGACAGTGAAAGAAACTGACACACTCTCCCTACCTACAGTTTTCTGTCCCTAGAAAAAATGTTTTTTTTTAAGCACAATTTAGCACAAGGAGAATTCACTCACTGTCCTTCCAGGTCCCTGGAAACAAGGACTTTGACAGTGAAAGAAACTGACACACTCTCCCTACCTACAGTTTTCTGTCCCTAGAAAAAATTTTTTTTTTAAGCACAATTTAGCACAAGGAGAATTCACTCACTGTCCTTCCAGGTCCCTGGAAACAAGGACTTTGACAGTGAAAGAAACTGACACACTCTCCCTACCTACAGTTTTCTGTCCCTAGAAAAAATGTTTTTTTTAAGCACAATTTAGCACAAGGAGAATTCACTCACTGTCCTTCCAGGTCCCTAGAAACAAGGACTTTGACAGTGAAAGAAACTGACACACTCTCCCTACCTACAGTTTTCTGTCCCTAGAAAAAATGTTTTTTTTAAGCACAATTTAGCACAAGGAGAATTCACTCACTGTCCTTCCAGGTCCCTGGAAACAAGGACTTTGACAGTGAAAGAAACTGACACACTCTCCCTACCTACAGTTTTCTGTCCCTAGAAAAAATGTTTTTTTTAAGCACAATTTAGCACAAGGAGAATTCACTCACTGTCCTTCCAGGTCCCTGGAAACAAGGACTTTGACAGTGAAAGAAACTGACACACTCTCCCTACCTACAGTTTTCTGTCCCTAGAAAAAATGTTTTTTTTAAGCACAATTTAGCACAAGGAGAATTCACTCACTGTCCTTCCAGGTCCCTGGAAACAAGGACTTTGACAGTGAAAGAAACTGACACACTCTCCCTACCTACAGTTTTCTGTCCCTAGAAAAAATGTTTTTTTTAAGCACAATTTAGCACAAGGAGAATTCACTCACTGTCCTTCCAGGTCCCTGGAAACAAGGACTTTGACAGTGAAAGAAACTGACACACTCTCCCTACCTACAGTTTTCTGTCCCTAGAAAAAATGTTTTTTTTAAGCACAATTTAGCACAAGGAGAATTCACTCACTGTCCTTCCAGGTCCCTGGAAACAAGGACTTTGACAGTGAAAGAAACTGACACACTCTCCCTACCTACAGTTTTCTGTCCCTAGAAAAAATGTTTTTTTTAAGCACAATTTAGCACAAGGAAAATTCACTCACTGTCCTTCCAGGTCCCTGGAAACAAGGACTTTGACAGTGAAAGAAACTGACACACTCTCCCTACCTACAGTTTTCTGTCCCTAGAAAAAATGTTTTTTTTAAGCACAATCTAGCACAAGGAGAATTCACTCACTGTCCTTCCAGGTCCCTGGAAACAAGGACTTTGACAGTGAAAGAAACTGACACACTCTCCCTACCTACAGTTTTCTGTCCCTAGAAAAAATGTTTTTTTTAAGCACAATTTAGCACAAGGAGAATTCACTCGCTGTCCTTCCAGGTCCCTGGAAACAAGGACTTTGACAGTGAAAGAAACTGACACACTCTCCCTACCTACAGTTTTCTGTCCCTAGAAAAAATGTTTTTTTTAAGCACAATTTAGCACAAGGAGAATTCACTCACTGTCCTTCCAGGTCCCTGGAAACAAGGACTTTGACAGTGAAAGAAACTGACACACTCTCCCTACCTACAGTTTTCTGTCCCTAGAAAAAATGTTTTTTTTAAGCACAATTTAGCACAAGGAGAATTCACTCACTGTCCTTCCAGGTCCCTGGAAACAAGGACTTTGACAGTGAAAGAAACTGACACACTCTCCCTACCTACAGTTTTCTGTCCCTAGAAAAAATGTTTTTTTTAAGCACAATTTAGCACAAGGAGAATTCACTCACTGTCCTTCCAGGTCCCTGGAAACAAGGACTTTGACAGTGAAAGAAACTGACACACTCTCCCTACCTACAGTTTTCTGTCCCTAGAAAAAATGTTTTTTTTAAGCACAATTTAGCACAAGGAGAATTCACTCACTGTCCTTCCAGGTCCCTGGAAACAAGGACTTTGACAGTGAAAGAAACTGACACACTCTCCCTACCTACAGTTTTCTGTCCCTAGAAAAAATGTTTTTTTTAAGCACAATTTAGCACAAGGAGAATTCACTCACTGTCCTTCCAGGTCCCTGGAAACAAGGACTTTGACAGTGAAAGAAACTGACACACTCTCCCTACCTACAGTTTTCTGTCCCTAGAAAAAATGTTTTTTTTAAGCACAATTTAGCACAAGGAGAATTCACTCACTGTCCTTCCAGGTCCCTGGAAACAAGGACTTTGACAGTGAAAGAAACTGACACACTCTCCCTACCTACAGTTTTCTGTCCCTAGAAAAAATGTTTTTTTTAAGCACAATTTAGCACAAGGAGAATTCACTCACTGTCCTTCCAGGTCCCTGGAAACAAGGACTTTGACAGTGAAAGAAACTGACACACTCTCCCTACCTACAGTTTTCTGTCCCTAGAAAAAATGTTTTTTTTAAGCACAATTTAGCACAAGGAGAATTCACTCACTGTCCTTCCAGGTCCCTGGAAACAAGGACTTTGACAGTGAAAGAAACTGACACACTCTCCCTACCTACAGTTTTCTGTCCCTAGAAAAAATGTTTTTTTTAAGCACAATTTAGCACAAGGAGAATTCACTCACTGTCCTTCCAGGTCCCTGGAAACAAGGACTTTGACAGTGAAAGAAACTGACACACTCTCCCTACCTACAGTTTTCTGTCCCTAGAAAAAATGTTTTTTTTAAGCACAATTTAGCACAAGGAGAATTCACTCACTGTCCTTCCAGGTCCCTGGAAACAAGGACTTTGACAGTGAAAGAAACTGACACACTCTCCCTACCTACAGTTTTCTGTCCCTAGAAAAAATGTTTTTTTTAAGCACAATTTAGCACAAGGAGAATTCACTCACTGTCCTTCCAGGTCCCTGGAAACAAGGACTTTGACAGTGAAAGAAACTGACACACTCTCCCTACCTACAGTTTTCTGTCCCTAGAAAAAATGTTTTTTTTAAGCACAATATAGCACAAGCACAAAACACACTGACACTCTCCCTACCTATCCTTCTCTTTCCCTAAACTAAAGGAATCCAGGTTAAGCAAGAAAGAAATAAAAGTCACTGTCCCTGCCTATGCTGCTCTATCCCTGCTCCGGAACACACTACACTAGGCCGCCGTGCTGGCGGCCTTTTATAGTGTGGGGCGTGTACTAAACACCCTCAGCAATAATTGGCCACAGGCATCCTGCCTGTGGCCAATCATTGCTCTCCTCGCTGCCGGCGCTGTGATTGGCCAAGCATGCGGGGTCACAGTGCATGCTTAGCCAATCACAGCGCCTGGATGACACTGCGATGGCGTAGTGCATTGTGGGCCGTTCGCGTCACTCGAATTTGGCGCGAACGGCCCAAATCGTTCGATCTTCGTCGAACGATCGAACAGCCGATGTTCGAGTCGAACGTATGTTCGACTCGAACACGAAGCTCATCCCTATTGCACAAACAAATCTGTTTCTCCCAATCTGACATCAATGCAGGTCACACTGCTTTCGGGGTCATGCCCCCACACCCACACAGATATCAGATTGGGAGCAGCAGCTGTGCCCATGCAGTTGTTGCATCCCAATTGACATGAACAGGACTACCATGTTTACCCACTCTGTTCCATGCATCCCCGAGTGGGTAAACATGGCCCTCCATGGGCATACACTTTAGTACGCCCCTTAGTAGGAATTTTGCAGGAATTCTGTAAGTTATGTTGTGTTTGCACTAAAATGATTTGAGTGTATTTTTTGTGAAAATAGCGATTTGATGAACATTTAAGCAACTATTGCGGGGTCTAAAAAATCCGCAGCACTTTTTTTTATTCTACAGATCATGTGCTTTCCGAAAATATATGGATTGGGGGGGGGGGGGGGTCTTTCACAAACTCTGAAAGTTATAAGGGAAAAATAATAAAGCAATGGAAAAATTGCAAGTATGGTCTGGCCATTTTGTGGGATATGGCACTGTGTTATTTTAACTGACAATTGTGTGATCATGCAACACTAAAAATAAAAATAAAATTTCCACACATAGAGCTTTCTTTTGATAGTATTTGATCACCTCTGCGTTTTTTCTTTTTTGCGCTATAAACAAAAAAAGACAATTTTGAGAAAAAAAATAACAAGTTTTACTTTCTGCTATAAAACACATCCCATAAAAATTTAAATAATCATATTTCTTCATAAGTTTTGTCAAAATGTATTCTGCTACATACTTATGGGGAAAAAATCCCAGCAAGCATATATTGACTGGTTTGCTCAAAAGTTATAACGTCTACAACTCTTGAATATTTTATTTATTTATTTTTACTTCTAATGGTAGCGATCAGCGACTTATACCGCGGACCTTAAGTGGTTAGAAGTGAAGCGCAGGGCCTGACAGCGAAAGGGTTATTATGATAGAAATGTTTTCTCACCACACTCTGGGTAGCTTGTTTGACAGGTGTGCTGGTTTCAACAATCTGTGTATCCGGTCTAAAATCAACTCAGCTGGAGAGACATCAGGAAGAAAGGTAGAAAGTCATTTAGTAAAATTCTTTCTCGATTCTGCTGGCTGAGTGGTTTCTGGAATGCCAAGGATTGTACCATTGTTACACCTGGAGCGCTCCTCCAGGTCTGCAATTTTAGCCTTGATCCACTCCACGTCCTTTTTCTCAGTGTGAGTGTCAACCAGCTCATTGAATGTGGCGGCAAAGTCCCCCATGCTATTTTCAATGTGGCTAACCCTTTTTCCTATCTCATGCAGTTCCCCTTTAAATTGATGGACCAAAGAAGTGAAATCTGCCTCAATAGAGCTGTGTAAAGAAACAGATTTATGAGGGCCGAAGCGTGGGAAATGTAGTTATGGAGGAATGAGTGGCACTAAAATCCAAAGTACAGGCAGCTGGACTCACCTCAGAAAGTGCAGGTTTTGGAGTTGCCATTCTGGGTCTAGACTTGGCTGGGCTGGTGGAGGAAGAGGAAGTCTGTGAAAAATATCCCCCACTGGATGCTTGTATGCCACCCTTCTCCTCAACCCCTGCCGCACTGTGACGTGCTGCTGCTGATCCTGAGCAGGCACCATCTTGGCTGAAGGAATGGTAAGGAAGGGGGGAAAGCTCTGCAATTTTCCTGGGCTTCCCCTACTCCTTCCTTTTCCTCAACATCTCCCAGTGTTGCTGCAAATTGAGTAGAGCAGGATCACTAGTGACAGGCAATCCCTGCTCCTGTTGTGAGTCCCAGTCTCCCCCCACAGTGCAGAGCCGAGTCATTGAGTGGCCATCATGCGCTGCATTTATTTACCTGCCCCACAATGCATTTATGGAAATCCAATTGCTAGCTGTGAGACAACTCAAGACAATTCATTTTCTCAGAAGCTCTGACCCCGATGTTCATTGTGTTTGTATTGTTCTTCCTGCAGATAGTGAAAACTGCATGAAATGTCCTGATGATGAATGGCCAAATGAGAAGAAGGATCGATGTTTTCCAAAATTGGTGGAATTTCTCTCCTACACTGATGATACCATTGTTGCAGTATTTTCAGCTGTCTCCATCCTCTGTTTTCTTCTGACTGTTTTAATATTGGGAATATTTATACATTACCAGGACACCCCTATTGTTAAAGCCAATAACCGGAACCTGACCTATCTTCTCCTGGTCTCCATCATGTTGAGCTTCCTCTGTGTCTTCTTGTTCCTCGGCCATCCAGTAGATGTGACCTGCATGCTGCGTGTAACCTCTTTTGGTGTCATCTTCTCAGTTGCCGTCTCTTCTCTACTTGCCAAAAGTATTATGGTGTGTATAGCTTTTAAAGCCACCAAACCTGGGAGCCTCTGGAGGAAATGGATGGGAGTCAAACTGTCCAATATTATCATTTGTGTCTTCTCACTGGTTCAGGTCGTAATCTGTGTCACTTGGTTGTCTATTTCTCCTCCCTTCCAGGATCAGGACACTCACTCTTATCAGGGGAAGATCATCATTCAGTGTAATGAGGGTTCAGTTATCGGCTTCTACTCTGTCCTGGGATATATGGGACTTCTGGCAGCTGTGAGCTTTATTATCGCTTTTTTAGCCAGGACATTACCAGACAGTTTTAATGAGGCCAAGTACATTACCTTTAGCATGCTGGTGTTCTGCAGTGTCTGGATTGCCATGATCCCGGCCTATCTGAGCACCAGAGGGAAATACATGGTGGCTGTGGAGGTTTTTGCTATAATAGCATCAAGTTCTGGACTTCTTGGCTGTATATTTTTCCAAAAATGTTACATAATTCTGTTCAGACCTGACCTGAATACAAAAATCATTATCCACTAACATGTATGGAGCAACACTGGGTTACCAGTAGTTATAGCATTATCTCTATTATTGTTAATGTTAGCATGTTGTTAGAGTACTGAGAATGAACACTGCTAAATTTAAATGTTTAATAATTACCTTTTTGGTGGATGGTGAGTCTAATTTCTGATCTGGGCACCGCTGGTATCAGACACTTTAAATTTGTTGGAAAACATGTCGCCTGCTGGGTGTAGTGATTCCTCCCACCAGCCGCTCCATCACTACAGAACAATGTAGTCACTTAGTGAGGAGGAACCACAGTGACCAGAGGGGGGCAAAATATCCAAATTATCCGAAAGTTTCAGATACCAGAGACACCCATCACTCTTCAAGATAGGGAAGATTTCACTCACCACCTTCCCGGAAGATAATCATTGAACGTTCTTTCTTTTATAAGCTGCTTGTAATGTCATATTTTTTTTGTATCTGGGTCACATTATTATATTGTATGTAGATGTATCCGGCTATATTAATAAATACATGTTGTTGTTATATTCTAAAATAATTTTTAATATTAGTTAAAGTTGATGAAAGCATGCTCTCAGTAAGTTCACTGGTATAATAGCATAGAAGAGCCGGCACTTCTGAAAATTAATTCTTAAATCTTTATTTCGGTATGAGAACAAAGATCTATACCTAAAACTAGGGTTGGGACTCTAGATGAGGCAATAAGTATATATACCTCCATCCCCGATATTTTGAACAGGAAGACTAAATCTGCTCCTGACGAGTGGTATATGATAACCACGAAACGCGTAGAGCTTTCCTATGATGCTATGCTATAATGTCCATGGTTTATATCTGTACGATACTGAAGTTTATTCTATTATAATGTACCAATCCACCACTGCTATCATGTTTATATGCTACAAGTGCAATTTCGGTTTACATACTCTAGGCTACCAATATGTATATTATGTTGAGACTAATTGCTACCATCATGAACTGTCTAGACTTTATCTATTGAGACCTATCAATATATTGTTTTACCCTTTTTATGTATAATATGTTGAGATTATTGTGTACTTCTATGAACTGTCTAGATTTTATTCATTGAGACTCAGCAATTTAACAATTACCTTTTTACCTCTTTACCGGTTTCCTTATATGTGTATGTATGCCCCTTTTGCAATAAATACAATGTGTATATTAATTGGTCCATTTACTTAGTTGTGTGCCTCATATAAAGTCCCACCATTTAGTCTTCCTGTTCAAAATATCGGGGATGGAGGTATATACACTGTATACTTATTGCCTCATCTAACGTCCCAACCCTAGTTTTAGGTATAGTTCTTTGTTCTCATACTATCGGGGATGGAAGCACATTGTGGCAGGCGCAGCACTATGAAGTGGCATTAGAAGAATTTTGATTTCTCTGATCTTTTAGTCCAAACAAGACTATCTGTTACTTTATCATTTCTCTAGCGCCGTTCTATGGAAGCAGTAGGTTTTAAGAGCACACCAAACTTTTAAGATAACTTCTTTATTCACTTCAGTTTTCTTCATATATAACACTGACAATTTAGCAGCAGAAAGTCCATGTACAAACACGTGTTGAATAAAGTATACAAAATGGCGGTTCAACTGTTCAATCTTGTAATTCTACATAAAATGGTAGACATATTTCTCTCTTCAGTATCTATACTTTCACTTTAAATACTTTAGACACTTTATGATCTCTCTGGGACTTAATCAATAGTTTACTTGCTCTATATTGCTGTTTGCTGGAACGTTTGCTATTGCAGTTTGATAGCATGTTTGCTCTGATGTTTGGTTTGTAACTTGGTTTGGTTGTTTGGTTTGAAACCTGGTTTGATTGCTTGTTTGTTTGAAATTTGGTTTGCAACTTGGTTCGTTTGCTTGTTTGTTTGGTGGAACTACAAGTGAACACATAACTAGTTTCAGTATACAGTTCTAATCACATTATTAACAATAGGAACATATATAACTGTATTAAATACCTATTTTGGCCACTTGCTTCCATAAAACTGGACTGTTCATCTCCACTCTTTCTGGTGTAATAAGTTCTAGCAATGTGCTGGGAGATTTCCCAGACAGAACATGGGTGAAAGGCTGGCTGTGATTGGCCAAGACTCTTGCTTAGTGTGAGATTGGCTGTGATTGGCCAAGACTCTTGCTCAGTGTGAGATTGGCTGTGATTGGCTAAAAACTCCTGATGAGTCACAAAAGCTTAACTCTATGCTTTCTGGTTGCAATTCTGCTGTGTCATTGAGCTTACCTTTCTGTATATAATAATGAATCTTAAAGGCATATTTTTTCTTTTTCTTCTGTGAACACAATATACAATTGTTATATGACATCCATATATAAAGTCACAGTAAATAACTCTGCTTTTATCTCTCACAAATGAGCATATGAACAGTATTAACGCTATTAGCAGGTCTAGCTGTATATATGCCTGTAAGCCACATTAGCAATCTAGGACAGGTCTTAGCTGGCCAGCTACACACATGACTATCATTTTTTACTTTTGATATAACCTGTGACTAGTTTTTTGCAAATAGATTGAGTTTTTTAGGGACCAGTTGGGGACAGGCTATACCTCGTCAATCTCCGGGAGCTGCGATGCGCACCGAGGCTCCCCCTTCCCCCCCCCCCTCTGGGGGGGGCCTTTTGGATACTTTTACCATCCTTGGCTCAGGTCTTTTATCTACGCATAGATATATATATATATGTCACCATATACTCATTTACTCCTATATTCTAATTATCTAATATACATATTTACATTCAGAGCCAACATTCCTTATGGATTCATTCATACTCTTGGGGATACACATATTCCATCCATGCTGTGCCTTCCTTCCGTTTGGCCCCATTTGGAGTCTCGGTTGGCTCCGCCTCTTCGGCTCCCTGGTGAGACAGTCGCTGCCGCCTTTTGAGAGCCTCACCTCCGCTGCCCTTTGGCAATGTCCAGTGGTGAGTATGGGGTTTTCCTTATTCAAGGCCCCCCCCCCCGTGCCTTCACATCATACTATATACTATATCATTTCATTTTAGGTACACTACATGCATCTACCCCTGAAGAGCGAGCCAAGCCTCGCGAAACGCGTCTGGTACACTTGATGCCTGTGTGTTTACATGATTATTGTCAGATACTTGCAATATCATTTTACCTACTTTTTATTGGTCTTGTATTTTGTATGAATTGGCTCATGTCCATGACATTAATGTATGTACTGTTTTTTACTTGAATAAATATACACTGCAATTATCCCTGCAATTTTCATTGGCTCAAAAGTGCTCACCTCACGCAAAGTCCCGCGGGCGAACATTTCCTTTTTTCATGTAAATTTAGGGATGGAGGTGTGTCACTGGTGACACCAGACCTTTTCTTTCTTTTTATTTTCTACCAGGAGTATGAAGAACAGTTAAGACCAGTCGCCTATGTGAGTAGGAGTTTAACACCAGCGGAAAATAACTACCCCACCCATAAATTGGAATTCTTGGCCCTAAAGTGGGCTGTTGTAGACAAACTCAAAGACTATTTGTATGGAGCTGACTTTGTAGTGAAGACAGACAATAACCCTTTCACCTACCTTTTCACCACAGCCAAGCTGGTTGCCACTGGCCACCGTTGGTTGGCAGCCCTCTCTGGATTCAACTTTAGTTTGAAGTATAGACCTGGAGCTGGAAACCGAGATGCCGATGCTTTGTCCAGAAGGTCTCATGCTCCCACCTTTTGTGCCAAAGACTGGACTCAGGTGACCCCAGACGGAGTACGGGCCTTGTGTCAGGGAGCACAGCTTCAAGCTAGTGGCGGATACAGGGCAGAAGAAATTGGAGTTTCGGTGGTAGGAGTGCCAAAATACTATTGTGATGTGACCCAGATTGGCAAAGACGACCTACCAAAACTGTCCAGGAAAGATATAAGACGGGATCAGTTGGAGGACCCCTGGGGAAGACTAGCCCTGGAGGCACTGGAGGACCAGGATCCAGACAGGCTCCTGCATGACCCCTCAAAGGAGGCCCGACTAATCCGCAAAGAGTGGGACAAGTTACAGGTGCATCAAGGGGTGGTCTACCGAAGGGGCCCCTCTGATGACCTGGAGGATAAGTGGCAACTGTTCTTGCCAGAGAAACACCGAAAGACTGTCTTAGCTGCCCTACATGACAACTATGGCCACTTAGGGGCCGAACAAACCTTTCAGCTTGTCAGGAGTAGATTCTACTGGCCTGGTATGCGAGCTGAAGTGGAGGAGTACTGTCACTCATGTGCTCCCTGCATACAGAGGAAGACATTGCCACGTCAAGCTGCCCCAATGGGCCACCTGCAGAGTCAAGGGCCCTTGGACTTGGTATGCATTGACTTTCTTTGTCTGGAACCTGACTTGAGTGGACATGGAAATGTTCTGGTGATAACCGACCATTTCACCCGTTATGCCCAGGCCTTTCCAACTAAAGACCAGAAGGCCTCCACTGTAGCCAAAAAACTGGTGGAGAAGTACTTTGTGCATTACGGGTTACCTCAACGCCTTCACTCGGATCAAGGGAGAGACTTTGAGAGCCGACTGATCCGGAAGTTACTGGATTCTTTGGGCATAAAGGAAACTCGCACTACTCCTTATCACCCCCAAGGTGATGCTCAACCAGAGAGATTCAACAGGACTCTGTTAAACATGTTGGGGACTCTGAACAGTGAGGAAAAGTAACATTGGGGCAAGCACATAGCTGCTATAGTGCACGCCTACAATAGTACAACCAGTGATGCCATGGGGTATTCCCCTTATAGACTTATGTTTGGTAGGGAAGCAAGACTGCCAGTGGACTTGGCCTTTGGCACCTCAACGGACCACACATCAGCTGCCTCACACAAGGGATATGTGGACAGACTGTGGAAAAGCTTAAGGCTGGCCTATGAGAAGGCCCAATCAACTTCTGACCAGAGAGGAGCCCAGAATAAATGGAACTTTGACCTTAGGGTTCCGGATCCTGGATCTGCAGCCCGGGGACAGACTGTTGCTGAGAAACTTGGGTGTTCCAGGAAAACACAAGCTGGCAGACAGGTGGAAGTCAGAGCCCTTTGTGATTTGTAAAAAACTGCCTGGTCTACCAGTGTACCAGCTAAAGCCTGAAGGAAGAGTGGGGCCGCTGAAGACCTGGCACAGAAACCATCTGCTACCCCTTTCTGAGGCAGTCAGAATGCCTCCTACTCCGGATTCCCCCGAGCTACCTTCAAGTTCAAATACTCCCAGACCAAAAACTAGGTCTTGGATAACTCTGTCAGGAGAAACGGATATTACCAACCAGAGTGAAGATGAGGAACTGGAAGTTGAATGTTTGTGGCCGCCCCAGGCACCTGAACCTCTATCCATAGACCTTCCACCCTCTGAGGATACCCATGATGATACTCTAAATCCAGAAGCCACTGAGTTTATTCCATCCTATGCTCAGAATGAGGAGTGGGAAGATGCCATAGAGTCATTCCCTGCTGACGATCCAAGGGACTCCATGTATCTTTCTGCATCTGATTCAGGTGCCTCAGAAACAGAAGAAACTCCTACAACTATCCCAGTGGAAGAACCTGTGGTATCTGAGACATTGACCCACAGAGAACAAAGAGCTAAGAGAACCATACGTCCTCCCCGGAAGCTAACCTACACCCAGATGGGGGAGTGTTCTGAAGACACTGTGGTGACTGCGAGAAGGACTGTAGAAAATCCTGGCCCTTCCACTGTGCATTTGGTGGAGGGCAACCCCGACTCACTCTCTAGCACAGTTAGGCAGGCCACCCTCACTGACGTGACCTGTGGGCAGGACAATCTCCCTTCCCATGCTTGGTGGGAGATTCCCCTGCCGGGCTCCTTTTCAGCCCTTCATTACCTTGTTTGTACATATTGTTGATGCTGTCTTTGGGGACCAAAGATTCTAAGTGGGGGGAGTGTGTAGCGGGGGTTTCCTTTAAGGCTTCAGAGACTACTGTACCCATAACCCCACTGGGCACCCAGGGTGCATTGCCCCGCGCAAAGACTGCTGGGGTGGACTTTATAAGAGAAAGGCGGGGTCAGCTTCAGTCTCTTTGGACACCGCCCGCCCAGCAAGAGGAACTCCTTTCCGTGCCAGCGGTGATACAAGGCCTGAAGCCTGGGCCTTTCTCCAAAGAGCCTTCCGCTCTCACTGAGGAACCTGAGGGGCGTCTCTCTATACTGTTGCTGCATTGTTACCCGGAGGACCGAAGAATTGGATGTCGTGAGACCTGTGTACCAAGACACAGCAGCGGAAGACACGGACTTCTCCGGTTGGGTGAGAGGGCACCTGCTCAGAGAACTACATAGGCTCCCATAACTGTTACCCGGAGCTTTCATTAGTGTTGCGCTGTGCACCGGAGAGACAGTGCATCGAAGCAGCTTTAGAGATTCCCTTAATTCACCATGTTATCAAAACCCCTTTTTTCCCTGTGGATTACAGTTTGTTTCTTCAGAAAGTGCGACACCGTTTTTGCTAACGAAGATTTTCCCCTACAGAACTTATACACAGTACAGTCAGGCCTGACTTAGCGTAGACATTGCTGGGCGCCATTTTCGCCCACGAGGGAGAATAGCTGCAGCGGGGACCGTTAGATTTATGCACCATGCTGTATACCTGTCTGTTTGTTGAGATACTTTTTTTTTTATTGCAGGGCTCTGAACATGATATGCACACTGTTGATTATATGCTTACCCAACAATCTGAGTAAAAGTGCAAAGGTTAAGTATACTGGTGTTGTGTCATTTACTTTGCAGAAGAGACGGGTAAAGATAGCTATACTCTATTGCTGTGTGTGTTCTATTATAGGATTGTGTTTCCGTGAGTTGCAGGCTACACCATCCTATCATCCCCTACTAGCTGTGCCAAGGGAGGTTAGAGGCAATTGCCGGGGGTTGACAGGGTGCATTACAGGGGCCCAAAAATTATACCAGCAGCCCTCTTAACTGGGGGTATCGATACACTAATAATACTAATCAAATAAATACAATCACTCTTACACAAAACATATTAAATGTACAAATAATAAAGTGCCAAACAGTGTAAGATGAATAGATAGATATCCAATGATTTAACATACAAAAACTCATCCCACAATAAAAGTGCCACGACCCCCCAATCCATCATCCACTCACCTTATAAGTCTGACCTCTTCAATTAATAAGTTGGTCATAGAGCGCTTGTTGTATATAAATAATCAGCCGGGTAACTCAGATCCACATAGACAAATGCAGTCAGTCACACATGAAACAAAATCACACTTTTGTATAGAGAAGTCCTACTACAAAAAAATCAGTTCAGCATAAAAGAGAGGCCTTATCAACACAAAATAATCATCAATATACCTAAAAAGAAGTATAGACACCAACATCCCCCCTCCTGAAACAAGAGCCAGAAGAAATGGAAGCAATGCAGTAAAAATATTGGTACTTGCCTCACAGAAGTGATAGCTACAAGGAATATCACCTAGATGAGAGTAGAGAGAGGGGTGTCTCTAATGGGTTACAAAGACCATTTCTGAAGGCCAGAGAGAACCAGATTTCCATGGATGAACTGAATAGTGGACCCTCTGTGCTATCTGCACATTGGAGAGGGTGTGAGCTCCTAAAAGGACTGAGGAACAAAGTCTAAGTACACCAACCTGCTCTTCACCAGAGACACTGCTAAAGGCAGAAACTTCACCTTTGATAGTAGTGAGAGACAAATGCTGATCCAGGCTTAGTCATTTCCATTCTGCCATCACTGCCTTGTAGGGATGAGCCGAACACCCCCAGGTTCGGTTCGCACCAGAATCTGCGAACGGACTGAAAGTTTGCGCAAACTATCGAACCCCATTAAAGTCTATGGGACTTGAACGTTCGAAATCAAAAGTGCTCATTTTAAAGGCTAATATGCAAGTTGTTGTCCTAAAAAGGGTTTGGGGACCCGGGTCCTGCCCCAGGAGACATGTATCAATGCAAAAAAAAGTTTTAAAAACTACAGTATTCCTTTAAATATCGTACATGGGGGGTGTCTATAGTATGCCTGTGAAGTGGTACATGTTTCCCGTGTTTAGAACTGTCCCTGCACAAAATCACATTTCTAAAGGAAAAAAAGTAATTTAAAACTGCTTGCGGCTTTAATGTAATGTGTGGTCCCGGCAATATGGATGAAAATCATTGAGAAAATCGGCATGGGTACCCCCCCCCCAGCCCAATTGGGTATGACCATTAAGGGAAACCCCGCACCCAAACAAGACAGGGACTGTAGGTTTGTTCTTAAGTAGAATCTGTTTGTAATTTAGAACTGTTACATTTTTTGTTAAACAGGGGCAGAAAAATTGGGCCTTAGGCACTGGTGCTGGTGCCACAACACTGCAACCCCTCACACAAACTTTAGTTTGAGCGCAAGAATGAGACCTGCTGCAAATTATTGCATCAAAAATTGTAATTACAGGCCCCTGTTAAACAGGGGCAGAAAAATTGGGCCTTAGGCGCTGGTGCTGGTGCCACAACACTTCAGCCCCTCACAGAAACTTTAGTTGAAGCGCAAGAATGAGCCCTGCTGAAAATTATTGCATCAAAAATTGTAATTACACGCCCCTGTTATACAGGGGCAGAAAAATTGGGCCTTAGGCACTGGTGCCACAACACTGCAACCCCTCACAGATACTATAGTTGGAGCCCTGCTGCAAAGTATTGCATCAAAAATTGTAATTACATGCCCCTGTTAAACAGGGGCTGAAAAATTGGGTTTTAGCCACTGGTGGCGGTGCCCAGAAACAAAAATGTTCTTACAAGCTATTAGCACGAACATTGAGGAGGAAGAGGATAGTCACTCAGCATAACAGGATAGTCACTCAGCATCAGCATAGGCAGTCCTGAAGGGATCTCCCATTCAAAAAAAAATTATTTGGTTATATCAGCATCAGGTGCTTGGTAGCTGGTGATCCAAGACTGATAAATTTTTATGAAGGTCAGCCAATCGACCGATTCGGTGGACAGGCGCACCCTGTGATCGGTTACAAAGCCTCCAGCAGCACTGAATGTGCGTTCCGAAAGAACGCTGGATGCAGGACAGGCCAGTAGCTCAATTGCATACTGTGCAAGCTCTGGCCAGTGATCCATCCTCAAGACCCAGTAATCCAGAGGATTTTCGGTGGGAAAGGTGTCCAAGTCTGATCTTGCCCCTAGGTATTCCTGCACCATGTAAATCAGACGCTGGCGATGGTTGCTGGAATAATAATAAAAAATTCCGCGCCACACTCATAAAATTACAATGGATTAAATAATAAACAGCTGCTCCGCTGCAAAGTGAAAGCTGACGCTTCCAAAATGATCAAGTGGGAAATAATTATTAAAATAATAATAATAGAGTGCGCTAAACAAATAACACTAATGTGAATAAAAATTAATTGAAAACTTATGCCGCGTACACACGATCGATTTTTTCGACGGTGAAAACACCGTCGAGAAAATCGACGTGAAAAACGAGGAACAGCTTGTTCCCCCCACACACGGCCGTTTTAAATGACATTTTTTTTTGGGTCGAAAAAAAACGACCGTGTGTGGGCTCCGCGGCAGTGTTTCCCTATGGGAAACACTGCCGCGGAAAAAAACCACGGGAATCACGACGAGAAAAATTAGAGCATGTTCTAATTTTTCTCATCGTGATTAATGCCGTTTTTCCCGTCGAGAAAAACAACAAAAAGCCCACAGACGATCGTTTTTCTCGTCCAAAGGAAAAAATGTCATTTTTCTCGACGGGAAAAACAGTCGTGTGTACGCGGCATTAGTGTTTCTGTGAAAAATCCAACAACAATGGTGTATCTTTAAGTGAATTGCCACACCTGAAAAATCATCTGAAATATAAAAAATAATACTGCTATCAAATAGTTATTGCCTAATTGATATCCAAATTAAATCCAAAATATATTTAAATATGTGAGTCCCAATAAATGTGAAATCAGAGATTACAACTTCTCCAATAGTTCCAGCTGATTACAAATAGTAAATCATCTATTGCTCCAATAGTTTCAACCAGTTGTATAATATAAATCATATGTTGCTAGCAGAAAAATCATAACAGTCTTCTTATCTGTGAGATATTCCTCCACCAAAACATCATAAGTCACCCGAAGTGCTCAAAAACGGGATGTGCTTAATAGATTTATATGACCACTTTAGTTAAAAAGATGGTCACTAGGGCTTATGCAGGATTGTGCCTGCATACACACCGACAGTCAGACACAGGAAAATCAAAAGCCTCCTCTCAGGTTTAAAGACGGGATATGCAAACAGAAACAAAGAGTCCCATAGCGTAATACAGTTTATTAAGTAAAAAGTTGTAAAACATAGGGTGCCAAATGGCCTCTTACTTTAGAAGTGCCTACCCGGCACTGGGACTGTGAGCTCGTCTGTATAACACTGTTCCGCTGTTTCCTCCGTAGCAGCACGCATCATTATCCACAGATGATTCAAACAGAGCACCGGGATGGCGTCAGCATACACGTGACCAGGTACCGCCGCCGTGGTACATTTCGTATTCCACGTCTTCAGGGGGCCAAATGATAATAATAAAAAATTCCGCACCACACTCATAAAATTACAATGGATTAAATAATAAACAGCTGCTCCTCTGCAAAGTGAAAGCTGACGCTTCCAAAATGATCAAGTAGTAAATAATTATTAAAATAATAATAATAGAGTGCGCTAAACAAATAACACTAATGTGAATAAAAATAATTGAAAACTTAGTGTTTCTGTGAAAAATCCAACAACAATGGTGTATCTTTTAATTGCCACACCTGAAAAATCATCTGAAATATAAAAAATAATACTGCTATCAAATAGTAATAGATATCCAAATTAAATCCAAAATTGATCCCAATATGTGAGTCCCAATAAATGTGAAATCAGAGATTACAACTTCTCCAATAGTTCCAGCTGATTACAAATAGTAAATCATATATTGCTCCAATAGTTTCAACCAGTTGTATAATATAAATCATATGTTGCTAGCAGAAAAATCATAACAGTCTTCTTATCTGTGAGATATTCCTCCACCAAACATCATAAGTCTCCCGAAGTGCTCAAAAACGGGATGTTGCTGGAACCAATCATACTTTGGGGCTGCGGACTAAAAAATAGTCTGAACGCATCGGTCAGACGGTCACCTTCTCCACAGCTCCTTCTTTGACTGACCAAAGCCTCAGCAACACGTTGTCCAGGACCAGGATTTTGTAACCTCCCAGTCTCTCGGAACGCATTGCACAGACCTTTCTGCAAGGCCTCCCGAAGATGTTTCAACCTCTGCTCCCTCTGCGACGGCAAGATAAGGTCCGTAACCTTACCCTTGTAACGTGGATCAAGGAAAGTTGCCAGCCAGTAATGATCCCTCTCCTTGATCACACAAATACGAGGATCCTTCCACAGGCTTTGCACAACCAGGGAGGCCATGCAGCGTAGGTTTGCTGAGGCATTCCGTGCAGAGTCCTCTGGGTCACTGAGGACTACATGATCCGCAGCCACCTCCTCCCAGCCACGTACAAGTCCATGGGTTTCTTGGGACTGTAATTGATCCCTTGAAGACTGCTGCTGATGCTGAGTGCTAGGCTCCACCTCCATGCTGACACAATCCTCCTCCTCCTCGTCCTCTTCCTGTGTGATAGGCGGGCCAGCAAGAACACTGTCTGGATAAAGGGGGCCTTGAGAGGTAAGGAAGTCCTCCTCTTCCTCCCTCTGTTCTGCCTCAAGTGCCCTGTCAATTATTCCATGCAGCGTGTGATCCAACAGGTGGACAAGAGGGACAGTGTGACTGATGCATGCACTGTCACTGCTCACCATCCCCGTGGCCTCCTCAAATGGTGCCAGGACAGTGCATGCATGCCTGATCATGACCCACTGGCGTGAAAAAAAAAAAAAAGCTTCCCTGACCCTGTCCTGGTGCCATATTGGCACAGATACTCATTGATGGCCCTCTGCTGCGTGTGCAGCCGCTGCAGCATGGCCAATGTTGAGTTCCACCTGGTGGGCATGTCACAGATTAGGCAGTTCTTGGGCAGGTTGTATTCCTTTTGGAGGTCAGCCAGCCAAGCACTGGCATTATATGACCGGCGGAAATGCACACAGAGTTTTCTGGCCTAACTCAGGACATCCTGTAAGCCCGGTTACCTTCCCAAGAACCGCTGCACCACCAAGTTAAGGACGTGAGCCAAACAGGGCACATGGGTCAGTTGTCCCTGTCGGAGGGCAGAGAGAAGGTTGGTGCCATTGTCGCAAACCACCATTCCTGGCTTAAGCTGGCGTGGCGTCAACCACCTCTGAGCCTGCCCCTGCAGAGCTGACAGAATCTCTGCCCCAGTGTGGCTCCTGTCCCCCAAGCACACCAGCTCAAGCACTGCATGGCATCTTTTTGCCTGCGTACTTGCGTAGCCCATTGAACGCCTACGGAGCACCGCTGGTTCCGAGGACAAAGCACAGGAAGAGGCCATGGAGGAAGAAGAAAAGGAGGGGGCGGAGGAGAGAGGTGTGTCAGAATCACCAGTAGTAGCATTTTGGAGGCGTGGTGGCGGAACAACCTCCAACACTACTGCACCTTGTCCTGCATCCTTCCTAGCTGCCAGCAGAGTCACTCAATGCGCTGTGAAAGATAGGTAACATCCCTGTCCATGCCTGCTGGACCATGAGTCAGCGATAATATGCACCTTACCACTGACCGCCCTGTCCAGCGAGGCCAAGACATTGCCTTCCACATGACGGTAGAGAGCCGGACACACCTAATTCTACACCTTCATTCCTCTCAGTGCAGGTTTCAGAGAGGACTGAAGGTATAGTGGGGTTGGAGATTCCAGCTGATGAGGAGCAAGGAGAGGTCCGCTTTGTTCTTTGATGTGGGTCTTTTAGGTGTGCTTGCCAATGAACTGCATGGCAGGTCGACATATGTCTGATCAAGCGTGTGGTGCCCAAGCGGGTGATGTTTTGGCCATGCGAGATACGTCTGAGACATATGTTGCAAATAGCAGTGCTGCGATCTGATGCACTCGTCTCAAAAAAGGCCCACACCAAAGGACTTTTGGAAAAACGCGCAGAGACAGCAGTGCCCTGCACATGCGGAGCTCTGCGGTGTTATGCTGTCAGTGTGCTGCCCTTAAGCTGGCCCCTGGAGGGCATCCTGCCTCGTTGGAGATGTGCCATCTCCTCCTCCTCCTCCTCCTCCTCCTCCTCCCTCCTCATCACTGTAGCAAACCTGGCAGTATGCTGCAGCTAGGGGAACATGACTGCCAGATTGCTGTCTTTCTTGGGCACCCCCACTCTCTGGGCTCACGTTACTGCCTTCCTCTAGCTGGGTACCATCATTGGAGCCTTTAAAACGCTGCGCATCCTCCTGCAGCATGTACCCAACACTGTGGTCAAACAGTTCTGGGGACTCCTCAGAAGGACATGGTGGGGCCAGGGAAGGAGTGACTGATGCCATTGAGCCGAGTTAAGAGGCCGCTTTGGCAGCTGCTTTGCCAGACCAAGTACCCTGTGCCTGGGTGAGAGAGGATGAGGAGGATGAGGATGGCTTGGTCATCCACTCTACCAAGTCTTCGGCATGTTGCGGCTCAACACGGCCAGCTGCCGAAAAAAAAGGACAAGCGTGTCCCACGGCCACGTGCTGATGAGGATGCACCGTGTCCATGACCAGCACTGTTGCCTCTAGACACAGAGCCTGCTTGCCCTCTTTTATAGGCTCATGACTGTCTGCCTCTCCTTGTTGTCCTTCCAGACATACTAATGACCTGCAGGGAGATGTAGCTGCACAAAGCTGGGATGTGCATTTATATATACTGATTACACTGCAGCTAGCAGAATCAACTGCCTGCCTGTAGTATTATTAGTAAGAGAACACCAGCAATTGTCTTCAGTTAGCTTTAGTTGCACACTGTGCAGAGGACACAGTACACTAACTGAAAATACTGAAGCTCCCTGCCTGTATTAGTATGAGAACACCAGCAATTGTATTCAGGTAGCTTTAGGTGCACACTGTGCAAATGACACAGTACACTAAATGAAAATACTGCAGCTCCCTGCCTGTATTAGTATGAGAACACCAGCAATTGTATTCAGGTAGCTTTAGGTGCACACTGTGCAAAGGACACAGTACACTAAATGAAAATACTGCAGCTCCCTGCCTGTATTAGTATGAGAACACCAGCAATTGTATTCAGGTAGCTTTAGGTGCACACTGTGCAAAGGACACAGTACACTAAATGAAAATACTGCAGCTCCCTGCCTGTGGTATTAGTATGAGAACACCAGCAATTGTATTCAGGTAGCTTTAGGTGCACACTGTGCAAAGGACACAGTACACTAAATGAAAATACTGCAGCTCCCTGCCTGTATTTGTATGAGAACACCAGCAATTGTATTCAGGTAGCTTTAGGCGCACACTGTGCAAAGGACACAGTACACTAAATGAAAATACTGCAGCTCCCTGCCTGTATTAGTATGAGAACACCAGCAATTGTATTCAGGTAGATTTAGGTGCACACTGTGCAAAGGACACAGTACACTAAATGAAACTACTGCAGCCCCCTGCCTGTATTTGTATGAGAACACCAGCAATTGTATTCAGGTAGCTTTAGGTGCACACTGTGCAAAGGACACGGTACACTAAATGAAAATACTGCATCTCCCTGCCTGTATTAGTATGAGAACACCAGCAATTGTATTCAGGTAGATTTAGGTGCACACTGTGCAAAGGACACAGTACACTAAATAAAAATACTGCAGCTCACTGCCTGTATTAGTATGAGAACACCAGCAATTGTATTCAGGTAGCTTTAGGTACACACTGTGCAAAGGACACAGTACACTACATGAAAATACTGCAGCTCCCTGCCTGTATTAGTATGAGAACACCAGCAATTGTATTCAGGTAGCTTTAGGTGCACACTGTGCAAAGGACACAGTACACTAAATGAAAATATTGCAGCTCCCTGCCTGTATTAATATGAGAACACCAGCAATTGTATTCAGGTAGCTTTAGGTGCACACTATGCAAAGTACCCAGTACACTAAATGAAAATACTGCATCTCCCTGCCTGTATTTGTATGGGAACACCAACAATTGTATATAGGTAGCTTTAGGTGCACACTGTGCAAAGGACTTAGTACACTAAATGAAAATACTGCAGCTAGCACAATCACCTGCCTGCCTGTCAGTATATTATGAGGAGAATAACAGGAACGGATCTAGCTAAACTGAATACAGTGTATATATATATATATATATATATATATATATATATATATATATATGTATACATATACAACACCTAGGATGCATATATATCCTCTACACACTGTAACTGCAGCTAACTGACTCGCCTGCCTGCTCTATCTAACTCAAATGAGATGACACTATCTCTCTCTCTCTCTCTGTCTTTCACCGCAAGGCCACCACGCAGGCGGCCTTATATAGTTTGGGGCGTGTACTAAACCCCCTGAGACATAATTGGTCAAAGCCACCCTGGCTTTGGCCAATTATGGCTCTCCGTTTTTACTGCGCTGTGATTGGCCAAAGCATGCGGGTCATAGTGCAGGCTTGGCCAATCATCAGCCAGCAATGCACTGCGATGCCGCAGTGAATTATGGGCTGTGATGTGCCACTCGAATTTGGCGCGAACGGCACATAATGTTCGAAATTCGGCGAACGGCCGAACAGCCGATGTTCGAGTTGAACATGAGTTCGACTCGAATATGAATTTTATCCCTACTGGCCGGTGTAACTTGGTCAAAATGGTTTGGATGCCGCAAATTCTGTATGTTTTGCACAACTCCCCGGTATGGATTCCAGGACTTTGGTTCAAAAAATTGGACAGTGTATTTAGGGAACTGATTTGGAGGAATGGAGCAGCAAGGATCTGCCTCTGAACCCTACAGCAACCAAGGGAGAAGTGGGGACTGGCACTTCCAAATCCAAGACACTACTTCCTACCCGCACAAATGCAACGCATGCGGGGTAGTAACCTATCAGTAGGTAGAGAATCTGTGTAGGGGTTAATTTTGATGATACAGAAGTAGAGGCAGTGGAGGCGGACTCTTTCTGTTCTAAGTGTCCTACAGTACAATTGATGGTAAAATGCTGGGATAATGTTAAAGCGGAGGTCCACCCAGAAAAAAAAAATACATTAAAAATCCTAAAAAAAAAGAAAAAAATTAATAGAAAAAAAAAAATTATACTCACCCGAAATGCCTGTTGCTATGCGGAAGTCCCCTAGTCTGCCTTCTGCTGTGCCTCTTCCTTGTCCTCGGATTGAGAACTTCCGTTTCCTCTTCTGGTGAATAGGGCGCGCTGCCGTCTGGGAACTGTGTGTATCCCAGGAGGCAAGCCGCCCATTCACAAAGCGCCGTGCGAGTGGCGCATGCGCAGTAGGAAACGGGCAGTGAAGCCGTAAGGCTCACTGCCTGTTTCCCTTAGTCAGGATGGAGGAGCCGGGAGCCTGGCAGCATCGATCGATCGCTGTGGCAGGACCGACATCATGGGCGTGTGGGACAGGTAAGTGTCCTTATTAAAAGTCAGCAGCTACACTGTTAGTAGCTGCTGACTTTTAAAAAAAAAAGCTGCACCTCCGCTTTAAGAAAACCTTGGGCTACAGTGGGTTCTCTGAATTTTCTCCCATATGGGATAACGATAACTTAAAGGAATTTAAAGCTATGGGGAAAATTGAGGTATGGGACAGATGTGGGATACACCTTCTGACACAACTTTTTAGAGCAAGGAGAATAAAGTAATTTCAAGAGATATGGGAAGATTACGCAGTCCCAAATAGGTCCTTCTATAGATACTTGCAAATTAGGCACGCGTCAAACGTACAGTTTGGACAGGGATCTCCAGAATGGAATGAAATGCCCCTTCTTCATGAATTAGTAAACGCAGAGGCCTCCAGAGGGATGATCTCAGAAGTGTACAGGAACATGGAAGAGGCGAACCAGGAAGAAGGATTAGATATTAAAAACCAGGACAAATGAGAGAGTGATGTGGGCCCACTGTCACAGGAACAGTGGAAACATATATTAGAAACAGGAACTAGAGTAAAGTGACCAGATTTTTTTAATGAAATTCAGGGACACATTTATTTTATTTTACTAGTAATGGCGGCAATCAGCGACTCTCTGCCCGTTGCCCGCCTGTCAAGTCTCACTCTCCGGTCTCCCGGCTACTACTGGGTGGGGAACGGAGGAAGATCACTCCACCAGGGAAGGCAAGGAGATAAGCAGGCAGGCGGCTGGCCGGGACTTGATCCAAGGCAGAAGAACATGCGAGCGGAGCTGAATGGGCACCCGAAACTGAAGAAATATTCCCTCCGCTCCGACCATCACATGATCATCAGAAAGGGGCACAGATAATGGAAAAAAATAAACCCCCTAATCAGGGCCGTTTGAAGGAATTTGGGGGGCCCCAAGCAAAATGGACATGGAGGCCCCCAACAACCCGCCCCCCCCCCCCCCCCCCGCGCGCACTCACGCAAAGCCTACAGGAACCACAGCATAGCGATACAGTTTAAGCTCACCCACACTTTATATAAATAAAAAAGGTTTACAGTGCAAATACTGCTGTTGCATATAATCCAACATACTTAAAATACATACACACTCAAATTAACATTAAGATGCTGCTTAGGACTGTTTATGGACAGGGGGATGGACAGGGGGACCGTGGGATGGACAGGGGGACCGTGGGATGGACAGGGGGACTCCGCACTGTAATATCCACATCATCTCCCCCACTGTAATGTCCACATCATCTCCCCCACTGTAATGTCCACATCTCCCCCACTGTAATGTCCACATCTCCCCCTGTACTGTCCACATCTCCCCACTGTAATGTCCACATCATCTCCCCCACTGTAATGTCCACATCTCCCCCACTGTAATGTCCACATCATCTCCCCCTGTACTGTCCACATCTCCCCACTGTAATGTCCACATCATCTCCCCCACTGTAATGTCCACATCTCCCCCTGTACTGTCCACATCTCCCCACTGTAATGTCCACATCATCTCCCCCACTGTAATGTCCACACCTCCCCCACTGTAATGTCCACATCATCTCCCCCTGTACTGTCCACATCTCCCCACTGTAATGTCTACATCATCTCCCCCCACTGTAATGTCCACATCATCTCCCCCACTGTAATGTCCACATCATCTCCCCCACTGTAATGTCCACATCATCTCCCCCAATGTAATGTCCACATCATCTCCCCACTGTAATGTCCACTTCATCTCCCCACTGTAATGTCCACATCATCTCTCCCACTGTAATGTCCACATCATCTCCCCCTGTAATGTCCACATCTCCCCCACTGTAATATCCAGGTCTCCCCCCTGTACTGTCCACATCTCCCCCTGTAATGTCCACATCTCCCCCACTGTAATATCCAGATCTCCCCCCTGTACTGTCCACATCTCCCCCTGTAATGTCCACATATCCCCCACTGTAATATCCAGATCTCCCCCCTGTACTGTCCACATCTCCCCCTGTAATGTCCACATCTCCCCCACTGTAATATCCAGATCTCCCCCCTGTACTGTCCACATCTCCCCCTGTAATGTCCACATCTCCCCCACTGTAATATCCAGATCTCCCCCCTGTACTGTCCACATCTCCCCCTGTAATGTCCACATCTCCCCCCTGTACTGTCCACATCTCCCCCTGTAATGTCCACATCTCCCCCACTGCAATATCCAGATCTCCCCCCTGTACTGTCCACATCTCCCTCTGTACTGTCCACATCTCCCCCTGTACTGTCCACATCTCCCCCTGTACTGTCCACATCTCCCCCTGTAATGTCCACTGTTAAAATAATAAAAATATTCAAAAATAATTATGGAGTGATAAAGTCTCTAATAGTTCCACAAATAAAATAGTAAATAAGTTTTCTTGAAAAGTAGTAAAGAATCTGTCAGTCTTTCTATGTACTTGTACATGATTTCTGTTCTGTCCAGTAATCCAGGCCAGGATTAGGATCCCTGAATATTCGTGCGCTTTTCTCCTGAAAACAACTTCCTGGTCACAGCAGCCTGCTTCTCCATCCCAATCCCCACTAGTATTAAGAGTAAATAAAAAAATAAAAAAACCCTGATACTGGACATTTCTCCAATAGTGGGGATTGGGATGGAGAAGCAGGCTGCTGTGACCAGGAAGTTGTTTGCAGCCGCGCACTAATATTCAGGGATCCTGATCCTGGCCTGGCTGGCTTACTGGACAGAAGAACAGAAATCATGTACAAGCACATGCTTGTGGAGCCATAGAAAGACTGATTCTTTACTACTTTTCAAGAAAACTTATTTACTATTTTATTTGTGGAACTATTAGAGACTTTATCACTCCATTAAAAAGTCATTCACCGACCTACCGTTTACAGAGGCACTGTCTGGCGGGCAAAATATGATCCGACCGCAATGGGAGTTGTAGCACGCCTGTGCTGCCCTCCTGAGTGACTGTGACTCACACTGACTCCTCCCCCCAGGAGCAGGGAGCATCAGCACGTAGCTGCCGCTGTGGACTACAACTCCCATAAGCAATAGCGGCGGCCTGTCACCGCCGGGTGTACCAAGATGGCCGCCGCTCCGGAGCTAGGCCGAAACCGCGGCCTTTCCTATGGCCGCAATCCGCGGATCAGCTCCGGGCGGAAATCGAGGACAGTGACAGGCAGCAGGCTGGGGCCCCAGGCCAGCTCGGGGCCCCAAGCAATTGCTTGTTTTGCCTGTCCTGTTCCGACGGCCCTGCCCCTAATCTAGTAGGAGCGGCAGAGCGGGCGTGTGTAATTCAGAATATTATTTTTTTAATTCTGCACTGACTGTCTTTGCAATTGCCCCAGCCCCTGTTCAAATCCAATCAGGGGACAAAATCTGTGACAGACTTGGTCTGGGGACAGTGTCCTCAATCCGGGGACTTCCCCGGAAACCGGGGATGTCTGGTCACCCTAAACTAGAGTGTCATTATCTCCCTCCCAAATAGTGTCCCATCTTTATCTGATACATAGAGCGTACTATATACCTCAGAGAATGTTCCAGTTTGGAAGAAGACCGGATGCAAAATGCCAGAGATGTGGGGATGATAGGGGAGACCTAATACACATGGTCTGGAGGTGCCCCAAACTATACCAGTATTGGAAAGAGATTGTAGAGAAGATAAATGTTGTGTTTGGGACATCCCTGCAGCCGGGGGTTAAGATGTGTGTATTGGGTCTCCTGGAAGAAAAGGGAATATCAAGAGATATAGGAACGGCAATAATAAGGTGTTTGTTTCAAGGAAGGAAACTTATTGCGCAGAAGTGGCAAGCAAAACCCCCCCCACAGCGATAGAATGGAGGAAGGTGATAGATGACACTGTCAAAAAGAAGGAATTTATAAACACTAAAAGGGGAAACTAAAGCCGTGTACACAGGATCGGTTTTACCGATGAAAACAGTACGATGGACTTTTTTCATCGGACAAACCGATCGTGTATGGGACCCATCGGTCTTTTTTCCATCGGTTTTAAAAAATAGAACATGTTTTAAATTTTTCCTGATGGATCAAAAAACGATAGCAAATTCCAATCGTCTATGGGCAAGTCCATCGGATAAAAAACCCAAGCATGCTCAGAATCAAGTCGACGCATGCTCAGAAGCATTGAACTTCATTTTTCTCGGCTCATCGGAGTGTTTTACGTCACGGCGTTTGTAACGGTCGGTTTTTGGACTGATGGTGTGTAGGCAAGACTGATGGAAGTCAGCTTCATCGGATTTCCGATGGAAAAATCCATTGGATTAGAATCCACAGGATATCTGATACGTGTGTACAGGGATTAACAGAAATTTAAAAATATGTGGAAACAATGGATAGAAGTGGAAGAAGGTTCAAGGGTGGGTGATGGGTAAGTGAGGAAGGGGTATGGAGTTGGGAGAAGGGAGAACGAAAGTGCAGTATGATTGAAGGATAAGGGGAAAGGGAGGGAAGGGGCATGTGGAATTTTTCTATTTTTCTATTTTTGATATCTGATACATGTATTATTGCACATAAAAGAAAAATGGTTGTATGGTTTTATTATGTGAAAAAGGAAAATAAAGAATATTTGATATAAACAGAGTATGGAGTGAATGGTGTGTAATTGTGTGTGCTAATTCAGAGAGGAAGAGGTGGAGCTCGAAAAAGAAAAGATGGAGCCTAAACAGGAAGGGGAGTGGTTTAAAGATGACAGGGCGGGTCTTAAATATGAAGGGGTGTGTCCTTGACAGGAAGGGTGGGGCGTATTTAAATTAGGGGGTGCATGAGTTTAGTCAGGCCTGGGGCAGCACAAAACCTAAATACACCATTGCCTGATCGGGCGCTCCATGTACCTCTATGGAGTGTCGGATATCATTAGTGACATGTTCGCTGACATCCAATCAGCCCCGATCTGATCCTCTCCGCTAAAGTGTGACGGATGTAAACCCTATTTTGCATCCATCTGACAGATCGGATCGGATGAAAACAGACAGACGATTTGTTTTCATCCGATCCCACCATAGAGGAGAGTGGAGATCTGACTGGTCCGTTTCTGCAGTGTGCAGAGACGGACTAGTCATCCGCAGGCTCAGCGGGGATCAACTGAGCGATCCCCGCTGAGCAAGCGGATGTCCAAGAACGGATCCTCCCAGGATCCGCACATGTGAAAGGGGCCTTAAAGCGGAGGTCCACCCTAAAAAAAAAATATATATATATAGCCAAAAGGGCAAAAAAATAAATAATTATACTTACCAGAAATGGCTGTTACTAGGCAGATCATCCTAATCTGCCTCTTCCTGGTCCACGGGGTGGTTCTGTGTTCTCCTCCTCACGTTGCCTCCTGGGAAATGGAGGCGCGCTGATTTCTGGGACACACAGGACGGTGTGCCCATTCACAAAGAGCCGCGCATGCGCAGTAGGAAACGGGCAGGCTTCACTGCCTGTTTCCCTTAGTGAGGATGGCAGTGCCGGGACCCGGCCCGAGGGACGGATCGGCCTCGGGTGGCCGACATCACGGCCAACCTGGACAGGTAAGTGTGCTTATTAAAAGTCAGCAGCTTCAGTGTTTGTAGCTGCTGACTTTTATTTTATTTTTATTTTTTTTATCGCCGGACCTCCGCTTTAAGGTTTTGTCAACCATTGAAAGCTCTCAAGTCTGTCAGCCATAAGCAAGCTTTCAATTCTGTTATGTGGCCTGTAGTATAGGAAAATATATTCTCCCCTATGTATTCCTGTCCTGATGACACGGGTAAAATGGTGACATAGACAGCCCTTGTAAACACAGAGGACACTTTATGGCTGCTAATATATGGACTCATGCAGGCTTGATACGTAAGTATTCACCCCCCCCCCCCCCCCCCCTTGGCTTTTTACCTATTTTGTTACATTATAGTCTTTAGTTCAATGTTTTTTTAATCTGAACTATATGTGATGGATCAGAACACAATAGTCTAAGTTGGTGAGGTAAAATTTGAAAAATATATACATAAAACTATTTTTCAGAAATAAAAAAACTGATAAGTGTCATGTGCGTATGTATTCACCCCCTTTGTTATGAAGCCCATAAAAAGCTCTGGTGCAACCAGAAGTCACATGACCTGTAGTGTATTTAGGTTTTGTGCTGCCCTAGGTCTGACTAAACTCGTGCACCCCCTAATTTAGATATGACCCAACCCTTCCTGTCAAGGCCACACCCCTTGATGTTTAAGACCCGCCCTAAAATTTTCGAGTGGGGACACTGGTTCTGAGGGCCTGGGGGGGCAATGGATTCCCTTAATTTGCATAGATTTCCTCTCACTTCCTGTTTGGCTATGGGGCAGGAAGTGAAGTGAAATCTCTGCAATGGGACAGGGATGGTAAAAAATAAACTGACAGGGGCTATAACCCTCTCTATCCAAAATGAAAAAAAAAATAAACTGACAGGGGCTATAACCCTCTCTATCCAAAATGAAAAAAAAAATTGTTGCCTATAGTTCTACTTTAAGCACAAATTTCTGATAATTTTATGGAGAGGACTAAGAAGATATAACCATGCCAATGGTGCAGCAGAAAACATATAGCACAGTGAGGAAGGTTTGTGGTCCAAGATGATAGGACAGTCAAAATTAGAAGGGGCCCCCCCCCCCACAGTTGCGGAATACTGCCTGCATACCAGAAGCAGTGTGGCCGTTTCATGGGGGCGATAGGCTAATTTGCCCTTCAGCCCAGTCTGCCCCATAAGACTGACGCTACACCAACAGTGTAGCATGAGCCAGCGGGGACTCTTTCTGTGCTGCCCCCCTGCAAAGTGCTGCCCTAGGCCTTGGCCTTGTTGGCCTGGGCCAAGATACAGCGTTGACATATACACACCTTTTTGAAAGGCCCCAGAGGCTGCAACACTTAAGCAAGAGGCACCACTAACCAAACACTGCCATGAAGACCAAGGAACTCTCCAAACAAGTAAGGGACAATGTGGTTGAGAAGTACAAGTCAGGGTTAGGTTATAAAAAAATATCCAAATCTTTGATGATCCCTAGGACCACCATCAAATCTATCATAACCAAAAGGAAAGAACATGGCACAACAGCAAACCTGCCAAGAGACGGCCACACACCAAAAAGTCATGGCCCGGGCAAGGAGGGCATTAATCAGAGAGGCAGCACAGAGACCTAAGGTAACCCTAGAGGAGCTGCAGAGTTCCACAGCAGAGACTGGAGTATCTGTATGTAGCGCACCAACCCCAGACTTTAACTGCTTTTCTTCTGCTTGGCTCCTTCGCAGGAAAAGAATGAGGCACACCGCTAGGGATGAGCTCGGTGTTCGAGTCGAACATACGTTCGACTCGAACATCGGCTGTTCGATCGTTCGCCGAACAACGAACGATTTGGGCCGTTCGCGCCTAATTAACGGCCCACAATGCACTACGCCATCGCAGTGTCATCCAGGCGCTGTGATTGGCCAAGCATGCACTGTGACCCCGCATGCTTGGCCAATCACAGCGCCGGCAGCGAGGAGAGCAATGATTGGCCACAGGCAGGATGCCTGTGGCCAATTATTGCTGAGGGTGTTTAGTACACGCCCCACACTATAAAAGGCCGCCAGCATGGCGGCCTAGTGTAGTGTGTTCCGGAGCAGGGAAAGAGAAGCATAGGCAGGGACAGTGACATTTTTTTTTTCTTGCTTAACCTGGATTCCTTTAGTTTAGGGAAAGAGAAGGATAGGTAGGGAGAGTGTCAGTCTGTTTTACTGTGCTAAACCTTGTTTGTAGGGACAGGGAAGGACAGTGAGGGAAATTCTCATTGTGCTATACTGTGCTAAAGCATTCCTCATCAACCATCTTTAAAAAAAAAAATTTATAGGGACAGAAAACTATAGGTAGGGAGAGTGTCAGTGTGTTTTACTGTGCTAAACCTTGTTTGTAGGGACAGGGAAGGACAGTGAGGGAAATTCTCATTGTGCTATACTGTGCTAAAGTATTCCTCATCAACAGGGCCGATCCTAGGGTCACAGACGCCTGGGTGCAGAAATATTTCTGGCGCCCCCACATGGGCGTGGTCACCATCTTACCAACTCCTCCCCTTTACAAATGTTTCTAGGGCAACGACTCAAACACAGAGATGCTCCCCTAAGAAGTCTTCGTTACCCTAGGATCCTCCCATGATCTTTTAACAATTAAGAAAATACTGAGAGTACACTAATGAGACCTGGAGGGGAGTCTCTCTGATGAACACAGAGAGGGCTTCTGTTAGAGACATAGTGTCTGTGCCCCAAGAAATACTACAGGAGATGCTCAGAGACTGTAGACATGATACAAGAGACGGTCAGAGACTGCAATCATAGTACTGGAGATGGTCAGAGAGTGCAGACATATTACAGGAGACAGTCAGAGAGTGCAGACATATTACAGGAGATGGTCAGAGACTGCAGACATACTACAGGAGACGGTCAGAGACTGGAGATATAATACAGGAGACGGTCAGAGACTGCAGATATAATACAGGAGACGGTCAGAGACTGCAGATATAATACAGAAGATGGTCAGAGACTGAAGACATGATACAAGAGACGGTCAGAGACTGCAATCATAGTACAGGAGATGGTCAGAGAGTGCAGACATATTACAGGATACGGTCAGAGAGTGCAGACATATTACAGGAGATGGTCAGAGACTGCAGACATACTACAGGAGATGGTCAGAGACTGGAGATATAATACAGGAGACGGTCAGAGACTGCAGTTCCTATGGACGCTAGTAGATAATGGCCGATCGGCCCTCTCACCTGACCCAGCGATACAGCAACAACGTTTCCTCTGATCAGGAGTCAGCTCACTCTGAATTGCCCATGGCGACTCCGCTGGGTAGAGCCCAGGTCTGTATTCTGGCAATGACTCCATCCTTTTTTCCACCAGGGATGGCGCCAGGCTGTGTGGCTTTTACTCTGGTGGCGCAGGGCAGCGGGGTTCTCTCTCTGATGGTGTTCTCTCAGCATTGTCCACTCCCTCTGGAGTCCTGGGTGCACTTCCCTGAAAGCTTTCCTGGGCTCCTGGCTCTCTCTCTCTCCCATTCAGCTGGGCATGCTGTGTGGGCTGCAGTTTCTTTGTTATAGTGGGGCTGCCAGTCCTTGAACTACATGTCCCGCAATCCTCTTCTCTGCTCCTTTTTCTATTCTATTTCTTCCCTGGCCGATATGAAGGTGGGGGGAAGAAACATAGTGGGCGGCTGTGCTGGCAAGCGCCGCTCACTAGTACAGCATTGCGTGCGAGGAGGAGAGGGAGGGGGGAAAGAAGAGCCCGCAGCTGCAGTGGCATCACTAGGGTTGGTGTCACCCGGTGTGGTAAAACATGGTGTCACCCCCCTTCCACCACCTATAGTCGCCCCTCAGTACAGACCCCCTCCACTAAGTATAGACCCCCTCCGTCAGTGCAGACTCCCCACTAAGTATAAACCCCTCCCTCAGTACAGACCCCCCAGGACAAACCACCCCCTCCATTAGTACAGACCCCCCAGGACAAACCAATCCCTCTCCATTAGTACAGACTCCCCAGGACAAACCCCCCATTAGCACAGACCCCCAGGACAAACCCTCCCATTAGTAAAGACTCCCCCCCAAGACAAACCCCCCCTCCATTAGTACAGACCCCTCCAGGACAACCCCCCATAGTACAGACTCCCTTCAGGACAACCCCCCCATAGTACAGAGTCCCCCCAAGACAAACCCCGCCTCCATTAGTACAGACTCCCCCCAGGACAAACCCCCCTCCATTAATACAGACCCCCCAGGAAGAACCCCCCATAAGTCCAGACCCCTCCAAGACAAACCCCCCCAGGACAAACCCCCCCATTAGTACAGACTCCCCCCAGGACAAACCGCCCCTCCGGCCCGCTCTATTAGTCCCCCCCATTACATACATAAAAACACCCGGCGGCAGCTGAAGAGGAGAGGACAATGTGCAGCCGCGTCGCCCGGGTGGAGCACAGATCGCAGCAGCAGCAGGCAGGAGCTAAGACACAGAGAGGAGGAGAAGGCACGGACCGCCCCCTCAGCGACGGCATTGCGCGGCTTGTCTCTCTCCACACAGAGACAGCCGCTCTGATCTCTGCTTCACTCTCCTCCTCTGACAGGAGGAAGGAGGAGGGAGGGGGGGACGCCGGCCTTAGGTTTGAAAAACACATCGGCGGCGGCGACTGGCACGGACAAGGAGAGGAGGTGGAGAATAGAGGGGAGCACTCTGGCGCTACAGCGCCCCCACCTCTGTGGCGCCTGGGTGAACTGCACCCCCTGCACCATATCTAGGATCGGCCCTGCTCATCAACCATCTTTAAAAAAAAAAAATTATAGGGACAGAAAACTATAGGTAGGGAGAGTGTCAGTGTGTTTTACTGTGCTAAACCTTGTTTGTAGGGACAGGGAAGGACAGTGAGGGAAATTCTCATTGTGCTATACTGTGCTAAAGCATTCCTCATCAACCATCTTTAAAAAAAAAAAATTATAGGGACAGAAAACTATAGGTAGGGAGAGTGTCAGTGTGTTTTACTGTGCTAAACCTTGTTTGTAGGGACAGGGAAGGACAGTGAGGGAAATTCTCATTGTGCTATACTGTGCTAAAGCATTCCTCATCAACCATCTTTAAAAAAAAAATGTTTTTATAGGGACAGAAAACTATAGGTAGGGAGAGTGTCAGTGTGTTTTACTGTGCTAAACCTTGTTTGTAGGGACAGGGAAGGACAGTGAGGGAAATTCTCATTGTGCTATACTGTGCTAAAGCATTCCTCATCAACCATCTTTAAAAAAAAAAATTATAGGGACAGAAAACTATAGGTAGGGAGAGTGTCAGTGTGTTTTACTGTGCTAAACCTTGTTTGTAGGGACAGGGAAGGACAGTGAGGGAAATTCTCATTGTGCTATACTGTGCTAAAGCATTCCTCATCAACCATCTTTAAAAAAAAAAAAATTATAGGGACAGAAAACTATAGGTAGGGAGAGTGTCAGTGTGTTTTACTGTGCTAAACCTTGTTTGTAGGGACAGGGAAGGACAGTGAGGGAAATTCTCATTGTGCTATACTGTGCTAAAGCATTCCTCATCAACCATCTTTAAAAAAAAAAAAATTATAGGGACAGAAAACTATAGGTAGGGAGAGTGTCAGTGTGTTTTACTGTGCTAAACCTTGTTTGTAGGGACAGGGAAGGACAGTGAGGGAAATTCTCATTGTGCTATACTGTGCTAAAGCATTCCTCATCAACCATCTTTAAAAAAAAAATTTTATAGGGACAGAAAACTATAGGTAGGGAGAGTGTCAGTGTGTTTTACTGTGCTAAACCTTGTTTGTAGGGACAGGGAAGGACAGTGAGGGAAATTCTCATTGTGCTATACTGTGCTAAAGCATTCCTCATCAACCATCTTTAACCACTTAACGACCGCCCACCGCTGATTTACGTCGGCAGAATGGCACGGACAGGCAGAATCACGTAGATCTACGTGATCGCCTTTGTGCAGTTGGGGGGTCCATCCGGACCCCCCTTCACTGCAGTTAGCGGCCGTTAAGTGTTCGGGAGCGATCAGGCATGAGGGGGGGGCGCTCGATTCCGCCCCCCCCTCGCGATCGCTCCCGGCCAATGAAAATGCTTCCTCCGCCATGTGATGTAAACAAGGCTGGAGGAAGTGATGTCATCTCCCTCGCCGCAGTCTTTTCGTTCCCGGCGCCGAGCAGAGAAGAAGCAGGTTAGTGCACCAACAGTCCACTGACACGTAGGTACACATAGGCACACAAATCACCCCCCAGTCACCCCCAGATCACCCCCCAGGTCACCCCAAAGCCCCCAATCACAGTGTCACTGATTGCAGTGATCATTTATTTTACTGATCACTGCATTTAGTGTCATCTGTGATTGTAAAAAGTTGCAGGGCAGTTAGGATTAGGCCCCTTTAGGTCCAGGGTAGCCCCCTAACCCCCCCTAATAAAGGTTTAACCCCTTGATCACCCCCCAGGTAACCCTTTCACCCCCTAACTTCAGCGTCACTAAGCGATTGTTTTTCCGATCGCTGTATTCGTGTCGCTGGTGTTTTAGATAGGCAGTTATTTTTTTTTAGGTTCGCCGCAGGTTTTTATTAGTGTCAGGCACCCCCATATATTATTTTAACCCCCTGATTGCCCCTAGAGTTAACCCTTTCACCAGTGATCGCCGTATAAGCGTCACTGGTGTCACTGGTTAGCCAGTAAGTTATTTAGTTATTTAGGTAACCCGTCAGGTTTTTATATAGTGTCAGGTACCCCCATATTTAACCTAATAAAGGTTTTAACCCCCTGATTGCCCCTAGTTAACCCTTTCACCAGTGATCACCATATAAAGGTTACGGGTGACGCTGGTTGATTAGTTTGCTTTTTATAGCATCAGGGCACCCGCCGTATATAACCCAATAAAGGTTTAACCCCCCTGATCGCCCGGCGGGTGAGATCAATTAGGTTTTAGCGCCAGAGAGGGTCTGCGTCGCCCCAGGCAGTGTTAGGTTAGTGACAGTAACGCTAACACCCACGCGCAAAGCATACACCCCCCTTAGTGGTATAGTATCTGATCAGATCTGATCAGATCTATACTAGCATCCCCAGCGGTTTAGGGTTCCCAAAAACGCAGTGTTAGCGGGATCAGCCCAGATACCTGCTAGCGCCTGCGTTTAGCCCCTCCGCCCAGCCCAGCCCAGCCCAGCCCACCCAAGTGCATTATCGATCGATCACTGTCACTTACCAAACACAACACACATAACTGCAGCGTTCGCAGTGCTTGGTTTTTGGGGCCCTGTACGCGGCTAGGCTCCCAAAAAGTCCCACACATGTGGTATCCCCGTACTCAGGAAAAGCAGCAGAATGTATTTTGGGGTGCAATTCCACATATAACCATGGCATGTGTGAGCAATATATCATTTAGTGACAACTTTTTGTACATTTTTTTTTTCTTTTTGTCATTATTCAATCATTTGGGACAAAAAAAAAATATTCAATGGGGTCAACATGCCTCTCAGCAAATAGCTTGGGGTGTCTACTTTCCAAAATGGGGTCATTTGGGGGGGTTTTGTGCCATCTTGGCATTTTATGGCCTTCAAAACTGTGATAGGTAGTGAGGAGTGAAATCAAAAATTTATGCCCTTAGAAACCTTGAAGGCGGTGCTTGGTTTTTGGGGTCCCGTACGCGGCTAGGCTCCCAAAAAGTCCCACACATGTGGTATCCCCGTACTCAGGAGAAGCAGAAGAATGTATTTTGGGGTGTAATTTCACATATGCCCATGGCATGTGTGAGCAATATATCATTTAGTGACAACTTTGTGCAAAAAAAAAAAAGTTTGTCATATTCCCGCAACTTGTGGCAAAATATAAAATATTCCATGGACTGAACATGCCTCTCAGTAAATAGCTTGGGGTGTCTACTTTCCAAAATGGGGTCATTTGGGGGGGTTTTGTGCTATTTTGGCATTTTATGGCCTTCGAAACTGTGATAGGTAGTGAGGAGTGAAATCAAAAATTTGCGCCCTTAGAAATCCTGAAGGCGGTGCTTGGTTTCCGGGGTCCCGTACGTGGCTAGGCTCCTAAAAAGTCCCACACATGTGGTATCCCCGTACTCAGGAGAAGCAGCAGAATGTATTTTGGGGTGCAATTCCACATATAACCATGGCATGTGTGAGCAATATATCATTTAGTGACAACTTTTTGTAATTTTTTTTTTTTTGTCATTATTCAATCACTTGGGACAAAAAAAAAAATATTCAATGGGCTCAACATGCCTCTCAGCAATTTCCTTGGGGTGTCTACTTTCCAAAATGGGGTAATTTGGGGGGGTTTTGTACTGCCCTGCCATTTTAGCACCTCAAGAAATGAGATAGGCAGTCATAAATTTAAAGCTGTGTAAATTTCAGAAAATGTACCCTAGTTTGAAAACGCTATAACTTTTGCGCAAACCAATAAATATACGCTTATTGACATTTTTTTTACTAAAGACATGTGGCTGAATACATTTTGGCCTAAATGTATGACTAAAATTGAGTTTATTCGATTTTTCTTATAACAAAAAGTAGAAAATATAATTTTTTTAAAAAAAATTCGGTCTTTTTCTGTTTATATCGCAAAAAATTAAAATCGCAGAGGCAATCAAATACCATTAAAAGAAAGCTCTATTTGTGGGAAGAAAAGGACGCAAATTTCATTTGGGTACAACATTGCATGTCCGCACAATTTACAGTTAAAGCAGCGCAGTGCCGAATCCCAAAAACAGGCCTGGTCCTAATGGCCCGAAATGGTCCGGGGCTTAAGTGGTTAAAAAAAAAAAAAATTATAGGGACAGAAAACTATAGGTAGGGAGAGTGTCAGTGTGTTTTACTGTGCTAAACCTTGTTTGTAGGGACAGGGAAGGACAGTGAGGGAAATTCTCATTGTGCTATACTGTGCTAAAGCATTCCTCACCAACCATCTTTAAAAAAAAAAATTTATACGGACAGAAAACTATAGGTAGGGAGAGTGTCAGTGTGTTTTACTGTGCTAAACCTTGTTTGTAGGGACAGGGAAGGACAGTGAGGGAAATTCTCATTGTGCTATACTGTGCTAAAGCATTCCTCATCAACCATCTTTAAAAAAAAAAATTTATAGGGACAGAAAACTATAGGTAGGGAGAGTGTCAGTGTGTTTTACTGTGCTAAACCTTGTTTGTAGGGACAGGGAAGGACAGTGAGGGAAATTCTCATTGTGCTATACTGTGCTAAAGCATTCCTCATCAACCATCTTTAAAAAAAAAAAAAATTATAGGGACAGAAAACTATAGGTAGGGAGAGTGTCAGTGTGTTTTACTGTGCTAAACCTTGTTTGTAGGGACAGGGAAGGACAGTGAGGGAAATTCTCATTGTGCTATACTGTGCTAAAGCATTCCTCATCAACCATCTTTAAAAAAAAAATTTTTATAGGGACAGAAAACTATAGGTAGGGAGAGTGTCATGCCGCGTACACACGATCATTTTTCCCGTCGGGAAAAATGACATTTTTTTTTTTCGCCGAGAAAAACGATCGTCTGTGGGCTTTATGCCGTTTTTCTCGTTGAGAAAAACGGCAGGAAAAACGACGAGAAAAATTAGAACATGTTCTAAATTTTCTCATCGTTTTTTCCATCATTTTTTTCCGCGGCAGTTTTCCCATAGGGAGACACTGCCGCGGAGCCCACAGACGGTCGTTTTTCTCGTCAAAGAAAAAAATGACGGGAAAAACGGTCGTGTGTGGGGGAACATGCCGTTCCCTCGTTTTTCATTTTTTTTCATGCCGTGATTCACGGCGGTGTTTTCACCGCCGTGAATCACGATCGTGTGTACGCGGCATCAGTGTGTTTTACTGTGCTAAACCTTGTTTGTAGGGACAGGGAAGGACAGTGAGGGAAATTCTCATTGTGCTATACTGTGCTAAAGCATTCCTCATCAACCATCTTTAAAAAAATAAATAAATATAGGGACAGAAAACTATAGGTAGGGAGAGTGTCAGTGTGTTTTACTGTGCTAAACCTTGTTTGTAGGGACAGGGAAGGACAGTGAGGGAAATTCTCATTGTGCTATACTGTGCTAAGGCATTCCTCATCAACCATCTTTAAAAAAAAATGTTTTATAAGGACAGAAAACTATAGGTAGGGAGAGTGTCAGTGTGTTTTACTGTGCTAAACCTTGTTTGTAGGGACAGGGAAGGACAGTGAGGGAAATTCTCATTGTGCTATACTGTGCTAAAGCATTCCTCATCAACCATCTTTAAAAAAAAAAAAATTATAGGGACAGAAAACTATAGGTAGGGAGAGTGTCAGTGTGTTTTACTGTGCTAAACCTTGTTTGTAGGGACAGGGAAGGACAGTGAGGGAAATTCCCATTGTGCTATACTGTGCTAAAGCATTCCTCATCAACCATCTTTAAAAAAAAAAAAAATTATAGGGACAGAAAACTATAGGTAGGGAGAGTGTCAGTGTGTTTTACTGTGCTAAACCTTGTTTGTAGGGACAGGGAAGGACAGTGAGGGAAATTCTCATTGTGCTATACTGTGCTAAAGCATTCCTCATCAACCATCTTTGAAATCCTTGTTTTTTGGACAGTCAGGGAAATTGTCATTGTGCTATTCTGTGCGAAAGCAATCATCCTCAACCATATTTAGAAATCCTTAAGTAAAGGGACAGAGAAGGACACCTGAAGGTAGCCCTTATTGCTTTTTTTCACATCTCCCTGCAGGCCATCCATTAGAATGTCTGGAAGGCAAACAAGGAGAGGCAGACAGTCAGGAGGCAATAAAAGAGGGCAAGCAGGCTCTGTGTCTGGGGGCAACAGTGCTGGTCGTGGACGCGGTGCATTGTCATCAGCACATGGCCATGGGACACGCTTGTCCTTGTTTTCGGCAGCTGGACATGTTGAGCCACATCATGCCGAAGACTTGGTAGAGTGGATGACCAAGCCCTCCTCCTCCTCCTCATCCTCTCTCACCCAGGCTCAGGGTACTGGCAAAGCAGCTGCCAAAGCGTCCTCTTCCCTGGTATCAATGTCAGACTCATCATCAGTCACTCCTTCCCTAGACCCACCATGTCCTCCTCCTGAGGAGTCCCCCGAACTGTTTGAGCACAGTGTTGGGTACATGCTCCAGGAGGATGCCCAGCGTTTCGAAGGGTCTGATGATGAAACCCAGCTAGAGGAAGGCAGTAGCGTGAGAGCAGACAGAGGGGATGCTCAAGAAGGACACCAATCTGGCAGTCATGTTCCAGCAGCTGCAGCATACTGCCAGATTGGCTCCAGTGATGAGGAGGGGATGATGAGGTCACTGACTCCACGTGGGTGCCTAATAAGAGAGAGGAGGAGGAGGAGGATGAGGAGGAGGCACATCTCCAACGAGGCAGGATGCCCTTTGGTGGCCAGCGTAAGGGCAGTACACCGACGGAATCACACCGCAGAGCTCCGCCTGTGCAGGGCGCTGCCTCTGCCCGTCATTCAAAAAGTTCTTTGGTGTGGGCCTTTTTTGAGGCTAGTGCATCAGATCGCACAGCTGCTATTTGCAACATATGTCTCAAGCATATATCGCGTGGCCAAAACATCAGCCGCTTGGGTACCACATGCCTGACCAGACATATGTTGACCTGCCATGCAGCTCGTTGGCAAGCCTACCTCAAAGACCCACACCAAAGAACAAAGCGGACCTCTCCTTGCACCGCATCAGCTGGGATCTCCAACCCCACTATAACTTCAGTCCTCTCTGAAACATGCACTGAGAGGAATGAAGGTGTAGAATTAGGTGTGTCACAGCCAAGTACTTGCGGCCACTCTGCTAGCAGTACACCGACGTCCGATTCTAGCAGGCAAATTTCCCTGCCCCAGCTGCTGGACCGTCGAAAGAAGTTCACTCCCAGCCATCCACATGCCCAGCGGTTGAATGCTAGCTTGGCTAAATTGCTAGCGCTTCAACTGCTGCCTTTTCAGTTGGTAGACTCGGCCCCCTTCCGTGAGTTTGTGCAATGTGCGGTTCCTCAGTGGCAGGTTCCCAAACGCCACTTTTTCTCACGGAAGGCTATTCCGGCTCTCTACCGGCATGTGAAAGGCAATGTCTTGGCCTCGCTGGACAGGGCGGTCAGCGGTAAGGTGCATATTACCGCTGACTCATGGTCCAGCAGGCATGGACAGGGACGTTACCTTTCTTTCATGGCCCATTGGGTCACTCTTTTGGCAGCTGGGAAGGATGCAGGACAAGGTGCAGTAGTGTTGGAGGTTGTTCCACCGCCACGCCTCCAAAATGCTACTACTGGTTGTGACACACCTCTCTCCTCCACCCCCTCCTCTTCTTCTTCCTCCATGGCCTCTTCCTGTGCTTTGTCCTCTGAACCAGCGGTGCTCCGTAGGCGTTCAAGGGGCTACGCAAGTACGCAGGCAAAAAGATGCCATGCCGTGCTTGCGCTGGTGTGTTTGGGGGACAGAAGCCACACTGGGGCAGAGGTCCTGTCTGCTCTGCAGGGCCAGGCCGAGAGGTGGTTGGCGCCACGCCAGCTTAAGCCAGGAATGGTGGTTTGCGACAATGGCACCAACCTCCTCTCCGCCCTCCGACAGGGACAACTGACCCATGTGCCCTGTGTGGCTCACGTCCTTAACCTGGTGGTGCAGCGGTTCTTGGGCAGGTACCCGGGCTTACAGGATGTCCTGAGGCAGGCCAGGAAAGTCTGTGTGCATTTCCGCAGATCTTATAATGCCAGTGCTCGCCTGGCTGAGCTGCAAAAGGAGTTGAACCTGCCCAAGAACCGCCTTATATGTGACATGCCCACCAGGTGGAACTCAACGTTGGCCATGCTGCAGCGGCTGCATACGCAGCAGAGGGCCATCAATGAGTACCTGTGCGACTACGGCACCAGGACAGGGTCAGGGGAGCTTGGTTTTTTTTCTCCACGCCAGTGGGGCATGATCAGGGATGCATGCACTGTCCTGGCACCATTTGAGGAGGCCACGAGGATGGTGAGCAGTGACAGTGCATGCATCAGTGACACTGTACCTCTTGTCCACCTGTTGGAGCACACGCTGCGTGGAATAATGGACAGGGCACTTGAGGCAGAACAGAGGCAGGAAGAGGAGGACTTCCTTGCCTCTCAAGGCCCCCTTTACCCAGACAGTGTTCCTTCTGTCCCACCCATCGCACAGGAAGAGGACGAGGAGGAGGAGGAGGAGGAGGAGGATTGTGTCAGCATGGAGGTGGAGCCTGGCACTCAGCAGCATCAACAGCAGCAGTCTTTTAGGGATGATTTACAGTCCCAAGAAACCTGTGGACTTGTACGTGGCTGGGAGGAGGTGGCTGCGGATCATGTCGTCCTTAGTGACCCAGAGGACTCCGGACCGAATGCCTCAGCTAACCTACGCTGCATGGCCTCCCTGATCCTGCAAAGTCTGCGGAAGGATCCTCGTATTCTTCGGATCAAGGAGAGGGACCATTACTGGCTGGCCACTCTCCTTGATCCACGGTACAAGGGTAAGGTTGCGGACCTTATGTTACCGTCGCAGAGGGAGCAGAGGATGAGACAACTCCGGGAGGCCTTGCAGAAAGGTCTGTGCAACGCGTTCCCAGAGACTGGGAGGTTACAAACTCCTGGTCCTGGACAACGAGTTGCTGATGCTTCGGCCAGTCAAAGAAGGAGCCTTGGGGAAGGTGGCCGTCTGACCGATGCGTTCAGACAGTTCTTTAGTCCGCAGCCCCAAAGTATGATCGGTTCCAGCAACCATCGCCAGCGTCTGATAAACATGGTGCAGGAATATCTAGGGGCAAGGTCAGACTTGGACACCTTCCCCACCGAAAATCCTCTGGCTTACTGGGTCTTGAGGATGGATCACTGGCCAGAGCTTGCACAGTATGCAATTGAGCTACTGGCCTGTCCTGCATCCAGCGTTCTTTCGGAACGCACATTCAGTGCTGCTGGAGGATTTGTCACGGATCACAGGGTGTGCCTGTCCACCGACTCGGTTGATCGACTGACTTTCATCAAGATGAACCAGTCTTGGATCACCACCAGCTACCACACACCTGATGCTGATATAACAGACTAATTGATTTTAACATGTCACATCCCTTCAAGACTGATGCTGATGCTGAGTGCCTGTGCTGTTATGTTGACTGGCTATCCTCCTCCTCCGAGTCCTCAATGATACGATTGATGATGATCGCTTGGAAGATCATTTTTGTTTATGGGTGCCGCCACCAGTGCCTAACGCCCAATTTTTCAGCCCCTGTTTAACAGGGGCGTGTAATTACAATTTTTGAAGCAATACTTTGCAACAGGGCTCATTGCTGTGCTCCAAGTACAGTATCTGTGAGTGGTTGCAGTGTTGTGCCACCAGTGCCTTAGGCCCAATTTTTCAGCCCCTGTTTAACAGGGGCGTGTAATTACAATTTTTGAAGCAATACTTTGCAACAGGGCTCATTGCTGTGCTCCAAGTACAGTATCTGTGAGGGGTTGCAGTGTTGTGCCACCAGTGCCTAAGGCCCAATTTTTCAGCCCCTGTTTAACAGGGGCGTGTAATTACAATTTTTGAAGCAATACTTTGCAACAGGGCTCATTACTGTGCTCCAAGTACAGTATCTCTGAGGGGTTGCAGTGTTGTGCCACCAGTGCCTAAGGCCCAATTTTTCAGCCCCTGTTCAACAGGGGCATGTAATTACAATTCTTGATCTAATAATTCACAGCAGGGCCCATTGCTGCACCCACCTGAAGCAGGTAATGCCACCACCCAGGTGTACTTCAGGTAAATGCAAGATTATTTTCAGTGACCCCCGGATCCGTGAGAAATCAAAATGACACATATGGAAACGGATAGTGTGTTCATTAGATCTCTGGCCTTTATTGAATTTTGAGTGGCTTTTATGTAAAAGAAAGATAGGAGGGGCAATGTATTAACACATACGTTTCTAAAAATAATACAAACTCAGTATATTCTTATCTTATATTATACTGCTGAATTTAGTTTAGCAAAGGGCTTTTCTTATACAATCAGGCTACTACATGCTTAACCACAATGACTAGCAGAATGTGACTCTATGCAAACTATGAGTTAAGCTAAGTATGTCAAAGTTCATTTCTACTTAAAAATGGAGTTGATTATTTATACATATTTTATACATTCTATTACAATCCCCTCTTTTATCACAAACGTGATAATAACAAACCCTGAACCCCCCGACATTCACCTGGACCACTTTCTCATAAATCATTATCCTAAGCATGTAACAATAAACAGATAATCTCAGCTTCATAGCAATTGTCCATGAAATACAAAGGGGGCAAGGGCGTGACAGTCCTTAAAAGCAAGTGGGAGGGGCATGAAAGCCTTTAGGCCAAATAAAAAATTGTCCCAAAGAAAAGCACAAAAAAAATCTCTTGTATGGCTTCTGAATGTCCAATAAATTCATGAAAGGGAAGGAAAAAGAAATGTCCACATTATAATTCTCATTCTCCTAAACTTTTCCCAAAACTTTTGGTTCGATTCTGTGTTTACACATATTTTACAGAGATCCTTCTACCCCAAAACCCTGCCTCTTTGTAAGGATAGAACTTGATATCCACAGACAGATGGGAACTGATGCATTGGGCTAGACTTGGGCTTCAGGCTGGCGTATCTGGATCTCTCCCTTGTGATGCTCACTGGAATTTCGTAGACCTTGGGCGTGCGTCATGGCTAACCCTCAAGGTATCATTCCAGGAATATTTTCCAGCAGGTGTCCGCCTTTACTCATCTCAGCATCTCCCATGGCATTTGAACAACAAAGATGAACAACGAAGATGAACAACGAAGATGAACAACGAAGATTTCCATGTAAAAGCTGTAGTCATCTCTTCAACCGGATAGGGTATAAGGCAGGGTATAAATGGGGTATAGGGTAGGAATGGGATGGGCATTTCTTCTGGCTGGCTGGGGCAGATATTCCTCATCCAACATGAATAATCACAGAATCTACCTGATCAATTAAGGCCTTAACCATTGGAGGTATTAAAAATAATATTCCTCATTAACCACTTAACGACCGCCCACCGCCGATTTACGTCGGCAGAATGGCACGGACAGGCAGAATCACGTAGATCTACGTGATCGCCTTTGTGCAGTTGGGGGGTCCATCCGGACCCCCCTTCACTGCAGTGAGCGGCCGTTAAGTGTTCGGGAGCGATCAGGCATGAGGGGGGGGCGCTCGATTCCGCCCCCCCCCCCCCTCGCGATCGCTCCCGGCCAATGAAAATGCTTCCTCCGCCATGTGATGTAAACAAGGCTGGAGGAAGTGATGTCATCTCCCTCGCCGCAGTCTTTTCGTTCCCGGCGCCGAGCAGAGAAGAAGCAGGTTAGTGCACCAACAGTCCACTGACACGTAGGTACACATAGGCACACAAATCACCCCCCAGTCACCCCCAGATCACCCCCCAGGTCACCCCAAAGCCCCCAATCACAGTGTCACTGATTGCAGTGATCATTTATTTTACTGATCACTGCATTTAGTGTCATCTGTGATTGTAAAAAGTTGCAGGGCAGTTAGGATTAGGCCCCTTTAGGTCCAGGGTAGCCCCCTAACCCCCCCCTAATAAAGGTTTAACCCCTTGATCACCCCCCAGGTAACCCTTTCACCCCCTAACTTCAGCGTCACTAAGCGATTGTTTTTCCGATCGCTGTATTCGTGTCGCTGGTGTTTTAGATAGGCAGTTATTTTTTTTTAGGTTCGCCGCAGGTTTTTATTAGTGTCAGGTACCCCCATATATTATTTTAACCCCCTGATTGCCCCTAGAGTTAACCCTTTCACCAGTGATCGCCGTATAAGCGTCACTGGTGTCACTGGTTAGCCAGTAAGTTATTTAGTTATTTAGGTTACCCGTCAGGTTTTTATATAGTGTCAGGTACCCCCATATTTAACCTAATAAAGGTTTTAACCCCCTGATTGCCCCTAGTTAACCCTTTCACCAGTGATCACCATATAAAGGTTACGGGTGACGCTGGTTGATTAGTTTGCTTTTTATAGCATCAGGGCACCCGCCGTATATAACCCAATAAAGGTTTAACCCCCCTGATCGCCCGGCGGGTGAGATCAATTAGGTTTTAGCGCCAGAGAGGGTCTGCGTCGCCCCAGGCAGTGTTAGGTTAGTGACAGTAACGCTAACACCCACGCGCAAAGCATACACCCCCCTTAGTGGTATAGTATCTGATCAGATCTGATCAGATCTATACTAGCATCCCCAGCGGTTTAGGGTTCCCAAAAACGCAGTGTTAGCGGGATCAGCCCAGATACCTGCTAGCGCCTGCGTTTAGCCCCTCCGCCCAGCCCAGCCCAGCCCAGCCCACCCAAGTGCAGTATCGATCGATCACTGTCACTTACCAAACACAACACACATAACTGCAGCGTTCGCAGTGCTTGGTTTTTGGGGCCCTGTACGCGGCTAGGCTCCCAAAAAGTCCCACACATGTGGTATCCCCGTACTCAGGAAAAGCAGCAGAATGTATTTTGGGGTGCAATTCCACATATAACCATGGCATGTGTGAGCAATATATCATTTAGTGACAACTTTTTGTACATTTTTTTTTTCTTTTTGTCATTATTCAATCATTTGGGACAAAAAAAAAAAATATTCAATGGGGTCAACATGCCTCTCAGCAAATAGCTTGGGGTGTCTACTTTCCAAAATGGGGTCATTTGGGGGGGTTTTGTGCCATCTTGGCATTTTATGGCCTTCAAAACTGTGATAGGTAGTGAGGAGTGAAATCAAAAATGTATGCCCTTAGAAACCTTGAAGGCGGTGCTTGGTTTTTGGGGTCCCGTACGCGGCTAGGCTCCCAAAAAGTCCCACACATGTGGTATCCCCGTACTCAGGAGAAGCAGCAGAATGTATTTTGGGGTGTAATTTCACATATGCCCATGGCATGTGTGAGCAATATATCATTTAGTGACAACTTTGTGCAAAAAAAAAAAAGTTTGTCATATTCCCGCAACTTGTGGCAAAATATAAAATATTCCATGGACTGAACATGCCTCTCAGTAAATAGCTTGGGGTGTCTACTTTCCAAAATGGGGTCATTTGGGGGGGGTTTGTGCTATTTTGGCATTTTATGGCCTTCGAAACTGTGATAGGTAGTGAGGAGTGAAATCAAAAATTTGCGCCCTTAGAAATCCTGAAGGCGGTGCTTGGTTTCCGGGGTCCCGTACGTGGCTAGGCTCCTAAAAAGTCCCACACATGTGGTATCCCCGTACTCAGGAGAAGCAGCAGAATGTATTTTGGGGTGCAATTCCACATATAACCATGGCATGTGTGAGCAATATATCATTTAGTGACAACTTTTTGTATTTTTTTTTTTTTTGTCATTATTCAATCACTTGGGACAAAAAAAAAAAATATTCAATGGGCTCAACATGCCTCTCAGCAATTTCCTTGGGGTGTCTACTTTCCAAAATGGGGTCATTTGGGGGGGTTTTGTACTGCCCTGCCATTTTAGCACCTCAAGAAATGAGATAGGCAGTCATAAATTTAAAGCTGTGTAAATTTCAGAAAATGTACCCTAGTTTGTAAACGCTATAACTTTTGCGCAAACCAATAAATATACGCTTATTGACATTTTTTTTACTAAAGACATGTGGCTGAATACATTTTGGCCTAAATGTATGACTAAAATTGAGTTTATTCGATTTTTCTTATAACAAAAAGTAGAAAATATCATTTTTTTTCAAAATTTTCGGTCTTTTTCTGTTTATATCGCAAAAAATTAAAATCGCAGAGGCAATCAAATACCATTAAAAGAAAGCTCTATTTGTGGGAAGAAAAGGACGCAAATTTCATTTGGGTACAACATTGCATGTCCGCACAATTTACAGTTAAAGCAGCGCAGTGCCGAATCCCAAAAACAGGCCTGGTCCTAATGGCCCGAAATGGTCCGGGGCTTAAGTGGTTAACTCAAACATAAGTAAAGCATGCAGAAATATAAACTGTTTCTCAGTAACAGTCTTCATTATGTAGATTCAATATGTTTAACTAAACATTTTTTCAAATCCAGTAGCACAGCAGGACTTCAATAAAACCTAAACAACTTTAGTTTTTCTATCCCCGGGACCCAAGTGGACCCGAGGAACTCAGAACAGAACATTTTACCCAAACACATATTCTGACTCAGAAGTCAGCCTCCTAACTTTTCAAATATATCTGATCATCAGCAACAAACAAAACATTGATGGATAAACTTCATTACATCATTAACACTTCATGATTGAAACTCTGGGAATTCAAAAGGTAAATATATCCAGAATAGTCACTCTGACTGTTATTCAAACAAACTTTCCCATCATATTTTAGTACCTCATGGACTCAATACAGGTCCTTCTCAAAAAATTAGCATATTGTGATAAAGTTCATTATTTTCTGTAATGTACTGATAAACATTAGACTTTCATATATTTTAGATTCATTACACACAACTGAAGTAGTTCAAGCCTTTTCTTGTTTTAATATTGATGATTTTGGCATACAGCTCATGAAAACCCAAAAATCCTATCTCAAAAAATTAGCATATCATGAAAAGGTTCTCTAAACGAGCTATTAACCTAATAATCTGAATCAACTAATTAACTCTAAACACCTGCAAAAGATTCCTGAGGCTTTTAAAAACTCCCAGCCTGGTTCATTACTCAAAACCGCAATCATGGGTAAGACTGCCGACCTGACTGCTGTCCAGAAGGCCATCATTGACACCCTCAAGCAAGAGGGTAAGATACAGAAAGAAATTTCTGAACGAATAGGCTGTTCCCAGAGTGCTGTATCAAGGCACCTCAGTGGGAAGTCTGTGGGAAGGAAAAAGTGTGGCAGAAAACGCTGCACAACGAGAAGAGGTGACCGGACCCTGAAGAAGATTGTGGAGAAGGACCGATTCCAGACCTTGGAGGACCTGCGGAAGCAGTGGACTGAGTCTGGAGTAGAAACATCCAGAGCCACCGTGAACAGGCGTGTGCAGGAAATGGGCTACAGGTGCCGCATTCCCCAGGTCAAGCCACTTTTGAACCAGAAACAGCGGCAGAAGCGCCTGACCTGGGCTACAGAGAAGCAGCACTGGACTGTTGCTCAGTGGTCCAAAGTACTTTTTTCGGATGAAAGCAAATGTCATTCGGAAATCAAGGTGCCAGAGTCTGGAGGAAGACTGGGGAGAGGGAAATGCCAAAATGCCTGAAGTCCAGTGTCAAGTACCCACAGTCAGTGATGGTCTGGGGTGCCATGTCAGCTGCTGGTGTTGGTCCACTGTGTTTTATCAAGGGCAGGGTCAATGCAGCTAGCTATCAGGAGATTTTGAAGCACTTCATGCTTCCATCTGCTGAAAAGCTTTATGGAGATGAAGATTTCATTTTTCAGCACGACCTGGCACCTGCTCACAGTGCCAAAACCACTGGTAAATGGTTTACTGACCATGGTATTACTGTGCTCAATTGGCCTGCCAACTCTCCTGACCTGAACCCCATAGAGAATCTGTGGGATATTGGGAAGAGAAAGTTGAGAGACGCAAGACCCAACACTCTGGATGAGCTTAAGGCCGCTATCGAAGCATCCTGGGCCTCCATAACACCTCAGCAGTGCCACAGGCTGGTTGCCTCCATGCCACGCCACATTGAAGCAGTCATTTCTGCAAAAGGATTCCCGACCAAGTATTGAGTGCATAACTGAACATAATTATTTGAAGGTTGACTTTTTTTGTATTAAAAACACTTTTCTTTCATTGGTCGGATGAAATATGCTAATTTTTTGAGATAGGATTTTTGGGTTTTCATGAGCTGTATGCCAAAATCATCAATATTAAAACAAGAAAAGGCTTGAACTACTTCAGTTGTGTGTAATGAATCTAAAATATATGAAAGTCTAATGTTTATCAGTACATTACAGAAAATAATGAACTTTATCACAATATGCTAATTTTTTGAGAAGGACCTGTATATGCAGCAATTTATTTAGTATATCCTGGTTACTTAACCCAAAGTTTTAGAGAAATATAGTACCTCATGGACACAATATAAGACGACTCTTTGTGTACATTTTAAACCAACACTTAAGATACTTTACTAATCAAATAATACCTTCTGCATTCATTAAACACAATACAACCACTTTCTCCTTTTATTCACATCCATTTGGCCACTCCATTCATTCTTCATTTAGAAATGTTTTCCATATTTGCCCTTTGAACATCTTTTAAGCACCTTTTACCATTACTTTTTTTTTTTTTTTTTTCCGTATTTTCCCCTAGTGCATAGGATTACACAAACCTTAAGTTACTTCCTTTTTCTTTACCAACCACAATTCCTCTGGCGTAGCGCCTGAAATACATAACTTCCTTGGATGAGGCTGGCTCACACACCTGCAGTGCATTCGCACTCCGCACTGCCCAAAGAGGTGTGCGTTTTCTAGGCAGTGCGGTCCGGCTTACGTGCGAATTCAGGGCCATTGACTTCTATGGGAACGCTTCTGAATCGCACATGTCATTCAGTTGTGAACAGTATAAAATCCTGACCTGATATGCAATCCTGACCTGATCCTGATCAAAAACTGACATGAAAGCTGAACAACTACTTTGTCAATTAGCTGTGAAAACAGAGCTCAAACTCGCACTGCATATGTGTGAACCCAGCCCTAAAATTGTATTTAACCAAAAAAAAGAAAATCAAACATTTTAAAATCCCCAATCATTGTTCATACAGCCTAAACACAAATTAAAACCATTTGCACAAATAACCATTCATTTGTCTTGTAACAGGCAATGTCCTTATACAATGCAAAAGTTCGCTTTTTTTTTCCTCTCAACATCAACAAAACTATATTTGTCGAAACTGAAAAGAAAAACAACACCTTTTAACTTCAATAACGTAAGGATAGGCAATTACGCAATTAAAACAGTCCCCAAAGTCAGACTCCAAGGCTCTAAGGCTCTGTCTCCACTACTGTGAGTTGCTGTGCGACTTGACACATGCAAAGTCGCATGACAAGTCAAAAACCCATGTAATTCAATGATCCTTGTTTTAATTCGTGCGACTCAAGTCGCAGCAAGGCAAAAAGGTTCTTGCACTATTTTGTTCCTACTTCGGTGCGACCTTTTCTCACACTTTTGCATGACATTGTATCAAAAATCGCATTGCAAAGTCGCACTGCAAATCACGCAAATCTGGGGTTGCAATAGTGGAAACAGAACCTAACTGAAATAATCAAAATACCCCATGTATAAGTTGAAATGCTACTCTAAAAAAATTGTATCTGATCAGATTCCTCAAAAAAAAACATTTGGTACCAGCGCATACATGTAATTTATCAGTGACGTCACATTCCCCTTTTAATGTTTCCAATTAATTATGCATTTGACATGGGAATATGGGGCCCAACACATTTTATGAATAGACTGACAATAGTTGCAACATTTTAACAATAAACATGTATTTTTTTAATCTATATAGATAACTTTTCTGAATCAAATCCTTCTTTAACATTTTCTCCACCTCAGCAAGTCTCTCGGACTCGCTGAATATGGAATGCTTTGCGCAAAAGCGTTGAAGAAGGTATAGTCGGTTGTTTGATCCCCTCTTTCACTTGAAGTGAAATAGCAGATTTATGCAAGCGGACATATACCTCTGTGTATTGTGCTAAACAATACTTTGGATAGGAGGAATCACTCAAATAAAGCACCACACACAGATGAATACCCGACTCTGTCCCTCTCACCTGCCCACTTTAGCAACGCTCTCCTACTTGGCAGGATCAAAGGACATATCAATTACTCAACAATCCGTTTGTATTCAGAAGAAAAATCAACTTATAATTTAAATTGGAATTCCAAGACAATAACACAACAAACACATCAAATGTAAGCATTTTTCTCTGAGCAGATGGAAGAGAATTCCCTATACTAACAACAACTTTCCCTATAGTATAGCTAAAACCCCTTTGTCCCATCTGCACCACAGCGACAACATTTATCATACATACAAAAGTACTTACCACTCTCACAATATTTGGATATAAGCAAGGGAGATTTCTAATACTGTAGACCACTTTGACTGTTTAACCTTAGGGCCAGTTCACACCACATGCAGTCCAGTGAGTTTTAAAAAAATAAAATAAAAATTCTGAAGCAGGTTATATGGTCTTCAATGGCATAGTTCACACCAGTGCTTGCAGTTCCAGTGCATTTCAGTTCAAGCATCCTTCCTGCACTGGAACGCTGCAAAAAATGCATAAAAAACGCACTGGAGGGGTGAAAAAAACACTGGACTGCATTAAAAATGCACAAAAAACGCACTGGAACGCATCAAAAATGTGCATGTAAAAAAAAACCACCTGGAACGCATCCGGACTGCATTTCTATGGTGCAAACCGCCCCCTACAGTCAGTGTATCTACACAACAAATTATCTTATTACTTCTATGCGACAGATAGAAAAGCGAAAGTAGGTTGGATCACCGAAATATAATCCTCATTTACCATTTCAGCTCCTTGCCAAAAGGACTGTCGTGTACACTTTTCTACAGCGTTCCCAAAACGCTTCTAAATTAGGACCTTCTGAGAGGTACTTTACAGCGTTCCCAAAACGCTTCTAATTAATTAGGACCTTCTCAAAGGTACTTTACAGCGTTCCCAAAACGCTTCTAATTAATTAGGACCTTCTCAAAGGTACTTTCAAAGGCGGATTTTCCCAAAAAATCCCCTATACACCAAGGTGTGGTTCGTATCCCTCTTCTACATAAATTTAGTTCTAGATGAAATTTAAATCAGAGCTAAGGTAAGAGAAAACAGTCTGTCTAAAAGACAAAAAGATTCTTCTTACCAAAGGTGATTTTTTCATCCCACTGCCACCATCTGAAGCAGGTAATGCCGCCACCCAGGTGTACTTCAGGTAAATGCAAGATCATTTTCAGTGACCCCCGGATCCGTGAGAAATCAAAATGACACATATGGAAACGGATAGTGTGTTCATTAGATCTCTGGCCTTTATTGAATTTTGAGTGGCTTTTATGTAAAAGAAAGATAGGAGGGGCAATATCTTAACACATACGTTTCTAAAAATAATACAAACTCAGTATATTCTTATCTTATATTATACTGCTGAATTTAGTTTAGCAAAGGGCTTTTCTTATACAATCAGGCTACTACATGCTTAACCACAATGACTAGCAGAATGTGACTCTATGCAAACTATGAGTTAAGCTAAGTATGTCAAAGTTCATTTCTACTTAAAAATGGAGTTGATTATTTATACATATTTTATACATTCTATTACACCACCAAGAGTAACTCTGAGGGCTTACAGTGTTGTGGCAACGCCACCACCACCACCACCACGAAAGGCCCAATTTTTCAGCCCTTGTTCAAAAGGGGCATGTAATTACAATTCTTGATCTAATAATTCACAGCAGGGCCCATTCCTGCACCCACCAAGAGTAACTCTGAGGGCTTACAGTGTTGTGGCAACACCACCACCACCACGAAAGGCCCAATTTTTCAGCCCCTGTTCAACAGGGGCATGCAATTACAATTCTTGATCTAATAATTCACAGCAGGGCCCATTGCTGCACCCACCAAGAGTAACTGTCAGGGCTTACAGTGTTGTGGCACCAGCACCACCATCAAAGGCCCAATTTTTACTACCACTGTTCAACAATTATATGTAATTACAATTCCTGATATAATAGTTGACAGCAGGGCGTTCCAGCACCAACCAAGAGTAACTGTGAGTGCTTACAGTGTTGTGCCAACACCAACAACTAAGGGGCCTATTTCTGCAGAGTATATACGGCAGGTCCCTACTTTCAAACATCCAACTTACAAACGACTCCTACTTGCAAACGCAAGAAGACAACAGGAAGTGAGAGGAAATCTACCCCTTGGAAGGAAAATTCTCTCCTGTAAGAATAAATATGGGAGAAAGGTGTTTCCTCTGTACTGATGCTTTATCACCAATCCTTGTTTCAAGAAAAACACCACATTTCAAAAACAGTTGTCATTGGGACGGAAAGTGAGGTGAAATGTTCTGAACAGGGGCACAGACAGCAAAACAAATGTTACAGGGGTGATAACCCTTACCTATGTTTTCCAAAAAGTTTAAAAATAGATTTTTGGGCTGGAGCTACACTTAAACAATGTACCTGTTCAAAATTACAAACAGATTCTACATAAGAACAAACCTACAGTCCCTGTCTTGTATGCACCGCCTGTATACGGCTGTTCAGAGTATATAGGGCCTTTTTTATTTTATGTGCGGGGTTCCCCTTAATATCCATACAAGACCCAATGGGGCTGGTAATGGGCTGGGGTAGGGGGGGGGGGGGGTCATGGGGTAGCTATGCCATTTTTCTTAAAGATTTTCATCCATATTACCGGGACCAGACATTACATTAAAGCCGCAAGCAGTTTTAAATGGCTTTTTTTCCCTTTAGAAGTGTCATTTTGTGCAGGGACAGTTTTAAACACGGGAAACACGTGGCACTTCACAGGCATACTTTAGACACCCCCCAGGTACGATATTTAAAGGAATATTTGACTTTTTTTTTTTCACTTTATGCATCATTAAAATGACTGCTCCCGAAAAACGACCGTTTTTAAAACTTCTTTTTGCATTGATACATGTCCCCTGGTGCAGAACCCGGGTTCCCAAACCCTTTTTAGGACAATAACATGCATAATAGTCGTTATAATTAGCACTTTAGAATTCGAACGTTCGCATCCATTGTATTTAATAGGGTTCTAATGTTCGTACGAACTTTCGGTCCGTTCGCGGGTTCTGGTGCGAACCGAACCCGGGGGTGTTCGGCTCATCACTACACACCGCACCACAAGCCAGTACCCCCCTGAATAGGGAGGTTGAGCGGTGTTACTTTCTCGGGCCTGCTTGCGACTGGTGTAAAAAAGCCTCCAGTGCTGACCTTGTTTCTGCAGTAACCAGAACAAGTCTTTAACTTTTCCCAGTAAGCAACTGTCCACACCAACTAAAAGGTCCAACACTTGTTTATTCCTTTTTGCACAATAAACAGTCTCTTTTAGAGCAGACGGGTTGAGACAAACATGGGTCAGATAAGGTGGGAGGAGGTCCAGGCACAAACTTAGATTTGGGTTAGTTTCTCCTGTTCTGAATAGCACTAACAGGCTTGGCGCACGGTCGCTACCACCGACCAAGAGGGGTCTCTGCCACAAACCAGGTGAATAGGACCTCTGCCACAGGCCTGGTTGTTGGGTCTCTGCCACCGACCGAATTCACGATGGGTCTCTGCCACAGACCATGAGAACGTGGATTACCTTCTAAAAGTATTGACCCCTGTCAGGAAAAGGACATCCATCCGGAGAGTTACCAGAGGCCCCGCCGTCACCAGCGATGCCGCGCTAGGTCTTCGGGAAGGGTCACCTCCCTGGCCTCCTCGTCCCAGATCCGGGCACCCACTTCCAGGGCGCACCTTAGGAGCCCTCGATCCCTTGTGGGACCCAGTCGAAGGTACTGAGCCCCGGGCCTCTCTCGAAGTACCTCATCCCAGACTGAAGGTGTCTGAGATGGAACAGCAGCTCCATCTCTGGGCCTAGAGTACCCAGAAACCACCCGACAGGCCTCCGGGCCTAGGGCACACGGAGGCGACACAACCACACCCAGGTTTAAGGTGCCTGAGCGCGGAACCAACCAACTCTGGAAGATGGCCACCCCCTTTTATATCCTCTCCCGACAGGCACAGCAGGTTCCCCGACCCCACCGCACTACTGCCAAGAGGGGACAAAAAGGACACAACCTCGTACTGCAGTTCAACCCGGGACCCACGGCAACAGCGCCACCCATAGGCCCCAGTGAACTTAACCACCAGTACTATCTCCCAGGGACAGAAATGGTCAATGAGACCTAACAATTGGTACATCTGAGCCTGGCTACCACTCAGATGCTTCCCCCTAAATGTAACCACCCGCTACACATCCCCCTCACTTGTGAACACTGGTCCCCAGTGTCTGAAACCAATTTATGCCTCCTCAATCTGAGTCAACATAAGCCAGATCCAGAGACAAACAAAAAAAAATGGCAATTTAAAATTTTGTTTGTTTGTGCCGGAACCTACCATGGGAAGGAAAAAAAACACAGATGGGAATGAGGGTGTACAAATATATAAAACATTTTAAGATCACTTAAACTTCACAGTAAAAATTTACAATTTCCTCCCGCAGAACTCACTAAGACCCACCCATACTCAGCAGTCTTGCTCGTCGATCACCTGCAGAGGAAGAAAGAAAAACACATAATCCAACAATGTGTACTTTAGAATGAACAGGTCTCTCCCTAGAGAAAAACCTGCTCGCTCTAATGCCACGTACACACGATCACGTTTCTCGTCTGAAAAATTAAATTTTTTCTTTTGGACGAGAAAAACGGCCGTGTGTAGGCTTTCCAGCATTTTTCCCGACGAGAAAAACGACAAGAATCACGACGAGAAAAATTAGAACATCGCAGCATTTTTTTCCGCGGCAGTTTTCCCATAGGGTAACACTGCTAGGAAGCCTACACACGGCCGGTTTTGTCGACCTAGAGAAAACATGTAGTGAAAAACGGCCGTGTGTAGGGGACCAAGCCGGTCATCGTTTTTCCCGTCGGGTTTCACGGCGGTGTTTTCACCGCCGTGAAACTCGATCGTGTGTACACGGCATCCCTGTAAGTGCAATGTAAACCCTTCAATGTAACCGTTGCACAACACCACCACCTAGTGGTAGTGCCGCGGTCAGAACACCTGTTGATGACAAGGAAATTTTCTTCTCTGTGAACTGTGGCCCTCACTAACTACGACCCCAAAGTCCTGGTTATCTTTGTGGTGGGAAGAGAAGGGAGAACAACAACAACAACTCCCATTCCTCCAAAAAGTAAAATACCCTTTAACATGGGCAAAATTCCTGAAGAGAAGGAAAAAAAAAAAAGTTCAAATGCAAAACACAAGAGTCTGGTCTCTCACAAATAGTAGTGTGGATCGGGCAATACCAACGGCTTCCAATGTCTATCGAAGGTATCTATGTGATACTCCACATCATCCTTATCCTTTCTGCAGATACAGTAAGCACTTTGTCCGCATGAATGTGCCGACCCAACATCCACGCAGCTTTGCAATCTTTGAACCGCAGAGTTGCGGCAGGTGAACACGAAAAGTACCTTCTAGCATGGGGTACCTTGAGGAGTGCCCACACAAACTCTGAATACCACCGGTCTCTACAGGCCTCAACCTCGAACAGAAGCTCCTTGGGCAGATACGGGTATTCCCACCCATATTCACTAGCAACCTTCTGATTAAAGAGTCTCTGTAAGCTGGACAGCAGTGACATAGCTCCCCGTCTCCTGCGCCAGGCAAAACAACAGCATCCGGGTGTAGCAGCACTTTAACTGCCTCTGGGCCAGTTGCAGGGGCCCGCAGCGACACTGGCCCAGCAGTAGTAGCAGTAGCGGAAGCAGGTGCTGCAGATTGTGGAAGGGTAGACAAGGGGACAGATCCCTCCTCAGGCTCGGTGGCCACCACCCGGGGTGTACTTTCCCCAATAGACATGGGCGGGTTCCTAGGCCTACGGAACAAGGATGGGGGCATCTTATCCCATCCCTTCCTCTCAAACAGTTTGTCAATCGCGGCATCATCACCCGCATCTGAGACGGATTCTAGGTCAGAGGTATCGTACTCCTCCGCAGGGAAGTAATTCCTGGTGAAGGACGATTCACCCCCTCTGGCCAACTCACTAGCAGGTGAATCCCCAGGGCTAGGGGCCTGTAACAAAGTCTCTCCCCCTGGCTTATCTCGGCTTGGAGAAGGACTCGGACGTCCAGGACTTTTCCCTTCAGAGACATCCGTTCCGGGTAAGCGCTGTGGCGTTGCTCCACCACGGCCGCGGGAAGCCTTCATGAGACCTATCTTCCTCTTGGGCAGTGGGAGAAAAGACTCTGTCGTTGCCGAATCAGCATCCTCCGGTTTCTCACTCGCTACAACAAGCGCCGGTAAGGCAGTTGAGGTGGAAGGCCCGAGGCCTCTCTGTAGGTTGCTCGACCTCAAAATGAAATTCCTTGCAGCTCTCACATCGCCCGAATGGCTTCAGATGAACCACCAGTCCCGAGCAGCCGGGACAAATCACACGAGGGCCTCCACGTCTTTACACACATAGAGGGAAAATCTTCCCCGGGGCTTGAGTCGAATCCCCGTATCCGTAACCGAAGCAGCGAATGATGTAATTTTCATGGTATTTGAAGCTGGAACCCATGAGGCATGAGAGGACATGCTGACCACTTACTGCTCCATCGCGCACTAACCTTTTCCGCGCCAAAGTCCCCACGTGTAACTCCATACATGGTCAGACTCCTCCCATCTCCTACATCGCTCGTGGGCTTTTCTGAATAGACACGCCCATGAACTACGCAGTCAGGGTTCTCCTCGTGGCGCGGTTTCAAACATGGCCGACCTCTACGGAACTTCACTGGGGAATAAAAGTTCAGCTTCTGGGGGGTTTTCACTCCATGCCCGCAAACACATCCCGGACTCGAGCCCCCACGTGTAGCGCACCAACCCCAGACTTTACCTGCTTTTCTTCTGCTTGGCTCCTCCGCAGGAAAAGAATGAGGCACACCGCACCACAAGCCCGTACCCTCCTGAATAGGGAGGTTGAGCGGTGTTAGTTTCTCGGGCCTGCTTGCGACTGGTGTAAAAAAGCCTCCAGTGCTGACCTCGTTTCTGCAGTAACCAGAACAAGTCTTTAACTTTCCCCAGTAAGCAACTGTCCACACCAACTGAAAGGTCCAACACTTGTTTATTCCTTCTTGCACAATAAACAGTCTCTTTTAGAGCAGACAGGTTTAGACAAACACGGGTCAGATAAGGTGGGAGGAGGTCCAGGCACAAACTTAGATTTGGGTTAGTTTCTCCTGTTCTGAATAGCACTAACAGGCTTGGCGCACGGTCACTACCACCGACCATGAGGGGTCTCTGCCACAAACCAGGTGAATAGGGCCTCTGCCACAGGCCCGGTTGTTGGGTCTCTGCCACCGACCAAATACACGATGGGTCTATGCCACAGACCATGAGAACGTGGATTACCTTCTAAAAGTATTGACCCCTGTCAGGAAAAAGACATCCATCCAGAGAGTTACCAGAGGCCCCACCGTAACCAGCGATGCCGCGCTGGGTCTTCGGGAAGGGTCACCTCCCTGGCCTCCTCGTCCTAGATTCGGGCACCCACTTCCAGGGGGCACCCAAGGAGCCCTCGATCCCTTGTGGGACCCAGTCGAAGGTACTGGGCCCCGGGCCTCTCTCGAAGTACCTCACCCCAGACTGAAGGTGTCTGAGATGGAACAGTAGCTCTGTCTCTGGGCCTAGAGCACCCAGAGACCACCCGACAGGCGCCCGGAGGTGACACACCCGCACCGAGGCTTAAGGAGCCTGAGTGCAGAACCAACCAACTCTGGAAGATGACCGCCCCCTTTTATATCCTCTCCCGACAGGCACAGCAGGTTCCCCGCCCCGCCGCACTATTGCCAAGAGGGGACAAAAAGGACACAACCTCGTACTGCAGTTCAACCCGGGACCCACGGCAACAGCGCCACCCATAGGCCCCAGTGAACTTAACCACCAGTACTATCTTCCAGGGACGGAAATGGTCAATGAGACCTAACAATTGGTACATCTGAGCCTGGCTACCACTCAGATGCTTCCCACTAAATGTAACCACCCGCTACATGTACATAGGACGACAATAAGCCGTACGCTCCATAGAGTTGGGCTTTATGGCAGAGTGGCCAGAAGAAAGCCAATACTTTCAGCAAAAAACAGAATGACACGTTTTGAGTTTGCGAAAAGGCATGTGGGAGACTCCCAAAATGTATGGAGGAAAGTGCTCTGATCTGATGAGACTAAAATTGAACTTTTTGGCCATCAAAGAAAACGCTATTTCTGGCGCAAACCCAACACATCACATCACCTAAAGAACACCATCCCTACTGTGAAACATGGTGGTGGCAGCATCAAGCTGTGGGGATGTTTTTCAGCAGTTAGGACTGGGAAACTGGTCAGAGTTGAGGGAAAGATGGATGGTGCTAAATAAAGGGATATTCTTGAGCAAAACCTGTTCCACTCTGTGTGTGATTTGAGGCTAGGACAGAGGTTCACCTTCCAGCAGGACAATGACCCCAAACACACTGCTAAAGAAACACTTGAGTGGTTTAAGGGGAAACATGTAAATGTGTTTGAATGGCCTAATCAAAGCCCAGACCTCAATCCAATAGAAAATCTGTGGTCAGACTTAAAGATTGCTGTTCACAAGCGCAAACCATCCAACTTGAAGGAGCTGGAAAAGTTTTGCAAGGAGGAATGGGCAAAAATCCCATTGGTAAGATGTGGCAAGCTCATAGAGACTTATCCAAAGCAACTTGGAGCTGTGATAGCCGCAAAAGGTGGTTCTACAAAGTATTGACTTTAGGGGGGTGTATAGTTATGCACATTGACTTTTTCTGGTATTTTATCCTATTTGTTGTTTGCTTCACAATAAAAAAAAAAACATCTTTAACCACTTAACGACCGGCCACGGCATATATTCGTCGGCAGAATGGCACGTACAGGCACAATCACGTACCTGTACGTCCCCTTTAACTGCCTGCCGTGTGGTCGCGCACGTGGTGCCGCCGGCGCGCTCGCGACCCTGCCGCCATCCCCGTGAGTCGGACCGCGGGTCCCGCGGACTCGATCGCCGCGATCGTCTCACGGAGAGATGGAGCGGGGAGATGTTAGTGTAAACACAACATCTCCCCGCTCGCCTACGGACGCTGTCACCGATCTCCGTTCTGTGTAATCAGAGAGGAGATCAGTGTCGTGTCACTCGTAGCCACGCCCCCTAACAGTAAGAATCTCTCCCTTAGGCACATTTAACCCCTTCAGCGCCCTAGTGGTTAACCCCTTCACTGCCAGTGTCATTTTTACAGTAACCAGAGCATTTTTATAGCACTGATCGCTGTAAAAATGACAATGGTCCCAAAATGGTGTCAAAAGTGTCCGATGTGTCCGCCATAATGTCGCAGTCACAATAAAAATCGCTGATCGCCGCCATTACTAGTAAAAATTTTTTTTATAAAAATGATATAAAACGACCCCCTATTTTGTAGACGCTATAACTTTTGCGCAAACCAATCAATAAACGCTTATTGCGATTACCAAAAATATGTAGAATACGTATCGGCCTAAACTGAGGAAAAAAAACGTTTTTTTATATATTTTTAGGGGATATTTATTTTTCAAAATTGTCGCTCTATTTTTGTTTATAGCGCAAAAAATAAAAACCGCAGAGGTGATCAAATACCACCGAAAGAAATCTCTATTTGTGGGGAAAAAAGGACGTCAATTTTGTTTGGGAGCCACGTCGCACGACCGCGCAATTGTCAGTTAAAGTGAGGCAGTGCCAAATCGCAAAAAGGGCCTGGTCTTTATGCTGCATATTGGGCTTAAGTGGTAAAGTTGTGGGGCGTGTTCTGTAAATTAAATGATGCAAATCCTCAAACAATCCATGTTAATTGCAGGTTGTGTAGATCAGATACACAAAGGGAAAAGTTTGTCTTTACAAGGCATGAAATAAAGGTACATTATGTTCAGAAATGGCATGGTGTCATATACAGTAGTAGGTGCTATTGAACTCTGTAGCAGTTGTAAGATATTACTCACTAATACCCGAACACTCTTTGTCCTCTGAGTACTTAGAGAAGGACACTAGAAAAGGACTTGAGGTCTAATCATTTTCGGATTATAGAATGTGATCTTCTGTGATGCCTACTTGACAATAGAATAAAAAAATTAAAAAAAAACACCAGACTATGGTTACTAATTAACACTCCTAGAAGTCCATGTATTCTGACTACAAGCAATGAAGTAGTAATTAACCCTGAATGTTGGCTTCCATTTTTATGGTGGTAAGTTATTAATCATTCTGCTTGATGTTTGATAATCAATGCCCAGGCAGCTGCCAAGCTGTGCCCATCCACAATGCCTGCCAGTGTCAGTGCCACCAGGGATGCCTATTAGTGCCATCTATCAGTGCCCATCAGTGCCACGTATCAGTGCCACCTAGGGTTGCCACCTCATCCCTTTAAACCCGAACACATATGAATTACACAGGTTATGAGGCTAATTTAATGCAGGTAAGGCACCAAGTGAGTTTAATTACCACCTTATCAGCCACACACCCTAATTAATGTAATTAATATGTGTTCGGTTTTAAAGGGATGAGGTGGCAACTCTAGTGCCACTCATCAGTGCTGCCTATCAGTGCCCAGCAGTGCCACCCATAAGTACTCATCAGTGTCGCCTATCAGTGCCCAGCAGTACTGCTTATCAGTGCCACCCATAAGTACCCATCAGTGCATCCTTTCAGTGCCCATCAGTGTCACCTATCAGTGCCCACCAGTGCCACCCATGAGTGCCACCTATCAATGCCCATCAGTGCTGCATATCAGTGTCACCCATCAGCAGTGGCGTATCTAGGGTATGGCAGATATGGCTTGTGCCATGGGCACAATCTGAAAATCTGAAGGGGGCGCTCGTGAATGGCTGGGCAGCAAAGCACTTACCAGGGCATACTTGCCAACAATCACAATTTTGCTGGGACATTCCCAGGCTATGGCCGTCCTGAGTAGTTTCCCGAAAAAACTTTTTTGTCCTAGACAGGGATGGACTGGACTGAGTTGTCTGATTTCCCCCCCTTCCCCTTAAAAAAGATGAACCGCTCCTGCGCCGCCCACAAACATACCTCCCAAAACGCACGGACTGTGCGGGAACTTCCCGGACCGACACTAATTTCCCGCAGACCCGCGAGAGGATCGAATTTCCCGCAATCTAAAGGAGGATCCGAAGACATCCTACTGTCGGGCAGGCGGCGGCAGCGGTAAGTCACAAATTTAGCCAGCACCCCCCCCCCCCCAAGAGCAGATCAGATGTCATTTAAAAAAAAAAACTCTCTCCCGCGGCAGTCCCCCCCCCCCCTCAACAACTATGTCGAGCAGATCAGATGTCAGTAAAAAAACTTCCGTCCCGCGGCACCCCCCCGCTCAACAACTATCATACTGATGTCAGTAAAAAAAAAAACTCCGTCCCGCGGCATGGGAGGGAAAAAAGGAAAAAAATGTGAAAGAATGTCCCGCAGTGGACATTTGAAAAGTTGGGAGGTATGCACACAGTATGCTGAGAGGGATGTAACAGCCAGTTAAAGAGATAGCAGGGGCTGCACAGTGTCCTAGCCAACCAGTGTCTGTGGTACAGAAGGTCCCCCTGCCCTCACAGGTGTCAGCTGACTGCAGTCACATGACAAGAAGAGATATGGCCGCCGCCTGCTGCATGCTGCTGTGTCCCTCATCTGGAATCTGCTCTCCGGGAGCCTCAGCACCGTGCCCGGGAGGAAGGGGGACGCGGTGACCTGGGCTGCCTGCCCTGAAGGACACCATCGAGCAGAAGAACAGGTTAGCAGTACAGGCTGACAGGAGGAGGGAGAGAGAGATCATAGAGGTGGCGCCAGGGATGGAGCTCTGTTAGATAAAGTGATGGCAGGAGAAGGTGGGAGCTCATTACAGAGCGGATATGAGGAGGAGCTCCCTTGTTTATGTGACACACCTAAAGAGGGTGGAGGAGTGCTCCTAGCTAAGGAGATACCAGGAGATGAATCTCTCTCTGTGTCTCACACACACACACGTAATGCCAGCTGCAGCAGCTCGACCATCCTGTATGCAGATCAGCCAATGCACACACTGGTTAGGAAATGATTCCTCTCACTCTCCTATTTATTTATTTACACTGCACACAGGACAGGTTAGACATTTGGAAGATGCTGCAAGAGTGTGACACAGAGTTCGTGATTTGCAGCTTCTAAAGTAGGGTGACCAGACATCCCCGGTTTCCGGGGACAGTCCCCGGATTGAGGACACTGTCCCCGGACCAAGTCTGTCCCCGGTTTTGTCCCCGGATTGGATTTGAACAGGGGCTGGGGCAATTTCAAAGACAGTCAGTGCAGAATAAAAACTAAAAAATCTGAATTACACACCCCCGCTCTTACTAGCTTAGGGGGGTGTATTGTTTTCCATTATCTGTGCCCCTTTCTGATGATCATGTGCTGGTCGGAGCGGAGGGAATATTTCTTCAGTTTCGGGTGCATGCCCATTCAGCTCCGCTGTTCTTCTGCCTTGGCTCAAGTCCCAGCCAGTTGCCTGCCTGTCTATCTCCTTGCCTTTCCTGGCGGAGTGATCTTCCTCCGCTCCCCACCCAGTAGTAGCCGGGGCCCGGAGAGTAAGACTTGACAGGCTGTGAGGCGGGCGGCGGCGGCGATGGGCAAGAGAGTCAATGATTGCCGCCATTACTAGTAAAAAAATAACAATATGTCCCCGGATTTCATTTAAAAAATCTGGTCACCTTATTCTAAAGAGCTCTTGGTGCCAAAGTCCTGTGGGCTCTGCATGATTTGTTTTTCTATTGCCTTTCAGTATTTAGGCTGGTCAGACTTGGATCTTCAGACTTATTAACCATTTATTGTTTTACTAACTATACTTGGCAAATGGACTGTTAGTAAGACAGAAACTGCAGTCTCTGATCTCTTGTATCTAGGGTTGCCACGGTCTAGGGTGACCACGTGTCCCGGATTGCCTGGGACAGTCCCGCATTTTGCAGGTCTGTCCCGGGCATCTTCATTCCAGGACAATACAGTGTCCCAGAATGAAACTGACACAGCTACCCCCCAGGCCAATCTGATGCCCCCAAAAAAGGCTGCCACATCACCGCTTTACTCACTGACAGTACTTGCCCTGGTCGGGAATGCCTGGAGGAGCACAATCCCCGCCCCCTGCTTGTGATTGGAGAAATCATAAATCCTGCCTCTTGTGTCCAATCACTGTGCTATGATTCGTTACAGCACAAGCTGATTTTTGGGAAGTGGGGGTGTCCCTGAATGGTAGTTTGGAAATGTGGTCACCCTATTGCCACCTCATCCCTTTTAAACCCGAACACATATAAATTACACAGGTTCTGAGGCTAATTTATTGCAGGTAAGGCACCAAGTGTGTTTAATTACCATCTTAATTATCCACAGAGCCTGTGTAATTTTAATATGTGTTCGGTTTTAGAGGGAGGAGGTGGCAACTCTACTTGTATCATGTCTGCAGTCCCTGACTGTCTCCTGCACCATGTCTGCACACTCTCTACCATCTCTGTTTGATGGGGGATGTGGTGTTTGGAGTATCTTTATCTGCTGATACACCCCTGTACAACTGCTTTCACCTACAGGTAAGCCTAGATTAAGGCTTATCTGTAGGTGCTGGAAATACCTCTTAAATGGTTTAGGAGATATTCACAATGTCCCCGTACTCTGATTTCTTCTGCACATGCGCCAATGTATTCAGTGTACTATAGAAACGGCACGCTCTGCCTTTTCTAGAGGGGTCATGCAGTCACTGGCGGCTCCTGCGTGCACACGGGAGTGAAGTCACATGGCTCCGGCCAGTCACAGAGCCAGAGTCCGCGGCCCCGGAAGGAAGAGGGGTGAAGAATGGACACTTCCTGTACAGGGGACAGCGGTGACATCGCAGGCTTCGGTTTCAGGTAAGTGACACATAATGGGCTACTATGCCATGCACAGTAGCCCATTATGCTTTACCTTTGCAGGGAAACAAAGAGGAAGTAAAACACATCCGGGTTTACTTCCTCTTTAAACTTTCTGGAATACACATATTGCTATTGTGGTGTAGGATCTGGGCCCGCCGTCCTTCCATCCTTCTTTCTTTCCCTTCTCCTTCTTTCTTTCCCTCTTTCATCTCAGACTCCAACGACACCTCCTTAGGTTATCTAAGAGACGGGTTTCAAATGTTTTGACAGGGGCGCAGTTTCAGTGCTTGCCATAGGCGCCATTTTTACTAGATACGCCTCTGCCCATCAGTGCCGCCTACCAGTGCCCATCAGCAGGGCCTGTACTAGGGGTTGGTGGGAGGAGCAGCTGCCCTGGGCGGGGTGTGGGAGGGGGCATCATGTTGCCAGCAGCAGCATGCAGAAGAATCTGTGCACAGAATTCTCAGGCTATCACACCACTCTATGATCCAATCTGTTGTTGCAACAGCCTGTCCAAAAACGGGGCTGAGGAAGCGCCAACTATTGCCTGCTTCCTCTCTACAGCGGCAGCTACGTCCCTTCACAAACAGGAGAAGAATTCTCTCTCCCGGGCTTGATCTTCTATCAGTCTGGCCAGCTAGATCAGGGCTGCCTGTTATTTTACAGAGCTCCTCTACAGGTGGACGGAGCAGGAAGACAACAGAACACAGCAGCCCTGATCTTTGCTTCCCGCCCTGCAGACTTCACAGCTCACCCCAGCATGAAGATACATGTCAGACATGTCTTCTTCACCTGTGAGTCCCGACTACACTGCTTTCCAAACTACCTTGCTGTACCATAAACCTGCCCTGTACTTTGCAGAGAAAGAAAAGGTAACATTCCTTATATTTCAGGAGTATAGTGGGACTTTTAATGTGGTACATAGATGTATTCTGTAGAGGAGATCCAGTGCTCATCTAACTTCCCCCTAGCTGTCCCCCATTCTGAAAGTGGTTGTAAACCCTCTTTCACAAGATTGTCTAAACATATTACCCATAACACAGGCAGCTGATCGCTGCCTGTGTAACTGTACTCACCGATTTATTTCCTGTAAAAATAAAAAAAATAGATTTCAATGACGTCACCGCGCATGCGCAAATTACAGCGTCAAAACCGGCAAGTAATGCTTGCCGGTTTTTCATTCACTGTATTTCCGGAAATCAGTATGCGAGAACTTCCCCTCTGTCAGGCACAGAGGAGAAGTCTTGCGCTGTTTGCAACCATCAACGCTTCCTTGTACAACCCCTTGTGACTATAGAAGACGTCACAAAAGGGGTGTGAAAACAAACAGAAGCCGCAGAGACACATCAACCAATCAAAGGAAATTGGTATTGGTTGCCGCGGTAACCGCTATCCAGATCGAGACTTGGTTACAACGCTACGGCGCATGCGCGAGATTTATAACAGGGTCCTAGTAAGGGCGGAAGCAGTGTTGGTCATCTTACTTTAAAAAAGTAATTAGTTACAGTTACAAATGCCTTCTCCCAAAAAGTAATTGCGTTAGTAACTCAGTTACTACATTGAAAAAGTAATTAGTTACTCAGCAAAGTAACTGACTTTTTTTTTGAAGGCACATCAGGGCATGGGGCACATAGCACATCAGGGCATGGGGCACATAGCACATCAGGGCATGGGGCACATAGCACATCAGGGCTCATAGCACTTCAGGGCACATCAGGGCATGGGGCACATAGCACATCGGGGCACATAGCACATCAGGGCACATTGTTTACCAGCCATGCAGAGTAGCGCAGGAAGCGTGTGTAATAAGTTCTCTCTCATGTCACGGCACTGACAGCAGTCACGCTACTCCCCGGCGGCCCCTCCTCTCTTCTCGTCCATCCCAGATGATGTCACAAGCAAATGGGGATGGATGAGAAGAGAGGAGGGGCCGCGGGGAGCAGCGTGACTGCCGTCAGTGCCGTGACATGAGAGAGACCCGGTCATAGAGGAGAGGAGGAATTGCACTACTGCCATCTAGTGGCGGTAGATGTAATTGGGGTAACGCCGCCCAAGTAATGGTAACTGCGTTACCATGAGGGGAAGAGTAATCAGTTAGATTACTCGTTACCCTCTAAAGTAACTGCGTTACGTAACTTCGTTTATTCTAACTCAGTTACTTGCATCACTGGGCGGAAGTGACGTCAGAAAGGGAATCAGAGAACAGGAGTCATAATGGCGATTTCCATTCCCGGAAACACAGATAAAACAAACGATAGACAAAAAGGTAATTGCGTTTAAAAAAATAAAAATAAATGTCATAAGCATTGGAATAACCTGTAGTAACATAATAACTGAAAAAGAGGAAAAGTTGACAGGGGTTTACTTCCTCTTGAACTTACTCTGCTGGGTACAAAGAAAGCAAAGAATGGCCTGTCCTTATTAGCCCAGCCTCCTGTCAGTCTATTTAGCTCTTTCCTCATAGCCAACCACCAGTCATCGCCCGCCCCTCTACCACTTCAGTAAAATATGATATAGTGGTGATGAAGCACAGTGTCAATTTGCCCCGCCCCTTGCCGCTGGAAGGAACATATCTGAATGTGTAAGTTTCTTTCTTTCCTCTGTACTCTGCATGTGTGAACATGGCAGCGTCAGTTCTCATGATCTCCTTCCTGTTAGGGTGACCACATTTCCAAACTACCATTCAGGGACAACCTCCCTTCCCTAAAATCTGCTTGTGCTGTAACGAATCAGAGCACAGTGATTGGACACTAGTGATGAGCCGAACACCCCCGGGTTCGGTTCGCACCAGAACCCGCGAACGGACCGAAAGTTCGTACGAACATTAGAACCCTATTAAATACAATGGATACGAACGTTCGAATTCTAAAGTGCTAATTATAACGACTATTATGCATGTTATTGTCCTAAAAAGGGTTTGGGAACCCGGGTTCTGCACCAGGGGACATGTATCAATGCAAAAAGAAGTTTTAAAAACGGTTGTTTTTCGGGAGCAGTCATTTTAATGATGCATAAAGTGAAAAAAAAAAAGTCAAATATTCCTTTAAATATCGTACCTGGGGGGTGTCTAAAGTATGCCTGTGAAGTGCCACGTGTTTCCCGTGTTTAGAACTGTCCCTGCACAAAATGACACTTCTAAAGGAAAAAAAAGCCATTTAAAACTGCTTGCGGCTTTAATGTAATGTCTGGTCCCGGTAATATGGATGAAAATCTTTAAGAAAAATGGCATAGCTACCCCATGACCCCCCCCCCCCCTACCCCAGCCCATTACCAGCCCCTTTGGGTCTTGTATGGATATTAAGGGGAACCCCGCACATAAAATAAAAAAGGCCCTATATAATCTGAACAGCCGTATACAGGCGGTGCATACAAGACAGGGACTGTAGGTTTGTTCTTATGTAGAATCTGTTTGTAATTTTGAACAGGTACATTGTTTAAGTGTAGCTCCAGCCCAAAAATCTATTTTTAAACTTTTTGGAAAACATAGGTAAGGGTTATCACCCCTGTAACATTTGTTTTGCTGTCTGTGCCCCTGTTCAGAACATTTCACCTCACTTTCCGTCCCAATGACAACTGTTTTTAAAATGTGGTGTTTTTCTTGAAACAAGGATTGCTGATAAAGCATCAGTACAGAGGAGACACCTTTCTCCCATATTAATTCTTACAGGAGAGAATTTTCCTTCCAAGGGGTAGATTTCCTCTCACTTCCTGTTGTCTTCTTGCGTTTGCAAGTAGGAGTCGTTTGTAAGTTGGATGTTTGAAAGTAGGGACCTGCCGTATATACTCTGCAGAAATAGGCCCCTTAGTTGTTGGTGTTGGCACAACACTGTAAGCACTCACAGTTACTCTTGGTTGGTGCTGGAACGCCCTGCTGTCAACTATTATATCAGGAATTTTAATTACATATAATTGTTGAACAGTGGTAGTAAAAATTGGGCCTTTGATGGTGGTGCTGGTGCCACAACACTGTAAGCCCTGACAGTTACTCTTGGTGGGTGCAGCAATGGGCCCTGCTGTGAATTATTAGATCAAGAATTGTAATTGCATGCCCCTGTTGAACAGGGGCTGAAAAATTGGGCCTTTCGTGGTGGTGGTGGTGGTGGTGGTGTTGCCACAACACTGTAAGCCCTCAGAGTTACTCTTGGTGGGTGCAGCAATGGGCCCTGCTGTGAATTATTAGATCAAGAATTGTAATTGCATGCCCCTGTTGAACAGGGGCTGAAAAATTGGGCCTTTCGTGGTGGTGGTGGTGGTGTTGCCACAACACTGTAAGCCCTCAGAGTTACTCTTGGTGGGTGCAGGAATGGGCCCTGCTGTGAATTATTAGATCAAAAATTGTAATTACACGCCCCTGTTAAACAGGGGCTGAAAAATTGGGCCTTAGGCACTGGTGCCACAACACTCCAACCCCTCACAGATACTGTACTTGGAGCACAGCAATGAGCCCTATGGCAAATTATTGCTAAAAAAATTGTAATTACACGCCCCTGTAAAACAGGGGCTGAAAAATTGGGCCTTAGCCACTGGTGGCGGCACCCATAAACAAAAATGATCTTCCAAGCTATCATCATCAATCGTATCATTGAGGACTCGGAGGAGGAGGATAGCCAGTCAACATAACAGCACAGGCACTCAGCATCAGCATCAGTCTTGAAGGGATGTGACATGTTAAAATCAATTAGTCTGTTATATCAGCATCAGGTGTGTGGTAGCTGGTGGTGATCCAAGACTGGTTCATCTTGATGAAAGTCAGTCGATCAACCGAGTCGGTGGACAGGCGCACCCTGTGATCCGTGACAAATCCTCCAGCAGCACTGAATGTGCGTTCCGAAAGAACGCTGGATGCAGGACAGGCCAGTAGCTCAATTGCATACTGTGCAAGCTCTGGCCAGTGATCCATCCTCAAGACCCAGTAAGCCAGAGGATTTTCGGTGGGGAAGGTGTCCAAGTCTGACCTTGCCCCTAGATATTCCTGCACCATGTTTATCAGACGCTGGCGATGGTGGCTGGAACCGATCATACTTTGGGGCTGCGGACTAAAGAATTGTCTGAACGCATCGGTCAGACTGCCACCTTCCCCACCGCTCCTTCTTTGACTGGCCGAAGCCTCAGCAACTCGTTGTCCAGGACCAGGAGTTTGTAACCTCCCAGTCTCTGGGAACGCGTTGCACAGACCTTTCTGCAAGGCCTCCCGGAGTTGTCTCATCCTCTGCTCCCTCTGCGACGGTAACATAAGGTCCGCAACCTTACCCTTGTAGCGTGGATCAAGGAGAGTGGCCAGCCAGTAATGGTCCCTCTCCTTGATCCGAAGAATACGAGGATCCTTCCGCAGACTTTGCAGGATCAGGGAGGCCATGCAGCGTAGGTTTGCTGAGGCATTCGCTCCGGAGTCCTCTGGGTCACTAAGGACGACATGATCCGCAGCCACCTCCTCCCAGCCACGTACAAGTCCACTGGTTTCTTGGGACTGTAAATCATCCCTAAAAGACTGCTGCTGATGATGCTGAGTGCCAGCCTCCACCTCCATGCTGACACAATCCTCCTCCTCCTCCTCCTCTTCCTGTGCGATGGGTGGGACAGAAGGAACACTGTCTGGGTAAAGGGGGCCTTGAGAGGCAAGGAAGTCCTCCTCTTCCTGCCTCTGTTCTGCCTCAAGTGCCCTGTCCATTATTCCACGCAGCGTATGCTCCAACAGGTGGACAAGAGGTACAGTGTCACTGATGCATGCACTGTCACTGCTCACCATCCTCGTGGCCTCCTCAAATGGTGCCAGGACAGTGCATGCATCCCTGATCATGCCCCACTGGCGTGGAGAAAAAAAAACAAGCTCCCCTGACCCTGTCCTGGTGCCGTAGTCGCACAGGTACTCATTGATGGCCCTCTGCTGCGTGTGCAGCCGCTGCAGCATGGCCAACGTTGAGTTCCACCTGGTGGGCATGTCACATATAAGGCGGTTCTTGGGCAGGTTCAACTCCTTTTGCAGCTCAGCCAGGCGAGCACTGGCATTATAAGATCTGCGGAAATGCACACAGACTTTCCTGGCCTGCCTCAGGACATCCTGTAAGCCCGGGTACCTGCCCAAGAACCGCTGCACCACCAGGTTAAGGACGTGAGCCACACAGGGCACATGGGTCAGTTGTCCCTGTTGGAGGGCGGAGAGGAGGTTGGTGCCATTGTCGCAAACCACCATTCCTGGCTTAAGCTGGCGTGGCGTCAACCACCTCTCGGCCTGGCCCTGCAGAGCAGACAGGACCTCTGCCCCAGTGTGGCTTCTGTCCCCCAAACACACCAGCGCAAGCACGGCATGGCATCTTTTTGCCTGCGTACTTGCGTAGCCCCTTGAACGGCTACGGAGCACCGCTGGTTCAGAGGACAAACCACAGGAAGAGGCCATGGAGGAAGAAGAAGAGGAGGGGGTGGAGGAGAGAGGTGTGTCACAACCAGTAGTAGCATTTTGGAGGCGTGGCGGTGGAACAACCTCCAACACTACTGCACCTTGTCCTGCATCCTTCCCAGCTGCCAAAAGAGTGACCCAATGGGCCGTGAAAGAAAGGTAACGTCCCTGTCCATGCCTGCTGGACCATGAGTCAGCGGTAATATGCACCTTACCGCTGACCGCCCTGTCCAGCGAGGCCAAGACATTGCCTTCCACATGCCGGTAGAGAGCCGGAATAGCCTTCCGTGAGAAAAAGTGGCGTTTGGGAACCTGCCACTGAGGAACCGCACATTGCACAAACTCACGGAAGGGGGCCGAGTCTACCAGCTGAAAAGGCAGCAGTTGAAGCGCTAGCAATTTAGCCAAGCTAGCATTCAACCGCTGGGCATGTGGATGGCTGGGAGTGAACTTCTTTCGACGGTCCAGCAGCTGGGGCAGGGAAATTTGCCTGCTAGAATCGGACGTCGGTGTACTGCTAGCAGAGTGGCCGCAAGTACTTGGCTGTGACACACCTAATTCTACACCTTCATTCCTCTCAGTGCATGTTTCAGAGAGGACTGAAGTTATAGTGGGGTTGGAGATCCCAGCTGATGCGGTGCAAGGAGAGGTCCGCTTTGTTCTTTGGTGTGGGTCTTTGAGGTAGGCTTGCCAACGAGCTGCATGGCAGGTCAACATATGTCTGGTCAGGCATGTGGTACCCAAGCGGCTGATGTTTTGGCCACGCGATATACGCTTGAGACATATGTTGCAAACAGCAGCTGTGCGATCTGATGCACTAGCCTCAAAAAAGGCCCACACCAAAGAACTTTTTGAATGACGGGCAGAGGCAGCGCCCTGCACAGGCGGAGCTCTGCGGTGTGATTCCGTCGGTGTACTGCCCTTACGCTGGCCACCAAAGGGCATCTTGCCTCGTTGGAGATGTGCCTCCTCCTCATCCTCCTCCTCCTCCTCTCTCCTATTAGGCACCCACGTGGAGTCAGTGACCTCATCATCCCCTCCCTCCTCATCACTGGAGCCAATCTGGAAGTATGCTGCAGCTGCTGGAACATGACTGCCAGATTGGTGTCCTTCTTGAGCATCCCCTCTGTCTGCTCTCACGCTACTAGCTTCCTGTAGCTGGGTTTCATCATCAGACCCTTCGAAACGCTGGGCATCCTCCTGGAGCATGTACCCAACACTGTGCTCAAACAGTTCGGGGGACTCCTCAGGAGGAGGACATGGTGGGTCTAGGGAAGGAGTGACTGATGATGAGTCTGACATTGATACCAGGGAAGAGGACGCTTTGGCAGCTGCTTTGCCAGTACCCTGAGCCTGGGTGAGAGAGGATGAGGAGGAGGAGGAGGGCTTGGTCATCCACTCTACCAAGTCTTCGGCATGATGTGGCTCAACATGTCCAGCTGCCGAAAAGAAGGACAAGCGTGTCCCATGGCCATGTGCTGATGACAATGCACCGCGTCCACGACCAGCACTGTTGCCCCCAGACACAGAGCCTGCTTGCCCTCTTTTATTGCCTCCTGACTGTCTGCCTCTCCTTGTTTGCCTTCCAGACATTCTAATAGATGGCCTGCAGGGAGATGGGAAAAAAGCAATAAGGGCTACCTTCAGGTGTCCTTCTCTGTCCCTTTACTTAAGGATTTCTAAATATGGTTGAGGATGATTGCTTTTGCACAGAATAGCACAACGACAATTTCCCTGACTGTCCAAAAAACAAGGATTTCAAAGATGGTTGATGAGGAATGCCCTCACTGTCCTTCCCTGTCCCTAGAAACAAGGATTATCACAGTGAAAGAAACTGACACTCTTCCTACCTATAGTTTTCTGTCCCTAGAAAAAATGTTTTTTTAAAGCACACTATAGCACAAGGAGAATTTCCCTCACTGTCCTTCCCTGTCCCTAGAAACAAGGATTATCACAGTGAAAGAAACTGACACTCTTCCTACTGTGAGGGGGTTAGCTCGGCAGTGGGTGTGTGTGACCCCCGGGATGGGCTCCCCACACAAAAACAGGCCCAGCAAACGGAGGTTGTGGTTTTCAAAATCAAAAAGGTGCGGTTTATTTTCTATTTACAGTGACAAAACACAGCAAAGCAAAAGAAACATAAACAAAATAAATCCTGGTCAACTTGACCTCTGACTAAACATACAGGTTTCCTAACTAACAACTGGGATCAGCCTAGTGCTGTCCTAGTCCCTAAGTCCCTGGTTTTAAATGTCCAAGCAAATAGCCACACAGGCTTTGTCTCACCGCACAGGGGTTCACTCTCCCTAGACAGTCCACACAGGTCTGGGTCCAGGCATGAGCTAACATCTAATGAAGCTGGGAGTTCTTATAGAGGCCTAAATGAGCTGACAAGCTTCAGCTGGTCTCATCAACTCCCTGTCTGCACGACGCCCCACACTCTCCCTAGAGGTATGAGTCATCCATTAGCCCACTAGCCTTAGCTGGGCTTATACAACTCTCCACCTAGTTGTATAAGTCGGCGTAAAGCCTGAATCTGGGCGAAATATATCTACCCCCCTGGATGCAACCAGGTGACTTTACCTTCCTGCTGTCACATACCCCCCCCTCTTGTTTTAACCTCGGGGTTGGATAACCAGCAATCAGGCATTCATGTACTCGAGACAAAGCATCCACATTCCCCATTTGAACGCCAGGGCGATGCTTTACTGTGAAGTTGAATTCCTGGAGGGCCAGGAACCACCTATTCACTCTTCTATTTGTTTCCTTGTTTTGAGCCATCCACTTTAACGGAGCGTGATCCGTAACCATGTCAAAGTGCCTACCTAGCAGGTAGTACCGAAGGGAATCTAGAGCCCACTTCACCGCTAAACACTCCTTTTCAACGGTGGCGTAATTTACCTCATGGGACTTCAACTTCCTGCTGAGGTAAATGACTGGGTGCTCTTCCCCGTTCCAGACCTGGGACAATACTGCTCCTAACCCCACATCTGACGCATCACTTTGTACGACAAAGTCTTTAGAGAAGTCGGGTGAGTACAACACTGGCTGGCTACATAAGGCTTGTTTCAAGAATTGGAATGCTGCCTCAGCCTCGGGGGTCCATTTAATCATGACCGACCCTTTCCCCTTCGTCAGGTTGGTTAGGGGCACAGCCTTAGAAGCAAAGTGGGGAATGAATCGCCGATAATACCCAGCGATTCCCAGAAAGGCTCGTACCTGCTTCTTGCTGTTGGGACGTGGCCAACTCTGGATGGCCTCGACTTTGTTGAGTTGGGGTTTTATTACTCCCCTCCCAATGGTGTACCCAAGATATTTGGCCTCCTCCTGCCCAATGGTACACTTCTTGGGGTTAGCCGTAAACCCCGCTTCCCGAACAGAGTCCAGGACTGCTTGCACTTTTGGCAGATGTGAGGCCCAATCTGTGCTATGGACAATTACGTCATCCAGGTAAGCCGCAGCATACTTCCGATGGGGCCTCAGCATCTGGTCCATTTTCCGCTGGAATGTGGCCGGCGCATTCTGTAACCCGAACGGCATTCTTTTATATTGGAACACCCCGTCTGGGGTTACAAATGCGGTTTTCTCTTTGGCCGACTTGGCCAGGGGGATTTGCCAATACCCTTTTGTGAGGTCAAGAGTCGTCATGTATCGGGCTGTTCCCAGCCGGTCGATCAACTCATCTATACGTGGCATGGGGTAGGTGTCAAATTTTGTAACTTTGTTCAACTGACGAAAATCGTTACAAAATCGCCAGCTCCCATCCGGTTTAGGCACCAACACAATGGGACTAGACCAATCACTTTGGGACTCCTCTATCACCCCTAAGTTCAGCATTTTCTGTACTTCCTCCCGTATTGCCTCCCGTCGGGCCTCTGGGATCCGATAGGGTTTTAACTTCACCCTTTCACCGGGCGGGGTAATGATGTCATGCTCTACCCCAGATGTTTGTCCCGGCAGCTCAGAGAATACCTCCTTGTTGCGAAGCACAAACTCCTTAACCTCCTGTTGTTGGGGTTGTGACAAGGTGGCTGCTATTCCAACCTCAGGAATGATGCAACCAGTTTGAGCTGGTGACCAAGTGTCTGCGACTAGGGACTCTCTATCCCTCCAGGCTTTCAACAGATTAACGTGATAGATCTGTTCGGGCTTTCGCCTTCCTGGTTGTCTGACCTTGTAATTCACTTCGCTCACTTTTTCCATTATCTCATAGGGGCCTTGCCATTTGGCAAGGAATTTACTTTCAACCGTAGGGACAAGTACCAGTATCCTATCCCCCGGGGAAAAGGTACGGGTCTTGGCTCCACGGTTGTACACTCTCTGCTGTGCTAACTGCGCTTGGGCCAAATGTTCCTTCACGATGGGCATTACCTGTGCAATTCGGTCTTGCATCAGGGCGACATGCTCAATCACACTCCTGTGGGGAGAACTCTCACTTTCCCAAGTTTCCTTGGCAATATCCAACAGCCCTCTTGGGTGTCTCCCATACAGTAACTCAAAGGGGGAGAATCCCGTAGAGGATTGGGGCACCTCCCTAATAGCAAACATCAGATAAGGAAGTAGACAGTCCCAATCCTTTCCATCTCTATCCACCACTTTCTTCAACATTTGTTTTAGGGTTTTGTTGAATCTTTCAACCAGCCCATCGGTTTGGGGGTGATACACAGATGTACGTAATTGCGTCACTTTGAACAATTTACACAGCTCCTTCATAACCCGGGACATAAAGGGTGTACCTTGGTCCGTAAGCAGTTCTTTACAAATACCCACCCGGCTAAACACAAGAGATAGCTCTTTGGCTATGGTTTTGGCCGAGGTATTTCGGAGAGGGATCGCTTCTGGATAACGGGTGGCATAGTCCATTATAACTAATATGTACTGGTGCCCCCTAGCGGACTTGATTATAGGACCTACCAAATCCATGGCGATCCTCTCAAACGGGACCTCAATGATGGGTAGAGGGACCAGCGGGCTACGGAAATGTGGCATCGGGGCCGACCTCTGACACACAGGGCAGGAGGAACAATAATTTTCTATGTCCTTCATCACCCCCGGCCAATAGAATCTCTGTAATACCCTCTCTCGGGTTTTCTCTGTCCCCAGATGACCTCCAAGAATGTGCCCATGGGCCAACTCCAACACCAACTTCCTGTAAGGTTTGGGCACCACAAGCTGCTCAACGGTTTCTTCTGCCCTTTTTGCCACCCGATACAGTAGGTCCTTCTCTACGCTGAAGTATGGGTAAGTGCAGGTATTATCTGGGTTCACTAACTCGCCATCTATTTTCACTACGTTTTCCCGTGCCTTTATTAGGGCGGGGTCTTTCAACTGTTCTGTGGCAAAGTTTTCCCTGTGAACCTCAAGATCAGAAAACTCCACAGACGGTAGGTTTTCGTCTGAGGAGGTGGGCTCCTCTCCAGTTTCTTGAGTCTCCCCTGCCAATACTGATAAGGGAAATTCCGGAGAGTCCTCACCACTCTCAGGGGAGTTCTGGCTATCACATTCCTGGTACATAGGGGCACCAGTGGGGGGCTCAGGATCATCCCACAGTTCCCAGAACTTCGGAAAATCCCTTCCCACAATGGCGTCATGCGGTAACTGAGATACTAAGCCCACTGGATGAGAGAGGGTACCTTTGGGGGTCTCGAAACACACTGTAGTCACTGGATACTCTCGGGTGTCCCCATGCACACAAATAACAGCTACCTTGCTATTCCCAGAGACCTCTGTTTTAACTAACTCAGCCTTTATCAGGGTCACAAGGCTACCTGAATCCAGCAATACCACAACATTTCTACCATTAACACACATTTTGCATAAATGTTTCTCAGTTCCTCGAATGGCAGTGCATGCGACTGTCGCACACAGCGACTGACGTCTGCCCGTCAGAAAGTCACACTGCATGGGTTCCTCCACAACCGGGCAATTGGCTGCAATATGTCCCGCTTGCCGGCAGCGGTAGCAAACGATCCTTCTTGCCGCCTCTTGAGCCGCTGATTTCCCAGGCTGTTCTCGCCAAACTTGGGGTAGAGCTCCCACCCTCTCACTCTCTCCACCCTCACCCCTTGGAATCCTCTTATCCGCCCCTGGGGATGGTCTGGTCTTAGGGTGGAAAGTCCGAGTGTCTCTGGAAGAGGCCGTCAGGTTCTCTGTAGCCAAGTATTTCTCCACACGATCCACAAGACCATCGGCCGTCTCTGGGTCTCCATGGCTTACCCACTTTTGGATGGCAGTAGGAAGAGCTCTCAAAAACCGATCCATTACAACACGTTCCACAATCTTTGGTGCGGACAAAGTCTCTGGCTGTAGCCACTTTCTGCTCAGGTGAATGAGATCATACATTTGAGACCTGGGGGGTTTTCCAAGCTGGAAAGTCCAGTTATGCACACGCTGAGCCCGGACAGCCTGGGTGACACCCAGCCTTGCCAAAATTTCAGCTTTTAGCATCACATAGTCTTTTGCTTGGTTAGGCTCTAGGTCATAGTAAGCTTTCTGCGATTCACCAGTTAACAGAGGAGCCACCAGTCCAGCCCACTGCTCCTCAGGCCACTTTTCTCTTTCAGCGGTCCTTTCAAATGTGGTCAAAAATACCTCTGGATCATCCTCTCCAGTCATTTTTGTCAATAAACGACTCACCCCAAAGGACGCGGTATTAGTGGGACGGCTTTCCTCACTGGTCTGCGGACGTTGCTGCATTACTGCTTCCATCTGTTGTTGTAGTCTCTGCTCTTGCTTCTGCAACAGGTCTATGAAGCGGGCCTCAGATTGCTGCTGGGCTTGTTGCTGAGCCTCCAGACTCTGTTGCAAAGTTGCGTTTGTCTGCTGCTGGGCTGCAAGGCTCTGTTGATGAGCTTGCTGCTGGGCTGCGAAGTTCTGTTGTTGAGCTGCAAGGCTCTGTTGATGAGCTGCAAGGCTCTTTTGCAAACCTGCATTTGTCTGCTGTTGATTGGCATTTGCTAGAGCCAGCTGCTTCAGTATCTCCTCCATGCTGGCTTAAAAAAAAACTGCCACTGGTTCTCCACCAACTGTGAGGGGGTTAGCTCGGCAGCGGGTGTGTGTGACCCCCGGGATGGGCTCCCCACACAAAAACAGGCCCAGCAAACGGAGGTTGTGGTTTTCAAAATCAAAAAGGTGCGGTTTATTTTCTATTTACAGTGACAAAACACAGCAAAGCAAAAGAAACATAAACAAAATAAATCCTGGTCAACTTGACCTCTGACTAAACATACAGGTTTCCTAACTAACAACTGGGATCAGCCTAGTGCTGTCCTAGTCCCTAAGTCCCTGGTTTTAAATGTCCAAGCAAATAGCCACACAGGCTTTGTCTCACCGCACAGGGGTTCACTCTCCCTAGACAGTCCACACAGGTCTGGGTCCAGGCATGAGCTAACATCTAATGAAGCTGGGAGTTCTTATAGAGGCCTAAATGAGCTGACAAGCTTCAGCTGGTCTCATCAACTCCCTGTCTGCACGACGCCCCACACTCTCCCTAGAGGTATGAGTCATCCATGAGCCCACTAGCCTTAGCTGGGCTTATACAACTCTCCACCTAGTTGTATAAGTCGGCGTAAAGCCTGAATCTGGGCGAAATATATCTACCCCCCTGGATGCAACCAGGTGACTTTACCTTCCTGCTGTCACACTACCTATAGTTTTCTGTCCCTAGAAAAAATGTTTTTTTTAAAGCACACTATAGCACAAGGAGAATTTCCCTCACTGTCCTTCCCTGTCCCTAGAAACAAGGATTATCACAGTGAAAGAAACTGACACTCTTCCTACCTATAGTTTTCTGTCCCTAGAAAAAATGTTTTTTTAAAGCACACTATAGCACAAGGAGAATTTCCCTCACTGTCCTTCCCTGTCCCTAGAAACAAGGATTATCACAGTGAAAGAAACTGACACTCTTCCTACTGTGACAGCAGGAAGGTAAAGTCACCTGGTTGCATCCAGGGGGGTAGATATATTTCGCCCAGATTCAGGCTTTACGCCGACTTATACAACTAGGTGGAGAGTTGTATAAGGCTAGTGGGCTCATGGATGACTCATACCTCTAGGGAGAGTGTGGGGCGTCGTACAGACAGGGAGTTGATGAGACCAGCTGAAGCTTGTCAGCTCATTTAGGCCTCTATAAGAACTCCCAGCTTCATTAGATGTTAGCTCATGCCTGGAACCAGACCTGTGTGGACTGTCTAGGGAGAGTGAACCCCTGTGCGGTGAGGCAAAGCCTGTGTGGCTATTTGCTTGGACATTTAAAACCAGGGACTTAGGGACTAGGACAGCACTAGGCTGATCCCAGTTGTTAGTTAGGAAACCTGTATGTTTAGTCAGAGGTCAAGTTGACCAGGATTTATTTTGTTTATGTTTCTTTTGCTTTGCTGTGTTTTGTCACTGTAAATAGAAAATAAACCGCACCTTTTTGATTTTGAAAACCACAACCACCGTTTGCTGGGCCTGTTTTTGTGTGGGGAGCCCATCTCGGGGGTCACACACACCCGCTGCCGAGCTAACCCCCTCACAGTTGGTGGAGAACCAGTGGCAGTTTTTTTTTAAGCCAGCATGGAGGAGATACTGAAGCAGCTGGCTCTAGCAAATGCCAATCAACAGCAGACAAATGCAGGTTTGCAAAAGAGCCTTGCAGCTCAACAACAGAACTTCGCAGCCCAGCAGCAAGCTCATCAACAGAGCCTTGCAGCCCAGCAGCAAGCTCATCAACAGAGCCTTGCAGCCCAGCAGCAGACAAACGCAACTTTGCAACAGAGTCTGGAGGCTCAGCAACAAGCCCAGCAGCAATCTGAGGCCCGCTTCATAGACCTGTTACAGAAGCAAGAGCAGAGACTACAACAACAGATGGAAGCAGCAATGCAGCAACGTCCGCAGACCAGTGAGGAAAGCCGTCCCACTAATACCGCGTCCTTTGGGGTGAGTCGTTTATTGACAAAAATGACTGGAGAGGATGATCCAGAGGTATTTTTGACCACATTTGAAAGGACCGCTGAAAGAGAAAAGTGGCCTGAGGAGCAGTGGGCTGGACTGGTGGCTCCTCTGTTAACTGGTGAATCGCAGAAAGCTTACTATGACCTAGAGCCTAACCAAGCAAAAGACTATGCGATGATAAAAGCTGAAATATTGGCAAGGCTGGGTGTCACCCAGGCTGTCCGGGCTCAGCGTGTGCATAACTGGACTTTCCAGCTTGGAAAACCCCCCAGGTCTCAAATGTATGATCTCATTCACCTGAGCAGAAAGTGGCTACAGCCAGAGACTTTGTCCGCACCAAAGATTGTGGAACGTGTTGTAATGGATCGGTTTTTGAGAGCTCTTCCTACTGCCATCCAAAAGTGGGTAAGCCATGGAGACCCAGAGACGGCCGATGGTCTTGTGGATCGTGTGGAGAAATACTTGGCTACAGAGAACCTGACGGCCTCTTCCAGAGACACTCGGACTTTCCACCCTAAGACCAGACCATCCCCAGGGGCGGATAAGAGGATTCCAAGGGGTGAGGGTGGAGAGAGTGAGAGGGTGGGAGCTCTACCCCAAGTTTGGCGAGAACAGCCTGGGAAATCAGCGGCTCAAGAGGCCGCAAGAAGGATCGTTTGCTACCGCTGCCGGCAAGCGGGACATATTGCAGCCAATTGCCCGGTTGTGGAGGAACCCATGCAGTGTGACTTTCTGACGGGCAGACGTCAGTCGCTGTGTGCGACAGTCGCATGCACTGCCATTCGAGGAACTGAGAAACATTTATGCAAAATGTGTGTTAATGGTAGAAATGTTGTGGTATTGCTGGATTCAGGTAGCCTTGTGACCCTGATAAAGGCTGAGTTAGTTAAAACAGAGGTCTCTGGGAATAGCAAGGTAGCTGTTATTTGTGTGCATGGGGACACCCGAGAGTATCCAGTGACTACAGTGTGTTTCGAGACCCCCAAAGGTACCCTCTCTCATCCAGTGGGCTTAGTATCTCAGTTACCGCATGACGCCATTGTGGGAAGGGATTTTCCGAAGTTCTGGGAACTGTGGGATGATCCTGAGCCCCCCACTGGTGCCCCTATGTACCAGGAATGTGATAGCCAGAACTCCCCTGAGAGTGGTGAGGACTCTCCAGAATTTCCCTTATCAGTATTGGCAGGGGAGACTCAAGAAACTGGAGAGGAGCCCACCTCCTCAGACGAAAACCTACCGTCTGTGGAGTTTTCTGATCTTGAGGTTCACAGGGAAAACTTTGCCACAGAACAGTTGAAAGACCCCGCCCTAATAAAGGCACGGGAAAACGTAGTGAAAATAGATGGCGAGTTAGTGAACCCAGATAATACCTGCACTTACCCATACTTCAGCGTAGAGAAGGACCTACTGTATCGGGTGGCAAAAAGGGCAGAAGAAACCGTTGAGCAGCTTGTGGTGCCCAAACCTTACAGGAAGTTGGTGTTGGAGTTGGCCCATGGGCACATTCTTGGAGGTCATCTGGGGACAGAGAAAACCCGAGAGAGGGTATTACAGAGATTCTATTGGCCGGGGGTGATGAAGGACATAGAAAATTATTGTTCCTCCTGCCCTGTGTGTCAGAGGTCGGCCCCGATGCCACATTTCCGTAGCCCGCTGGTCCCTCTACCCATCATTGAGGTCCCGTTTGAGAGGATCGCCATGGATTTGGTAGGTCCTATAATCAAGTCCGCTAGGGGGCACCAGTACATATTAGTTATAATGGACTATGCCACCCGTTATCCAGAAGCGATCCCTCTCCGAAATACCTCGGCCAAAACCATAGCCAAAGAGCTATCTCTTGTGTTTAGCCGGGTGGGTATTTGTAAAGAACTGCTTACGGACCAAGGTACACCCTTTATGTCCCGGGTTATGAAGGAGCTGTGTAAATTGTTCAAAGTGACGCAATTACGTACATCTGTGTATCACCCCCAAACCGATGGGCTGGTTGAAAGGTTCAACAAAACCCTAAAACAAATGTTGAAGAAAGTGGTGGATAGAGATGGAAAGGATTGGGACTGTCTACTTCCTTATCTGATGTTTGCTATTAGGGAGGTGCCCCAATCCTCTACGGGATTCTCTCCCTTTGAGTTACTGTATGGGAGACACCCAAGAGGGCTGTTGGATATTGCCAAGGAAACTTGGGAAAGTGAGAGTTCTCCCCACAGGAGTGTGATTGAGCATGTCGCCCTGATGCAAGACCGAATTGCACAGGTAATGCCCATCGTGAAGGAACATTTGGCCCAAGCGCAGTTAGCACAGCAGAGAGTGTACAACCGTGGAGCCAAGACCCGTACCTTTTCCCCGGGGGATAGGATACTGGTACTTGTCCCTACGGTTGAAAGTAAATTCCTTGCCAAATGGCAAGGCCCCTACGAGATAATGGAAAAAGTGAGCGAAGTGAATTACAAGGTCAGACAACCAGGAAGGCGAAAGCCCGAACAGATCTATCACGTTAATCTGTTGAAAGCCTGGAGGGATAGAGAGTCCCTAGTCGCAGACACTTGGTCACCAGCTCAAACTGGTTGCGTGATTCCGGAGGTTGGAATAGCAGCCACCTTGTCACAACCCCAACAACAGGAGGTTAAGGAGTTTGTGCTTCGCAACAAGGAGGTATTCTCTGAGCTGCCGGGACAAACATCTGGGGTAGAGCATGACATCATTACCCCGCCCGGTGAAAGGGTGAAGTTAAAACCCTATCGGATCCCAGAGGCCCGACGGGAGGCAATACGGGAGGAAGTACAGAAAATGCTGAACTTAGGGGTGATAGAGGAGTCCCAAAGTGATTGGTCTAGTCCCATTGTGTTGGTGCCTAAACCGGATGGGAGCTGGCGATTTTGTAACGATTTTCGACAGTTGAACAAAGTTACAAAATTTGACACCTACCCCATGCCACGTATAGATGAGTTGATCGACCGGCTGGGAACAGCCCGATACATGACGACTCTTGACCTCACAAAAGGGTATTGGCAAATCCCCCTGGCCAAGTCGGCCAAAGAGAAAACCGCATTTGTAACCCCAGACGGGGCGTTCCAATATAAAAGAATGCCGTTCGGGTTACAGAATGCGCCGGCCACATTCCAGCGGAAAATGGACCAGATGCTGAGGCCCCATCGGAAGTATGCTGCGGCTTACCTGGATGACATAATTGTCCATAGCACAGATTGGGCCTCACATCTGCCAAAAGTGCAAGCAGTCCTGGACTCTGTTCGGGAAGCGGGGTTTACGGCTAACCCCAAGAAGTGTACCATTGGGCAGGAGGAGGCCAAATATCTTGGGTACACCATTGGGAGGGGAGTAATAAAACCCCAACTCAACAAAGTCGAGGCCATCCAGAGTTGGCCACGTCCCAACAGCAAGAAGCAGGTACGAGCCTTTCTGGGAATCGCTGGGTATTATCGGCGATTCATTCCCCACTTTGCTTCTAAGGCTGTGCCCCTAACCAACCTGACGAAGGGGAAAGGGTCGGTCATGATTAAATGGACCCCCGAGGCTGAGGCAGCATTCCAATTCTTGAAACAAGCCTTATGTAGCCAGCCAGTGTTGTACTCACCCGACTTCTCTAAAGACTTTGTCGTACAAAGTGATGCGTCAGATGTGGGGTTAGGAGCAGTATTGTCCCAGGTCTGGAACGGGGAAGAGCACCCAGTCATTTACCTCAGCAGGAAGTTGAAGTCCCATGAGGTAAATTACGCCACCGTTGAAAAGGAGTGTTTAGCGGTGAAGTGGGCTCTAGATTCCCTTCGGTACTACGTGCTAGGTAGGCACTTTGACATGGTTACAGATCACGCTCCGTTAAAGTGGATGGCTCAAAACAAAGAAACAAATAGAAGAGTGAATAGGTGGTTCCTGGCCCTCCAGGAATTCAACTTCACAGTAAAGCATCGCCCTGGCGTTCAAATGGGGAATGTGGATGCTTTGTCTCGAGTACATGAATGCCTGATTGCTGGTGTTCCAACCCCGAGGTTAAAACAAGAGGGGGGGGTATGTGACAGCAGGAAGGTAAAGTCACCTGGTTGCATCCAGGGGGGTAGATATATTTCGCCCAGATTCAGGCTTTACGCCGACTTATACAACTAGGTGGAGAGTTGTATAAGGCTAGTGGGCTCATGGATGACTCATACCTCTAGGGAGAGTGTGGGGCGTCGTACAGACAGGGAGTTGATGAGACCAGCTGAAGCTTGTCAGCTCATTTAGGCCTCTATAAGAACTCCCAGCTTCATTAGATGTTAGCTCATGCCTGGAACCAGACCTGTGTGGACTGTCTAGGGAGAGTGAACCCCTGTGCGGTGAGGCAAAGCCTGTGTGGCTATTTGCTTGGACATTTAAAACCAGGGACTTAGGGACTAGGACAGCACTAGGCTGATCCCAGTTGTTAGTTAGGAAACCTGTATGTTTAGTCAGAGGTCAAGTTGACCAGGATTTATTTTGTTTATGTTTCTTTTGCTTTGCTGTGTTTTGTCACTGTAAATAGAAAATAAACCGCACCTTTTTGATTTTGAAAACCACAACCACCGTTTGCTGGGCCTGTTTTTGTGTGGGGAGCCCATCTCGGGGGTCACACACACCCGCTGCCGAGCTAACCCCCTCACACTACCTATAGTTTTCTGTCCCTAGAAAAAATGTTTTTTTAAAGCACACTATAGCACAAGGAGAATTTCCCTCACTGTCCTTCCCTGTCCCTAGAAACAAGGATTATCACAGTGAAAGAAACTGACACTCTTCCTACCTATAGTTTTCTGTCCCTAGAAAAAATGTTTTTTTAAAGCACACTATAGCACAAGGAGAATTTCCCTCACTGTCCTTCCCTGTCCCTAGAAACAAGGATTATCACAGTGAAAGAAACTGACACTCTTCCTACCTATAGTTTTCTGTCCCTAGAAAAAATGTTTTTTTAAAGCACACTATAGCACAAGGAGAATTTCCCTCACTGTCCTTCCCTGTCCCTACAAACAAGGATTATCACAGTGAAAGAAACTGACACTCTTCCTACCTATAGTTTTCTGTCCCTAGAAAAAATGTTTTTTTAAAGCACACTATAGCACAAGGAGAATTTCCCTCACTGTCCTTCCCTGTCCCTAGAAACAAGGATTATCACAGTGAAAGAAACTGACACTCTTCCTACCTATAGTTTTCTGTCCCTAGAAAAAATGTTTTTTTAAAGCACACTATAGCACAAGGAGAATTTCCCTCACTGTCCTTCCCTGTCCCTAGAAACAAGGATTATCACAGTGAAAGAAACTGACACTCTTCCTACCTATAGTTTTCTGTCCCTAGAAAAAATGTTTTTTTAAAGCACACTATAGCACAAGGAGAATTTCCCTCACTGTCCTTCCCTGTCCCTAGAAACAAGGATTATCACAGTGAAAGAAACTGACACTCTTCCTACCTATAGTTTTCTGTCCCTAGAAAAAATGTTTTTTTAAAGCACACTATAGCACAAGGAGAATTTCCCTCACTGTCCTTCCCTGTCCCTAGAAACAAGGATTATCACAGTGAAAGAAACTGACACTCTTCCTACCTATAGTTTTCTGTCCCTAGAAAAAAATGTTTTTTTAAAGCACACTATAGCACAAGGAGAATTTCCCTCACTGTCCTTCCCTGTCCCTAGAAACAAGGATTATCACAGTGAAAGAAACTGACACTCTTCCTACCTATAGTTTTCTGTCCCTAGAAAAAATGTTTTTTTAAAGCACACTATAGCACAAGGAGAATTTCCCTCACTGTCCTTCCCTGTCCCTAGAAACAAGGATTATCACAGTGAAAGAAACTGACACTCTTCCTACCTATAGTTTTCTGTCCCTAGAAAAAATGTTTTTTTAAAGCACACTATAGCACAAGGAGAATTTCCCTCACTGTCCTTCCCTGTCCCTACAAACAAGGATTATCACAGTGAAAGAAACTGACACTCTTCCTACCTATAGTTTTCTGTCCCTAGAAAAAATGTTTTTTTAAAGCACTCTATAGCACAAGGAGAATTTCCCTCACTGTCCTTCCCTGTCCCTAGAAACAAGGATTATCACAGTGAAAGAAACTGACACTCTTCCTACCTATAGTTTTCTGTCCCTAGAAAAAATGTTTTTTTAAAGCACACTATAGCACAAGGAGAATTTCCCTCACTGTCCTTCCCTGTCCCTAGAAACAAGGATTCGCACAGTAAAACACACTGACACTCTCCCTACCTATCCTTCTCTTTCCCTAAACTAAAGGAATCCAGGTTAAGCAAGAAAAAATAAATGTCACTGTCCCTGCCTATGCTTCTCTTTCCCTGCTCCGGAACACACTACACTAGGCCGCCGTGCTGGCGGCCTTTTATAGTGTGGGGCGTGTACTAAACACCCTCAGCAATAATTGGCCACAGGCATCCTGCCTGTGGCCAATCATTGCTCTCCTCGCTGCCGGCGCTGTGATTGGCCAAGCATGCGGGGTCACAGTGCATGCTTGGCCAATCACAGCGCCTGGATGACACTGCGATGGCGTAGTGCATTGTGGGCCGTTCGCGTCACTCGAATTAGGCGCGAACGGCCCAAATCGTTCGATCTTCGTCGAACGATCGAACAGCCGATGTTCGAGTCGAACGTATGTTCGACTCGAACACCGAGCTCATCCCTATTAGACACAAGAGGTGGGATTTATGATTTCTCCAATCGCAAGCAGGGGGCGGGGATTGTGCTCCCCCAGGCATTCCTGGCCAGGACAAGTACTGTCAGTGAGTAAAGCGGTGATGTGGCGGCCTTTTTGTGGGGGCATCAGATTGGCCCGGGGGGGTGGCTGTGTCAGTTTCCGGGACACTGTATTGTCCTGGAATGAAGGTGCCCGGGACAGACCTGCAAAATGCGGGACTGTCCCGGGCAATCCGGGACACGTGGTCACCCTACTCATACCTCCCAACTTTTCTAATGTCCACTGTGGGACATTCAGTCATATTTTTTTCCCCCTCCCGTTAAAGTTGTTGAGCGGGGGGGGGGGGGCGCCGTGCCGAGGGGTCTGCAAACATGACATATGAGACGAATTAGCCCCCTCCCGCCCGGCCGCCCGACATACCTGGTGATCACAGCCGCTCTGGGTCCCGCCGACACCTCCCTGCCTGTCGCGCTGGCGCGCTCAATATTACCTCCTCCTCCATCCTCTGCCCTCCTCCTCCCTCCTCTGGCTCTGTGCGGGAATACAGTGTCCCGCGTGGGAACGCGGGAAGATGGTGTCCCTGCGGGAAAAACCCGCAGAATCCGTGCGGGTTGGGAGGTATGCCCTACTTCCTGTGTGACGTGCATCATTCATCCCCTACCTCGCCATTACAGCTCAATGCAAGCACGGGGAAGGTGCAGAGAGGGAGGAGCTGTCCTGTCCTGAATTGTGAGAGCTCTGTACATGTGCAGGCTGGGGAAGTTCTGGGGCAAAAGGCTGGGAGTTTTTAGAATCTGTAGAATCGCTGTATTTCAGCAAGCTGCAAATGATTGGGAATCAGAGCTCCCTGTGTCAGAGATTTCTTTCCCAGTTTGATTCAGGAGTCCAGTATGCTAAAGTGTGGAATGGTGGATCCTGTTTTCTATAGGCTTGTAAAGTATGTTCTGAACTAACCAAGAAACTAGGAATGTAATAACCGTTTAACCACTTCAGCCCCGGACCATTATGCAGCTTAAAGACCGGGCCACTTTTTGCGATTCAGCACTGCGTCGCTTTAACTGACAATTGCGCGGTCGTGCGACGTGGCTCCCAAACAAAATTTACGTCCTTTTTTTCCAACAAATAGAGCTTTCTTTTGGTGGTATTTGATCACCTCTGCGGTTTTTATTTTTTGCGCTATAAACAAAGATAGAGCGACAATTTTGAAAAAAAATCAATATTTTTTACTTTTTGCTCTCTTAAATATCCCCAAAAAATATATAAAAAAACGTTTTTTTCCCTCAGTTTAGGCCGATACGTATTCTTCTACATATTTTTGGCAAAAAAAAATCGCAATAAGCGTTTGATTGGTTTGCGCAAAAGTTATAGTGTCTACAAAATAGGGGATAGTTTTATGGCATTTTTATGATTTTTTATTTTTATTTTTTACTAGTAATGGCGGCGATCAGCGATTTTTTATCATGACTGCGACATTATGGCGGACACATCGGACACCTTTGACACATTTTTGGGACCATTGTCATTTTAACAGCGATCAGTGCTATAAAAATGCACTGATTACTGTGAAAATGACACTGGCAGTGAAGGGGTTAACCAGGAGGGGGCGCTGTAGGGGTTAAGTGTGCCCTGATGTGTTTTACTTACTGTGGGGGGGGGCGTGGCTTGGCGTGTGACGTCACTGATCCCCCACCAGGCAGACTGGTAAAGGGCATTCCACAGTTTGTGTCAGCATGGTAACAATCTAAGGTGATGGTTTCTCTGCTTTTACCAGCAACAGGATCACAAGTGTGAAATAGACATTAAAGCGGTATTAAACCAAAAAGCAAACAATTATTATATTGCAGCTAACTAATTCTTTTTTTTTTTTTTTTTTTTTTTTTCCAAAAACAGTTTATTGAAATGTAAAAAGCATTTACAGATATCTTGAACAATAGTAGTACAATAAGGTATTAATACAACCACAAAACATGGATGAATAACATGTGTCACATACAATTCAACTTGCGGGTAGTGAAAATGAAATGGCTATGTGCATCCTTCATGAACTAGGCCGTGTTGGGGTGGGCTACCTTAATTCAAGGTAGTTGTGGGGTCTAGTCAAAGTCCACTACCATTGACGGGGATAGATCTTGTTGGTAGGTTAGAGCTAGGTAGGTTCACGGATGCCGTTATGGACTTTTGGTCTGTGTGGGAGGGAAAGGCCAACAGGTGCAATATGGCAGAAAGGGAGGGAAGGAGCTATAAACAGGTTTATTTCGTTGAGAGTGTATGAATGCGGGAGTGTAGGCTGGAGCTATGTTAGTGGTTGTATTGTACAGAAGCTTGTGGATGAGAAAGTAGGAGGGGTAAGTGGTGGAAGGAGAAGGGGTGGGGTGGGGATCGAGGGGAGGGGAGTGAGGCAGGAAGGGATGGCGTTGGCAGGGGGTCCGTCTCTGACTTCCCCGACCCCTTGGGGTGTTCAAGGGGCGTGTTATGAGAAACTAGGGGCGGATCTGTATAGGGGGAGATATAGGAGGAGAGAGGTGTCTTTGTAAGGTTTAGGGTTAAGGGGAGATCCTGGCACGTCGTAGATTTTTAATGACAATTCTCAGAGGAGTAATTTATCCTTTGTCAGGGTTCAGGGAGTTTGCAAATTCTGGGGTCGTTTTATAGTGTAACCAGCAGGCCCATTTTTTACTAAATGATGACGGAGTCTCTCTTGCAATATGTATAAGATTTTCCATTTCCTCAATTTTGCATATTCTGTTAAACCATTCTTTTATGGTTGGTTGGTGAGTCGATTTCCAGTGTATAGGGATACACTGCTTTGCCGCATTGATCATGTGCATTGCTAGGGATTTGTGATAGGAATTGTGCGACAGGGGTGAATGGTGTAGAAGGAATTGAGAAGGGGAAAGGTCCAAATGATATGAGGTGACTCGAGAGGTTATATGGCATACCTTTTCCCAGAAGTCTTTTAGAGATGGACAGGACCACCAGATATGGAGAAGGGTTCCCCTTTCCCGGAGACATCTCCAGCAAACCTCTGGGATTGTGGGATTATATTTATGCAGAAGGGTGGGCGTGCGGTACCATCTAGATTGGATCTTAAAGCCGTTTTCCTGGGTCGACACATTCGTCGACCCTTTATGTATGTTGAGGAAAATTAGTTCCCATTGTTCCGCTGAAAGAGATACCGAGAGGTCTGACTCCCAGTTCTTACAGGCTAAGGTCTCGTTAGCTTTCATCTCGGCGAAGAGGAGTTCATGTGTGGTAGAAACTAGATGAGATTGGGGTGTCGTTTGGATACATAGCTTTTCGAAAGGGGTGAGTTCTCTGGAGCATTGTATATTCTTGTTAAGGGATTTTAGAAAATGAGCAATTAAAATATATGTCCAAGGGGGAATGGGTGGCTTGTTTAGTTGGGAGGAGAGTTGGGATGTAGACAATAGTTTGCCCCGGAGGAAGAACTGATGTGATCTAATTGGGCTCTGTGTCCAGTTATCGGTAAGAAACTTTGCGTGCATACCTGGTGGGAACCCAGGGTTCATTTTTACAGGTGTCAGTGGGCCGGGAATCGAAGATATGGGTGATCGGTAGCAAAGCTTTTTGAAGCATTGCAAGGTTGGGCCTATAAGTGGGTGTACGTGTAATTCAGAGGGGACGTGGGGTGAGAGTAACCATGGGAGAGACTCCAAAGGGAGAGCAGAAAAAGATGCTTCTAGGGAAACCCAATCTTTGTGGAGAGATTGAGTATTCCAGTCCACTATCCTGGTAAGGTGTGTAGCAGTGTAATAATTGAGAAGGTTGGGGAGGCCTATGCCCCCAAGTCTTTTAGGTCGGGTGAGCTGCGTAAAGCTGATTCTGGGTCTACGGTTCCCCCATAAGAATTTAGTGCATATGTTTCTATAAGATTTAAAAAAGGCCGGAGGTATATGTATAGGGATCGCCTGCAATATATAGAGTATTCTCGGGAGGGCATTCATTTTGAGGATCGCCGCTCTGCCAAACCAAGAGAAAAGCGGTTTGTTCCATGTTTCAAGATCAGAGGATATTCTGTGTAGGATAGGAACATGGTTTTTAGCGTAGAGGTTTGAGAGTTTGGAAGGGAGTTGTATCCCTAGGTATGTGATGGAATCATGTTTCCATTGGAACGGGAAGTTAGCCTTACATTGATCAACTATGTGTTGAGGTAATGTTATATTAAGGGCAAAGGATTTCGAGAAATTAATTTTAAGGTGGGAGAGGAACTGAAATTGTTTAAATTCAGAAAGAAGGTTTGGTAGGGAGATCAGTGGGTTCGACAGGAACAACAAAATATCGTCTGCGAAAGCAGCGTATTTATATTCTCTTTTGGAGGAACTTATACCTTGGATATCTGGGTTGTATGTCAGTTTACGGAGGAATGGTTCAAGTGTGAGTACAAAGAGGATGGGGGACAGGGGGCAGCCCTGTCTTGTGCCATTTCCGATGGGAAAGGCGTCCGACAGAGTATTGTTGACCCGTACCTTAGCAGATGGTCCCGTGTATAGTGACAGGATTAGGCCTAACATATATGGGCCCAATCCTATGGCCCTCAGAACCGCTGTCATATAGTCCCAAGCTACTCTGTCGAACGCCTTCTCCGCATCGAGTGACAAAAACAGGCCTTTTTGGGTTGTCTGTGTCATAAGGTGGTGTAAGTTTATTGCTTTAACAGTGTTGTCCCTGGCTTCACGTCCAGGGATAAAGCCGGTCTGGTCATGAGAGATTAAGGAAGGGAGAAGCGGTAAGAGTCTGTTTGCCAAAATCTTAGAAAAGATTTTGACATCTACATTCAATAATGAGATTGGTCTATAATTTCCCGTTTGGGTGGGGTCCTTATCTTCTTTGGGGATAACAACGATATGTGCTTCTAACATTTCGCTTTTGAAAGGATTTGTGGGAGAGAGTGTATTGAAGGCGTCAAGGAAGGGTTGTTGAAGAAGGTCTGAGAATGTCTTGAAATATACGGCGGAAAGACCATCAGGTCCCGGGCTCTTACCAGGCTTAAGTTGTTTTAAAGCTTTTTTCCATTCCTGAATAGAGATCGGGGATTCCAGAATCGTGGTGGTGTCAGTGGGGAGCTTTCCTGGAGCAAATTGGTCTAAGAACGAGTTAATATCATTGGGTCTGTCATTCGATAAGGTAGTAGGGGGTTCGGATTTATCTAGATTATATAGGGACGAGTAGTACTTCTCAAACTCTCTGGCTATGTCATTGTTATTCGTGAGAGTCTTACCCGTGGGGGATTGTATGTGGTGTATCGTATTAGCAGCCCTTTTCTTGCGTAAGGCTTGAGCAAGAAGATGGCCACTTTTGTTGCCGAATTCGTAAAAAAGTTTCTGAGATAGAGTGTATTTCTTCCTGAGGTGATGGCCCAATTCTTCCTGAATGAGTGTACGAGTCTCTAGTAGTTCTACGAGGGTTTGCTGGGCCAGGTTTCGTTTGTGTAGTGCTTCTAGTTTATTAAGTTTGGAAAAGAGATCAGCCAGTTTGGCCCGTTTTTCCTTTCTAATTGCGGCCCCCAGGGAAATCAATTTCCCTCGGACAACACATTTGTGAGCCGCCCACTGAGTAAGTTTAGAAATGTCCGGGGTGTTGTTCTCAGTGAAATAATTGCTTAGGCAAGTTTGAATCTCTAATTCTTTGGTTTTGTCTGTCAGGATGGAAGGGTCTAGTCTCCAAATTTGCGAGCGGTATACTTTTTCAGGGAAAGTGAGGGTCATTGAGATAGGGTGGTGGTCCGAGAAGGTCATCGGTTCGATGGTTGCTGCTTTCAGGGACGGGAGATCCTGTTGGGTAAGAAATATGTAGTCTAGTCGTGAATATTTGTTATGTGGGGCGGAGAAGAATGTAAAATCCTTTACGTTCGGGTGTAAGGTGCGCCATGTGTCGTGGAGCAAGAGTTCTTGGAAACATTTTCTGATTTGTCGGAGCGCCCTGTATGGTAGGTGGGATTTCCCCGACGAGGTGTCTAAAAGGGGGTTCAGGGGTACATTGAGATCCCCTCCCAGTATAAGAATACCCTCTTGGAAATTGGTTAGGTGTCTTGTTACAGCCCTAAAAAAGGGAACTTGGGACGAGTTGGGGCTGTATATGTTAGCCAAAGTGATTGGTTTGTTCCTGAGTGTCCCTTTTAGGAAGATATACCTGCCTAGTTCGTCAAGGTGAGTGTCTGTAATTTGGATGGGAAGGGTTTTGGAAATGATTATGGAGACTCCTTTGGATTTCGAGATAGGTGAGGTGGCATGGAAACTATGGGGGAAGAGGCGATTAGTCATGTTGGGAACTGATTTCTTACAAAAGTGGGTTTCCTGTAAGAAGATTATGTCAGCTTTCATGCTGCGCATGAGGGAAAAGAGTTGTGTTCGCTTTTCAGGTATGTTCAGTCCTTTGGCGTTAAGGGAGACTACCTTTAGGGACAGGTTGGCGCCTCGGACATTATCGGGGCTCATGTTGGTAGTAGAGGTTTAAGCGAGTGGGGGGCGGGAGGATATGGGGAAGTCAGAGACGGGAGGAAAAGAAAGGGGGGGGGTTATGCGGATGGGGAGAAGGGAAGATGTGGGGTAGGTGAGGTTAGGACGTTGAGGAGGAAGATAACCAGGGAGGAAGGAGGGGACAGGTAGGGGGATGGGGTATTATACCGGGTGTGGGACTTGACCTGCAAGCCCACCAATTAGGAGTGGGGGTACCGGTGAGGTTCAGCGGTGTCTACCAGAGTCCGCTGTGTGTGAGAGCGGTAGGTGGAGTTCAACTAGAGAGAGGTGAGGTCTGCGTCTCTCTATGAGGTCTTAAGGATAACAGACGCTGCTGATTGTTAGCGTCATCTATGGCTCATTTTGGTGTCAGAGGAGTAATCTTGTTGTGTAGATGACGGACAGGTCATCCTATAAGGACATGGTGAGAGGGTGATTCGTAGGTGACTTCAGGGCTGTGTGTAACGGCTTATTCTCATAAAGCATGAAGGCTGTGGAGTTGTAAGGGCATTTATTCGGCAATTAGAGGAGGATGTTTAGCATTGTGTAATCTGGGGGTTTGTGTGGAAGAGGGGGATAAGAAATTAAGTGTATTGCTCAAATTTCAGATGTCACATGACAGAGAATAGGGGGCATATACTTTGGTTTAGAGGAATATGCAGGGAACAGAGTCAGTAACATGGTGAATTAGTTAAAACAGAACAGAACAGAACGTACAGCTTGCGTTACCGTGAACAAGTATGCATCTGCAGTTATGGCTGACATCAAAAATCCAAATATGGATAACATAGCAAACAAAACATAGTAAACAAAAACATAGTAAACAAAATCATACCCAGGGGTTAAGGGCAGGCTGTCTAAATCCGAGGGGGGCACGCCCATTCCCAAACCTGAGAATGGATTCTACCGGACATCCACGTAGGCCACACACCTGTGCATGTCCCCCTCGGATCCCCGACCACCCTCAGTGCTGTAAAGCAGAAAATTCAGGAGCTAGGAGCTAGTAGGGCCTGTGGGGAGAAAGACAGCACATAATGCAATCGGGGGATTATATATCGACATGTCATTAGCTGCATTGGAGTAGATAGGAGAATGTAGGAAGAAGGCTTCAATAGAAAAAGGGTACAGCCGATGAGCAAGAATGAATACAGTGTGAGGAGAAGGAGGAAAAGACAATCAGTGTGGGAGAAGGTAGTCTCTGACCCGACATAAGGAAGTTAGGGCGACCGGGGAAACCTTCGGGAGTTGTCCAAGAGGGAAAGAGGGTACCAACCGTTCTGCCAGTGTTCCCTAGGGATTGCTGTATAAAGTTACCTGCGAATTGGAGTGGTCCAGAGTCCAGCTGTGAGGTGGAAACAGAAGGACGGTATTCATGTTTCTTGTTAGGCGATGCGTGCTTTGCGGGGCACTGGAGAAGCCGTCGGGCTACCATTACGCGGGGCTCTTTGATCCTTTGAAGGAGTGTGGGGAGGAGGTGGGTGAGAGCGTCGGCGGCCGATACTAAAGTTGCCTGCTTCTGCGATACCTTCCATGGAGGTGACTCTTCTGAATGGCGGTATACGGAAGTCGCTGTACCAGTCTGGTACTTCCACATACGGTATCTCCATGGCCGTGCAGAAGTGGTCTAAATCCTCCGGGACTTTTAGATTGGCTGTGCGGCCTTGGTGAGTTGCTGTCAGGCAGAAGGGGAACTTCCATCGGTAGATTATGGATCTGGCCCTCAGTGTTTCCAGGAGGGGACGTAGCTCGCGTCTGCGCTGCAGGGTGATGTTAGATAGGTCCTGGTAGATTCTGATATCCGTTCCCTGGAAAGACAGTTGGTTGCGGTGTCTGGCCTTGCGTAATATTTCCTCCTTCAAGGGAAAGTCTGTGAGGCAGCAGACTGCATCCCGTGGGGGATCTGTGTCCCTTCCCCGCGGGCGCAGTGCCCTGTGGAGCCGTTCGAACGCGATCGGGGTATCAGGGGCTCTTTCAAGTAGATCGTTAAAGATGGTAGTTACTGCCACTGGGAGCTGGCTGGCATCGATCATTTCTGGAATACCCCTCACTCTAAGGTTGTGACGCCTTCCGCGATTATCTAAATCTTCCATGTGGCGATTGATCTCCCTGAGGTGGATCGCATGCGACTCTGTTACCTGTTGAACGTGACAAATCGCTGTGTCTTGGCGGGCTTGAGCATATTCCACCTCTTCCACCCTAAGCGTCATGGCGTGTATGTCCGACCTCATGTCCAAGATGGCCGCCATGAGGGTGTTTTTAATATCCGTAGCGACGCTGTGCAGGTCATTAAGGCTCACTGCCGGGGGGTGAGTCATCCCCGTTGCCAGACCTGGGGATCTCTGCTCCTCGGGTCGCTGCGGGCTGGAGCTCTGGGCGCGTGGCGCTTGGGAGGAGGCTGCTTGCGAGGCCTGCATCCTGGCCGTAGGCCGTGACCGGAATATCTCGGGGATTTGCTGACTCAGCGGGGTGTCGGTGTTCAGCGGGGATCGGGAACGGGTTGCCGAGGCACTGCGAGCGGTTCTCACCATGTCCGGTGGAGCAGGTAAGCTGATAAGCTGAAGTTGCTGGACCTCGGGACGGGAGCTCGCACACTACACGTCCATCCTGGAACGGCACCAGACCACGCCCCGCAGCTAACTAATTCTTAGATGTGAAAGCTGCATTTGTTTTCTTTTTAGGCTTTCTTTCATTTTAATTTGATGGGCACTGGGCAATGCTGCCAATATACACTGGGGAAGGCTGCCGATATACACTGGGCAAGGCTGCAGATGGACACTGGGGAAGGCTGCAGATGGACACTGGGGAAGGCTGCAGATGGACACCGGGGAAGGCTGCAGATGGACACCGGGGAAGGCTGCAGATGGACACCGGGGAAGGCTGCAGATGGACACCGGGGAAGGCTGCAGATGGACACCGGGGAAGGCTGCAGATGGGCACTGGGGAAGGCTGCAGATGGGCACTGGAGAAGGCTGCCGATGGGCACTGGGGAAGGCTGCCGATGGACACTGGGGAAGGCTGCCGATGGGCACTGGGGAAGGCTGCAGATGGACACTGGGGAAGGCTGCAGATGGACACTGGGGAAGGCTGCAGATGGGCACTGGGGAAGGCTGCAGATGGGCACTGGGGAAGGCTGCAGATGGGCACTGGGGAAGGCTGCCGATGGGCACTGGGAAAGGCTGCCGATGGGCACTGGGGAAGGCTGCCGATGGGCACTGGGGAAGGCTGCCGATGGACACTGGGGAAGGCTGCCGATGGGCACTGGGCAAGGCTGCAGATGGATACTGGGGAAGGCTGCAGATGGACACTGGGGAAGGCTGCAGATGCGCACTGGGGAAGGCTGCAGATGGGCACTGGGGAAGGCTGCAGATGGGCACTGGGGAAGGCTGCAGATGGGCACTGGGGAAGGCTGCCGATGGGCACTGGGAAAGGCTGCCGATGGGCACTGGGGAAGGCTGCCGATGGGCACTGGGGAAGGCTGCCGATGGACACTGGGGAAGGCTGCCGATGGGCACTGGGCAAGGCTGCAGATGGATACTGGGAAAGGCTGCAGATGGGCACTGGGCAAGGCTGCAGATGGGCACTGGGCAAGGCTGCAGATGGATACTGGGAAAGGCTGCAGATGGATACTGGGAAAGGCTGCAGATGGACACTGGGGAAGGCTGCAGATGGACACTGGGCAAGGCTGCAGATGGACACTGGGCAAGGCTGCAGATGGACACTGGGCAAGGCTGCAGATGGGCACTGAGCAAGGCTGCAGATGGGCACTGGGCAAGGCTGCAGATGGGCACTGGGCAAGGCTGCAGATAGGCACTGGGCAAGGCTGCAGATGGAGAGACTGATAAGGCTGCATTGATGGGCATTTAAAATGTAAGTTATTTTCCTTAAACTTCCCTCCTAAACTTGGGGTGTGTATTATACACCGATAAATACGGTATTTACAAAATTTTATAACAGAAACAAAATAAAAACATTTTTTTTTTTTCGGTATTTTTTTATTTGTTTAGCAAAAAATAAAAACGGCAGAGGTGATCAAATACCACCAAAAGAAAGCTCTATTTGTGGGATCAAAATGCTAAAAATTCTGTTTGGGTACAGTGTAGCATGACCGCGCAATTGTCATTCAAAGTGCGAGAGCGCTGAAAGCTGAAAATTGGACTGGGCAGGAAGGGGGTGTAAGTGCCCCCCGGTATTGAGGTGGTTAAAAAGCCAAAAGAGAAAAATGAAAGTAAAAAGAGAATAGTTTGTATAGAGAGGGAAGATGGTGGGGGAGGGGCGGTGCTGGGGGAACTACTTGGAGGATATTAATGGATAGAAATCTGCTGATGGAGCTGGTGCCGCTCTTCTGGGCACTGGAATGTGAAAGCGTATAGATTGTGGGAGGAGCTTATTAATAAAAGCGCATTGTACAACGACCTCGTCATTTCCTTGTTGGGTGATTGGTGGAAATCCATTGAGGGGAGAATATATCTATTGGATGGAGAAACGCTGATTTGGTGATAGAATAACGTGTGATTGGTCCAGAGGTCCTCAGGGTTCTGGGGGAGGGGCATTAGCACCATCACTGGCGGGGGAGGGGCACTTTTTGTATTGAATTTTAAGGATAAAAGCGCGGGGGATGGGATGACGTTTGATAAATACAAAAACACGGAATTTTCTGGATGAACATTTTCAAGGACTGGTTTTTGTTTTTTTGGGGGGTTTTTTCCCCCGTTTTCCACCAATCCGGGAATTGATCTCATGATGTAATGCGTGGTGTTGTATCCCGTGTTTTATCTTCAGATGTCTTTCACAAATGTGGAGATTTCGAATTTATTGTATGGTGGGGAACATGGGCGTCCGCTCCATAGGGCAAGGGGGGTCAATTGCCCCCCCCTGGAAGTCAGAATGAAGACACACACTTGCCCCCTGTGTTGCAATGGCAGCCTCGGGGTCAGCCATGGACTTTTTTTTCTACAGTAAGTCTGCAGACTGCTGCTGGTCTGGGGGCTGGGGCTGCTCTCAGTCTTTTCTGACTATCCATCCCTCCCTCCTCACCCCCGGCCCGAGCATCGGATTGGCTCCGCCTCTTCTTTACATCACCGTGACCCTGACCCAGCTGTTCCGTGATTGGCTGCTGCCTCTGCCTGTGTAAATGTGCCTATGCCGATCCGGCCGGCGCGGCGCCGGCTCCTCCCACAGGTGCTTGGCGTGCAGTGGCTGAGACAAGAGACTGAATACGCTGCCAGGGCCTGCCCTATCACTGAAGAACTACAGGTAACAACAGTGCCTGTGCCACGACACCACTGTGTACATCTTTTTGTATTGCAATGTATTGCCCCCCCCTGAAAAAAGTTCAGCAGACACCCATGGTGGGGAATGATATGGAAATTACACTTAGATATTGTTGGTAATATAGATCAGCAGTTAGTAGTGAGGAGGATCGGCGCCAAATTTATTTTACTTTTTTATTCATATATTTATGTTGTCTATTTTACAGCTCAGGTTTGTAAACAAACTGGTTGCTATGGCAACAGCGTTATTTACCTTTCTAGCTGATATTTCATGTAGAGGCCCCTTATGTTTTCTGCTAAACCTACAGGCTTGTTTCCATAGCAACCGGTTTGTTTACTATTTTACACATCTGAGCTGTAACACAGACGGGGGGGGGGGGGGGGGATTTGTGTTTTTTTACAGCTCAGGTTTGTAAACAAGTAAACAGAATGGTTGCTATGACAACAAGGTTGTTTACCTCTCTAGCTGACATCTCATGTATTGGGCCCGATGTTCTCTAGAACATCATACCTCCCAACTGGCATGGATTCTGCGGGTTTCACCCGCATAGGGCCCTGCTTCCCGCAGTCCTGCGAGAGTGTCATTTTTCCCGCACAGCAGGAAGCAGAAGGCACAGCAGACAGCCATGAAGAGGAGGAAACAGCGAACGAGCAGGTAAGCCCCCCCCCGCGCGATCGGCGGCACCCTCCCCCCCCCCGCTCAACAACTTTCGTTTGCAGGGGAGAGGGGAGATCTGAATGTCCCGCGGTGGGACTTTTAAAAGTTGGGAGGTATGGAACATACATGTTGCCAATAGCAACCAATCAGAGGGTGAGTGAAGAAATTAGAGTGTCTGCTATGAGGGTAGTGGGGGGGAGGGGTGTCTTGTAAAGCCCCTGGATTGTTTATTATGGGAGAATACAGAGACTGAATCTACTCGTTGCCTGGCTGTCAGGCCTCGTACACACGACCGATTTTCTCGTCGTAAACAGTCAAAAAAAGTGCCGCGAGAGTTTTTTTGTCTAGAAAAACGTTCGTGTGTATGGTTTTACAACGAGAAAATTGCAGAGAATCTCGACGAGAAAATAGAGAACCTGCTCTCTATTTTCTCGTCAGGATTCCAGATTTCCTCGTCGTGTTTCTCGTCGGCCTGTTTTGTGACGAGAAAATGGTTCGTGTGTATGCTTTTACGACTCTTCCAAAAGCGCGCATGCTCACAAGCAACTATGAGACGGGAGCGCATCTTCTGGTAAAACAAGCCTTCATAATGGAGAGAGCACATTCGTCACGCTCATAAATATTTCATCGTTTAAATGTTCTGCATTGAATTCTTCGTTAGAATGTTACATTAATCAAAACGAGAGACCTTCTTTTGCTGCTGATATTCACACAGAGTTCTGCCTTATTTTTAACCTTTTTCATGCTGCTCTTTATAAGATTTATGTGTATTATATCGTGCAAGTTTTTAGGAATAATTTAAATGGTTAGATTTTTCAAAATGATGTTAATTATAATTTCTCAATGTTTTGATAGCGATCTCCCATTTAATTTTCTAATCTATATTTTTAAAATTTCACACCATGTTTTTGAGCTAATCAGATTTAGTTATTCTTTTGGGGGGGTGATATCTGTGCCTTTTATTGTCAGTCAAATGTATCTGCTTACTCCAAAGCTTGTTTTTTTTAATTTAAAAATACACATAGTCAAGTATGAACTTAAACAAAAAACACATTTATTCATGTTTATAAATTAAATAAAGAGAAGGCAGCGCTGGAGAAGCTGCTGCCATTTGTGCATCCCAGGGACCCCAGAGCACACAGCAACCCTGTGTGGACACTAAAATTGGGAGCTTGAGAAGGCCCACATTTCAGAACACAATCTGATGCTGGCCTCCCAGAGGTCAGGAACAGCAGCAGGTGAGATATATGTCCCAAGTGTGTGGTACTACAACAGGCTGCCTTCTGTCCGACCAGTGCGACCACAATGAAGCAAGGCCATCACTTCCTCTTCTTCCTGGCAACCTTCCCTGCAGCCTTTACTGAAGCCTTCCTTCTTCGTTTAGCTGGAGGCTGGCCCACTGGAGGGGTACTCCTGTCAGGAGGAGGAGGTGGAGGTGTAGCAGAAGGGGGTGGGGCAGAAGAAGAAGGTGGAGGTGTAGCAGAAGGGGGTGGGGCAGAAGGTGGAGGTGTAGCAGAAGGGGGTGGGGCAGAAGGTGGAGGGGTAGCAGAAGGGGGTGGGGCAGAAGGTGGAGGGGTAGCAGAAGGGGGTGGGGCAGAAGGTGGAGGGGTAGCAGAAGGGGGTGGGGCAGAAGGTGGAGGGGTAGCAGAAGGGGGTGGGGCAGAAGGTGGAGGGGTAGCAGAAGGGGGTGGGGCAGAAGGTGGAGGGGTAGCAGAAGGGGGTGGGGCAGAAGAGGAAGGTGGAGGTGGAGGTTGAGGTTGGGTCAGTTGGGCCACCTCACATATGGCGGTATTGGGGGTAATTTGCTCCATCACCCCCTTGTTGAGCAAGGTGATGAGCAGGGGTTCGCATAGGAGGCGTTGCTCCATGCTCATCACCTTGAACTTAGCCTCCACTAGGCCGGCAATGGCCTCTTCAGGGGATGTGGGCTCCTTGAGGGTGGCATGGGCCTCTTTAATAAGGGCCATTGCTGCCTCACTGGTGGTCCTGTCCCTCCTGCCTCTTTTGTGAAGCCTGATGGGAGGCACCTGGGATCTGTTGCTTCTCCTTTGCCCTGCCACCTCCTGTCTGCCACTGGGCCCTGCCACCTCCTGTCTGCCACTGGGCCCTGCCACCTCCTGGCTGCCACTGGGCCCTGCCACCTCCTGGCTGCCACTGGGCCCTGCCACCTCCTGGCTGCCACTGGGCCCTGCCACCTCCTGGCTGCCACTGGGCCCTTCCTCCTCCTGCCTGACAGTTTCCAGACCCTCCTCCTGGCTGATTTCATCCTGTGTATGAAAAAGAAACATAGTTTAATATGTTGGTTTAATCTTTGCATCAAACTTTGTAATCCTGATGGAAGCAATTAGAATGTAAATGCATAAATCCTTGCTTTAAATTTACCACTACATCAGCTTGACTATTTACCACACAATTAAGTGCAGAATAATGTCTACAGATCATGATTTCACTTGTGGAATACAAAATAATGTATGTTTCTCATCCTGACATATTTGGGAAACATTAATTTTATCCCACTACATTTTCAGTTAATACTATACCTGGCTCCAGATGGACAAATCAGGATCATCCAGGATGGCTGCCTCCACTTGCTCCAGAGAAGGCTCAGGTTGGCTGCAGGGAAGTCTGGGGGGAAGAGTGGAGAGTGATGGCCTTGGCTCAATGTGGTCATCCAGGAAGGACATCCTGCTGTAGTACCACAAAACCGGGACATAAACATCATCTGCTGCTGCTCCTGACCTCTGAGAAGCCAGCACCTTAGAGCGTTCAGTCCTGTAGGTACCTCTCAAGCTCCCAATTTTAGTGTCCACTTGTTTTGCTGTGGCTGTGGGCACCTTGGTATGCACAAATGGGAGCAGCTTCTCCAGCGCTGCTTTTCTCACCCCTTTTTTTTTATGGATGGGGTTTTTGGTCTCCCACAGAGCCGGCAGCTCCCTTACCCGGTCAATAAATTCCGCCAGGAACTCTTTGTCGCTAATAAATACATTCATATTGTATCTGCAAGTAAAATAAATTATATTTAAATAATGTGAGGCAAACAGTCTAACCTCCTTCACATCCTAGTCACCATATATATCCTCCAACAATCTCAAGACAGTATAGGCCAACAATTTTAACAAGTCTCACAAAATCACATACCTTCGTTCGCACGTCCGTCACTTGAACTCCTCTCTCCGCACACCGAACGTACTATAGTCACATGTGTGTTTGCTATATACACACCACGCATGCGTCCAAATTGGAACACGTCGCTCCGCACACGTCGCCCGCCCATGACGTTCTAACTAACATCTTTTCCCCGCCCCTTCTCTTTCGGCGCGCAGACAGATATGGCGGAGTTACAGCAGGTGTCTGATAATTCCGCAACTAGCGAGGAGACAAGCCCGGAGACCGAGGACACGTCACGATCAAGGAGGAGATTCAAGGCATCGAATATGTCTTTGGCGGAGATGGCGGAGATGGTGGACATCTTGGTCAAGGCTGATTATGATGCCAAGCATGGGCCGTATAGCAAACCAAATAGAAGGAAGGCCAAAATCCTCACTAAAGTTGTGAAGAGTCTGAGGGCGAAGTTCGGGGTGAAACGCTCAAATGAGCAGCTCAGAAAGAGGTGGTCAGACCTCAAACTGAGGGAGCCAGACCAGTTGAGGAGCATAAAGAGGATGCTCGCTAAAAGTAAGTAAAATGACGACCTTTCTGCTATTAATCTTTTTAGAAACTTACTTTTTTTTTTTTTAAAGCATATTGGACTCCCTTCCAAAATGTATTATTTTGAACTAGGTTGGGCACAGTAATCGTTCGTTACGTTACCGACACTTCGTTCGGCCACTATCCGTGGTTTTGGCTTATTTAAGACCCCCAAAAGTAATTAGACATCTGCCATTTTTGATCAAGTATTGTGGATAATTTTTAAGTCTAGATGATGTGTTTGTAAGGAGAATGAAATGCAAACTTTAATCAGTGTAAAGGAGAGGACACTCAGCAGCTGCTTCCACATCTGTACTTTGGAGCACTATAGTGTGGGCCACCAGACCCGCCTTTTTTGGGTGTCCCACACAGGTGCATCAGAGTTTATTTGTGGTGCCTCCATGTCCAAAAAATTACATCCAAATGTGAATAATAAACATATTTGGGGTCATAAAGAATGCATTTTTCTTTAAATTCCGCACAAACACACACTTGTACCCCACTTCCAAACAATTTAGCCTGTTTTAAGTTTAAAAATGAGATTTTTACAGTGTGATAAATAGACCTTTGGTTTTATTCTCATAGGGGAGAGAAGACTGGGAGGAGGACACTCCAGGGAGCACATGCACCCCACAACTTCCAAGCAACCCCAAACTCCCAAAGATCCACAACCGAAAGATGTGCAGGAAGTTGAGGTGGAGGAAGGAGAAGTGCAGGAAGGAGAGGTGGATGACGTTGTGGATCTGGTCACCACAACAGGTCAGTATCTGACACCACAGCTTAAGGTAAGCGAGGTAGGCCTGCAGAGTTTTATTAATTTTTTTTTATGGTTTTTAGGGGATGGAAATGTTGTGAAGGATAGCACACCGTTCTCTGCTGACAGTGCCCTCCGCCTCATCCAGCAAGTGATGGAATGTAGCACGGAACTGGACCTAATTAAACAAAGACTCCATGTGATGGAACAAACATTTAAAGACATTCTCGATGTTTTGGGGAGAATTCAATAAGCCATCCAAACACATTTGTTTTTACATGTTTGTTTTTATATTTTTAGTAATTTTTTGAGTAACAAAGCAGCCAAAAATTGAATATGCACACAGTGTGTGAACATGTGCTATCTGCCATCAGGGGATATCCATGTACGTCTTTTGTGGGTGCAACACCTTCCTCGTATCAAAAGTCGGTGAACTGAGGAAGGGGATGCACCCCCAAAACACATCCATTGATCACCCCTGATGGCAGATAGCACATGTTGACAATAGGGATCAGGATTGTAAACTTCCTATTTGCAAAAAAGTAAAAATGTGTGCATATTGAATTTTTGACTGGGCAAGGGGTGGCAGGACCCCATATTAGGACGGGCACATAGAGACATAGTTTGTGTAACTGAATGTCTCAGATTGCTCAGAGGTATCCAATGTTGTCATTTTAGAAATGCAAGTGGTATTTTTGTATTTTCATAAGCCAAAATTTGACGGGTTGTGGTCAGGCCAACCCCAAAGTAAAACAAAAAAAAATGTGCAGAGAGTAAAATATTTGAACACAAACAACGTGTAGCTTCTTTTTATAATACACTCTAAGCTTATTTGGTTCTTTTGTAAGGTAACATAGTGAAATTGGTTGTTATTTACTAAAGTAAAATACACTTGCCACTACAAATGCACAAAGACAAACTAGGAGACAGGAAAGAACAAATAATTAAAGGTTTAAAGAAGATTTTTATTGGGATACTTAGACATAGGCTGGCATAGGAATTGCCCCCCTACCCGTGAAATACTCCATGTATTTGTCCCGAACCACACGGGCATTTTGGGGGGGCAAGCCAAGACGGGCAGATTCCAGGCCCGGAAGGGGATTTGCAGGGGAAAGTCCAGCCTCTGGCAAAACTGAGGCCATATATGAATTCACTTTGCGGCAAAGAAAATTGTGTAGCACACAGCAGCATAACACTACATAGTTTATTTTGTAGTCCGCCAAGTGGATGGAAGTCATAAAAAGGCGGAACCGGCTGGCCATTATGCCGAAGGCATTTTCAACGACTCTTCAGGCCCTGGCCAGCCGGTAATTGAACACACTCTTCTCTGGGGTCAGGGTCCTCTGTGGAAATGGCCTCATAAGATGCCGTCCGAGTCCGAAGGCTTCATCAGCCAAGAAAACAAAGGGGAGTCCTTCAATATTCCCTGCATCCGGTGGCAATGCAAGGTCGTCACTCTGGAGACGGAGGGCAAACTCCGTCTGGATGAAGGATCCCCCATCGGACATCCGGCCATTCTTCCCTACATCAACATAGAGGAATTCATACCGTGCTGACACCACCGCCATCAGCACAATGCTATGAAACCCCTTGTAGTTGTAGTAGTAGGATCCAGAACGGGGGTGGCGGCACGATGCGGACGTGCTTCCCGTCTATGGCACCACCGCAGTTGGGGAAGTCCCACCGCGTGGCAAACTCCGATGCCACAGTCTGCCATTCCTGTGGCGTTGAAGGAAGCTGTGGAGTGAAACAAGATGAAATAATATTAGAAAAACAAAGGCATACATTACAAGCAAATTCAAGACCAAAAAATTTGAGACCAACATCAATCTAATTATACGTTTATTAAGGTGTGTAAAAAAAGTATAATGGAAGGCTCATTTATCATATTCATCACCCCCTCTGATGGGCCATTACTAAATTATTTTGGGGGGGGGAGATGTGTTTGGCCACAGGATAGCATTGCAGTGGCGGTGCGTCCAGAGTGGGCGCTGGAGCACTGTCCCCTCTCTCCTGTGCCCATCACTCAGAACAATACATAGGTTCATGCGTTGCATGAACCTATGTATTGTCTATGCCGCACACTATTCAGGTGGATGGCCTCTTGTAAAGCGACCGACATATGATTAATTGCGTCATTTAGGGGGTTAAAATTGCAGAGCAGAAACAGGTATTAAAAAAGTCTTGCAAATTACAACCTGAGGGATGTAATTGGCTTCCTCAAAGAAAAATCGGGGACGCAAGGAGGGGGCATTCCTTGTGTAAACACTGACAGGCAGCTCTGGCAATCATGTTCACCAAGTCTGTTTAATGGTAACATGATTGGCTGATGCAACATGAAGGGAAGGAGAAGACATCAAGGACAGAAGAAGGATGGCGCTGACCACAAGAAGGTAAGTGCAGGGCTGGGGGGAAACTGGCTGCAATAGAGGGGACTAAATGGCTGCATTGGAGGGGACAACTGGGGGCGTTTATTAGGCAACAGAGCAAAAAAGGAGGAAGTTTATTTCCGAAATTGGGGTTGTAACCCCCCAACATTTGGAGCAACAGGCGCCCCTGCTGGAAAAGTTAGTGAGGGGAAATATTTAGGGAGGATAAAAAAGGGGCAATCTAAAGCTTCCAACATGCATGGGGACAAAGGGGACATTCTCAGCATATTACAATCATGGTAATTAGGAAAGGATGAAAGAAATACAATACATTAGCATACATGTAATACATAAAATGTGATGTGAAGGGAGAAAACTTACCCTAATATAGTCCTCCTGCAGGACTTGTATAATAGCAGAACAGGTGTCTGGGATTATGAGGCCCAGAGCCTGGGGGGAGATGCCTGTGGTGAACTTCAAGTCCTGAAGACTTCTCCCTGTCGCCAGGTAACGCAACGTGGCGATGAGCCTCTGCTCAGCACTGATGGCTTCCCGCATAACGGTGTCCTTCCTGGTAATATAGGGGGACACCAAAGCCAACAGTTCCTGAAAAACGGGGTCAGACATCCTCAGAAAATTCCTGTAGTCCTCAGGATTATTCTCGACGATCTCCCGCAGCAGAGGCATGTGGCAGAATTGGTCCCGCTGGAGCAACCAATTCTTGGTCCATGAACTCCTCCTCACACCATTCATGGACTGGTCTTGGTCCAAAACAAGCAGACCAACACCAAGCGCACGCACAGCACGAACTCGACGACGAGAACGTCCAGGCGACATGGCTAGGAAACGGTCGTCTAATCAGAACGTACAGAACAGAACGCACTTTAGAACAGCAAGGCCTATGAATAACGAACTGAAATTCAGAAACGAACAGGCAATAACGCACTGTAAAACAGATACGACCTGCCTAGACGCCCTGAAAGTCAAGATACGAACCCACAAGCACAAACTGAACGGCAGAAAACGATCTGAAAAGTACGAAGACTGAAAAGCGCGAATCGTCTCTTCCCAAACTTTTACTTCAGACGCGGTAACACGAGATCAGCAAAAGCAGCCCAAGGGGTGGCGCCAAGAAAAAAGATCTTCCCCTTTATAGTGCCGTCGTACGTGCTGGACGTGAGCGCAGAGAACCACGAGGAAATTGGAAAATGACAGTGTGTACGCATAGAAAGCTTGACGAGAAAATCGACAAGCTTAACAAGAATCTCGTCGAAAAAAACGACGTGTTTTTTACGACGAGAAAATCGGTCGTGTGTACGAGGCCTCAGTCTGATCCATTGCTTTCTGTCTGTTCTCCTTCACTGACTGGGAAGAAGTTCCAAATGAACATGCAGTGATGGAGAAAGCATGGAAGCCAGAGCCAGCCAGGAGTTTAGCATTTTCAGAAGGCGATCAGCAATGGCAGCTTACATATTTCTCTCAGTATGGGTTCCCTTGTAACCATTTGGGGGAATTCTAGTGGCCCACAAAAACATTAATCCCTGGAAAGAGACTCTGCAATCCTAGATGGCCGCTGTGTGTACAGTAGACGCTCCTCCCCTTATTTTTTGCTATGGGAGAGATTCTGCTCACTTCCTGCCTTTCTGACTCCAGAGGAAGTGAGGGCTAAATCTCCACTATGGGGACCCAGATAGTGATAAAGATCTAAGCCACTCCCACTCTACTATTGTGACCAATCATGGAAGGAGATCTACATTTATTATCCATTATGATTGTATCCTTTCCATTGAAATCCACTTCCCCAAATGTGACATATTGATTCTATCGATCGATTTATTCCTTTTGAAGGAGATCAATCAGAAAATAAATTGATCATTTATCAAAGTGATTAATCGCCACCATTAGGGTTTAACCTCTTCAGCTCCGGAAGGTTTTACCCCCCTTCATGACAGGCCATTTTTTGTGATTCGGCACTGCGTCGTTTTATCTGACAATTGCACGGTTGTGCGATGCTGTACACAGATAGAATTTACTTACTTTTATTCCCCACAAATAGAGATTTCTTTTGGTGGGATTTGATCACCTTGGCGGTTTTAAATTTTTGCACTATAAACAAAAAAAATACAGAAAACTTTGAAAAAAAAATAAAAATAAACAATATTATAAAACATCCAATAAAAAAATAAACAAATTTCTTCATCAATTTATTCAAAGATGTATTCTGCTACATATTATTATTATTATTATTATTATTATTAAATTATTATTATTAAAGAAACCCCAATAAGTGAATATTGATCGGTTTGCGTCTACAACCTTCGGGATATTTATTTTTACTTTTTTTTTTCTTTTTGCTAGTAATGGCGGCGATCAGCGACATATAGCGGGGCTGTGACATTGCGGCGGACAAATTGTACACTAAGGTCCCTTTCACACTTGTGTGACCTGAAAGTCGCACGATTTTGCAGCGACTTGAAGCAATGCCTGTGTAACCGGGTCCAACTAATAAAGGCCAAGTTCCGGTGCCCTCCGGGGGCCCTAAAAGAGGTCCACTAAATAAGATTATGGGCCAACATCCCCACCAGTCACCGAGACGAGGTATGAGTGGACCTAGGGGTGGTATAATACCATCCAACCAGGATGGCCCTCATTGGCCTTTTAGGTCAGGGCAAGGGAGTGGCACTGGTAATGGTTCTTCCTCGTATTATCATGACCCTCCTATGAGACCAAGGGGTAAGAACCCCCGAGGTTGGGGTTGGGGCCATGGGAACCAGAGAGGGGGAGGCTCCTATACCCAACATTCTGAGGGTTGGAGGCAGGATCCTGATTTTGGTTCCCAATTCCCTTCCTATTTCCAAACGGAAGGAGCTTCTGGGTGGGACTATAGTGTCCCTGTTCAGAATTCTTTCTTCCCTTTGAGAGACATAGATAGGTCAGATATGGACTATGGTTCCAATGGTTCACACTATTATCCATCGTACGATGGACCGAATCAGAGTCCAATGTTTCACCAGTCTCAGCCTGGACCCCCACTCCCCCCCCCCCGGGGCCCAGGGGGGCAAAATGGGTACAGCAATTGGGGTTTTCACAAACCCACACAAGGAGTAAAAAGGTTAGGCGAAAGAGGAGAGGAACCAGAGGGGGGAGGTGGTCGAGAACAACAAAAAAGAACCAAGGTATAATTGGCCAGGGTATTTTTAATTTGAGTAAGCAGGTGTTGACCGAACCTGAGAAACTCCTTTTGGATCAAGGCCTTAAATTTGTGCCCCCCAAAGGTTTGGACAAATTCCACACCTATATGGACATCCATAGGTTCATTAGGAAATTAAATATTAAAAGGTACATGGCAGGAATTACAAGGACTGAGCAGGTTACCTCAAATAATTATGTTCATTCAGGGTTGGCTAACGCATCCCTATTTAATCCTCCTGGAGTTTTGGCTCCCTCCCTTAAAATTTTCCGAGATGTCCTATTGAGGGACTTAGATGCAATGGAGGTTAAAAAGGCAAGGTTGAACAAGACTTTACAGGAAGGACTGGATTCTTTATGTAGGAATAAAGAATTGGTTATTAGACCGGCCGATAAGTGGGGGGGGGGATTGTTATCCTAGACAAAGAAGACTACCCTACACTTTCTGTATACTATACCCTGATGATCCCCGCACTCTATATACTGTACCCTGATGATCCCTGAACTTTCTATATACTATACCCTGATGATTCCCGCACTCTATATACTGTACCCTGATGATCCCTGCACTTTATATACTGTACCCTGATGACCCCCGCACTCTATATACTGTACCCTGATGATCCCTGCACTTTCTATATACTATACCCTGATGATCCCTGCACTTTCTATATACTATACCCTGATGACCCCCTCACTCTATATACTGTACCCTGATGATCCCTGTACTTTATATACTGTACCCTGATGACCACCGCACTCTATATACTGTACCCTGATGATCCCTGCACTTTCTATATACTATACCCTGATGATCCCTGCACTTTCTATATACTATACCCTGATGATTCCCACACTCTATATACTGTACCCTGATGATCCCTGCACTTTATATACTGTACCCTGATGATCCCTGTACTTTATATACTGTACCCTGATGACCCCCGCACTCTATATACCGTACCGTGATGATCCCTGCACTTTCTATATACTATACCCTGATGATTCCCGCACTCTATATACTGTACCCTGATGATCCCTGCACTTTATATACTGTACCCTGATGATCCCTGCACTTTCTATATACTATACCCTGATGATTCCCGCACTTTATATACTGTACCCTGATGATCCCTGTACTTTATATACTGTACCCTGATGACCCCCGCACTCTATATACTGTACCCTGATGATCCCTGTACTTTATATACTGTACCCTGATGACCCCCGCACTCTATATACTGTACCCTGATGATCCCTGCACTTTCTATATACTATACCCTGATGATCCCTGCACTTTCTATATACTATACCCTGATGATTCCCGCACTCTATATACTGTACCCTGATGATCCCTGCACTCTATATACTGTACCCTGATGATCCCTGTACTTTATATACTGTACCCTGATGACCCCTGCACTCTATATACTGTACCCTGATGATCCCTGCACTTTCTATATACTATACCCTGATGATTCCCGCACTCTATATACTGTACCCTGATGATCCCTGCACTCTATATACTGTACCCTGATGATCCCTGTACTTTATATACTGTACCCTGATGATCCCCGCACTCTATATACTGTACCCTGATGATCCCTGCACTCTATATACTGTACCCTGATGATCCCTGCACTCTATATACTGTACCCTGATGATCCCTGCACTTTATATACTGTACCCTGATGATCCCCGCACTCTATATACTGTACCCTGATGATCCCTGCACTCTATATACTGTACCCTGATGATCCCTGCACTTTATATACTGTACCCTGATGACCCCCGCACTCTATATACCGTACCCTGATGATCCCTGCACTTTCTATATACTATACCCTGATGATTCCCGCACTCTATGTACTGTACCCTGATGATCCCTGCACTTTATATACTGTACCCTGATGATCCCTGCACTTTCTATATACTATACCCTGATGATTCCCACACTTTATATACTGTACCCTGATGATCCCTGTACTTTATATACTGTACCCTGATGACCCCCGCACTCTATATACTGTACCCTGATGATCCCTGTACTTTATATACTGTACCCTGATGACCCCCGCACTCTATATACTGTACCCTGATGATCCCTGCACTCTATATTCTGTACCCTGGTGATCCCTGCACTTTATATACTGTACCCTGATGAACCCTGCACTCTATATACTGTACCCTGATGATCCCTGTACTTTATATACTGTACCCTGATGACCCCCGCACTCTATATACTGTACCCTGATGATCCCTGCACTCTATATTCTGTACCCTGGTGATCCCTGCACTTTATATACTGTACCCTGATGATCCCTGCACTCTATATTCTGTACCCTGGTGATCCCTGCACTTTATATACTGTACCCTGATGAACCCTGCACTCTATATACTGTACCCTGATGATCCCCGCACTCTATATACTGTACCCTGATGATCCCTGTACTTTATATACTGTACCCTGATGACCCCCGCACTCTATATACTGTACCCTGATGATCCCTGCACTCTATATTCTGTACCCTGGTGATCCCTGCACTTTATATACTGTACCCTGATGAACCCTGCACTCATTTTGTAGCGCACTCCTGACCTCTGCACACTTTAAGACTCTCCCACCGCACTTTAGCCAAACCTGCTATTTAATGTGGAATGTTTGGAAAGAAAGGGGGGGGGGGGTGCGTGCTTGAGCTCCTGCACCTATTCTGTGAGAAAAAAAGCCCTGCCTGGGAGGCAGCCAGCCAGTGCAGGAACTCAGCAGGGGTATCGTAGAACCCAGTGATGATTCCTGTTGCGCCTGCCTGTGCTGTGTGCTCTCTGCTGTCTCCCCTGTGGCACCCGCTCTCCTCCTCTGCCAGTGTCATTAGTACAGTGACAGTGTACAGTATTATCACTGTATTAGTGTCACTAGTGATGTCAGTGTCAGTGTATCTCCCACGAGGGTCTGTTAGCACCAGATTGCCCGCCACTATCACAATCACTGCTAAGGTGTTCGGGTTTGGCTTGAAGAAAAGGTGGCAACCCTAAATGCAGCCAGTTTCCCCATCAAATGCAGCCAGTTTCCCCATCAAATGCATCCAGTTTCCCCCCAAATGCAGCCAGTCCCCCAGTTTCCCCCCCAAATGCAGCCAGTCCCCCCCCCCCCAAATGCAGCCAGTTTCCCCTCAAACGATGCCAGTTTGTCCTCCCCCCACCCCGCACTTACCTTTCGCGGGTCCTCAACGCTCCCTCCGAATCCTCGATGTCACTTCAGCCAATCAGGTGACCGGTAACCAGACCCGGTGCACCTGATTGGCTGAGAGGCGGGTCAGTGTTAGGGAAGCGATTCCCTAACACAGCATTGTTTAAACAGGGAACGTACAGCCTGTGCACCCTCTGGTTAACCATTTAGAAGCCGATTAGAGCCCACAGGCTCTAATCAGGAAGCCTATTAGAGCCGATGGCTCTAATCAGGCGCTTCCAAAACACACCCATCGTTGTAATTCAGATGGCCGGCGCTCAACACCTGAATAGGGGGCGGCAGCGGCGACAATAGATATAGTCATGCAGTGCATGACTATATCTATTGTTGAGTGATGGGTGCAGGGGAGAGGGGGGTGGCGTTCCTGCGCCCACTACGGACGCACCGCCACTGTCTGAGACCCAATTGGCCTCCAAGGAGGAGGGAGGAAACAGAAGCCTCCGAGATGCCCGTGGAGAGCAGGTGAAGCCCGGCGGGAGAAGTTCTGCCCACCATAGATGGGGTAAGTGCTCTGGACCCGACCGCCCGGGGGTGGGGTGTTACTGTTTGCCACGCCCCCCCAAAAAATGACCACCAGCCGCCACTGAAAGGCAGATCGTCATTCTGCCTCCCTCGTGACCTCAGGACTCACTTAAACCTGCATGGGGGAGGGGCAATGCCGGCGTTGTTACTTCATTCAACACCATGGATTGCAGTTTTGGTGCATAAAAAGGGGGACAGGACGCATTTCTGTGTTATGGCGTAAACAACGCATTGTTCTCCACACACAATTGTATTGCTCTATGCCAGCGATGGTGACCCTCGCTACCCCAGAACTACATTTCCCATGATGCTCCACTACTTTGCACAGTGCATGATGGGAAATGTAGTTCCAAGGATCCCCGTCACTGATCTATGCAGACATGCGGGGGAGGGGGGACTTCTGACTTTAATACTTAGGGTGAGACCGCAGCTCCTCTTTAATCCATCACGCTATAAATACGGCGGGAAGGCGGCTCTCCTGTACAAAATCACCCACAGGTACGTGATTTATCACTTCCTGGGTCTGGGGCGCGCACGCACGCTGCCAGCGACCCGCTGTGATTGGACACAGCAGAAGCCAATCAGCGGGTCTGGCAGACCTGATGTCCGCCGGGACCCTCTAGCCGTTTCCGAGAGAGGCAGAACATCGGTCTGTCAATGTACACAAGGCAGATCATCGTTCTGATAGTAGGGGAGACAGAGATCCTGTGTTTCTGTCTTCTCACAGCCCAAGCACCTCCCCCACAGTTACAAAGCACCTCCCCCACAGTTGCAAAGCACTCCCTACGAGCAAATGTAACACTTTGTTTGCCCCTGATGTTAACCCCTTCCCTGCCAGTGTCATTAGTACAGTGACAGTGCATTTTCTTTAGCACTGATCATTGTATTGGTGTCACTGGTCCCCAAAAAGTGTCACTTAGTGTCAGGTTTGTCCGCCGCAATGTCACAGTCCCGCTAAAAATCACTGATCGCCGGCATTACTAAAAAAATTAAAATGACATAAAAATATCCGTAGTTTGTAGATGTTATATAACTTTTGTGTAGACCAATCAATGTACGCTTATTGGGATTTTTTTGACCAAAAATCTGTAGCAGAATACATATTGGCCCAAACTGATGAAGAAATGTGATTTTGTAAAAAATTTTTATTGGGAATGTTTAATAGCAGAAAGTAAAAAATATTATTATTATTTTTTTTTCAAAATTGACGCTCTTTTTTTGTTTATAGCGCAAATAATAAAAAACGCAGAGGTGATCAAATACTACCAAAATAATTCTCTATTTGTGGGGAAAAAAAAGGGCGTCAATTTTATTTTTGTTAAAGTGACGCAGTGCCGTATCACAAAAAATGGCCTGGTCATTAGGGGGGGGGGGGCGTGTAAATCTTTCGGAGCTGAAGTGGTTATACAGCTATGAAGAGAGTGAGGTAAGCCTGCGTAGAATTGTTGTAAAGCTGTTTTATTATTGCAAAAAAAAGTACATTAATGCTACATTGGTATATAAAGGAATTTAGAAAAAAAAAAAAAAAAAAAAGTGAACTTGGCCTTTAATGCCGCGTACACACAACCGGAAATTCCGACAAGAAAAACGTGGATTTTTTTCCGACAGAATATTGGCTCAAACTTGTGTTGCATACACACGGTCACACCAAATTCCGACCATCAAGAACGTGTACAACACTACGACCAGCCGAGAAAAATGAAGTTCAATGCTTCCGAGCATGCGTCGACTTGATTCTGAGCATGCATGTTTTTTTTTGTGCGTCGGAATAGCATACAGACGATCGGAGTTTCCGACAAAAACTTTTCTTGTCGGAAAAATAGAGAACCAGCTCTCAAATTTTTGCTGTCGGAAATTCTGACAGAAAAAGTCAGATGGAGCCTACACACGGTCGTAATTTCCGACCGAAAGCTCACATCGGACTTTTCTTGTCGGAAATTCGGAAAATTCCGATCGTGTGGACGCGGCATAAGACTTGACATTGTTGGTATTCTATTTACTTGGCACAATCTCATCTTTTGTATTTTACCCCCAAATAATATGGTAATCTATTGTACTGTATGTCCTAAAATTACCGTATATACTCGAGTATAAGCCAAGTTTTTCAGCCCTTTTTTTAGGGCTGAAAATACCCCTCTCGGCTTATACTCGAGTCAGTGTACCTGAATTCTTGCCAGGCGTCCATTTTTTTTTTAAGTCGCGGCTTCCTCCTGGCGTTCCGTTCCGTGATCGGCATTTTTCCGCCTATCACGGAGGTCCTCTCATCCTCGGACAGTTTCCCAGCAGACACTGTGTTCAGTGTTCCGCCTATCACGAAGGTCCTCTCATCCTCGGACTCAGTTTCCCAGCAGACACTGTGTTCAGTGTTCCGCCTATCACAGACGTCCTCTTGTCCGAGGATGAAAGAATGTCTGTGATTGGCGGAACACTGAACACAGCGTCTGCTGGGAAACTGTCCGAGGATGAGAGGACCTCTGTGATAGGCGGAACACAGTGTCAAATGCCTATCACGGAACGAAACGCCAGGAGGAAGCCGCGACTTTTAAAAAATGGACGCCTGTCAAGAATTCAGGTAATCAGGTGCACAGTGAGACTGCAATGGGCACAGTGAGGTATGGCACAGTGAGGTTGCAATGGGCACAGTGAGGAGGTATGGCACAGTGAGGTTGCAATGGGCACAGTGAGGAGGTATGGCACAGTGAGGTTGCAATGGGCACAGTGAGGAGGTATGGCACAGTGAGGTTGCAATGGGCACAGTGAGGAGGTATGGAACAGTGAGGTTGCAATGGGCACAGTGAGGAGGTATGGCACAGTGAGGTTGCAATGGGCACAGTGAGGTTGCAATGGGAACAGTGAGGTATGGCACAGTCTTCCATCAGTCTTGCCTACACACCATCAGTCAAAAATCCGACCGTCCCAAACGGCGTGACGTAAAACACTCAGACAAGCCGAGAAAAATTAAGTTCAATGCTTCTGAGCATGCGTCGACTTGATTCTGAGCATGCGTGGGTTTTTTTACTCCGATGGAGTTCCACATAGACAATTGGAATTTGCTATCGTTTTTTTGCCCATCGGATAAATTTAAAACATGTTCTAATTTTTCTCACCGATGGGAAAAAAGACCGATGGGGCCCATACAGGATCGGTTTGTCCGATGAAAAAAGTCCATCGGACTGTTTTTATCGGTAAAACCGATCGTGTGTACACGGCTTTAGGTATGGCACAGTGAGGTTGCAAATGGGCACAGTGAGGTTGCAAATGGGCACAGTGAGGTTGCAAATGGGCATTGTTGACCCTCTTTTGCGCTTACAGTAGCTGCTGCATTCTCACCCTAGGCTTATACTCGAGTCAATATGTTTTCCCAGTTCCTCGGCTTATATTCGGGTCGGCTAATACTCGAGTATATACGGTAACCACTTCAATACAGGGCATTTTCACCCCCTTCCTGCCCAGACCAATTTTTTAGTTTTCAGCGCTGTTGCACTTTGAATGACAATTGCGCGGTCATGCAACACTGTACCCAAATTATTATTTTTTTCCCACAAATAGAGATTTCTTTTGTTGGTATTTGATCACCTCTTCGGTTTTTATTTTTTGTGCTATAAACAAAAGAAGAGCAAAAATTTTGAAAAAAAATTGTATTTTATTTTTTTCTATATTAAATATCACAATTTAAAAAAAAAAATCCTCAGTTTAGGCCGATACGTATTCTTCTATAAATTTTTGGTAAAAAAAATCGCAATTCGCGTTTATTGATTGGTTTGCGCAAAAGTTATGGTGTCTACAAAATAGGGGATAGATTTATGGCATTTTTTTTTTTTTTACTAGTAATGGCGGTGATCTGCGATTTTTATTGTGACTGCGACATTGTGACGAACATATCGGACACTTTTGGGACCATTCACATTTATACAGCGATCAGTGCTATAAAACTGCACTGGTTACTGTGTAAATGACACTGGCAGGGAAGGGGTTGACACTAGGGGGGCGATCAAGGGGTTAAAAATGTGTGTCCTAGGGAGTGATTCTTACTGTGGGGGGGGGGGAGACTGACTGGAGGAGGTGACAGATCTGTGTCCCTATGTACAAGGGACACACCATCGGTCTCCTCTATCCCTGACAGCACGTGGATCTCTGTGTTTACACACAGAGATCCACGTCCTTGGCTGTGTAACTGGCGATCGCACCAGGCACGCGCATCGGCACCCGAGTGACACAGCGTGAGAGTGTGCTCCCTAGTGGCCGGGAGGCCCGAGGATGTCATATGACGGCCACCCAGGATGTCAGAGCCACCTTGCGGCCGTCATTTTACAATATGTGGGTAATGAAGTGCTTAACTATCGTGTATTTTTTCATTTCATAGATCACTGTGCTAATATTGTGTGACATAAAAAAAATGAATTGCCGCTATTTTATTCTCTAGGGTCTCTGCTTTCAGAAAATATATAATGTTTGGGGGGTTTTATGTCATCTTCAGGCCTAAAATTTTATTTATTTTTTAACCACTTCCCGCCCGGTCAATAGACAATTGACGTCCAGGAAGTGGTTTTGTTATCCTGACTGGATGTCTATTGACGTCCTGCAGGATAACAGCCGCCCGGGGGGGGGGGGGGGGGCGCGCATCGCGGCGATCAGTGGAGCTGTGTGTCATCCTGATCACGATGTAAACAGGAAGAGCCGTTGATCGGCTCTTCCTCACTCGCATATGACAGACGCGAGTAGAGGAGAGCTGATCGGTGGCTCTCCTGACAGGGGGTTTCGCGCTGATTGTTAATCAGCGCAGCCCCCCCCCCCTCAGATGCCCACACTGGACCACCAGGGAAGCCGCTAGGACCACCAGGGAAGCGGGCAACATGTGGATGGCCAGGTAAATCCCCCATGGCCATCCACATGTTTTAAAACATGTGCCAATCAGTGCCCACAAATGGGTACTGACTGGCACCATAATGGCATTAAAAAAAAGTGATACCCAGCAATACCACCACCATTAATAACCAGTGCCACCCATCCGTGCCCATCTGTGCCACCTATCAGTGCCCATCTGTGCCACCTATCAGTGCCGCCTATGAGTACCCATCAGTGTCGCCTATGAGTGCCGCCTATCAGTGCCCATCAGTGCCGCTTATCAGTGCCACCTCATCAGTGCCCATCGGTGCCGTCTTATCAGTGCCCATCATTGAAGAAGAAAACGTATTTATTTACAAAAAAAATTAACAGACACAAATAAAAACATATTTTATTTCAAAATTTTCGGTCTTTTTTTATTCGTTGCGCAAAACATAAAAAATCGCAGAGGATCAAATACCACCAAAAGAAAGCTCTATTTGTGGGAACAAAATGATAAAAAAATAGTTTGGGTACAGTGTTGCATGACCGCGCAATTGTCATTCAAAGTGCGAGAGCGCTGAAAGCTGAAAATTGGCTTGGGCAGGAAGGTGTGTAAGTGCCCCCCGGTATTGAAGTGGTTAAACATGTAAATAATAAATAAAAAAAATTGCAAAAATTGCTCTGGCAGTGAAAGGGTTAAGTCTCCTTATTTCTGGACATGTGACTGCGATTTCACATTTTCCCTGGACTCAGTTTTAGCCCAACTGGGACACCCTCTTCCCGCGCGGGACACTGTATTCCCGCACAGAGGGAGGATGAGAGAGGAGGAGCGCACAAGCGCGACAGGCAGGGAGGTGAGGCGGGACCTAGAGCTGCGATGAGCAGGTATGTCGGGCGGCCCGGCAGGAGGGGGCTGACGAACTACCCTCCGACTAGCCCCCCCCCCTCCACCCTCAACAAAACCCAAAAATATGCGTGAACGTCCCGCAGTGGACATTATAAAAGTTGGGAGGTATGCTGTATTACTGTATTATCTATACACAGGACATCCAATCACCTCTCTGCACTATTATTACATCCGAACTTACATTTTAGTGTAAATGATCGGAATTATTTCTCTACTGATTTGTAAGATTGATTTCCCCGCCGGCACCATGAAAGTCCTCCTTCTACACTAAACACAAATTCTATAGATTTACCATCATGAGTGACATGAATTTCTATCATTTCTATCATTACACTGATCTCCCCATTGCACTGCACAGGTCACATGACGTGTTTCCTCCTATCAGTCACATGACGTGTTTCCTCCTATCAGTCACATGACTTGTTTCCTCCTATCAGTCACATGACTTTTTTCCTCCTATCAGTCACATGACTTTTTTCCTCCTATCAGTCACATGACTTTTTTCCTCCTATCAGTCACATGACTTTTTTCCTCCTATCAGTCACATGACTTGTTTCCTCCTATCAGTCACATGACTTGGACACATGCCAAGATTCCACGATGACATCACACACAGTGTAAGGCAAGAGATAGAGGAGGGGCCAGAGGCGGAAAGTGTCATTTGTTGCTGGGAGTGTGAAGAGGTAGGTTGTTCTTAGCATTTCTCTGTACAAATTGTAGAATGTGTGTGTTTTCTATAGAGGAAGGGGGGAGGGGAAGGCAGATTAGTGATTCGAATTATTTCTAGATCCCAACTGACCGTTCAGTTGAAATCACCTGCAAGTCGGTCATTACGTGCGCCATTTATTCCTTCTCAGTGCTGTGACAGTTTGAGTGACAATTATTCGGCCATGCAACACTACACCAAGATTACCTATATACATACACTATATATACATACACTATATATATATATATATATATATATATATATATATTTAAAAATATATATATATATAGAATAAATATACAATTATTATTTTTATATATATATATATATATATATATATATATATACATATACACACTTTTTTTATTTTTTATATATATATATATATATATATATATATTATTTAATAATAATAAAAAAAGTGTGTGTGTGTGTGTGTGTGTGTGTATATATATATATAATTTTTTAGACAGAGCTTTTCCTTATGTCGGTATTTAACCACCTCAATACAGGGCAACTTTCACCCCCTTCCTGCCCAGGCCATTTTTCAGCTTTCAGCGCTCTCACACTTTGAATGACAATTGCGCGGTCATGCAACACTGTACCGAAATGAAATTTTTTTTATCATTTTTTTTTCCCCACAAATAGAGCTTTCTTTTGATGGCATTCGATCGCCTCTGTATTTATTTATTTTTTGCGCTATAAACAAAAGAAGAGGGACAAGTTTGAAAAAAAAACAATATTTTTGACTTTTTGCTAAAATATCCAATTTTTTTTTTTTTAACAAATTTTTTCCTTAGTTTAGGCCAATATATATTCTTCTTCTACATATTTTTGGTAATTTTTTTTTTTTTGCAATAAGCGTTTATTGATTGGTTTGCGCAAAAGTTATAGCGGCTACAAAATAGGGGATAGATTTATAGCATTTTTATTATTTATTTATTTTTACTAGTAATGGCGGCAATCTGCGATTTTTATCGTGACTGTGATATTGCGGCGGACACATCGGACACTTTTGACACATTTTTGGGACCATTCACATTTATACAGTGATCAGTGCTATAAAAATGCATTGATTAATGTGACTGGAATGGAAGGGGTTAACACTAGGGGGCGAACAAGGGGTTAAATGTGTGTGATTCTGACTGGGGGAGGTTACCGATCGGTGTCCCTATGTACAAGGGACACACCATCAGTCTCCCCTCCCTGACAAGACTTGGATCTGTGTGTTTACACACACAGATCCGCGGTCCTGCTCAGCTACTGGGCAATCGCGGGCACGCACATCGGGTCCCCAGTGACGCAGCTAGTGGAACGAGAGCTGCATCCTCCCGCCGTCATATGACGGTGGGCGGGCAGCTAGTGGTTAAAGTAGAGTTTTATAGGCAAAAAAATATATTTTTTTACATTTTCGATAGACTAATGGAGTGTTATAACACCCGTCTATTGTTAGGTATCTATTTACTTAGAATAACATCATCTTTCACATTATACAAAAAAATTAGGCCAACGTTAGTGTTTTAGTATTTATTTTACTTAAAAATAAAATTATTTTTTTATGAAATAAAAAACGCGTTTGAAAAACTGCTGCGCAAATACCGTGTGACATAAATTTTTTTAACAACCACCATTTTATTCTCTGGGGTCTCTACTAAAAATATATATATATATATATATATATATAATTTGGGGGTTCTAAGTACTAATTGGCCCGGTTGACAAGTGGTTATGGATAAGCTCACCTTTAAAATAAAAAAAATAATAAATAATAAAAAAATAAAAAGACCCCACATCTCTCCTCCAGGCTGGAAAGCATGAGATCGTGAAAAAAAAATCACCAATGTCATGTTTACTAGCCGCAATGGCGGCTTTGTTTACTTCTGAGGACGTCAACACATCGCACCCGGGCCTCCGACGGTCATAGAGATGACTAGTGACCATCTGGTCACCAGTCATCTCTATGGTTCACCTCTGGCGCCGGACGATTCATTCTCCTGGCCCCCGATGGCACGGGAGAGCCTGGAGATGCGCCGGATGGCGGCGGGAGGGGGGGTGTCCCCTCCCGCCGCCTATAAGAACTATCATGCGGCGGATCATTCTTATGGTGCGCAAAATCGCCGGCAGAAGACAAGGATATCTGAATGATGCCTCTAGCTGCAGGCATCATTCAGATCTCCCCCAACAAAGCCCAGGACGTCATATGACGTCCACCCAGGATGGGAGATCCCATCTGTGGACGTTGTATCACTATGGGCGGGTAGGGAAGTGGTTAAAATCCAATTTTTTTTGAGGTCCTTTCCATGTAAATCAGGGATGATGGCAATCACATGCCAATTCATTTGAGTCTATCTAATTTCTAGGATTTGAATGCATTTCCACTATAAAATCTGAACTTCCACTTACATTCCTTTTTTGTTTCTTCATAGATTTACTTTTGAGGTGAAGTGAATAGACACAAGGAAAGCAATGAAGATGTTTAAGGGACTGAGACGAGGGGCAAGGAGACTAAGAGACGCGGTGAGAAATATGATGAAGAAGAAGAGAAGAGAAGAGGTGCAGATAAAGGGAGATGAAGATTTGGTGAAATATATACAGGAGGTGGTGGGCAAACCATTGCTAGATAGGGTCCAGACATTGTCAGACAGACAATTCATATTGGAGGAGCAAATAAGAAAAGTAGAGGAGGCGGCCATCAAAGCAAATGAGCGGAACATGAGAACAGCAAAAAATACGCTCCGCAAAGTAGAGGAAATGGCCATGATATTAGATAGGGCAGTCAGAAGAATAGATGAGGTGGTCATCAGATTAGAGAAGGAAATAGATGAAGTGGTCATCACATTAGGGAAGCCAATTAGCAAAGTAGGTGAGGTTAGCAGAGTAGAAGAGGTGGCCATAATAGGAAAGGCAAGCGAGGGAGCAGTAGAAGAGGTTAGGAGTGTAGAGGATAAAGAGATAGGTGCAGAGGAGAAGGAAAGGAAGGTAGTGGAGCTCCAGATAGAAGAGCAGGGAAAAAAAGAGCCGATGATAGAAAAGAAAGAAAGACACGAGTTTGAGATGAAAATACAGGAGGAAAAGGATGAAAGAGTGGGTGAAAGAGAAGAGGAACGCAGGATACAGGAGACCTTGGATAGGAAAGAGGAAGAGAGAAAACACAAGTTGGCACATTTAAAAGCGCAGAGGCCAAGAAGTTGGTGGTGGATGAGCTGGAGGGACAAGAAAAGGTATATGAAACAGGGAAGAAAGCATGGAGACCTAGTAGATGAGAAATTACAGGAGAAATATCTTCCGAGGGTAGCGGAGGAGGAAAAAAAGAATCAAAAGAGAATAATGGAGGTGACAAAGAAAGAGCAGACGAAAAAAGAGGAGGAAAAAAGAGCAATGAAGGAAAGGGAAAGAGAGGAGAAAGAGAAAATAGTTGAGGCTTTCCTCAGGGATGCGTTGGAACGGGAAAGGAATTCTAGAATGGTAACAGATAATACGAGAATGCATAGACATCGTCAGAGGATAGAGGAGATTCAGAGGATTAAAGAGAGCAAAAAGACGACAGGGAAAAAGCAGGAAAAAAAGGAGGGACGGGAAATAATAGAGGAATGGAAAAAAGAGGAGGGGCGAAAAATAAATGAGGCAGTTTACAGGGATGAGAAGGAACAGAAAAGAAATCCGGAAAAGATGACAGGTGCTATGAGACTGCAGAGACAGGGGCAGAGGATAGAGGAGATAAAAAAGGAGATAGCAGGGAAAGAGCAGGAAAAAGAGGGATGGAAAAGAAAGGAAGAACAGGAAAGAGACGAGATTTGGGAGAGGGAAGAGGAAAAGAAAGGAAAGATGTTAGAAGAATCCAGGAAAAGTTGGTGGATGAGTTGGTGGGACTGGGAAATGTATTAGGAAGAAGAACAATGTACAATACCGTGTATATAGTATAGGGGTGTGTAATGTACAATAGAGGGGAGAGGACAGTGGGGCGCGGTGGGGAGAGGACAGTGGGGCGGGGTGGGGAGTGCCTGAGATGTTGGTAATAAACAGCCTGCTAGGCCCGGGGGCAACCCGAACCAAGTCCTCCAAAAGCTGCCTCTTATCCAAGAGTTGCCAAGAGTGGAAATGAGACCTTAAGGTTAATCAAAAATATCACATTCTAAAGGGAAAGGTAGAACAAGGGAGAAGGGGGAGTATGGAAGAGGGAGAGAGGGAGGAAAAGGGGGGGAAAGGGAAGGTTGGAGGAAGAAGGGGGTGAGGGTTGGGGGGAACCCCACATCCCTTCCTTACCTCCAACCTCCCCTCCCCCCTCCTTTCCTCCATCTCTCCCTCTTCCATACTCCCCCTCCCCCTTGCTCTACCTTTCCCTTTTAGAATGTGATATTTTTGATTAACCTTAAGGTCTCATTTCCACTCTCTGCAACTTTTGGAGGACTTGGTTCAGTCCCCCCCCCCCGGGCCTAGCAGGCTGTTTACTACCAACATCTCAGGCACCTTTTTACAGGTGATTATGCTTTATCGATGTATTTGTCGATCTGCATTAAGTAGTTGATTATGTTGTGAAGTTTGGAGGCTGGTAGGCTTTTGAGGCGTGTGTTGGAGTGGCTATATGAGGAGGTTGGAGGCTGGTATGTTTTTGAGGCGTGTGTTGCACTAGCTATAAGAGGAGGTTGGAGGCCGGCATAGGAGTCCAGCTTTCTTTAAGCTTTCTCTGCTGGAGAAATTAGAACTCTTCCCACCAGTGAGGTCCTTCATAGAGAAGTCCAAGGCCTCACTCACACGGGGTGTATGAATCTGTACCCTGTGTGGGGGCTGCGTTTACCCCAAAAAGGACAACCATGTGGGTGCAGTTGCACGGACGCACCCTGGGTGCGTTCGGGGCCGTGCACCGGCACCCACACAGATGTCACATTGGGTACAGCCACTGCACCCCAGTTGACAGCAATGGGACTGCCTACATGGGATGCTGGGAACACCTGTGCACCCCTGTTCCGGTAAGCACGGCCCTCCCATGGAGTACGGATTCATACCCCCCCGTGTGAATGAGGCCTAAGGGTGAATGGAATATTTACCTCCATTGTGTTGCTAATTTGGGGACCACTGTACCCCTCTTTATTGTTATTTGGGTGTGTTTTATTATAGGAGTGTTATATATTGTAGATTAGGATAAGTTTGTATATGTTGTGGAGGTGTGTGTTATTCTTTGGGTGTGTTTTGGAGTGTTTTATAGATAGATAGATCTATAGATAGAGATATATAGATTGTAGTTTAGGATAAGTTTGGATTTCTTCTGGAGGAGTTTTGAGTGGACATAAGTAATTTACCCTGCTCAGCAGGGGGCGGGCCTTAGAAAACAGGCCGCATATGGGCAGCACAGAGGCTTAGGGGTTAGCCTTGCAGCACTGGGGTCCTTGGTTCAAATCCTGACCAGGACACTATCTGCATGGAGTTTGCTTGTTCTCACTGTGCTTGCGTGGGTTTCCTCCGGGTACTCCGGTTTCCTCCCACACTACAAAGACATGCTACCTTGCGTTGGTGCAGTGGTGAGCATAGCTGCCTTCCAAGCAGCTGACCCGGGTTCGATTCCCGGCCAACGCCATCTCCAATACTTGGAGTCCTAAGAGAGAAAAGCGCTATACAAGGTCAATGCTTAGTATACATTAGCTGTGGAATAAAGAATGAAGCCAATGTGTGGAATGTTTAAGGAAGAAAATGTTCCCCCAGAATCTATGGAAGGTGAACCCAGCAACTGATAGAAGAAGCTTAGGCTGCGATCACACCTAGGAGTTCCAGATCACGAGCAATTACTACGATTCCCGAATCGCCACAAAACTCCCCCAGCAGGAATATTACACCCATACTCCCCCCAAAGCAGGAATATTACACCCATACCTCCCCCAGCAGGAATATTACACCCATACTCCCCCCCCCCCCAGTAGGAATATTACACCCATACTCCCCCCCCCCCCCCCCCCCCCCAGTAGGAATATTACACCCATACCCCCCCCCCCAGCAGGAATATTACACCGATACTCCCCCCAGCAGGAATATTACACCCATACTCCCCCTAGCAGGAATATTACACCCATACCCCCCCCCAGCAGGAATATTACACCCATACTCCCCCCAGCAGGAATATTACACCCATACTCCCCCCCCCCCCCCAGCAGGAATATTACACCCATACTCCCCCCCAGCAGGAATATTACACCCATACTCCCCCCAGCAGGAATATTGCACCCATACTCCCCCCAGCAGGAATATTACACCGATACCCCCCCCCCCCAGCAGGAATATTACACCCATACTCCCCCTAGCAGGAATATTACACCGATACTCCCCCCCCAGCAGGAATATTACACCCATACTCCCCCCCCCCCCCCCCCAGCAGGAATATTACACCCATACTCCCCCCCCCCCCCCCCCAGCAGGAATATTACACCCATACTCCCCCCCAGCAGGAATATTACACCCATACTCCCCCCCCAGCAGGAATATTACACCCATACTCCCCCCCCCCCCCAGCAGGAATATTACACCCATACTCCCCCCCAGCAGGAATATTACACCCATACTCCCCCCCCCAGCAGGAATATTACACCCATACTCCCCCCCCCCCCCCCCCCCCAGCAGGAATATTACACCCATACTCCCCCAGCAGGAATAATACACCGATACTCCCCCCCGCTTTGGCCTGCATCCTGCTCGTATTGCGAGGCAACACTCGCAATCCGAGTTAAGATTTTTCTAAATACAGTGCTCGTATTGCGAAACGCTCGTTAACCGCGTTTTTTGCAATCCGAGGTTCCACTGTGTATAAATCCATAACAGTCATAAAGTAATGAGGACCATTCAAAAATGATTAATATTATCCCTTGGTATTATTCAGCAGGGAAAGAAATCAGGCTGCATGACCTGTGGTCTGAAAGGGTTGTTCATTGTTTGGGGGTCACTAAGGAAGAGAAGTATCCTTTAAAAGGCTTCTTATAACTAGACCATGTATAAAAGAGAGAGAGAGAAAAAAGAACAACCAGACATCGGTATCAAAAAAAAAAACAGAATATAATAGCAAAAGACAAGCCAAAAGAGAGCAAGAACTATTGGAAAGATGGGCAACGAAAAAAAAGCCAACAAAACAAAGGAGATATCTGGCAAAATAAATAAAACTAATTAATAAAAAATTAAAATAGACTGGATTCTATCCATTAAAATAAAAAAAAACTTCTGTGTGTAGCAGCCACCACAGCACCCCCTAATTACTTACCTGAGGCCCTTCTCTCTTCAGCGATGTCCATGAGTGTCTTAGCTGTCCCAGACACTCCTCCTGATTGGTTGAGACACAGCAGTGGCGCCATTAGCGCCCGCGGCTGTCAATCAAAATCAGTCAGCCAATCAGGGGAAAGAGGGGGCGGGGCCATGTCAGGGCTCTGTGTCTAAATGGATACACGGAGCTCTGACTCGGCTCAGGTGCCCCTGTAGCAAGCTTCTGGCTGAGGGGGCACTCACCAGAGGGAGGGGCCAGGAGAGCAAAAGAGGGACCCAAGAAGAGAAGGATCCAGGCTGCTCTGTGCAAAACCAACTGCACAGAAGAGGTAAGTAAATGTTTGTTATTTAAAAAAAAAAAACGAGCCTTTAACGAAGTATTGGAAATCTAACAATCTTCCCACTGTGTCTTTTTTTTTTTTTCTCACTTTGTTAAAATAGTTTAATAATCATTGTAATAAAACAAAAAATACATCTTTAACCACTTAACTACCAATCACTGTATATATACGTCGGCAGAATGGCTCGTACAGGCACAATCACGTACCTGTACGTCCCCCTTAACTGCCCGACGTGGGGGTCGCGCACGTGCCGCCGGCGGCGCACTCGCGACCCCCCTGCCTTCCCCGTGAGTCGGACCGCTGGTCCCGCGGACTCGGATCGCCGCGGGTAGCCCCGCGATCGTCTCACGGAGGCATGGAGCGGGGAGATGTGTGTGTAAACACAACATCTCCCCGCTCCTCTACTGACAATGTCAGCGATCTCCGCTCTGTGTAATCAGAGCGGAGATCGGTCATGTGTCACTCGTAGCCACGCCCCCACACAGTAGTAATCACTCCCCTAGGCACACTTAACCCCTTCAGCGCCCCTGGTGGTTAACCCCTTCACTGCCAGTGACATTTTTACAGTAACCAGTGCATTTTTATTGCACTGATCGCTGTAAAAATGACAATGGTCCCAAAATCGTGTCAAAAGTGTACGATGTGTCCGCCATAATGTCGCAGTCACGAAAAAAAAACGCTGATCGCCGCCATTACTAGTAAAAAAAAAAAACAATTAATAAAAAATGCCATAAAACGACCCCCTATTTTGTAAACGCTATAAATTTTGCGCAAAGCAATCAATAAACGGCGATTGCGATTTTTTTTTTTTTTTTTTACCAAAAATATGTAGAAGAATATGTATCGGCCTAAACTGAGGAAAAAAAAAATTATTATATATGTTTTTGGGGATATTTATTATAGTAAAAAATATTGCATTTTTTTCAAATTGTCGCTCTATTTTTGTTTATAGCGCAAAAAATAAAAAGCGCAGAGGTGATCAAATACCACCAAAAGAAAGCTCTATTTGTGGGAAAAAAAGGACGTATATTTTGTTTGGGAGCCACGTCGCACGACCGCGCAATTGTCAGTTAAAGCGACGCAGTGCCGAATCGCAAAAAGGGGCCTGGCCTTTATGCTGCATATTGGTCCGGGGCTGAAGTGGTTAACTATCCCTAGTAAATTCCATTTTAGTTTGCAATTTTGGTTTTATAAACTATGCTGTTTGCAAACTTAACAGATTTTTTTTATAAATTCTTTATTTTTCATATGTTTCTTCACATTTACAGTTCCAGTTAATCTTACATAGTCATAGTCTTGATATAACATTTGTATTACATTCTACAAATGGTATACATTCTTCCGCTTCCTAAATTACTATGTTGGCTTATCCACGGCTCTTCTATCTCTCTCCCTCCCCACCCTCCCTCCTCCTCCCCCTCCCCCCCGCACCCAAACCCCAGAAAAAGAAAAAAAAAAGGAAACCCCTCCTCTGCATTGCTCCGCCTCTCCCCCCCCCCCCTCCCAGAGCAATCCCCTAATCCTCTGTTCTTGTCTCTTCTCTATACGTCAAATATGGGGCCCATGTCTTTCGGTACCTCTCATCTTGGTCCTTCATCGTCAGAGTAAGATTCTCCATTTGTTGGATTTCTGCAATTCTCGAAAGCCATTGTGCTCTTGAAGGGGGACTTTCACACTTCCACAGCACAGGGACACGGGCCCTCGCTGCCACCAGCAGGTGTCTTACTAAGGAGTTTTTATATTTCTCCAGTGACATAGGGATATCAGACAATAGATACCGGTATATAGCCGGATTCTCTCCTAATGATACTCCTGTTATTAATTCAATAGTTTCAGCTACCATTCTCCAAAATTATTTTATTTTCGCACATTCCCAAAAAATATGCAATATAGTACCTTCTGCTTCCTTACATCTCCAACAGGTTTCTGATATTTGGGGGTATATCCGATGTAGCACCGTCGGTGTTCTGTACCATCTCGTGAGGATTTTATATCCCCCCTCTTGGTATCTACTCGCGACTGAGGCTTTTTGATTGAACACTAGAATCCTGTTTATCTGTTCTTGGGAAAATGTTACTCCCAAGTCTCTCTCCCACTCCCGTAGGAAGGAGAGTTCCTGCAGTGTTTCCAAATCGGTTAATGTAGCATAGAAATATGAGAGTGAATGTTTTAATGTTTCCCCCTTCAAGCATATTTCCTCGAACCCTGTTAGTGGCCTGACTTCCGTGTACATATTTGACTTAGTTCTAATGAAGGTATCTAGTTGCATCCTCCTTAAAAAGTCTAAATCTGGTACTATCTCTCTTTCGATCTCTTTTATTGTCATTAGCTGATTGTTGGGGCCACGTGCACTTCAGTCCCAGGCACCTTTAGTCCTGGGACTGCAACTTCAGCCCTGGGCCCAGCACCTTTAGCTGCGCCCACTTCGGGAGGAGGAATCCCAGGGTGCCGCCTTGCGAGGGGACCCGCTTCTAGAAGAAGAGGCTGGGGGAGGACCGTTCCGAAGTACTGGTGAGAGATCACAGTGAAGGAAGGGGTCCAGTAACTCTCTGGAGGGATGTCATCCATCCGGAAACGGATCTAAACAACAGGACCAGTAGGAGGTTTGGGACACTATAGATTATGTGGCAGAGGATCTCCCGAACGCATCCATTAGGGAATCGAATAGACTATTCGAGTTACACGCCGGCTGCTAGTGCCTTCGGGTGACTATCCGGGTGAGCTATACCCACTTGGGATCGAGTGGCGAAGAAACAAGAGTGCCTGAACTGATTTGTCTTCCTAACACCTTTCTCTTCTCCTCATTTGTGGATGTTCATCCATAAAGAAATAAACTCTATGTTGGAGTTGATGCTGGTGTGGACCTTGGAGTTACTTGGGGTAATAGAGACTTTTGTCCTTACACTACAGGGACAGAAACCAAATCTGAAGGGGGTCTGCTGCAAAGACCTGTAAGTGAAAACAAGTGTGCTTAACCTCTGCAACCCAGGGGGTATGGGCATGGTGGTGACCGTGCATGCCTTCTTCTCCTGTGAACGAGCCAAAGAGTGGAGAAGGAGGGCGGCGGGGTTTTTACACTGCTAATACCTCTTCGATATATTGCTCTAAATCTGGCGTCTTTAAGGCCTGGCTGAAATGCCGGTGTCCCCAGAATCGGGGTCATCGGACTAGGATATATTGAAATGTTCGTTTTTTTAAATATCTTTTTAGTTGCTAATAAGGTGGCACCTATTGTCCGGTGTTTTCTTACTTCCCCTGGTATCTCTGCTTCTGGTATCCATATCAGACCCTCTAAAGGGGATATCAATCGTTGCCTGCTCCATTTGTATCCATGGTTTCTCTCTATATTTCCCACACCACTCCACTACTCTAACTAGGTGGGATGCTTCTTCATATCTTACTGGATCTGGAACCCCAATCCCTCCTTTCCCTTTAGGAAGTGTTAGAATAGATCAGCGTACTCTTGCTGGTTTCACTGCCCAAATAAATCTCAGGAACCTCGATCTAAGGTCTCTCTGGAAACTTGGGGGGATCTTAATTGGCAGCGTCTGTATAAGATACAGAAGCCTTGGCATCACGTTCATCTTTATAATGTTTGTCCTTCCAAACCAGGTAAAAATTTATTTATCCCATCTCTGGAAGTCTAATTTGATCTGTCTTGCCATTGATATGTAATTAAGCTCAAATAGCTTAGTCAGGTTCTTATGTATTTTAGTCCCTAAGTAACTTATATAAGACTCTGTCCATCTAAAATCAAATTGTGTAGAGATCATCTGTAGTAAGGGCGTGTTTGTTTCTATCCCCATTGCCTCAGATTTCCCATAGTTTACTTTAAAATTAGATACTTCACCATATTCACAGGACGCAACTCTGCTAGCAGTGACGGTAAAGATATGTTCGGGGAAGTTACAAAAAAAAATTAGGTCATCAGCGTAAGCTGCGAGTTTCTGTTCTTCTTTTTTAATGGTTAGCCCCTTAATGCTCTGATTTGCCCGTATTTTCCTCAAGAAGGGTTCTAATGTCAGAATAAAAATAATGGGCGAAAGTGGGCATCCCTGTCGTGTTCCATTAAAAATAGGGAATGGCTCCGAAATTCTATCTTCTATCTTTACCCTCGCTCTAGGGTTCGAATATAATTCCGTAAACCAGCTCATCATCCCTTCTACCAAGCCTATATGTTTCAAGATAGCTTTCAAAAATAGCCACTCTACCCTATCGAATGCCTTTTCCGCATCCACGGAAACTAACACCATTGGTCTCTGCTGTTTTTGAGCTAAATAAATTGCGTTCACCACCCGCTGTGTATTCTGCCTTCCCTCCCTCCCGGGAGTGAATCCCACCTGATCTGGATGTATCAATCCCGGAATATGTTCTATCAGTCTCATAGCAAGAATCTTTGAAAATATTTTCAGATCTACGTTAAGCAGGGAGATCGGGCGATAACTAGTGCACTGAGAGGGATCTTTCCCTTCTTTAGGGATCATGGTTATAATGTGTGCTAAAAGTGTTTCTGTTGGCATATTTTTCCCCTTGCGTAGTGAATTGTAAGCTGCTATAAATCTCTGGGCTAGTTTCTCTGCCAATGTTCTATAATACAGCAAGGTATATCCATCGGGACCTGGCGCTTTCCTCACCTTCATAAGTTTTAATGCCCTCAAGAACTCCTCTATACTGATTGGGATATCTAATTCTCTTATTTCTTCTGACAGCCTTGGCATTTCCGTTTCCTTAATATACTCCATCGCTGCTTCCCATTTTTTTTGTGCATTTTCGGGGGTAGGTTTCTCTTCTAATTGGTATAAATTTGCGTAGTATTCCTTGAAGGCCTGTGAGATTTTCTGGGGGGTATTAATCATACTATCTTTTTGCGTTTTAATTTGTTTTATCCGATGTAGCGGGTATACACTTTTCTCTTTATTTAAAACTGGCAGAGACACCAGCGATGTGCAGTTCCTTGCGGCCCAGCAGGTGGCGCTGTCGCCCTGGGTTGGGGTTGAACCATTGCTGTGTGCCGTGCCTCCTTTTTGTCCTCCCTCGGCAGCGGTATGGTGGGGCGGGGAACCCGCCGTGCTTGCTGGGAGAGGGTATAAAGGGGCCGGCCATCTTTGTCACGGGGTCGAGAGCCAGGCACCTTCAGCCTGAGGGCGGTGGTTCGTGTCGGTCCTCTAGGCGGCCTAGGCCTAGAGGACGTCCGGAGGTCGTGTTTCATCCCAGGCACCTTTAGCCTGGGGTGAGGTACTCGAATGGAGGTCTGGAGCTCAGTGCCCAACACTGAGTTCCGCGAGGGAAGGAGGTCCTAGGAAACCCAGGGATTGGGTACCCAAATCTGGAAGGCGTAATGGACCGGGGGAGATACTCACTTGAAGACCGGGTGCAGCAGATTGCCAGTGACAAATGAGCCTCCCATCGGAGACCGCCTGGAAGGAAACCCCCCCCTCCGCTCGGAGACCTCAGCCCACTTTCAGGGAGGAAAGTGGAGAGTTCATTGTGCCTGGGCCTACTCGCATCCACACCTCCTTGTTTGTTCTGTTCTTTAAGGGAGTCTAACTGATTGTGCTGTTCACTCGAGAAGAATAAAGGAGTGTTGGACTTTAATGGTGTGGGGCTCTTTTCTGGTGGACATTGTTCAAGGTAACTCCAGGTGCACAACACTGACCCGAAGGTAGAGAAAGAACTTTGCTTACACTGCACAGACATGCTGTGGTGAAGGCCAGGCGTGGTGACCCCGCTCTCTCCCCTCTAAGTTACCCCTAGACGAGAGAAAGACGAGCTGATGCAAAGAGGGGAGTGAGGAGGCCGCTACACCGATTTTGCGTGTTTTTTTCTTTAAGAGCATATGCTAACATTCTCCCCGGTCTGTTCCCAGATTCATAAAACATCCGCCTTCTTCGTGCTAATTTAGCTTTAGCTTTATCAATAAGCAGGAGATTAAGCTTTTCCCGTAGGGCCCCTAATTCCTGTTCTGTAACTTGTGCCTGAGATTTTTTGTGTAGTGTTTCTAATGCCGCGTACACACGATCATTTTTCCCGTCAGGAAAAATTTCATTTTTTCCTTTGGGCGAGAAAAACTATCGTCTGTGGGCTTTTTGCCGTTTTTCCAGACGGAAAAAACGGCATTAATCACGACGAGAAAAATTAGAACATGCTCTAATTTTTCTCGTCGTGATTCCTGTCATTTTTTTCCGCGGCAGTTTTCCCATAGGGAAACACTGCCGCGGAGCCTACACACGGTCGTTTTTCTCGTCAAGAGAAAAAATGACAGGAAAAACGGCCGTGTGTGGGGGGAACAAGCCGTTCCCTCGTTTTTCCTGTTGTGATTCACGGCGGTGTTTTCACCGCTGTGAATCACGATCGTGTGTACGCGGCATAAGACCCCAATCTGTTTTAGCAGTGTGTCGACCTGTTTGTTTAGTTTGCGTTTCCTATGGGCCCTCATAGAGATAAACATACCTCGCATTACGCATTTATTTGTTTCCCATATACCAAACTGCGTTTTTTCTCCTGTCTCATTTGTTTCGAAGAAATAGTCTAATTCCTGTCTTAGTTTTCCCTCATATTCCTCTTCCTTTAGGAGGGTTTCATTTATCTTCCAGTGCCACTCTCTAGCCTCTATTCCTCCTATTTCCACTGTAAAACTCGTTGGTGCATGATCTGAGAGGGTAAAGGGTCCTATAGAGGCTTCTTTCAGATTCACAGCCATATTTTGAGATATCAAAATGTAATCGATTCTGGTGTTAGTTTTATACTTTGCAGAGAAGAAAGTGTAGTCCCTGTCCTGTGCCTGGAGGGCCCTCCAGCTGTCCATTAGATGCAGATCTTGTAAAAAATGTTTTGCTTTTCTCAGTGAGAGGCACCCTTCAATGAGTCCCTCAATGGGTCTAAAGCCATATTTAGGTCGCCCCCTATCACCAGGACACCCTCCCTATGTTGTTGCACCATCTGTAAGTATGATTCTAGGGAGTTAACTTTATGCGCATTTGGTAAATATATATTCACCAGTGTAATTTTTTGTTGGCCCAAAATTCCTTTTACTATCAAGAGACGTCTTTCGGCATCTGTAATCATCCCCGGCTCTGTCCATGGTATCTGTTTTGATATTAATATTGACACCCCACTACTTTTAGATGTCTGCAATGTGCTATGATATACTATTGGAAATCCTTGGGTTGTAACCAGTGGTGGTGCATCCATAGAGGGCGCCGGAGCGCCGCCCCCTCTCGTTCCCACACCGCCACTGAAAGACAATACACAGATTCATGCATTGCATGAATCTATGTATTGTCACCGCTGCCGCACTGCCCACTATACATATGGCCGGCCTCCTGGTGAGCGCCGGCCATATGAATTAGAGCGGCGGCCGGCGGTGGGTGTAACTTGGAAGTGCCTATCAGAGCCAGCGGCTCTGATAGGCTTTCCGAATACAGCTCTCACGCTGTATTCGGCTTCCAAAAACTCCTCCCAGGTACGCACGGGGGTGTGTTCCTGGGAGAAGACTGTGTGGAGGTTTCAGCCAATCGGGTTCACCGGATCTGGTTACCGGTAACCTGATTGGCTGAAGCGACATCGAGGGCGGGAGAACACATCGAGGACGGCGCGGACCGAGGAAGGTAAGTGCAGGGCTGGGGGGGAACAGGCTTCATTTGGGGGACAAACTGGCTTCATTTGGGGGACAAACTGGCTTCATTTGGGGGACAAACTGGCTGAATATGGGGGACAAACTGGCTGAATATGGGGGACAAACTGGCTGTATATGGGGGACAAACTGGCTGAATATGGGGGAACTGGCTGAATATGGGGGACAAACTGGCTGCATTTGGGGGGAACTGGCTGAATATGGGGGACAAACTGGCTGAATATGGGGGACAAACTGGCTGAATATGGGGGACAAACTGGCTGTATATGGGGGACAAACTGGCTGTATATGGGGGACAAACTGGCTGTATATGGGGGACAAACTGGCTGTATATGGGGGACAAACTGGCTGAATATGGGGGGAACTGGCTGAATATGGGGGACAAACTGGCTGAATATGGGGGGAACTGGCTGTATATGGGGGACAAACTGGCTGAATATGGGGGGAACTGGTTGTATATGGGGGACACGCTGGCTGCATTTGGGGGGAACTGGCTGCATTTGGGGGGAACTGGCTGTATATGGGGGACACGCTGGCTGCATTTGGGGGGAACTGGCTGTATATGGGGGCACACTGGCTATATATATGGGGACACACTGGCTGTATATGGGGGCACACTGGCTATATATATGGGGACAAACTGGCTGTATATGGGGGCACACTGGCTGTATATGGGGGCACACTGGCTGTATATATGGGGGCACACTGGTTATATATATATGGGGGCACACTGGCTGTATATGGAAACAAACTGGCTGTATTTGAGGGGGCAAACTGGTGGCGTTTGGGCACAGTGGCTGCGTTTAATGGGCACAGTGGCGGCAATTGATTTTTTTTTTTCTTTTCAGTTTGTTTGCGCCCCCCCCCCCAAAAAAATATTGAGCACCAGCCGCCACTGGTTGTAACTCTTGGAATTTTGTCTCTATTGAAGTGTGTCTCTTGTAGAAAAATTACTTGGGATTTAAATCTCCCTAATTCAGTCCTAAGTCTTACACATTTCTCTGGGATATTCAGTCCTCTGACATTATATGACATAAATGTAATCTCAGTCATATCTATAGTCGTCAATTCCGATCGGAAGGGAGGGAAGAAGCGGGCCAAGGCCAAGAGAGAGGGGGAAAAAAAAAAAAAAGACCCCCATCCAACCCAACCCTTCTCCCAGAAAGCAAACACTCACTGGGTGTGTAGATGTCTAGATACGACTCCGGATCCGACCTCTATCTAAAAAAAAAAAAAAAAAATATCCCCAACGCCTCCGACTTATCCTCCACCCGGAGGAAAGGCGTATATTATGGGGGTTGTGGTTGGGTAGACCGCGGCCTGCGCCAGCAGATCCCTGACTGTGCATTCTGATTATGTCGGTATGACCTCTATCAGTATCTTATATTCTCATATTCCCCTCCCCCCCTCACTCGCTACCTATACAGCAGTATACAGCCAGAGGAAAAAAGAAAGGGAAAATATATAACACAATCCCCCCCCCTCTTCATCCTCAATTCATCCACACTTAAACCTGTGTATCCTTCTGTCTCCTTAGCATAGTACCTTTTCAGTCTTGTACATTCCAAATCTTATATCATATATACATATCAAACAATCCTGTACATCATCTACATTCTACCTTTTTCTTTTCCCCCATTTCAACTCTTTGATAGTTGTAAACCAATTGCTGGGGTAAAGGAGACTCCAAAAAAAAAGAACAAAAATATTTGCAATCTTTAACCTATTTATGCCCGTGTACGCCCCTGTATGCTCCCTCTTGTCTAGAATTTAAGAGACACTCTAGGTTCTCTTTTCTCCGCCAATGTGAGTGGGGGGGAAAAAATCCCATTTCACCCCCCTCTCATACTACCCCATCCACTTCCCTCCTGTTACCGTATTTTTCGCTCCATAAGACGCACCTGACCATAAGACGCACCTAGATTTTAGAGGAGTAAAATATGAAAAAAAAAATATTCTGAACCAAATGGTGTACTAAAATATTTAATAAAATATAACAGAATAATAATATTTCTACACTAACAACCAATGTAAGGGGGCACTCTACACTGATCCCCTAATGTAACGGAGACATTTACATGACCTCAACCCAACAGGAGTATTTACATCAACCACCAATGTTTTGAGACATTTACACTGACCAGTGATGTAACAGGTGTATTTACAGTAACCTCCCATCTCTCTACTAATCTCTGCATCCTTATCTCCCTGTCAACTCATCATCTGCTAACCTCTGTCCCCCAAACCACTCATCTACTAACCTCTGCGCTCCAACCCCTCCTTCCCATTCAACTCTGCACATCTCCTCTGCTCACCTATGCACCTCACCTGTATGCTAGGTGGGCGGCATGCAGAGCAGGGGGTGTAATTAGCATAAGAATTGCGGCGGTCGACCTCATTTGCATAACACTGCCTGCGCGATTTACATATGAATGCCGATATTGTGGGGGTTAAATAAAGAACAATATGTTTTGTTTCTCTCCCTCTAGCAGCTGAAGGCAGGGGAGAAACATTTGCATAGGGATGCATAGGGTATCAGCGGCCCTGCTGGTCAGTATTCGCTCCATAAGACACACAGACATTTCCACCCGTTTTTTGGGGGGGAAAAAAGTGCATCTTATGGAGCGAAAAATACGGTAAGTAAAATGTGTTATGTATATATGTGTCGCGCCCCCATTACCTTGAACGTGTATACTGTGTATTGTGTATAGTTGAATATGTTATGTGTAATATTTTATTAGTTTGTATCCTATATTATATACCTCTCAAGTAAATATTCATTTGTGTGTGTATTTATATGTTTATGTATGTTTAAGCTTGCTTTCATTCCCCTTATCACTTCCCACTTGTTAACCCCAGTTCCTCCCACATTCCTATCCTCCCCCTACCCTCTATACTCCCTTAATAGTCTTCTCCATTTATATCCCCTATTCGAAAATCAGTTTGCCCAAGAGCTAATCCGTGCCCTAAAAAAAAAAAAAAAAAGTTTATTTACACTCCCTTATTCCATTTTCCGTGACCCCTCCCCCCCCCCCCCTAAAAATCAGTGCAATAGTGCCATAATGCAAACAAATAAAAAAATAAAATAATAATAATTTATCACAGCAATACATAAATTCCCCTCTCTTCCACTTGAGGGCCGCACCTATCTATTTTTCATGTTGTCCTTTATCCTTTTCCTTTGTCTTCCTGGGCTTTGGGCAGTCCCAAGAAGAAAAAAAAAGAGGGATAGGAGGGAAGAAAAAAAAAAGTGGGGGGGAGGGAAAAAAAAAGTAATTCTCTCCATAGTCTGGGAAAGTTCTATCAACTTAATTACCCCTTAAGATACATTTATTCAACATTAATTTCCTGGCTGTGGTCTGTGGTTTCTGCAGTGGGTTTTTTATCCATTGCTTTCTTTGCTGTGTCACCCAACCTTCCGCTCCTGGAAAATCTGTCCACTTGGGTACCTCCACAGTTTCTGATCCTAGAAATTAAAATAACTCGGGTAATTGCTTCGGAACATTTAAATTGAAAGTCTTTTCATCTTTTTTAATTATTAGGGAGATTGGATATCCCCATCTATACGAGGCCCCCTTAAGTCGCAGATGGTCTAGCAGAGGCCTGAGCATCCTTCGTCTCTTTTTTGTTTGCCAGCATAGATCTGAGAAAATTTGTATTTCATCATTATTAAATTCCATTGTTCTTTTTTGCCACGCCACCCTCATTATATCTTCTTTAATTTAATTTTTTTTTTATTCTGCATAAGATATCCCTAGGGGTTACCATAGCATGATAACGCATCGTGGGAACCCTGTGCACACGATCCATCTCAATTTGCGTTTCTGGAGAGTTCTCTCTGTTAAGAATGTTCATCACTGTTGTTCTCAGTTCTGGCGCTAGCACTGTTTCTGAGACCCCCTTTATACGAATATTATTTCTTCTGCTTTTATTTTCTGCCTCTTCAGCTTGTAGTTGTATTGCCACCATTCTCTGGTGTTCCATTTACAGCTTCTCTTTTAACATGTCTATCCTGGTATTAGCTTTTCCTTGCCAATCCTCCAGTCTATGCAACTTATGCTCTATGACCTCTACTTCAGCTCTTACTTCTCCTATTTCCTCCTTTGGGGTCCCAGCCAATTCCTCATCATCTCCTGTATATCCTATTTTGAAGGGAGCGCCCGGATCATTTGCCTAAGATCTTGTTCACCTCCCAGCTCCCCAGTATCAGTCCCCATATAATTTGGAATGCATACCTGGGAGATGTCCCTGGCTGGGGTGGGCAGCATCATGGCTGATGTAGGAAGTTTGGGTTTGGATAGGGCGGCCACATTTCCAAACTACCATTCAGGGACACCCCCCCCCTTCCCAAAAATCAGCTTGTGCTGTAACGAATCACAGCACAGTGATTGGACACAAGAGGCGGGATTTCTGATTTCTCCAATCACAAGCAGGGGGCAGGGATTGTGCTCCTCCAGGCATTCCCGGCCAGGACAAGTACTGTCAGTGAGTAAAGCGGTGATGTGGCAGTCTTTTTTGGGGCCATCAGATTGGCCCGGGGGGTGGCTGTGTCAGTTTCATTCCGGGACACTGTATTGTCCTGAAATAAAGGTGCCCGGGACAGACCTGCAAAATGCGGGACTGTCTCGGGCAATCCGGGACACGTGGTCACCCTAGGTTTGGAAGAAGGAGGTGTCGGCAATATAAGAAATAAACCGCTCCGCTGCCAAGAGCTTCTTCCTGTGCTCCCGTAGGCCTCCCCGGTTTGCTTTACTGCTGGAGGGGTCAGCTCCAGCTGATCTGTGTTCCGTAGGGCAGTTCCACTGTCCGCACTGTCTCCCCTGCTATCAAACTCTTGAATCAGTGTGACACTTGCTGCTGTACACCACGCGGACCGTGCTGTGTGAAATACTACGTCCGCTGCGGCGCTCCTTTGCTTCTGCGATCGTGTTGTGCACCGCTGGATAGGGACATCCAACTCTCCCGTTCCAGTCCTCTGCGTACGTCCCGGCATGGATCGCTCAGCTGTCTCGGTCTCTCAGTCTGTCCGCGTCCATTAGCTGCACGGCGGGATCACTCAGCGCCGCTCACTCCGTCATGCTCAAGCCACGCCCCCCGGAAACATAAGTCCTCGATCTGTGACCGTTCCCACTGTGTCTGAAACTAATAAGGACATCACACTTACACTATACTTACTTGTTTGCTTCTGCTAATGGTTCATAATCCCGTTTTTCTAAACTATGGCAGCCATGGGTACTATTTTACATATGATCTTTGTAATTGCTATAAAATTTTGTAAAGAAATATTACACTTAAAAAAATCTTTCAGGACTACACAGTACCGCTGCACTTCCGGTTACAATACAAAGTTATGTGGATACAAACATTTACACACTGAAATGTAGAGATTGGTTTGTGCGTTATCTGAAGCAGCTCACACATGGAGACATTCAATCTGTATTGATTATTCTAAAGATATACAAAATGAGCCAGAGGGGGGAAGAGAAATTCCGGGGTTACAGAATCAACAGCCTAGTATGGTAATCATGACATACTGGAGAGTCAGAGCTTTGCAAAGTGATACGGAGTATGGGAAGTAGGTATGGGAAAGAACTGTACTCCCGTAGCCGCTACAGCCCAGTGAACCCCACTTCCCACCCATAACTAAAATGATACGACCGACACACTCTTTGGAGTGAAAATTGTCCGTAGCAGTCATTTATTAACAATAAACAACATATCAACAGAAATATAGAACAATAACAATAATGACCCCAGGTTGCCGATCTTTGGAGGCACCACTGAACCAACACAAAATTTATATCTGTGCAACCACTTGAGGACAACACCAAATTTCCTGCTGACACCTCCATTTCCACAAATTCCCATTAAACCACCGGGGATTAACCATAGGACGCCATACCATAGACGGTTCCTCTCTCTGATATTACACAGAAAAATGTGGATGCCTCCAAGGACCCCAACTGCCATATCACTACAACCAACCAACAAGTCCAACATCCACAGGACGGGAAGCTTCTTCGCCGTCCGTTTGCCTCAAAGTGCCCCTCAGACTTAACGACCCCACCTCCCCACAGTCGTTTTCCCCTCCCAAGCATGGCCTCCACCAACCAATGCCTCAGCCCTCTATACCGACTCCCGACCATGTTATTATTAACCCACTGACTGCTGTACTACCCTGCTAGCCCAGTCATGCCTGCTCTTCGCCTAAATATATATGTATATATTTTTTTTGTTGCTTCGGGCCTCTCTGGAGTTGTCTGACCATTTCATATTTCCTGAGTGTGAGGAAACAACACAAAGGAGAATATATAATACACTGCTTGTGACTTTTGCCAGTTTTTCACCGGTGGTGAATCAATCACTGTTATGTAAAACCCATGCAACCCGGAGCTTTACCTGCAGTGGATGTTTGGTCGAATGTAACAATTACAGCTTTATAGTTATGCATTACATTTTGACCAGAATTATTTACTCTTATGCCGCGTACAGACGATCAGACATTCCGACAACAAAACCGTGGATTTTTTTCCGACGGATGTTCGCTCAAACTTGTCTTGCATACACACGGTCACACAAATGTTGTCGGAAATTGCGAACGTCAAGAACGCAGTGACGTACAACACTACGACGAGCCGAGAAAAATGAAGTTCAATGATTCCGAGCATGCGTCGAATTGATTCCGAGCATGCGTAGAATTTTTGAATTTGTGTACACACGGTCGGAATTTCCGACAACAACTTTTGTTGTTTTTAAGTGGTGGGTTAAAAACAAGTGTTAGTGGAACTGGACTAAGTGGTGAGTTAAAAACAAGAGTTGAAAACAGGAGGTTATAATAGGGGTCATAGTACCTGTGTAGTATGAGTACCTGTAGTGTGTGTGGATCGTTAGTACTTGTGTATTGTGAGTGCACGTAGGTCTGCAAGTGCACATGGTTCTGCGAGTGCACATAGGTCCGTAGGTCTGTGAGTGCACATAGGTCTGCGAGTGCACGTAGGTCCGTTGGTCTGCGGATGCACTTATGTCTGCAAGTGGAAGTAGGTACGGTGGTCTGCGAGTGCACATAGGTACGTTGGTCTGTGAGTGCACGTAGGTCTGCGAGTGCACATAGGTCCGTTGGCCTGCGAGTGCACGTAGGTACGTTGGTCTGCGAGTGCATCTAGGTCTGTTGGTCTACGAGTGCACGTAGGTCTGCGAGTACCTGTGTATTGTCTTGTTGAGTACCTGTGTATTGTCTTGTTGACTACCTGTGTATTGTCTTGAAGCAAGAGAGGACACTGGGATTATAACGGTGCTAGAAACATATAATAGATATAGACAATATACATAAAAGTAGAATATTTATTTTATTAGTACAAACATATATGGCTCAACAGGTAACAGGTAACTTACTATGCTCAAAGCTAAATAGAAGCAAAATCGGGAGACGACTGGAGAATATTGTTTTCAAAGTGACATAACGACAGATCCCAGGTAGTCCAAAGAAAATTTCTCAGGACGCTGAGCGCTAAAAAAAATTATATATATATATATATATTATATATAAGTCAAAAACCCAAAATTGGGAAACAAGAAAAATTAAAAAATTATAATGGTGGAATAATGGAGCAATCCATGATCCCGGTCCCCCAAATATAGGGGATAGGGTTTCAAAGATTGCAACTAAAATAGCCAGAAAGTCATGTGTATAGGCTATTAAGCTGTAGGGCAGAAGAGGCTAAACTCTCAACATGCAACACAGGCATCGAGTCATCGAATTATGAATCCTATTGTATCATATTAACCACTTGACCACTGGGCACTTAAACCCCCTTAATAACCAGACCAATTTTCAGCTTTCGGTGCTCTCACATTTTGAATGACAATTACTCAGTCATACAACACTGTACCCATATGAATTTGTTGTCCTTTTTTTCACACAAATAGAGCTTTCTTTTGGTGGTATTTAATCACCGTTGGGTTTTTTATTTTTTGCGCTATAAGAGAAAAAAGACTAAAAATGCTGTAAAAAAATGATTTTTTTTTTGTTTCTGTTATAAAATTTAGCAAAGTATTATTTTTTCTTCATAAATTTTGGCCAAAATTTATACTGCTACATATCTTTGGTAAAAATAAGTACAAATTGGTGTATATTATTTGGTCTTTGTGAAAGTTATAGAGTCCACAAGCTATGGTGCCAATATCTGAAAATTGATCACACCTGAAGTACTGACGGCCGATCTCATTTCTTGAGACCATAAGGCCCCTTTCACACGGAGGTCCGTTCAGGTCCGCCTGTCAGTTTTTTAGGCGGACCTGAAACGGATCCTCCATGTACCCCTATGGAGGCACGGATGTCAGCGGAGACATGTCCGCTGACATCCGCTCCGCTCCGCCAAAGTGTGACGGAGGAAAACCCTATTTTTCCTTCCGTCGGCGGAGCGGATCGGATGACAACGGACTCTACGGTCCGTCGTCATCCGATTCCCCATAGGGGAGAGCGGCGCTCTGACAGGGGGGTCCCTGCACAGTGTGCGGGGACCGCCCAGTCATCCGTCGGCTCAGCGGGGATCAACTGAGCGATCCCCGCTGAGCAAGCGGAGCTTCACGGGGCGGATCTGCACGGATCCGCCCCGTGTGAAAGGACCCTTACATGCCAGAAAAGTACAAATACCCCCCAAATGACCCCTTTTTGGAAAGAAGACATTCCAAGGTATTTAGAAAGAGGCATTGTGAGTTTTTTGAAGTTGTAATTTTTTCCCACAATTCTTTGCAAAATCAAGATTTTTTTTTCTCTTTTTTTTTTTCACAAAATTGTCATATTAGCAGGTTATTTCTCACACACAGCATATGCATACCACAAATTACACCCCAAAACACATTCTGCTATTACTCCCGAGTATGGCGATACCACATGTGTGAGACTTTTACACAGCGTGGCCACACACAGAGGCCCAACATGCAGGGAGCACCATCAGGCGTTCTGGAGCACCCAGGCCAATTCTGACATTTCTCTCCTACATGTAAAAATCATCATTTATTTGCTAGAAAATTACAAAGAACCCCAAAACATTATATATGTTTTTTTAGCAAAGACCTTAGAGAATATAATGGTGGTTGTTGCAACTTTTTATCTCGCACGATATTTGCGCAGCAATTTTTTTAACGCGTTTTTTACGGGAAAAAAAAGTTTTGTGCTTAAAAAAAAACAAAAAACAGTAAAGTTAGCCCAATGTTTTTACATAATGTGAAAGATGAAGTTATGCCGAGTAAATAGATACCTAACATGTCACCCTTAAAAATTGCACACGCTCGTGGAATGGCGCCAAACTTCGCTACTTAAACATCCCCATAGGTGACGCTTTAAATATTTTCACTGGTTACATGTTTTGAGTTACAGAGGAGGTCTAGGGCCAAAATTATTGCTCTCGCTCTAACGTTCGCAGAGATACCTCACATGTGTTCTGAACACTGTTTTCATATGTGGGCGTGGCTTACGTATGCGTTCGCTTCTGTATGCGAGCTCGCGGGGGCAGGGGCGCTTTAAAAAAAATATATATATTTTATTGTTCATTTTACTTTATTTATTTTAGTTTGACATGTTTTTCCGCCCCAAAAATTTTTTGGATAACTTTTATACCTATTACAAGGAACGTAAACATCCCTTGTAATAGGAATATGGCATGACAGGTCCTCTTTACAGTGAGATATGGGGTCAATAAGACCCCACATCTCACCTCTAGGCTGGGAAGCCTGAAACCCCCCCCCCCCAAAAAAAAAACAATCTTGGCTTTGATCGTAGCGGTGAGTCGGTAGAAGCACCGGCGGGCGGCGGGGGACATCCCTTCTCGCCTCCCGTAAGAATGATCAAGCGGTGGAACAGCCACTATGATTGTTGTTATGGTGTAGGGAATCGCCGGCTGAAAAAGCTAATATCTGAATGATGCCTGTAGCTGCACCCATTATTCAGATATCCCCGTACAAAGTCAAGGACGTCATATGATGACCGGCGGGCGGGGAGTGGTTATTGCGGAGTATTGCAGGGCATTGCGGAGTATGGCAGGGTATTGCACGGGGTATTGCACAGGGGGTATTGCGCAGAGTATTGCGCAGGGTATTGCAGAGTATTGCGCAGGGTGTATTGTGCAGGGTATTGCAGAGTATTGCGCAGGGTGTATTGTACAGGGTATTATAGAGTATTGCGCAGGGTATTGCAGAGTATTTTGCAGAGTATTTTGCAGAGTATTGCGCAGGGTATTGCAGAGTATTGCGCAGGGTATTGCAGAGTATTGCGCAGGGTATTGCAGAGTATTGCGCAGGGTATTGCAGAGTATTGCGCAGGGTATTGCAGAGTATTGCGCAGGGTATTGCAGAGTATTGCGCAGGGTATTGCAGAGTATTGCGCAGGGTATTGCAGAGTATTGCGCAGGGTATTGCAGAGTATTGCGCAGGGTATTGCAGAGTATTTTGCAGGGTATTGCGCAGGGTATTGCACAGGGATGGCTGAGCAGGGATGGATGGATGGCTGGATCTGTGACTGCAATTCTCACAGATCCAGCCCACAGCTGACATGATCTGACATGGGGGAGGGAGCTGACATGATCCGCTCTCTCCCCCTCTCCTCTCACACTCTACCGATCGGTACAGAGAGGGGAGAGAGGAACCGGCGTCATCACATGACGCCGGTCTGTTTACAAGTGATTGCTCCGTCATTTGACGGAGCGATCACGTGGTAAACGGCCGCTATCAGCGCCGATTTACCGCGATTCGTGATGGAGATACCGCGATTCGGTCACGGAGATTCCCGTGTTATATAACGTCCTCCCAGAGTTAAGCAACCACCTTGTCGACGTTATTTGTCGGCAGGTGGTTGTTAAAGCGGTAGTAAACCCATCCATAAAAAAACTTTCATTTCCGGCCATTGCCGGAAATGTAACACTCCCATTGGTTGTGCTCTCAACCAAACTGTCAAACCATCCAATGGCTGGTGTCTAAACTGATCACATGTGCAGCATCATGGCAGTTGAAGATTAAACAGAGGCAAAGATGGCAGCTTCCTTGGCTGAAAACGATAGGAGGGTTTACTTCCACTTTAAGTGGTTAAAGAAAGGAAAGCTTTGCATGCCACATAAACAGATGTAGCGGAGCCTCACTCCCCCTCTCGCCTATTGTGAATGACTTGTGTCTAGGGGTACCTGAGAGAGGAGAGTGCAGGAACACTATGCCAAGCTCTCCCCTCGTATGTGTTGAGCAGAGTTACTTGAATTACCTCCGGGTCTGTTCACTGCATACGAAGCCTTAGTTGTTCTGTAGAGATGTGTCTGCCAATAACATAGAGCCCCACACCAATCGAAAGTCCAACACTCCTTTATTTCTTTGATAGCAAATAGGGTTGAACACAATCAGTTGAACTTTCAGCAATGAACAAACAGGGGTGTGGGTACGAGTAGGTCTAGACACAACTGAACTCTCCTATTCCTTTGATAGCAAATAGGCCTGGCGCACAGTCTCTGCCACCGACCGGGTGAACTGTTGAGGCCCCTGCCACAGGCCTAATAGCAGGTCTCTGCCACTGACCTGAGTTGAATAGCTGGACCGCTGCCACCGGTCATAGAACATGAACCATCTTCCTCTCTGAACTTGGCCCCTGTTTGGGGAGATTTCCCTCCGGGCGGTCTCCAGAGGTTCATCCGGCACTGGCAATCTGCTGCAACAGATCTTCGGATGAGTCCCTCCTCTGGTCCTTTACGCCACTGGATTCGGGTGCCCCAATAACCCGGGGCAACCTAGGACAATCCCTCTCTCACGGGACCCAGCGGAAGATACTGGGCCCCAGGCCTCCGGCTGAGTACCTCACCCCAGACTGAAGGTGTCTGGGATGGAACACGAACTCCCGGTGTCCAGGCCTAGGCCGCCTGGACACCCGACCGCGAACAGCAGCCCTCAGACTGAAGGTGCCTGGGACTCCAACCTCGTGGCGAAGATGTCCGCCCCCTTTATACCCTCTCCCAGGATGCACGGCGGGTTCCCCGCCCCGCCATACAACCGCTGCGAGAGGCCACAAAGGGTACGGCACTGCAGCGATGGTTCAACCCCGGCCCAAAGTGACAGCGCCACCTGCTGGGCCGCAGGGAACTATACATCACTGGTGTCTTCACCAGAATTTAAAAGTATATACCCGCTACACAGACAAAAAAGATAACTAGATGGACAAGAGAAAAATCAGAAGGTTTCACGGATAGAGTATTATTGTATTATATTATACCTGAATCAGGAACGCATATAGTGTGGTCGCCCCCATGTTCCAGCTGAATGTTTGCTGGTACAAGGCTGGCATTATATATCGCCCGCTTGCTTGGGCGTCTGACGTCATTGAGCGAGCGCGGACAGAGGAATGCCTATCGCGCATGCGCCAATGAGCGGCGCCGCCAGGCCTACAATCCCCAGAACTGCTTGTAGCAGAGGGAGCCATCGCCGTGACGTCGGCAAGGCACGCCCTCGCACGGCGTCAAATGACGCCATCCAGGGCATAGCCAAACCGCAGAGCAGGCCAATGGCAGCACAGCCAGCACAGTCTGGGAGGAGTAGAGGCGGAGCTGAGGGACAGCAGACGAGTTGTGACAATTGGGGAGCATGTAAACTGAGGCATATATAGGGCCCTAATGCCCTGTACACACGATCGTTTTTTCAGATGAAAAAAGTCCGATCGTGTGTGGGCCCCATCGGACTTTTTTCCATCGGTGTAAAAAAATAGAACATGTTTTAAATTTTTCTGATGGAAAAAAATCCGATTAGAAATTCCGATCATCTGTGTGGAATTCCATCAGAGAAAAATCCACGCATGCTCAGAATCAGAATTCCATCAGAATCAAGTCGACGCATGCTCGGAAGCATTGAACTTAATTTTTCTCGGCTCATCGTAGTGTTTTACGTCACCGCGTTTTGGACGGTCGGAATTTTGATGGTGTGTATGCAAGCCTGATGGAAGTCAGCTTCATCGGAATTCCAACGGAAAATTTCATCAGGCTTTAGACCATCGAAATTCCAATCGTGTGTACAGGGCAATAGAGTCAGGAGACCATGACAGGACTGAGGGGGGAGGACGAGAACAAATTATTCTCATCATCACCCCATCCATGCCCAAACGTCCGGGCCGGGGAAATATCTCCAACATTGCACTGCATCTCCAATGGTGAACCTGCCATAGGAATGTGCAAAGAAAGAGGGGAAGAGCAGGAGGGCAAAGGGTGATTCAATCAAAGGCCACGGCAAGATAACACATACAGACACAAAACAGAAAAAAAGCAAATCATGAGGACGAAAATCAACAGTAATAGATTAAATCAAAATAATATCATCAAAATAATATCAAATATAATTATGATACACCTAAATCATATACATTTCTTATAATTTATCCCACATTATAGGTAAATAGCTGACTTAGAGCCGGTTCACACTGCGGCGACTCGTCAGGCGACTCAGCCGCCTGACAAGTCGCGCTCCGCTCTATTCAATGGAATCGTTCTAATAGGAGCGACGCAAGTCGCTCCGACTTAGAAAAAGGTTCTTGTACGACTTTGGGGGCGACTTGCATTGACTTCAATACAGAAGTCATTTTGCAAGTCACCTCTCAAGTCGTCTTGAGATCGCCTTGCCGAGTCTCCCCCAAAGTTGTGCTGCCCCTGTGTGAACCGGCTCATAATCTAGTTGTTTAATAAAGAAAAGGAAGAGAGGAATGAATAAAGGAGGTGAACACCAATGAATGGGAAGGAGGGGAGGGGGGGGGAGAAAAAGGGGGGGGGGAGACCTGTTTATTGTCTTGTTGAGTATTAGTGTTAGGAAGCTAGTTGTTAGGTAATTTGGACAGGGTATAATCCCCAATCCTCATTAAATTAATAGGTACAATGCCCGGCGGGTGTGGAGAGGTGTCTCGATGTATATCTTGCAGCATGTATACGTTCCTTGCTGTGCAAAATGTAAGCACATTGTTTCCCTGGAAGCCCAGGTTCTGAATCTGGGGTAGCAAGTGTCACCACTGAGAAGACCCTCCGTACTAAAGGAAAGCCGGGAACGTACCTGGCAGGTGCCCGCAGGGGCCAGCACAGAGGTGGGTGGAGACAAAGAGGTGCAGGCACTAGAAAAAGAGTAGACAGTCAGGAAGGGTAGAGGGAGAAGTGCCAGGGAGGCCGATCCAGGGCTGGAGCATCCCAATAAGTACGCTTCATTGAGTTACATTGAGTAACGTGGTGTATCTGGATTTTGCAAAAGCATTTGATACAGTTCCCCATAAACGTTTACTGTACAAAATAAGGTACGTTGGCATGGACCATAGGGTGAGTACATGGATTGAAAACTGGCTACAAGGGCGAGTTCAGAGGGTGGTGATAATTGGGGAGTACTTGGAATGGTCAGGGGTGGGTAGTGGGGTCCCCCAGGGTTCTGTGCTGGGACCAATCCTGTTTAATTTGCTCATAAACGAGCATTTGGGTGGCAAAAATACGAATGCAATCTATACATTGGGGGGGGGACCTCTGTGGGGAATCTAGGATGGAAAAGGATCTGGGGGTCCTAGTAGATGACAGGCTCAGCAAAGGCATGCAATGCCAAGCTGCTGCTAGCAAAGCAAACAGAATATTGGCATGCATTAAAAAGGGGATTAACTCCAGAGATAAAACGATAATTCTCCCGGTCTACACAACTCTGGTCCGGCCGCACCTAGAGTATGCTGTCCAGTTCTGGGCTCCAGTCTTCTGGAAGGATGAAAAAAGGAAAAGCGGGCTCGTGGGACTTTAAATGAGACATGGATGGGTATAGAAAATAGGTCTAGGATAACACAATTGATGAACACAATCCCAAAAGGGAAATAACTGTAACCATGAGGGTTTGCTGAACAATCACCCCAAGAGAAGAAAATCAAGACATATGTATGAGTATCAAAATATATTGTATTAAAAATTAATAATACAGAGATCATGCAATCAGAGGCATAATACAGATAATAACAGTCACATAAGTATGGTTTATAGTTGATGGTCAAGGACATGATTATAGAAGCAAGCACAATACATGGGCATACAGGTGCAGTGAACAAAGTTATCCAAAATTTGGTTATGAGAAAGCTTGGTAAAAAATAAATTTATTTAATTTGGGCAGACTTGAGCTTGGCATCCCTGAGCGTGGACTCGACGCGTTTCTTGGCGTTTACAGCCAGTCATCAGGAGTGGGGTGCATGTAATTTTTTAGCTAAAAAAGGAAAGAGGGATGAATATATAGATCAATGAAGTCATACAGTTATGTAAGTAATACTTAAGCCAAAAAGCAAAGTGTGGTGGAGTTTATACATTACCCATGTGAAAGCCCAAGAAAGGTCAATTCAAGCATTCCAATGAGGAGGTAAAATGGTGGTCCTGAGTGAGCCAAAACTCCCCCGGGGTTGAGGTTTTTTTCACATGTACCAGGGATGGAGGCATGGGTAAGGTTAATATGGGTTCCACCAGATCACATCCCCTCATTTTCTCTTCTGGAAGGATGTACTGGAAATGGAGCGAGTACAAAGAAGGGCAACAAAGATAATAAAGGGTCTGGAGGATATTACTTATGAGGAAAGGTTGCGAGCACTGAACTTACGGTATTCTCTCTGGAGGAGAGACACTTGAGAGGGGATATGATTTCAATGTATAAATACCATACTAGTGACCCCACAATAGGGATAAAACTTTTTTGCGAAAGGGAGTTTAACAAGACACATGGCCACTCATTAAAATTAAAAGAAAAGAGGTTTAACCTTAAAATACGTAGAGGGTTCTTTACTGTAAGAGCGGCAAGGATGTGGGGTTCCCTTCCACGGGCGGTGGTCTCAGCGGGGGGCATCAATGGTTTCAATAAACTATTAGATAAACACCTGAATGACCACAATATACAGGGATATACAATGTAATACTGATATATAATCACACACATAGGTTGGACTTGTGTCTTTTTTCAACCTCACCTACTATGTAAAAAATGAAAGATGTTACAGCGGGCAATCCCCGCTCTCTAATGATCGGCCAGTTCGACTCTTCCTCTGCACAGGTGAGACTGTACTGACAGGCACAGGTGAGGCTATATTGATGGGCACAGGTGTGGCTGTATTGATGGGCACAGGTGAGACTGTACTGACAGGCACAGGTGAGGCTATATTGATGGGAACAAGTGTGGCTGTATTGATGGGCACAGGTGAGACTGTACTGACAGGTAGGGATGAGCCGAACACCCCCGGGTTCGGTTCGCACCAGAACCTTCGAACGGACCGAAAGTTCGCGCGAATTTTCGAACCCTATTCGTTATAATGGACGCGAACGTTCGAAATCAAAATTGCTAATTACAACGGCCAATATGCATGTTAATGTCATAAAACAGGTTTGGGGACCCGGGTCCTGCCCCAGGGGACATATATCAATGCAAAAAGAAATTTTAAAAACTAACGTTTTTTCGGGAGCAGTCATTTTAATGATGCATAAAGTGAAAAAAAAAAAGTGAAATTTTCCTTTAAATATGGTACCTGGGGGGTGTCTAAAGTATGCCTGTGAAGTGGCATGTGTTTCCCGTGTTTAGAACTGTCCTTGCACAAAATGACATTTGTAAAGGAAAAAAAGAAGCCATTTAAAACCACTTGCGGATTTAATGTCGTGTCTTGTACTGGCCGCCATATGGCTGAAAATCCTTGAGAAAAATGGCATGGCTACCCCATCACCCCCCCCCCACCCCAGCCCCTTTGGGTCTTGTATGGATATTAAGGGGGACCCCGCACCCAAAATAAAACCCTATACCTACAACCCTATATACTCTGAACAGCAGTATATGGGTGGTGCAAACAAGACACGGACTGTAGGTTTGTTCTTAAGTAGAATCTGAACAGGTACATTATGAAGTGTAGCTCCATCCCAAAAAAATCAATTTTTAAGCTTTTTGGAGAACATAGGGAGGGGTTATCACCCCTGTAACATTTGCTGTCTTTGCACATCTGTTCAGAACATGTCACCTCACTTTCCGTCCCAATGACAAATGTTTTTGGAAAAGTGGGGTTTTAATTGAAACAAGGATTGGTGATAAAGCATCAGTAGAGAGGAGATACCTTTTTCCCAAATTAAATCTAACAGGATAGAATTTCCCTTCCATGGGGTAGATTTCCTCTCACTTCCTGTTTTCTCTTGCCGTTTGCAAGTAGGAGTCGTTTGTAAGTTGGATGTTTGAAAGTAGGGGCCTGCCGTATATACTCTGCAGAAATTTGCCCTATTAGATGTTGGTGTAGCCACAAGACTGGTGGGCACAGGAATGGGCCCTGCTGTGAGTTAATAGATCAAGATTTGTCCTTGCATGCACCTGTTGAACCGGGCAGAAAAATTGGGCCTTTGGTGGTGGTGGTGGTGGTGGTGGTGGTGGACGGTGTTGCCACAAGACTGTAAGCCCTCACAGTTACTCTTGGTGGGTGCAGGAATGGGCCCTGCTGTGAGTTATTAGATCAAGATTTGTAATTGCAGGCACCTGTTGAACAGGGCAGAAAAATTGGGCCTTTGGTGGTGGTGGTGGTGGTGGACGGTGTTGCCACAAGACTGTAAGCCCTCACAGTTACTCTTGGTGGGTGCAGGAATGGGCCCTGCTGTGAGTTATTAGATCAAGATTTGTAATTGCATGCACCTGTTGAACAGGGCAGAAAAATTGGGCCTTTGGTGGTGGTGGTGGTGGTGGACGGTGTGGCCACAAGACTGTAGGCCCTCATAGTTACTCTTGGTGGGCGCAGGAATGGGCCCTGCTGTGAACTATTAGATCAAGATTTGTAATTACACGCCCCTGTTAAACAGGGGCTGAAAAATTGTGCCTTAGGCATTGGTGCTGGTGCCACAACACTGCAACCCCTCACAGATACTGTACTTGGAGCACAGCAGTCACACCTGTTGCGAAGCATCTTTTTAAAAAATTGTAATTACACGCCCCTGTTATACAGGGGCTGAAAAATTGTGCCTTAGGCACTGGTGCTGGTGCCACAACACTGCAACCCCTCACAGATACTGTACTCTGAGCACAGCAATGAGACCTGTTGCAAAGCATTGCCTAAAAATTGTAATTACACGCCCCAACAGGGGCTGAAAAATTGTGCCTTAGGCACTGGTGCTGGTGCCACAACACTGCAACCCCTCACAGATACTGTACTTGGAGCACAGCAGTCACACCTGTTGCGAAGCATCTTTTTAAAAAATTGTAATTACACGCCCCTGTTATACAGGGGCTGAAAAATTGTGCCTTAGGCACTGGTGTGGTGGCATGGATCATTGAGGAGGAGGAAGAGGATAGTCAGTGAACATAACAGGACAGTCACTCAGCATAGGCAGTCTTGAAGGGATGTGACATTATAAATTATTCCGTTATATCCGCTTCAGGTGTCTGGTAGCTGGTGGTGATCCAAGACTGATTCATTTTTATGAAGGTCAGTCGATCAACCGAGTCGGTGGACAGGCGCACCCTATGATCGGTGACAAATCCTCCAGCAGCACTGAATGTGCGTTCGGAAAGAACGCTGGATGCAGGACAGGCCAGTAGCTCAATTGCATACTGTGCAAGCTCTGGCCAGTGATCCATCCTCAGGACCCAGTAAGCCAGAGGATTTTCGGTGGGAAAGGTGTCCAAGTCTGACCTTGCCCCTAGGTATTCCTGCACCATGTATATCAGACGCTGGCGATGGTTGCTGGAACCGATCATACCTTGGGGTTGCGGACTAAAAAATTGTCTGAACGCATCGGTCAGACGTCCACCTTCCCCACCGCTCCTTCTGCTACTGACCGAAGCCTCAGCAACTCGTCGTCCAGGACCAGGAGTTTGTAACCTCCCAGTTTCTGGGAACGCGTTGCACAGACCTTTCTGCAAGGCCTCCCTGAGATGTCTCATCCTCTGCTCCCTCTGCGACGGCAAGATAAGGTCCGCAACCTTACCCTTGTACTGTGGATCAAGGAGAGTGGCCAGCCAGTAATGGTCCCTCTCCTTGATCCGAAGAACACGAGGATCCTTCCGCAGGCTTTGCAGGATCAGGGAGGCCATGCAGCGTAGGTTAGCTGAGGCATTCGGTCCGGAGTCTTCTGGGTCACTGAGGATGACATGATCGCCAGCCACCTCCTCCCAGCCACGTACAAGTCCACTGGTTTGTTGGGACTGTACATCATCCCTAAAAGACTGCTGCTGCTGATGCTGAGTGCCAGGCTCCACCTCCATGCTCACACAATCCTCCTCCTCCTCCTCCTCCTCATCCTCATCCTCTTCCTGTGTGATGGGTGGGACAGAAGGAACACTGTCTGGATAAAGGGGGCCTTGAGAGGCAAGGAAGTCCTCCTCTTCCTGCCTCTGTTCTGCCTCAAGTGCCCTGTCCATTATCCCACGCAGCGTATGCTCCAACAGGTGGACAAGAGGTACAGTGTCACTGATGCATGCACTGTCACTGCTCACCATCCTCGTGGCCTCCTCAAATGGTGAGAGGACAGTGCATGCATCCCTGATCATGCTCCACTGGCGTGGGGAAAAAAAGCCAAGCTCCCCTGACCCTGTCCTGGTGCCGTAGTCGCAAAGGTACTCATTGATGGCCCTCTGCTGCGTGTGCAGTCGCTGCAGCATGGCCAACGTTGAGTTCCACCTGGTGGGCATGTCACATATTAGGCGGTTCTTGGGCAGGTTCAGCTCCTTTTGCAGCTCAGTCAGCCGAGCACTGGCATTATAAGATCGGCGGAAATGCACACAGACTTTCCTGGCCTGCCTCAGGACATCCTGTAAGCCTGGGAACCTGCCCAAGAACCGCTGCACCACCAGGTTGAGGACGTGAGCCATACAGGGCACATGGGTGAGCTGCCCCTGTCACAGGGCGGAGAGGAGGTTGGTGCCATTGTCAGAAACGACCATTCCTGGCTTAAGCTGGCGTGGCGTCAACCACCTCTCGGCCTGCCCCTGCAGAGCTGCCAGAACCTCTGGCCCAGTGTGGCTCCTGTCCCCCAAACACACCAGCGCAAGCACGGCATGGCATCTTTTTGCCTGCGTACTCGCGTAGCCCCTTGTACGCCTACGGAGCACCGGTGGTTCCGAGGACAGAGCACTCGAAGAGGACATGGAGGAAGAAGAAGAGGAGGGGGTGGAGGAGAGAGGTGTGTCACAACCAGTAGTAGCATTTTGGAGGCGTGGTGGCGGAACAACCTCCAACACTACTGCACCTTGTCCTGCATCCCTCCCAGCTGCCAATAGAGTGACCCAATGGGCCGTGAAAGAAAGATAACGTCCCTGTCCATGCCTGCTGGACCATGAGTCAGCGGTAATATGCACCTTACCGCTGACCGCCCTGTCCAGCGAGGCCAAGACATTGCCTTCCACATGCCGGTAGAGAGACGGAATCGCCTTCCGTGAGAAAAAGTGGCGTTTGGGAACCTGCCACTGAGGAACCGCACATTGAACAAACTCACGGAAGGGGGCCGAGTCTACCAACTGAAAAGGCAGCAGTTGAAGTGCTAGCAATTTAGCCAAGCTAGCATTCAACCGCTGGGCATGTGGATGGCTGGGAGTATACTTCTTTCGACGGTCCAGCAGCTGGGGCAGGGAAATTTGCCTGCTACAATCGGACGTCGGTGTACTGCAAGTACTTGGTTGTGACACACCTAATTCTACACCTTCAGTCCTCTCAGAGCAGCTTTCAGAGAGGACTGAAGATATAGTGGGGATGGAGATCCCAGCTGATGAGGAGCAAGGAGAGGTCCGCTTTGTTCTTTGGTGTGGGTCTTTTATGTGTGCTTGCCAACGAGCTGCATGGCAGGTCGACATATGTCTGCTCATGCTTGTGGTGCCCAAGCGGCTGATGTTTTGGCCACGCGAGATACGCTTGAGACAAATATTGCAAATAGCAGTGGTGCGATCTGATGCACTCGTCTCAAAAAAGGCCCACACCAAAGAACTTTTGTGATAACGTGCAGAGGCAGCGCCCTGCACAGGCGGAGCTCTGCGGTGTGGTACAGTTGCTGTGCTGGCCTCTAGCTGGCCTCCAGGGGGCATCCTGCCTCGTTGGACATGTGACGCCGCATCCTCCTCCTCCTCCTCCTCCTCTCTCCCTTCAGGCACCCACGTGGAGTCAGTGACCTCATCATCCCCTCCCTATTCACCACTAGAGCAAACCTGGCAGTAGCTGGTGGAACAGTACTGCCAGATTGCTGTCCTTCAGCATTCCCTCTCTCTGCGCGCACACTACTGACTTCCTCAAGCTGGGTATCATCATCCGAGCCTTCGAATCGTTGGGCATCCTCCTGGAGCATGTACCCAACACTGTGCTCAAACAGTTCGGGGGACTCCTCAGGAGGACATGGTGGGTCTAGGGAAGGGGTGGCTGATGATGCCATTGAGTACGTGTTGGCAGCTGCTTTGCCAGTACCCTGAGCCTGGGTGAGAGAGGATGAGGAGGGCTTGGTCATCCATTCTACCAAGCCTTCGGCATGATGCGGCTCCACATGTCCAGCTGCCGAAAACAAAGACAAGCGTGTCCCATGGCCACGTGCTGATGACGATGCACGACCACATCCACGGCCAGCACTGTTGTCTCTAGAAACAGAGCCTGCCTGCCCTGTGTTCTTGCCTCGGCACGCTCTGCCTCTCCTTGGCGGTCTTCCAGCCATTGTAGTCGGTAGTGTATATAGTATAAAAAATAGAGCTCCTATGTGTGCTCACAACACACTGTAGGTCCTATGGGTGCTGACACTAACACACTATAGGTACTATGTGTGCTTCTGAGAAGAAAATATAGGAGCTCTGTTTGCTGCCACTAACACACTAGAAGTCCTATGGGTGCTGCTGAGAAGAAAATATAGGAGCTCTGTTTGCTGCCACTAACACACTAGAAGTCCTATGGGTGCTGCTGAGAAGAAAATATAGGAGCTCTGTGTGATGCCACTAACACACTAGAAGTCCTATGGGTGCTTCTGAGATGAAAATATAGGAGCTCTGTTTGCTGCCACTAACACACTAGAAGTCCTATGGGTGCTGCTGAGAAGAAAATATAGGAGCTCTGTTTGCTGCCACTAACACACTAGAAGTCCTATGGGTGCTGCTGAGAAGAAAATATAGGAGCTCTGTGTGATGCCACTAACACACTAGAAGTCCTATGGGTGCTGCTGAGAAGAAAATATAGGAGCTCTGTGTGATGCCACTAACACACTAGAAGTCCTATGGGTGCTGCTGAGAAGAAAATATAGGAGCTCTGTTTGCTGCCACTAACACACTAGAAGTCCTATGGGTGCTTCTGAGAAGAAAATATAGGAGCTCTGTTTGCTGCCACTAACACACTAGAAGTCCTATGGGTGCTGCTGAGAAGAAAATATAGGAGCTCTGTTTGTTGCCACTAACACACTAGAAGTCCTATGGGTGCTGTTGGGGTGCAATGCTGTGCTAACAGCACTGCGGTTGGTACTACTGCAATACTGTACTAACAGTAAGCACGCACCAGACTAATCCCCAGCAGCAGCTAATAACACACTAACTGTGCAATCAGCAGCAATGAACGATCAATGACTTAGGTAGCAATGGTTTAGCAAAGAAATAGCCAATGGTTTAGCAAAGAAGAGCAAATCTTTCAGTATCAAGCAAAGACAGAATCAGCAGACTGATCTCTCCTAAAGCCGGAACTCATGTGACCGGGGCCGACGGCGTGGCGGCCTTTTAAATGGTGGGGCGTGTACTAAAGCCCCTGAGCTGTAATTGGCTACAGGCGTCCTGCCTGTAGCCAATTATTGCTCTCCGAGTTTCGGGCGCTGTGATTGGCCAAGCATGCGGGGTCACAGTGCATGCTTGGCCAATCATCAGCCAGCAATGCACTGCGCCGGCCGCAATGCATTGCGGGGCCGCTCGCATCACACGAATGTGATGCGAACGGCCCAAATAGTTCTGGGCTCGCCGAGCGAGCGAACGCCCGGTGCTCGATTCGAACGTGGGTTCGAATCGAGCACCGGGCCCATCCCTACTGACAGGCATAGGTCACGCTGTATTGACGGGCACTTGTAAGGCTGTGCTGATGGGCACTGTTGAGGCTGTGCTGAGGGGCACTGGCGGGGCACTGCTGAAGTTGTTAATATTCATTTAATTCTGCATAAAACATTTAAGTATCATTTTGTGAGATAATTTATGAGGTGCGTGTTTAGGGGCTGGATTAGGGGTGGGGCGTGGTTGGAGTTGGGTGTGGCAACTGGTGGCGAGTAACTCTTAAGGTCTGGCTAGTAGCTCAGGACTTGAAATTTTGAGCCCTGGTCTATTGTATGCAAGTATTTATTGGTCGGGTGTAACCTAGTGGCATAGCAGGAGCAATATTTGAAGGGTCCGGTAAAAAATAGAAAAAAGGGGGGGAGGGGGCAAGGAGTAGAGAAAGGGCTGAAGGAAAAGAGTACAGCTGTCTGGAAGAAGAAGGGTGCTGCAAGAGAACAGGAATTTTGAGACTGTCGCCAATGAGGCCCTCCTAGTAAGGGGGGTGTCTAGGGGGCATAGTGGGTATATCCAGGGAAAGAAGAACAAGGAAATAAAGAGAAGGTGGGGGGCAGGGACTGGGTGGGTTATGTGGGGGGAAGGGGGAGCTATATCACGAGGCCACTCCGGCGGGGTCCCCCCATTCTCTTCAGAAGAAAATAAGCCTTTTCTCATTTAGAAGTCATATTAACCACTTCAGCCCCGGAGGATTTGGCTGCAAAATGACCGGGCAACTTTTTGCGATTCGGCACTGTGTCGCTTTAACTGACAATTGCGCGGTCGTGCGACGCGGCTCCCAAACAAAATTGACGTCCTTTTTTTCCCACAAATAGAGCTTTCGTTTGGTGGTATTTGATCAGCTCTGCGGTTTTTATTTTATGCGCTATAAACAAAAATAGAGCGACATTATTTTTGGTAAATAAAATCGCAATAAGCGTTTATTGATTGGTTTGCGCAAAAGTTATAGCGTCTACAAAGTAGGGGAAAGTTTTATGTCATTTTTATTAATATTTTTTTTTACTAGTAATGGCGGCAATCAGCGATTTTTATCGTGACTGTGACATTATGGCGGACACATCGGACACTTTTGGTGCTATTTTGGGACCATTCATATTTATACAGCGATCAGTGCTATAAAAATGCACTGATTACTGTATAAATGTTACTGTCAGGGAAGGGGTTAAACACTAGGGGGCTAGGAAGGGGTTTAGTGTGTCCTAGGGAGTGATTCTAACTGTGTGGGGGCAGGGGTTACTGTGACACGACACTGATCGCTACTCCCGATGAGAGGGAGCAGACGATCAGTGTCCTGTCACTAGGCAGAACGGGGAGATGCCTTGTTTACACAGGCATCCCCCCGTTCTGCAGCTCCGTGACACAATCGCAGGACACCAGCGGACATCGAGTCTGCGGGTCCCGCGGGCACGGTCACAGAAGCTCACGGCAGGGCCAAGCATGCCTGCACGGCGCAAAATTCAAAGTAACGTATATATACGTTACTTTACGCAGCCATGCCATTCTGCCGACGTATATGTGCAGGACACGGTCGGCAAGTGATTAATAAGTTCTCAAAGCAAGTATTGATTAATGCCAGAAGAGATCTTACCTAATGATGGTTCAAGTGGTAAGTCCTATCAATTCTTTATATTGATCGGTGGTTCAAAAGTGAAGCCAAGAAGCCCAGGTTGATCATAATTTAGTAGGGGAGTCTTTAGCTAGGCTAATGAGTTCTTCCATGTCAGCAATTTTCTGTAAGCATATGAGCCATTTCTTTATGGAGGGGTGTGAGTTGTACCCCAATGAAATGGAATTTTGGTCCACTTTCATCATGTTATTGCCATATCCCACTTTGGCTTATAAAATTATGGACTATGTAGAACTTGTGGCCCCCACTACCTTGCCTATGTGGCCCCTGCTTTATCCATCTGCCATTGGTGGCCTACCTTGAACTGGTGCTCTGTCTCCATATAATTGCCAATTGCGGTCAGTCCCCTGTTATGATTGGACGAATGCCTGTGAGCCCGGGTTGTTTTTATTTTGTTCCTGACAACGTTATCACAAATGTTATCTGTGGTGTGGTGAATATTTTGGTAAATATTGAATCTTTGTACTAATAAAAATAACTTTTGATTAATACGTATGCTGCGGTGAGCTTTCCACTTGGTGCCCTTACCTTTTAACTTTGGTTCCTTTGAACCTTAGTTGAAAAATCCCCTTTGTATCCTCTCAATGTTTTGCTCCAGGAACCTCTACCTTGGGGTGAGTCCGCTTTGTATTTTGCTGTATACTGTTTAAGTGATGTTTGTCCCTTTTTTTTTAGTTTTTTGACGTAATGGCATTAACCTCCTGTCCGCCCTTCAACAGGGAAAGTCGACACATGTGCCATGCTGGCACATGTCCTCAATTTGGTGGTGCAGCATTTCTTAAACAGGTACCCAGGTTTGCTAGACCTTCTGAAGCAGGCCAGTAGTCAGTAGCCATTACAGGCAGTCATACACTGCCAGTGTCCGGCTGGCTGAAATTCAGCGGGAATTCCACCTGCCCGTAAACCACCTTAATTGTGACGCCCACCAGGTGGAACCTAACTTTGGCAATGCTGCAGCTGCTGCACATGCAGCAGAGGGCCATCAACAAGTACCTGTGTGAGTATGGCACCACAACAGGCTCAGGTTAGCTCAGATTTGTTTTCCACATGCCAATGGTTGCTGATAAAGGATGCATGCACTGCATTCCCTGTTATGTTCCTGCTGGAGCAGAATCTGCATGGCATTATGAACAGCTGGAAGAAAAAGGAGGACATAATTTTCTCTCAAGGCCCGCTTTATGCAGACACTATTCTTCTGACGCCACAGAAGAGAAGAGGGAGGAGGAGGAGCAGGAGGATTCTGGCAGTTTTAGAGGCATTGAAGCAGAGGAAAGCATACATCAAACCTTTAAGAGATGGTTTTCCTTCCCCAGAATCCTTTGTCCTTTGGGAGAAGTACGTGGATGGGAGGAGGCAGTCCCAGATACTGTAATCCTCAGTGACCACGAGGACTCTGCTTCTCATGCCTCTGCAAACTTGCGGTACATGGCCTCCCTTATTCTTCAATGTGTGCGAAAGGACCTGAGAATTTGTGGCATCAAGGATAAGGGTCATTATTGGTTGGCAACCCTCCTTGACCACAATTTTATGAGAAGTCTCCGAACTCATCCCATCCTCACAGAGGGAGCAGGCTCTGGTAGGTTACAGTCTCATGGAAGAGCTAGCTTTGTGGCTTCTGTTGGTCAAAGGAGGAGTGGTTCAGAAGGGGGCTGCCTCAGTGATGCATTTCCAAAAAAATTTAGGCCTCAGCACCCAGGGCTGTCAGCTTCCACATCCTATCGTCAGCATCTGCAACATATGGTGGGAGATTATCTAGGGGTGAAAACAGACATAGAGAGCTTTCCAGTAGCACTCCACTGGATTACTGGGTCATGAGAATAGACCCCTGGCCAGAACTTGCAATTGAGCTGCTGGGCTGCCCTGCATTCTTTCCGAAGAGGCATTCAGTGCTGCCAGAGGTTTTATGGCAGATAAAAGAGCACGTCTGTCCAGTCCACAGACTCCATGGACCGGCTGACATTTATCAAAATTAAATCATATGGTTTGAACACCACCTGACCTCAAACCTACTGAACAGCTTTGGGATGGATCAGAACACCAAATGCAAGCCAGATTTTCTTACCCTTGCAAATGTTTTTTTTTTCTCAGATTGGCACAAAACCCACAGATACATGGAGGATACACTCCAAAGTATTCATCCAAGTATTGTGGAACACCTTCCCCAAAAAAATGAAGGATTGCAAAACCCCAAAAGCAGGGGGAGGGGGGGGGGAAACGCCATATAAAATTACTGCAATGGGATGGTCAGGTGACCACAAATATGTGGACATACAAGCGGTTGATTTATTTAAGGCAAATAGACTGTGCATTACACATGTGCAGGACGGAAAACGTGTTTCATTTTGGATACGATCATTAAGTTAATAACTTGTTTTTCAACATATTTGTTATGGTATAATTATTCATTCTGAATTTTTTTGTATATTCATATGTTAGTTCATATATTCGTAATTAATTTCCTATATTCGGATTCGGTTAGTGTAATCATTATTTTCTAATTGCTTCAAATGTCGTAAGACAAATATATTCATTCTATTCTATGCTGTTCTATCCTAATCTATTCTATTTTTTTCAATTCTATTTTTTTTTCTATTCTTATTGTCATCTTATTTCACTTTTATACCTTACTGTATTTATTGTAATATGTTTCCATTTCAAATTCATTTACAAATTCAAATTCATTTTCAAAATTTCAAATTCCTTTTTTTTAAATTTGTTATTTTGTTTTGTTATAATTTTGCATTCGTTGAAATTTGTTATTATTGTGATTTTAGAAAATAGGATGCATCCAAGTCTCTGAATAACACAATTTTTGTCTAAATTTGGATTTGTAATGCAAGGAATCATACATGTCTACTGCGCACTTTGAAAATGCAATTGCGCAAATTTTTCTTGGTAAATGTAATAATAACAATAACATACAAATCCATTTACAACTCTGTCCTGAGCTATATCACTAATCTTATCTCCAAATATCACCCAATCCATCCTCTTTGCTCCTCTGAAGACCTCCTGCTCTCTAGCGCCCTTGTCTCCTCCTCCCATGCTCAACTGCAGGACTTCTCCAGAGCCTCTCCCATCCTCTGGAACTCTCTATCCCAATCTGTCCAACTATCTCCTACTCTGTCCCTGAAAACTCATCCCTTCAGGGAAGCCTATCCTGCCTTCAGCTAATAACCAAATAATCTATTCTATTTCTCCCATCAGTTCATCCCTTACAGGTATTACCTTTTTGTTCAACCAGCCACTCCCTATTAGGTTTTAAGCTCCCAGAAGCAGGGCCCTCCTAACCCTCTTGTATTGAATTGTATAATTGTTGTATTGTCTCCCATTATACCAAGGGTTGCAGGAAAGAAATTCATACGATTCCGCCATCAACACAGACAGTGCTGACTGGGGAATCCTTCCTGCCAAGCAATTGTCTGCTGCAGGGCAGGGTGGACAAGAGAAGACAGTGATTATTGCTAGGGGCCATGTCAGTCGCTAGCGATAATCACAAGTGAATCCAGCAGGCTGGTTGTACCCAAGTTGATCGATCGACCTTACTGGTTGGATCTACAGGTTATAGTAAAGGGGAAAAGCCTAAAATAACAAATTGAGCCACCACATATAGTACCTGGTAAGCTACAATGTAATAAGATTTTATTTTTTGAGTGTAATACCACTTTAATGCAAAACAGAACATTTCTCACGTGATGGTACATCAGTGACACTCGGCATTACTGAGAGCCCAGGTCAGGCTGATTATGCATAAGAGCATGTCCATAACAGCCCAGTTTACAGAACGTGGGTTACATAATGATCATTCAACCCAGAAGAGGAGCACCATCTAACCAAGAAGCAGAATTTCTGTGAGGAAGCAGTGCAAGATTGAAGGAAAGTGTTGCAGCAAAAGCTATATTTTGCAATATTTCAGTATGTACAGGGAACTTTTTTTAGCATAGAATTCTACTTTAGACATGTGCAATTCGTTTAGTTAAGAATTATTTTTTTTTAACAAATTCCAACAAATTTAAGTTAATTCAGAAACATCCGGATTTACGAAAACCCGTTAAACTATTTTTTCAGAATATTCGTAAAGTCGTAAATTCGAAAATTCGTAAATTCAAAATTAAAAAATCGGAAAACCCGGAAATCTGAAATAATAACTAACTATTAGATCATAGGTATTATTGGCTGTTAATGAACGTAATGTATATGATTTTATCCGAAGTTACGAATTATCCGAAATAACAAATGCTGTATCTAAACGAATGGAACGTAATTAATTAACCACTTCAGATCCGCGCTATAGCCGAAAGACGGCTGTAGCGTGGACCTGAACTGCCGGGAGGGCGTCCCTGGCACTATAACTTTTGCGCAAACCAATCAATAAACGCTTATTGCGATTTTTTTATTTTTTTTTACCAAAAATATGTAGAAGAATACGTATCGGCTTAAACTGAGAAAAAAAAATATTTTTAAATTGGGATATTTATTATAGCAAAAAGTAAAAAATATTGTGTTTTTTTTTTCAAAATTGTCAGTCTTTTTTTGTTTATAGCGCAAAAAATAAAAACCTCAGACGTGATCAAATACCACCAAAAGAAAGCTCTATTTGTGGGAAAAAAATGATAAAAATTTCATTTGGGTACAGTGTTGTATGACTGCGCAATTGTCATTCAAAGTGCGTCAGCGCTGAAAGCTGAAAATTGGTCTAGGCAGGAGGGGGGTTTAAGTGCCCAGTAAGCAAGTGGTTAATAATAATAAATAACAATAATAATAAAAAAAAAAATGTTTTTATTATTTATTATTATTAATTTGCTCTGTTCCATTTGTTTAGATGCGGCATTTGTTATTTTGGATAATTCGTAACTTCTGATAAATTTGTATTTGTTACATTCGCTAACTGCCAAATTTGAAAGGAAATCCCAATACCTATAATTTAATAGTTAGTTATTATTAGTTCGTTAGTTTGTTATTATTTAGAATTTTCAGATTTATATTCTTTCAAATTTCCGGATTTTCATTCTTTAGAATTTTCAGATTTTCAAATTTTTTGATTTTCGAATTTACGAGTTTACGAATTTTTACAAATTTCCGAAATTCAAATTTTTGAATTTACGATTTTACAAATTTACGAATTGTGATCATAACGAATGACCGCAAAAGGAAAAAAAAAAAAAGCGAAACAAACGAAAACTAACAAGTTTTTCGGCAGTGCACATGTCTATTCTACTTATAGGAGGCACTGGTTTAGGCTTTAAAACATTTTTATAAAATTGTGGGGGGGGGGGGGGGTTCCTAGAAGCTCAATCACATTAGAGTCTATATGAGTTCAAACTTTGATTTAAAAATGTGTTTAACCACTTCAGCCCGGACCATTTCGCTGGCCAAAGACCAGAGCACTTTTTGCGATTCGGCACTGCATCGCTTTAACTGACAATTGCGCGGTCGTGCGACATGGCTCCCAATCAAAATTTAGGTCCTTTTTTTCCCCCACAAATAGAGCTTTCTTTTGGTGGTATCTGATCACCTCTGCGGTTTTTATTTTTGCGCTATAAACTAAAATAGAGCGACAATTTTGAAAAAAATTCAATATTTTTTACTTTTTGCTATAATAAATATCCCCAAAAAATATATATATATAAAAAAAAATAGATATATGGCATTTTTATTATTTTTTTACTAGTAATGGCGGCGATCTACGATTTTTATCGTGATTGCAACTTTATGGCGGACACATCGGACACTTTTGACACATTTTTGGGTCCCTTGTCATTTTTACAGCGATCAGTGCTATAAAAATGCACAGATAACTGTGAAAATTACACTGGCAGTGAAGGGGTTAACCACTAGGAGGTGCTGAAGGGATTAAGTGTAACCTAGGGAGTGCTTCTAACTGTAGGGGGCACACGACAGTGATCACCGCTTCCGATTACAGGAAGCTGTGATCACGGCAGGCTCGCGGGTCCACAATGCTGCTTCTTAAAGGGGACGTATATATACGTCCTTCTGCCTGCCCGTGCCATTGTGTCAACGTGTATCGTCGTGCGATGGTCGGGAATCGGTTAAAACCACTTTTTGAAAAACATGTCAGAGGTGACCCCTACTGCTGCCTGAACAATAATAATTGTGCCAGTCGAGAGTGTGGTGATCCATTTTTAGTTTTTTCCAATTCAGAGGCATGCAACCGGACTGTCCTGAACCCGGGGATTTTAGGTCTTTAATGGACTATTCACCCTAAGCACGAGTTCTAGCCTAAAATCCTAGCATATATTAACATGCAATAGAGAAATAAAAAGAAAAGAGGACACGCCAGCCTAGTGCATTATGCCAAATGTATTTTTTATAAAAAAGATTGAAAGTACTCACAAGGATAATGATGGAAATACGCTTATACAAGCCACTATCTCATAGCTATACAGCCCTGGAACCAGCAATCTCCAGATCACAGGGGAGAACATGCAGGGGCCCTCGCAACTGACGCATTTCGAAGCTTTACCTACTTCCTCACAGCAGAGGCTCCTTAACCCAGGGGGGGGGGCAACGGGGCAATTGCCACCCCCGAGAAATTTGTTTTAGTTGAGCGGGAGGTAGTTGCGGAACTTGTGGGCGCTGGAGAGTCTGAGCTGACGGCTCCGCGTGCGAGTGACAGAGCGATCGGCTCCGTGGGTGGGTGACAGCGTGGGCTGCCAGGTGCCTCGGTGTGTGGACGGGTGGCTCGGCGGCGAGCGAGAGTCAGAGAGTGTGCAGTCAGCTGGTCGGCTCTGTGGGTAAACGGGCGGCTGGCCAATCAACAAGCCGGCGGCTGGGGGAGCAGAGAGATGACATCATCTCTCACCGCCCCGCGCCTGACCTGCATCCCTGCAGTAACTTCTGTTCTCACTGTGCAGAGTGAGATGATTACATCATCTCTCTGCTGCCTGACTCTGACAAGCAAAACACCACCTTAGCAAGTGACAATCCGCAAGGTGTGGCAGGTGAGGTGGCAAGTGACAATCTGCATCTGGTGGCAGGCAAGTGACAATCTGCAACTTGTGGCAAGTGACAATCCGCAACATGTGGCAGGTGACGTGGCAAGTGACAATCCACAACTTGTGGCAGGTGACAATCTGCATCTGGTGGCAAGCAAGTGACATTCCGCAACATGTGGCAAGTGACATTCTCCAACGTGTGGCAGGTGACGTGGCAAGTGTCAATCCGCAACGTGTGAAAATCCGCAACATGTGGAAGGTGAGGTGGAAAGTGACAAGCTGCATCTGGTGGCAGGTGACGTGGCAAGTGACACACTCGGGGCACCCACTGATTCTGCATTATGGTGAGTTGAACCATTTCATTCTATATTACAATGCAATGATAGAAATAATGCGCTTCTATCATCCTGACACCATAACAACCATGGTGCCGTGATCATTGAAGCGCTAACACCAGTCATTTCCCTGATAAATCGCCCGGAAAAAAAATATTTTCTGGTAGTGCCCCTCCCGAGACTAGACTCTGGATCCGCCCCTGCCTTAACCACATCCCGCCTGGCCTATAGCAGAATGACGGTCAGGCGGTGGTTCCATTATCCTTAACTGGGTGTCATATGACGTCCAGCAGGATAAACCGCTCGTGCGTGACCCCAGGGGACACGCAGAGAGGGGATCGGTAGTGCTGTGTATCGCTCTGACACACCACATCTCCGATCTAGGTAAAGAGCCTATGACATAAGCTCTTTAACATGTGATCAGCCATGTTCAAACACAGCTGATCACAACATAACCAGGAAGCATGGGTTATCAGCTTTTCTCTATTTTCTCTGACAGGAGGGGGTCTGCGCTGATAATCAGCACGTTGCTTATCAGTGCAAACACATCAGCGGTGTCCATCAGGTTGCCCACAAGTGCCCACCTGGGATGCCAATCTGTGCCCATTTGGGATGAAAATCAGTGCCCATCAAGGATGCCAATCAGTGCCCACCAGGGATGCCAATCAGTGCCCATCAGTAATGCCTGTCGGTGCCTCCCCATCAGTGCTGCCTTTCAGTGCCATCTGTCAGTGCCCATCAGTGCCACCCATCAGTGCACATCATCGCCCAATAAGTGCCATCCATCACTGCCCATCTGTGCCTATCAGTGTCGCCTATCAGTGCTGCCTATCCGTGCCCATCAGTGCTGCATATTAGTGACAACTCATCAGTGCCCATCAGTGCTGCATATTAGTGACACCTCATCAGTGCTGCCTCGTCAGTGTCCATCAGTGCCTGTCAGTGAAGCCTCATCAGTGCCTGCCAGTGCAGCCTCATCAGTGCCCGTCAGTGAAGACTTACTTATTTACAAAATTTTATAACAGAATCAAAGAAAAACTTTTTTTTTTTTCAAAATATATCAAATACCACCAAAAGAAAGCTTTATTTGTGGGGAAAAAATTATAAAAAATTTCATATGGGTACAGTGTTGCATGATCGACCAATTGTCATTCAAAGTACGATAGCGCTGAAAGCTGACAATTGGCCTGGGCAGGAAGGGGGTGAAAGTCCCCATTATTAAAGTAGTTAAAATGAATGTAAACCCACTCTCATCCTTTCTAAACTACTGCCATAGTGGTTATCTATAAGGATATACATGCCTCCTGCATGTATCCTTACCTGTCAAATGTCTTTTTGCCAGGTTTCCACATCCTGCGGAGAAATTATTGCCCTGCTTAGCTTAGTATCGTCCGCAAATACAGAGATTGCACTGCTTACCCCATCCTCCAGGTCGTTTATGAACAAATTAAACAGGATTGGTCCCAGCACAGAACCATGGGGGACCCCACTACCCACACCCTGACCATTCTGAGTACTCCCTATTTATCACCACCCTCTGAGCTCGCCCTTGTAGCCAGTTTTCAATCCATGTACTCACCCTATGGTCCATGCCAACGGACCTTATTTTGTACAGTAAACGTTTATGGGGAACTGTGTCAAATGCTTTTGCAAAATCCAGATACACCACGTCTACGGGCCTTCCTTTATCTAGATGGCAGCTCACCTCCTCATAGAAGGTTAATAGATAGGTTTGGCAAGAACGATTCTTCATGAATCCATGCTGATTACTGCTAATGATACCATTCTCATTACTAAAATCTTGTGTATATAGTCCCTTATCATCCCCTCCAAGAGCTTACATACTATTGATGTTAGGCCAACTGGTCTGTAATTCCCAGGTATGTATTTTGGGCCCTTTTTAAATATTGTTGCTACATTAGCTTTTCTCCAATCAGCTGGTACCATTCCAGTCAGTAGACTGTCAGTAAAAATTTGAAACTATGGTCTGGCAATTACTTGACTGAGTTCCCTAAGTACCCTCGGGGCCAAGCCATCTGGTCCCGGTGATTTATTAATGTTACGTTTCCCAAGTCTAATTTTAATTCTGTCCTCTGTTAACTAGTGGTGCAACGGATCGGTGACGATCCGTGATCCGAACGGGTCACCCCGTTCAGATCGGCACACACCGCGATCCGCGGCCTCGGCCTTAGGAAAGGCCGCGGCTTCGGCCTAGCTCCGGAGCCACGGCCATCTTGGTACACCCGGCGGCGGCGGCCGCCTTGTGCGTGCTGACGTCATCACCCCTCACCCTCGCTGCTCGTGGATCTGAACTGGCCGGCGGGAGAGTAAGGTAAGTGGGGGAGATGATTGTGGCTATTGCAGGGGGAGAAGATTGTGGCTATTGCAGGGGGAGAAGATTGTGGCTATTACAGGGGGAGAAGATTGTGGCTATTGCAGGGGGAGAAGATTGTGGCTATTGCAGGGGGAGAAGATTGTGGCTATTGCAGGGGGAGAAGATTGTGGCTATTGCAGGGGGAGAAGATTGTGGCTATTGCAGGGGGAGAAGATTGTGGATATTGCAGGGGGAGAAGATTGTGGATATTGCAGGGGGAGAAGATTGTGGATATTGCAGGGGGAGAAGATTGTGGATATTACAGGGGGGGAAGATTATGGATATTACAGTAAGGGGGAAATTACGTGGATATTAGTAATTTTTTTTATTTTTTTTTTGCCGATCCGAAAATGATCCGATCCGTGACCCCTGATCCGAGGATCGATCCGATCCGTGAGTTTTTTTTATCCATTGCACCCCTACTGTTAACCATGGAGGTGCTTCCTGTGATGTGTCATGAGGATAAACACTACAGTTTTGGTTACTGAAGCCCTCCGATTCTCTCGTGAAGACTGAGGAGAAGAATAAATTCAATACCTTCGCCATCTCTCCATCCTTTGTAACCAGAATTCCTTCCTCATTCTTTATTAGGCCAATATGGTCTGTCCTCCCTTTTTTACTGTTTATATACTTAAAGAATTTCTTGGGATTTATTTTACTCTCCTCCGCTATGTGTCTTGCATTCTTTATAAAGTCTGAATGCTGATGATGATCCCTCAACCTTGCATTTTTTGAAGGTGTTCTCCTTTGCTTTTACATGCATTTTTACATTGGAGCTAAGCCATCCATGACTTTTGCTTGCTCTTTTAAATGTATTACCCAATGGGATGCATTGGCTAATGCCCTTATTTAATATGCTCTTAAAACACACCTATCTCTCCTTGTTCTTTGTTCCTAAGATTTTATCCCAATTTATGCCTTCTAGCAAGGTTCGTAGTTTAGGGAAGTTGGCTCTTTTGAAATACAGTGTCTTTGTATTCCCCTTATGTTTCCTATTTGTGTGATTTATACTAAAGCCAGTTTACCTGTGATTGATGTTTCCTAAATTGCCCCGTATTTCCACATCCGTGATCAGGTCTGTATTGTTGGTAATCAGTAGATCCAGTAACGCTTTATTTCTAGTGGGTGCGTCTACCATCTGATCCATAAAATTGTCCTGCAAGACATTTGGGAACTGGTGAGCCTTAGATGAATGTGGGGTTCCCTCTGCCCAGTCTATGTCTGGATAATTAAAATCCCCCATTATGATAACACTTCTCTTCCTTGCTGCTAATCCAAATTGTGATAGGAGATCTGTCTCTCCATCCTCCCTCAGGTTAGGGGGCCTATAACATACTCCCAGTATTTTGTTTTCCCTTAGCTTCATCCATTTGGAGCTCTACCGATAAGGATTCCACCTCCTCCCTAGCTCCCTTAGTGATGTCATCTCTCACATTCACTTGTACATTATTCTTAATATAAAGGCATATCCCTCCCCCTTTTTTACCCTCTCAATCCTTGTGATAAAGGGTATAACCTTGAATGGTTGTCAGCCAATCATGAGAGCTGTTGAACAAAGTCTCTGAAATTCCCACAAAATCCAAATCCTCCCCGTACAACAGTATCTCTAGTTCACCCATTTTGTCTGCCAGGCTCCTGGCATTGGTGAACATGCCACATAGTTTAGACTGGTCGCATACTATCCTCTTATTGGGTGTTCTGAGATTGCAACTAGGACTCGCTACTATACTTACCTTGGGTTTATGTGCTTTGGTCCCCCTACCACTAATGCCCCCAATACTACCCTCCGGAATATGTTCCACGCTGACTATCTCTACCTCTGGACCCTCCTCCCCCATCGCCTACTTTAAAAACCCCTCTAACTTTTTGTCCATATTCATTCCCAGCTGATCTGCACCCTCCTCATTTAGGTGCAGTTCGTCCCTTCTATAGTACTGGTTATCGACTAAGAAGTAGGCCCAGTCCTCCAGGAACCCAAACCCCTCCTTACTACACCAGCTCCTCAGCCACTAGTTTATTTCCCTAATCTCCCTCTGCCTTTCTGGTGTGGCTCGATGTACCGGTAGTATTCCTGAGAATTAGGATTATGCCGCGTACACACCATCGTTTTTCACGTCGTTAAAAATGCAATTTTTTAAATTGGCCATTAAAAACGATCGTGTGTAGGCTCCAGAGAATTTTTAACGACGTGAAAAATGGCCTAAAAAAATGAGAACCGGGGCGTGGCTTAGCGATGGCCGGGTGAAGACGTTCTTTGGAGGAGCTCCCTGCCCGACCCGGACCATACTGGTCAAATCACAGCTTTACCAGATGTGAATGCGGCATGAACATCCCCAAACGGTACAGGACAAGATCGGCTACCCGCGGGACCCGTCACCAGACCTCACAGCCCGGTATCAGGCACTTTTTCGAAGGAAGCTCCAGCACATCCCCTGGCGCCATCGCCACTGCACCGCGTGTGACTCGCATGGAGACGGTCCCCCCTGAGACTCAGATCTCCTCAGGTACACCCGCACCAGATCCTCTCACAGGGACTCCGGCTGTGTTCCAGTCAGAGATGGCCGGCTCCACATCCAGCCAGGGCCGCCTAGATCAGTGGTTCTCAACTCCTGTCCTCAGGACCCACTAACAGGCCAGATTTTAAGTATTACCTTGGTGAGATGCAGACTAGAATACTGCAATCCCTGAGCAGCAAATTATATCACCTGTGATGCATTTCAGTTATCTTGCAAACCTGGCCTGTTGGTGGGCCCTGAGGACTGGAGTTGAGAACCACTGGCCTAGATGATGACCTCCGCAGCATGCTGCAGGCTTTACCCACGAGGGCGGACATTGAGGCCCTCACCACGACGGCAGACATTGAGGCCCTAATCCTGAGAATCGAGGAGGCTTACAGCAAGGACTTGCAAGAAGTGAGAACAGAACTGCATGCCATACAGGATCGGGTCTCATCAGGGGAAACCCAGATCACCTCGCTGGAATCTAGAGTGCAAGCTCTGGAACGCACGCAGGGCAGCCAGGCCTTAGCGACGCAGGAAATGCAGCTCCATTTAGAAGAAATGGAAGACCGCAGTTGCCGCAACAACTTGCGGCTGCGGGGTCTCCCAGAGGCCACAGGCCCAGAAGACTTGGCAGAGTCTGTTACCGCTATCTTTCACAGACTTTTGGAGGACACCCCTCCTCCCTTGAGATAGACCGGGTCTATCGTACCTTGGGCCCCAGATCTACTGACCCCGCTAGACCCCGTGATGTTCTGTGCCGTCTACACAGGTATGCGCAGAAGGAAGCTTTCCTAAGGAAGGCATGGGAATGTGGGGACGTTGACTTTGATGGGGCACAGATTCAGATACTCCCGGACCTATCCAGGGCCACGCTGCAGCGCCGTGCTATGTTGAAACCAGCTCTTGAAGTTGCGAGACGGCATGGATGTACATACAGGTGGGGCTACCCTCTAGCGGTCATATTCCGAACTGACAGGAGCTCTTTTACACTGCGCACACCAGAGGACCTTCCTGCCTTTTTTACTTTCCTGGGAGCAGAACCGGTTTCGGTGCCAAACTGGCTACTACGATTGCCGCGTCCGGCCGGTCGGTCAGGCCCATCAGCAGGTAGATTTGCTCAACCAGCTCGCCCCCAGAGGTCCCGGGGTCGGTCCCGTGCAGCATCCGTGTCTATAAATGGGTCACGTGAGTCATAACTGTATACTCCGGTACTTATTGCCTGTTCTGTCCTACACTGGCTGAAGATTTAATCCCCCGCCAGCACCGTTTTCTTGTGGCCCACCCCCCCTTCCCCCTTTTCTCGGAGGCTCGCGTGTCCTGGGACCACCCTTCCTACCGGCGTCCTGTTGAGGATGCGAGACGTGTCAACATGTACTGGTTGCCCCGGGTTTCTACCCTCATCATACCCAGAGTCACTCCTGCGCCTCATGCTGAGGCGGGTACTGGTAGGGTGGCTGACGTTTTTAGGGGGGTTGTTTTCATCCTGGTGGCCCCCCCCTGCGGGGGGCTATGTTCCTGACAGGGGGCTGGAGGCCCACCTATACTCCCCCTCAAGACCAAGGGGGCGGACGCTTACAGTCAGGGGCGGGATGGCTATGTCGCGGTGGAATAACACGCATCGTGGAGACTGCGTTTCCTCTGTTCATCCATGTCCCCTTGCTTCCCACCCTTTCTTTTCAGAGGCACCTTATGCTTCGTCTGCCTGGACTACGTGACTATGGTGCCCCCGAGGGCGTCGGGTACACAGAGACACTCTGGATCAAGTGTGGGGGTCATGTGAGTTGCTGTTACAAGGCTTTGGTCTGTGGCAGGGGGGCACCTTCATATTATGTGGGGGTGGTGGGGTGGGGGTTGTTTGGTCGGGGGGTCGGGTTTCCCTCCCTGTCTCCCCCCCCTGTCCTCCTATCTCCTCCACACGGTCTTCCTCTCTCCCTGGCCGGGTGTTGGTGCCCGGGCGGCGGGGGGGCTTGGGGGGGAGTTGCTGACGTGGGCTGGGGGGTTGGCTAGGGAGGGGTGGGCCGCACCAATATGCTGGGGGGAATGTGTGATATTTGATGATGTTTACTGGGGTTTTTATTTTTTTTTCTCTTTTTTGTTGGTTTTACCTAGTATGTTATGCTATCAGCCGGTGTGGGTAATTTGCAGGTTTCTGTACACCGTTATGAGGAGCCGAGTTTTGTAGGATGCCATAATTTAACAGATCCTGATGGTTCCTAATTTCCCATGCACCTTTGTCCTGTCTGTACGGACTTTACTCAATCATTCACATCTACACATACATTTAAGGTCTAGGGGTCCGGGCGGGATTTGGGAGCCCCCCGCTGGCTCTTGCTGATCACTCTCCCACTTAGGTTGACGCTTTTCATCCAGGTGTTCCTGGAGGGCGTTGTAGCAGCACGTTGCTGAATTATAGTTCTCCAGATTAGCTGGAAAGTGCTGACTGAGAGATTTTCTATCTCGGTCGCTACCCTCCACCTACAAGAGACGTTCTTCTGCCTCTTTACATCTCTACGTATACACTCTTTCACCCTCTAGTCTATCCCTCCCCCCATTTCCCCCCCTTTATCTTCCCTCTCCCCCTGCCACGATCATGGACGTGCTTAATATTGTCACCCTTAATGCGAAGGGGCTCAACGTCCCCGAAAAGAGGCGAATGCTATTGACTGACATGAGACGACAAAATGCTGACATTGTTTTGATACAGGAGACACCCTTTAGGGAAAACAAGTTCCCTATATTAAAAAACAGATTTTACCCGACTGTCTACCACTCCACACACTCGGAGGCGAAATCCAGGGGGGTCTCCATCCAAATATCAGCTAGAGTCCCGTGGACTCTGATTGCTATCAAAACAGACCCAGCGGGTAGGTTCCTATTCCTTAAAGGCCTCATAGGTGACGTGAATCTTTACGCCCCTAACACCCGACAAGACCTGTTTGTGAAAAGACATTTAGACTTACTTCAAAACTTCACGGAGGGACAACTTATTGTGGGTGGAGACCTTAACATCCCCTTACTTCCCACAGAGGACACCTCCACAGGCCTATCCTCCATTCCCCGGGGAACACGGAAAGTGATCCACGCTACCCTGCACGCCACGCAACTGGTGGATGTTTGGCGGCTTTTCCACCCCGGGGAACGGGACTACACTTTTTTCTCCAGACCTCACCTAGGGTACTCACGCATCGATTATTTTTTGGTGCCCCACAGCCAACTTCAAGCGGTCAGAGGATCCGCTATAGGGTCTATCACGTGGTCAGACCACGCTCCAGTCTTACTACAATATGCCCTGACCAACTTTTACAGGGGACAAAGACAGCCATGGCGACTGAACGAGAGCCTCCTCAAAGACCCAGAGGTACTGACGGACGTGACAAGAGAATTAACTGACTATTTCCGCACCAACAATTCAGAGGGTTGTGACACAGGTCTAATCTGGGAGGCACACAAGGCGGTGATCCGCGGGATACTGATAAAACACGGTGCACGACTTAAAAAGCAGCGGACCGCCCAACTCTCCATGTTATTCGATAAACTCCAAACTCCAAACTTTAGAAGCAAAGCACAAACAGGCCCCGACTAGAACGCTTGGTGGTGAACTAGACACAATACGCACTCAGATAACCGACCTTCTCCACTTTAAAGCTAAGGCTGCACTCCAAATTTCTCGTAAGAATCAGGCAACAAATGTGGTAGACTACTTGCACAATCTCTGAAAGCCCAAAAGGCGGCATCTTACATACCACACATCTGCTCTCCCTCGGGGGGAAAGTGACGCTACCCCAATAAATTACCAAAGAATTCATGTCCTTTTACAAGACTCTATACAACTTAGATGTGGCGCAGCCCCCCCCCCCCGGGGTGAGTAGCCGACCACATAGCCTCTTCCAAAATGCCTAGTCTACCGACTGAGACGCGGGACCTTTTAGAGGAACCCATAACATTGACCAAACTACAGCTGGCTATAGGGAACACTAAGCCGGGGAAGGCCCCGGGTCCAGATGGCCTAACGATTCAGTACTACAAGACTCTACTCCCGTCCCTAGGAAATTACCTACTCAAACTTTTCAACGACCTCACTAAAGGGAGTAAACTTCATGACGCCACGTTACAGGCCCAAATAGCTGTGATACATAAAGAAGGTAAGGATCCGTCTCATTGTGGGAGCTACCGACCCATTTCCCTGTTAAATACAGATCTGAAGCTGTTTACTAAGATCATAGCCTTGAGATTGCAGTCATATATCCCCGATTTGATACACCTTGACCAGGTCGGCTTTGTCCCGACCAGGGAGGCTAGGGACAACACCACCAAAGTTCTGAACCTGCTTTATACCGCCACCTTGGAAAATACGCCCAGTGTCTTTCTCAGCACTGACGCTGAGAAAGCCTTTGACCGGGTGAACTGGGCCTTCATGTCTGCCACACTAAAACATATAGGGCTGGGTGGCAACATGTTGCAATGGATCTCTGCAATATATACTACTCCGTCGGCCAGGGTGAGGGCTAACGGGGTCACCTCCGACCCCTTTCTGATCACAAACGGGACACGTCAGGGGTGTCCACTCTCGCCCCTCTTCGCGCTGTCCCTCGAGCCATTCCTGTGCCACGTCAGATTGAACCCAAACTTCACGGGTATACCAATTAACCAAACTCAATATAAAGTGTCAGCCTACGCTGACGACTTGTTGTTCTCACTCTCGAACCCAACGATATCTCTCCCAAATTTGATGCAGGAATTTACAACGTACGGGGCGCTGTCATATTTGAAGATCAATTTTGCCAAGTCAGAGGCCATGGGGGTAGGTATACCAGCGACGCAGCTTACACACCTCCAAACCAGCTTTAACTTTAAATGGACAAACAAGGCTCTGAAATATTTAGGCACATACATCCCCCGTACGCTATCGAAACTTTATGAACTCAACTTCCCACCGTTACTTTTGAAAATTAAAACACTCCTGAGCCAATGGCAATCCGGTCTGCATTCCTGGATGGACCGTTGCAACATTCTAAAGATGTCTATCCTCCCGAAACTCCTCTACCTGATGCAGGCTCTACCGATTCACATACCAACCGTTTTTTTTAGAAGGGTACAATCAACCTTCACGGACTTCGTCTGGGCAAAAAAAAAGACCTAGACTCACTAACAAACTCCTTGTCCTCCCCAAAACGCATGGCGGTCTACTCCTACCGAATATCTGAGCCTTCTATCAGGCTGTATACCTGGGGAGGCGCATAGTATGGTGCCGTCATCAAGAAACCAAGCTATGGGTCACATTGGAACAATCCCAAAGTACGATCCCTCTTCGGAGAGCACCATGGTGCTACCCAGCTCTACCTACGACGGTCAAACGTCACCCACTGATTGGCAGCTCGGCTCGGATTTGCGCCCGACTCATTTTGCAGAAGTCCCTCTCCTCCCCCAATTCGCCCCTTTACCCTATAATAGGTAACCCTCTGTTTACACCGGGTCTTTATGATGGATGCTTCCGGGATTTGGGTGAGGCGGGCCTACACCAAGCGTCCCACTACAGGACACCATCGCTACTCCACAAGTTCTACCCGACAACCTCAGACCTGTGCTGGCGTTGTAACACAGACAAGGGAACCCTCCTACATATTTTTTGGTCGTGCCCTAAACTGACACACTTCTGGGAAGTAGTGCGCGACACAATACAACAATTTACAGAGCGGCCCATCGAAGTTGACCCTGCATTCTTTCTCCTACACACTCCACCTATCCCTGATAGGATATACAAGAACTCAGTGATCCGCCACCTACTTGACGCAGCTAAGGCCTGCATACCACTCCACTGGAAATCTGCCCTCCCATCGACCATTGCTCTTTGGTTCCAATAGGTGGAGGAAATCAGAAAAATGGAGGACCGTATCCTTACAGCGCAAAAGAGAGGGGAGACATACACTAAAACCTGGCGGGGATGGACAGTGTTTATATACTCAACCGAGGGTCAGGCCCTGAGGGGAACTGACACAGACACTTAAATAGCGTGCCATAGCGGTACTCTGTTGAGCCACATGGACATAGACACATACCCGGCAGCTGTAACTTAGACCAGATTGACTGACACTCCATGATCGTGGGACACACACTGTCCCACTTCGTACCCCCCTCCCCTTGATCCCCCCCCCTCTTTTTAGCCCTCTTCTTCTCTTTTCCCCTCTGTCCTTTCTACTTTCTGTTTCCCCCCCCCCCCCATCGGGGGCTGTGAAAATGTAGGTGGTTTAGATAAATAGTAGAAAAAACAGGGGGGGAGCCCATGTGACGGCAAGATTGCACAATCCCATAACATGTTGTTTATTGTTCTCGATGATACTGTTAGCGGTGTCTTGATGTTATGTTACCAGTTTTGTCATCTACTTTGAATGTTGTGTGAACAGTTTGTAACTTGCTGGTCCATGTGGACCCATTTCCTGACATAAATAAACAATAAAAAAAAAAAATGAGAACCTGCTCTATTTTTTCACGTCGTTTTTCACGTCGTTTTTTTTAACGACGTGAAAAACGGTAGTGTGTATGCTTTTACAAGGGGAAAAAAAACATGCATGCTCAGAATCAAGTATGAGGCTCGTTCTGCTAAAACTAGCGTTCGTAATGGAGATAGCACATTCGTCACACTGTAACGGACTGAAAAGCACGAGGCTGAAAAGCGCGAATCGTCACTCAACAAACGTTACTAACATGAAGGGTGGCACCATTCAAATGGAACTTCCCCTTTATAGTGCCGTTTTACGTGTTGTACGTCACTGCGCTTTGCTCGAGCAGTTTTTTTAATGAACGTGTGTATGCAAGACAGGCTTGAGAGGAAACAAGAAAAATCACGTCGAAAAAAACGTTGTTTTTGAAAATGACATTAAAAACGATCGTCTGTACGCGGCATTAGATTTGTTTCTTAGGGATTGTCATAGATTCGGTGGCTATGGAATGTCGATTGCCTGAGGACAAACTGTTAGCTCTCCAGGCAAAGATTGCTTTGCTGGTGGGTAAACGGAAGTCCAACTGCGACAGCTCCAGTCCCTCCTCGGCAAGCTCAATTTTGCTTGTCGCATTCTGCCGATGGGCAGGATTTTTAGTAAATTTTTCTATAAATTTCCAATCCCAATTACTATTAGGATGTGGCACCTCTTTATCTAGGGTGTTGATTACCACCCCAGGGCACTCGTAATCAATTTATAATCAGGATTTTTAGTTGTCGCTTGTCGGTGGCTACAGCTGGCATTACTTCCCCACGGCACTTTGTTACACTGACTGTGAAGCATAGGGAGGACTTGAAGGTGTGGCATGCCTTTCTGGCTGCCTTTAATGGTCATTCCCTATGGCAACGGGGCCCGATTAGTAATTATGATATGGACCTTTACACAGATGCGGCGGGCTCCGTCGGTTATGGGGCATTCCTTGGGGAGCGATGGAGCACGGACCGTTGGCCAGAGACATGAAGGGAGGCTGTTTTTTTGCGGAACCTGGTCCTGTTGGAATTTTTTCCAGTTATTGCTGCCATAGAAATTTGGGGGGATTGTTTTCGGGACAAGAAAATTTTAAGGCACTGCGACAATATGGCAGTGGTGCAAGTTTTGAACCGGCTGTTGGCCACTTCAATGACGGTTTTGTCCATTTATTACGGCATCTGGTGTTGCGCTGCTTACAATTGAATGTGTTTTTATATTCTGTGCACCTTCCTGGGGTGACAGGTTGGCTGATTCTTTGTCTCATTAACAGCTGGACAGGTTCCGAGAGTTGGCACCGGCTGTGGAGCAACAAGGAGTGCCTTGTCTTCGGGAGCTGTTGAGCATTGCATTGGGGTCGCAGCCAAATTGCTAGGTAACTCCTTGAGTGCGGCTATGCGGTCGGCATATTCCAAGGTGTGGAAGGAGTGGCAGGATATTTTGGCTTGGGTGAGCGTTGCCTCGGGTGAGCGTTGAGACGTGTCCGTCCGCAGCGTTGGGGTACTTTTCTGATGCACCTCGATGGATCTGCCCTGTCAGAATTTCAGTTTGTATCTGTATTTCGGCATTGCCGGATCGCATTGGGTTTGGATGCTTGGAGTTACTCCTCCCACTCCTTCTGCATCGGGGCAGCTACTGAAGCTGCTCGTGGGGGTTGGATGAGTCAAATTTGAACTGTATCGGCAGATGGGAATCTGATCGCTTTAAGATTTATGTGCATCCTGACTTGGTTTAACATGTCCTAAAATTATTTCTTGTCTTGGTGTGGTGTGGTGGATTGATTTCTGCCATGTTTTTCTTGTCATCTTTTACTTCACAGGATCCGATCCATGCCTTGTGTGGATACTGGGGGACTCTTTCATTTATTGGGGGGCGAGGCATGCTGAGGTTCAACCTAACGGTCTCAGGTGGATTTCCCAAGGAAGTTGGCCACTGTTAGGTGGATTGGTATCCCGGGCATGTTATGGTGTAGGGTCCTTCCGGAAGTACACCATTTTGCCCGGTTGGACAAGGGTCCGACATACTAGTGCTGCATGTCGGGGGAAATGACCTGGGAGTCAGGTCCATGCATCACCTTGCCCGGGATATAAAATGTGATTTCCTTAGGCTGCGAACGGCCTTCCCTAACCTGTTGGTGGTGTGGTCTGACATTATCGGCCGCTCTTCTTGGCGCTTTTCTAGGTCTATAGAGAAGTTAAAACAAGGCACGTATAAAAGTTAACAAAGAGGTGAGTTGTTTTATTTCACGTAATGGGGGTTTCGTGGTACGACACTGTGAGCTGGAGGTGGATACTTGGCGCTATCTGCAGAGAGACTGTGTCCACTTGAATGCCGTTGGTATCGATTTGTGGGCCTTGGATATTCAGGAAGGGGTGCAGAAAGCGCTGCATGTGTGGAGGGGCCCAAAGTTGTAAGGCTTTACAACTGTGCACTGTGGCAGTTGGAGTCTGTGGAGGCATTAGCAATTTGGAGAAGTAATGTTTGTCCCCGAGCTGGTGTTGCACGGCTGGGGATAAATGAGTATAACGGTGATACCCAAGCTGAATGGGATTATGGGATGCCTCCTAAGACCTGCTTAGTGATACATTATGGGTACTGGTTTTTGAATGTTAATGTTAAATAAATGTTAATATTTATTTGTTAATAAAATGTCCAAACGGCCACTTTCCTCCAGTTCAGTGTCAAGTGTCATTTGTATATACAAAGTTTGGGAATGTTTAGGATGGGGATGGTTATCATCTGGGGTACCCTAGCCAAGACAAGCCCGTAGCAAAAAAAAAAATAGGCGAAGGACTTCATGATAGGGGAGACAGTGATAACTGACAAGAAAGGGTTAATGACAAGGAGTGAGGAGGGGAAGGTTATCAGGATTGGCTGGTTGTTTTTCAGGAAGGTGGGGGCTGTTGTGAGGGGAGACGTGCAGCACGGAACACAGCAGCAGACTCGTGGTGGATCCAAAGAAGAAGGAAGTCCCGCCCTCCCACCCTTCAATTGTGGATTGTTTTTCATTTTATTAGCCTAGATGTGTGGCGGTTGGGGTCTGTGGAGGCATTAGCAATTTGGAGTTGTAATGTTTGTCCCCGAGCCGGTGTTGCGCGGCTGGGGACAGTGAAGTGAAATGGGTTTGTCCCCAAGCCGGTACTGCGCGGCTGGGGATTATAACGGTGATACCCAAGCTGAATGGGGTTATGGGATGCCTCCCAAGACCTACAACCCAGTTCTAGAGATACATTACGGGTACTGGTTTTTGATGAAAGGTGTGTACCGCTCCAAGCTGTGAAGCTCCAAGGAATGCTCCCGCCCTGATACTGGAACAGGTGCTGGCTCTGCACTAATGCATGGGAAAGAAAAGAGCCCTGGACTGCCGCACTCTGTATAAACGATTTATTTTCAAAATTCCAAAATTAAAATCCAAAGTTAATCCATAGATTCATAGCTATGAGTAAGCATATATCTTTGATGTGAAACGCGTCAGATATCCACCCCTGCATGTCAGTTTTCTGTTTTTGTCTGTTTTTGGACTTTTGAATCTATGGATTAACTTTGGATTTTAATTTTGGAATTTTGAAAATAAATCGTTTGTACAGAGTGCGGCAGTCCAGGGCTCTTTTCTTTCCCATACTGGTTTTTGATGGTTAATGTTAAAGAGATTTTAATATTTATATGTGTAGCGGCCTCCTCACTCCCCTCTTTGCAACAGCTCATCTCTCTTCTTGTCTAGGGGTATCTTAGAGGGGAGAGAGCGGGGTCACCACGCCAAGCCTTCACCACATGTGTCCGTGCGGTGTAAGCAAAGTTCCTTCTCTACCTTCGGGTCAGTGTTGTGCATCTGTAGTTACCTTGAACAATGTCCACCAGAAAAGAGCCTCAGGCCTCGTACACACGGCCAAAATTCTCGTAGAAAAAAACATGTCGTTATTTTCGACGAGATTCTTGGACAAGAAAATTGTCCCGGCCGAGTGTACACACGCTCGATTCAAAGAACCCGCGGTTCTTTGAATGGAGCGTACGCGGTGACGTCATCGACTACGACGAGCATGCGCTCGTCACATTCGATGCCGTCGCCGCCATCTTGGTATACCCTATCTATGCCTAGGAAGCTACCGCGCATGCGTCTAATTCATTTCGAACATGCGCGGGCTTCCGGGAGGACAGGTAAGTGCACACACACTCACTTTTCTCGTCGAGAAACATGCCGACGAGAATCTCGACGAGAAAATAGAGAGCAGGATCTCTATTTTCTCGTCGAGATTCTTGTCGCTTTTCTTGACGAGAAACCATACACACGAACGAATTTCTCGGCAAAAAATCTCTGCCAGCAAGTTTCTTGCTGGTTTTTGCCGAGAAACTCGTTCGTGTGTACGAGCCTTCACACCATTAAAGTCCAACACTCCTTTATTCTTCTCGAGTGAACAGCATAATCAGTTAGACTCCCTTAAAGAACAGAACAAACAAGGAGGTGTGGATGCGAGTAGGCCCAGACACATTGAACTCTCCACTTTCCTTCCTGAAAGTGGGCTGAGGTCTCCTAGCGAGGGGGGGGAATTTTCCTTCCAGGCGGTCTCTGATGGGAGGCTCACCTGTCACTGGCAATCTGCTGCACCCGGTCTTCAAGTGAGTAGCTCCCCCCGGTCCATTACGCCTTCCGGATTCGGGTACCCAATCCCTGGGTTCCCTAGGACCTCCTTCCCTCGCGGAACTCAGTGTTGGGCACTGAGCTCCAGACCTCCATCCGAGTACCTCACCCCAGGCTAAAGGTGCCTGGGATGGAACACGATCCACGAGGACCGACACGAACCAATACGCCCACAGGCTGAAGGTGCCTGGGACTCGACCCCATGACAAAGATGGCCGGCCCCTTTATACCCTCTCCCATCAAGCACGGCGGGTTCCCCGCCCCACCATACCGCTGCCGAGGGAGGACAAAAAGGAGGCACAGCACACAGCAATGGTTCAACTCCAGCCCAAGGCGACAGCGCCACCTGCTGGACCGCAAGGAACTGTACATCGCTGGTGTCTCTGCCAGTTTGAATTACACCCGGGAAAGTACATAAACCGCTACACTCTCCCCCTGGTAATTTGACACTGGTCCCCAGTGTCTGGAACAAATCATACCCTCAAGGGCTGGCATAATCCAATCAAGAGACCAACTAACAATTGTACAAAAATATAAAACTTTTTTTTTTTTAAAAAAGCTTGATCAACTAAAGCAATTGTGTCTGAGCCCTATATAAAAGGGAGGGGAAACAACAACATTTAACTATAACTTTTTGAATCACACATTCACATTATGCTTTTCCCACCAATCTTGACTAAGACCCACCCCATACTCAGTGGTCTTGATGGGATGCTCTCCTGCAGAGGGAAAAGAAAGAAAATTATCACACATAAACCCTGACACCTGTATTCATGTGAGAGAAAAGAAACCTCTTCGTAAAGAAATCCCTTTTCTCCAAAGAGTGAGTGTGTGAAAAGTGTTTAACGTTGCGCAACACTGCCACCTGGTGACAGCATCGCGGTAACTGCACTTGTGGCACTTTTCCTCTTCTCTTGGGCCCTATCTACCCCAGAGTCTGTGATCTCTTGCTGGAAAGTGAAGAACAAAACAGGAAGAGTCCTTCATTCCTCTGGGTACAAGGACAACGGGCCCCAGAAAGTTCAGCAGCATACAACAAGAACGGAGTCTTTCTCTCCTACAGGTAGAAGCGGGGATGCGACAGAACAAGTGGCTTCAAGTGCTGGTCCATGGTCTCCAGATGATATTTTACATCTTCTCCTTCCTTGCGCCGGATCAGCACTTTGTCTGCATGGATGTGCCGTCCCAACATCCACTCTGCCTTGCAGTCCTTAAAACGTTGAGAGGCTTTGGGAGAGCATGCCAGGTACCTGCGAGCGTGTGGAATCTGAAGGTGAGTCCACACAAAGTCATTGTACCAGCGCTCCCGACACACTTCCACCTCATAGAGCAGCTCCTTGGACAAGTATGGATACTCCCATCCGTACTCCGCAGCAACCTTCTGGACAAATAGGCGTTGTAGTCTCGCCAGAGGAGGCATAGTAGCTCTGTCCCCTTCGCCAGGCAAAACTATCGAATCCGGGTGGCGAGGGACCTTGATCACATCTGATCTGGGCATTGGTGCCCGCAACAGCAGTCTCTTTTCCCCGGTCTTCGGTACAGATGGTACCGGGGATGTAGAAGCAGGCCGGGGACGGGACCCCTCTTCAGGCGCTGGTGCCTCCACCCGGGGTGTACTTTCCCCTGTAGACATAGGTGGATCCCTGGTTCTGCGGGATGAAGCGAGAGGTACTTTGTCCCAGCCCTTTTCTGCAAACAGTTCGTCTATAGCAACGTCGTCTCCCATGTCCAAGAGCGACTCCAGGTCAGAGGTGTCACACTCCTCCGCGGGTAGGTACCCTGTAGTGGAGGCTGAGTTTTCACCTCTTCCCACACACCAAATCCTTCTGCCTGGCTTACCTTGGCCTTTACTTGAAACGGGACGTCCGGAACTCTTGCCGACGGATCCATTCCGGCCGGGCGTAAGCGAGCGAGATGGTCCACCACAACCGCTGGTCGAGGCTACCATACCGGTCTCTCTTCGGTGGTGGACGCTGTGAGATCGTAGTGACCGAGTCAGCATCCTCGGATTTCTCCCGTTGAGTTTTCACGACCTCCTCCGTGGTCGCTGCAGTGTGCGCAGGGATGGCTGTCAAAGCAGTGATTCCTCCTCCTTGAGTGGTGTTGCCTGCAGCACGGCCAGGGTAAATGGTTCTCGGCTTCTCAACCGCTGGATCCACTTCAAAAAGAAACTCCCCACAGGCCTCGCATCGCCCGAATGGCTTCAGTTGGCACACCAGTCCCGAACAGCCGGGACAAATCACACCCAGGGCCTCAACGTCCATGCATGAGTACATGGCGAATCGACCCCTTGGCTTTAGCCGGATCCCCGTATCTGTTACCGGAGCAGCAGCAGTCAGTGTCGTGGTAGAAGGGTGAACCGGAATCCACGATGTATGTCCGAACATGGTGACCTGTTGCTGATCCATTGCACACTGCCAAGTTTTTGCGCCAACGTCCCACGTGTAGTCCTTCACACGTATTGGACTCCTCCCCTTTGCTCCAGTTCGCAGGCTTTTCTTTTTTCCTTCTGAGTCACGCCCACGAACTAAGCGGTGGGGGTGTGCCTGGTGGCGCAGTGCAAATAGAAGCCCCCACGTGTAGTCCTTCACACGGCTGAGCTCCCCCCTTTCCTCGCTCTCTTCTGCGCAGGCCTTTCCCTTCATTGGGTCATGTCCACGACTTCAAGCAGGGATGCACTTCGGCCAATGAAGGCCTGCCTACTCGTAACTCCTCCGGGCAGACACGTTCAATTCCGTAGTACACGAACACTATCCCGGACCCGAGCCCCCACGTGTAGCGGCCTCCTCACTCCCCTCTTTGCATCAGCTCGTCTCTCTTCTTGTCTAGGGGTATCTTAGAGGGGAGAGACCCGCGGGGTCACCACGCCAAGCCTTCACCACATGTGTCCGTGCGGTGTAAGCAAAGTTCCTTCTCTACCTTCGGGTCAGTGTTGTGCACCTGGAGTTACCTTGAACAATGTCCACCAGAAAAGAGCCTCACAACATTAAAGTCCAACACTCCTTTATTCTTCTCGAGTGAACAGCATAATCAGTTAGACTCCCTTAAAGAACAGAACAAACAAGGAGGTGTGGATGCGAGTAGGCCCAGACACAATGAACTCTCCACTTTCCTTCCTGAAAGTGGGCTGAGGTCTCCTAGCGAGGGGGGGGGAATTTTCCTTCCAGACGGTCTCCGATGGGAGGCTCACCTGTCACTGGCAATCTGCTGAACCCGGTCTTCAAGTGAGTATCTCCCCCCGGTCCATTACGCCTTCCGGATTCGGGTACCCAATCCCTGGGTTCCCTAGGACCTCCTTCCCTCGCGGAACTCAGTGTTGGGCACTGAGCTCCAGACCTCCATCCGAGTACCTCACCCCAGGCTAAAGGTTCCTGGGATGGAACACGATCTCCGGACGTCCTCTAGGCCTAGGCCGCCTAGAGGACCGACACGAACCACACGCCCACAGGCTGAAGGTGCCTGGGACTCGACCCCGTAACAAAGATGGCCGGCCCCTTTATACCCTCTCCCAGCAAGCACGGCGGGTTCCCCGCCCCACCATACCGCTGCCGAGGGAGGACAAAAAGGAGGCACAGCACACAGCAATGGTTCAACTCCAGCCCAAGGCGACAGCGCCACCCGCTGGACCGCAAGGAACTGTACATCGCTGGTGTCTCTGCCAGTTTGAATTACACCCGGGAAAGTACATACCCGCTACATATGTTAATAAAACGGCTAAACGGCCACTTTCCTCCAGTTCAGTGTCATCACTTTTATATACAAAGTTTGGGAATGTTTAGGATGGGTATGGGGATGGTTATTATCTGGGGTACCCTAGCCATGAGCATCCCCACTCCTTTTGTGTACATCAGAACACCAGCCCCGCAGATGATTGGCCTAGTACTATTGGCTTCCTTCAGTTTTTTCAGCCAAACATAAATTTTAACCAAACCCAAGCTCATTCCTGTAAGCTGTAGGTTGTGGGTAGAGCCCTGTGCTTGTTCATCGAATTGTAATCACATTGCTTAACTCAGTTTAACACAGAAGCTGATTTTTTTGTGTTCGCACTATTTGAGGGGAAATATTCTGAGCACGACAAAAGTGTGTTCAGCACAATTCCTATTATGTAGCAGAGAATGTATTTCTAAAGCTAAGCTAATCTTTGTTACCAGTCCGTTGTTGTGCAGCCGGAGATCGAAGTCTATAACAGTCTGATATTTTGTATATAAAGATCTGGTGATGGTGCGTTCCCTCCTGTGCTGGGGATAAGCAGGGCCCCCGGTGATAATACGGTGAGAGATCTGCCAGACAACATGAATTGCTCTTCTGTCCACCTGCTGACTCTTCTCCTCATCACATATTTTATAGGAACTCTGAGTTCAGCTTCACTTTGTAGACTTACGGCCATAAATCCTGTGTTAGAGTATGGCTATTACCAAGAGGGAGACGTCACTATCGGGGGTCTAGTGTCTGCCCACTCCAGAACTACGGAGCACAACTCTATATATGAAATAGCAATACTTCGTACCCTGTGTATATTGTAAGTACATTTCTTTACAAATTGTAAATAAAAAAAATATTATTCACAATTTATATGGATTTCTTTTTTTTTTTATTCCCTTTATCTTCCCTAGTACCTAATCTCTTGCTTGTTTCATTTGGAGATGTAAGCTCTCACAAAGAGGGTCATAATGTGAATTAAAGTTGCATTTACATATTGCTGTATTATATGGTAACCGTCTGTCAGTGTTCAACCTTTAAAAAAAGGGAATTAATGTGATGTAATAGACATCCACATTCCCTCTCTCCATACAAGAGTTGTTCTGGTGTGATATTTAGTGCTCATGTCCAATGTATACAAGGTCCTGGGTGTGACCCTTGGTATTTTGAAAGGTGAAAATGTTGAGCCTTGCTGAAAAGCTCATAATTTGGTGGAGTAACAGCTTTTTTTTATTTCACAAATATTTATAATAACAAACTATTTTTTGGCACCCATACTGGACTTTGTTATACCTAAAGGTTACCACCTCATCCCTTTAAAACTGTACACATACTGTATTAATTACACAGGTTCTGTGGCTGATTAAGGTGGTAATTAAATTCACTTAGTGCCTTACCTGCATTACAATTATTATGTGATCGGTTTTAAAGGGATGAGGTGGCAACCTTAGTTATACCTACCGTTCTCCTGTCCTGCACATTGTGGTCCCTGTCATACCTCCCAATCTCCTGACTTGCACATACTGAGCCCTGTCATACCTCCCGTACATACTGGGCCCTGTCATACCTCCCATTCTCCTGTCCTGCACATACTGGGCCCTGTCATGCCTCCCATTCTCCTATTCTGCACATACTGGGCCCTGTCATACCTCCCATTCTCCTATCCTGCACATACTGGGCCCTGTCATACCTCCCATTCTCCTATCCTGCACATACTGGGCCGTGTCATACCTCCCATTCTCCTATCCTGTACATACTGGGCCCTGTCATGCCTCCCATTCTCCTGTCCTGCACATTGTGGTCCCTGTCATACCTCCCATTCTCCTGACTTGCACATACTGGGCCCTGTCATACCTCCCATTCTCCTATCCTGCACATACTGGGCCCTGTCATGCCTCCCATTCTCCTATCCTGCACATACTGGGCCGTGTCATACCTCCCATTCTCCTATCCTGCACATACTGGGCCCTGTCATACCTCCCATTCTCCTGTCCTGCACATACTAGGCCTTGTCATACCTCCCATTCTCCTATCCTGCACATACTGGGCCCTGTCATACCTCCCATTCTCCTATCCTGCACATACTGGGTCCTGTCATACCTCCCATTCTCCTGTCCTGCACATACTGGGCCCTGTCATACCTCCCATTCTCCTGTCCTGCACATACTGGGCCCTGTCATACCTTCCATTCTCCTGACTTGCACATACTGGGCCCTGTCATACCTCCCATTCTCCTATCCTGTACATACTGGGCCCTGTCATACCTCCTATTCTCCTATCCTGCACATACTGGGCCGTGTCATACCTCCCATTCTCCTATCCTTCACATACTGGGCCCTGTCATACCTCCCATTCTCCTGTCCTGCACATACTGGGCCCTGTCATACCTCCCATTCTCCTGTCCTACACATACTGGGCCCTGTCATACCTCCCATTCTCCTATCCTGCACATACTGGGCCGTGTCATACCTCCCATTCTCCTATCCTGCACATACTGGGCCCTGTCATACCTCCCATTCTCCTATCCTGCACATACTGGGCCCTGTCATACCTCCCATTCTCCTATCCTGTACATACTGGGCCCTGTCATACCTCCCATTCTCCTGTCCTGCACATACTGGGCCCTGTCTTTCTTCCCGTTCTCCTATTCTGCTCATACTGGGCCCTGTCATACCTCCCATTCTCCTATCCTGCACATACTGGGCTCTGTCATGCCTCCCATTCTCCTATCCTGCACATACTGAGCCCTGTCATACCTCCCATTCTCCTATCCTGCACATACTGGGCCCTGTCATACCTTCCGTTCTCTTGTCATGCCTCCCGTTCTCCTGTCCTGCACATACTGGGCCCTGTCATACCTCCCATTCTCCTATCCTGCACATACTGGGCCTTGTCATACCTCCTATTCTCCTATCCTGCACATACTGGGCCCTGTCATACCTCCCGGTCTCCTGTCCTGCACATACCGGGCCCTGTCATACCTTCCGTTCTCTTGTCATACCTCCCGTTCTCCTGTCCTGCACATTCTGGGCCTTGTCATACCTCCCGTTCTGTTCTGCACATACTGGGCCTTGTCCTATCTCTTATTCTCCTGTCCTGCACATACTGGGCCCTGTCATACCTCCTGTTCTCCTGTCCTGCACATACTGCATAGTTGTCAACAATGTCAAAACATTTTCAGGGACACTTTTTTTTGTGTGTAGGCAGAGTATGATTTTAATTATGGGGAGCGTTCATTTTGGGTGTGGTCTAGCAGGAATGAGAGAATAAAGAAGTGAGCATGGTTGAAATTACGCTAAAATATTGGGTGTGGCTTAAAGGATGTGTGGTTAGTGTCTGAGATTACTTACATCAGTGTTTCTCAACTGGGGTTCTATACTGTTTTCTCCTGGTCCCTCTATACTGTTCTCTCTTGGCACCCTGTGCTATACTGTTCCCTCTTGGCCCCCCATTACTGTTCTCCCCTGGTCCCCTATTACTGTTCTCCCCTGGTCCCCCTATTGCTGTTCTCTCCTGGTCCCCCCAATTACTGTTCTCTCCTGCTCACCCCTATACTATACTATATACTATAAAAAATACAATCCCATATACATAAACCTATACCCACAGTTGATCCAGAGGAAGGCAAAAAAAACCAGCAGTGCATGCTCCAATGTGCTACAGCAGGGGGAAAAAAATCCTTCCTGATCCCCCGAGAGGCAATCGGATTTTCCCTGGATCAACTTTACCTATAAATGTCAGTACCCAATTATATTATGTACATTTAGGAAAGAAAATAATCCAGGCCTTTCTTAAAGCAATCTACTGAGCTGGCCAGAACCACCTCTGGAGGGAGTCTATTCCACATTTTCACAGCTCTTACTGTGAAGAAACCTTTCCGTATTTGGAGATGAAATCTTTTCTTTCTCGTACATCACGGGACACAGAGCGACATAGTCATTACTAATGGGTTATATAGTTACCGTCAGGTGCTGGCACTGGCAACTTCCAAAACCGGAAGTACCCTCCCCTATATAAGCCCCTCCCATCCGGGAGCACCTCAGTTTTTTGCCAGTGTCTAAGGTGTTGGCCAAGAAGAAACATGTGTTTTTCACTGAGCTTGCGTACAGGTTCTTTTGGGCCTCAGTAAGCTATTCCGGATCCGACCAAAAAAGCTTCATAGCTAAACGGTCGGTACCCGGGCCTTGCAGAGAAGAGCAAGGTTCTGCCTGTAATGCTTCTCTTAGGAGAGCTGGACCCTGGGATCCAGAGCTCTGGTCATACCCACGACCAAGATGTTTTCTGTGCAGGGTGCTATACAGGTCCAGGGGAGTGGAATCCTTGGGAACCCGGTCCCTGAAGGTTTGATTACAATGCCTGCCGTGATAGGTGAAGTTTGGGCTTTTGTGGACCAAACAAAGTCCTGCGGCGGGGAACAGGTAAGTGGGGGCCCCCAGGAACTTGGTTCTATTGGGGGACCCCCAAGCCTAATTTGTCTTTCTGTCTGTTACCTAACGGTATTCCCGCTAATATCTGTGCATGCCTGTAACTACTAAAAAAATGTAATAATTTTTAATGGTGGTCAAGAAAAAAAAAAAAAAAAAAAGAATGTTTTTTTATATATGTTTAGTATATTAAACTGCGGTACCTGTGTTTGTCCACTAGAGGCCGCTGTGGAATGTTTTTCTTGTCATATGGACTAGTTTCTTCTCAGAGAACAAAGTCCAGGCAGCTGGTGAGTTCTCCTACAGGAAACTGTTTCCTCTGCCATGTTGCAGTGTTCGTCTATCCCCCGGCCTGCGGCAAAGGGGGCCCTGGCTCCTGTCCCTGGTTTCCATGTTTGAAAATTAGCGCCGAGGCGCACGTGGCCGCGCGCGTGCGCGTGCACGCGCCTCTATATATAGAGGTGGCCGGAAAAAGGGGCGGGGCCTGGGGGATGACGCTCTGTGCGCGCCGCAGCGCTTCTGCGCATGTGCGGGCGTCCCAGCAGGTTTTTAAAAAGCCACATTATTGCAGTAAGCTGGCTATGAAGTACAGAGACAGAGCTGGCAACATTTAAAGGCATACAGCAAGCGGTTGATACAGGCATCCCCTAGAAAGGCACATTAGTAGACACCAACTGTTATATAGCAGCAATTGTGCTAGACTATTCTCAGTAAAAGTGGTGTATTACGGCTGGAATACCTCAGCTTTAGGCTTAGGAATATGCCGTCCAGTAGCTCCGGAACTGAATCTTCCAGGAAGCGAAGGGGGTCTCATCGGGCTCTGAGGATCTTGGGCATACTCCTGCTGCACCAGTCTCCCCTGAAGTTCAGAGGTAAGTGACCGTAGAGACCCCGCAGGGGTACTTGGTACTGTGGCTGTCCTCAGTCACCTGCTCCTGTGTATGTAACAGAGGAGGTTTTTTCCTCAGCTCTGGGAGGATTAGAGAGAGATTGTCAAAATTTATCGCTGCCTCCCTGTCAGGGAAAGCACGCCCGATCTCCGTCTCCTCCTTCAGAGTGCCTGTTAGCAGAGCAACAGTCCCATACAGGGATCGACCTGCCTGAAGGGGATCAGGATAAGGTTGATTCTGTTATAGAGGAATCAACAGTGGGGGAACCTTTTCTCAGCATCTCAAGCTGAAAGATTATGGGTTCAGTCTCTGACTAACATGGTCCGATCAGCATTTAAAAATGCACCTTGCGGAACCATCAACCACTACTGTATCCTCGTTGGGGTCGCTAGAAGCCCCCAGACTGTTTGTTCTTTTCCACTTCACCCTTTACTGAAAGGGCTCATTTACCAGGATTGGGAACGTCCTGAGAAAATATTTATTCCCCCAAGAGATTTCCGGTGGTCTATCCCATGGAGGATAAGTTCATCAAAAAAAAAAAAAAATGGAAGGTCCCTACAGTGGACGCAGCCATCTCTTGTATGTATAAATCACTGACATGTCCAGTGGATAATGTCCAAATGTTCAAGAACCCAATAGATAAAAGATTGGAGTCCTTATGAAAATCTGCTTGGTGATACAACCAGCAGTAGCAGCTATTAGGGTCTGCTAAGCAGTGAAGGATCAGTTGAAACAGGTCTTGAGGGACTTGACAGATCAGCAGGCTTTGCCCTAGCTGATCTACCTAGAGCCTTAGGCTTTGCGGTTGACGCCATAGAGGATTCAGTCCATCAGGCCTCCCGCCTTACGCTGTCTATAGTACATATGCGTAGGCTCCTATGGCTCAGAAACTGGTCTGCTGAAGCTCCCTGTAAAGAATGGCTGGTTAGCGTCCCATTTCATGGTGAACGCTTATTCAGGGAAAACCTGGACAAATATATCCAGAAAATTTCCAGCGGTAAAAATACGCTCTTGCCGGTTAAAAGCAGAGTTAGAGGTCCCTCTTTAAGAGGCCTGCTTCTCCAGTCCCTGGGGCATCGGCTGTGTAACAGTTCCGACGGCCTCCTCGGTTAAATCCCGGGGGTAAAAAACAGGGACAGTAGCAGGGTAATGAGAAACCCTGGGTCAGGGGAGGTACAAAACCTCCCCCAAAGTTAAATTCATTGAAGCCCCCACTCAGTCGGGTGGGGGGAGGACTCCAGTTGTTCGCAAAGAGACCTGGCGGGACACGATCAAGACAGATAGGTGCTCTCCGCAGTAGGTTTGGGATACAGTTTGGAGTTAAAAGACTCCCCTCCTTCCCATTTTTGAGGTCAAACGTGCCAAGGGATCCCCGGAAGAGAGAGTCCCTCCTGTTGGCACTAGAACAACTATTGCTCCAAGGAGTAATTATGGAGGTTCCCCTGGAAGAATGAGGGTTCGGGTTTTACTCAAACCTCTTTACAGTCCCGAAGCAAACGCGGACGGGAGGCCCATATTAATTCTAAAAAGGGCTATACAAATTCCTGTATATCAGGACTTTCCGATGGAGTCGATCCGATCGGTGGCCACTGCCCTACAAGGGGAGGATTGGTTAGCCACGATCGACATCAAAAATGCTTATTTGCACATTCCCATCTTTCCAGTCCACCAAAAATTTCTACGCTTTGCAGTAGAAGGGCGCCATTTTCAGTTCAGAGCCTTACCCTTCGGTTTGGCCACAGCACCAAGAGTGTTCACAAAAATTCTGGCCCTTTATTGGCCAATCTAAGAACACAAGGTGTAATGATAATGGCATATCTGGATGACTTGTTGCTGATAGACCACTCAGTGAAAAAACTAGACGTGGTCGTTCACAAGACGATCAAGTATCTGGAATCTCACGGTTGGATTATCAACCGAGACAAGTCAGCCCTAAAAACCAGTCAAAAGTCTGGAATACTTGGGGCTAAGGTTGGATTCAGGCCAGAGAAAAATATTCTTGCCTCGAGGAAAGGTGTTGTCTTTGAAAGATTTGATCCACTTAGTGGGTACAAAAAAGACAGCCGTCCATACGCCTGTATATGAGGCTGCTGGGAAAAATGGTGGCATCATTCGAAGCAGTACCCTACGGTCAATTCCATTCAAGGAATTTGCAAGGGGCCATACTGTCAGCCTGGAACAAAAAAGTTCAGGCCCTAGACTTACAATGTCCTTGTCCCCTTCCGTTCGGAAGAGCCTCCGTTGGTGGTGGGTTCCCCAGAATCTGGAAAAAAGGAAATCCTTCAGTCCGATTTCTTGGAAGGTGGTCACTACAGATGCCAGCCTTATAGGCTGGGGAGCAGTACTGGAGCAATAGTCTCTCCAGGGCAGATGGTCGGATGCAGAAAAGGCCCTGCCCATCAATCTCTTAGAGATACGAGCAGCCCGGTATGCCCTAGTAGCATGGACATCCAAACTCCAAGGGTCCCCTGTCAGAATTCAATCAGACAATGCCACAGCAGTGGCATATATCAATCATCAGGGGGGCACCAGGAGTCGTGCAGCCCAGAGGGAAGTAAATTACATCCTGAAATGGGCAGGAAAAATATGTCCCAGCCATATCTGCGGTATTCATTCCAGGAGTGGAGAATTGGAAGGCGGACTTTCTAAGTCGCCAGCAATTAGGCCCAGAGGAAGGGTCCCTTCACCCCGAGGTTTTCTGGACAATATGTCAGCGGTGGGGAACATCGGATGTAGATCTTCTAGCATCCAGATTCAACGCAAAGGGGGATAGGTTTGTCTCTCGGACAAGGGATCCCCTAGCTTGCGGCTCGGATGCCCTAGTGTTCCCTGGGGATCAGTTCAAGCTGATATATGCATTCACACCGCCACAATGGTTACCTCGATTACTCCACAGAATCAGGGTAGAAAAGAAACCAGTGATTCCGGTGGCTCCAGCGTGGCCCCGAAGAGCGTGGTACGCGGAGATTGTAAAATTTCAGTGGGGAGTCCTTGGACTCTCCCACGTCGTCCGGCTTTCGCAAGGACCGATATACCACCCTTCCTTACCAGCCCTAGGTTTGACGGCCTGGCTATTGAAGCCCACATTCTAAAAAAGAGAGGGCTCTCTAATGCTGTGGTATCTACCATGATCAATGCCAGGAAGCCGGTATCCAGGCAGATCTACTATAGAATCTGGAAGGCGTACATCGCGTGGTGTGAGGCCAAGAAATGGCATCCACATAAGTACGTAATAGGTAGGATTCTGAACTTCCTACAATGGGCTGTAGATAGGAAGCTTGCCTTGAGTACTATCAAGGGTCAGATTTCGGCCTTGTCAATATTTTTTCAAAGACCCTTGGCTTCGCATTCACTAGTCAAAGCCTTTATACAAGGAGTGATGCGTATTAGTCCTCCGGTTAATATTCCCATATGTCCATGGGATCTAAACTTGGTTCTGTCGGTTCTACAGAAACAACCATTTGAACCATTACAGCATATTTCCTTAGTGCTTCTCACCAGGAAATTGATTTTTCTAGTAGCCATTTGTTCGGCTAAAAGAGTATCGGAATTAGCAGCTATGTCCTGTAGGGAGCCATATCTGGTTATCCATAAGGACAGAGTAGTGTTACGTCCTCATCCAGCCTTTCTTCCTAAGGTGGTATCGAGGTTTCATTTGAACCAAGATGTGGTTCTTCCTTCTTTTTTCCCCAAGCCTACTTCGGTAGAGGAAAAGTTATTGCATTCTTTGGATGTAGTAAGAGCAGTTAAAGCTTATCTAAAAGCCACTGCTCAGATTCGCAGAACGGATACTTTGTTTATTCTGCCGGAAGGCCCCAGAAGGGGTCAGGCAGCGTCAAAATCTACTTTAGCCAAGTGGATTCGACAGGTCATAATACAAGCCTATAGCTTGAGAAGTAGACCGCCTCCGTTCAAAGTTAGGGCGCACTCCACGAGAGCAGTTGGAACTTCATGGGCAGTGCATCACCAGGCCTCCCTGGCTCAAGTCTGTAAGGCCGCAACATGGTCTTCAGTACACACGTTTACTAGGTTCTACCAGGTGGACGTTAGAAGTCAGGAGGATGTCGCCTTTGGGCGCAGTGTGTTGCAGGCCGCAAAAGATCCTCATGTCTGAGAGCGCTCAGCTTATATATGGTGTATCCCCCCCCTCATTTGGCATTGCTTTAGGACATCCCATTAGTAATGACTATGTCGCTCTGTGTCCCGTGATGTACGAGAAAGAAAATAGGATTTTTATAACAGCTTACCTGTAAAATCCTTTTCTTGGAGTACATCACGGGACACAGAGCTCCCGCCCCTCTTTGGGGACACTTATTGCTTTGCTACAAAACTGAGGTGCTCCCGGATGGGAGGGGCTTATATAGGGGAGGGTACTTCCGGTTTTGGAAGTTGCCAGTGCCAGCACCTGACGGTAACTATATAACCCATTAGTAATGACTATGTCGCTCTGTGTCCCGTGATGTACTCCAAGAAAAGGATTTTACAGGTAAGCTGTTATAAAAATCCTATTTTTTCTTCTAGACGTAAAGAATCCCCCCTTGTCCTCTGTGATGACCTTAAAATGAATAAATCAAAACCAAGTTTACTATATGGACCACTTATGTATTTGTAAATGTTGATCATATCCCCCCCCCCCCTCTTAGTCTCCTCTTCTCAAGAGGGAATAGATTCAGTTCCTCTAGTCTTTCCTCATAGCTGAGCTCCTCCATGCCTCTTATCAGTTTGGTTGCCCTTCTCCGCACTTTCTCCAGTTCCCCGATATCCTTTTTGAGAACTGATGCCCAAAACTGAACTGCATATTCCAGATGAGGTCTTACTAATGATTTGTACAGGGGCAAAATTATATATCTCTCTCTGGAATCCATACCTCTCTTAATACAAGAAAGGACTTTTCTCACTTTGAAAACTGCAGCTTGGCATTGCATGCCATTATTAAGCTTATTTATGATCTACCAAACCCCCAGATCCTTCCCCCCTATGGATCCCCCCAGTTTTACTGCCCCTAGTATGTATGAGGCATGCATATTCATAGCCCTGAACTTTACATTTATCAATATTAAACCTAATTTGCCACATAGTCCCCCAATTAGACAGAGCACTGAGGTCGGCTTATAAATTGGAGACATCCTGTAAGGACGTTATTCCACTACATAGCTTGGTGTCATCTGCAAAGACTGAAATGTTACTTTTAATCTTTTATAAAGATATTAAAAAGTAAGGGTCCCAACACTGAACCTTGGGGTACACCACTGATAACCTTAGACCATTCAGAGTAAGAATCATTAACCACTACTCTCTGAATTTATTTTTTTACAAATTGATATTTCCAAGCCTGTAGACATTACCTTACACATGAGTCACGTGTGGGGAACTGTGTCAAGCGCTTTTGCAAAGTCCAGGTATACCACCTCCACAGCCACCCGTCTGTCCAAGGTTTTACTTACCTTCTCATAAAAATAAATCAAGTTTGTTTGACAACTTCTGTCTTTCATGAATCCATGGTGTCTATTGCTTAACCCTTTCCTTCCTGCTGCACGCCAATGTACGTCAGCAGAATGGCACGGGTGTGCAAATAAGTGTACCCGTACGTCCCTTAGTAATTAGGGATGGGCCGAACACCCCCCGGTTCAGTTCGCATCCAGAACATGCGAACGGACCGAAAGTTCGCGCGAACATTCGAACACCGTTAAAGTCTATGGGACTCGAACGTGAGAAATCAAAAGTGTGAATTTTAAAGACTAATATGCAAGTTATTGTCCTAGAAAGGGTTTGGGGACCCGAGTCCTGCCCCAGGGGACATGTATCAATGCAAAAAAAAGTTTTAAAAACTTACGTTTTTTCGGGAGCAGTGATTTTAATGATGCTTAAAGTGAAGAAATAAAAGTGAAATATTCTTTTAAATATCGTACCTGGGGGGTATCTATAGTATGCCTGTGAAGTGGCACGTGTTTCCCGTGTTTACTGTCCCTGCACAAAATGACATTTCTAAAGGAATAAAAGTAATTAAAAAAAAATCATTGAGAAAAACGGCATGTGTACGACCCCAGCCCATTACCAGGCCCTTTGGGTCTTGTATGGATATTAATGGGAACCCTGCACCCAAATTAAAAAAAGAAAAGGCGTGGGGCCCCCAGGCCCTATATAATCTGAACAGCAGTATACAGGCGGTGCAAACAAGACAGAGACTGTAGGTTTGTTCTTAAATAGAATCTGTTTGTAATTTGGAACATGTACATTTTGTAAGTGTAGCTAAAGCCAAAAAAAATATTTTAAAGCTTTTTTGATAACATAGGGAAGGGTTATCACCCCTGTAACATTTATTTTGCTGTCTGTGCCCCTGTTCAGAAGATTTCACCTCACTTTCTGTCCCAATGACAATTGGATTTTGAAAATTTGGGGTTTATAAGGAAACAAGGATTGGTGATAAAGCATCAGTGGAGACACCTTTTTCCCATATTAACTCTTACAGGAAAGAATTTCCCTTCCTAGGGGTAGGTTTCCTCTCACTTCCTGTTGTCTCCCTCCATTTGTAAGTAGGAGTCGTTTGAAAGTAGGGTACCGCCTGTATATACTATACGGCCTGCCCTATATACTCTGCAGAAATTTGGGCCTTAGGTGTTGGTGGTACCAGGACACTGTAAGCCCTCCACGTTACTCTTGGTGGGCACTGGAACGGGCCCTGCTGTGAAATATTATATCAAGAATTGTAATTACATGCCCCTATTGAACAGGGGGAAAAAATGGGCCTTTGGTGGTGGTGCCACAACACTGTAAGCCCTCACAGTTACTCTTGGTGGGCGCAGGAACGGGCCCTGCTGTAAAATATAAGATCACAAATTGTAATTACATGCCCCTGTTAAACAGGGGCATAAAAATTGGGCCTTAGGCAGTGGTGGTGGTGCCACAACACTGCAACCCCTCACAGATACTCTAGTTGAGCACAGGAACGAGCCCTGCTGCAAAATATTACAGCAACAATTGTAATTACACGCCCCTGTTAAACAGGGGCAGAAAAATTGGGCTTTAGGCACTGGTGCTGGTGCCACAACACTGCAACCCCACACAGATATTCTAGTTGAGCGCAAGAACAAGTCCTGCTGCAAAATGTTACAGCAAAAATTGTAATAACACGCCCCTGTTAAACAGGGGCAGAAAAATTGGGCCTTAGCCACTGGTGGTGGTGCCCAGAAAAAAAATGTTCTTAGAAGCTATCAACATGAACATTGAGGAGGAATAGGATAGTCACTCAGCATAACAGGATAGTCACTCAGCATCAGCATAGGCAGTCTTGAAGGGATCTCACATTCATAAAAAAATTCATCAGTTACATCAGCATCAGGTGCTTGGTAGCTGGTTATCCAAGATTGATTCATTTTTATGAAGGTGAGCCGATCAACCGAGTCGGTGGACAGGCGCACTCTGTGATCGGTAAAGCCTCCAGCAGCACTGAATGTGCATTCTGAAAGAACGCTGGATGCAGGACAGGCCAGTAGCTCAATTGCATACTGTGCAAGCTCTGGCCAGTGATCCATCCTCAAGACCCAGTAACCCAGAGGATTTTCAGTTGGAAAGGTCTCCAAGTCTGATCTTGCCCCTAGGTATTCCTACACCATGTAAATCAGACGCTGGCGATGGTTGCAGGAAACGATCAGACCTTGGGGCTGCGGACTAAAAAATTGTCTGACCGCATCAGTCAGATAGCCACCTTCTCCACCGCTCCTTCTGTGACTGACCGAAGTCTAAGCAACACGTTGTCCAGGACCAGGAATTTGTAACCTCACAGGCTCTGGAAACGCGTTGAACAAACCTTTCTGCAAGGCCTGCCAAAGATGTTTCATCCTCTGCTCCCTCTGCAACGGCTGGATAAGTTCCGCAACCTTACCCTTGTAACATGGATCAAGAAGGGTTGCCAGCCATTAATGATTCCTCTCCTTGATACCACAAATCCGAGGGTCCTTTCGCAGGCCTTGCAGGATCAGGGAGGCCATTCAGCGTAGGTTTGCTGAGGCATTCGGGGTCACTAAGGACGACATGATCCGCAGCCACCTCCTCCCAGCCACGTACAAGTCCATGGGTTTCTGGGGACTGTAAATGATCCCTTGAAGACTGCTGCTGATGCTGAGTGCTAGGCTCCACCTCCATGCTGACACAATCCTCCTCCTCCTCCTGTGTGAGCGGCGGGCCCGCAGGAATACTGTCTGGATAAAGGGGGCCTTGAGAGGTAAGGAGGTCCTCCTCTTCCTCCCTCTGTTCTGCCTCAAGTGCCCTGTCCATTATTTCACACAGCGTGTGCTCCAACAGGAAGACAAGAGGGACAGTATCACTGATGCATGCACTATCACTGCTCACCATCCTCGTGGCCTCCTCAAATAGTGACAGGACAGTGCATGCATCCTTGATTGTTACCCACTGGCGTGGTGAAAAAAAGCCAAGCTCCCCTGACCCTGTCCTGGTGCCATAGTCGTACAGATACTAATTGATGGCCCTCTGCTGCATTTTCAGCCGCTGCAGCATTGCCAACGTTGAGTTCCACCTGGTGGTCATGTCACAGATGAGGCAGTTATTGGGCAGGTTGCATTCCTTTTGAAGGTCAGCCAGCCGAGCACTGGCATTATATGACCGGCGGAAATGCCCATAGACTTTCCTGGCCTGCCTCAGGAGATCCTGTAAGCCCGGGTACCTGCACAAGGACCGCTGCACCACCAAATTAAGGATGTGAGCCAAACAAGGCACATGTCGGAGGGCGGAGAGGAGGTTGGTGCCATTGTCGCAAACCACCATTCCTGGCTGAAGCTGGCATGACGTTAATCACCTCTGAGCTTACCCCTGCAGAGCTGACAGAATCTCTGCCCCAGTGTGGCTCCTGTCCCTTAAGCAGACCAACTCAAGCATCGCATTGCATCTTTTTGCCTGAGTGCTTGCGTAGCCCCTAGAACGCCTACAGAGCACCGCTGGTTCCGAGGACAAATCTATAGAGGAAGAGACCATAGAGGAAAAAGAATAGGAGGGGGTGGAGGAGAGAGGTGTGGCAGAATCACCACTACCAGCATTTTGGAGGCGTGGTGACAGAACAAGCTCCAACAATACTGCACCCTGCCCTGCATCCTTCCCAGCTGCCAGCAGGGTTACCCAGTGTGCCGTGAAAGAAAGGTAATGTCCCTGTCCATGCCTGCTGGACCATGAGTCAGCGGTAATATGCACCTTATATTGCCTTCCACGTGTCGGTAGAGAGCCGGAATGGCCTTCCGAGAAAAAAATTGGCGTTTGGGAACCTGCAACTGAGGTACCGCACATTCCACAAATTCTTGAAAGGAGGCAGAGTCTACCAGCTGAAAAGGCAGCAGTTTGGAGTGCTAGCAATTTAGCCAAACTAGCATTCAGCCACTGAGCATGTGGATGGCCGGGACCAAATTTATTTCGCTGGTTTAGCAACTGGGGTAGGGAAATTTTCCTGCTACAATCGGATGTTGATGTTCCGCTAGCAGATTGCCAGGAAATGCTTGGGACACCTAATTCTACAACTCGATTCCTCTCAGTGCAGGTCTCTGAGAGGACTGAAGTTATAGTGGGGTTGGAGATTCCAGCTGATGAGGAGCAAGGAGAGGTCCGCCTTGTTCTTTGGTGTGGATCTTTTAAGTAGTGTTTCCAATGGACTGCATGGGAGGTCGACATACTGTATGCCTGATCAAGCTTGTGGTGCCCAAGCGGCTGCTGTTTTGGCCATGCTTGATTCGCTTCAGACATATTTTGCAAACAGCAACGGTGCGATCTGCTGCACATGGCTCAAAAAAGGCCCACACCAAAGAACTTTTGGAAAAACGCTTCAGAGTCAGCAGCTCCCTGCACATGCGGAGCTCTGCGGTGTGATGCAGTCGGTTGGCTGCCCCTAAGCTGGCCCCCCTGTCCTCACGTTACTGCCTTCATCTTTCAACCTGGGTACCATCATCAGAGCCTTTAAAACGCTGCGCATCCTAGTACAGTATGTACCCTACACTGTGGTCAAACAGTTCAGGGGACTCCTCAGGGCATGATGGTGGGGCTAGAGAAGGAGTGACTGATGACATTGAGCCGATGGAAGAGGCCGCTTTGGCAGTTGCATTGGCAGACAAAGTACCCTGAGCCTGGGTGACAGAGGATGAGGAGGATGAGGACGGCTTGGTCATCCACTCTACCAACTCTTCTGCAAAGGAATGGCCTACAGTCAGGTATAGGCTTGGCTGGACTACAATGCAGTGGATATATATTTTATGAACTGCAGCTCACTGAGTCACCTGCCTGTCTGCCTGAATGTGTCTTTGAACACGTACTCCAGGAATGACCTACAGCCAGGTATAGGCTTGGCTAGACTATATATATACAAGCCTGTATATATATATATATATATATATATATATTAAATGCACTGCAGCTAGCTGAATCAACTGCCTGCCTGAAGTATATTAGAAACAGTACACCAGGAACGGTCTGCAGTGAGATCTAGCTGCACAGGATACAGTGTATATATATATATATATATATATATATATATATATATATATGTAGCAATACCCCCTAGAGGGCCGCTGGTTAGTTTTGGGGTTTGCACGTTACCTCTTCAGCTGCGTTGTCCGGGTTGAAAAGTCTGTAGTAATGCAATGTCCACACAGATGTAAAACCTCAAACAGTTAGGCTTTATTTTCTTTATGCAGTAAACTTTGAGAAGTAGTAGGTATAGAAGAGCAGGGGAAGGTTCAGGCACTCGCCACAAAATATAACTGTCTCAGATCAAAGTCACTCACCACTCTCAATGTTAGAGTGGGTATTGGCCACCCGGATAGTCCACTCTCACATGGCCTAGCAGTCGGGATGACACACGAACCAGCAACAGGGCAGTCTCTGCCACAGACTGCCCAAGATGAAGTAGGTCTCTGCCACAGACCTGTTTGACGTTGAGCAAATGGATAGTCCAGGAATCCTCTGCCACAGGATTTTAAAGTCCCAAACTTCCAGCCGTACAGTTTAAAGAGCCTTTAAGCCAATCCGGCAAACTGCAGGGCTTGTAATGTAATGGATCCCTCCTTAGTAAAGTTGCCAGGCCTCACCTAAGACAGCAGTGTTGTGCCGGTCTCCTCCAGGGCAGGTCCTCCACTGGTCTCCTTCATTAAGATGCTTTCTCCCCATTTAGATGGACAGCTTGGGATCTCTTCTCTGGATATAGGCCCCAGCCAGATTAGCTGGGCCTACTAAGTAGCGATGCAGCCTCGGACCAACGTGGACCCGAAACCAGGACCACACACACCTCGCGCCCAGAGAGCTGCGGGGCGAGAACGGACCCCAGCCAATGGCGTCTGCCCCTTAAGTATCCCTTCCCAGCAGGCACAGCGGGTTGACCACTCCCACTATACCACTGCCGAGAAGGGCCACTCAATGTACCATGATTTGCCCGTGTTCCATCAGGTGCCTGAGGTGGTAATGCCACCTACAGACAAAAAGGGAAATTACTACCAGGCAAACCACGACTTGAGACAGGCGAATCTCAATGTAAATCAAGCCTCTACTGGCTCAGACACCCCTCTAAATATAAATAGAGTCCCGACCTTTTGGGATGAGCGCTACATATATATACAAAGCTGAGATGTGTGTATATATATATATATATATATATATATATATACTGAATACACTGCAGCTAACTGAATCAACTGCCTGTCTGAAGTATTTTAGAAACAGTACACCAGGAACGATCTGCAGTGAGATCTAGCTAAACTGGATACAGTGTGTGTGTATGTATATATATATATATATATATATATATATATATATATATATACAAAACCGGGATGCATATATATACTAAATACACTGCAGCTAACTGAATCAACTGCCTGCCTGAAGTATTTTAGACCCAGTTCACCAGGACCGGTCTGCAATGAGATCTAGCTAAACTGGATACAGTGTGGATATATATATATATATATATATATATATATATATATATATATATATACACAAAACCGGGATGCATATATATACTAATTACACTGTGACTGAATCAACTGCCTGCTCAAAGTAAAGTAAATGAAATGACACACTCTCTCTCTCTCTCTATCTCCGCCGAAACAGACTACATAAGGCTGACGTGCAGGCGGCCTTATATAGTGTGGGGTGTGGACTTAACCCCCTGAGCCATAATTGGCCAAAGGCACCCTGCCTTTGGCCAATTATGGCTCTCTTTGCTGACGGTGCTGTGATTGGCCAAATCATGCGGGTCATAGTGCATGCTTGGCCAATCATCAGCCAGCAATGCACTACGATGACGCAGTGCAATATGGGCCGTGACGCACCGCTCTAATTTGGTGCGAACGGCCCATAATGTTCGATCTTCGGCGAATGATCGAACAGCCGATGTTCGAGTTGAACTCATGTTCGAATCAAATAGATAGCCCATCCCTATTAGGAATCCCCGTCTAGCAGGCGCGCGCCCATGCTGTGGGAGTGTTCCCGCGGGTCCCGCGGACTCGATGTCTGCCGGTGGCCCGCGATTGTGGCGGGGAGAGGCAGAACAGGGAAATGCCTATGTAAACAAGGCATTTCCCTGTTCTGCCTAGTGACATGACAGGAATCTACTCCTCCCTGTCATCGGGAGCAGTGATCGCTGTCATGTCAGTGGTAGCTCATCCCCCCTACAGTTATAACACGCTGAGGGAACACATTTAACCCCTTGGTTGCCCCTAGTGTTTAACCCCTTCTCTCCCAGTGACATTTATACAGTAATCAGTGGCTATTTTTAGCTCTGATTGCTGTATAAATGTCAATTGTTCCAAATTAGTGTCAAAAGTGTCCGATCTGTCCGCCACAATGTCGCAGTCCTGATTCAAAATCGCAGATCACCACCATTACTAATAAAAATAAAATGAATAATACAAATGCCATAAATCTATCCCCTATTTTGTAGACGCTATAACTTTTGCGCAAACCAATCAATATACACTTATTGCGATTTTTTTTAACCAAAAATATACATACATATCGGCCTAAACTGAGAAAGAAATTCATTTTTTTATATATTTCTAGGGGAATTTTTTTTGAGCAAAAAGTTAAAATATTACTTTATAGCATTGCACTTTATTTATGGCACTTTACCAATCCCTACGTGAACTGTTGGACTTTATACTGGGTCAGCATTAGCACTTTGATTCTATTTCCTTCTGATGGTTTATTTTTTTATGTTTTGTGCATCTTGAAGGTTATGCGATTATGCAGTTTTTCCTATGCGATTTTGCACATGTGATGTATTTTTCACCTATTTAGCACCTTATTACTTAGCATTTACTAAAGCGCAACACCACCTATTGATTTTTTTTTTTATATATGCTTATTGCTGGTACGGATTGATCAATTCGGTGTTTGCTGCAACTAGTTTTCCACTGTTTACTGTTTCTTTGGTAGCGCGGGAATATCCTTTCTATTTTACTAAGGGGGTAAAATATTTTTTCCAACAAGAACTCGTCTATGTGGTAATTTATTAAACTCTCCAGTATCTTCCCGACTATAGACGTTAAACTAACAGGTCTATAGTTACTTGGTAAAGACTTTGATCCCTTTTTAAATATGGGCACCACATTGGCCCTACGCCAATCCAGTGGTACTGTTCCTGTCATTAACGAGTCCCTAAAAATTTTAAACAATGGCTTTGAAATGACAGAGCTCAATTCTTTTAGGATCCGTGGGTGGATGCCATCTGGTTCAGGTGCTTTATCCACCTTTATTCCACCTAAATATTTCTGGACGATATCCCTTTTGAGCCATTGTGGATCATTTGGGGCTGTGTCATTACCACCCCCATTATGTACATGAGCCATTACTGTTGTCTCCTGGCCCCCTATACTGTTCAATACTGGCCACCTATTACTGTTCTCTCCTGGCCCCTATACTGTTCCCTCCTGGCCCCCCTATACTGTTCCCTCCTGGCCCCCATTACTGTTCCCTCCTGGCCCCCCATTACTGTTCCCTCCTGGCCCCCCATTACTGTTCCCTCCTGACCCCTCCTTTATTCCCTTCTGCCCCCCATTGCTGTTCTCTCCTCCCCCCCATTGCTGTTCTTTCCTGGGCCCCTATTACTCTTCTCTCCTTGCCCCCTGTACTATACTGTTCTCTCCTGCCTGCCCCCACCCCCCCATTGGTACCATCGTACCATCATTTGGGCCATTCATAAAAACGTTGATTCCTGCTCTCTGTGCAGGATCGATTGGAATGGCAATAGTGGTTGAGCACAGTGGTGATTGGAATATTCCCATTACCTGACTCCCCACTCTTTCCTCAGCCCAGGCTCCACTTACCCTCCCGCCAGGCCCTGTTCCCAGTCACAGTTGGAGTTAGCACTATTTTACCTCTAGTTGTGTCTGCTCTCTCTGTGTTGCCACAGCCTGCTCCTTCCTCACACGCCTGCCCCCACGCCCCCATTGGTACCATCGTACCATCATTTGGGCCATTAATAAAAACGTTGATCCCTGCTCTCTGTGCAGGATCGATTGGAATGGCAATAGTGGTTGAGCACAGTGGTATTTGGAATATTCCCATTCCCTGACTCACCACTCTTTCCTAAGCCCAAGCTCCGCTTACCCTCCCGCCAGGTCCTGTTCCCAATCAGTTGGAGTTAGCACTATTTTACCTCTAGTTGGGTCTGCTCTCTATGTGTTGCCACAGCCTGCTCCTTCCTCACATGCATGCTGCTCGTGGCCAGACTCAAGGCGCGCTGATGCAATCTCCCCTGCGGGGCTGGCCATGCCCCCTTACGAGTCCCACCCAATCACACTGCGAGACAGGCTCCACCTGACTTTGTCGCACCAGAGTCCCTAATACTGAGCTGTGGAACAGCTTTGCTGCTGGGGTAGCTGGAAGAGGTAGGGGGAGCGATCTAGGATGCGCTGCATGTGAAGGCTGTTGTGACTTCACTGACTTGATGGCAGTGCCAAAAGTCCGGAACAGAGGCGGATTTTGCCCGGGACATGCTCAGACTGGGACATCGGACTGATTTCTGTGAATTTCCAGGGCAAATTGGGACTGTTGTTGGCAACTTTGATACTGGGCCTTGTCAAACCTACTGTTCTCCTGTCCTGCACATACTGGGCCCTGTCATACCTCCTGTTCTCCTGTCCTGCACATACTGGGCCCTGTCATACCTCCCATTCTCCTATCCTGCACATACTGGGCCATTTCATAACTACTGTTCTCCTGTCCCGCACATACTGGGCCATGTCATACCTCCTGTTCCCCTGTCCTGCATATACTAGGCCTTGTCATACTTACTGTTTTCCTGTCCTTTGCATATTGGCCCCCAAGCGGTGTCATACAGGGCCCAGCATGTTTAGAACTAGCTATTACACCCGAGAAATTATTGGTGTACAAAAGGAATGCAGATGCCTTCTTTAGGATGGAAAAAGTTAACAATGACTGTGGATGGGTGGGGAAATGAGAAGAGACCAGTGCCACCCCTAAAAGCCAGTGTCAATGTCATTACACAAGTTCAAATTCAAGTAGAGCTGTTACACAACCAATCTCATTCTCATGGAGAACAGGCAGTGGGGAGCAGTCATAAAGAACAAACCTGAACTTCATCTTTACTCTGCACACAAACCTTTGATGGCCACACTGTTCACTAAATAACTACTAAACCATCAGTTATCTGTAGTATGGATTACCCTCACGCTGCTGACTTTTATTATTAGTTCTATTTCCTTCTTGGTAGGTTATTTTTCATCACATGTGTTTTACATTTTCATATTTATTTTGTCCATATACTTTGTTCATAGTATCAACATTGAGGAGTACAGAAGCATTTTGGCATTGATATTTGCTGTTGATGAGATTAATAAAGACCTCAATCTATTGCCTAATGTAACTCTGGGTTATCATATCTTTAATACGTGTGGAGATCCAAAACTGGCCTTGGGATATTCCCTACAGATATTGTCTGGAGAAAGGAAGGAGGTTCCTAACTATTCCTGTATGGGGCACAGGGAAGTGGCTGGTCTTATTGGGGACACTAGTTTTCATACAACTCAAGCAATGGCCCAGTTACTCGGTCTCTTTCAATATACGCAGGTAAGTGATTGCTCCAAATGTATTAAAGCCCTTCTCTACAATCCCTCTTCCACCCTCCCCTTCAGTCTTCTCCCTGTACATAGTCATTATGAGGCAGATCTGAGCATCGCTCAGAGCAGTTTCAGTTGCAGTTGCTGCAGCCAGGAGGGAGGTTCACTCCTGTTTGGAGACCAAGGAAAGATCCTTGAGACAACCCTCCATGAGGGAGAATTTCCAGGCCATTGAATCAAGAGAGTTGGGCCAGCTCAGAGAGTCTGGGAGACTGTGAGAATCTGGGAGACTAGAGTTGAGGCAACTGAGCTGAGGTCAGTACTAGGGAGGCAGGGAGAGCAAGGTCAGTAGCAGGCCTAAGTCAGTACCAGGGAGGCAGGCAGAGCAAGGTCAGTAGCAGGCCAAGGTCTGTACCAGGGAGGCAGGCAGAGCAAGGTCCGTAGCAGGCCGAGGTCAGTACCAGGGAGGCAGGCAGAGCAAGGTCGGTAGCAGGCCATGTTCTGTACCAGAGAGGCAGGCAGAGCAAGGTCAGTAGCAGGCCGAGGTCTGTACCAGGGAGGCAGGCAGAAAAAGGTTCAGTAGCAGGTGAAGATCAGTACCAGGGAGGCAGGGAGATCAAGGTTCAGTAGCAGGCCGAGATCAGTAGCAGGGAGGCAGGCAGAGCAAGGTCAGTAGCAGGTAAGCAGGTAGAGAATAGTCAGAAGCAAGGCAAGATCGGTATCCAGAATCCACAGATTAAGGTCAGGAACAAGCTGGGTCAGCAACGGAAGATCAGTCAGCGAAAGCAGGAACACAGGAACATGAGTCACTGAAAAGCTGAAGAACATCCAGCGATTAGCATACAGCTCCTTGCAAAAGTTTTCACCCCCCCCCTTGGCTTTTTACCTATTTTGTTACATTACAGCCTTTAGTTCAATGTTTTTTTAATCTGAATTATATGTGATGGATCAGAACACACTAGTCTAATTTGGTGAGGTAAAATTATAAAAATATATACATAAAACTATTTTTCAGAAATAAAAAAATGATGTACAGGACGCCGTGGCTGGGTCCTGGAAGGACGCTATATTTCCCCTCTGTTTGGGCTGTGGTTCCTTTAAGGGAACAGAAAGGGTTAACAAACCTGTCCAAGGAAGTGGTTTAAGACAGACAGGAAGTTGTAGGTGAGAGTGAAGGAGTATAGTGAAGACTGTGCATGGTGAATGGTGGACATTGCAAAGCTGTGGAGGCTGTGAAAAGCTGTGAATGTACATGGCAGTGGCCTGCCTGGAAACCTGCTAGCTGGGGAAGCTACCTACAACCTAAAGAAAGGACTGTTAAACTGTGGTAGCTGTTCTGAACTCTACAAGTCGGTGAGACTGGTATTTCTTTTGTTTTTGCTGCTGTAAAGCCATTTAAGTTTAATAAACCTTCTTTTGGATTGAAAAGCCTGTGTCCTGCGATCTAGCTGGTTCCCCGAACAATTACAGTATGTATTCACCCCCTTTGTTATGAAGCCCATAAAAAGCTCTAGTGCAACCAATTACCTTCAGAAGTCACATAATTAGTGAAATGATGTCCACCTGTGTGCAATCTAAGTGTCACCAAAACTCACGGACCAGGCAAGGAGGGCATTAATCAGAGAGGCAGCACAGAGACCTAAGGTAACCCTGGAGGAGCTGCAGAGTTCCACAGCAGAGACTGGAGTATCTGTACATAGGACGACAGTAAGCCGTACGCTCCATAGAGTTGGGCTTTATGGCAGAGTGGCCAGAAGAAAGCCATTACTTTCAGCAAAAAAAAATGGCACATTTTGAGTTTGTGAAAAGGCATGTGGGAGACTCCCAAAATGTATGGAGGAAGGTGATCTGGTCTGATGAGACTAAAATTGAACTTTTTGGTCATCAAAGAAAACGCTATGTGTGGCGCAAACCCAACACATCACATTACCCAAAGAACACCATCCCCACAGTAAAACATGGTGGTGGCAGCATCATGCTGTGGGGATGTTTTTCAGCAGTCCGGACTGGGAAACTGGTCAGAGTTGAGGGAAAGATGGATGGTGCTAAATACAGGGATATTCTTGAGCAAAACCTGTACCACTCTGTGCGTGATTTGAGGCTAGGACGGAGGTTCACCTTCCAACAGGACAATGACCCGAAACATTGCTAAAGAAACACTTTTTTTTTTATATAATCAAATTTTTTTTTATTTTATTATAGGCTTCAATATTTCCATTCAACATTGTACATTTACATAAGAACAAATGAGCATTGGGAGAAAGAACTAGGTACAACATTATCTTATCAAAATAATACCCCCCCCCCAGCATAAAAAAAAATTAAAAAAAATAATATAAAATAAAATATATATAATTCTCTCTCCCCCCCCCTCCCTCAACGCCATCCCAGGCTGCGGTGGAGTAAGTCTGCTCCATCCCCACTCACTCCCTTCCTTCTACTTATGTCATGTGTTATCCTACTGTGTCCTTATTTGTCCCTTGAACAGTGCCCCCTCCTACTTCCAAAGAGGCCACTGATGGCCATGGTGACTATTCTTTTAATGTGAGGAAAAGAAAAAAAAAAACACACATACACACATATATATATATATATATATATCTGTGCCTCGTGATTAGGGATTGATTACCCATAATTGTGTATAGCGGCCCCCATGGCCTAATTCCCCAATTTAAAAAAAGAACAAACAAACTTTGAGAAAAAAAAAAAAGGAAAACGTGGTTATTTATTAGTTCCCCTCTACCAGGACCTCTTAGGAGGCCACTAATGGCCATAGTGTTTAAATAAATAATTATACCTTGTGATATCTTTGCCCGTGTTTACATTCAGGCGATCCTCCCAACCTAAAGAAACACTTAAGTGGTTTAAGGTGAAACATGTAAATGTGTTGGAATGGCCTAGTCCAGTGATGGCGAACCTTGGCACCCCAGATGTTTTGGAACTACATTTCCCATAATGCTCAACTACACTGCAGAGTGCATGATCATCATGGGAAATGTAGTTCCAAAACATCTGGGGTGCCAAGGTTCGCCATCACTGGCCTAGTCAAAGCCCAGACCTCAATACAATAGAAAATCTGTGGTCAGACTTAAAGACTGCTGTTCACAAGAGCAAACCCTCCAACTTGAAGGAGCTGGAGCACTTTTGCAAAGAGGAATGGGCAAAAATCCCAATGGTAACATGTGGCATAGAGACTTATCCAAAGCGACTTGGAGCTGTGAAAGCCGCAAAAGGTGGCTCTACAAAGTATTGACTGTAGGAGGTTGAATAGTTATGCACATTGACTTTTTCTGTTTTGTCTTATTTGTTGTTTGCTTCGCGAAAAAAATAATAATCTTCAAAGTTGTGGGCATGTTCTGTAAATTAAATCATGCAAATCAAACTCCATGTTAATGCCAGGGGGGGTGAATACTTTTGCAAGGCACTGTACTCCAGGGTTTCCTGTAAATAGGCAGCTTGGTGTCTATGCAGATGGACATACACAGACATGCACCTAGGTGTCAGTGCACAATAGATATTAGCCCAAGCTCACATGTTGCAAATGAAAAAATTCTGTGCTTCTACCCCTACAACATAATATTAGTAGAGCTCACAAGTGCTTGATCCACAGTCGTTTATCTGAGAGAGGTAATCCATTAGGATGATCCGCACAACCAGTTGTCACTTTTAAAAATCCTATTTTTATTAGAAAAAACTGTTTATAAATGCAGATAAGAGCAGTTGACGCGTTTAAGCCTACAAGTCCTTAGTCATAATAACTTAACCCAAGCTCGTCTTTGTGCTGATGCATGTGCATGAGCATTAACTGCACGGGGATTAGCAATTAGAATTATTATTAATAATAGCTGTGTGAGTATTGGTCCTCTGACAAAATTATTTTATTTCTAATATATATATATATAATACACAATTGTAACAAAAAAACACATCTTTAGTACTTTTCAAAGCATTTTTCTTTCAGATCAACTATCGTGTCACTGACCCCCTTTTGAGTAACAGACAAGTTTATCCAACTTTTTACCGTATTATTCAGGATGACCAGGTTCGTTACACATCTGTTATAAAATGTCTGAAGCATTTTGGATGGAATTGGGTTGGAATGATCACACCAAGTGATGGAAGTGGAGACACGGAATTACAAGAGTTGAGTAAAATGATGAGTCAGCACGCCATCTGCATTGAGTTTATAATTAAACTTACTGATAAGGCGCACATTAATAAACAGAGAATGCTGACCGCCATTAAGAAGTCAACTAGTGATGTCATCATCATTTGTGGTCTTTTCTCCCTAGACTATCTGTATGTGCATGACGAATTAAAAGCCATTTCAGAAAATAAAACTCTGATAGTACATGACTCATGGACCAATTCCAAGTATATGAATCCTGATTTCTTTTCTATAATTAACTGTAGTTTAATTTTTATATTGCCATCAAAAACAATTCCAAACCTGGATACGTTTATTGAAAGTGCAAATCCATCCACCCGCCCCAATGATCCAATGATGGAGGACCTTTGGCTTCAACTGTTCCATTGTCTTTCCCCGAACCCATACAAAAATTTCATCCTAGAATTTATATATAAGTTTTCTGGGAGAAATTGTTCAGGAACAGGTCATCTCTCCGCGATGTTCCGTAACATGGAGGAATCAAAGCCCTTCTACGCATACACCTCCGTTTATGTGATGGCTCGGGCCTTGCACAGAATGAAGCTCAGCAAAGACAAATTAGGAACAAATAAATCACAACAATTAGTAAGTTTGTACCCTGTAAATTAAATAGAATACATAATATATGGTACATTTGATGGACAGTTGTTTTTTGGATAGACTATGGTCATCAAGAATAGATAATTACATCTGTTTTGGTGGCTGGTGGTATATCTTTTGGGGGGGGTGGCAAACAATCCACCCCCCACCCAGGGTTGGTCGGTCGGTCTGATCACACGCACCAAAGGTCAGTCACTAGCTCTGCACTTACCCTATCTAGGTCACGGGCAGCGCTTCCTCCGGGGCGGTGGGCGGCGGCTTCACCTGGGTCTCCTCCTCCTTGCGGCCAATAGGATTGCTTTTCCTCTCAGCCAATCGGGTCTCAAGAACCGCTTCCTGATTGGCAGGGAGGAGAATCAGGAAAACAATTGTATGGGTCAACAACCGGATAGCTGCATAATTTCTCACGGGATCCCAGGAACACAAATTGAAACCCACTCAAGATGAGATCAAAAATATGCTAGATTTTTTTATGGACAAGTGACCGTTTTATAAGAAATAGAAATTAGATGGATTACAATACATCCAAAACTTGATTACAAAGCAATAGAATAACATTTCTAATAAGTGTTTTTCTCCATATTTTGTGTGAGATAGGCACACATTGAAATGTCATATCAAAATGTTTCAAAACAATACAGCAGTTACAGACATTCTAATCTTTTAGTCTAAACATATCTCGCAAGAAAACACATTCTAAGTTAAATTCAGATATTAGAAGTATAATAGGAATAACATGGAATTTTACAGAATACAGACAGCAGAAATATCATTAACCCTTCAGACAATCGTGAATATTAATTTGTTATTGTCACACAACTGGGTGGGCTTGGGACTCAGTGCTTTGTTCCCCAAGCCCCCCCCTTTTTTGAAGCCACAGGCTCTAATCACGTGCTTCAAAAAAACAAATATTGGAATTAGGGTTGTCCCGATACCGATACTAGTATCGGTATCGGTACTGATACCGAGCATTTGCCTGAGTACTTGTACTCGGGCAAATGTTCCCGATGCCTGATCCGATACCTGGACAGTCAGCGGTGATCGTGTGTGTGGGTGTTACAAGCACCGATCACCACTGTATATATTTAAAAGATTGACAGCTGTTTCTCCGCTTCTCTCCCCCCCGCGCGGCTTTCAGTTGCTTTAAAATCAGCGGTGATCGGAGGCTTGTAACTCCCCCACACACGATCACCACTGATTGTCCCCGTATCCTCCTCCAGCCCCCTCCGTTTTGCTGCTGTCTCTCTCCCTCCATGCCGCTGTTCCCCTTCACCTCCATGCCGCTGTTCCCCTTCACCTCCATGCCGCTGTTCCCCTTCACCTCCATGCCGCTGTTCCCCTTCACCTCCATGCTGCTGTTCCCCTTCACCTTCATGCCGCTGTTCCCCTTCATGCCGCTGTTCCCCTTCATGCTGCCGTCCCCCTCCATGGCCCCCTCCATGCCGCCGTTCCCCTTCATGCTGCCGCCCCCCTCTGTGTCCCCCTCCGTGCTGCCGTCCCCCTCTGTGCTCCTCCTCCACCCCCTCGGTATCTCAGGATGGAGAGCGGAGGTAGGAGCCGGTAAATCCGGCTCCTTATTTGTCGGAATGTACAGAGTAATCACTGACTCTGTCCATTCACAGAACTGAAACATCGTAAACTGTGTTTACAATGTTTCAGTTTATGAATGGAAAGGAGCCGCTTGTCTTCTCTCCATTCATTTTCAGCGCAGCTGAGGCTGCTGAGAAACGGACTGGGAAATATGTGTTCCTAGTCCCTTTCCCTGTCTCAAAGGGGAGATGTCAGAGGTCTGTTAAGACCCCTGATATCTCACCAAAGCCCCCCCAACAGGGCTGATAAAAAAAAAAGAATAAAATAAAAATTAATTGTAAAAAATAATAAATAAAAGAAAAACACACACACTGACACTTTCCACCCCCCCCCCCCCCTTAAAAAAATAAAGCATTGTAAAAAATAAATAAAATAAATTGGAAAAAAAAATTGTAAAAAAATAAATAAAAATACTGACACATGAGATTAAAAAAAAGTATCGGTATTCGGTATCGGCGAGTACTTGAAAAAAAGTATCGGTACTTGTACTCGGTCTTAAAAAAGTGGTGTCGGGACAACCCTAATTGGAATCCATGCGTCCGGAAGCCTGAATGTAGATTAGGGGCTGGGCACATGGATTAGGGGGGCGGCGTCCCTGCGCCCAGTATGGACGGGCTGCCACTGGTTTTGGTTATTATTAAAAACTGAGAACTAGGGGTGTGTCCATCACTAAAATGTAATGGGGAGTATCTTCCAAACCTTCTACATCACAAGCTATGGGTTTCAGATTTTGCTCAGCTGGCTGTATACCAGTAATACATAGTTATAGAATAATTAGACTTTTTGGGCACCCCAAAGAATTACACAACAAAACGCTAAAAGCAAATACATTTATTAATAGATTACAGATAGAATAAAAATGTATAATATTAAACCCAGCGCTGTCTTACAACAATATTGCCCGTGACCTAGATAGGGTAAGTGCAGAGCTAGTGACTGACCTTTGGTGCGTGTGATCAGACGTATACAATGGTGACCTGATTATACAAAATCTCAAACTCACTTTGTGCAAATTAAGCTGAAATTCGAAACAATAATAATACAATTATAAATTAATTCATAAAGTTCATAAAATAAAGTGCATATTTGTGCCATCTGCACTTAGAAGATGGCTTGAACATGCACTTTATTTTATAAACTTTTATGAATTGATTTATAATTTTATTGTACAATTAAAAAAGGGTGCAGCACTGAAAAAATCCCTGGATTGGTGGGATGTGGTAAATGTGGTATTCAGTGTAAAGTGCGCTGTCAAAACTGAGACCCCTTTCACACTGGGGCGGTTTTCAGGCACTTTAGCGCTGGAAATAGCCTCTGCTAAGTGCCTGAAAATTCCAAAATTCGTAAATTTGAAAATTCCAAAATCCAAAAATTCTAAAGAATAACTAACTAACTTACTAACTAATAATAACTAACTATCAAATTATAGGTATTGGAATTTCCTTTCAAACTTGACTGTTAGTAGATGTAACGAATATGAATTTATCTGCAGTTACGAATTATCCAAAATAACGAATGCCACATCTAAGCAAATGGAATGGAACAAATTAATAATAAATAGTAATAATAATAATAATACAAGTTTTTATAATTATTATTGTTATTTATTGTTATTCATTTGTTACATTCAATTTGTATAGATACGGCATTCGTTATTTCTGATAATTCGTAACTTTGGATAAATTTCAAAGGAAATTCCAATACCTATAATTTAATAGTTAGTAATAGTTACGTTATTATTAGTTAGTTATCATTTCAGATTTTTAAATTTTGGGTTTTTAGGACTTTCAAATTTTGAATTTATGAATTTACGAATCTTTGAATTTACGAATTTTCACATTTACGAATTTTCAAACTTACGAATTTACACATTTTGAATATTCAAATTTATGAATTGCTTGCTTTTTTATTAGTAAATGTAACTTTTCCAGTAACTCACTTGTGTAGAGTACCCCCAAAATACATACCAGATCTTTTAAGCACCCCTGCTCATTAACAAAAAATTGTTGTAACCTAGATATAAAGAAACCCAAACATTTGACAAGCCCTTTAATAATTCCTTGGCGCTAAGCGCACACAAATATGCCACCTCTAGGCGGTCAGGCCTTGGTGCCGAGCGGCCACATATTTGCGTGTAATAGCGCAAGTAGAACTGTGCCGAGAGCAGGCGCCCTGCGCCCTCCTGACACAGTAATAGATAATAATAATAAAAAGTTTTTATTATTATTATTATTATTATTATTAATTTGTTACGCTTCATTCGTTAAGACGTGGCATTCGTTATTTGTGATAATTTGAATTTCAGGCCTTTCAAATTTCGGAAACATTTGTTAAAGGGGTTTTCGTTAATTTAAATATTTCAGAATTAACAAATTTGTCGAGTTTCGTCGAAAAAACTAACTCGGAACGAAACTAATTGCACATGTCTACATGGCAGTGAAAAGCTTAAGGCACATTGAAACTCACTCAAAAACACACTGAAGGCTACATTAATTTCTCCTTCCTTATTGGCTCCAGCACATTTCCCAAAAATGGTGAAATTTTGTAGAAATTTTCCAATTTTCACCCAGATTTTGACAATGCAAAAACTCAAAATTTTGCTGACCCTCTAATTGTAAGCCAATGTCTATGTAAAGATTACTTACATATTCTATTAATTTTATTCACCATTTGTGTCTTCATTTTTTCATTGAAGTTGCACAGCTATATGAGAAGGGTTCATTACTCGGACTCCACTGGAGCGGAGATCTTCTTCAATGATAAAGCAGAAGTCCCCACAGAGTTGATTTTAGCAAATATTATCATTTACAGAGCCGAGACCGACTACAGATTTGTCACTGTGCCATTACTTGCCTTTAACAAGACTCTGGATGATGATGATGATATGTTCAGTATTGAACTTAACAATGTCTCATGGAAAAATGCCATTGTAAGAAATTACTTGTGTATTTATGGAGAGTCTTGCTTTATTTGTACATGACATGTGTAGGATAAATAACCTCCAGCCTTGCCCAAACCTGCTAGACCATCCCCTCCAACCCCCCAACTATACGATAAACGATGTGACAAGGTTTTTGGAGTAAAATGGCCATCGCAGACTTTTTTTCTTTCACAAAAAATACAAAATTTATTGGAGAAAATTAAGATGAGTGTACAATACAGTACAGTCAGCCTATCATTTGGAATGGGTTCCATGACTAAACAATACAGTAAGATGGTACATGTTATTAACAACCCATAAGACATGGTATGGAAAACTGTTGAAGTTATTTAGTAGTCTTTATTACATGCAGATTTATTAGTCAATAAACAATAAGAAAACATGTAAGCTTTTGTTGCGTTTCGGAGCCAACCCATTAAGCTAATGGGGGCAGTACCACTGAGACCAATATCAGCAGGTCTTACAGTGGTAACTTTAATGCTGGTGATGCCCACAAGTGCACACCTGGGATGCCAACCTGTGCCCATTTAGAATGCCAATCAATGCCTATCAAGGATGCCAATCAGTGTCCATCAGTAATGCCTGTCAGTGCCTACCCATCAGTGCTGCCATTCAGTGCCATCTGTCAGTGCCCATCAGTGCCCACCATCGCCCATCAGTGCCACCCATCAGCACCCATCATTGCCCATCTGTGCCACCCATCAGTGTCGCCTATTAGTGCCCATCATTGCCGCCTATCAGTGCCCATCAGTGTCGCCCATCAGTGCCGCCTATCAGTTCCCATCAGTGCTGCATATTAGTGACTCCTCATCAGTGCCCATTAGTGCAGCCTCATCAGTGCCCATCAGTGAAGAAAACTCTATTTGTGGGGAAAAAAATGATAAAAATGTCATATGGTTACAGTGTTGCATAACCATGCAATTGTCATTCAAAGTGCAACAGCACTGAAAGCTGACAATTGGCCTGGGCATGAAGGGGGTGAAAGTGCCCGGTATTGAAGTGGTTAAGCTCAATATAAACATGTACAAATGCCATTGATTACACCTTCTGAGAACCTTCACTCCCCCTTGGTATGCCCATGCAAGGATCCGCCTCACGTCCTGTCCTCTCTCCTCCACAGAGAAGCCGAGCACCGGTATTCTGGACGTGGCGGTGGCGACGGGGGGGGGGGCGGTGCCTGGTCAGTATTTGCTTCATAAGACGCAGGGAATTTTTCCCCCATTTTCTGGGGGGGGGAAAGTGCGTCTTATGGTGCGAAAAATACGGTAGATCATCATTCACTAACAGCCAAATTTAAAAGGAAATTCCAATATCTATAATTTAATAGTTAGTAATAGTTAAGTTATTATTAGTTAGTCATTATTTCAGATTTTCTAATTTTAGGGTTTTTGGATTTTCAAATTTAGAATTTCCGAATTTCCGAATTATCGAATTTCGGAATTTCCTAATTTTCGAATTTATGAATATTCGAAAAAATTAGTTAAACAGGTTTTCATTAATTCGGATATTTCTGAAAAAGTATTGGGACTGTGGATAAACTTGGAGAAAATGTCATCATTACACCAAGGATTCCTCGAAAGGGTCCAAAGCTTTATTCGGTGGTCACATGATAAACATACTAGACATGTGCACTGCCGCAGCATTTATTCGTCTTCATTTTCGTTTCATTCATTTTCGTTTTTGTTTTTTTCTTTTTTCGGGGTCAGTAGTTATGATCGCAATTCGAAAATTCAAAAATCCGAAAATAAGAAAGAAAACTAACTAATAATAACTAACTATTAAATTATAGGTGTTGGAATTTCCTTTCGAACTTGGCTGTTAGTGAACATAACAAATACAAATTTATCCGAAGTTAGGAATTATCCAAAATAACGAATGCCACATCTAAACAAATGGAACAGAAAAAAATTAATAAAAAATAATAATAATAAAAAGTTTCGTTAATTTCACTAACAGCCACATTTGAAAGGAAAATCCAAAACCTATAATTTAATGGTTAGTAATAGTTAAGTTATTATTAGTTAGTTATTATTTTGAATTTCCGAATTTTCGAATATTTTAATTTACGAATATTTGGAAACATTTGTTAAACGGGTTTTCGTTCATTCGGATATTTTTGAATTGACGAATTTGTTGAAATTCGTTAAATTGTTTTGGAACAAAACTAATTGCACATGTCTAAAATATACAGCAACGTTTCAGAGAAATACAGAGCCACTTTGTCAGGCAACTGACGAAGGGACCCTGCGTGGCTCTGAAACATTTCTGTATATCTATCATGTGACTACGGAAGAAAGCGCTTTGGACCATTTTCGAGGAATGCTTGGTGTGCTGATGACATTTTCTTCACTTTGATTATCCACGGTTTCCAGCCTATGGTCATTACAGCACCCAGCATCACTGAACAGCCAGTTTATTGAATGTGTGCATGTGGAATATTGTGCTTGGATGGGGTTAAACTTGGGTTCAGTCCGAACCTGGAAGAAAGCTGTAAGCATTACATCATGGCCATATTAGGTTGAGGATGTCAAGACAAGCCCGTAGCAAAAAAAAAAAGGTGAAGGGCTTCATGATAGGGGAGACAGTGATAACTGAGAAGAAAGGGTCAATGACAGTGATAACTGAGAAGAAAGGGTCAATGAGTGAGGAGGGAAAGGTTATCGGGATTGGCTAGTTGTTTTTCAGGAAGGTGGGGACTGCAGTGAGGGGAGGCGTGCAGCATGGAACATAGCAGCAGACTCGTGGTGGATCCAAAGAAGAAGGAAGTCTGTGTTTCCCCTGTCTGTTCCACGGCCATGAGTGACATGGACAGCCTGCTTTGCCAGTTACACTCCACGGCATCCTCCAGAGGTACAGACTGGCTTTTGCAGCAGGTCTCCTCCATGCTCAGCGGGGAGACCTCAGGACACCACAGTGTGCGTGGCGGTCACGGCTGCTTGAGCGTTTTAGTCCTCCCGTGTCCCCCATAGCTTTGTGCCAAAGCGGGAGCTCAATTTTGAATCCCCCAGACCCCCCGTCCTAGCGTTCACCTGCTATGGATGGTGCAGACTCTGGGAGGAATCCCCATAGTGGGCGGAGCCCCTCTCCTGTAGTTCCAGCCACCCAGCCTGGACAGTGTGGGAGATCGGACGATGTGGCCGCCCCCCTAGTGATGTTCTGGCCAGCAGGGCGGCTCAGCTTGGGAGAGGTTCTGCTGAGTGCGCCAGCCAGTCTTCATCAAAAAAGAAGATGAGGAGAAGCGTCAGTATAGTTTGGTTTCACACACCTTTAGCAATTGGTTGCAGGCCTTTGCAATCAATTGCTAAAGGTCGCGCGGGGCTGGAAGTCCAAGTACCCCTAGACAGTCGGATGGTAAGCATCGGGGGTCTTGCACGCCCTTTTCCGCTGCCTCAAGCAAGGCAAGGGCCGTGCCGGGATACTTCAGGTAAAAGGGATGACACCGGTGATGGTGGAAAGGATGTGGCCTCTCCTAGGTAGGGATAAGGATCGGGCAGCTGCTCGGTTGTTGGAGGAGGGGTTGGCACTTGACACTGAACTGGAGGAAAGTGACGGTTTGGCCATTTTATTAACAAATAAATATTAAAATCTCTTTAACATTAACCATCAAAAACCAGTACCCGTAATGTATCACTAGAACTGGGTTGTAGGTCTTATGCCGCGTACACACGATCGTGATTCACGGCGGTGAAAACACCGCCGTGAATCACGATATGAAATAAAATGAAAAACGAGGGAACGGCATTTTCCCCCACACACGACCCTTTTTCCCGTCATTTTTTTCTTTGTCGAGAAAAACGACCGTCTGTGGGCTCCGCGGCAGTGTCTCCCTATGGGAAAACTGCCGCGGAAAAAAATGATGGAAAAAACGATGAGAAAATTTAGAACATGTTCTAATTTTTCTCGTCGTTTTTTCTGCCGTTTTTCTCAACGAGAAAAACGACATAAAGCCCACAGACGATCGTTTTTCTCGGCGAAAAAAAAGATGCTGTTTTTCTCGAGAAAAGCGGTCGTGTGTACGCGGCATTAGGAGGCATCCCATAACCCCATCCAACTTGGGTATCACCGTTATACTCAATTATCCCCAGCCGTGCAACACCGGTTTTGGGGACAAACATTACCGCTCCAAATTGCTAATGCCTCCACAGACCCCAACCGCCATATGTCTAGGCTAATAAAATGAAAAACAATCCACAATTGAAGGATGGGAGGACTTCTTTCTTTGGATCCACCACGAGTCTGATGCTGTGTTCTGTGCTGCCCGTTTCCCCTCACAGCAGCCCCCACCTTCCTGAAAAACAACCAGCCAATCCTGATAACCTTCCCCTCCTCACTCCTTGTCATTAACCCTTTCTTGTCAGTTATCACTGTCTCCCCTATCATGAAGTCCTTTGCCTATTTTTTTTGCTATGGGCTTGTCTTGGCTAGGGTACCCCAGATGATAACCATCCCCATACCCATCCTAAACATTCCCAAACTTTGTATATACAAATGACACTCAACACTGAATTTGAGGAAAGTGTCCATTTGGCCATTTTATTAACAAATATTAAAATCTCATTAACATTAACCATCAAAAGCCAGTACCCGTAATGTATCACTAGTAGAGTTGAGCGAACCTGAACTGTAAAGTTCGGGTTCGTACCGGACTTTTGGGTTTTTGGTACCCGAACCCGAACAATTTACTGTATGTTCGGGTTCGGTGTTCGGCAATGTAATGGTGCGCTGCAGGGAAGCCAATCAAAATTTCTTTAACTCGTGTGCCCTTAGAAGCCATCACAGCCATGCCTACTAATGGCATGGCTGTGATTGGCCAGTGCAGCATGTGACCCAGCCTCTATATAAGCTAGAGGCACATAGCACAGCACGTCACTCTGCTTTAGACAGTGTAGGGAAAGGTTGCTGTTGCTGCTTTGAGGGAGAGAATTATCATAGGAGTCCTGATTCAGAAATCAAATTACTCAGCGATCTACATAGCACAGCACGTCACTCTGCTTTAGATAGTGTAGGGAAAGGTTGCTGCTGCTGCTTTGAGGGAGAGAATTAGATAGGAGTCCTAATTCAGAAATCAAATTACTCAGCGATCTACCTTGATTTTGTTGTGTGGGTGCAGTGCACAATCTTTTTACCCTGCCCTGAGCCCAGTGCCAGAGAAAAGATAACTTTTATCTGTCTGTTAGTTAGGTTGGCGTCGGCGGGCATTTTATGCAAGCTTAGTGCACCAGCACTGCATATGTTATTGTGAGATACACCCTTTAGATACTGTTGCTCTATTCTGCTATTCAAAAAACACCCATTTAGGGCAAAAAAAAATATTTTGCAGTGTTTCCTGCATATCTGTACGTGTGAGATACACACTTTAGATACTGTTCTTCTATTCTGCTATTCCCAAATTATTTTTTTAGGGCAAATAACTTTTTTTGGTGCGTTTCCTGCATATCTGTACGTGTGAGATACACACTTTAGATACTGTTCTTCTATTCTGCTATTCAAAAAAATAATAATTTAGGGAAAATAAAAAAAATTTGTGCGTTTCCTGCATACCTGTACATGTGAGATACACACTTTAGATACTGTTCTTCTATTCTGCTATTCCAAAAAAATTATTTTGGGCAAATAATTTTTTTTTGGTGCGTTTCCTGCATATCTGTACGTGTGAGATACACACTTTAGATACTGTTGCTCTATTCTGCTATACAAAAAACACCCATTTAGGGCTAAAAAAAATATTTTGCAGTGTTTTCTGCATATCTGTACGTGTGAGATACACTTTAGATACTGTTCTTCTATTCTGCTATTCAAAAAAAAAATATTTAGGGCAAATAAAAAAAAAATGGTGCGTTTCCTGCATATCTGTACATGTGAGATACACACTTTAGATACTGTTCTTCTATTCTGCTATTCAAAAAAATAATAATTTAGGGCAAATACATTTTTTTTGTGCGTTTTCTGCATACCTGTACATGTGAGATACACACTTTAGATACTGTTCTTCTATTCTGCTATTCCCCAAAAAATTATTTAGGGCAAATAATTTTTTTTTGGTGCGTTTCCTGCATATCTGTACGTGTGAGATACACACTTTAGATACTGTTGCTCTATTCTGCTATTCAAAAAACACCCATTTAGGGCTAAAAAAAATATTTTGCAGTGTTTTCTGCATATCTGTACGTGTGAGATACACTTTAGATACTGTTCTTCTATTCTGCTATTCAAAAAAAAATTATTTAGGGCAAATAAAAAATTTTTGGTGTGTTTCCTGCATATCTGTACGTGGGAGATACACACTTTAGATACTGTTTCTCTATTCTGCTATTCAAAAAACACCCATTTAGGACTTAAAAAAAATATTTTGCAGTGTTTCCTGCATATCTGTATGTGTGAGATACACACTTTAGATACTGTTCTTCTATTCTGCTATTCCAAAAAAAAATATTTAGGGCAAATAATTTTTTTTGGTGCGTTTCCTGCATATCTGTACATGCGAGATACACCCTTTAGATACTGTTGTTCTATTCTGCTATTCAAAAAACACCCATTTAGGGCAAGATCCTAAGTTTGAGAAATATGAGGAAAACATCAAATAAGGGACGTGGCCCCGGCCGTGGTGCTGGACACGCCTACACGTACTGAATGACGGGTCTGCCCCCTTCAACTGCTGGTTTTCCAAATTGGGCACATGGCCTGAGCTTGCCCTTTACGCCTTGGAGGTGCTGGCCTGCCCTGCAGCCAGTGTATTATCTGAACGTGTATTTAGCATGGCAGGGGGGCGTTATCACAGACAAGCTCACGTTCATTAAAATGAACCAGGCATGGATCCCACAGGACTTGTCCGTACCTTGTGCAGAATAGACATGTATACCGGCCTTACCCAGCCATTGTTGTATTTTTGATCTTTCTCACTCTTTTGGGGTGTACCCTAATTTAAAAAAAAAAAAAAACCAGTGTTGGCTACCTTGTCCTCCTCCACCACCGCTTCCACCTACACCGCCACATCCACCGCCACCTCAACCTCCTACTCCATATGGACCTCATCTTCCTAGGTCAAGATTATTATTTTTTATTTTTATGTATTTTATGTTATTTTAAGTTATTTTAAGTTATTTTCCTATCCACATTTGTTTGCATAGCACTTGCCATGCTCTTAACAACATTTTGCTGCCATTTTCAGGCCTCTGGCCCTTTACATTACCTTTTTAGAGCCATTTTAGTCCTCAAAAGTTCTGTCCCCATTGACTTCAATGGGGTTCGGGGTCAAGTTCGGGTCAAGTTCGGGTCCGAACTCGAACTTTTTTGCGAAGTTCGGCCGAACCCGTTGAGCCCGAACATTCAGGTATCCGCTCAACTCTAATCACTAGAACTAGGTTGCGGGTTTTAGGAGGCATTCCATAACCCCATTTAGCTTGGGTATCACAGTTATACTCAATTATCCCCGGCCGCGCAACACCTGCTCGGGAACAAACCCATTTTACTTCACTATCCTCAGCAGTACAGCACCAGCTCGGGGACAAACATTACCACTCCAAATTGCTAATGCCTCCACAGACCCAAACCGCCACTGCGCACAGATGTAAAGCCTTACAACTGTGGGCCCCTCCACACATGCAACGCTCCCTGCACCCCTTCCTGAATATCCAAGGCCCACAAATCTATACCAATGGCATTCAAGTTGACCCTGTCCCTCTGCAGATTGTGGCAAGTATCCACCTCCAGCTCACAGTGTCTTATCACGAAAACCCCGATTACGTGAAATACCAATCCACCTAACAGGGGCCAACTCCCTCGGGAAACTCAACTGGTGACCGTTAGGTTGAACCTCAGTACGCCTCACCCCCAATAAACAAAAGGCATGGATTGGATCCTGTAAAGAAATATGACAAGAAAAACATGGCAGAAATCAATCCACCACACCAAGACAAGAAATCATTTCAGGACATGTTAAACCAAGTCAGGACGCACATAAATCTTAAAGCGATTGGATTCCCATCTGCCGATACGCTTCAAAATGGACTCATCCAACCCCCACCGAACAACTTCAGTAGCCGCCCTGAAGTGGAAGGAGTGGAAGGAGTAACTCCGAGCATCCAAACCCAATGCGATCAGGCAATGCCGAAATACAGATACAAACTGAAATTTTGACAGGGCCGATTCGTCAAGGAGCATAAGAAAAGAACCCTCACGCTGCGGACAGACACGTCTCAACGCTCACCTGAGCCAAAAGATCCTGCCACTCCTTCCACACCTTGGAATATGCTGACCACGTAGTTGCCTAGCAATTTGGCTGCGACCCAAATGCAAAGCTCCACAGCTCCCGTGGACAAGGCACTCAGTGTTGCTCCGCAGCCTGTGCCAACTCTCGGAACCTCTCCAGCTGTAAACAAGACAAATAATCGGCCAATGTGTAATGCCGCATACACACGATCGGAAAATCCGACAAGAAAATCTTGGATTTTTTTCCGACGGAACGTTGGCTCAAACTTGTGTTGCATACACACGGTCACACAAAATTCCGACCGTCAAGAACGTGGTGACGTACAACACTACAACGAGCCGAACAAAATTAAGTTTAATGATTCCGAGCATGCGTCTAATTGATTCCGAGAATGCGTGTTTTTTTTGTGCGTCGGAATTGCATACAGATGATCGGCATTTCCTCCAAGAACTTTTCTTGTCGGAAAAATTGAGAACCAGCTCTCAAATTTTTGTTGGAGATTTCGACAGAAAAAGTCAGATGGAGCCTACACACGGTCGAAATTTCCGACCAAAAGCTTATATCAAACTTTTCTTGTCGGAAATTCCAACTGTATGTATGCAGAATTAGTCTCTCCAGGAAGGTGCACAGCATATACAAACACATTCAATTGTACAGTAAGCAGCGCAACACCAGATGCCGTAATAAATGGACAACCGGCATTGAAAAGGGCCGACAGCCGGTTCAAAACTTGCACCACTGCCATATTGTCGCAGTGCAAGCAAATTTTCTTGTCCTGGAGCCAATCCCCCCCAAATTTCTATGGCAACAATAAATGGAAAAAGTTCCAACAGGACCAGTTTCCGCAAAAAAACAGCTTCCCTCCATGTCTCCGGCCAACGGTCCGTGCTCCATCGCCCCCCAAGGAATGCCCCATAACCCACGGAGCCCGCCGCATCTGTGTAAAGGACCATATCATAATTACTAACCGGGCCCCTTTGCCAGAGGGAATGACCATTAAAGGCAGTCCTCTCTATGCTCCGCAGTCAGTGTAACAAAGTGCCGTGGGGAAGTAATGCCAGCTCTAGCCGCCGACAAGCGACGACTAAAAATCCTGCCCATCGGCAGAATGCGACAAGCAAAATTGAGCTTGCCAAGGAGGGACTGCAGCTGTCGCAGTTGGACTTTCCGTTTACCCATCAGTAAAGCAATCCCTGCCTGGAGAGCTAACAGTTTGTCCTCAGGCAATCGACATTCCATAGCCACCGAATCAATGACAATCCCTAAGAAACCAATCGTGGAAATTGGGCCTTCCGTTTTATCCACTGCCAATGGGATACCGAAACGCTCAGCTACATGTTGATTGGTGGCCAGCAGAATGCCACATAAGTTAAACGAGGGAAGGCCCACACACAAGAAGTCATCCAAATAATGTATGACCGAGTTGACCCCCGATACCTCCTGGACCACCCATTGAACAAAGGAGCTGAACGTTTCAAAAAAAGCACAAGAGAAAGAACAACACATTGGTAAACATCGATCAACGTAAAACAAATCCAGCCACCGGCAACCCAAAAAATGAAAACCCTGCGGATGCACCGGCAAAAAATGGAAAGCTGCATAAATATTAGTTTTAGCCAATAGAGCACCTTGCCTTTACCGACGCACCCAAGAGATCCCTGCATCGAATGAGGTGTAAGATACTGCACACAACTCTGGATCGGTTGCGTCATTGACCAAGCCACCCTTGGGAAAGGACAGGTGATGAGTAAGACGGAACTTCCTAGGTTCCTTTTTGGGAACCAAACCCAGAGGAGACACCACCAAATTATTAAGAGGGGGTTAAACGAAAGGCCCCGCCATGCGACCTAACGCCACTTCTTTGGCTAGTTTGTCAGAAACCACCTCGGGGATAAGCCCTAATGGAACACAAATTGTCAGCCAAAGGGGAATGCAGGAAAGAGAACACGAGATACCAAAACCGAAATGGGTCTGTCGCCGAGCTGGTACTGCGCGGCTGGGGATTATAACGGTGATACCCAAGCTGAATGTGGTTATGGGTTACCTCCTAAGACCTACGACCCAGTTCTAGTGATACATTACGGGTACTGATTTTTGATGGTTAATGTTAAAAAGATTTTAATATTTATTTGTTAATCAAACGGCCACTTTCCTCCAGTTCAGTGTCAAGTGTCACTTGTATATACAAAGTTTGGGAATGTTTAGGATGGGTATGGGGATGGTTATTATCTGGGGTACCCTAGCTATGAACATCCCCACTCCTTTGTGTACATCAGATCACCAGCCCCGCAGATGATTGGCCTAGTACTATTGGCTTCCTTCTGTTTTTTTGGCAAACATAAATTTGAACCAAACCCAAGCTCATTCCTGTAAGCTATAGGTTGTGGGTAGAGCCCTGTGCTTGTTCATCGAATTGTAATCACATTGCTTAACTCAGTTTAACAAAGAAGCTGATTTTTGTGTTCACACTATTTGAGGGGAAATATTCTGAGCACGACAAAAGTGTGTTCAGCACAATTCCTATTATGTAGCAGAGAATGTATTTCTAAAGCTAAGCTAATCATTTTTACCAGTCCGTTGTTGTGCAGCCGGAGATCTAAGTCTATAACAGTCTGATATTTTGTATATAAAGATCTGGTGATGGTGCGTTCCCTCCTGTGCTGGGGATAAGCAGGGCCCCCGGTGATAATACGGTGAGAGATCTGCCAGACAACATGAATTGCTCTTCTGTCCACCTGCTGACTCTTCTCATCACATATTTTATAAGAACTCTGAGTTCAGCTTCACTTTGTAGACTTACGGCCATAAATCCTGTGTTAGAGTATGGCTATTACCAAGAGGGAGACGTCACTATTGGGGGTCTAGTGTCTGCCCACTCCAGAACTACGGAGCACAACTCTCTATATGGAATAGCAATACTTCGTACCCTGTGTATATTGTAAGTACATTTCTTTACGAATTGTAAAAAAAAAAATGTTATATTCACAATTTATATGGATTTTTTTTTTTATTCCCTTTATCCTCCCTAGTACCTAATCTCTAGCTTGTTTCATTTGGAGATGTAAGCTCTCACAAAGAGGGTCATAATGTGAATTAAAGTTACATTTACATATTGCTGTATTATATGGTACTTCTATGCTTTAAGCTGATTTCCAAGATGAAGGACTTTTTAACCCAAGCACACTATATTACCAAAAGTATTGGGACACCTGCCTTTACACGCACATGAACTTTAACCTCCCTGGCGGTATGATTCTGTCTGGAATTACGTACCAAAAGCGGTACAATTATTTTGCATGGAAATTTGGTGTTATGTATTGTAGGCCTGCGATTCTTAGTAATTACTTATTTAAACCTGACCAAACAAGAGTCTAGTAGACATCCCGGGTGTGATAAAGTTTGAAACACAAAATCATAAATTAAAATTATAATATAATAAATAACTATAAATAATTATAACAAATAGTAATTTAATTATAATAAAAATTATTTAATAATGTAATCAAATCAAAAACACTGAAATTTGCTCAGTTGCAGAATTGTCGCTGTCATTAGATTTAGTGTTTGATGACGAATTTCCCCACAAATCGCTATCACTCAATTCTGCGAGTGATTCTAATTTATTGTCGCTGTTTTTTAGCTGGTATAAAACCACTTTTGACATAAAGGGACACTTTTTGGTTGCTATGGACAATCTCCAGTTTCCAGGCAGAAAGAAAAGTTTTTATTATATAAAAGTGCATGCAGGACACTGGGCAGACCACTAGGGACAAAGGGGATGTGTAATTATTACATACAGTACTGTAATCAGTAAGATTACAGTATACTGTATATATACTGTGTGTTTCACTTTTTGAATTTGCCGCCGAACTCCGCCCCCGTGCGCCGCAACGTCGCAGGGAACGGAGCTCGGCACTGTGGATCGAGCGAGACACGGCTCGCAGACACTGCGGGGAGAAATCGCAGGATCCAGGGGACAAGGTAAGTAACTTCCCCTGGATACTGCGATGCAGCCCGAGTCTGGCTCGGGGTTACCGCTCTTAGCATAAAAAAATCACCCCGAGCCAGACTCGGGAATACCGCTAAGGAGGTTAATGGCATTCCAGTCTTAGCCTGTAGGGTTCAATATTGAGTTGGCCCACCCTTTGCAGCTATAACAGCTTCAACTCTTCTGGGAAGGCTGTCCACATAGAATGTGTCTATGGGAGTGTTTGACCATTCTTCCAGAAGCACATTTGTGAGGTCAAGCACTGATGTTGGACGAGAAGGCTTGGCTCGCACTCTCCACCCTAATTCATCCCAAAGGTGTTCTATTGGGTTGAGGTCAGGACTCTGTGCAGTCCAGTCAAGTTCCTCCACCCTAAACTCGCTCATCCATGTCTTTATGGACCTTGTGAGCCAGGCCTTCTTGTGCACATCAGTGTCTGACCTCACAAATGGACTTCCGGAAGAATGGTCAAACATTTCCTTAGACAAAGTAGAAAGTAAATATGTATGGGGTGTGGCGCTGCTCACTAGTCCACTCTAGGACCAGTAATAAAAAAAGTGTGAAATTTAAGAATTGAATTTAACCTTGCCATTTATATATGAAGAGGGATCTGTTGTCCTAGCATCAGGTTCCAATCATCTACCTGCCATTTCAGACTTTCATTATAGAAGCTACTGGGCCAGTCACGGAGACTGCCGGTATTTAATTGGTGTTCCTGCCCGGAGGCACTGCATATTGGACACAATTCATATTAATTTATTATGTATTCTACTATATTTAGTTATGTATTGTAGCTTGTTTAGTCCATGAGCCACGCTTCATGTATGCAATTCACTTTACATTTGCAACTTTTTTGTAACTGTTGGTATCACTTATGAGATTCACTATATGAGATATTGGTCACTGACACTGTACACCTCACCTTCTAGTTACATTTATGGTTTTGTTTTTTGTTTCTTGTACTTTTTAGCACCCCTTATTGAGGGGGTATCACACCATCTCTATTTCACACTTTTTTTTATTACTGGTCCTAGAGTGGACTAGTGAGCAGCTCCACACCCCATACATATTTACTTTCTCTTTGCCAGGACTCTCTCTCTCTGTAGGTGAGGGTCACTACAGGGGGGGCTGCAGCTCCTATCATTATCACTTTTTATTTAAACACTCCTCCTAAGCGCGGGCATTATATATATTCCCATAGACACCCTCCTAAACCTTGTGGACAGCCTTCCCAGAAGAGTTGAAGCTGTTATAGCTGCAAAAGGTGGGCCAACTCAATATTGAACCCTACGGACTAAGACCGGGATGTCATTAAAGTTCATGTTCGTGTAGAGGCAGGCGTCTCAATACTGTTGGCAATATAGTGTACGTCATTATCTTTTTATAAAATCAGCAGAAATCTGCACATTTATTCCCTGTGACATCATACCTCCCAGCAGATGTCTTTGGAAAGTCCTGGAAAAGGGAGAAGAGACCTGTAAGAAGAAGGAGGTAAATCTGTGGGCAGAGACAGGCGAGTTCTCTTTTTTTGTCTGTCACTGCCCCTCTATCAGGAGATCTGCACCTCTGATCGGTCACTGCCACCCACAGCTGCAAGCTTTCCTCCAGTGACAGTGGCAGGCTTTGGGATAGATGCTGAGCAAGGTAACCTTCTGTCAGCGTTCAACTTTAAAAAAAGTGAATTAATGTGATTAGGCCCCATAGTTGTGACCATACAGAAGTCTAATGATTAGCCTTCACCATGCACTTAAAATAAAATTAGAACTACTTATGTCTTTTTTGTGTATATGATATTAATAAAAATGTAATAGACATCCACATTCCCTCTCTCCATACAAGAGTTGTTCTGGTGTGATATTTAGTGCTCATGTCCAATGTATACAAGGTCCTGGGTTTGACCCTTGGTATTTTGAAAGGTGAAAATGTCTTCCGTTCTCCTGTCCTGCATATAGTGGTCCCTGTCATACCTCCCGTTCTCCTGTCCTGCATATAGTGGTCCCTGTCATTCCTCCCGTTCTCCTGTCCTGCATATAGTGGTCCCTGTCATACCTCCCATTCTCCTGTCCTGCATATAGTGGTCCCTGTCATACCTCCCGTTCTCCTGTCATACCTACGGTTCCCTTGTCCTGCACATACTGGGCCTTGTTATACCTCCTGTTCTTCTGTCCTGCACATACTGGGCTTTGTCATACCTCCCACTCTCCTGTCCTGCATATAGTGGTCCCTGTCATTCCTCCCGTTCTCCTGTCCTGCATATAGTGGTCCCTGTCATTCCTCCCGTTCTCCTGTTATACCCCCCACTCTCCTGTCCTGCACATACTGAGCCCTGTCATATCTCCTATTCTCCTGTCCTGCATAAAGTGGTCCCTGTCATACCTCCCGTTCTCCTGTTATACCTACTGTTCCCCTGTCCTGCACATACTGGGCCCTGTCATACCTACTGTTCCCCTGTACTGCACATACTGGGCCTTGTTATACCTCCTGTTCTTCTGTCCTGCACATACTGGGCCCTGTCATTCCTCCCGTTCTCCTGTCCTGCACATACTGGGCCCTGTCATTCCTCCCGTTCTCCTGTCCAGCATATACTGAGCCCTGTCATACCTTCCATTCTCCTGTCCTGCATATAGTGGTCCCTGCCATACCTCCCGTTCTCCTGTTGTACCTACTGTTCCCCTGTCCTGCACATACTGGGCCCTGTCATACCTACTGTTCTTCTGTCCTGCACATACTGGGCCTTGTTAAACCTCCTGTTCTTCTGTCTTGCACATACTGGGCCCTGTCATACCTCCTGTTCTTCTGTCCTGCACATACTGGACCTTGTCAAACCTCCTGTTCTCCTGTCCTGCACATACTGGGCCCTGTCATACCTTCCGTTCTCTTGTCGTACCTCCCGTTCTACTGTCCTGAACATACTGGGCCCTGTCATAGCTTCCGTTCTCCATTCCTGCACATACTGGGCCTTGTCATACCTCCCGTTCTCCTGTCCTGCACATATTGGGCCCTGTCATACCTCCCATTCTCCTGTCCTGTACATATTGGGCCCTGTCATACCTCCCGTTCTCCTGTCCTGCACATATTGGGCCCTGTCATACCTCCTATTTTCCTGTCCTGCACATACTGGGCCCTGTTATAGCTTCCGTTCTCCTTTCCTGCACATACTGGGCCTTGTCATACCTCCCGTTCTCCTGTCCTGCACATACTGGGCCCTGTCATAGCTTCCATTATCCTTTCCTGTACATACTGGGCCTTGTCATACCTCCTGTTCTCCTGTCCTGCACATACTGGGCCTTGTCATACCTCCCATTCTCCTATCCTGCACATACGGGCCCTGTCATACCTCCTGTTCTCCTGTTCTGCACATACCGAGCCTTGTCCTATCTCTTATTCTCCTGTCCTGCACATACTGGGCATTGTCATACCTCCTGTACCCCTGTCCTGCACATACTGGGCCTTGCCATACCTCCTGTACCCCTGTCCTGCACATACTGGGCCTTGTCATACCTCCCCTTCTCCTGTCCAGCACATACTGCATAGTTGCCAACATTGTCAAAACATTTTTAGGGACACTTTTTGTGTAGGCAGAGTATGATTTTAATTAGGGGGAGCATTCATTTGGGTGTGGTCTAGCAGAAATGAGAGAATAATGGCAAAAAGTGGGCATGGTTGAAATTACGCAAACATTTTGGGTGTGGCTTAAAGGGGGTGTGGTTAGTGTCTGATATGACTTACATCAGTGTTTTCCAACTAGGGTTCCATACTGCTCCCTCCTGGTCCCCCTCTTTGGAATGTTCCCATCCCCTCACCCCCACTCTTTCCTCAGCCCAGGCACCTCCCACCCTCCCGCCAGGCCCTGTTCCCAGCCACAATTAGTTAGCACTATTGTACCTCTGGTCAGGTCCACTCTCTCTGTGTTGCCACAGTCTGCTGCTTCCTCACACGCATGCTGCACGTGGGCCAGACTCAAGGCGTGCTGGCACAATCTCCCCTCTGGGGCTGGTCATGCCCCCTCACGAGTCCCACCCAATCACACTGCGAGGCAGGCTCCACCTGACACCAGAGTCCCTAATACTGAGCTGCTGAACAGCTTTGCTGCTGGGGGAGCCGGAAGAGGTAGGGGGAGAGATCTGGGTGTGCCGCATGTAAAGACTGTTGTGACTTCACTGACTTGATGGCAGTGCCAAAAGTCTGGGACAGGGGCGGATTTTTGGCATTTTGCCCAGGACATGCTCAGACTGGGACATCGGACTGATTTCTGTGAATGTCCAGCGGTCAATAGAGAACAGACCTGAACTTCATTATTACTCTGCACACAAACCTCTGATGGCCACAGTGTTCACTAAAAAAAACTACTAAACCATCAACTGTTGACTTTTATCATTAGTTCTATTTAATTTTTGGTAGGTTATTAATCATCACATGTGTTTTACATTTTCATATTTATTTTTTCCATGTACTTTGTTCATAGTATTAACATTGAGGAGTACAGAAGCATTTTGGCATTGATATTTGCTGTTGATGAGATTAATAAAGACCTCAATCTTCTGCCTAATGTTACTCTGGGTTATCATATCTTTAATACGTGTGGAGATCCAAAATTGGCCTTAGGATATTCCCTACAGATATTGTCTGGAGAAAGGAAGGTGGTTCCTAACTATTCCTGTATGGGGCACAGGGAAGTGGCTGGTTTTATTGGGGACACTAGTTTTCATACAACTCAAGCAATGGCCCAGTTACTCGGTCTCTTTCAATATACGCAGGTAAGTGATTGCTCCAAATGTATTACAGGCCCTTCTCCTGGCCCCCCTTCTCTACAATCCCCCTTCCACCCTCCACTTCAGTCTTCTCCCTGTGCATAGTCATTATGAGGCAGATCTAAGCATTGCTCAGAGCAGTTTGAGTTGCAGTTGCTGCAGTCTGGAGGGAGGTTCACTATTGTTTGGAGACCAAGGCAAGATCCTTGAGACAGCCCTCCATGAGGGAGAATTTCCAGGCCATTGAATCAAGAGAGTTGGGAGACTGTGAGAAATTGAATCTGGGAGAGTAGAGCTGAGGCAACTGAGCTGAGGTCAGTACTAGGAATGAGCTTCCAGTTCGAGTCGAACCCATGTTCGACTCGAACATTGTCTGTTCGGCCGTTTGCCGAATTTCAAACATTATGGGCCGTTCGCGCCAAATTCGAGTAGCGCGTCACGGCCCATAATTCACTGCGGCACCGCAGTGCATTGCTGGCTGATGATTGGCCAAGCATGCACTATGACCCGCATGCTTTGGCCAATCACAGCGCGGAAAAAACTGAGAGCCATAATTGCCCAAAACCAGGGTGGCTTTGGCCAATTATGTCTCAGGGGGTTTAGTACACGCCCCACAATATATAAGGCCGCCTGTGTGGCGGCCTTGTGTAGTGTGTTGCGGCAGTGGTTAAAGACATAGAGAGAGACAGTGTCATTTAATTTGAGTTAGATAGAGCAGGTAGGCGAGTCAGTTAGCTTCAGTTACAGTGTGTAGAGGATATATATGCATCCTAGGTGTTGTATATATATTTACACACTGTATTCAGTTTAGCTAGATCCGTTCCTGTTATTCTATATACTGACAGGCAGGCAGGTGATTGTGCTAGCTGCAGTATTTTCACTTGGTGCACACTGTGCAAAGGACACAGTACACTTAAAGCTTACCTGAATACAATTGCTGGTGTTCTGATACAAATACAGGCAGGGAGCTGCAGTATTTTGCTTTAGTGTCCTTTGCACAGTGTGCACTTAAAGCTTACCTCAATACAATTGCTGGTGTTCTGATACAAATACAGGCAGGGAGCTGCAGTATTTTGCTTTAGTGACCTTTGCACAGTGTGCACCTAAAGCTTACCTCAATACAATTGCTGGTGTTCTGATACATATACAGGCAGGGAGCTGCAGTATTTTGCTTTAGTGTCCTTTGCACAGTGTGCGCCTAAAGCTTACCTCAATACAATTGTATGATGTTCTGATACAAATACAGGCAGGGAGCTGCAGTATTTTTCATTAGTGTCCTTTGCACAGTGTGCACCTAAAGCTTACCTCAATACAATTGCTGGTGTTCTGATACATATACAGGCAGGGAGCTGCAGTATTTTGCTTTAGTGACCTTTGCACAGTGTGCACCTAAAGCTTACCTCAATACAATTGCTGGTGTTCTCATACAAATACTACAGGCAGGGAGCTGCAGTATTGTCAATTAGTGTACTGTCCTCTGCACAGTGTGCAACTAAAGCTAACTGAAGACAATTGCTGGTGTTCTCATACTAATAATACTACAGGCAGGCAGTTGATTCTGCTAGCTGCAGTATAATCAGTATAAATATACATCCCAGCTTTCTGCAGCTACATCTCCCTGCAGGCCATTAGTATGTTTGGAATGACAAGGAGAGGCAGACAGTCACGAGTCAATAAAAGAGGGCAAGCAGGCTCTGTGTCTACAGGCAACAGTGCTGGTTGTGGACAAGGTGCATCCTCATCAGCACTTGGCTGTGGGACACGCTTGTCCTTTTTTTCGGCAGCTGGCCGTGTTGAGCCGCAACATGCCGAAGACTTGGTAGAGTGGATGACCAAGCCGTCCTCATCCTCCTCATCCTCTCTCACCCAGGCACAGGGGTCTTTGTCTGGCAAAGCAGCTGCCAAAGCGGCCTCTTCCCTCTGCTCAATGGCATCAGTCACTCCTTCCCTAGCCCCACCATGTCCTCCTGAGGAGTCCCCCGAACTGTTTGACCACAGTGTTGGGTACATGCTCCAGGAGGATGCCCAGTGTTTTGAAGGCTCCGATGATGGTACCCAGCTAGAGGAAGTCAGTAACATGAGCCCAGAGAGAGGGGGTACCCAAGAAGGACAGCAATCTGGCAGTCATGTTCCCCTAGCTGCAGCATTCTGCCAGGTTTGCTACAGTGATGAAGAGGGAGGGGATGATGAGGTCACGGACGCTACGTTGGTGCCTGATAGGAGAGAGGAGGAGGAGGCACATCTCCAACGAGGCAGGATGCCCTCCAGGGGCCAGCTTAAGGGCAGCACACTGACAGCATCACACCGCAGAGCTCCTCATGTGCAGGCCTCTGCTGTCTCTGCGCATTATTTCAAAAATTCTTTGGTGTGGGCCTTTTTTTGAGATGAGTGCATCAGATCGCAGCGCTGCTATTTGCAACATATGTCTCAGGCGTATCTCGCGTGGCCAAAATATTACCCGCTTGGGCACCACATGCTTGATCAGACATATGTCGACCTGCCATGCAGTTCATTGGCAAGCACATCTAAAAGACCCACACCAAAGAACAAAGCGGACCTCTCCTTGCTCCTCATCAGCTGGGATCTCCAACCCAACTATACCTTCAGTCCTCTCTGAAACCCGCACTGAAAGGAATGAAGGTGTAGAATTAGGTGTGTCACAGCCAAGTACTTGCGGGCAATCTGCTATCGGTACACCAACGTCAGATTGTACCAGGCAAATTTCCCTGCCCCAGCTGCTGCACCGCCAAAAGAAGTTCACACCCAGCCATCCACATGCCCAGCTGTTGAATGCTAGCTTGGCTAAATTGCTAGCACTTCAACTGCTGCCTCTTCAGTTGGTAGACTCTGCCTCCTTCCGTGAGTTTGTGGAATGTGCGGTTCCTCAGTGGCAGGTTCCCAAACGCCACTTTTTCTCACGGAAGGCTATTCCGGCTCTCTACCGGCATGTGGAAGGCAATGTCTTGGCCTCGCTTCATGGTCCAGCAGGCATGGACAGGGACATTACCTATCTTTCACGGTGCATTGGGTGACTCTGTGGGCAGCTGGGAAGGATGCAGGACAAGGTGCAGTAGTGTTGGAGGTTGTTGCACCACCACGCCTCCAAAATGCTACTAATGGTGATTCCTACACACCTCTCTCCTCCACCCCCTCCTCTTCTTCTTCCATGGCCTCTTCCTGTGCTTTGTAATCGGAACTAGCAGTGATCCATAGGCGTTCAAGGGGCTATACAAGTACAGAGGCAAAGAGATGCCATCTGGTGCTTGAGCTGGTGCGCTTGGGGGACAGGAGCCACACAGGGGCAGAGATTCTGACAGCTCTGCAGGGGCAGGCTCAGAGGTGGTTGACGCCACACCAGCTTAAGCCAGGAATGGTGGTTTCCGACGATGGCACCAACCTCCTCTCTGCCCTCCGACAGGGACACCTGACCCATGTGCCCTGTTTGGCTCACGTCCTTAACTTGGTGGTGCAGTGGTTCTTGGGCAGGTACCCGGGCCTACAGGATGTCCTGAGGCAGGCCAGGAAAGTCTGTGAGCATTTCCGCCGGTCATATAATGCGAGTGCTCGGCTGGCTGACCTTCAAAAGGAATTTAACCTGCCCAAGAACCGCCTGATCTGTGACATGCCCACCAGGTGGAACTCAACGTTGGCCATGCTTCAGCGGCTGCACATGCATCAGAGGGCCATCAATGAGTATCTGTGCCAATATGGCACGAGGACAGAGTCAGGGGAGCTTGTTTTTTTTTGCCACGCCAGTGGTTCATGACCAGGGATGCATGCACTGTCCTGGAACCATTTGAGGAGGCCACGAGGATAGTGAGCAGTGACAGTGCATGCATCAGTGACACTGTCCCTCTTGTCCACCTGTTGGAACACACGCTGCGTGAAATAATGGACAGGGCACTTGAGGCAGAACAGAGGGAGGAAGAAAAGGACTTCCATACCTCTCAAGGCACCCTTTATCCAGACAGTGTTCCTGCTGGCCTGCCTATCACACAGGAAGAGGACGAGGAGGAGAAGGATTGTGTCAGCATGGAGGTGGAGCCTAGCACTCAGCATCAGCAGCAGTCTTCAAAGGATCAATTACAGTCCCAAGACACCCTTGTACGTGGCTGGGAGGAGGTGGATGTGGATCATGTCGTCCTGAGTAACCCAGAGGACTAAAATGCCTAAGCAAACCTACGCTGCATGGCCTCCCTGATCCTGCAAAGCCTGCGGAAGGATCCTCGTATTTGTGCTATCAAGGAGAGGGATCCACGTTACAATGGTAAGGTTGCGGACCTTATCTTGCCGTCACAGAGGGAGCAGAGGATGAAACATCTTCGGGAGGCCTTGCAGAAAGGTCTGTGCAACGCGTTCCCAGAGACTGGGAGGATACAAATTCCTGGACAACGTGTTGCTGAGGCTTCGGTCAGTCAAAGAAGGAGCGGTGGAGAAGGTGGCCATTTGACTGATGCGTTCAGACAATTTTTTATTCTGCAGCCCCAAGGTATGATCGGTTCCAGCAACCATCGCCAGCGTCTGGTTTACATGGTGCAGGAATACCTAGGGGCAAGATCAGACTTGGACACCTTTCCCACCGAAAATCCTCTAGGTTACTGGGTCTTGAGGATGGATCACTGGGAGAGCTTGAAAAGTATTCAATTGAGCTACTGGCCTGTCCTGCATCCAGCGTTCTTTCGAAATGCACATTCAGTGCTGCTGGAGGCTTTGTAACCGATCACAGGTCGATCGACTGACCTTCATAAAAATTAATCAGTCTTGGATCACCACCAGCTACCAAGCACCTGATGCTGATGTAACCGAATATTTTTTTTTTGAAAGGTCAGATCCCTTCAAGACTGCCTATGCTGATGCTGAGTGACTATCCTGTTATGCTGAGTGACTATCCTCTTCCCCCTCAATGATCATGCTGATAGCTTGTAAGAACATTTTTGGTTCTGGGCACCGCCAACAGTGGCTAAGGCCCAATTTTTCAGCCTCTGTTTAACAGGGGTGTGTAATTCAAATTTTTGATGCAATACTTTGCAGCAGGGCTCATTCCTGCGCTCCAACTAGAGTATCTGTGAGGGGTTGCAGTGTTGTGGCACCAGCACCAGTGCCTAAGGCCCAATTTTTCTGCCCCTGTTTAACAGGGGCGATGTAATTACAATTTTTGATGCAATACTTTGCAGCAGGGCTCATTCCTGCGCTCCAACTAGAGTATCTGTGAGGGGTTGCAGTGTTGTGGCACCAGCACCAGTGTCTAAGGCCCAATTTTTCAGCCCCTGTTTAACAGGGGCGTGTAATTACAATTTTTGATGCAATACTTTGCAGCAGGGCTCATTCCTGCGCTCCAACTAGAGTATCAGTGAGGGGTTGCAGTGTTGTGGCACCAGTGCCTAAGACCCAATTTTTATGCCCCTGTTCAACAGGGGCATGTAATTACAATTCTTGATCTAATATTTCACAGCTGGGCCCATTCCTGCGCCCACCAAGAGTAACTGTGAGGACTTACAGTGTTGTGGCAACACCACCACCACCAAAGGCCCAATTTATTCTGCCCCTGTTTAACAGGGGCATGCAATTACAATTCTTGATCTAATATTTCACAGCTGGGCCCATTCCTGCGCCCACCAAGAGTAACTGTAAGGACTTACAGTGTTGTGGCACCAGCACCACCACCACCACCAAAGGCCCAATTTTTCCTACCACTGTTCAACAATGGCATGTAATTACAATTCCTGATATAATAGTTCACAGCAGGGCATTCCAGCCCCCACCAAGAGTAACTGTGAGGGCTTACAGTGTTGTGGCAACACCAACACCTAAGGGCCAAATTTCTGCAGAGTATATACGGCAGGCCCCTACTTTCAAACATCCAACTTACATACGACTCCTACTTGCAAACGGAAGGAGACAACAGGAAGTGAGAGGAAATCTACCCCTAGGAAGGGAAATTCTCTCCTGTAAGAGTTAATATGGGAAAAACGTGTCTCCTCTCCACTGATGCTTTATTACCAATCCTTGTTTCACTAAAAAACCCAAATTTTCAAAAAACATTTGTCATTGGGACGGAAAGGGAGGTGAAATGTTCTAAACAGGTGCACAGACAGCAAAACAAATGTTACAGGGGTGATAACCCTTCCCTATGTTTTCCAAAAAGCTTAAAAATAGATTTTTTTGGCTGGAGCTACACTTTAAAAATGTACCAGTTCAAAATTACAAACAGATTCTACTTAAGAACAAACCTACAGTCCCTGTCTTGTTTGCACCACCTGTATACTGCTGGGGCCCCACGCCTTTCCTTTTTTTAATTTGGATGCGGGATTCCCCTTAATATCCATACAAGATCCAAAGGGGCTGGTAATGGGCTGGGGGGAGGGGGGTACCCATGCCATTTCTCTCAATGATTTTCATCCATATTGCTGGGACCAGACATTACATTAAAGCCGCAAGCAGTTTTAAATGACTTTTTTTCCTTTAGAAATGTCATTTTGTGCAAGGACAGTTCTAAACACGGGAAACACGTGTCACTTCACAGGCATACTATAGACACCCCCAGGTACGATATTTAAAGGAATATTTCACTTTTTTTCACTTTAAGCATCATTAAAATCACTGCTCCCGAAAAAAATGTCCGTTTTTAAAACTTTTTTTTGCAGTGATACATGTCCCCTGGGGCAGGACCCGGGTCCCCAAACCCTTTTTAGGACAATACCGTGCATATTAGCCTTTATAATTAGCACTTTTGATTTCGAACGTTCGAGTCCCATAGACTTTAATGGGGTTCTAAAGTTCGCGTGAACTTTCGGTCCGTTCGCAGGTTCTGGTGCGAACCGAACCGGGGCGTGTTCGGCTCATCCCTAGTCAGTACCAGGGAGGCGGGCAGAGCAAGGTCAGTAGCAGGCCGAGGCCTGTGCCAGGGAGGCAGGTAGATGAAAATGTACAGTAGCAGGCTGAGATCAGTAAAAATAGGATTTTTATAACAGCTTACCTGTAAAATCCTTTTCTTGGAGTACATCACGGGACACAGAGCGACATAGTCATTACTAATGGGTTATATAGATACCGTCAGGTGCTGGCACTGGCAACTTCCAAAACCGGAAGTACCCTCCCCTATATAAGCCCCTCCCATCCGGGAGCACCTCAGTTTTGTAGCAAAGCAATAAGTGTCCCTAAAGAGGGGCGGGAGCTCTGTGTCCCGTGATGTACTCCAAGAAAAGGATTTTACAGGTAAGCTGTTATAAAAATCCTATTTTCTTTCTCGTACATCACGGGACACAGAGCGACATAGTCATTACTAATGGGATGTCCTAAAGCAATGCCAAATGAGGGGGGGGGATACACCATATATAAGCTGAGCGCTATCAGACATGAGGATCTTTTGCGGCCTGCAACACACTGCGCCCAAAGGCGACATCCTCCTGACTTCTAACGTCCACCTGGTAGGACCTAGTAAACGTGTGTACCGAAGACCATGTTGCGGCCTTACAGATTTGAGCCAGGGAGGCCTGGTGATGCACTGCCCATGAAGTTCCAACTGCTCTCGTGGAGTGCGCTCTAACTTTGAACGGAGGCGGTCTCCTTCTCAAGCCATAAGCTTGCATAATGACCTGTCGAATCCACTTGGCTAAAGTAGACTTTGACGCTGCCTGACCCTTTCTGGGGCCTTCCGGCAGAATAAACAAAGTATCCGTTCTGCGAATCTGAGCAGTGGCTTTTAGATAAGCTTTAACTGCTCTTACTACATCCAAAGAATGCAATAACTTTTCCTCTACCGAAGTAGGTTTGGGGAAAAAAGAAGGAAGAACCACATCTTGGTTCAAATGAAACCTCGATACCACCTTAGGAAGAAAGGCTGGATGAGGACGTAACACTACTCTGTCCTTATGGATAACCAGATATGGCTCCTTACAGGACATAGCTGCTAATTCCGATACTCTTTTAGCCGAACAAATGGCTACTAGAAAAATCAATTTCCTGGTGAGAAGCACCAAGGAAATATGCTGTAATGGTTCAAATGGTTGTTTCTGTAGAACCGACAGAACCAAGTTTAGATCCCATGGACATATGGGAATATTAACCGGAGGCCTAATACGCATCACTCCTTGTATAAAGGCTTTGACTAGTGAATGCGAAGCCAAGGGCCTTTGAAAAAATATTGACAAGGCCGAAATCTGACCCTTGATAGTACTCAAGGCAAGCTTCCTATCTACAGCCCACTGTAGGAAGTCCAGAATCCTACCTATTACGTACTTATGTGGATGCCATTTCTTGGCCTCACACCACGCGATGTACGCCTTCCAGATTCTATAGTAGATCTGCCTGGATACCGGCTTCCTGGCATTGATCATGGTAGATACCACAGCATTAGAGAGCCCTCTCTTTTTTAGAATGTGGGCTTCAATAGCCAGGCCGTCAAACCTAGGGCTGGTAAGGAAGGGTGGTATATCGGTCCTTGCGAAAGCCGGACGACGTGGGAGAGTCCAAGGACTCCCCACTGAAATTTTACAATCTCCGCGTACCACGCTCTTCGGGGCCACGCTGGAGCCACCGGAATCACTGGTTTCTTCTCTACCCTGATTCTGCGGAGTAATCGAGGTAACCATTGTGGCGGTGTGAATGCATATATCAGCTTGAACTGATCCCCAGGGAACACTAGGGCATCCGAGCCGCAAGCTAGGGGATCCCTTGTCCGAGAGACAAACCTATCCCCCTTTGCGTTGAATCTGGATGCTAGAAGATCTACATCCGATGTTCCCCACCGCTGACATATTGTCCAGAAAACCTCGGGGTGAAGGGACCCTTCCTCTGGGCCTAATTGCTGGCGACTTAGAAAGTCCGCCTTCCAATTCTCCACTCCTGGAATGAATACCGCAGATATGGCTGGGACATATTTTTCCTGCCCATTTCAGGATGTAATTTACTTCCCTCTGGGCTGCACGACTCCTGGTGCCCCCCTGATGATTGATATATGCCACTGCTGTGGCATTGTCTGATTGAATTCTGACAGGGGACCCTTGGAGTTTGGATGTCCATGCTACTAGGGCATACCGGGCTGCTCGTATCTCTAAGAGATTGATGGGCAGGGCCTTTTCTGCATCCGACCATCTGCCCTGGAGAGACTATTGCTCCAGTACTGCTCCCCAGCCTATAAGGCTGGCATCTGTAGTGACCACCTTCCAAGAAATCGGACTGAAGGATTTCCTTTTTTCCAGATTCTGGGGAACCCACCACCAACGGAGGCTCTTCCGAACGGAAGGGGACAAGGACATTGTAAGTCTAGGGCCTGAACTTTTTTGTTCCAGGCTGACAGTATGGCCCCTTGCAAATTCCTTGAATGGAATTGACCGTAGGGTACTGCTTCGAATGATGCCACCATTTTTCCCAGCAGCCTCATATACAGGCGTATGGACAGCTGTCTTTTTTGTACCCACTAAGTGGATCAAATCTTTCAAAGACAACACCTTTCCTCGAGGCAAGAATATTTTTCTCTGGCCTGAATCCAACCTTAGCCCCAAGTATTCCAGACTTTTGACTGGTTTTTAGGGCTGACTTGTCTCGGTTGATAATCCAACCGTGAGATTCCAGATACTTGATCGTCTTGTGAACGACCACGTCTAGTTTTTTCACTGAGTGGTCTATCAGCAACAAGTCATCCAGATATGCCATTATCATTACACCTTGTGTTCTTAGATTGGCCAATAAAGGGCCAGAATTTTTGTAAACACTCGTGGTGCTGTGGCCAAACCGAAGGGTAAGGCTCTGAACTGAAAATGGCACCCTTCTACTGCAAAGCGTAGAAATTTTTGGTGGACTGGAAAGATGGGAATGTGCAAATAAGCATCTTTGATGTCGATCGTGGCTAACCAATCCTCCCCTTGTAGGGCAGTGGCCACCGATCGGATCGACTCCATCGGAAAGTCCTGATATACAGGAATTTGTATAGCCCTTTTAGAATTAATATGGGCCTCCCGACCGCGTTTGCTTCGGGACTGTAAAGAGGTTTGAGTAAAACTCGAACCCTCATTCTTCCAGGGGAACCTCCATAATTACTCCTTGGAGCAATAGTTGTTCTAGTGCCAACAGGAGGGACTCTCTCTTCCGGGGATCCCTTGGCACGTTTGACCTAAAAAATGGGAAGGAGGAGAGTCTTTTAACTCCAAACTGTATCCCAAACCTACTGCGGAGAGCACCTATCTGTCTTGATCGTGTCCCGCCAGGTCTCTTGCGAACAACTGGAGTCCTCCCCCCACCCGACTGAGTGGGGGCTTCAATGAATTTAACTTTGGGGGAGGTTTTGTACCTCCCCTGACCCAGGGTTTCTCATTACCCTGCTACTGTCCCTGTTTTTTACCCCCGGGATTTGACCGAGGAGGCCGTCGGAGCTGTTACACAGCCGATGCCCCAGGGACTGGAGAAGCAGGCCTCTTAAAGAGGGACCTCTAACTCTGCTTTTAACCGGTAAGAGCGTATTTTTACCGCTGGAAATTTTCTGGATATATTTGTCCAGGTTTTCCCTGAATAAGCGTTCACCATGAAATGGGACGCTAACCAGCCATTCTTTACAGGGAGCTTCAGCAGACCAGTTTTTGAGCCATAGGAGCCTACGCATATGTACTATAGACAGCGTAAGGCGGGAGGCCTGATGGACTGAATCCTCTATGGCGTCAACTGCAAAGCCTAAGGCTCTAGGTAGATCAGCTAGGGCAAAGCCTGCTGATCTGTCAAGTCCCTCAAGACCTGTTTCAACTGATCCTTCACTGCTTAGCAGACCCCAATAGCTGCTACTGCTGGTTGTATCACCAAGCAGATTTTCATAAGGACTCCAATCTTTTATCTATTGGGTTCTTGAACATTTGGACATTATCCACTGGACATGTCAGTGATTTATACATACAAGAGATGGCTGCGTCCACTGTAGGGACCTTCCATTTTTTTTTTTTTGATGAACTTATCCTCCATGGGATAGACCACCGGAAATCTCTTGGGGGAATAAATATTTTCTCAGGACGTTCCCAATCCTGGTAAATGAGCCCTTTCAGTAAAGGGTGAAGTGGAAAAGAACAAACAGTCTGGGGGCTTCTAGTGACCCCAACGAGGATACAGTAGTGGTTGATGGTTCCGCAAGGTGCATTTTTAAATGCTGATCGGACCATGTTAGTCAGAGACTGAACCCATAATCTTTCAGCTTAAGATGCTGAGAAAAGGTTCCCCCACTGTTGATTCCTCTATAACAGAATCAACCTCATCCTGATCCCCTTCAGGCAGGTCGATCCCTGTATGGGACTGTTGCTCTGCTAACAGGCACTCTGAAGGAGGAGACGGAGATCGGGTGTGCTTTCCCTGACAGGGAGGCAGCGATAAATGTTGACAATCTCTCTCTAATCCTCCCAGAGCTGAGGAAAATCCTCCTCTGTTACATACACAGGAGCAGGTGAACTGAGGACAGCCACAGTACCAAGTACCCTGCGGGGTCTCTACGGTCACTTACCTCTGAACTTCAGGGGAGACTGGTGCAGCAGGAGTATGCCCAAGATCCTCCGAGCCCGATGAGACCCCCTTCGCTTCCTGGAAGATTCAGTTCCGGAGCTTCTGGACGGCATATTCCTAAGCCTAAAGCTGAGGTATTCCAGCCGTAATACACCACTTTTACTGAGAATAGTCTAGCACAATTGCTGCTATATCACAGTTGGTGTCTACTAATGTGCCTTTCTAGGGGATGCCTGTATCAACCGCTTGCTGTATGCCTTTAAATGTTGCCAGCTCTGTCTCTGTACTTCATAGCCAGCTCACTACAATATTGTGGTTTTTTTAAACTGCTGGGACGCCCGCACATGCGCAGAAGCGCTGCGGCGCGCACAGAGCGTCATCCCCCAGGCTCCGCCCCCTTTCCCGGCTCACCTCTATATATAGAGGCGCGTGCACGCGCACGCGCGCGGGCACGTGCGCCTTCGGCGCTAATTTCAAATATGGTAACAAGGGACAGGAGCCAGGGCCCCTCTTTGCCGCAGGCCGGGGGATGGACGAGCACTGCAACATGGCAGAGGAAGCAGTTTCCTATAAGAGAACTCACCATCTGCCTGGACTTTGCTCTGCTGAGAAGAAGCTAGTCCACATGACAAGAAAACATTCCACAGCGGCCTCTAGTGGACAAACACAGGTACCGCAGTCTAATATATTAAATATATATAAAAAAAATTTTTTTTTTTTTCTTGACCACCATTAAAAATTATTACATTTTTTTAGTAGTTACAGGCATGCACAGAATTTTGCGGGAATACCATTAGGTAACAGACAGAAAGACAAATTAGGCTTGGGGGTCCCCCAATAGAACCAAGTTCCTGGGGGCCCCCACTTACCTGTTCCCCGCCGCAGGACTTTGTTTGGTCCACAAAAGCCCAAACTTCACCTATCACGGCAGGCATTGTAATCAAACCTTCAGGGACCGGGTTCCCAAGGATTCCACTCCCCTGGACCTGTATAGCACCCTGCACAGAAAACATCTTGGTCGTGGGTATGACCAGAGCTCTGGATCCCAGGGTCCAGCTCTCCTAAGAGAAGCATTACAGGCAAAACCTTGCTCTTCTCTGCAAGGCCCGGGTACCGACCGTTTAGCTATGAAGCTTTTTTGGTCGGATCCGGAATAGCTTACTGAGGCCCAAAAGAACCTGTACGCAAGCTCAGTGAAAAACACATGTTTCTTCTTGGCCAACACCTTAGACACTGGCAAAAAACTGAGGTGCTCCCGGATGGGAGGGGCTTATATAGGGGAGGGTACTTCCGGTTTTGGAAGTTGCCAGTGCCAGCACCTGACGGTATCTATATAACCCATTAGTAATGACTATGTCGCTCTGTGTCCCGTGATGTACGAGAAAGAAAGGAGGGCAGGCAGAGCAAGGTCAGTAGCAAAGAAGCAGGTAGAGAATAGTCAGAAGCAAGGCAAGATCGGTATCCAGAATCCACAGATCAAGATCAGGAACGAGCTGGGTCAGCAAGGGAAAACCAGTCAGCGAAAGCAGGAACACAGGAAAAAGAGTCACTGAAAATCTGAAGAACATCCAACGATTATCATACTCCAGGGTTTCCTTTTAATAGGCAGCTTGGTGTCTATGCAGATGGACATACACAGAGATGCACCTAGGTGTCAGTGCACAATAGATATTAGCCCAAGCTCACATGTTGCAAACGAAAAAAAAATCTGAAAATAAGAAAGAAAATCCGAAAATAAGAAAGAACGAAATCCAAACATTCTAAATAACAACTAACTAACTAACTAATAATAACTAACTATTAAATTATAGGTATTGGAATTTCCTTTCAAATCTGACTATAATGCCTTGTACACACGATCGGAATTTCTGATGAAAAAAATCTGATGGACTTTTTTCATCGGAAATTCCGATCGTGTGTGTGGGCCCCATCATATTTTTTTCCATCGGTGTTTAGAAATAGAACATGTTTTTTTTTTCTCTGATGGGAAAAAAACGATAGGAAATTCCGATCGTCTGTATGGAACGCCGACGGAGAAAAAACCCACGCTTGCTCAGACTAAATTAGGAGACAGCAGAGCTCGTTCTGGTAAAACTAGTGTTCGTAATGGAGATAGCACATTCGTCATGCTGCAAATTATTGCATCATCTAACCTCCCTGGCGGTATGATTCTGTCTGGAATTATATACCAGTCAGGCGTTCTGGGTTGACAACGCTAACAGCACGTCGTCCGGGTCTGTTAGCAGCTACTGATGGCGTCTGGTGGTTGACAAAAATCTACTCAGCCACCTTCCAGGTAAAGTCGGAATGAACAAGAGGCATGCCACTCTTTGCTTTGTATAGAATATACGCATTCCAAAGACATTGTTCCAGAAGATGCCTGAAAATCTTTTTATATTTTATTTGCTGTTTGCACATAGGTAAAATGTCATTGCCTGATCGGCTCTGTCGACACCTCCCATTGTATTATTATAGTCCATCAAGACTTGCGGCTTCAGCAGATCTTTCTAACCTTTTGTGTGGACCATGGCAGTGGAGGTATTGTGCACAGTTCTCCAGTTTTTATTTATTTTTTGCCAAACATAGATGGCATGCCACGTTGGTTAGGCCTAACGGTACCATATTCATCAGTTTTGTTTTGTAGCAAAACCTCATACAGTTCCGGAGACGTGTAGAAATTATCTGTGGTCACACAATATCCTTGGTTCAGCAATGGCTCCAGCAGTGTAAGGACAGATGATGTGGCCATCCCATAGCCGCTGTACCTGGGGTTGAACTTCGTGCCTTTACCGGTGTAAATGACCGAATTCCAGATGTACCCGGTGGATGACTCGCAGAGCATGTAGAATTTGATGCCAAACCGCGCTCTTTTGGATGCAATTTACTGTATCCAGCTTAGGCGTCCCTTGTAGGCCATCAAACTTTCATCCACGCTGACGTCCCTTTCTGGCACGAAGGTCCGCTGGAAATTGGTCACGATCATTTGGCACACCTCCCAGGTTTTTTTAGTTTGGGCGCAGGATGCGTGGCCTCATTAAACTCTTCATTGTTTGCGAAGTGGAAATACTTCATGATGAGGGGAAAACGGTATTCTGATATCACTGTGCCAAAAAACAGAGTGGCCAGTAACTTATTGGTGGTCCAGTACCATTTCTGGAGTGGTTTCCCCACCACCCCCTGAACAATGATGAGTTCCAGAAACTTCCAGATGTCCTCTTTTGTCACCGATTCCCACTTTCTGCTTCTGGAAAATCTGGCATGCAGCGTAGCGGATTGCTGATCAGGGTAGCGATTTGTCTCTGTGACAATTTTTTCAATTACCTCTTCAGTGAGGAATAATTGCAGGTATGCCAGAGGGTTGTCACGCTCAACATCTACCTTCATCTCAGGTGATCCAGTGAACGGAAATCTTGGGGGCGCTACCTGGTCCGAATCTCAGTCTATAGGGCACCAAGTGCGCACATCGCTGAGGTCGCTGAGGTCAGGTGCAGGATCATCGCCGTTGTCACTTGCCAGATCAGTGTCCAGTGTCGGACGACAAATCTCCCCACGACTCACTATCGCTCAGTTCTGCGAGCAACTCCGTGTCATTGCCGCTGTCACTCAACTGGTCCAAAAGCGCCCTTGTGGTAAAGTGGCGCTTTTTTGATGCCATGTTTTTATGGGCACAGATAACCGTAAAATGGCAGGCAAGGGGCACTGTACAGTGATCAGAGATTATACAGTGTAATCAGATACAATAGATAACCTCTTTTATGTTTGCGTTATGTTGTTTGAACTTTTAAACTTTTGAATTTGTCACCCAGTTCTGCTCCCATGTGCCGCTAGGGCTCGCAGGGAACGGAACCAGGAAGTCAGAAAGTGCCGACACTCGCCGGTGATCTCGCTGGCGATCACAGCAGAGGCCATCATCACTGGATCGCCAGGAGAAGGTAAGGAATCTCCGCTGCAGGCTCTGCAATGTTACCCCGAGCGTGAATCGGGGTTACCAATCCTAGCAGAAAAAAACAACCCTGAGTCACGCTCAGGAATACCGCCAGGGAGGTTAATGTATCGTATTCTTTTCTTCTTTCTAATGCTAGAATAAAGTTTTTTTTTGCTGCTGATATTCACACAGAGTTCTGACAAACGTATTTCTTTATTGTTTCTTGTGATCTCATGAATATTCATATTTGATTTTAAAGCCAGACCTCCAAAATATATTTTTTGTTGTTGTTGGTGATTTGAATCAAGATCTCCATTTTTTTTGGGGGGGGGGGGGGGTTTAATATTTTCTTGTGATCTCCATTTTTATTTTCTGGTCAAGTTACCACAATAACATTATTATCTTGTATTTGTTGTCCCTCAAGGAGGTTGGTTGGTGTCCATTGTTAATTACACATTGTATTTATGAAATGTACCTGCCTACTCACAGACAAACTGTCTTTTTTAAGAAAAACATAGGCAAGTATTTAAATTAAATCAAATATCCATTTATTCTGGTAACAAAATAAAGAGGAAAGGCAACGATGGACAAATTGGTTGAATTTACGCAGCCTTTGGATCCCAAGGCAGACATCAAGTGTGTTGTAAATAAAATAAAATTGAGGAGTCCATAGTATAGGGAGCACAATCTGGTCCCCAAATCACAGAAATCAGGAGCAGCAGCAGATGTCATATATGTCCCCAGGCTTTGGTACTACAACAGACTGCGTCTTCTGGCAGAGCAGACTGAAGCCAAGAATCACTTTCTGGTCTTCCTTGTAGCCTTCCCTCCACAACTCCCTGCAGCGTTTCCTCCACGCTTCCCTGCAGCGTTCCTTCCACGGCTCCCTCTGTGCCCCCTTGCCGGCTGTGGCTCTGGTGGTGGAAATGTGGCAGGAGGAGGAAGAGTAGGAGGAGGAGAAGAAGGATGGCTGAGATTACACAGATGGGTGATCTCTGTCAGCTGGCCCCTCACCACCTTCTGAAGGACCATAGAAATAAGCTCCTCAGAGAGGGTACGTAGTCCCTCCTCCACTTTCTGGAGCCTATTGGCCACATAGCAGCCATAGGCTTCTTCAGTGTTGAGGGGGGCTCTCATGATCTCGGATGCGTCCCTTATGATTCTCAGGGATTCCTCCTCCACATGAGTCATCTTCCTGGGCCTTTTTGGTCTAATGTGGAGGGCAGGCACCTGTGACAGGGTGCTGCCACTTGGCCTGGGCACCTGCTGGCTGCCACTTGGCCTGGGCACCTGCTGGCTGCCACTTGACCCAGCCACCTCCTGTCTGCCACTCACCCCTGCCTCCTCCTGGCTGCCACACTCCAGAGCCTCGTCCTCCTGGCTAACCTCATCCTGTGTATAAAAAAGGGGCATAGTTTTAGTTTTTGGTTCATCAATCATACACAATTTTTGGCTCATGACTGTTACAAATTGAATGTTAAGAAATAGAAAAGACTCTCATTCTGACCCCAGCATTTTTCATTCCTGTCCCAATCATTTCTTGCCACTACTGTCTATTGATATGTAAATAGTTTTTTGTTTAATCCTTAATTTGGGAATAATAACATCTGGTTCCCAACAATAATTTTAGGACAATAAATATGTAGAAAAATACTATTCCTGGCTCCAGATGTTCATATCCGGGTCTTCCAGGTCAGGTAGCTCCTTGTCACCCTCTGCAGGGGTGGAGGGAAGGCTGGAGGGAAGGGTGGAGGGAAGGCTGGAGGGAAGGCTGGAAACTGATTCCCTGGCTTCTAGCTGGTCGTCCAGAAAACGCAAGTGTTTGAAGTACCACAGCTTGGGGACATGCACTTTGTCCGCTGCTACTCCTGATCTCTGTGAATTGAGGCTTTTAATGTGCTGCTTCTTGTACGTATTCATCAAGTTATTGACTTTATTATTAACCATGTTATAGTCTGCCTCGGGGATCCATGTCTGTATAAATTCAACCAATTTGTCCATTGTTGCCTTCCTTGCGTTGCGGTTATGGTACAAACTGTGTTTTAGCTCCCACAAATTTCTGAGCTCCCTGTATTTCTCTATGAATGCTGTCATTATTTCAGGATCTTTAAATTTCTGCATTTTTTCTGCAAGATAAAACACAAGACAAAAACACTAGGTCAGCCTAAACTGTCATAATCTTATCCCAATATAGGCCTCAATCATGAATCAGTATAGGCCACTGATGCCTCAAGTTAAAATTTTACCTTTGTTTATGACATTCGTAGCTTTCGTTCCTCCTTTCTCCGCACACAGAACGTAGATAGTGTGTTAGCATTATGTATATTGCGCATGCGTGAAACTCTGTCCGCGTCGCCTGCCCCTGACGTTCTTTCTAGTATATTCCCCGCCCCTTCTCTTTCGGCGCGCAGTGGGAGCGACATGGCGGAGTCACAGCAGGTGCATGATAATTCATCTAATAATGACGACACAAGCCCGGAGGGCGAAACGTCACAATCAAGGAGGTGATACAAGGCATCTAATATGTCATTCACAGAGATGGTGGACATATTAAAAAAATTGGATTATGATGGCAAGCATGTGCCGTATACCCACCCTAATCAAAGGAAGGACAAAATAATGGGAAAAGTAGTCAAAAGTCTTCATCAAAAGTTTGGGGTGGAAAGATCGAAAGAGCAGCTTAGAAAGAGGTGGTCTTGACCTCAAACTGAGGGAGCCGGAGCAGCACAGGAGTATCAAGAGAATGCTTCAAAAAAGTAAGTATTTCTCCTGTGTTCCTCTGATTTTAGTATCATAACTTGCATGTTGCTCCATGTTTTTTTTTTTACTATTGGACATTTGAAATTGACAACTTTCAGGTTAGTGGGCACAGTAATCGGTCGTTAGACACATCGTTCACCCACTACATACGATGATTTTGAAGCTACAGGGTAAAATTCCTTTTTTATATGCCTGTTTGTATTCCAAACATGTTATTACATTGTTGTCTAGATGATGTGTTTGTAACTAGAATGAAATGCAAAGTTGATTCAGTGTAAAGGAGAGGACACCCAGCAGCTGGTTACACATCTGCACTCTGGAGCACTAGTGTGCGACACCAGAACAACCTTTCTGAGGTGTGTGCTGAGCATACCTTTTGTTTCATTCTCATAGGGGAGAGAAGAATGGGAGGACACCACTGTGAGGTGCCCAGGAACCCCACACCTCCTAAAGTACCCCAAACACAGGATGTGGAGGAAGGAGAAGTGGAGGAAGACGTGGGTGACGTGGTGGAACTTGTGACCACAACAGGTCAGTGTCTGTCACCACAGCTTCAGGTAAGAGATGTAGGCCTGCATATTTATAATACCTTTTTTATATTTTTTAGGGGATGAACATGTTGGTGAGGAAGAAACTCCTCGTTTCTCAAGTGCTAGTGCACAAAGAATTATACAGAAAGTAATGGCGTGTAGTCGTGAACTCGACATCATGAAGAAGAAGAAGATCATTGTTATGGAGCAAACATTTAAGGACATCATTGATGTTTTGGAGCAAATAAAATGAAACACAACCCCCCCTCCTTTTTATATGTTTTAAGTTTTTGGGAAATTTTATTGCACTTTCTTCCACAAGCCAAATTTTGAAGATGCACACAGTGTGTCAACATGTGCTATCTGCCATCAGGGGATATCAATGTACGTGTTTTGTTGGTGCAACCCCTTCCATCCAACTCAAGTAGGTGAGAGGAAGGGGTTGAACCCCCAAAACACGTCCATTGATCCCCCGTGATGGCAGATAGCACATGTTGACATTAGGCATGGGATCAGGAGGGAATTCCCCATTTTACATCCCAAACTGTGTGCATCTTCAAAATTTGGCTTGTTCAGGGGTGACATCACCCCATCTCATGAAGGCAACAGCAACACATTTTTTAAACAATAGATAATGTCTGATATTGCCTTAAGTTTTTGAAAGGTTGAACTTTGTAAGTTCCATTTTTTATTTTTATTTTTTGGGGAAACATGCCTGTTTATGCAAACCAAAAAAAATAATATTGTTTAAATTTTTGATTTTTTGGGGGGAATTTTCACTGAAATTTTACAACGCACAAGTGAATGTGCACAGAGTAAAAACATTTTTCGAATCAATGTGTGGCTTCTTCTTTCTATGCTCAAAACCAGTTTGAAAATTAAGTTCTTGTTTACTGTTACAATGGTGGTTATTTACTAAAGACAAATCCACTTGGCAGTTAAAGTGCACTAGGAGAACCTGGGAGACAGATAAAAGAAAGACAAGCAATAATGACAAGCTTTTCACAGAAATTTATTTTTTATTTATTTTTTTTAAAAATCTGAGATTGTCTGGCATAGCAATGGCCCCGCTACCCGTAAAATACTCAACGTATTTCTCCCGCACTTCACGTGCGCTTTTGGGGGCCAAGCCAGTACGGCCAGTATCCAGACCCATCAGGGGATTGTCCGGCCTCAGGCCCAACTGTTGTCATATAATTTGAAGAATTTCGCCTCAAATAATTGTGCAGTATGCAGCAACTGAATATTATGTGATTCAGTTTGTATTCTGCCATGTGTATGGATGTAAGCAACAGGCGGAACCGGCTGGCCATTATCCCGAAGGCATTCTCAACAACTCTTGGGGCTCTGCCAACCGGTAATTAAAAACCCTCCTCCCTGGGGTGAAGGTCCTCAGGGGAAATGGCCTCATCAGGTGTGGACCCAGCCCAAAAGCCTCATCAGCAATAAAAACAATCAGAAGGCCCTCAACGTTGTCTTCATCAGGTGGCAGCGCCATTCCTGTGGCGATGAAGGAAACTGTGGAGTCAAACCAGAAAAGTATTTAAAGTAAAAAATAGAAGGCCTAATTATCAGATTCCTCACCCCCTCTGATGGCCCATTTGAAATTTTTTAGGGGGGGAGGGGTTCTAGCTAAGTTTGGGCCCTCCAAAAAAAGCCTCTGCCACTCTGCCTGAATTTAATGAGAACAAAAACATTTGTACACATTTTAGGGGGGGGGGGGGCACTACAATGGAGCCGACAAAATACATTGGTAAGTGACTAGGCTAGGTGTGTTTGGGCCCAGGATAGCATGCTGGAGAGGTAAGTGAAGGCAAATATGCATGTAGGCCAAAAGAGGAGCAGTAAAAGCTTACAGCATGCATGGGGACAAAGGGGACATTCACAGCATATTACAATCATGGTAATTAGGGAAGGATTAAAGAAATACAATACATTAGCAAGCATTATATACATAGAATGTGATGTTAAAGGGGAAAATTTACCTTAATATAGTCCTTCTGCATAACTTGAATTATGGCAGAACAGGTTTCTGGGATAATGATCCCAGAGCCTGGGGGGAGATGCCTGTTGTGAACTTGAGGTTCTGCAGGCTTCTCCCAGTCGCCAGGTATCGCAACTTGGCAACTAGCCTCTGCTCGGCAGTGATGGCTTGGCGCATTACAGTGTCCTGCCTCGTGATATAGGGGGACAGCAAATCCAACAGACGGTGAAAAACGGGGTCCGTCACCCGGAGATAATTCCTGAAGTCATCAGGATTATTCTCCTGGATTTCCCGCAGCAGAGGCATATGACAGAATTGGTCCCGCTGGATAAACCAATTCTTGGTCCATGAACTCCTCCTCACCCTGTTCATGGACTGCGCTTGGGTTAAAATATTAACTCCAACACCAAGCCCATACGCAGCACGAGCTCTACGATGAGAACATACTTCCAACATGGCTAGAAACTGGTCGGCTGGTCAGAACGAACTTAAACAGAACGCACTGAGGAACAGAAAGTCCTTTGAAGAACGACCAGAAAACCAGAAATGAGCAAACGAGAACGCACTGAAAAACAGATACGACCTGACTACACGCACTGAAAGACAGATACGAACCCACAAGCACAAACTGAAATGCTGAAAACGATCTGGAAAGCACGGAGACTGAAAAGTGCGAATCAGCTAACACCAAACTTTTACTAACACGCGGTAACACGAAATCAGCAAAAGCAGCCCAGAGGGTGGCGCCGTTGGATTTGAACTTCCCCTTTATAGTGCCGTCGTACGTGTTGTACGTCACCGCGTTTTGGACGGTCGGAATTTGGTCTGACAGTGTGTAGGCAAAACTGATGGAAGACAGCTTGAACGGAATTCCGACGGAAAATTCCATCGGGTTTCATCCCATCGGAAAATCCGATCGTGTGTTGAGGGCATTAGTGAACGTATCCAATTTATCTGAAGTTACATATAATCCGAAATAATGAATGCCGCATCTAAACAAATGGAACAGAACAAATTAATAATAAATAATAATAATAAAAAGGTTTTATTATTATTGTTATTTATTATTATTAATGTGTTACGTTCCATTCGTTTAGTTGCAGCATTCGTTATTTTGGATAATTCGTAATTTCGGATAAATTTGTATTCGCTACGTTCACTAACAGACAAATTTGAAAGGAAATTCCAATACCTATAATTTAATAGTTAGTTTTTTTTTAGATTTTAGGGTTTTCTTATTTTCAAATTTACAAACTTACGAATATTAGGAAAAATTTGTTTAACATCCGTATTAACGTATTTGTCAAAATTATATAAATATAATACAAAATTGTAACAAAAAAACACATCTTTAGTACTTTTCAAAGTGTTTTTCTTTCAGATCAACTATCGTGTCACTGACCCCCTTTTGAGTAACAGACAAGTTTATCCAACTTTTTACAGTATTATTCAGGATGACCAGGTCCATTACACATCTGTTATAAAATGTCTGAAGCATTTTGGATGGAATTGGGTTGGAGTGATCACACCAGGTGATAGAAGTGGGGACACGGAATTACAAGAGTTGAGTAAAATGATGAGTCAGCACGCCATCTGCATTGAGTTTATAATTAAACTTACAGATAGGGCGCACATTAATAAACAGAGGATGCTGACCACCACTAAGAAGTCAACTAGTGATGTCATCATCATTTGTGGTCTTTTCTCCCTAGACTATCTGTATGTGCATGACGAATTAAAAGCCATTTCAGAAAATAAAACTCTGATAGTACATGACTCATGGACCAATTCCAAGTATATGGATAATGATTTCTTTTCCATAATTAACTGTAGTTTAATTTTTATATTGCCATCAAAAACAATTCCAAACCTGGATACATTTATTGAAAGTTCAAATCCATCCACCCGCCCCAATGATCCAATGATGGAGGACCTTTGGCTTCAACTGTTCCATTGTCTTTCTCCAAACCCATACAAAAATATCATCCTAGAATTTATATATACGTTTTCTGGGAGAAATTGTTCAGGAACAGGTCATCTCCCACCGATGTTCTGTAACATCAAGGATTCAAAGCCCTTCTACGCATACACCTCAGTTTATGTGATGGCTAAGGCCTTGCACAGAATGAACCTCAGCAAAGACAAACTAGGAACAAATAAATCACAACGATTAGTAAGTTTGTACCCCGTGCATTAAATAGAATACATAATGTAGTGGTGTGTTGCCACTAGTTACTAACATCCACGCATGTTCACCCTGCTGCCAGACATCCATAAGTTACACTTGTAGACAATGAAAAGTCTTTTGCTTTGTTTTGTTGTTTTGTTTGGGGGATTTAACTTTGTTGGGGGAAAGGGATATGGGATGCTCATAGAACAATTGGTATTTGCAATGCTGGAGCTGATCCGGCTTCACATTGGCAAATGGTTACTCATTATCTTCACAGAACAAAAATGGTGGACTCTAATCTTGATAGGTTTTTTCACCTCAGAACTTCTCTGGCCTCTGCACTCTGCCTGCAGACTTCTACCTCCAGGACTATTCACCTCCTTCACAACACTTCCCTGTCACAGTATTAGACATCCTGTCCCACCATCTTGAATAGGCTAGGCCTCACTCTGAATAATTCCTAGCTGAAAGTTCTCTTGATGAATAATAGGCCAGGGGCCTGCAGTACCCCCTTCTTGATGGCCCTGAACATTTGATTATTAAAGCATACTTGACGATGGACTACTGATCCCAGCAAGCCCGACTTGCAAATTCTGAGTCCTCAGACTGCAACGACTTGACACAAAACCCCACAATCTTTCCTATGGCTCTGCACCCAGCTCCCCTGGCATGCCTCTTCCAGATCTGCATTGTGCCTCACTCACCGACTCCTGTCCTGAGTCCTTCTTGAAAGATTTACCCGGACCGTGCGGACCAACTGCTCCTTCAGCTCCTGTTCTAGGACACCTTTCCATGACCGTGTAAGGAGAGGCTTTCTCCCAGCTACCAAGCTCCTTCGCTGAATCCACACCCAATCTAGCACTCCATCTCTCAATTCACCCAGCCGACAACTCCCCCCCCCACCAGCAGGCTGACTGTGAGTATATGTAGGAGGCCTGCCCCCTGCTAATCCTAGTTGGAGATTGGTCAGGGCTCCTCACATGTACTCCATGCCACTCCAGCTCTCAGCCCTGCCCCTCTTCCAGAACATTCTCACTGAAGCACATGTCAGTCACAACCAATGCTACACTAACCACTCCCTGTCCCCAGATCAAAAACAAACAGGCCTAGCTCGCAGAATTAGGCCTGTTTAAATTTACCTGCACTGACAGAACCTATAAACACTACACCTCTAGCATCTACCTATGGTAGAGGGTGCTACATCAATATATGGTACATTTGATGGACAGTTGTTTTTTGGATAGACCATGGTCATCAAGAATAGATAATTATATATGTTTTGATCAGTGGCGGCTGGTGGTATATTTTTTAGGGGGGGGTGGCAAACAATACACCCCCCCCCCCCCAGAGTTGGCCGGTCGGTATGATCACATGCACCAAAGGTCAGTCACCAGCCCTGCACTAACCCCATCTAGGTCATGGGCAGCGCTTCCTTCAGGCGGTGGGCGGCGACTTCACCTTGGTCTCCTCCTCCTCCTCGGTGGCCAATAGGATTGCTTCTCCTCTCGGCCAATCGGGTCTCTTATCTGAAGTTATGAATGATCCGAAATAACGAATGTCGCATCTAAACAAATGGAACATAACAAATTAATAATAATAAATAATAGTAATAAAAAAAATGTTTTATTATTTATTATTATTATTATTATTATTATTATTAATTTGTTACAATCTGTTTGTTTAGATGTGGCATTCGTTATTTGTGATAATTAGAATTTCCAGCCTTTCATATTTCAGAAATGTTCGTTAAAGGGTTTTTCAAATATTTAAATATTTCGGAATTAACAAATTTGTTGAATTTCGTCGAACGAACTCAGAACGAAACGAATTGCACATGTCTACATGGCAGTGAAAAGCTTAAGGCACATTGAAACTGACTCAAAAACACACTGAAGTCTACATTAATTTCTCCTTCCTTATTGGCTCCAGCACATTTCCCCAAAATGGTGACATTTTGTAGAAATGTTCTAATTTTCACCCAGATTTTGACAATGCAAAAACTAAAAAATTTGCTGACCCCCTAATTGTAAGCCAATGTCTATGTAAAGATTATTTACATATTCTATTAATTTAATTTACCATTTGTGTCTCAATTTTCTTTACTGAAGTTGCACAGCTATATGAGAAGGGTTCAATACTCGGACTCCACTGGAGCGGAGATCTTCTTCAATGATAAAGCAGAAGTCCCCACCGAGTTGATTTTAGAAAATATTATTATTTACAAAAACGAGACCGACTACAGATTTGTCACTGTGCCATTGCTTGCCTTTAACAAGACTCTGGATGATGATGATATTTTCAGTATTCAACTTAACAATGTCTCATGGAAAAATGCCATTGTAAGAAATGATTTGTGTATTTATAGAGAGTCTTGCTTTATTTGTACATGACATGTGTAGGATAGATAACCTCCATCCTTGCCCAAACCTGCTAGACCATCCCCTCCAACCTGCCAACTATACGATAAAAGACGTGACAAGGTTTTTGGAGTTGAATGGCCATTGCAGCCTTTTATTTAACAAAATACATACAGTGCCTTGCAAAAGTATTAACCCCCTTGGCTTTTTTACCTATTTTGTTACATTACAGCCTTTAGTTAAATGTTTTTTTGTTTTGTTTTTTATCTGAATTGTATGTGATGGATCAGAACACAATAGTCTAAGTTGGTGAAGTAAAATTTTAAAAATATATACATAAAACTATTTTTCAGAAATAAAAAAATGATAATTGGCATGTGCGTATGTATTCACCCTCTTTGTTATGAAAGCCCATAAAAAGCTCTGGTGCAACCATTTACCTTCAGAAGTCACATAATTAGTGAAATGATGTCCATCTGTGTGCAATCTAAGTGTCACATGATCTGTCATTACATATACACACCTTTTTGATAGGCCCCAGATGCTGCAACACCTAAGCAAGAGGCACCACTAACCAAACACTGCCATGAAGACCAAGGAACTCTCCAAACAAGTAAGGGACAATGATTTTGAGAAGTACAAGTCAGGGTTAGGTTATAAAAAAATATCCAAATCTTTGATGATCCCTAGGAGCACCATCAAATCTATCATAACCAAATGGAAAGAACATGGCACAACAGCAAACCTGCCAAGAGACAGCCGCACACCAAAACTCACGGACCGGACAAGAAGGGCATTAATCAGAGAAGCAGCACAGAGACCTAAGGTAACCCTGGAGGAGCTGCAGAGTTCCACAGCAGAGACTGGAGTATCTGTACATAGGACGACAATAAGCCACAGTGTTGGGCTTCATGGCAGAGTGGCCAGAAGAAAGCCATTACTTTCAGCAAAAAAAACAAAATGTCACATTTTGAGTTTGCGAAAAAGCATGTGGGAGACTCCCAAAATGTATGGAGGAAGGTGCTCTGGTCTGATGAGACTAAAATTGAACTTTTTGGCCATCAAAGAAAATGCTATGTCTGGTGCAAACCCAACACATCACATCACCCAAAGAACACCATCCCTACGGTGAAACATGGTGGTGGCAGCATCATGCTGTGGGGATGTTTTTCAGCAGTTAGGACTGGGAAACTGGTCAGAGTTGAGGAAAAGATGGATGGTGCTAAATACAGGGATATTCTTGAGCAAAACCTGTACCACTCTGTGTGTGATTTGAGGCTAGGACGGAGATTCACCTTCCAGCAGGACAATGACCCCAAACACACTGCTAAAGCAATACTTGCGTGGTTTAAGGGGAAACATGTAAATGTGTTGGAATGGCCTAGTCAAAGCCCAGACTTCAATCCAATAGAAAATCTGTGGTCAGACTTAAAGATTGCTGTTCACAAGCACAAACCATCCAACATGAAGGAGCTGGAGCAGTTTTTCAAGGAGAATATCCCAGTGGTAAGATGTGGCAAGCTCATAGAGACTTATCCAAAGCGACTTGGAGCTGTGATAGCCGCAAAAGGTGGCTCTACAAAGTATTGACTTTAGGGGGTGAATAGTTATGCACATTTACTTTTTCTGGTACTTTGTCCTATTAGTTGTGTGCTTCACAATAAAAAAAAAGTTGTGGGCATGTTCTGTAAATCAAATGATGCAAATCCTCAAACAATCCATGTTAATTCCAGGTTGTGAGGCAACAAAATGCCAAGGGGGGTGAATACTTTTGCAAGGCACTGGTAACTTCCAAAAATAACAATACTTAAACATAACAATCAGCCAAAAATTGAGAAAATAAAGCTTAGTGGTCTTTGAGGGCAACAACACACAACCTGGTCACTGTGACAACCTTTTCTTAACCTAAGGCCTCCAGCCTCAACACACCGGCTCGGAGACAATCCTCATCATCCGCAGTGACTAGGGATGAGCTGAACACCCCCCCGGTTCGGTTCGCATCAGAATATACAAACCGGACCGAAAGTTTGAGTGAACTTTCGAACCCCGTTAAAGTCTATGGGACTCGAACGTCAGAAATCAAAAGTGCGAACTTTAAAGGCTAATATGCAAGTTATTGTCCTAAAAAGGGTTTGGGGACCCGGGTCCTGCTCCAGGGGACATGTATCAATGCAAAAAAAGTTTTAAAAACTGACGTTTTTTTCGGGAGCAGTGATAGTAATGATGCTTAAAGTGAAAAAATAAAAGTGAAATATTCCTTTAAATATTGTGCCTGGGGGGTGTCTATAGTATGCCTGTAAAGTGGCACGTGTTCCCCGTACTTAGAACTGTCCCTGCACAAAATGTAATTTCTGAAGGAAAAAAAGGCATTTAGAACTGCTTGCGGCTTTAATGTCATGTCTGGTCCCGGCAGTATGGATGAAAATCATTGAGAACAACGGCATGGGTGAAAAACGGAATGGGTACCCCCCCCCCCCCAGCCCATTACCAGGCACTTTGGGTCTTGTATGGATATTAAGCGGAACTCCGCACCCAAATAAAAAAAAAGGAAAGGCGTGGGGCCCCCAGGCCCTATATACTCTGAACAGCAGTATACAGGCGGTGCAAACAAGTCAGGGACTGTAGGTTTGTTCTTAAGTAGAATCTGTTTGTAATTTGGAACAGGTACATTTTTAAAAAAAATCTATTTTTAAGCTTTCTGGAAAACATAGGGAAGGGTTATCACCCCTGTAGCATTTGTTTTGCTGTCTGTGCACCTGTTCAGAAGATTTCACCTCACTTTCTGTCCCAATGACAATTGTATTTAGAAAATCTTGGGTTTTTAGTGAAACAAGGAACTCTTACAGGAGAGAATTTCCCTTTCTTAGGGGAAGATTTCCTCTCACTTCCTGTTGTCTCCTTCCGTTTGCAAGTAGGAGTCGTTTGTAAGTTGGATGTTTGAAAGTAGGGGCCTGCCGTATATACTCTGCAGAAATTTGGACCTTAGGTGTTGGTGTTGCCACAACACTGTAAGCCCTCACAGTTACTCTTGGTGGGAGCAGGAACGGGCCCTGCTGTGAAATATTAGATCAAGAATAGTAATTACATTCCCCTGTTGAACAGGGTCAAAAAATTGGGCCTTTGGTGGTGGACGGTGTGGTGGTGTTGCCACAACACTGTAAGGCCTCACAGTTACTCTTGGTGGGCGCAGGAACGGGCCCTGCTCTGAAATATTAGATCAAGAATTGTAATTGCATGCCCCTGTTAAACAGGGGCTGAAAAATTGGGCCTAAGGCACTGGTGCTGGTGCCACAACACTGCAACCCCTCACAGATACTCTAGTTGGAGCGCAGGAATGAGCCATGCTGCAAAGTATTGCATCAAAAATTGTAATTGCATGCCCCTGTTAAACAGGGGCTGAAAAATTGGGCCTAAGGCACTGGTGCTGGTGCCACAACACTGCAACCCCTCACAGATACTCTAGTTGGAGCGCAGGAATGAGCCATGCTGCAAAGTATTGCATCAAAAATTGTAATTACACGCCCCTGTTTAACAGGGGCAGAAAAATTGGGCCTTAGCCACTGGTGGCGGTGCCCAGAACCAAAAATGTTCTTACAAGCTATCAGCATGAACATTGAGGAGGAAGAAGATAGTCACTCAGCATAACAGGATAGTCTTGAAGGGATGTCACATTAAAAAAAAAAAATTTGGTTACATCAGCATCAGGTGCTTGGTAGCTGGTGATCCAAGACTGATTCATTTTTATGAAGGTCAGCCGATCGACCGAGTCGGTGGACAGGCGCACCCTGTGATCAGTTACAAAGCCTCCAGCAGCACTGAATGTGTGTTTCGAAAGAACGCTGGATGCAGGACAGGCCATTAGCTCATTTGCATACTGTGCAAGCTCTGGCCAGTGATCCATCCTCAAGACCCAGTAACCCAGAGGATTTTCGGTGGGAAAGGTGTCCAAGTCTGATCTTGCCTCTAGGTATTCCTGCACCATGTAAATCAGATGCTGGCGATGGTTGATTGAACCGATCATACCTTGGGGCTGCGGACTAAAGAATTGTCTGAACGCATCGGTCAGACGGCCACCTTCTCAACCACTCCTTCTGTGACTGACCGAAGCCTCAGCAACACGTTGTCCAGGACCAGGAATTTGTAACCTCCCAGGCTCTGGAAACGCGTTGCACAAACCTTTGTGCAAGGCCTCCCGAAGATGTTTCATCCTCTGCTCCCTCTGCGACGACAAGATAAGGTCCGCAACCTTTCCGTTGTAACGTGGATCAAGGAGGGTTGCCAGCCAGTAATGATCCCTCTCCTTGATACCAAGAATACGAGGATCCTTCCGCAGGCTTTGCAGGATCAGGGAGGCCATGCAGCATAGGTTTGCTGAGGCATTCGGTCCGGAGTCCTCTGGGTCACTAAGGACGACATGATCCGCAGCCACCTCCTCCCAGCCACGTACAAGTCCATGGGTTTCTTCGACCTGTAAATGAGCCCTTGAAGACGGCTGCTGATGCTGAGTGCTAGGCTCCACCTCCATGCTGACACAATCCTCCTCCTCCTCTTCCTGTGTGATCGGCAGGCACGCAGGAACACGGTCTGGATAAAGGGGGCCTTGAGAGGTAAGGAAGTCCTCCTCTTCCTGCCTCTGTTCTGCCTCAAGTGCCCTGTCCATTATTCCACGCACTGTGTGCTCCAACAGGTGGACAAGAGGGACAGTGTCACTGATGCATGCACTATCACTGCTCACCATCCCCGTGGCCTCCTAAAATGGTGACAGGACAGTGCATGCATTCCTGTTCATGGCCCACTGGCGTAGGGGAAAAGACAAGCTCCCCTGACCCTGTCCTGGTGCCATAGTCGCACAGATACTCATTGATGGCCCTCTGCTCCGTGTGCAGCCGATGCAGCATGGCTAACATTGAGTTCCACCTGGTGGGCATGTCACAGATTAGGCGGTTCTTGGGCAGGTTAAATTCCTTTTGGAGGTTAGCCAGCCGAGCACTGGCATTATATGACCGGCGGAAATGCACACAGACTTTCCTGGCCTGCCTCAGGACATCCTGTAAGCCCGGGTACCTGCCTAAGAACCGCTGCACCACCAAGTTAAGGGCGTGAGCCAAACAGGGCACATCGTTCAGGTGTGTGTCCCTGTCGGAGGGCGGAGAGGAGGTTGGTGCCATTGTCGCAAACCACCATTCCTGGCTGAAGCTGGTGTGGCATCAACCACCTCTGAGCCTGCCCCTGCAGAGCTGACAGAATCTCTGCTCCAGTGTGGCTCCTGTCCCCCAAGCACACCGCATGGAATCTTTTTGCCTGCGTGCTTGCGTAGCCCCTTAAACGCCTACGGAGAACCGCTAGTCCAGAGGACAAATCAGGACAGGAAGAGGCCATGGAGGAAGAAGAAGAGGAGGGGGTGGAGGAGAGAGGTGTGGCAGAATCACCAGTAGTAGAATTTTGGAGGCGTGGTGGCGGAACAGCCTCCAACACTACAGCAGCTAGTCCTACATCCTTCCCAGCTGCCAGCAGAGTCACCCAGTGTGCGGTGAAAGATAGGTAACGTCCCTGTCCATGCCTGCTGGACCATGAGTCAGCGGTAATATGCACCTCACCGCTGACCGCCCTGTCCAGCGAGGCATGGACATTGCCTTCCACATGCCGGTAGAGAGCCGTAATCGCCTTCCGTGAAAAAAAGTGGCGTTTGGGAACCTGCCACTGAGGTACTGCACATTCCACAAACTCACGGAAGGGGGCAGAGTCTACCAACTGAAAAGGCAGCAGTTGAAGTGCTAGCAATTTAGCCAAGCTAGCATTCAACCGCTGGGCATGTGGATGGCTGGGAGTGAACTTCTTTCGCCGGTGGAGAAACTGGGGTAGGGAAATCTGCCTGCTAGAATCAGACGTTGGTGTACCGATAGCAGATTGCCCACAAGTACTTGGCAGTGGCACACCTAATTCTACACCTTCATTCCTCTCAGTACAGGTTTCTGAGAGGACTGAAGGTATAGTGGGGTTGGAGATCCCAGCTGATGAGGAGGTGCAAGGAGAGGACCGCCTTGTTCTTTGGTGTGGGTCTTTTAGGTAGTGTTGCCAATGGGCTGCATGGGAGCTTGACATATGTCTGATTAAGCAAGCGCTTGCTGTCTAGTCCACGCTTGATACGCTTCAGACATATGTTGCAAATAGCAATGGTGCGATCTGCTGCACACGTCTCAAAAAAGGCCCACACAAAGAACTTTTGGAAAAACGCGCGGAGTCACCAGCGCCCTGCACTTGCGGAGCTCTGCGGTGTGATGCAGTCGGTTGGCTGCCCTTAAGCTGGCCCCTGGAGGGCATCCTGCCTCGTTAGAGATGTGCCTCCTCCTCCTCCGCCTCCTCCTCCTCTCTCCTATCAGGCACCCACGTAGAGTCAGTGAGCTCATCATCCCCTCCCTCCTCGTCACTGGAGCAAACCTGGCAGTATGCTGCAGCTGGGGGAACATGACTGCCAGTTTGTTGTCCTTCTTGGGCAACCCCTCTCTCTGGGCTCACGTTACTGCCTACCTCAAGCTGGGTACCATCATCGGAGCCTTCAAAACGCTGCGCATCCTCCTGCAGCATGTACCCGACACTATGGTCAAACAGTTCGGGGGACTCCTCCGGTGGAACTAGGGAAGGAGTAACTGATGATGACCTTGAGTCCAAGGAATAGGCCGCTTTGGCACCTGCATTGGCAGCCAAGGTAGCCTAGGTGACGGAGGATGAGGACGGTTTGGTCATCCATTCTACCAACTCTTCGGCATGTTGTGGCTCAACACAGCCAGCTGCCGAGAAAAAGGACAAGCGTGCCCCATGGCTACGTGCTGATGAGGATGCACCGTGTCCACGACCAGTACTGTTGCCTCTAGACACAGAGCCTGCTTGCGCTCTTTTATTGGCCTGTGACTGTCTGCCTCTCCTTGTTGGCCGTCCAGACATACTGTCTTTGATGTATTGGAATAGGTACACAAGGAATGGCCTGCAGTGAGATGTAGGTTCACAAAGCTGGGATGTATATATATGCTGATTATACTGCAGCTAGCTGAATCGCCTGCCTGCCTGTAGTATTATTAGGAAGAAAACAACAGGAATTGTCTGCAGTGAGCTTTAGCTGCACACTGTGCCCAGTATACAGTACACTAATATACTGCAGCTAGCTGTATCAACTGCCTGCCTGTGGTATTATTAGGAAGAGAACACCAGCAATTGTCTGCAGTTAGCTTTAGTTGCACACTGTGCACAGGATACAGCACACTGACTGAAAATACTGCAGCTGCATGCCTGTGGTATTATTAGGAAGAGAACACCATCAATTTTCTGCAGTTAGCTTTAGTTGCACACTGTGCACAGAATACAGTACACTGACTGAAAATACTGCATCTGCATGCCTGTAAGTATATTAGGAAGAGAACAACAGCAATTGTCTGCAGTTAGCTTTAGTTGCACACTGTGCACAGGATACAGTACACTGACTGAAAATACTGCAGCTGCCTGCCTGTGGTATTATTAGGAACAGAACAACAGCAATTGTCTGCAGTTAGCTTTAGTTGCACACTGTGAACAGGATACAGTACACTGACTGAAAATACTGCAGCTACCTGCCTGTGGTATTATTAGGAACAGAACACCAGCAATTGTCTGCAGTTAAGTTTAGTTGCACACTGTGAACAGGATACAGTACACTGACTAAAAATACTGCAGCTGCCTGCCTGTGGTATTATTAGGAAGAGAACACCAGCAATTGTCTGCAGTTAGCTTTAGTTGCACACTGTGCACAGGATACAGCACACTGACTGAAAATACTGCAGCTGCCTGCCTGTGGTATTATTAGGAACACCAGCAATTGTCTGCAGTTATCTTTAGTTGCACAATGTGCACAGGATACAGCACACTGACTGAAAATACTGCAGTTGCCTGCCTGTGGTATTATTAGGAACAGAACACAAGCAATTGTCTGCAGTTAGCTTTAGTTGCACACTGTGCACAGGATACAGTACACTGACTGAAAATACTGCAGCTGCCTGCCTGTGGTATTATTAGGAACACCAGCAATTGTCTGCAGTTATCTTTAGTTGCACACTGTGCACAGGATACAGCACACTGACTGAAAATACTGCAGCTGCCTGCCTGTAAGTATACTAGGAAGAGAACACCAGCAATTGTCTGCAGTTAGCTTTAGTTGCACACTGTGCACAGGATACAGCACACTAGCTTAAAATACTGCAGCTGCCTGCCTGTGGTATTATTAGGAAGAGAACACCATCAATTGTCTGCAGTTAGCTTTAGTTGCACACTGTGCACAGGATACAGCACACTGACTGAAAATACTGCAGCTGCCTGCCTGTAAGTATACTAGGAAGAGAACACCAGCAATTGTCTGCAGTTAGCTTTAGTTGCACACTGTGCACAGGATACAGCACACTAGCTTAAAATACTGCAGCTGCCTGCCTGTGGTATTATTAGGAAGAGAACACCATCAATTGTCTGCAGTTAGCTTTAGTTGCACACTGTGCACAGGATACAGCACACTGACTGAAAATACTGCAGCTGCCTGCCTGTAAGTATACTAGGAAGAGAACACCAGCAATTGTCTGCAGTTAGCTTTAGTTGCACACTGTGCACAGGATACAGTACACTGACTGAAAATACTGCAGCTGCCTGACTGTAAGTATATTAGGAAGAGAATAACAGGAACGGATCTAGCTAAACTGAATACAGTGTGTGTGTATATATATATATATATATATATATATATACATATATACAACACCTAGGATGCATATATATACCAAATACACTGACTGCAGCTAACTGACTTGCCTGCCTGCCTGCTCTATCTAACTCAAATGAAATGACACTGACACTGTCTCTCTCTCTCTCTATCTCTCAGCACGTGGAACACACTACACAAGGCCGACTTCCAGGTGGCCTTATATAGTGTGGGGCGTGTACTAAACCCCCTGAGGCATAATTGGCCAAAGGCACCCTGCCTTTGGCCAATTATGGCTCTCCGTTCTTACCGCGCTGTGATTGGCCAAAGCATGCGGGTCATAGTGTATGCTTGGCCAATCATCAGCCAGCAATGCACTGCAATACCGCAGTGAATTATGGGCCGTGACGTGCCACTCGAATTTGGCGCGAGCGGCCCATAATGTTCGTAATTCGACGAACGGTCGAACGGCCGATGTTCGAGTCGAACTTACGTTCGACTCAAACTCGAAGCTCATCCCTAGCAGTGACCTTCATTTACATTTTCCGAGTTTAACGCCCCTTTAACCGTAATGTACCCGAGAACCCCATACCACCGATGGGTCTCGACCATTCTAGAATCAAGAATTTTCTTCCTCTTCCAAAGACCCACCACTGCCAGTGGCGCTAAGGCTAAGTTCACTCTGTTGCTGGTGCGGGACAGCTTGTAAATCGTACCGATACCCTCACCGGCAACCAATACGTGCTGTTCTTTAATTTTTAATGGCACCCCCAGGCATCTGAAAATGTAACGTATTTTCAGGTGTGGGAAATCGCATGGTGCAAAACCACTATGCAAGTTCCCTGCAGCTGCATTTTAAAAAGGTGCAGGAATCTCTTTCCTGCATTTCCTGCAGGTACAACGGATCAAACGCATCAGGCCTGCCAGAAAAAAAACATGGAGTGTTACCTATTCATGTGATGGAAGAATGTAGAGAATGGTGTCGTTTGTAAAAATTACCATTACGTTATAATTTGAAGGACTCGCTTGCATATTTCCGTTTTGTAATAGTGATTTATTCAAGCATCTTTCTTCTCATACTCTTCTTGCGCCATAATATCAATGTAAAGAGGTTTAAGCGGAGTTCCACCCAAATGTGGAAGCTCTGCTTATCTGCTTATCTGCTTCCTCCTCCCCTCCAGTGCCACATGTGGCACCTTTCAGGGATGGACGGAGGAATGGGTACCTGTTTTTTTGACAGGTACCTGTCCTCACTTCCGGGAGACTGTGCTGCGGCGACGTCCCTCGGAAGTTTGGTATCCCATCCTCCTTCCTCGGCCGCCGGGCCAGTTAGAAGGCACCCGAGAGCCGATCCGAAAATCGGCTTGGGTGCCGACATTGCGGGATCTTCGGACAGGTAAGTTTCGTCTTTTTTTTTTTTTCCGTTTTTCGGGTCATTCGCTATGATTGGAATTCAAAAATTCGTAAATTTGAAAATGAGAAAATCCAAAAATAAGAAAGAAAATTCAAAAATTCAAAAGAATAACTAACTAACAAATAATAACTAACTATTAAATTATAGGAATTGGAATTTATTTTTAAATTTGGTCGTTAGTGAACGTAACGAATACAAATTAATCCGAATTATCTAAAATAACAAATGCCACGTCTAAACAAATGAAGTGGAAAAAAATGAATAATAAATAATAATAATAGTATGTTTTTTTTATTATTGTTATTTATTATTGTTAATTTGTTACGTTCCATTCGTTTAAATTCAGCAATTGTTATTTCGGATAATTCGTAACTTCGGATAAATTTGTATTTGTTACGTTCACTAACAGCCAAATGTGAAAGGAAATTCCAATACCTATAATTTAATAGTTAGTAATAGTTAAGTTATTATTTCCGATTTTTAAAATTTTCTAATTTACAAATTTACGAATTTTCGAATATTCAAATTTATGAATATTCGGAAAAATTTGGTAAATGGGTTTTTGTTAATTTGGATATTTCCAAATTACCAAATTTGTCGAAATTTGTTTAAAAAACTAATTTGGAACAAAACAAATTGCACATGTCTACCGACTAGTCACGTACCTGACACGTCAATGATCTTCAAGTGGTTTGATGCCGGCAGCTGCCGTTTTTTTGGTCGGCTCTCTTGTAATACCAATCGGAGCAGCTAACTAGCCGCTTAATTGTTATTACAAGCAGTGGGAGGGGACACCCCCGGGGACGGCTCCATCACCCTAATGCCCTGTACACACGATCGGATTTCCGATGGAATAAAATCTGATGGATTTTTCCATCGGAAATCCAATGAAGCTGACTTCCATCAGTCTTGCCTACACACCATCAGTCAAAAATCCGACCGTCCCAAATGTAGTGACGTAAAACACTCAGAGGAGCCGAGAAAAATTAAGTTCAATGCTTCTGAGCGTCATGCGTTGACTTCATTCTGCGCATGCGTGGGTTTTTTCTCCGATGGAGTTCCCCACAGACGATCGGAATTTTCTATCGTTTTTTTTCCCCTCTGTATAATTTAAAACATGTTCTATTTTTTTATACCGATGGAAAAAAGACCGATGGGGCCCATACACAATCGGTTTGTCCGATGAAAAAAGTCCATCTGTCTTTTTTCATCAGAAAAAACGATCTTGTGTACGCGGCATAACACAGCTTGCTTGGACTCTATTGTCCCACCGGAAGACCCTCGTTACCAGCAGGCTGGCCGGACAGCCAAACCAAGCAGGGATTTCCTTTGATTGGCTGTTTGGTATAGTAACCCGAAAGCGATTACATGACATCACTTCTGATGGCGCCATTTTCAAAAAATCAAAAGCATTCAAAAACACTGATCTTGGTATTATGAATGCTTTTAAGTACAGAGGAGGGATTTGGGGTCTTATAGACTCCAGATCTCTCCATAAAGGGTACATATTGCATGCCTATTGCTGTCACAAGGATGTTTGCATCCCCTGTGACAACAAAGTGATAAAAAATTAAATTAAAAATGAAACAACAGTGTAAAAAAATTAAAATAAAAATAAAGTTCCCCCGCCACCCCCGTGCTTGTGCGCAAAGGCGAACACATGCATTGATCCCACGTGCACACAAACAGCAATCGCACTTACACATGTGCGGTATCACCGCAACCGTCAAATCATAGCCAGTAATTCTAGCACCAGACCTCCTCTGTAAATTTAAAGTGGTAACCTGTAAAGTTTTTTAAATAGTCTATGGATAGTAAAATTCACGCTGTTTGACGCTGTTGCACAGGCGTGCGCAATTTTAGCCATTTGCCTACTGGGCACTTAAACCCCCTTCCTGGACAGGCAAATTTTCAGCTTTCAGCACTGTCACACTTTGAATGACAAATGCGCAGTCATGCAACACTGTACCCAAACAATTTTGTTTTATTATTATTATTATTTACACAAATAGAGCTTTTTTTTGGGTGGTAGTTAATCACCTCTGGGTTTTTTATCTTTTGCTAAAGAGACAAAAAAAGACAGAAAATTTTGAAAAAGAACAAAAATTGTTTTCATAGTTTGATATAAAATTTTGCAAACAGGTAATTTTTCTCCTTCACTGATGTGCGCTGATGAGGCTGCACTGATGGGCACTGGTAGGCACTGATGAGGTGGCACTGATGGGCACTAAAGAGGAGGCGATGATAGGTGGCACTGATGGGCACTGATAGGCGGCACTGATGAGCACTGATAGGCATTGGTAGGCGGCACTGGTAGGTGACACTAAAGATGAGGCACTGATGGGCACTGATTGGCAGCACTGATAGGTGGCACTGGTGGGCACTGATTGGCACTGAAAGGTGGCACTGGTGGGTACTGATAGATGGCACTGTAAGGTGGTACTTGTGGGCACTGATAGATGGCACATGTCGGCACTGATTAGCAGCACTTGTGGGCACTGATAGGTGGCACAGATCTGGACCGATGTCCCTGTAACAGAAGGATTTTTGAGTTGTGAGGAGAAAAAAAGCTAATAGCCAGCTTCTGTTTACTTCCTGATCAGCTGTCATTGGCTGACAGCTGATCATGTGGTAAAGGGTCATTGTGATTGGCCCTTTACCCTGTACTGTGATCAGCCGAGTCAAAAGGACTCAGTAATCACAGTGCGCGCCACCCCCCTGGGACGCGCGAGCAGCGTGATCACTGGAGTACGACTATTGACGCCCTTCCGGCACTGGAAGCCTGCGCTGTAGCTATCATTCAGCTATAGCGCGGACAGAAAGTGGCTAAAGTGTGACATGTTTGGTATCTGTTTACTCAGTGTAATATCATCTTTTATATTTTACAAAAAAATTGGGTCATGTATTGTGGGTTTTTTTTGTGTTTGCATTAAAACTTTTTCCCTCTAAAAGCACCTAAAACACCTTAAATTAGCCTTTATCTTTGACTCAATTTTGCTCAATTCGAAAAAGCTTTTAGCAGAATGCCCTCTAATATTGCTGAAATTATGATCAAGAGAACTCCCCCAATTTTATGTATGGTATTTATGGTAAACATAATTATAAAGGTAAGAATTGCTGGTAGATTGGAAAATCACTGATCAAATCTATAATTTTGATAATCTATAATTAAATTTTTTTATGTTTCTCTTTTTATATTCCACATAAAATTCAAGATTCCATTCTCCCGATGTAATGACAGATGTCCTTATGGGTACAGAAAAGCTTCTAATGGAAGAACCCATGTGTGCTGCTATGACTGTATCCCGTGTTCTGAGGGCGAGGTGTCCAATGTAACTGGTAGGAATGTGATAAGTAACCATAGACTGTAAGAGGGTAAAATTTATAGTGAATGTACCTGGAAGTTTAGATAGATAAGGTCCAAAGAAGATAACCGTTACACCAATTCACTCAACATCACTGATCTAAACTGTAGGTTCCTCTAGTTGGTTTATTTGTAACCCATGAAGGTTTCATATTGTGGTGGTTCGGTTTATAGAGCAGCCGCATAGAGGCGAACCTAGACTTATATTTGTGTTTTATCCATCCTATAATAGTGCTGCATTTTTCTTTATTTGTATTATATGGTGTTTGTATATCTACACTGTCCACATGCTGCTGCACACAGACCATTTTAGCGCTGACAAAAATATTCTGATTTACAAGAATTTCTCTCTTATTTAACAGACAGCGAAAGCTGCTACAGGTGTCCCGATGAAGAATGGCCGGATGAGAGAAAAGTGACATGTGTTCCCAAAGTATATTATTTTTTGTCCTATAAAAATGATGTTATTGTTACAATATTTTCATTATTAGCTTTACTTTTTTCAGCCATAACAATGATTATATTATTAATTTGTATTTACTACTGGGACACGCCAGTTGTAAAAGCCAATAACCGGACTGTGAGCTTCATCCTCCTGACCGCCATCTTGCTGAGCTTCCTCTGCGTCTTCTTGTTCCTCGGACGTCCTGTGGATATAACCTGCATGCTGAGACAAATATCATTTGGGATCTTCTTCTCCATCGCCGTCTCTTCTGTTCTGGCCAAGACTATCACAGTCTGCATTGCATTTAAAGCCACAAAACCGGGAAGTTCCTGGAGGAAATGGGTGGGGGTCAAAGTGGCTTATTTTGTATGTTCAGTCGGCTCCTCTGTCCAAGTTGTGATCTGTGTTGTTTGGCTGTCAGTTTCTCCTCCCTACCAAGAGTATGACATGCACTCCTATCCTGGGAAGATCATCATTCAGTGTAATGAAGGGTCAGTTATCGGGTTCTACTCTGTGTTGGGTTATATGGGGTTTCTGGCAGCTGTGAGTTTTGTTTTGGCTTTCATGGTGAGGACATTACCGGACAGTTTTAATGAAGCCAAGTACATCACCTTCAGCATGCTGGTGTTCTGCAGTGTCTGGATTGCCATGATCCCGGCCTATCTGAGCACCAGAGGGAAATACATGGTGGCTGTGGAGGTATTCGCCATATTGGCCTCCAGTGCTGGAATATTAGGCTGTATATTTTTTCCAAAATTATATATCCTATTTTTTAAACCTGAGATAAGTTCCAGAAAAATTATGTTGGTGAAAAAAAATTAATAAAGCAAATAGATGCTTATACTGAATAACACATGAATAAAATGATACCCCTGAAAACATTATTTTATTATTTGTTCATCCACAGTTTTATCCTTTATCATCCTAAAAAAAAAAGAAAAATAGAATTCATATTTTTTATGTAGATTATAATTTGAATCAACTTCTGAATTTCTGTTTTATCAGTCTATTCCAGTGATGGCGAACCTTGGCACCCCAGATGTTTTGGAACTAAATTTCCCATGATGCTCATGCCCTCTTCAGTGTAGTTGAGCAGCATGGTAAATATAGTTCCAAAACATCTGGAGTGCCAAGGTTTGCCATCACTGGACTCTGTTCTATGTAGAGAGATGAACATGCAGCAAATGAAAAGCATTGATTTTTGGTCCTCAAACCCACAACCTTTGATTTCATGGGCTGTTGGGTCAACAGGTTGGATCAATGACCTGACAGGCTCAGTTTTCCATATACAGTAAAACCTTGGATTGCAAGCATAATTTATTCCAGACACATGCCTCTAATCCAGGGGTCTCCAACCTGCGCCTCGAGGGCCAGATGCGGCCCTTTGCTAGCCTTTATCCAGCCCTTTGAGCACTATTCCTGCCAATGATATGAGGCAATATTACTACCACTGACACCAACAATGAGGCACTAGATCTTCCACTGATACCGATAATGGGGTACTATTACTACCACTAATACCAATGGTGGGGCACTACTCCTCTTCCTACTGATCATAAACCCTGAGGCCATGTTTATTCTCACTGATGTTGGCCCGGGACATTTTCCAACTTCACTGGCCACAATCCGGCCCCCCTAATGTCTGAAGGACAGTAAACTGGCCCTTTGTTTGAAAAGTTTAGATACCCCTGCTCTAATCCAAAGGACTTGTCTATCAAAGCAAATTTCTCCATAGGAAATAATGGAAACTCAAATGATTCGTTCCACAACCATAGGTCCTTCAGTTTATAGTCCATGTAAAAAGATTATAGCAATGTGACCAGGTTGTGTAACCATAAAATGTCCATCCACAAATGGAAGCCTCCACAAGGGGATTAGAAGCAGAATCCAGCAGGAGCTATTATCGGTCTATTCCAGTGATTGCGAACCTTGTCACCCCAAATGTTTTGGAACTACATTTCTCATGATGCTCATGCACTCTGCAGTATAGTTGAGCATCATGGGAAATGTAGTTCTAAAACATCTGGAGTGCCAAGGTTTGCCATCACTGGACTCTATTCTATGTAGAGAGATGAACAGGCAGCAAATGAAAAGCATTGATGTTTGGTCCTCAAACCCACAACCATTGATTTCATGGGCTGTTGGGTCAACAGGTTGGATCAATGACCTGACAGACTCAGTTTTCCATATACTGTAGATTGTCTGCTGCCCAGCCTCCAACACTATTTTTTGAAAGAATATATTACAGTAGGTGCCATTTTTCCAAAAAAGAGCACTGGACTGTCACCTGAATGCTTTTAGAAGTTGACCATTATAAAAATTAAGTGAGGTCCCAATGTTTTTAATCACATGGTCCTGATGCCAGACAATGCCATTACCATTGGTACCAGCAGCCAATACCACCTAAAGATACTGCTACCATGCCTTCTTCCAGCCTAGAAGATCTAAATAGTCATTTGTGACACTAAAGAATAAAAAAAATATATTATTACTGCTTCTGAGCTCTGCCCTTTTGGGGCTATAGGGTATGACTTCAACATATTTTGAGTATGAAAAAATGGCTATAGTAAGAAAAAAATGTCTACATTGAAAAAAAAATACACAAAAACACATTTAAAATGTCGTATTATTCATTTTTAACTGCTTCTGGACCGCCCCACTTACATTTACTGCAGCGGGGGTCCTCTATACGTCTGTACAGCCTCTGTACATGATTTCGCTCTTCCCGGTCTGGGGAGCGCACGTGCACCGCTGGCGACTGGCTCCCGCTGTGATTAGACACAGTGGGAGCCAATCATCGGGATGTCCTGCCGATCGTTCCTGAGGCAGCCAGAACGGCGGTCTGCCTATGTAAACAAGGCAGATCGCCATTTTGTGACAGGAGAAGACAGAGATCTTTGTCTTCTTACAGTACAAGCACAGTTAGAGAGCACCCCCTAGGGAAACCGTTAACCCTTTGATTACCCCTGGTGTTAACCCCTTCCCTGCCAGTTCCATTAGTATAGTTACAGTGCATTAGTGCTCATCATTTACTCATTTAAACAGCATGAGGACTTGTTTTAATAAAATCAGGACTGTTGTTAGCTATATAGAGCACAGGGTAATTTTTATTTTCTACGTCTGCATTCTGTAACAGCCCTGTACTTGACCAGGGAAATCTCAGAATTTACAGGGCTGTTACAGAATGCAGAAGTATAAAATAAAAATCTGCCGTCCAATAAATTCATTTCACAAGATGCTTATTTGTCTGGGAGAATCTGATTGACTGCCAGCGTCCTGACGCGCGGGTTTTTAAGCATAAGCCAATTGGCTGAGGATGAAGATGACATTTTTCATCTCACAGCGCTCGGCTATGCTGTGGGGTTTTATTCAGTGAATGGTGATGTGGGGGTTTATTCACTAAATGGTTATTAGGGTGTGCACTAAGCACCCTCAGAAAGTTTCCCTGTGTGTATCTGGCTCTGATACTAGCCCCTCACCAGCCACTGACCTCACCGCACGTCCCTGTAACACACATCATAGGAATACTTATAATTACACCCCAAAACACATTCTGCTTTATCTCCTTAGTACGGGGATACCAGATGTGTGAGACTTTTTCACAGCCTTGCCATAGAGGGGCCCAAAATACAAAGAGTACCTTCAGGCTTTCTAGGGGCATAAGTTATGCATCTGATTTCTTGACCATCTACCGCATTTTTGGACGACCTGGAGCACCAGAACGGTAGAAACACTCACAAAATGGCTACATTTTGGAAAGCAAAATTTTTAAGAGGTCTTTAAAGACTTCATTTTAATTTTTTATTTTTTACACAAAGGCATCAGTTTTGATAAGATTTTTCTCGCATACAGCATAAGAATTACAACCTAGAGCACCTTCTGCTACTCTGAAGTATGACAATACATATGTGCTTGACTGATTATGTATCGGACTTAGTATCTTGTAGACATCTGCAATTGGTTTTGTTCCGAATAATTTTTTTAACAAATTTCGTCAAATTTGTTAAATCAGAAATATCCGAATTAACGAAAACCTGTTTAACAAATTTTTCAAAATATTCAGAAACTTGAAAATTCGGAAAACCGGAAATTGAAAATTCGAAAATACGTAAATTTTTAAATTAGAAAATTGTTGATGTTTGGTTTATTCACTAAATAGTTATCAGGGTGTGCACTAAGCACCCTCAGGAAGTTTCCCTGTGTGTATCTGGCTCTGATATTAGCCAGTGCTTCACCAGCCACTGACCTCACCACACATCCCTGTAACACACATCATAGGCAAAATTATAATTACACCCCAAAACACATTCTGTTATACCTCCTGAGTATGGGGATACCAGATGTGTGAGACTTTTTCACAGCCTGGCCATAGAGGGGCCCAAAATCCAAAGAGCACCTTCAGGCTTTCTAGGGACGCATCTAATTTCCTGACCGCCTACCACATTTTTGGAGGCCCTGGAGCACCAGAACGGTAGAAGCACTCACAAAATGGCCACATTTTGGAAAGCAAACACCCCAAGGTATTTTTAAGAGGCATAGCAAGTCTTTTGAAGACTTCATTTTAATCTTTTATTGTTTACACAAAGTCATCAGTTTTGATAAGATATTTCTCACATACAGCATACTGTAGGCATACTTAGAATTACAACGTAGAGCACATTCTGCTACTCTGAATTATGACAATACATATGTGCTGGACTGATTATGGACCGGACTTAGTATCTTTTAGAAGTCTGCAATTCATTTAGTTCCAAATAAAAAAAATTAACAAATTTGGACAAATTCGTTCATTCGGAAATATCCAAATTAACGAAAACCCGTTTAACAAATTTTTCCAAATATTCAGAAATTCGAATATTCGAAAATTCGGAAATTTGAAAATTCAGAAAATCAGAAATTCAAAACTCAAAAATCTGGAAGTTTGAAAATTCGGAAATTCAGAAATTCAAAATCCGAAATTGCGGAAATTCGGAAATTTGAAAATCCGAAAAAAGGAACGAAAATTTAAAAGAACGAAAATCCGAAAATAAGAACGAAAATCTAAAAATTTAAAAACCCAAAAACTCTAAAATCTGAAATAATAACTAACTAATAATAACTTAACTATTACTAACTATTAAATTATAGGTATTGGAATTTCCTTTCAAATTTGGCTGTTAGTGAACGTAACGAATACGAATTTATCCGAAGTTCCGAATGATCCAAAATAACAAATGCCGTATCTAAACAAATGGAACGTAACAAATTATTAATAATAAATAACAATAATAATAATAATAAAAACGTTTTATTATTATTATTATTATTATTTATTCATTCCATTTGTTTAGATGCGGCATTCGTTTTTTTTGATAATTCTTAACTTTGCATAAATTCGTATTCATTACCTTGACTAACAGTCAAATTTGAAAGAAAATTCCAATACCTATAATTTAATAGTTAGTTATTATTAGTTAGTTAGTTAGTTAGTTAGTTAGAATTTTCGGATTTTCGTTGTTTCGAATTTTCGGATTTTCTTTCTTATTTTCGGATTTTTGAATTTCGGAATTTACGAATTTTCAAATCTACGAATTTACAAATTTCGATCATAACGAAAGACACGAAAAAAAGGAATGGAAAGAAAACAAACAAATTTTTCGGCAGTGCACATTTCTAGTATCTTGTGCACCAAGCAAATGTATGTAAGCAAATGTACTGTAATTGTCACCTCTGTACGAGTGGTCAGGGAATATAGCTTAGGATAGTGTCCCCTATACAGGGATGAGCTCGGTGTTCGAGTCGAACATACGTTCGACTCGAACATCGGCTGTTCGATCGTTCGACGAAGATCGAACGATTTGGGCCGTTCGCGCCAAATTCGAGTGACGCGAACGGCCCACAATGCACTACGCCATCGCAGTGTCATCCAGGCGCTGTGATTGGCCAAGCATGCACTGTGACCCCGCATGCTTGGCCAATCACAGCGCCGGCAGCGAGGAGAGCAATGATTGGCCACAGGCAGGATGCCTGTGGCCAATTATTGCTGAGGGTGTTTAGTACACGCCCCACACTATAAAAGGCCGCCAGCACGGCGGCCTAGTGTAGCGTGTTCCGGAGCAGGGAAAGAGAAACATAGGCAGGGACAGTGACATTTATTTTTTTCTTGCTTAACCTGGATTCCTTTAGTTTAGGGAAAGGGAAGGATAGGTAGGGAGAGTGTCAGTGTGTTTTACTGTGCGAATCCTTGTTTCTAGGGACAGGGAAGGACAGTGAGGGAATTCTCCTTGTGCTATAGTGTGCTTTAAAAAAACATTTTTTCTAGGGACAGAAAACTATAGGTAGGAAGAGTGTCAGTGTGTTTTACTTTGCGAATCCTTGTTTCTAGGGACAGGGAAGGACAGTGAGGGAATTCTCCTTGTGCTATAGTGTGCTTTAAAAAAACTTTTTTTCTAGGGGCAGAAAACTATAGGTAGGGAGAGTGTCAGTGTCTTTTACTGTGCGAATCCTTGTTTCTAGGGACAGGGAAGGACAGTGAGGGAATTCTCCTTGTGCTATAGTGTGCTTTAAAAAAACATTTTTTCTAGGGGCAGAAAACTATAGGTAGGGAGAGTGTCAGTGTCTTTTACTGTGCGAATCCTTGTTTCTAGGGACAGGGAAGGACAGTGAGGGAATTCTCCTTGTGCTATAGTGTGCTTTAAAAAAACATTTTTTCTAGGGACAGAAAACTATAGGTAGTGTGACAGCAGGAAGATAAAGTCACCTGGTTGCATCCAGGGGGGTAGATATATTTCGCCCAGATTCAGGCTTTACGCCGACTTATACAACTAGGTGGAGAGTTGTATAAGGCTAGTGGGCTCATGGATGACTCATACCTCTAGGGAAAGTGTGGGGCGTCGTGCAGACAGGGAGTTGATGAGACCAGCTGAAGCTTGTCAGCTCATTTAGGCCTCTATAAGAACTCCCAGCTTCATTAGATGTTAGCTCATGCCTGGACCCAGACCTGTGTGGACTGTCTAGGGAGAGTGAACCCCTGTGCGGTGAGACAAAGCCTGTGTGGCTATTTGCTTGGACATTTAAAACCAGGGACTTAGGGACTAGGACAGCACTAGGCTGATCCCAGTTGTTAGTTAGGAAACCTGTATGTTTAGTCAGAGGTCAAGTTGACCAGGATTTATTTTGTTTATGTTTCTTTTGCTTTGCTGTGTTTTGTCACTGTAAATAGAAAATAAACCGCACCTTTTTGATTTTGAAAACCACAACCTCCGTTTGCTGGGCCTGTTTTGTGTGGGGAGCCCATCCCGGGGGTCACACACACCCGCTGCCGAGCTAACCCCCTCACAGTTGGTGGAGAACCAGTGGCAGTTTTTTTTTAAGCCAGCATGGAGGAGATACTGAAGCAGCTGGCTCTAGCAAATGCCAATCAACAGCAGACAAATGCAGGTTTGCAAAAGAGCCTTGCAGCTCATCAACAGAGCCTTGCAGCTCAACAACAGAACTTCGCAGCCCAGCAGCAAGCTCATCAACAGAGCCTTGCAGCCCAGCAGCAGACAAACGCAACTTTGCAACAGAGTCTGGAGGCTCAGCAACGAGCCCAGCAGCAATCTGAGGCCCGCTTCATAGACCTGTTGCAGAAACAAGAGCAGAGACTACAACAACAGATGGAAGCAGTAATGCAGCAACGTCCGCAGACCAGTGAGGAAAGCCGTCCCACTAATACCGCGTCCTTTGGGGTGAGTCGTTTATTGACAAAAATGACTGGAGAGGATGATCCAGAGGTATTTTTGACCACATTTGAAAGGACCGCTGAAAGAGAAAAGTGGCCTGAGGAGCAGTGGGCTGGACTGGTGGCTCCTCTGTTAACTGGTGAATCGCAGAAAGCTTACTATGACCTAGAGCCTAACCAAGCAAAAGACTATGTGATGCTAAAAGCTGAAATATTGGCAAGGCTGGGTGTCACCCAGGCTGTCCGGGCTCAGCGTGTGCATAACTGGACTTTCCAGCTTGGAAAACCCCCCAGGTCTCAAATGTATGATCTCATTCACCTGAGCAGAAAGTGGCTACAGCCAGAGACTTTGTCCGCACCAAAGATTGTGGAACGTGTTGTAATGGATCGGTTTTTGAGAGCTCTTCCTACTGCCATCCAAAAGTGGGTAAGCCATGGAGACCCAGAGACGGCCGATGGTCTTGTGGATCGTGTGGAGAAATACTTGGCTACAGAGAACCTGACGGCCTCTTCCAGAGACACTCGGACTTTCCACCCTAAGACCAGACCATCCCCAGGGGCGGATAAGAGGATTCCAAGGGGTGAGGGTGGAGAGAGTGAGAGGGTGGGAGCTCTACCCCAAGTTTGGCGAGAACAGCCTGGGAAATCAGCGGCTCAAGAGGCGGCAAGAAGGATCGTTTGCTACCGCTGCCGGCAAGCGGGACATATTGCAGCCAATTGCCTGGTTGTGGAGGAACCCATGCAGTGTGACTTTCTGACGGGCAGACGTCAGTCGCTGTGTGCGACAGTCGCATGCACTGCCATTCGAGGAACTGAGAAACATTTATGCAAAATGTGTGTTAATGGTAGAAATGTTGTGGTATTGCTGGATTCAGGTAGCCTTGTGACCCTGATAAAGGCTGAGTTAGTTAAAACAGAGGTTTCTGGGAATAGCAAGGTAGCTGTTATTTGTGTGCATGGGGACACCCGAGAGTATCCAGTGACTACAGTGTGTTTCGAGACCCCCAAAGGTACCCTCTCTCATCCAGTGGGCTTAGTATCTCAGTTACCGCATGACGCCATTGTGGGAAGGGATTTTCCGAAGTTCTGGGAACTGTGGGATGATCCTGAGCCCCCCACTGGTGCCCCTATGTACCAGGAATGTGATAGCCAGAACTCCCCTGAGAGTGGTGAGGACTCTCCGGAATTTCCCTTATCAGTATTGGCAGGGGAGACTCAAGAAACTGGAGAGGAGCCCACCTCCTCAGACGAAAACCTACCGTCTGTGGAGTTTTCTGATCTTGAGGTTCACAGGGAAAACTTTGCCACAGAACAGTTGAAAGATCCCGCCCTAATAAAGGCACGGGAAAACGTAGTGAAAATAGATGGCGAGTTAGTGAACCCAGATAATACCTGCACTTACCCATACTTCAGCGTAGAGAAGGACCTACTGTATCGGGTGGCAAAAAGGGCAGAAGAAACCGTTGAGCAGCTTGTGGTGCCCAAACCTTACAGGAAGTTGGTGTTGGAGTTGGCCCATGGGCACATTCTTGGAGGTCATCTGGGGACAGAGAAAACCCGAGAGAGGGTATTACAGAGATTCTATTGGCCGGGGGTGATGAAGGACGTAGAAAATTATTGTTCCTCCTGCCCTGTGTGTCAGAGGTCGGCCCCGATGCCACATTTCCGTAGCCCGCTGGTCCCTCTACCCATCATTGAGGTCCCGTTTGAGAGGATCGCCATGGATTTGGTAGGTCCTATAATCAAGTCCGCTAGGGGGCACCAGTACATATTAGTTATAATGGACTATGCCACCCGTTATCCAGAAGCGATCCCTCTCCGAAATACCTCGGCCAAAACCATAGCCAAAGAGCTATCTCTTGTGTTTAGCCGGGTGGGTATTTGTAAAGAACTGCTTACGGACCAAGGTACACCCTTTATGTCCCGGGTTATGAAGGAGCTGTGTAAATTATTCAAAGTGACGCAATTACGTACATCTGTGTATCACCCCCAAACCGATGGGCTGGTTGAAAGATTCAACAAAACCCTAAAACAAATGTTGAAGAAAGTGGTGGATAGAGATGGAAAGGATTGGGACTGTCTACTTCCTTATCTGATGTTTGCTATTAGGGAGGTGCCCCAATCCTCTACGGGATTCTCCCCCTTTGAGTTACTGTATGGGAGACACCCAAGAGGGCTGTTGGATATTGCCAAGGAAACTTGGGAAAGTGAGAGTTCTCCCCACAGGAGTGTGATTGAGCATGTCGCCCTGATGCAAGACCGAATTGCACAGGTAATGCCCATCGTGAAGGAACATTTGGCCCAAGCGCAGTTAGCACAGCAGAGAGTGTACAACCGTGGAGCCAAGACCCGTACCTTTTCCCCGGGGGATAGGATACTGGTACTTGTCCCTACGGTTGAAAGTAAATTCCTTGCCAAATGGCAAGGCCCCTACGAGATAATGGAAAAAGTGAGCGAAGTGAATTACAAGGTCAGACAACCAGGAAGGCGAAAGCCCGAACAGATCTATCACGTTAATCTGTTGAAAGCCTGGAGGGATAGAGAGTCCCTAGTCGCAGACACTTGGTCACCAGCTCAAACTGGTTGCGTGATTCCTGAGGTTGGAATAGCAGCCACCTTGTCACAACCCCAACAACAGGAGGTTAAGGAGTTTGTGCTTCGCAACAAGGAGGTATTCTCTGAGCTGCCGGGACAAACATCTGGGGTAGAGCATGACATCATTACCCCGCCCGGTGAAAGGGTGAAGTTAAAACCCTATCGGATCCCAGAGGCCCGACGGGAGGCAATACGGGAGGAAGTACAGAAAATGCTGAACTTAGGGGTGATAGAGGAGTCCCAAAGTGATTGGTCTAGTCCCATCGTGTTGGTGCCTAAACCGGATGGGAGCTGGCGATTTTGTAACGATTTTCGTCAGTTGAACAAAGTTACAAAATTTGACACCTACCCCATGCCACGTATAGATGAGTTGATCGACCGGCTGGGAACAGCCCGATACATGACGACTCTTGACCTCACAAAAGGGTATTGGCAAATCCCCCTGGCCAAGTCGGCCAAAGAGAAAACCGCATTTGTAACCCCAGACGGGGCGTTCCAATATAAAAGAATGCCGTTCGGGTTACAGAATGCGCCGGCCACATTCCAGCGGAAAATGGACCAGATGCTGAGGCCCCATCGGAAGTATGCTGCGGCTTACCTGGATGACATAATTGTCCATAGCACAGATTGGGCCTCACATCTGCCAAAAGTGCAAGCAGTCCTGGACTCTGTTCGGGAAGCGGGGTTTACGGCTAACCCCAAGAAGTGTACCATTGGGCAGGAGGAGGCCAAATATCTTGGGTACACCATTGGGAGGGGAGTAATAAAACCCCAACTCAACAAAATCGAGGCCATCCAGAGTTGGCCACGTCCCAACAGCAAGAAGCAGGTACGAGCCTTTCTGGGAATCGCTGGGTATTATCGGCGATTCATTCCCCACTTTGCTTCTAAGGCTGTGCCCCTAACCAACCTGACGAAGGGGAAAGGGTCGGTCATGATTAAATGGACCCCCGAGGCTGAGGCAGCATTCCAATTCTTGAAACAAGCCTTATGTAGCCAGCCAGTGTTGTACTCACCCGACTTCTCTAAAGACTTTGTCGTACAAAGTGATGCGTCAGATGTGGGGTTAGGAGCAGTATTGTCCCAGGTCTGGAACGGGGAAGAGCACCCAGTCATTTACCTCAGCAGGAAGTTGAAGTCCCATGAGGTAAATTACGCCACCGTTGAAAAGGAGTGTTTAGCGGTGAAGTGGGCTCTAGATTCCCTTCGGTACTACCTGCTAGGTAGGCACTTTGACATGGTTACGGATCACGCTCCGTTAAAGTGGATGGCTCAAAACAAGGAAACAAATAGAAGAGTGAATAGGTGGTTCCTGGCCCTCCAGGAATTCAACTTCACAGTAAAGCATCGCCCTGGCGTTCAAATGGGGAATGTGGATGCTTTGTCTCGAGTACATGAATGCCTGATTGCTGGTGTTCCAACCCCGAGGTTAAAACAAGAGGGGGGGTATGTGACAGCAGGAAGATAAAGTCACCTGGTTGCATCCAGGGGGGTAGATATATTTCGCCCAGATTCAGGCTTTACGCCGACTTATACAACTAGGTGGAGAGTTGTATAAGGCTAGTGGGCTCATGGATGACTCATACCTCTAGGGAAAGTGTGGGGCGTCGTGCAGACAGGGAGTTGATGAGACCAGCTGAAGCTTGTCAGCTCATTTAGGCCTCTATAAGAACTCCCAGCTTCATTAGATGTTAGCTCATGCCTGGACCCAGACCTGTGTGGACTGTCTAGGGAGAGTGAACCCCTGTGCGGTGAGACAAAGCCTGTGTGGCTATTTGCTTGGACATTTAAAACCAGGGACTTAGGGACTAGGACAGCACTAGGCTGATCCCAGTTGTTAGTTAGGAAACCTGTATGTTTAGTCAGAGGTCAAGTTGACCAGGATTTATTTTGTTTATGTTTCTTTTGCTTTGCTGTGTTTTGTCACTGTAAATAGAAAATAAACCGCACCTTTTTGATTTTGAAAACCACAACCTCCGTTTGCTGGGCCTGTTTTGTGTGGGGAGCCCATCCCGGGGGTCACACACACCCGCTGCCGAGCTAACCCCCTCACAGTAGGGAGAGTGTCAGTGTGTTTTACTGTGCGAATCCTTGTTTCTAGGGACAGGGAAGGACAGTGAGGGAATTCTCCTTGTGCTATAGTGTGCTTTAAAAAAACATTTTTTCTAGGGACAGAAAACTATAGGTAGGGAGAGTGTCAGTGTGTTTTACTTTGCGAATCCTTGTTTCTAGGGACAGGGAAGGACAGTGAGGGAATTCTCCTTGTGCTATAGTGTGCTTTAAAAAAACTTTTTTTCTAGGGACAGAAAACTATAGGTAGGGAGAGTGTCAGTGTGTTTTACTGTGCGAATCCTTGTTTCTAGGGACAGGGAAGGACAGTGAGGGAATTCTCCTTGTGCTATAGTGTGCTTTAAAAAAACATTTTTTCTAGGGACAGAAAACTATAGGTAGGGAGAGTGTCAGTTTCTTTCACTGTGATAATCCTTGTTTCTAGGGACAAAGAAGGAAAGTGAGTGAAATTCTCCTTGTGCTATAGTGTGCTTTAAAAAAAACATTTTTTCTAGGGACAGAAAACTATAGGTAGGGAGAGTGTCAGTGTCTTTTACTGTGCGAATCCTTGTTTCTAGGGACAGGGAAGGACAGTGAGGGAATTCTCCTTGTGCTATAGTGTGCTTTAAAAAAACATTTTTTCTAGGGACAGAAAACTATAGGTAGGGAGAGTGTCAGTGTGTTTTACTGTGTGAATCCTTGTTTCTAGGGACAGGGAAGGACAGTGAGGGAATTCTCCTTGTGCTATAGTGTGCTTTAAAAAAACATTTTTTCTAGGGACAGAAAACTATAGGTAGGGAGAGTGTCAGTTTCTTTCACTGTGATAATCCTTGTTTCTAGGGACAAAGAAGGAAAGTGAGTGAAATTCTCCTTGTGCTATAGTGTGCTTTAAAAAAACATTTTTTCTAGGGACAGAAAACTATAGGTAGGGAGAGTGTCAGTGTCTTTTACTGTGCGAATCCTTGTTTCTAGGGACAGGGAAGGACAGTGAGGGAATTCTCCTTGTGCTATAGTGTGCTTTAAAAAAACATTTTTTCTAGGGACAGAAAACTATAGGTAGGGAGAGTGTCAGTGTGTTTTACTGTGCGAATCCTTGTTTCTAGGGACAGGGAAGGACAGTGAGGGAATTCTCCTTGTGCTATAGTGTGCTTTAAAAAAACATTTTTTCTAGGGACAGAAAACTATAGGTAGGGAGAGTGTCAGTGTGTTTTACTGTGCGAATCCTTGTTTCTAGGGACAGGGAAGGACAGTGAGGGAATTCTCCTTGTGCTATAGTGTGCTTTAAAAAAACATTTTTTCTAGGGACAGAAAACTATAGGAAGGAAGAGTGTCAGTTTCTTTCACTGTGATAATCCTTGTTTCTAGGGACAAAGAAGGAAAGTGAGTGAAATTCTCCTTGTGCTATAGTGTGCTTTAAAAAAACATTTTTTCTAGGGACAGAAAACTATAGGTAGGGAGAGTGTCAGTGTCTTTTACTGTGCGAATCCTTGTTTCTAGGGACAGGGAAGGACAGTGAGGGAATTCTCCTTGTGCTATAGTGTGCTTTAAAAAAACATTTTTTTCTAGGGACAGAAAACTATAGGAAGGAAGAGTGTCAGTTTCTTTCACTGTGATAATCCTTGTTTCTAGGGACAAAGAAGGAAAGTGAGTGAAATTCTCCTTGTGCTATAGTGTGCTTTAAAAAAACATTTTTTCTAGGGACAGAAAACTATAGGTAGGGAGAGTGTCAGTGTGTTTTACTGTGCGAATCCTTGTTTCTAGGGACAGGGAAGGACAGTGAGGGAATTCTCCTTGTGCTATAGTGTGCTTTAAAAAATCATTTTTTCTAGGGACAGAAAACTATAGGTAGGGAGAGTGTCAGTGTCTTTTACTGTGCGAATCCTTGTTTCTAGGGACAGGGAAGGACAGTGAGGGAATTCTGCTTGTGCTATAGTGTGCTAAAGCATTCCTCATCAACCATCTTTGAAATCCTTGTTTTTTTGGACAGTCAGGGAAATTGTCGTTGTGCTATTCTGTGCAAAAGCAATCATCCTCAACCATATTTAGAAATCCTTAAGTAAAGGGACAGAGAAGGACACCTGAAGGTAGCCCTTATTGCTTTTTTCCCATCTCCCTGCAGGCCATCTATTAGAATGTCTGGAAGGCAAACAAGGAGAGGCAGACAGTCAGGAGGCAATAAAAGAGGGCAAGCAGGCTCTGTGTCTGGGGGCAACAGTGCTGGTCGTGGACGCGGTGCATTGTCATCAGCACATGGCCATGGGACACGCTTGTCCTTCTTTTCGGCAGCTGGACATGTTGAGCCACATCATGCCGAAGACTTGGTAGAGTGGATGACCAAGCCCTCCTCCTCCTCCTCATCCTCTCTCACCCAGGCTCAGGGTACTGGAAAAGCAGCTGCCAAAGCGTCCTCTTCCCTGGTATCAATGTCAGACTCATCATCAGTCACTCCTTCCCTAGACCCACCATGTCCTCCTCCTGAGGAGTCCCCCGAACTGTTTGAGCACAGTGTTGGGTACATGCTCCAGGAGGATGCCCAGCGTTTCGAAGGGTCTGATGATGAAACACAGCTAGAGGAAGGCAGTAGCGTGAGAGCAGACAGAGGGGATGCTCAAGAAGGACACCAATCTGGCAGTCATGTTCCAGCAGCTGCAGCATACTGCCAGATTGGCTCCAGTGATGAGGAGGGAGGTGATGATGAGGTCACTGACTCCACGTGGGTGCCTAATAGGAGAGAGGAGGAGGAGGAGGATGAGGAGGAGGCACATCTCCAACGAGGATGCCCTTTGGTGGCCAGCGTAAGGGCAGTACACCGACGGAATCACACCGCAGAGCTCCGCCTGTGCAGGGCGCTGCCTCTGCCCGTCATTCAAAAAGTTCTTTGGTGTGGGCCTTTTTTGAGGCTAGTGCATCAGATCGCACAGCTGCTGTTTGCAACATATGTCTCAAGCGTATATCGCGTGGCCAAAACATCAGCCGCTTGGGTACCACATGCCTGACCAGACATATGTTGACCTGCCATGCAGCTCGTTGGCAAGCCTACCTCAAAGACCCACACCAAAGAACAAAGCGGACCTCTCCTTGCACCGCATCAGCTGGGATCTCCAACCCCACTATAACTTCAGTCCTCTCTGAAACATGCACTGAGAGGAATGAAGGTGTAGAATTAGGTGTGTCACAGCCAAGTACTTGCGGCCACTCTGCTAGCAGTACACCGACGTCCGATTCTAGCAGGCAAATTTCCCTGCCCCAGCTGCTGGACCGTCGAAAGAAGTTCACTCCCAGCCATCCACATGCCCAGCGGTTGAATGCTAGCTTGGCTAAATTGCTAGCGCTTCAACTGCTGCCTTTTCAGTTGGTAGACTCGGCCCCCTTCCGTGAGTTTGTGCAATGTGCGGTTCCTCAGTGGCAGGTTCCCAAACGCCACTTTTTCTCACGGAAGGCTATTCCGGCTCTCTACCGGCATGTGGAAGGCAATGTCTTGGCCTCGCTGGACAGGGCGGTCAGCGGTAAGGTGCATATTACCGCTGACTCATGGTCCAGCAGGCATGGACAGGGACGTTACCTTTCTTTCACGGCCCATTGGGTCACTCTTTTGGCAGCTGGGAATGATGCAGGACAAGGTGCAGTAGTGTTGGAGGTTGTTCCACCGCCACGCCTCCAAAATGCTACTACTGGTTGTGACACACCTCTCTCCTCCACCCCCTCCTCTTCTTCTTCCTCCATGGCCTCTTCCTGTGGTTTGTCCTCGGAACCAGCGGTGCTCCGTAGGCGTTCAAGGGGCTACGCAAGTACGCAGGCAAAAAGATGCCATGCCGTGCTTGCGCTGGTGTGTTTGGGGGACAGAAGCCACACTGGGGCAGAGGTCCTGTCTGCTCTGCAGGGCCAGGCCGAGAGGTGGTTGACGCCACGCCAGCTTAAGCCAGGAATGGTGGTTTGCGACAATGGCACCAACCTCCTCTCCGCCCTCCGACAGGGACAACTGACCCATGTGCCCTGTGTGGCTCACGTCCTTAACCTGGTGGTGCAGCGGTTCTTGGGCAGGTACCCGGGCTTACAGGATGTCCTGAGGCAGGCCAGGAAAGTCTGTGTGCATTTCCGCAGATCTTATAATGCCAGTGCTCGCCTGGCTGAGCTGCAAAAGGAGTTGAACCTGCCCAAGAACCGCCTTATATGTGACATGCCCACCAGGTGGAACTCAACGTTGGCCATGCTGCAGCGGCTGCACACGCAGAAGAGGGCCATCAATGAGTACCTGTGCGACTACGGCACCAGGACAGGGTCAGGGGAGCTTGGTTTTTTTTCTCCACGCCAGTGGGGCATGATCAGGGATGCATGCACTGTCCTGGCACCATTTGAGGAGGCCACGAGGATGGTGAGCAGTGACAGTGCATGCATCAGTGACACTGTACCTCTTGTCCACCTGTTGGAGCACACGCTGCGTGGAATAATGGACAGGGCACTTGAGGCAGAACAGAGGCAGGAAGAGGAGTACTTCCTTGCCTCTCAAGGCCCCCTTTACCCAGACAGTGTTCCTTCTGTCCCACCCATCGCACAGGAAGAGGACGAGGAGGAGGAGGAGGAGGAGGATTGTGTCAGCATGGAGGTGGAGGCTGGCACTCAGCATCATCAGCAGCAGTCTTTTAGGGATGATTTACAGTCCCAAGAAACCAGTGGACTTGTACGTGGCTGGGAGGAGGTGGCTGCGGATCATGTCGTCCTTAGTGACCCAGAGGACTCCGGAGCGAATGCCTCAGCAAACCTACGCTGCATGGCCTCCCTGATCCTGCAAAGTCTGCGGAAGGATCCTCGTATTCTTCGGATCAAGGAGAGGGACCATTACTGGCTGGCCACTCTCCTTGATCCACGGTACAAGGGTAAGGTTGCGGACCTTATGTTACCGTCGCAGAGGGAGCAGAGGATGAGACAACTCCGGGAGGCCTTGCAGAAAGGTCTGTGCAACGCGTTCCCAGAGACTGGGAGGTTACAAACTCCTGGTCCTGGACAACGAGTTGCTGAGGCTTCGGCCAGTCAAAGAAGGAGCGGTGGGGAAGGTGGCCGTCTGACCGATGCGTTCAGACAATTCTTTAGTCCGCAGCCCCAAAGTATGATCGGTTCCAGCAACCATCGCCAGCGTCTGATAAACATGGTGCAGGAATATCTAGGGGCAAGGTCAGACTTGGACACCTTCCCCACCGAAAATCCTCTGGCTTACTGGGTCTTGAGGATGGATCACTGGCCAGAGCTTGCACAGTATGCAATTGAGCTACTGGCCTGTCCTGCATCCAGCGTTCTTTCGGAACGCACATTCAGTGCTGCTGGAGGATTTGTCACGGATCACAGGGTGCACCTGTCCACCGACTCGGTTGATCGACTGACTTTCATCAAGATGAACCAGTCTTGGATCACCACCAGCTACCACACACCTGATGCTGATATAACAGACTAATTGATTTTAACATGTCACATCCCTTCAAGACTGATGCTGATGCTGAGTGCCTGTGCTGTTATGTTGACTGGCTATCCTCCTCCTCCAAGTCCTCAATGATACGATTGATGATGATAGCTTGGAAGATCATTTTTGTTTATGGGTGCCGCCACCAGTGGCTAAGGCCCAATTTTTCAGCCCCTGTTTTACAGGGGCGTGTAATTACAATTTTTTTAGCAATAATTTGCCATAGGGCTCATTGCTGTGCTCCAAGTACAGTATCTGTGAGGGGTTGGAGTGTTGTGGCACCAGTGCCTAAGGCCCAATTTTTCAGCCCCTGTTTAACAGAGGCGTGTCATTACAATTTTTGAAGCAATACTTTGCAACAGGGCTCATTGCTGTGCTCCAAGTACAGTATCTGTGAGGGGTTGTAGTGTTGTGCCACCACCACGAAAGGCCCAATTTTTCAGCCCCTGTTCAACAGGGGCATGCAATTACAATTCTTGATCTAATAATTCACAGCAGGGCCCATTGCTGCACCCACCAAGAGTAACTCTGAGGGCTTACAGTGTTGTGGCAACGCCACCACCACCACCACCACGAAAGGCCCAATTTTTCAGCCCCTGTTCAAAAGGGGCATGTAATTACAATTCTTGATCTAATAATTCACAGCAGGGCCCATTCCTGCACCCACCAAGAGTAACTCTGAGGGCTTACAGTGTTGTGGCAACACCACCACCACCACCACCACCACGAAAGGCCCAATTTTTCAGCCCCTGTTCAACAGGGGCATGCAATTACAATTCTTGATCTAATAATTCACAGCAGGGCCCATTGCTGCACCCACCAAGAGTAACTCTGAGGGCTTACAGTGTTGTGGCAACGCCACCACCACCACCACCACGAAAGGCCCAATTTTTCAGCCCCTGTTCAACAGGGGCATGCAATTACAATTCTTGATCTAATAATTCACAGCAGGGCCCATTGCTGCACCCACCAAGAGTAACTCTGAGGGCTTACAGTGTTGTGGCAACGCCACCACCACCACCACCACGAAAGGCCCAATTTTTCAGCCCCTGTTCAAAAGGGGCATGTAATTACAATTCTTGATCTAATAATTCACAGCAGGGCCCATTCCTGCACCCACCAAGAGTAACTCTGAGGGCTTACAGTGTTGTGGCAACACCACCACCACCACCACGAAACGCCCAATTTTTCAGCCCCTGTTCAACAGGGGCATGCAATTACAATTCTTGATCTAATAATTCACAGCAGGGCCCATTCCTGCACCCACCAAGAGTAACTCTGAGGGCTTACAGTGTTGTGGCAACACCACCACCACCACGAAAGGTCCAATTTTTCAGCCCCTGTTCAACAGGGGCATGCAATTACAATTCTTGATCTAATAATTCACAGCAGGGCCCATTGCTGCACCCACCAAGAGTAACTGTCAGGGCTTACAGTGTTGTGGCACCAGCACCACCATCAAAGGCCCAATTTTTACTACCACTGTTCAACAATTATATGTAATTAAAATTCCTGATATAATAGTTGACAGCAGGGCGTTCCAGCACCAACCAAGAGTAACTGTGAGTGCTTACAGTGTTGTGCCAACACCAACAACTAAGGGGCCTATTTCTGCAGAGTATATACGGCAGGTCCCTACTTTCAAACATCCAACTTACAAACGACTCCTACTTGCAAACGCAAGAAGACAACAGGAAGTGAGAGGAAATCTACCACTAGGAAGGAAAATTCTCTCCTGTAAGAATAAATATGGGAGAAAGGTGTCTCCTCTGTACTGATGCTTTATCAGCAATCCTTGTTTCAAGAAAAACACCACATTTCAAAAACAGTTGTCATTGGGACGGAAAGTGAGGTGAAATGTTCTGAACAGGGGCACAGACAGCAAAACAAATGTTACAGGGGTGATAACCCTTACCTATGTTTTCCAAAAAGTTTAAAAATAGATTTTTGGGCTGGAGCTACACTTCAACAATGTACCTGTTCAAAATTACAAACAGATTCTACATAAGAACAAACCTACAGTCCCTGTCTTGTATGCACCGCCTGTATACGGCTGTTCAGAGTATATAGGGCCTTTTTTATTTTATGTGCGGGGTTCCCCTTAATATCCATACAAGACCCAAAGGGGCTGGTAATGGGCTGGGGTAGGGGGGGGGGGGGGGGGTCATGGGGTAGCTATGCCATTTTTCTTAAAGATTTTCATCCATATTACCGGGACCAGACATGACATTAAAGCCGCAAGCAGTTTTAAATGGCTTTTTTTTCCTTTAGAAGTGTCATTTTGTGCAGGGACAGTTCTAAACACGGGAAACACGTGGCACTTCACAGGCATACTTTAGACACCCCCCAGGTACGATATTTAAAGGAATATTTGACTTTTTTTTTTTTCACTTTATGCATCATTAAAATGACTGCTCCCGAAAAACGACCGTTTTTAAAACTTCTTTTTGCATTGATACATGTCCCCTGGTGCACAACCCGGGTTCCCAAACCCTTTTTAGGACAATAACATGCATAATAGTTGTTATAATTAGCACTTTAGAATTCGAACGTTCGCATCCATTGTATTTAATAGGGTTCTAATGTTCGTACGAACTTTCGGTCCGTTCGCGGGTTCTGGTGCGAACCGAACCCGGGGGTGATCGGCTCATCACTACCCCTATAGCAGTCCCAGTTTCTATAAACCTAGAAAGCCTAATCTACTGGTACTTGGCTGCTCTCATGAATGCCATGTTTGCTGGCTAAAAAGTACAGAAGGGTAAAGAAAGGAAGAAGAAAAGAGTTCCTATTCTGCAAATAATGTTCAAGCCTTCTCTATGTTACTCTTTTTGGAAAAAATAAAGAGTTACTGTGGTTCCAAGGATGCAGTTGTCTACAAGGGATGGCTGGGACTGATGCCTTGCTAGAACATAGTTAGTCAGATGTACAGATGGGTCAGTTCAGGTGCAGACAGAGTTATGGTCAGCATAAGGGCAAGGGATTGGTCCAGGCAACAGGCAGGAACATGGTCAATAAGCAGACAAATCAGGAACACTGATTCTTGATACCCTGGTCTGGAGACACTGTGGCTGGTGAACGAGCCACCATTAGGGCTCGTTCACACGGGAGGGTGGGGTATGGTAAAACCTCATGATTGAGCAGTGGTTTTACCACCCTTCAATTTTTACCTCTTTTAGCTACAGAGGCTTTGGGTGTACACCTGCCATGGCTGTGATGCTTTTCTTTGCAACTGTGGAACGAATTATACCCCCAGTATGCCCACTGATCATGACCCAGTCAAGTGAATGGTGTTATTTGTGCAGAGTCCAAAGGGTTAAAGCAAGTGGTGATACAATGCTTTCTCACTGCCTTTCAAATGCTCTCCCAAATTGGATGGCTTTTCAGAGAGCATCGCACATGTGAACAATGGACTGCTGTGGTGGTATTCAGAGACACTATAACTGGTGTGGTAGTAATAAGGGACACTATTTAACTGGTGTGGTGATGAATACGTATATATATATATATATATATATATATATATATATACTGTATATACAGTGGGTACGGAGAGTATTCAGACCCCCTTAAATTTTTCACTCTGTGTTATATTGCAGCCATTTGCTAAAATCATTGAAGTTCATTTTTTTCCCTCATTAATGTGCACACAGCACCCCATATTGACAGAAAAACACAGAATTGTTGACATTTTTGCAGATTTATTAAAAAAGAAAAACTGAAATATCACATGGTCCTAAGTATTCAGACCCTTTGCTGTGACACTCATATATTTAACTCAGGTGCTGTCCATTTCTTCTGATCATCCTTGAGATGGTTCTACACCTTCATTTGAATCCAGCTGTGTTTGATTATACTGATTGGACTTGATTAGGAAAGCCACACACCTGTCTATATAAGAATCATGAGGTCAAAGGAACTGCCCGAAGAGCTCAGAGACAGAATTGTGGCAAGGCACAGATCTGGCCATGGTTACAAAAAAAATTCTGCTGCACTTAAGGTTCCTAAGAGCACAGTGGCCTCCATAATCCTTAAATGGAAGACATTTGGGATGACTAGAACCCTTCCTAAAGCTGAGAAAAGAGAGGTTGAGACCCACCCCACCCTATTAACATACCAGAATACCTCCATCCCTAGATAATGTGTAAAAATGCAGGAAAGTAGTGGAGTTGGGACTTTAATTGAGGTATAAAGGTAAAATAAATAAAATAAAATAGATAGTGTAACGCCGAACGCTCCGGGTGTCCCATCCATCCCGGAGCGCCCGCGGCGTCTGTCTCCCTGCAGCGCTCCGGTCGGCTCCTCTGATGCTGGCGGGGATGCGATCCTTGCAGCGGCACCTGTCCGCCCGCAGATCGCATCCCATTCTGCTCACCGGCCTCCTCCCCCTGCTCCGTCCCGGCGCGCGCGGTCCCGCTGCTCTCTAGGGCGCGCGCGCGCCGGTCTTCTTAAATTTAAAGGGCCAGTGCACCATTGATTGGTGCCTGGTCCAATTACTGTGTCACACTCCAAAACACTTAAAAACCCACTCCCCCTTCCTGTCCTTGCCGGATCTTGTTGCCTTAGTGCCCTGAGAAAGCGTTTTGTACTTGCCTTTCCAGTGTATCTGACCTTCTGCCGTTGCCCCTGACTACGTACCATTGCCGCCTGCCCTGACCTTCCGCTACGTCTGACCTTGCCTCTGTCTAGTCCCAGTGTACCGTGCCTATCTCAGCTGCCAGAGAAGTCGAGCCGCTACTGGGGGACACGACCTGGTTGCTACCGCCGCAGCAAGTCCATCCCGCCTTGCGGCGGGCTCTGGTGAAAACCGGTAGCTGCTTAGAACCGGTCCTCCAGTGCGACCCGTGCCTTCGCCTCTCTGGCACAGAGGATCCACCTCCTGTGTCCTCACTAGCCGTCAGTCCGGGCCCTGACAGTAGATCCGGCCATGGATCCCGCTGAGGTACCGCTGCCAAATCTCGCTGACCTCACTACCGTGGTTGCCCAGCAGTCACAACAGATCGCACAACAAGGACAGCAGCTGTCGCAGTTGACCGCCATGGTCCAGCAGCTTCTGCCGCCACAGCCTCCAGCATCTTCCCTTCTCCGAGCTGCCGCTACTACCTCGAGAATTCGCCTGTCTCTTCTGGAGAAATTTGACGGGGATTCTAGGATGTGCCGGGGATTCTTGTCCCAATGTTCCCTGCATCTTGAGATGATGTCTGACCAGTTTTCCACAGAACAGTCTAAAGTGGCATTCGTGGTCTCTCTGTTGTCTGGAAAGGCCTTGGCCTGGGCCACGCCACTCTGGGACCGCAACGACCCTGCTACAGCCACCGTTCAGTCCTTCTTTGCTGAGGTTCGCAGCGTTTTTGAGGAACCAGCCCGAGCCTTATCCGCTGAAACCGCCCTGCTTAACCTTGTCCAAGGAAACTCTTCTGTGGGCGAATATGCCATACAGTTCCGCACACTGGCCTCAGAGTTAGCTTGGAATAATGAGGCTCTCTGCGCGACCTTCAAGAAGGGTTTATCCGGCCACATCAAGGATTGTCTGGCCGCACGAGAGATACCCTCTTCCTTGACGGAACTCATCCATTTAGCTACCCGCATCGATATGCGTTACGTCGAAAGACGCCAAGAGCTTCGCCAGGAGAAAGATCTTGTTCGCACCAGGCGTTATCCGTGCCTGGCTCCTCTCTTTCTGAATCCAATGCATCCTGTTACCATGCCTCCCGCCGAGGAGGCCATGCAAGTGGACCGGTCTCGCCTGACCCTACAAGAGAGGTCTCGCCGTAGGAACGAGAACTTATGCCTTTATTGTGCGAGCTCTGATCACTTCCTAAAAGACTGCCCTATTTGTCCTCCGCGTCAGGGAAACGCCCGCACCTAGTGAACGTGGGAGAGGCGTTACTGGGTGTGAATTCTTCCTCTCCACGTCTGACTATTCCTGTGCGGATTTCTCCTTCTGCTGGCTCCCTCTTCCCTGCGGTGGCCTTCCTGGACTCTGGTTCTGCAGGTAACTTTATTGAAGCCTCTTTCATCAACAGGTTCAACATTCCTGTTACCCGTCTCATCAAACCCTTCTTCATTTCCTCTGTAAATGGAGAGAATTTGGATTGTACCGTGCGTTACCGCACCGAACCCCTGCTCATGTCCGTTGGTGTTCTTCACCAAGAAAAGATTGAATTCTTTGTTTTGCCGAACTGTACTTCTGACATCCTTCTTGGCCTACCCTGGCTCCAGCGTCACACTCCTACCCTCGACTGGACCACTGGGGACATCAAATCCTGGGGTGACTCCTGTCACAAGCATTGCCTTAAGTCTGTACCGACCTGTCAAGTCCCCATCACTACTCCTTTGCCTGGCCTTCCAAAGGCCTATCAGGACTTTTCTGATGTCTTTTGCAAAAAACAGGCGGAGGTCTTACCACCACATAGACCCTACGACTGCCCCATTGACTTGCTCCCAGGTACTACACCACCCCGTGGCAGAATTTACCCTCTCTCGTCTCCTGAAACCAAGGCTATGACTGAATACATTCAGGAGAACCTCAAGAGAGGTTTTATTAGGAAATCATCTTCTCCAGCCGGAGCGGGCTTCTTCTTCGTGGCCAAGAAGGACGGATCTCTACGCCCTTGCATAGACTATTGTGGTCTCAATAAAATCACTATTAAAAACCGCTACCCTCTGCCTCTCATCTCGGAGCTCTTTGACCGTCTGCGCGGAGCAAAAGTTTTTCCTAAATTGGACCTCAGGGGCGCTTATAACCTCATCAGAATCCGTAAGGGAGATGAATGGAAAACCGCATTTAACACCAGAGACGGTCACTTTGAATATCTCGTCATGCCGTTCGGAATTTTGCAACGCCCCTGCAGTCTTTCAAGATTTTGTCAACGAAATCTTCCGGGACCTACTGTATACCTGTGTGGTTGTCTATCTTGACGACATCCTAATCTTCTCTGCCAACCTTAAGGAACATCGGCTCCATGTCCGTCAAGTGCTCCAGCGCCTCCGCGTAAATCATCTTTACGCTAAATTTGAAAAATGCCTTTTTGAGCGCAGCAGTCTTCCTTTCCTAGGATATCTGGTCTCTGGACAAGGTCTTCAAATGGACCCTGACAAACTCTCCGCATTCTTGGGTTGGCCACGCCCCTCTGGACTTCGTGCTATCCAACGCTTCCTTGGTTTCGCCAACTACTATCGTCAGTTCATACCCCACTTCTCCACCATCGTTGCTCCTATAGGGGCATTGACCAAAAAAGACGCGAATCCTAGGTCCTGGCCGCCTCAAGCGGAGGAAGCCTTTACTCGCCTTAAGACGGCCTTCTCCTCTGCACCTGTCCTGTCTCGGCCAGATCCTCTAAAGCTGTTCTTCCTTGAAGTCGACACCTCCTCGGTAGGAGCCGGAGCTGTGCTTCTTCAAAAAAACGCTGAAGGGAAAAACGTCACTTGTGGTTTTTTTCTCTAAAACTTTCTCCCCTCCGGAAAAAAACTATTCCATAGGTGACCGTGAACTGTTGGCCATCAAGTTGGCATTAGAAGAGTGGAGACATCTCCTGGAAGGATCCCTTCACCCTATCTCCATCTACACTGACCATAAAAATTTGTCCTACCTTCAGTCCGCTCAGCGCCTAAATCCTCGCCAGGCCAGGTGGTCATTGTTCTTTGCCCGCTTCAACTTCCAGATCCATTTTCGGCCCGCAGACAAAAATGTCAGGGCTGATGCTTTGTCCCGTCTCTCCGATACCTCTGAAACCGAGACTCCTCCTCAACACATCATACCCCCTGAGTGTCTGATTTCCTCTGCTCCCGCTTCTCTCATGCCAATTCCTCCAGGAAAGACTTTCGTTCCTCCACGCCTTCGGCTTCAGATACTCAAGTGGGGCCATTCCTCCCATCTAGCCGGTCACGCTGGGATCAAAAAATCCATACAATTGATTGCCAGACACTATTGGTGGCCTACCCAGGAGGAAGATGTGACTGACTTTGTACGGGCCTGCACTATCTGTGCACGTGACAAGACGCCTCGCCAGAAGCCTGCAGGTCTTCTCCTTCCCCTACCTGTGCCTGAACAACCATGGTCCCACATCGCCATGGATTTCATCACGGACCTCCCTTTGTCTCGTAGTAACACTGTCATCTGGGTGGTCGTTGACCGCTTTTCTAAAATGGCTCATTTTGTCCCGCTCCCTGGTCTGCCTACTGCACCTCAGTTGGCGAAGCATTTTTTTCTTCAAATTCGTCTCGGATAGAGGTGTTTAATTCATCTCAAAATTTTGGAGAGCTCTCTGTACTCAACTAAAAAGTAAGTTGAATTTTTCTTCCGCTTATCACCCGCAGTCCAATGGACAGGTGGAGAGAGTTAACCAGGTCCTTGGCGACTACCTACGACATTTTGTCTCCGCCCGTCAAGACGATTGGGTCGACCTATTGCCCTGGGCAGAATTCTCATACAATTTCAAGAACTCTGAATCTTCCTCCAAGTCGCCTTTCTTTGTGGTCTACGACCATCACCCATTGCCCCCCCTCCCCATTCCCACGTCTTCTGAAGTTCCGGCCGTGGATGAATTTACTCAGGACTTTGCCTCTATCTGGAAAGAGACTTAAGAGCTCATCCGAAAATTCTTGGGTTCCAAGAAGAGGGGGAGACCTAAGGGGGGGGTACTGTAACGCCGAACGCTCCGGGTGTCCCATCCATCCCGGAGCGCCCGCGGTGTCTGTCTCCCTGCAGCGCTCCGGTCGGCTCCTCTGACCGTGAACGCTGCTCTGATGCTGGCGGGGATGCGATCCTTGCGGCGGCACCTAAAATAAAATAGATAGCTTGGATGTCATAGTTCCCTCTAAATTGACATGATATGGTATAAGTAAACCAGTTATCACAATCCAAGTATCTCATTTTAGATTACTTTCATGCATCCAAACTCCTGATGAGTGGTAGGCGACCATGAAACGCGTAGAGTTTACATCTTCGGATGCTCTACAACAGCTTATATCATTATTTATCAATCAGATATGTGTCAATCATGTTGTTATTACTTATTATATTTATTATTCATTGAATTATTCATTATCATGTTTGTATGTCATTAATCATGTTCCCCAATTAATCATGTGTTATTAAATTAATGATGATTATGAATTGTTCCTTTGTGATTACATTTTTGTATCATAAACATATTGTGATTACTGGTTTACTTATACCGTATCATGTCAATTTAGAGGGAACTATGACATCCAAGCTATCTATTTTATTTTATTTATTTTACCTTTATACCTCAATTAAAGTCCCAACTCCACTACTTTCTTGCATTTTTACACCTTCCTAGAGCTGGCCGTCCGGCCAAACCGAGCTATCGGGGGAGAAGAGCCTTGGTGAGAGAGGTAAAGAAGAACCCAAAGATCACTGTGGCAGAGCTCCAGAGATGCAGTCGGGAGATGGGAGAAAGTTGTAGAAAGTCAACCATCACTGCAGCCCTCCACCAGTCGGGGGTTTATGGCAGAGTGGCCCAACAGAAGCCTCTCCTCAGTGCAAGACACATGAAAGCCGCATGGAGTTTGCTAAAAAAAATCTGAAGGACTCCAAGATGGTGAGAAATAAGATTCTCTGGTCTAATGAGACCAAGATAGAACTTTTTGGCCTTAATTCTAAGCGGTATGTGTGGAGAAAACCAGGCACTGCTCATCAACTGTCAAATACAGTCCCAACAGTGAAGCATGGTGGTGGCAGCATCATGCTGTGGGGGTGTTTTTCAGCTGCAGGGACAGGACGACTGGTTGCAATCAAGGGAAATATGAATGCGGCCAAGTACAGGGATATCCTGGACGAAAACCTTCTCCAGAGTGCTCAGGACCTTAGACTGGGCCGAAGGTTTACCGTCCAACAAGACAATGACCCTAAGCACACAGCTAAAATAACGAAGGAGTGGCTTCACAACAACTCCGTGACTGTTCTTGAATGGCCCAGCCAGAGCCCTGACTTAAACCCAATTGAGCATCTCTGGAGAGACCTAAAAATGGCCGTCCACCAACGTTTACCATCCAACCTGACAGAACTGGAGAGGATCTGCAAGGAGGAATGGCAGAGGATCCCCAAATCCAGGTGCGAAAAACTTGTTGCATCTTTCCCAAAAAGACTCATGGCTGTATTAGATTAAAAGGGTGCAAATACTAAATACTGAGCAAAGGGTCTGAATACTTAGGACCATGTGATATTTCAGTTTTTCTTTTTTAATAAATCTGCAAAAAAATTTACAATTCTGTGTTTTTCTGTCAATATGGGGTGCTGTGTGCACATTAATGAGGAAAAAAATGAACTTAAATGATTTTAGCAAATGGCTGCAATATAACAAAGAGTGAAAAATTTAGGGGGTCTGAATACTTTCCGTACCCACTGTATACTGTATATATATATATATATATATACATTATTTAACAAAAGTATTGGGACACCTGCCTTTACACGCACATGAACTTTAATGGCATCCCAGTCTTAGTCTGTAGGGTTCAATATTTTGTTGGCCCACCCTTTGCAGCTATAACAGCTTCAACTCTTCTGGGAAGGCTGTCCACAAGGTTTAGGAGTGTGTCTATAGGAATGTTTGATCATTCTTCCAGAAGTGCATTTGTGAGGTCAGGCACTGATGTTGGACGAGAAGGCCTGGCTGCAGTCTTCACTCTAATTCACTCCAAAGATGTTCTCTCATTCTGATCTTAGGACTCTGTGCAGGCCAGTCAAGTTCCTTCACCCCAAACCCGCTCATTCATGTCTTTATGGACCTTGCTTTTTGCATTGATCCAAATCATTTGGTGGAGGGAGGGGGATTATGGTGTGGGGTTGTTTTTAAGGGGTTGGCCTCTTAGTTCCAGTGAATAGGGACTCACCATACCAAGACATTTTGGACAATTTCATGCTCCCAACTTTGTGGGAACAGTTTGAGGATGGGGCCCCTTCCTGTTCCAACATGACTTCCTATCCTTTATTGAATATTGCCTGTTCGCCCGTTCGCCGAACAGCGAACAAATTGGGGTGTTCGCGGCAAATTCGAAAAGTCTATGGGAGAAATCTAAAGTGCTAATTATAAAGGCTAATATGCAAGTTATTGTCCTAAAAAGTGTTTGGGGACCCGGGTCCTGCCCCAGGGGACATGTATCAATGCAAAAATACGTTTTAAAAACGGCAGTTTTTTCGGGAGCAGTAATTTTAATAATGCTTAAAATGAAAAAATAAAAGTGAAATATTCCTATAAATTTCGTACCTGGGGGGTGTGTATGATATGCATGTAAAGTGGCGCATGTTTCCCGTGCTTAGAACTGTCCCTGCATAAAATGTCATTTTTGAAGGAAAAAAAGTCATTTAAAACTGACTCGCGGCTATTAATGAATTGTCGGCTCCCTGCAATACATACAAAAGTCACTGATAAAAAATAAAAAAAAAGCGTGGGGGTCCCCCAGAATTCAATTACCAGGCCCTTCAGGTCTGGAATGGATATTAAGGGGAACCCCGCCGCAAATTTAAAAAAAAATGCGTGCGGTTCCCCCAAATATCCATACCAGGCCCTTCAGATCTGGCATGGATTTTAAGGGGAACTCCACCCCAAATAAAAAAAAAATGCCGTGGAGTCCCCCCAAAAATCCATACCAGACCCTTATCCGAGCACGCAACCTGGCCGGCCGCAGGGGAAGAGGGGGGGACGAGAGAGCACCCCCCCTCCTGAACCATACCAGGCCACATGTCTTCAACATGGGGAGGATGTCCCCATGTTGATGGGCACAAGGGCCTCATCCCTGCAGCCCTTGCCCGGTGGTTGTGGGGGTCTGCGGGCGGGGGGCTTATCGGAATCTGGAAGACCCCTTTAACAAAGGGGACCCCCAGATCCCGGCCCCCCATGTGAATTGGTAAGGGGTACATTTTACCCCTACCATTTCACGAAGAAAGTGTCAAAACGTTTTAAAAAAAACACACAAACTCCTTGGAAAAGTCCTTTATTAAAAAAAAAAAAAACATTCCAGCGATGAAATCCAGTGTCCCGCGACGATCCGATGTCCAGCGCTGTCCATCATTGGCTGAGCCTGAGCGGACCTGATGGGGAACTTCCTCCGCAGTCTATTACATGTATAGACCCGCCCCTTCTAAAGTTCCCCATCAGGTCCGCTCAGCCAATGACTCGGTGTAAGGCTGAGGACCTGATGCGGAACATGAGAAGGGGTGGGTCTATTCATGTATTACACAGTGAAGGAAGTTCCCCATCAGGTCCGCCCCCTCGGTATGTCAGACCCCGCCTACGTCATTGGCCTGAGCGGGGAACTTCCTTCACTGTGTGTTGTTCGCTGTGAGAACAGACAGACTTTCCGGCAACAAATGTCCTACGTCGGCTAATCCGATCGTGTGTACACAAGTCCATTGGACTAAAGTCCAAAGTACAAACACGCATGCTCAGAACCAATGCTAAAGATCAACAATAGCAGAAGTTGCCCAAAGGGTGGCAGTAAAGAGCAGAAAAATCACGTGATTTGGTGAAAGTTGACTGAAAAAGTCCTGCCGTGTGTATGCATACCAAGTTCATGGCCAACGCCCTTCGGACCAAAATCCACAGAAAAGTCCAATGGAAGTCCGATCATGTGTATGATGCTTTAGAAGATTTGCACATCACTAATGTTTTCACTTTCTACTCTTATTACCTGCTCGACACTAGGTGCCCCTCTGTTGATCATCTCTGACCTACATTGATGAGTCCTCCAGCTTATCACTCTTGTTGCTTTCAAGTTATAGACTTTGGTCTTGGTTGTTTAGGTTGGTCATGAATGCAACTATGTTTAGGTTTGTTTTTGATAGAAATAGAAGAAATGGCCGCACACCACTATAATGAGCCAATATCCCTTATTAGGACATCTCAAAAGACACTACAGGAACAGAATGGCTGGTATGCCGCGTACACACGGCCGGACTTTGCCACGGGCAAAACTATGTCGGAATTTTGACGGAAAAATAGAGAACCTGCTCTCTATCTAAGTCCGTCGGAAATTCCGACGGGAAAAGTCTGATGGGGCATGCACACAGTAGGAATATCCGATGAAAAGCTCCCATCGGACTTTTTTCATCGGAAATTCCGACACGTCAGGTGCGCTTAATCATTACCATTATCAGTAATGATTAAGTGCACCTGAAGTGTGTCAAACGCAGTGCGCATGTGCCGATGACGTCGGCACCTATGGATACAGTGAATATCTCCTAAACGGAGCAAGTTTAGGTGATATTCATGGTACCTACAGGTAAGTCATATTATAAGAGAGAATAGAGAAAAGAGGGCGCACCAGCCTTGTGCTTTATTACGTTTTTATTATAGGCTTACCTGTAGGTAAAAGTGGTAGTACAGGGTTTACAACCACTTTAATGTGGTCAGATTAGACAAAAATGTTATTATTATTGTGTTAAACAACTAAACAAACACTGTTTAACCACATGCCTACCGGGCACTTTCACCCCCTTCCTGCCCAGCCCAATTTTCAGCTTTCAGCGCTGTCACACTTTGAATGACAATTGAGTGGTCATGCAACACTGTACCCAAATAACATTTTTATAATTCTTTTCACACAAATAGAGTTTTCTTTTGATGGTATTTAATCACTGCTGTGTTTTAAATTTTTTGCTAAACAAACGAAAAAAAAGACATACATTTTTTTTTTTGCAAACAGGTAACTTTTCTCCTTCACTGGTGAGCACTTATGAGGCTGCACTGATGGGCACTGATAGGTGGTACTGGTGGGCACTGATGAGGACGCACTGCTGAGCCTGCACTGACAGGTGGCACTGATAGGTGGTACTGATGGGCACCGATAGGTGACACTGATGGGCACTGATGAGGCAGCACTAGCAGGCACTGATGAGGCTGCACTGATAGGTGCCACTGGTGGGCACTAATAGGTGGCACTGATGGGCTCTGATAGGTGGCATTGATGGGCACTGATAGGTGGCACTGATGGGCTCTGATAGGTGGCACTGATGGGCTCTGATAGGTGACACTGATGGGCACTGATAGGTGACACTGATGGGCACTGATAGGCGGCACTGATGGGCAGCACTGATAGGCGGCACTGATGGACAGTGTCGATGTCCCTTTAACACAAACTGGTCATCGGCTCTCCTGTCATTAGGCACAGCTGATCATGTGGTAAAGGGCCGCTGTGAATGGCCCTTTACCCCAATCTGTGATCAGCTGAGTCCAAAGGATGTCAATTCCCCCCCTGCCGGCAAATTAAGCCTGCGCTGTAGCCATCTTTTGGCTATAGCGTGGGAGGGAAGTGGTTAATTGTAACTGTCCCTTTTATTTTTGTATATGGATGATGGCACTGTAAATATTTAAATAAAAATAAATAAAAAAAACACACATCGAAGTACCTTTTTTCTAATAGTTACACAGCTGTCACATGACCCAGCTCTCTCCCAGCCTGTCTACAGGGAAACATAAGCAGGAGGAGCTTCTAGTCCTCTGCTGCTGGTCACGTGTTCAAACTAAAAAAAAACAACAGCCTTTTGAATACAGAGTAAAAATAAATAATGAATTAATAAACTGTTTGAAATCATCATACAAATATATATTTGAAATCAAATATATTTTTTTGGAAATAACATGGTGTGGGCGGTTTCCTGACAGTTACAGGCTGTGCCACGCCCCTCCATCCTGTGCCTTAGAATACGAGGGAGGTGAAGCCTCCATCAATCTACATGTAATATCCCACCCCCATTGTGGTTGGTTGGTTAGTGGACATGGAGGAGGAGGAAGGGAGTGGGCTGTCATTTACCACTGTGTATACGCCCACACGTGTGATTCTATAGTTACATGGGCTGCTCAGATGTGATAGGGAAGAAATCCTCAGAATAGAAACTCACTGAAAACTGAGCATGTGTAGAGCTGCCAATACGGCTCTGCAAAATCCCCAAGTGCACTGGGGACTTGGACAGAAGGAGGAGATAGAGAGCAGCAGGATCAACCAGTTTTTTTGCGGAATATGTATGAACAGTATATAATACACCATTTATTGATAGTTTTTTTTTTATGATGTGGGTTTTGTGACAGTTTAACACAACTTTATATTACATGATTTATTGAAAAAGTATATCATGATTTGACTTTACCATTATATGTTTTTTACAATTTCTCTGAGGTTTCATGATAATTATGTAACATTTGGGAAAAAATATGCAGCCTAACAATCCAACACTGGAAGCCAATATTGAGAAGATTTCCACGGCCACCATGTATTTCCCTCTGGTGCTCAGATAGGCTGGGATCATGGCAATCCAGACACTGCAGAACACCAGCATGCTGAAGGTGATGTACTTGGCCTCATTAAAACTGTCCGGTAATGTCCTCACCATGAAAGCCAGAACAAAACTCACGGCTGCCAGAAGCCCCATATAACCCAACACAGAGTAGAACCCGATAACTGACCCTTCATTACACTGAATGAGGATCTTCCCAGGATAGGAGTGCATGTCATACTCTTGGTAGGGAGGAGACACTGACAGCCAAACAACACAGATCAGAACTTGGACAGAGGAGCCGATTATGATAACAGAACTAGAAAAGTTTCCTCCCACCCATTTCTTCCAGTAGCTGCCGGGTTTGGCGGCTTTGAAGGCAATGCAGACTGTGATAGTCTTGGCCAGAACAGAAGAGACAGCGATGGAGAAGAAGATCCCAAATGACATTTGTCTCAGCATGCAGGTTATATCTACAGGACGTCCGAGGAACAAGAAGACACAGAGGAAGCTCAGCAAGATGGAGGTCAGGAGGATGAAGCTCACAGTCCGGTTGTTGGCTTTCACGACTGGAGTGTCCCGGAATAATATGAACAATGTTAGTATAGAGAGAGTTACAGCAGAACATAATATAGAGATAACATAGAAAACTTGAGTCATGATGTCCATCTCGTAGGATAGATAGTCATATGTTTTAGGAATACATTTCACTTTTCTCTCATCTGGCCAATGGTCATCAGGACACTTGTGGCAGACGTCACTGTCTGTAGGAGAAAACCAGCGTTACAGATTTTAACTAATCATTAAACTAATAAAAATACCAAATTAAAAACACAACCCAAACTCTTTAATAATCATGTGTTGATATGTATCACCTGTTATATTGGAGACTTCCCCATCAGAACACGGCACACAGCGATAGCAGCAGGCGTGGATTCCTTCAGTTGGACCTTTCCTGTATCCCATAGAACATGGCTCGTTGCACCGAGCTTGGGGAACCTGAAAGCAGGTTATTAATATATAATATTCCAATAGCAGTACAGATTATTATGTATGTAAAGAAAGAATTTAGGGCACCATTTTTCTTTGAAATTTACAGCATAGAAAAAAAAAATCACAAAAATATTGTACACAGAATAACCGAATACATTTTAATGACAGAATGAAATTTAGTTCATTCAAACTTAACCGCTTGCCGACCAGCGCACGCCGATATACATAGGCACAATGGTACGGTTGCGCAAATGGGTGTACAGGTACGTCCCCTTTAAATCGCTGCTTAGTGTAGGGTGACCAGACATCCCCGGTTTCAGGGGACAGTCCCCGGATTGAGGACACTGTCCCCGGACCAAGTCTGTCCCCGGTTTTGTCCCCGGATTGGATTTGAACAGGGGCTGGGGCAATTTCAAAGACAGTCAGTGCAGAATAAAAAATAAAAAAATTCTGAATTACACCCCCCCGCTCCTAATAGCTTAGGTGGGGGGTGTATTGTTTTCCATTATCTGTGCCCCTTTCTGATGATCATGTGCTGGTCGGAGCGGAGGGAATATTTCCTCAGTTTCGAGTGCATGCCCATCCAGCTCCACTCGCATGTTCTTCTGCCTTGGCTCAAGTCCCGGCCAGCCGCCTGCCTGCTTATCTCCTTGCCTTCCCTGGTGGAGTGATCTTCCTCCACTCCCCACCCAGTAGTAGCCGGGGCCCGGAGAGTAAGACTGTGAGGCGGGCGACGGCAGAGTGTCGCTGATTGCTGCCATTACTAGTAAAAAAATATATATATTTTCCCGGATTTAATTTAAAAAATCTGGTCACCTTAGCTTAGTGGCCGTACTCCGTGCCTGCGTGTCCCGCGGACTCGATGTCCGTCGGTGTCCTGCGACCGTGACACGGAGCTGCAGAACGGGGAGGTCCCTATGTAAACAAGGCATTTCCTTGTTCTTCCTAGTGACATGACAGGGATCTACTGCTCCCTGTCATCGGGAGCAGTGATCGCTGTCATGTCAGTGGTAGCCCACCCCCCCCCCACCCCACAGTTAGAATAACTCCCTAGGACACACTTAACCCCTTGATCGCCCACTAGTGTTTAACCCCTTCCCTGCCAGTGTCATTTACACAGTAATCAGTGCATTTTTATAGCACTGTATAAATGACAATGGTCCTAAAATAATGTCAAAAGTGTCCGATGTGTCCGCCATAATGTCGCAGTCACGATGAAAATTGCAGATCGCCGCCATTACTACTAAAAAAAATATATAAAAAAAATGCCATAAAACTACCCTCTATTTTGTAGACGCTATAACTTTTGCGCAAACCAATCAATATACGCTTATTGCGATTTTTTTTACCAAAAATATGTAGAAGAATACGTATCGGCCTAAACTGATAAATAAATTTGTGTTTTTATATATTTTTGGGGGATATTTATTATAGCAAAAAGTAAAAAATATAGATTTTTTTCAAAATTGTCGCTCTTTTTTTGTTTATAGTGCAAAAAATTAAAGCCGCAGAGGTGTTCAAATACCACCAAAAGAAAGCTCTATTTGTGGGGAAAAAAGGACGTCAATTTTGTTTGGGTGCCACCTCGCATGACCGCGCAATTGTCAGTTAAAGCGCCACAGTGCCGAATCGCAAAAAGTGCTCTGGTCAGGAAGGGGTTAAATTCTTCCGGGGCTGAAGTGGTTAAAGGATAAGTTCATCTTTTGGAACATGTTACACCCATATTTAGGGTGGAACGTGTAACATGTTCCAGCAGCTGCAACCATTCCCCCCCCCCCCCCAGTGGCATCGGGTGGGCATCTTCTCTTGCTCCGCCTGTCCAACCACGTCATTCATTCACAATCCTCTGTGAATGGGAAACTACAAGTACCAACAGACTTTGTGGCTGCTGGCTTGTAGTTCTCAATAAACTACTATGGAGCTGTTGAGACCTCTGGTAGTTCATTCATTCTTCCTGTTAGTGAGTATCTGCTTTCCCGTACGAGGTACAAGCAGACAGATACACTGACAGGTTTGCAGGAGTCCTGCATGGTACCAAAGATCTGCTTTACAGGCTCCCAAAACAAAAAAATTGTAAATGCACATTTTTTACCTGAAAAAAAATGTGCGTTTATTATTTTTTTGTTAAAAGGTGAACTTATCCATTAAAGAAGAACTCCAGGAATCAAGTCACTATTTAAAATGTGTTGGTGCTATCACTATTGCTATCACCATCGCTCGCTCGGTCGCCGCTTCCCTCCCAACACTAACCCCCCCTGGCCAATCGCTGCTTCATTCATTCGCCCATCGCCCGCCACCCCCGCACTTACCTTCATGCTTGCGCCTCTCTCTCGAAGTCCCAGTGGTCTCCTACTAGCCAATCAGGAGTCCTGGAATCCGGCCAATGGGGTCTTAGGACTCTCAGCCAATCAGGTCTTAGGACCCGCTTCCTGATTGGCCGGGAGGAGATATAGGAAGACATTAGCAAATATTAATTCGCTAATGTCACACAACTGGGTGGGCTCTGGGCGCAGTGCTCTTTTTGTCCTGATGTTGACACGCCGCTCTCTCCTGCTGTAATGCCGTGTGTGCAGCGCGCAACGACTTATATAGGCATGGGACGGGGGTGACCACGCCCCCTTATGACTTCACAGCCCTGGGGCATTATGGGACTGTGACATCATAAGGAGGCGGGGTCACCCAGTGACCACGCCCCATGCCTATATAAGTCGTTGCGCGCCGCGCACACGGCATTACAGCAGGAGAGAGCGGCGTGTCTACATCGGGACAAGAGAAGAGGGAAGAAGACGACGATGTACCCCTACTCATTCACATATGGTGGGGGGCCGGGATCTGGGGGCCTCCTTGTTAAAGGGGGCTCCCGGATTCCGATAAGCTCCCCGCCCGCAGACCCCGACAACTAACGGCAAGGGTTGTCGGGAAGAGGCCTTTGTCCTCATCAACACGGGGACAGGGTGCTTTGGGGTGGGGGGGCCACAGGGCGCCCCCCTGCCCCAAAGCACCCACCCCCCCATGTTGAGGCCATGTGGCCTTGTACGGTTCAGGAGGGGGGGCACTCGCTCGTCCCCACCCCCTTTCCTGACCGGCCGGGCTGCGTGCTCTGATAAGGGTCTGGTATGGGTTTTGGGGGAACCCCCATGCCGTTTTTTCGGCATAGGAGGTCCCCCTTAAAATCCATACCAGACCCAAGGGCCTGGTATGCTCTTAGAGGGGGAACCCATGCCGGTTTTAAAATTTGGCGTGGCGTTCCCCCTCAAGATCATCAGAGCACAAGTCGCATGCCAAAGTAGGATCATGCAAGACGGCGTTCCAACTTTGATCCGACTTCAATGATAGTCAATGGGCTGAAGTAGGATCAAAGCCATACCAAAGTAGTACAGGGAGCATTTTCAAAGTCGGACCGACATGTGTCGGATCAGTTAAGATGGCTCTCATAGGGAAACATTGATTTTCACATGTCATGCGACATGAGCTCCCAATGTCGGAGCGTTTGTCGCACCAGTGTGAACCCGGCCTCAACCTGCAACCTGAACACAGGTGTTTTTTTTCACACTCATTCCCACTAAATACATCAAGGGAATATAATGGAAGACTCTTACTTTGCCCCGTTTCCATTGGATTTTTACAAAAATATCTTCTGGTTTGCGTTTTTCTTCTGAATTATTAGTAGTTGCAAAATATTCTGCACCGACTTTAAACTCTCCCGGAGTGAGATCATAATAGATCAGATTTGCAGAATAAATCACAGAGGGTAATTCTCCTCTCTCATTAAAGAAGACCTTCTCTCCGGTGGGGTCGATATAATCAACTGTCCGGATGTATCTCCGCAGCTTTCAGAGGAAACAAAAAATGCATTATTCCCATTTCATTCCCCAAATTCACCACCCCAAAGTGGTGATAGGCTCTACAGGAGAGGCTCATCAAGGGCTTGTTTACAAGTGTGTTGATTATGAAGAACGAACCAATGCTCTTTAGCGCATTTATGATGTGTTTATGACGTGTTTTCGTTGTGTTTATGAAACAATGAAAAAGCTTCATGAATGCTCAATAAGTGCCCAAGCACTAGTGGGAAGTCCTTAAAGGGGATGTGATGTAGAGGAAATTATCTACTTTGATGTGGGGTTATGCAACGAGAGGAAGAAACAGAAGCACCTCTAATGCCTTGTACACACGATAGGAATTTCCGATGAAAAAAGTCAGACGGAAATTCCGACCGTGTGTGGGCCCCATCGGAGAAATTCCGATGAATTCCATCGGAATTTAAATATAGAACCTGTTCTATTTTTTTCCGACGGAATTACGACGGAATTATGATGGGAGTTTGGTCGGAAAAAGGTCCGATTGTGTGTACGCGGCATTAGTGTAGACTTTTAACCACTTAAAGTTGTTATAAACCCACTCTGACAACTTGCACCTACAGGTAAGCCTAGATTAAGGCTTACCTGTAGGTGCAAGAAATATCTCCTCTACACGGTTAAGGAGATATTTGCAGAAAACACTGCACTGACGCCTATGGCGCATGCCCGCCGTAGACAACGGCGCAGGCGCACTGAGCGTCCCTGTTTTCTGAATGGGACATACCGGGATTATGCTGGTCCCACGCGCATGCGCGTGATCGTGCCGGTCCCGCGTGCATGCGCGGAAGTGAGGTCATCGCCGCTCCGGCCAGTCACAGCGCCGGATCGGCAGTACACGGAAGGGACTCGAAAGCAAGATGGCGGCGGCAGCGGGGGGGAACGAGGAGCGCTTTGGGGGCATCGATCTAAGGTAAGTCATTCATAATGAGCTAGTATGCTATGCATAAAGAAAGGCAAGACAAGAGAAAGGCATAATGAGCTAGTATGCATAGCATACTAGCTCATTATGCCTTTCTCTTGTCTTTCTTTAAAAAAAAAAAAGAGAGTTTACTTCCACTTTAAGCCCAGAGACTCTTTTTCAGACTCGGTGTTTACAAGTTAAAAACAAGTTTTTATTGCTAGAAAATTACTTAGAACCCCCAAACATTATACATTTTTTTTCTAACATCCAAGAGAATAAAATGGCGGTCATTGCAATACTTTATGTCACACCGTATTTGCGCAGCGGTCTTACAAGCGCACTTTTTTTGGAAAAAATACACTGTTTTGATTAAAAAAATAAGACAACAGTAAAGTTAGCCCAATTTTTTTTTTTATATTGTGAAAGATAATGTTACGCCGAGTAAATTGATACCCAATATGTCACGCTTCAAAAATGCGCCTGCTCGCCTGCTCGTGGAATGTCGACAAACTTTTACCCTTAAAAATCTCCATAGGCGACGTTTAAAAAATTCTACAGGTTGCATGTTTTGAGATACAGAGGAGGTCTAGGGCTAGAATTATTGCTCTCGATCAAACGATCGCGGCGATACCTCACATGTGTGGTTTGAACACCGTTTTCATATGTGGGCGCTGCTCACGTATGCATTCGCTTCTGCGCGTGAGCTCGGCGGGACGGGACGCTTTAAAAAATATTTTTTTCCTTATTTATTTTACTTTATCTTATTTATTTTGACACTATTTAAAAAAATTAATAAATTTGGGTCACTTTTATACCTATTACAAGGAATGTAAACATCCCTTGTAATAGAAAAAATAATGACAGGTCTGTAATAGAATGTATAAATAATCAACTCCATTTTAAGTAGAAATGAACTTTGACATACTTAGCTTAACTGACAGTTTGCATAGAGTCACACCCTGCTACTGATATTCATGGATCAGCCTGATTGTATAAGCAAAGTCATCTTTTAGCTCTTGTAGACTGCTGAATCTAGTTTAATACAAGATAAGAATATACTGAGTTTGTATTATTTTTAGAAACGTATGTGTTAAGACATTGCCCCTCCTATCTTTATTTTACATAAAAACCACTCAAAATTCAATAAAGACCAGAGATCTAATGAACACACTCAAATCCGTTTCCATGTGTCATTTTGATTTCTCACGGATCCGGGGGTCACTGAAAATGATCTTGCATTTACCTGAAGTACACCTGGGTGGCAATATCACCTGCTTCAAGGCCCTCTTAAAAATTAGATCTGGGGTCAAAAAGACCTCAGATCTCATATTTGGACTAAAATGCAATAAAAAAAAATGTCATTTGAAAAAACAAAAAAAAAAACGGCCCTTTTAAGAGCTATGGGCGGAAGTGACGTTTTGACGTCGCTTCCGCCCTGCTTTGGTATGGAGACGGGTGGGGGCCATCTTCCCCTCACTCATCTCCATACCCAGCACGAGAGAGGACCCGATCGCCTCCGCCGCTACCAACGGCTCCAGTAAGCGGCGGGAGAGGGGCCCTCTCCCGCCGCCGATAACGGTGATCTTGCGACGAATCCACCGCAGAGACCACCATTATCGTAAACCGGACTGCTCACTGAAGAGATGGATACCTGGGTTATGGCAGCAGCTGCTGCCATAACAGAGATATCCATCTTTAAAGTGCCGACTTATATATACAGTGGGCGGTCCAGATTTATTAGGTAGAGTGTCAGAGCAACTTACATTTTCCAGGTTAAAAACAGGTTAATCTCTGGTGGGATCAGTCTGTCATGATCTGTCAGCAACTTCTCAGACTAGCCACTCCTCTGGGTCCCGGGAGCTGACTGTGTGTGGATGGAGACCAGGAGAGAATGCTCGTGGGGTGCAGCGTCAGGGGTGATCACGACATGTTTTTCAGCATGCGCACTGAGAATGGTCTGGCAGGAGAGATCCTTTGTCAGGCTGGATATGCAGGCCAATGGAATCTCTTATATATATATATATATATATATATATATATGGCGCTATTTACAAGTGACAATCGGTGATACATGTATCACATACCTGGTGCTGGAGGCCAATGTAGAGAGGGCTTCCCTTGTGGCAAAGTTCCAGACTCCCCTGAAGATGGAACAGGAGGAGTCAGGCCCAAAGCAGCACAGGCATACCTCCCAACCATCCCGGATTCGCCGGGACTGTCCCGGGACTTGATGCAAGTTCCGGTGTCCCGGGAAATGAAGGCTTTGTCTCGGGGCGGAGCCAAATGCTGGAACAAGTTCCAGAACTTGGCTCCAGTGGCTTGCCTGCATGCACTAGTGCGAGCAGCAGTAACACCCGCCTTGTGGCTAGTGCGGGATTTCTGGCCATAGCTCTGTAAATGTAAATGGTGTGGGGTTGTTTTTCAGAGGTTGGGCTTGGTCCCTTAATTCCAGTGAAGGCAACTCTTAAGGCGTCAGCATTCCAAGATATTTTGGACAATTTCATGCTCCCAACTTTGTGGGAACAGTTTGGGGATGGCCCCTTCGTGTTCTAACATGACTGCACACCAGTGCACAAAGCAAGGTCCATAAAGACATGATGAGCGTGTTTGGGGTGGAGGAACTTGACTGGCCTGCACAGAGTCCTGATCTCAACCCGATAGAATACCTTTGGAATGAATTAGAGCGGAGACTGCGAGCCAGGCCTTCTGATCCAACATCAGTGCCTGACCTCACAAATGCACTTCTGGAAGAATGGTCAAACATTCCCATAGTCACCCTCCTAAACTTTGTGGACAGCCTTCCCAGAAGAGTTGAAGCTGTTATAGCTGCAAAGGGTGGGCCAACTCAATATTGAACCCTACGGACTAAGACTGGGGATGTCATTAAAGTTCATGTACAGTAAGTGTAAAGACAGGCGTCCTAATAATTTTAGTAATATCGTGTATAACAAAACACATTTAATGGAACTGACCAAAAGGAAGCAAATGAGAGAAGTTCATTGTTAGAGTTTATACTTTTCTACTGGCCACATCGAGTTTTGGAGAAAACTTGAGGGTCTGTATCTGCCTCCCAGGGGGCACTCCTAAACCTTGTGGACAGCCTTTCCAGAAGAGTTGAACCTGTTATAGCTGCAAAGGGTGGGCCAACTCTATATTGAACCCTATGGACTAAGACTGGGATGCCATTAAAGTTCACGTGCGTGTAATGACAGGTGTCCCAATACTTTTGGTAATATAGTGTATATCTATATATCCATATATGTAAGAGGTTCCATTGCCCTGAATGCCAAGCTTGACAAAGGAGCACGCTTGACAGACCATTCGCAGCGCGCATGCTCAGAAACGCATCGTGAACACGCCCGGTGACGTCATCACGCCAGATGCTGTGCTCTACAAGCGCTCCAGCCCTCCCTGTGGTTTCCTTCCACACATATAAAAAACACAATGTTGTTGCGCTGGGATCAAAAAGCAATGGAAAAAATAAATGAATAAAAAGCAGCTAACACAATATGCAGGAAAAGCACAATAGAGATATGTAAGAAGTGGTGTAGCGCTTATATGGTAACTGAATCACTCATAAACTTAAATGTGATTGAACAATAATAAAGTCCATATAAAAATTCTTGTGGAGATCACTTGCTCGGATACTGCCACAAACACCCAAACACACTGCCTCTTACCAGAAGGAAGATAAAAGCTTGCAAGACAATAAATCATTAACGGCTCTTCAACAGCAAAGTGGATGAGAAAAGCATCAGCTCCTTCAGTATAATGCCTAGTACACTCGTACGGGTTTCCCGGCGGTAAAAAGTCAGTCGGGAAACCTGAGGGGAAAACCGAGAACCTGCTCGGTAACGTTCCCCCTGTACACACCAGAGGTTTTCCCGTCAGGAAAACTGCGGTGATGCGGTGAGAGCTTTGGCCGGGAATCCCGGCCGTGTGTATGCTCCATCGCAGTGTTTCCCATAGGAAAACTGCCAGGTTTAAAACTGCTGAGAATCACGGCGGGAAAAAAGAGAACATGTTCTAATTTTTCCCGCCGGGTTTCCCGGCAGTTTTCCTGTTGGGAAAACTGTGATGGAGCATACACACGGCTGGTTTTCCCGGCAGTTTTCCTGTTGGGAAAACTGCGATGGAGCATACACACGGCCGGTTTTCCCGGCCAAAAGCTCTCATGGCAGTTTTCCTGCCGGGAAAACCAGTCGTGTGTACGAGGCATAAGCCAGCAATCCTGGATGTCTCCCAAGACAGGATCCTCAGCAGCATAAGCATAATCAAACCTTACTCGACCTCATTAATGGAGAACCCAGAAAGGAAAAGAGAACACTTCATAGTGCAGACATCCCAAAACGTAGTTTAATAAAGAATAAACAAGTTGATACACTCACATTTGCGAAGTAAATATCAAGCAGGTAAAAAAACGAAAGAAACGTCCAGCGTTACTAACCATAAAGATGGCCGCTGTGTCCCAGTACAAGCATCGCGTCACACGTTACAGGCTCCTCCCTACACGTTTCGTCATCACTGACGTCTTCAGGGTGTGACCACGCCCCTTCCACACATAGCTAGCTTCCCAGGACCCAGACGAGTGGCTGGTTTGAGTAGCAGCTAACAGTGTGACAGACTGATCCCACCGGAGATGGATCTGTTTTTACCCTGGAAAATGTAAGTTGCTCTGACACATCTACCTAATAAATCCTAAAAGTCTACACCTAGAGGCGCTTCTGTTTCTACCTCTCTTTACATGTACCTTTTGGAGATCGCTTCTACATCCAGAAGAGGCTTGCCCTAAGTCGCTGACATCCTCAAATATCCGCAGCTTTTACTTCCCCCCATGAATGGACTTCACATATCACCTTTTATCTATGGACTCAATGGCATGGACCCTTTCTTTGTCCATATGATCATATCATTTGTGCCTATACTATCTCATCTATGATGTGGGGTCAGGTTGTGGTGTGATAACAGACATTTTCGTGAATTCTCTACGAGATGGATTTGTGTTCTTTGATCTCTTTGACACTTGACTTGGTCCAGCTCAGCTTTGCTAACACAAAAAAAGCTTTCCCACTGACAGTAAAGCCTCGTACACACGACCGGTTTTCTTGGCAAGAAACAACAAGAAAACTGCTGGGAGAGGTTTCTTGCCGAGAAAACCGGGCGTGTGTACGAGGCTTTCTGGTTTCTCGTCAAGAAAACTGCCCAGAATCTCGACGAGAAAAATAGAGAACCTGCTAGCCTAGTACACATGGCCGAGATTCTAGTTTTTCCTGACGAGATTCTTGACAAGAATCTTGTCCCGGCCGAGTGTACACACGCTCTATTCAAAAGAACCGCCGTTCTTTTGAATGGAACGAACGCGGTGACCTCATTGACTACGACGAGCGTGCGCTCGTCACATTCAATGCCATCGCCGCCATCTTGCTACACCCTACCTATGCCTAGGAAGCTACCGCGCATGCGTCAAAGTCATTTTGAGCATGCGTGGGCTTACCGGAGGACAGGTATGTTTGTTGCCGCATACACACACACAGTTTTCTCATCGGGAAACAGGCCGACGTGAATCCCGACGAGAAAATAGAGAGCAGGTTCTGTATTTTCCTCGTCGAGATTCTGGGCAGTTTTCTTGACGAGAAACCTGAAAGCCTCGTACACACGCACAGTTTTCTCGTCGGGAAACAGGCCAACGTGAATCCCAATGAGAAAATAGAGAGAAGCCTCGTACACACGGCCGGTTTTCTCGGCAAGAAAGCTCTCCCAGAAGTTTTCTTGTCGTTTCTTGCAGAGAAAATCGGTCGTGTGTACGAGGCTTCTCTCTATTTTCTCGTCGGGATTCACGTCGGCCTGTTTCCCGATGAGAAAATTGTGTGTGTGTATGCGGCAACAAACATACCTGTCCTCCGGTAAGCCCGCGCATGCTCAAAATGACTTTGACGCATGCGCGGTAGCTTCCTAGGCATAGGTAGGGTGTAGCAAGATGGCGGCGACGGGATCAAATGTGACGAGCGCACGCTCGTCGTAGTCGATGACGTCACCGCGTTCGTTCCATTCAAAAGAACAGCGGTTCTTTTGAATGGAACGTGTGTACACTCGGCCGGGACAAGATTTTTGTCAAGAATCTCGTCAGGAAAAACGATGGGTGTTTTTCCTGATGAGAATCTCGGCCGTGTGTACGAGGCTTTAGACATGTGCAGAACAAAAAAAAAAAAGTGTTTCGTTTTGATTCTTTATTTACATAAATTCTTTTAGTTACATCCATTTAATTAATTGAATTTGTTTTTTGGAATTTGTTTGGTTTATTTGGATCGATTTGTTATTTACATAAATTTGTTACGATAAATCAGAATTTTGGAAGATGGTTGTATTCTTTCTATTTCATTCTATTCTATTGTTTTTTCCTATTCATTTCTCTATTTTATTATTTTATTTTCTATTCTATTCTTTTCTATTATATACTGTTCTTTTCTACTCTGTTCGAATTCAATTAAAAAAAATTTGAAATTCAAATTTCAGAAGATGGTTATATTGTTATAGTCTTTCTATTCTTTTCTATTGCTTTTTCTATTCTATTATTTTATATTATTTAATGTTCAATTATAATCTTTTCTATTCTATTCTTTTCAATTCTATTCTATTCAAATTCAAATTTATTCTGATTGAGATTCGATATCTGAAGATGGTTATATACTATTTATTTCTATTCGATTCTATTTTTTTTCCTATTCTATTCTATTATTTTCTATTCTATTGTAATCTGTTCTTTTCTATTCTTTTGAAATTTGGATTTATTCTATTCAAAATTAGAATTTCAGAAGAAGGTTACATAGTCAGGTTGAAAAAAGACACAGGGGAAAAAATTCCTTCCTGATCCCCCGAGAGGCAATTGGAATTTCCCCGGATCAACTTTACTCATAAAATGTCAGTACCCAGTTATATTATGTATATTTAGGAAATAACCCAGGCCTTTCTTAAAGCAATCTACTGAGCTGGCCAGAACCACCTCTGCAGGGAGTCTATTCCACATTTTCACAGCTCTTACTGTGAAGAAACCTTTCCGTAAGGTTATATTCTTTTTATTTTATTGTATTCTATTCTGTTGTTTTTTTCTATTCTATTCTTTTTTTTTCAATTTTAATTCAAATTTATTCTGTTTGAAATTTGAATTTTCAGAAAACGGTTATGTGCTTTCTATTTTATTATATTATATTCCTTTATTTTCTATTCTATTCTGTTATTTTCTATTCTGTTTTACTCTATTATTTTCTATTCTATTCTATTCTAGTCTATTCTATTCTTTTATTTTCTGGTGACTGTGGAGGCCATTGGAGTACAGTGACTTCATTGTCCAGTGATGAGATGATTGGAGTACAGTGACCTCATTGTCCAGTGGTGAGATGATTGGAGTACAGTGACCCCATTGTCCAGTGGTGAGATGATTGGAGTACAGTGACCTCATTGTCCAGTGATGAGATGATTGGAGGACAGTGACCTCATTGTCCAGCGGTGAGATGATTGGAGTACAGTGACCTCATTGTCCAGTGGTGAGATGATTGGAGGACAGTGACCTCATTGTCCAGTGGTGAGATGATTGGAGGACAGTGACCTCATTGTCCAGTGGTGAGATGATTGGAGGACAGTGACCTCATTGTCCAGTGGTGAGATGATTGGAGTACAGTGACCTCATTGTCCAGTGGTGAGATGATTGGAGGACAGTGACCTCATTGTCCAGTGATGAGATGATTGGAGGACAGTGGCCTCATTGTCCAGCGGTGAGATGATTGGAGTACAGTGACCTCATTGTCCAGTGGTGAGATGATTGGAGTACAGTGACCTCATTGTCCAGTGATGAGATGATTGGAGTACAGTGACCTCATTGTCCAGTGATGAGATGATTGGAGGACAGTGACCTCATTGTCCAGCGGTGAGATGATTGGAGTACAGTGACCTCATTGTCCAGTGGTGAGATGATTGGAGGACAGTGACCTCATTGTCCAGCGGTGAGATGATTGGAGGACAGTGACCTCATTGTCCAGTGGTGAGATGATTGGAGGACAGTGACCTCATTGTCCAGCGGTGAGATGATTGGAGTACAGTGACCTCATTGTCCAGTGGTGAGATGATTGGAGTACAGTGACCTCATTGTCCAGTGATGAGATGATTGGAGGACAGTGACCTCATTGTCCAGTGGTGAGATGATTGGAGGACAGTGACCTCATTGTCCAGTGGTGACATGATTGGAGGACAGTGACCTCACTGTCCAGTGGTGAGATTATTGGAGGACAGTGACCTCATTGTCCAGTGGTGAGATGATTGGAGGACAGTGACCTCATTGTCCAATGGTGAGATGATTGGAGTACAGTGACCTCATTGTCTAGTGGTGAGATGATTGGAGTACAGTGACCTCATTGTCCAGTGGTGAGATGAATGGAGTACAGTGACCTCATTGTCCAGTGGTGAGATGATTGGAGTACAGTGACCTCATTGTCCAGTGGTGAGATGATTGGAGGACAGTGACCTCATTGTCCAGTGGTGAGATGATTGGAGGACAGTGACCTCATTGTCCAGTGGTGAGATGATTGGAGGACAGTGACCTCATTGTCCAGTGGTGAGATGATTGGAGTACAGTGACCTCATTGTCTAGTGGTGAGATGATTGGAGTACAGTGACCTCATTGTCCAGTGGTGAGATGATTGGAGTACAGTGACCTCATTGTCTAGTGGTGAGATGATTGGAGTACAGTGACCTCATTGTCTAGTGGTGAGATGATTGGAGTACAGTGACCTCATTGTCCAGTGGTGAGATGATTGGTGTACAGTGACCTCATTGTCCAGTGGTGAGATGATTGGAGTACAGTGACCGTATTGTCCAGTGGTGAGATGATTGGAGTACAGTGACCTCATTGTCTAGTGGTGAGATGATTGGAGGACAGTGACCTCATTGTCCGGTGGTGAGATGATTGGAGTACAGTGACCTCATTTTCCAGTGGTGAGATGATTGGAGTACAGTAACCTCATTGTCCAGTGGTGAGATGATTGGAGTACAGTGACCTCATTGTCCAGTGGTGAGATGATTGGAGTACAGTAACCTCATTGTCCAGTGGTGAGATGATTGGAGGACAGTGACCTCATTGTCTAGTGGTGAGATGATTGGAGTACAGTGACCTCATTGTCTAGTGGTGAGATGATTGGAGTACAGTAACCTCATTGTCCAGTGGTGAGATGATTGGAGTACAATGACCTCATTGTCCAGTGGTGAGATGATTGGAGTACAGTGACCTCATTGTCCAGTGGTGAGATGATTGGAGTACAGTGACCTCATTGTCCAGTGGTGAGATGATTGGAGGACAGTGACCTCATTGTCTAGTGGTGAGATGATTGGAGGACAGTAACCTCATTGTCCAGTGGTGAGATGATTGGAGGACAGTGACCTCATTGTCCAGTGGTGAGATGATTGGAGGACAGTGACCTCATTGTCTAGTGGTGAGATGATTGGAGTACAGTAACCTCATTGTCCAGTGATGAGATGATTGGAATACAGTAACCTCATTGTCCAGTGGTGGTGAGATGATTGGAGAACAGTGACCTCATTGTCCAGTGGTGAGATGATTGGAGTACAGTAACCTCATTGTCCAGTGGTGAGATGATTGGAGTACAGTGACCTCATTGTCCAGTGGTGGTGAGATGATTGGAGAACAGTGACCTCATTGTCCAGTGGTGAGATGATTGGAGTACAGTAACCTCATTGTCCAGTGGTGAGATGATTGGAGTACAGTGACCTCATTGTCCAGTGGTGAGATGATTGGAGTACAGTAACCTCATTGTCCAGTGGTGAGATGATTGGAGAACAGTGACCTCATTGTCTAGTGGTGAGATGATTGGAGTACAGTGACCTCATTGTCCAGTGATGAGATGATTGGAGTACAGTGACCTCATTGTCTAGTGGTGAGATGATTGGAGTACAGTAACCTCATTGTCCAGTGGTGAGATGATTGGAGTACAATGACCTCATTGTCCAGTGGTGAGATGATTGGAGTACAGTGACCTCATTGTCCAGTGGTGAGATGAATGGAGTACAGTGACCTCATTGTCCAGTGGTGAGATGATTGGAGGACAGTGACCTCATTGTCTAGTGGTGAGATGATTGGAGTACAGTAACCTCATTGTCCAGTGGTGAGATGATTGGAGGACAGTGACCTCATTGTCCAGTGGTGAGATGATTGGAGGACAGTGACCTCATTGTCTAGTGGTGAGATGATTGGAGTACAGTAACCTCATTGTCCAGTGATGAGATGATTGGAGTACAGTAACCTCATTGTCCAGTGGTGAGATGATTGGAGAACAGTGACCTCATTGTCCAGTGGTGAGATGATTGGAGTACAGTGACCTCATTGTCCAGTGGTGAGATGATTGGAGTGCTGTGACCTCATTGTCCAGTGGTGAGATGATTGGAGTGCTGTGACCTCATTGTCCAGTGGTGAGATGATTGGAGTACAGTGACCTCATTGTCCAGTGGTGAGATGATTGGAGTACAGTAACCTCATTGTCCAGTGGTGAGATGATTGGAGGACAGTGACCTCATTGTCTAGTGGTGAGATGATTGGAGTACAGTGACCTCATTGTCTAGTGGTGAGATGATTGGAGTACAGTAACCTCATTGTCCAGTGGTGAGATGATTGGAGTACAGTGACCTCATTGTCCAGTGGTGAGATGATTGGAGTACAGTGACCTCATTGTCTAGTGGTGAGATGATTGGAGTACAGTGACCTCATTGTCCAGTGATGAGATGATTGGAGGACAGTGACCTCATTGTCCAGTGATGAGATGATTGGAGGACAGTGACCTCATTGTACAGTGGTGAGATGATTGGAGTACAGTGACCTCATTGTCTAGTGGTGAGATGATTGGAGTACAGTGACCTCATTGTCCAGTGGTGAGATGATTGGAGTACAGTGACCTCATTGTCCAGTGGTGAGATGATTGGAGTACAGTGACCTCATTGTCCAGTGGTGAGATGATTGGAGGACAGTGACCTCATTGTCCAGTGGTGAGATGATTGGAGGACAGTGACCTCATTGTCCAGTGGTGAGATGATTGGAGTACAGTGACCTCATTGTCTAGTGGTGAGATGATTGGAGTACAGTAACCTCATTGTCCAGTGGGGAGATGATTGGAGGACAGTGACCTCATTGTCCAGTGGTGAGATGATTGGAGGACAGTGACCTCATTGTCCAGTGGGGAGATGATTGGAGGACAGTGACCTCATTGTCCAGTGGGGAGATGATTGGAGCTTTGTGACATGGTGTATTATCCTGCTGGAAGGAGCCATCAGAAGATGGGGACACTGTAGTCATAAAGGGATGGACATGGTCAGCAACAACACTCAGGTAGGCCGCGGTGTTTAAACGATGCTCAGTGGGTACTAAGGGGCCCAGAGTATGCCAAGAAAATATCCCCCCCACACCGTTACACCCTCACCACCAGCCTGAACCGGTGATACAAGGCAGGATGGATCAATGCTTTCATGTTGTTTTCACCAAATTCTGACCCAACCATCTGAATGACGCATCTCAAATCGAGACTCATCAGACCAGGCAACGTTTTCCAATCTTCTATTGTCCAATTTTGGTGATTCTGTGCCAATTGTAGCCTCAGTTTCCTGTTCTTAGCTGACAGGAGTGGCACCCGGCATGGTCTTCTGCTGCTGTAGCCCATCTGCTTCAAGGTTCGATGTGTTGTACATTCAGAGATGGTATTCTGCATACCTTGGATGTAACGAGTGGTTATTTGAGTTTCTGATGCCTTTCTATCATCTGGAACCAGTCTGCCCATTCTCCTCTGACATCAGCAAGGCATTTTCCTCCACACAACTGCCGCTCACTGGATATTTTCTCTTTTTCCCACCATTCTCTGTAAACCCAGGAAATGGTTGTGTGTGAAAATCCCAGAAATACTCAGACCAGCCTGTCTGGCACCAACAACCTATGCCACGTTCAAAGTCACTTAAATCCCCTTTCTTCCCCATTCTGATGCTCGGTTTGAACTTCAGCAAGTCGTATTCACCGCGTCTAGATGCCTAAATGCATTGAGTTGCTACCATGTGATTGGCTGATTAGCAATTCGTGTTAACAAGCAATTGAACAGGTGTACCTAATAAAGTGTCCGGTGAGTGTATATTCCATGCTTGTTTGCCCCCAAGCAATAGCAATACATTTTTTTTAATACATTTTAACAAATAACAAAATTAAATTGTTATAAAATAAATACATTAAAAAAAAATAAAGAAATAAAGCACCTCCCATCCCTTGTGTATGTAATCAGCGATTGCTCATTGCACCCCCACATAGGAAGTATTGCTGCGAAACATCAGAGTGAGAGCAATAATTCTAGGGACATAAATCATGGCAACTATAAACTAATAACCTGTAAAACCTTTTAAAGTGTGATTTATAAAAAAAAAAAATTAAATATCATAGTTTTTCGCCATTTCACGGGCACATGTAATATTGAATCTTGACATGTTTGGTATCTGATTACTCAATAGAACCCCATATTTTATATTTTATAAAAAATGTATTTGTTATATTGGGTTTGTGTGCACTAAAATTCATTTTAGTGTATTTATTTCTTGAAAATATGTGCTTGATAAACAGCTGCGCAAATACTGTGTGGCCTAAAAAACTGCCATTATTTTATTCTTCAGGGCCTCTGATTTCAGGAAAAATATATAATATTTGGGGGTGCTAGTTCTAACATGTGTACCCTGGGACGCGCATCAGGATGTATTCATGATTGCTGCGTGCCTTGGACACAGCGCATCACAGATTGGGTTAAAGGGCCAATCACAGTGGCCCTTTACCACGTGATTGCTGTGTCCAATCACCAGCGATCACAACGAAGCGGGGTCATGGCAGTTCTAGAGCTTGCCTTCCCTCACACCAATAATGTGTGTGAGCGAAGGAGATAGATTGCATCCTGCACAGTGAGTTACTATATACAACAGTGCCTTACAGTGACATACAGTGCCCATCAGTGCTGCCTTATCAGTGCTGGCTCATCAGTGCACATCATGGACGCTCCAAATGGAGCCTCATCACTGGATTCTCATCAGCGTCCATTAGAGCCACCTCATCAATGCACATTAGTGCAACCTCATCAGTGCACATCAGTACAACCTCATCAGTGCACATCAGTGGCCATTAGTGAAGCCTGATCAGTGCCTATCAGCGCACATCAGCCTCAACCAGCATCCATCAGAGCAGCCTCACCAGCACCCATCGGAGCAGCCTCACCAGCACCCATCGGAGCAGCCTCACCAGCACCCATCAGAGCAGTCTCACCAGCACCCATCAGAGCAGCCTCACCAGCACCCATCAGAGCAGCCTCACCAGCACCCATCAGAGCAGCCTCACCAGCACCCATCAGAGCAGCCTCACCAGCACCCATCAGAGCAGCCTCACCAGCACCCATCAGAGCAGCCTCACCAGCACCCATCAGAGCAGCCTCATGAGCCTCATCAGCCTCCTCAGCCTCATCAGCCCCGATCAGTGCAGCCTCACCAGCACCCATCAGAGCAGCCTCACCAGCACCCATCAGAGCAGCCTCATGAGCACCTATCAGAGCAGCCTCATGAGCACCCATCAGAGCAGCCTCATCAGCCCCATCAGCCCCAATCAGTGCAGCCTCACCAGCACCCATCAGAGCAGCCTCATGAGCCTCATGAGCCTCATCAGCCTTGATCAGTGCAGCCTCACCAGCACCCATCAGAGCAGCCTCATCAGCACCCATCAGAGCAGCCTCATCAGTACCAATCAGAGCAGCCTCATCAGCACCAATCAGTGCAGCCTCATCATCACCGATCAGTGCAGCCTCATCAGCCCCATCACCCCTGATCAGTGCAGCCTCACCAGCACCCATCAGAGCAGCCTCATGAGCCTCATCAGCCTCCTCAGCCTCATCAGCCCTGATCAGTGCAGCCTCACCAGCACCCATCAGAGCAGCCTCATCAGCACCCATCAGAGCAGCCTCATCAGCACCAATCAGAGCAGCCTCATCAGCACCCATCAGAGCAGCCTCATCAGCACCAATCAGTGCAGCCTCATCAGCACCAATCAGTGCAGCCTCATCAGCACCCATCAGTGCAGTCTGATTAGCACCCATCAGTTCTGCCTAATCAGAGCAGCCTCATCAGCACCCATCAGTGCAACCTTATCAGCGCCAATCAGTGAAGCCTCATTAACACACCTCAGTGCATCCTCATCAGTGCAGACGCATCTGTCCCAGCATCCCCATTTCAGCAGTATGTCATCAAAGTCAACAGTCACCACTATGTCTAAAAAATGATTTACCAGTAAGGAGTCCTACCAAATCTTCAGTATGACCGACGAAGCAGGGGGGAGATTTATATGTCTGAATCTGATTCTGATTTGGAATACATACTGATGTTAAGTAGTGGCTCTGTAACAGAATCAGAGGTGGAGGAAAGTGTGCCCATCAAATGAAGGCTTTCTGGTGAGAAGCAGGCTATCACCAGTAGTGCTGTGGCAACCACCAGAAAACAGAGTACCTCTGTATGAAAGGCCAGGTACTAGTTGGGTGTCATGTCAGCCCCAAAGGGTTAGGGCCCATGCCAGTCTACCAGATGCACTTAAAAACTCTCTATGGCTTCCCGTAACTCAGAAGCAGGTAATATCCCCCTTTTACTGCACAGCCATGTGTTCAGACCAATATGGAAAATTTTGCACCTAAGTTATGCTCGTCCCTATGAATGGAAACAGTTAACAGTGGAGGAATTTAAAATCTATTTGGGTCTCACATCTAATATGGGAGTCACAAAAAAAATGAATTACACTCTTACTGCTCTTACTGGTCCATCCACCCCATCCAAAATATGCCCATTTATTCATCCATTATGCCAAAAACAAGATATGCTTGTCCACTTCAATGGCAGGTTGGGCTTCAAGTAGTTTATCCCCAGTTAAAGGGCCTGATATGGGGTGGAACTGTACAAGTTATGCAACAAAGCCAAGGGGGAACACATATGCCTTCCGCTTGTACAAAGGAAAGGCGACCCAGCTGCATTCCCCTGACTGCCGAGACAATATTGGAACAAGTGAAAACGTAATTTGGGACCTTGTATTCTCACTCATCTATACATTAATAACTATTATAATATACTGTCCCTTTTCCGCAGTCTTTACCGGAAGAAAACACAAGCATGTGGAACAGTAAGAACTAACAGAAAGTGCTTCCCGCAAAGGCTGGTGAATATAAGACTACAAAGAGGGGAGTCGTGAGTTTGCAGGAACAGTTGGCTATGAAGTAGAGGGACAAACAAGACATATACTGTATATGCTTTCCTCACATACACAAAAAAAAAGGTATAATTATTGGTATGTACATAATTTGTGTTAGAAATATCTTAAATTGCCAACTTTGTGTAAAAAAAATAAATATGTGTAGCGCCCTCACCCGCCTTCTCCCCTCTCTTCATGGCTGGTTTTACTCGTCTAGGGGTATCTGGGAGAAGGGGGGAAGATGCACACCACCAGCTCGGCTCTCTGATGTAGGATGCAGAGATATGAGCTAAACCGTTTACCTTCGGGTCTGCGTTTTAGGCCGGAGCCTCAGCTTCTCCTATGGAGGATGATTGCCACTGTCACTGACAGGGACACTTAGCTTCCAGTAACACGAGTTCCACACCATAAAAAGTCCAACTCTGTTTTATTGCTTAGATCAATAGGTAGACTGGTTGAAATTTAAAAGAACAGACAAGGTGTAGGGAAGAGTAGGTCCAGGCACACTCAATGAATAAAGTCTCTCCTGTTCCGTTTAGTGCAAACAGGCTTGGCGCACAGTCGCTGCCACCGACTGTGAATTTGGTCACTGCCACTGACCTGGGTGAACGTTGAGGCCCCTGCCACAGGCCTTAGAGAAGGCCTGCCACTGACCTGAGAAAGATGGGTCTCTGCCACAGACCATGAGAACATGAAATACCTCCGTTAGGACAAACTACCCCTGTCAGAGGAAGACATCCATCCGGACGGTCACTAGAGGCCCACACCGGCACCGGCCAAATGCTGCACCGGCTCTACAGGAGGGTCACGTCTCCGGTCCCTTACGCCCTGGATTCAGGCACCCAATACCGGGGGCACCTTAGGAATGCTTCTCCCCTTGCGGGACCCAGTCGAAGGTACTGGGCCCCAGGCCTTCTTGTAAAGTACCTCACCCCAGGCTGAAGGTGACTGGGATGGAACTCGACTCCACGTGCCCAGCCCAAGGGCGCCTGGGCACAGACGAACCGCAGCAGCCCCCAGGCTGAAGGTGCCTGGGGAATGGACCTCGTGCGCAAGATGACCGCCCCCTTTATATCCTCTCCCAGCAGGCACAGCGGGTTCCCCGCCCCGCTGTACTACTGCCGCGAGAGGACACAAAGGGCACGGCGCTAGAATGGCAGTTCAACCCCGGTCCCAGGTGACAGCGCCACCCAGGGACCGCAGGGAACATGACACCATTCATACCTCTCACACTCCAAAGTGTCCATAAATTCAAAAAAATCAATGTATCTGGGCCATCTATAGCCCAGATACGCCCCTCTAAATTTGACACTACCACTATAAGTCGCTAATCACCATTTACTAGTACCGTATTTATCGGCGTATAACACGCACTTTTTTCCCCTTAAAATCAGGGGGAAATCGTGGGTGCGTGTTATACGCCGATACTCCGTCAAATTCCCCTGCGGAAAACGAGCGAGAGGAGCGAGCGGAGCCGAAGTACAATCGGCTTTACTCGGCTCCTCTCGCAGTCCCGCCCATCTCTGACTGCGCCGCTGACATAGAGAAAGCCGAGTGTACTTCGGCTAGTCTCGGCTCCTCTCGCAGTCCTGCCTGTGACTGTGAGCAGAGCCGAGTCTAGCCGAAGTACACTCGGCTTTCTCCGTCAGCGGCGCAGTCAGTGGAGATGGGCGGGACTGCGAGAGGAGCCGAGTCTAGCCGAAGTACACTCAGCCCCGCTCGCTCCTCTCCACAGAAATCGGCGCCAAATTTAAAAAAACGCCGAGACGGACAAGATTGCAAAGGCACTGGGCAAGGCTGCAGATGGACAGATGGACACTGGGCAAGGCTGCAGATGGACAGATGGACACTGGGCAAGGCTGCAGATGGACAGATGGACACTGGGCAAGGCTGCAGATGGACAGATGGACACTGGGCAAGGCTGCAGATGGACAGATGGACACTGGGCAAGGCTGCAGATGGACACTGGGCAAGGCTGCATGCTGCATTTAAATGTAAGTTTTTTTTCCTTGAATTTCCCTCCTAAATGTTTTTTTCCTTAAAATTCCCTCCTAAACTTTGCCTAAATTTGAAAAATAAAAAAGTTTCTTTGTTTCTGTTATAAAATGTTGTAAATAAGTAAGTTTTCTCCTTCACTGATGGATACTGATGAGGCTGCACTGACAAGAACTGATAGGGCGGCACCGATGAGGTGGCACCAATGAGGTGGCACTGACGATGGCCACTGATAGGCGGCACTGATATGCAGCACTAAAGCCCCGTACACACGATCGTATAACCTATGGATTTTCGTCCGATGGATTTGTCCATCGGAAATCCGATGAAACTGTTTTTCATCAGTCTTGCCTACACACCATCAGTCAAAAAACCGACCGTTCCAAACGCGGTGACGTAAAACGCTTTGATGAGCCGAGAAAAATGAAAAATGAAGTTTAATGCTTCTGAGCATGTGTCGACTTGATTCTGAGCATGCGTGGGTTTTTTAACCGATGGACTTGCCCATAGACGATCGGAAATTCCCATCGGTTTTTTATCCATCGGAAAATTTTAAAACAAGTTCTATTTTTTACAACCGATGGAAAAAAGACCGATGGGTCCCATACACGATCGGTTGGTCTGATGAAAATCATCCATCGGATGGTTTTCATCAGTCAAACCGATCGTGTGTACGGGGCTTAATAGGCACTGATGGGCAACACTGATGGGCACTGAAAGGCTGCACTGATGGGTACTTATGGGCAGGGCTGCCATCAGGGGGTTACAGGCAGTACACCTGTAAGGGGCCCAGAGGTCCCCAGGGGCCCGGATGGCGCCCCCCCCCCTTTTTCTATTTTTTATTTTGTAAGGGGCCCAGAGGTCCCCAGAGGCCCGGAGGTCCCCAGGGCCCCGGATGGAAACCTCCCTTTTTTTATTTATTAAAAAAAAAATATTATTAATTTTTTTATTTATTTTTTTTTTAATTTATTTATTTTATTTAATATTTTTTTTTATTTTTCTATTTTTTTTGTAAGGGACCCAGAGGTCCCCAGAGGCCCGGAGGTCCCCAGGACCCCGGATGGAAACTTCCCTTTTTTTTATATTTTTTTTTTTTATATTTTTTTTTTTGTAAGGGGCCCAGAGGTAACCAGGGCCCTGGATGGCAACCCCCCTTTTTTTTTTTTTTTGTTCTTCAGTTTTTTTTTTGTGTTCGTCAGCACCCAAATCCCCTGCTTCTCAATTCGTGGCACCCCCCCCCACTTCTGAATTTGCGGCAGCACCCCCCGCTTCTCAATTCGTGGCGGCAGCACCCCCCCGGTTCTCCTCGGCTCCAGGGGGCCCATGCCTGAAGCTGTGTAAGGGGACCCAAAATTCCTGATGGCTGCCCTGCTTATGGGTGGCACTGATGGGCACTGATAGGCGGCACTGATGGGGGGCACTGATAGGCATCACTGATGGCACTGGCACTGGCAGGCATTGCTTATGGGCACTGATTGGCTCTGATGGGCATCTGCCTGGGCACTGATTAGCATATCCCTGGTGGTCCAGGGTGGCATACCTGGTGTACGTCCTTTGTGGGCATCCCTGGTGGTCCTGGCGGGATTCCTGGTGGTCCTGGTCGTGCATCCGCGGAGGGGCTGCACTGATAAACAATCAGCAGAGACCTCCCTGTCAGAAGAGCCGCCGATCGGCTCTCCTCTACTCCCATCTGTCAGACATGAGCGAGGAAAAGCCAATAAACAGCTCTTCCTGTTTACACTGTGATTAGTCATGATTGGACATGGCTGATCATGTGGTAAAGAGCCTCCATCAGAGGCTTTTTACCGAGATCATTGTTGCTGTGTGTCAGACTGACACACCCACCACACCACCGATCGCCACGCTGCGCGGCATATGACGCCCAGTCAGGATAACTGAACCACCGCCCGGCCGTCATTTTGCTATAGGCTGGGCGGGAAGTGGTTAAAGTGCTAGTCTCTGCTGGCAAAGCCACACGTCCTATGTAAATCCACACTCACTGGCCACTTTAAGTACACCTGTTAATTTGGTTGGTAACACAAATTGCTAATCAGCCAATCACATGGCATCAACTCAATGCACTTAAGCATCTAGACGCTGTGAAGACGCCTTGCTGAAGTTCAAACCGAGCATCAGAATGGGAAAGAAAGGGGATTTAAAGTGGTTGTAAACTCTTTACTACCACTTTTACCTACAGGTAAGCCTATAATAAGATTTACCTGTAGGTACCGTGAATATCTCCTAAACTTGCACTGTTTAGAAGATATTCACTATATCCGCATGTGCCGACATCATCGGCACATGCGCACTGAAGAAACGGATTGCTCGTGTGATGCATACTAGCTCATTATGCTTTTCTCTTGCAGGTTGTTGTTTTTTAAAGAGTTTACAACCACTTTAAGTGACTTTGAACGTGGCATGGTGTTAGTGCCAGACGGGCTGGACTGAGTATTTCAAAAACTGCTGATCTACTGGGATTTTCACACACAACTATCTCTCGGGTTTACAGAGAATGGTCTGAAAAAGAGAAAATATCCAGTGAGCGGCAGTTGTGTGGAGGAAAATGCCTTGTTGATGTCAGAGGTCAGAGGAGAATGGGCAGACTGGTTCCAGATGATAAAAAGGCAACAGTAACTCAAATAACCGCTCGTTACAACCAAGGTATGCAGAATACCATCTCTAAACGCACAACACATCCAACCTTGAAGCAGTTGGGTTACAGCAGTACAAGACCACACCGAGTGCCACTCCTGTCAGCTAAGTACAGGAAACTGAGGCTACAATTCACACAGGATCACCAAAATTGGGCAATAGAAGGTTGGAAACATGTTGCCTGGTCTTATGAGTCTCGATTTCAGCTGCGACATTCAGATGGTGGGGTCAGAATTTGGTGTAAACAACATGAAAGCATGGATCCATCCTGCCTTGTATCACCGGTTCAGGCTGGTGGGGGTGTAATGGTGTGGGGGATATTTTCTTGGCACACTTTGGGCCCCTTAGTACCAACTGAGCATCGTTTAAATGCCACGGCCTACCTGAGTATTGTTGCTGACCATGTCCATCCCTTTATGACTACAGTGTACCCATCTTCTGATGGCTCCTTCCAGCAGGATAATGCACCATGTCACAAAGCTCCAATCATCTCACCACTGGACAATGAGGTCACTGTACTCCAATCATCTCACCACTGGACAATGAGGTCACTGTACTCCAATCATCTCACCACTGGACAATGAGGTCACTGTACTCCAATCATCTCACCACTGGACAATGAGGTCACTGTACTCCAATCATCTCACCACTGGACAATGAGGTCACTGTCCTCCAATCATCTCACCACTGGACAATGAGGTCACTGCACTCCAATCATCTCACCACTGGACAATGAGGTCACTGTACTCCAATCATCTCACCACTGGACAATGAGGTCACTGTACTCCAATCATCTCACCACTGGACAATGAGGTCACTGTACTCCAATCATCTCACCACTGGACAATGAGGTCACTGTACTCCAATCATCTCACCACTGGACAATGAGGTTACTGTACTCCAATCATCTCACCACTGGACAATGAGGTCACTGTACTCAAATGGCCTCCACACTCACCAGATCTTCATCCAACAGAGAACCTTTGGGATGTTATGAAATGGGAGATTGGCACCATGGATGTGCAGCAACCAGGTAAACTCATCATGTCACTGTGGACCAAAATCTCTGAGGAATGTTTCCAACACCTTATTGATTCTATGCCACGAAGAATGAAGGCAACAGGGGGTCCAAACTGATGCTAGTGTAGCGGGTGTTTGTTTTAAGGCCCAGAGACTACCATACCCAGGATGCATTTCCCCGCGCAAGGACTGCTGGGGCAGGGTATTTAACAAGGGGGCGGACCGGAGTACGATCTCTTTGGACATCGCCCGCCCAGCAACTGGAACTCTCTGCTGAGTCTGCTGTTCCGGACAGGGCCTGAAACCCAGGCCCTGTATTGCCAAAGAGCCTTCTGTTTCCACAGAGGAGCCTGAGGGACGTCTCATTCTGCCATCCGTCTGCTGCTGCCAGGAGGACCGAAGACCCGGGTGTCGTGGAACCTGTGTACCGAGATACAGCAGATACGGACGTGGACTAGTCCGGTTGGGTGAGAGAGCACCTGCTCAGAGATTAGTGCAGGACCTCCAAGCCTAGTGTTTGTTGTTCGGGACTCACCCGCTAGAGTTTGCATTCGCACACCGGAAGGACAGTGCATGTATTAACAGTAGTGGCTTTATTCTTGTTCGCCAAGTTCAACCTTTATTCCTGTGGATTACAATATTATCTCCAAAGTGCACCACCATTTGCTAGCGAAGATTCTTCTCTGCGGAACTTACACATAGTTACAGTCAGGCCTGACTTATCAGTGTAGACATCTTTCCCACGAGGGAGAAGAACTGCAAGGGGGAGTCTGTTAATTATCTTTGCATAGCATTGTATATCTGTCTATTGCTGAACACTTTTCATTGCAGGGCTCTGCATATACTAAAGTATACTGTTACTGTTTATCTGTTTAACCACTTCAATACCATACACTTTTACAGTTTCCTGCCCAAGCCAATTTTGAGCTTTCAGCGCTGTCGCAATTTGAATGACAATTGCTCGGTCATGCTACACTGTACCCAAACAAATTTTTTATCATTTTGTTCCCACAAATAGAGCTTTCTTTCGGTGGTATTTGATCGCCTCTGCGATTTTTATTTTTTGCACAACAAATAAAAAAAGAGCGAAAATTTTGAAAAAAACTATGTTTTTCTTTGTTTCTGTTAATTTTTTTTGTAAATAAGTACCTTTTCTACTTCAATGACGGGCACTGATAAGGCTGCACTGATGGGCACCGATGAGGTGGCACCAATGAGGTGGCACTGATGAGGTGGCACTGATGGGCACTGATGATGGGCACTGATAGGCGGCACTGATGGGCACTGATATGTGGCACTGGTATGCGGCACTGATTGGCACTCATAGGCGGCACTGATTGGCACTCATAGGCGGCACTGATTGACACTCATAGGCGGCACTGATTGGCACTCATAGGCGGCACTGATGGGCACTTATAGATGGCACTGATGGGCACTTATAGGCGGCACTGATAGGTGGCACGGACGGGCACTGATAGGTGGGCACTTATGGGCACAGATGGGCACGGATGGGCACTGATAGGTGGCGCTGATGGACACTAGTAGGTGGCACTGATGGACACTGATGCCCAGCAATGCCAGCCACCACACATTGTGGTGGAGCCATCATAGTGCCAGTCAGTGCCCATTTGTGGGCACTGATTGGCATATTTTTATTTTATTTATTTTTTTATTTTATTACATGTGGATGGCCATGGGGGCCATCCACATGCTTGGGGCTTCCTGGGGCGTCCTGGGGGGCTTCCCTGGTGGTCTAGTGTGGGTATCCGAGGGGGGGCTGCGCTGATAAACGATCAGCGCAAACCCCCCCTGTCAGGAGAGCCGCCGATCGGCTCTCCTCTACTCGCGTCTGTCAGACGCGAGTGAGGAAGAGCCGTTCAACGGCTCTTCCTGTTTACATCGTGATCAGCCGTGATTGGACACGGCTGATCACGTGGTAAAAAGCCTCCGCCGGAGGCTTTTTACCGAGATCAGTGTAGCGGTGGGTCAGACTGACCCACCGCTCCACCGATTGCCGCGATGCGTGCCCCCCCGGGCGCGCGGCGGCTGTTATCCCGCAGGACGTCATATGACGTCCAGTGTGGATAACAGAACCACTTCCCGGACGTCAATCTGCTATTGACGGGGCGGGAAGTGGTTAATCATTTCCTTCAGTAAAATTACCAGGATTAAGCAGATCAGTGTTGGTGTTATTACTGTACAGAAGAACGGTCAGTGTCAGTTATATCACTGTGTGTGTGTGCTTTTGTTGCTGGATTGTGTTGCCTAAAGCTACAGGCCTCACAATCCTATCATCCCTTACTAACTGTGCCAAGGGAGGGTAGAGCCAATTGCTGGGGGTTGACAGCGGTGTGTTAAGCCCTGTACACACGATCGGATATCCTATGGATTCTAATCCGATGGTTTTGTCCATCGGAAATCCGATGAAGCTGACTTCCATCAGTCTTGCCTACACACCATCAGTCAAAGTGACGTAAAACAGTCCGATGAGCCGAGAAAAATGAAGTTCAATGCTTCTGAGCATGTGTCGACTTGATTCTGAGCATGCGTAGGTTTTTTATCCGATGGACTTACCCATAGACGATCGGAATTTGCTATCGGTTTTTGATCCATTGGAAAATTTTAAAACATGTTCTATTTTTTAAAACCGATGGAAAAAAGACCGATGGGTCCCATACATGATCGGTTTGTCCGATCAAAAAAGTCCATCGGACTGTTTTCATTGGTAAAACCGATCGTGTGTACAGGGCTTTACAGGCCCGAAATATAATTCCAGCGGCTCTCTTAGCTGAGGGTATCGCTACACTAGCAAAGTGTATAAAGTGCCTGTTGAGTGTATATCAGGAAATAGACTTACATTTCCTCTTAATCCATATTTTTCAGATTTATTTTTACTCAATTTCATATTATTTAATGCCTGAGCCAGCACGTATACTGCAGTATAGACAAAATAAAATTTTGCATTATTCTCGTTAGTAAAGTGATATGCAATGGATTCTGTCCTAGTGCAGGTCGCATTAAAGGGAAATCCAGATAATTGAAATATATTGTTTTTATTCGGGTCAGAAGAAGGACAATGAAACCTCTTAAGCCAAATATCCTCCAGCAATGGATCAGTTGGGCGTTTGGATGGTCTTGCATTATCCATATGTAGCGCTACCCCCAGTTAAGAGAGCCGCTGATATTGATTTGGGCCCTGCAGTGCACCGCTGTCAACCCCCGGCAATCGGCTCTAACCTCCCGTGGCACAGCTGGTGATAGAGAGATAGGACCGCGTGATCGCAAATGTTGGTGACGCAGTCCTATAACAAACATACACAGAATATACTTTAAAACTCCTATTAAAGTAAGCGGAACTGACACCAAATGTACTTTACCCAGATATTTTACTGAGGCTAATGGGCAAGTAATAAACAACAGTATAACAAGTTGCAGATCCCTGCAATAAACAGTAATAAAGATAAACAGAGTAATCAGAATAATAAAGTATTGCTATGCAACTCTAGCGCTGCCCTTTTACAGCTACTTCCCCTCATGGGTAGACTAACACCCAGCAATGTCTACCTATGCAGTCAGGCCTGACTGATCTAAATGGAAGTTCAGTGAAACAATATTCGCTAGCAATCTCTCGGTGGTGCACTTGAAGAACAACTTTGTAATCCCAACGAATAGTAAAGATAAAGTATCTGTCTTTAAACAGCTCTCACCACCTGGACAAGTCCAAGTCCCTTTCCTCCATCGATTCGTCTAGGAACAGGAATCCACCGACATCCAAGTCTTCAATCCTTCTGGTGTACTGCAGCAAGGAGGATCAGATGTCTCTAAGGCTCTGCTAGGCTGGCAGAGGGCTCTTTGGAAAGGAGCACACGGCCCGGGCTTCAGGCCTTGTGCACACAGCAGTTCAGCACAGACATCCTCTTGCTAGGAGAGGGGGGTCCAAAGAGAGCGACCAAAACTCCGCCTCCCCTTTATAAAGTCTGCCCCAGCAGTCTCTGTTCTGGAGCAATGCACCCTGGGTGCTGCAAGATGTACTGGGAGATGTAGTCTCTTTCTCTCCTCTGCTTTCACTTCCAGTAATGTCTCTTTACTTCCTCCCGACTCACCTCTCACCTGGAACTTCTTATCTCTCTGCATTAAAGGGGAACACCCCGCTACACACTCCCCCCACTTGAACTCTTTGGTCCCCAAAGATAAACTTCAACAAATACTGTTTACCATTTTGGACAATGTCGAGCATGATGTTGGCATAGGGAATTCCCACCAAAACTTTGGGATGGAACTCTCTTGCCCACAGGTCACACTACCATGAGTGGCCTGCCTAACTGTGCCAGAGAGTGAGCTGGGGTTGCCCTCCACCAAATGGACGGTGGAAGGATCAGGTTGTTCAACACTTCTCCTAGCCGTTACAACAGAGTCCTCTGAGCTCGTCCCCATTTGGGGGTAAGTTAGTTTCTTGGGAGGCCTGATGACTCTGCGAGCCCTCTGCTCTCTTGGTGCTTCTGACTCTGGCACCACAGGCTCTTCTTCAGGAGTAAGTTCAGGTAACATTGCTGGTTCTGGAACCTCTGATTCAGAAGTCGACTGACGTATGGAATCTCTAGAGTCCTCCTTTGCGCAAGTGTCAGGAACATCTTCCCAGTAATCAGCTGAGGGACTGAAGGGTATGAATTCAGTAGCCTCCAGATTCAGTGTTGCATCTGGGGTATCCCCTCCATTTGGGAGATCTATGGCGGACGTTCCCAGAGTCGAGGGAGGCCACAGCCAGTCCAGTTCTCCACCTTCTTCTGTACTCAATTGGGAGGCCTCCCCATCTTTGGCTCGAGAGGTCTGGGACCGAGTGTTCGGCCTAGGAATATCCAGGATAGAGGCCGGTTCAGGGGAGTCTCTCACGGGAGGTATTCTGACTGCCTCAGCAAGTGGGAGCAGGTGGTTCCGATGCCACGTCTTCAGTGGACCCACCTTTCCTTCTGGCTTTAGTTTGTAGACAGGCAAACCGGGCAACTTCCTACAGACAACATAGGGCTCAGATCTCCACCTGTCGGCAAGCTTGTGTTTTCCAGGGACCCCCAGATTGCGTAGCAGTACTCGGTCCCCGGGCTGCAGATCTTGCACTCGAACCTTCAGATCAAAATTTCTCTTGTTGCGGGCCCCCCTTTGATCCGAAGCCGCCTGGGCTTGTTCATAGGCCACCTGCAAGCTACGTCTAAGTCTGTCCACGTATCCCTTGTGGGATGTAGCTGAGGTATTGTCTATAGAAGTGCCAAAGGCCAGGTCCACAGGTAGCCTTGCTTCTCTCCCAAACATAAGTCGATAAGGGGAGTAGCCAGTGGCGTCACTTGTGGTACAGTTATAGGCATGTACTAGGGCTGATATGTGCTGACTCCAGTGTTGCTTCTTCTCTGTTTCTAAGGTTCCCAACATGTTGAGCAGGGTCCGGTTAAATCTCTCCGGCTGAGCATCTCCTTGTGGGTGGTAAGGCGTGGTTCTGGTCTTCTTTATTCCTAATGAATCCAAAAGTCTTCGGATCAACCGACTCTCAAAGTCCCTTCCTTGATCTGAGTGGAGTCTCTGTGGTAGTCCGTAATGGACAAAATACTTCTCCATAAGTATCTTGGCCACGGTGGATGCCTTCTGGTCTTTGGTTGGGAAAGCTTGAGCATAGCGGGTGAAATGGTCGGTTATTACCAGAACATTCCCCAATCCACTCAGGTCGGGTTCGAGGCAGAGAAAGTCAATGCATACCAGATCCATTGGGCCTTGACTCTGTAAGTGGCCCATTGGGGCAGCTTGATGGGGTAGGGTCTTTCTCTGAATGCATCGTGCACAGGAATGGCAATACTCCTCTACTTCTGCCCTCATGCAGGGCCAATAGAACCGATTTCTGACAAGCTGGAAGGTCCTTTCTGCCCCTAGGTGACCATGATGGTCATGCAGGGCAATTAGTACAGTCTCTCGGTGCTTCTCTGGAAGAAATAACTGCCACTTATCTTCTGAGTCATCAGAGGGGCCCCTTCGGTAGACCACTCCCTGATGTACCTGTAGCCTGTCCAATTCCTTCCTCAACAGGCGAGCCTCCTTTGAGGGGTGATGTAGGAATTTGTTGGGATCCTGATTCTCCAGGGCTCCGAGGACCAATCTCCCCATGGGGTCTTCCAATTGGTCACACCTCAACTCCTTCTTGGACAGTCTCGGTAGGTTGTCTTCCTCCAGTTGAGTTACCCCACAATAGTGTTTGGGGACTCCTACCATGGTAACCCCTATTTCTTCTGCTCTGGAGCCTCCTCTGGCTTGGAATTCAGCCCCTTGACAAAGGGCCCGCACCCCGTCCGGTGCCACTTGGGTCCAATCTTCCCAGTCATTTGTCGTGGCATGAGACCTCCGGGACAGGGCATCTGCATCCCTATTTCCGGCTCCTGGTCTGTACTTCAGACTGAAGTTGAATCCAGACAATGCGGCCAACCACCTGTGTCCGGTGGCATCTAGTTTCGCGGTGGTGAAGAGGTAGGTCAGGGGGTTGTTGTCTGTCTTCACAGTAAACTCTTCCCCATACAAGTAGTCTTTTAGCTTGTCTACTACCGCCCATTTGAGGGCCAGGAATTCCAGCTTATGAGTGGGGTAATTCTTTTCTGAGGGGGTCAGGCTCCTGCTCACATAGGCCACTGGTCGCAGTTGTCCTTCATGTTCTTGGTAGAGTACACCACCTAGACCCTCATGGCTGGCATCCACATGTAATTCATAAGGTCTGGTAGGGTCGGCGTAGGCCAGGACTGGGGCAGTGGTTAAGCTCCTCTTCAGAGCATGAAAGCCCTTTTCACACCTTGGGTTCCACTGATCTTGAACTGACTCACCAGGCCTCCTGGGCCCTGAGTCATCCTCTTCCCCTTCTGCCTTTAGCAATTCATTCAACGGGCGGGCAATCCGAGCAAACCCCTCCACAAACCTCCTATAATAGGAGCAGAACCCCAGGAAGGATCTGAGCTCTGTTACTGTGGTGGGTCGTGGCCAGGAAGTGACTGCTTCCAACTTCTCAGGATCTGTGGCCACCCCTTCTTCAGACACTATGTGCCCCAGATAGTTCACAGAAGACTGGTAGAACCGACACTTCTCGGGGGAAAGCTTAAGTCCCTCTTCGCTGAGTCTTCTCAATACTTTCTCCAACCTGGCTTCATGTTCTTCCAAGGTTCTTCCAAAGACAATGACATCGTCCAAGTACACAAGGACTTCTATAAGATTCATGTCTCCAACAGTCTTCTCCATAAGGCGTTGAAAGGTAGCAGGAGCTCCAGACAGACCCTGAGGCATCCTATTGAATTCGAAGAATCCCACCGGGGTTATGAAGGCTGTCTTCTCCCTGTCTTCTGGGTGCATAGGGATTTGATAGTACCCACTCTTGAGGTCCATCACACTGAACCATTTGGCTCCAGACAAACTTTGTAGGGCATCTTCTATCCTTGGCGTGGTGTATTGGTCAGGGATGGTTCTCCTGTTGAGAGTCCTGTAATCGATACAAAGCCTCAACGACCCATTCTTCTTTCTGACCACCACGATTGGGGAGGCATAGGGACTTCTAGACTCCCGATTCACACCAGTCTTCTTTAGTTCTACAAGTTGTTCCCTCAGATCCTCCAGATCTGCCAGGGGGACCCGCCTGACCCTCTCTCGGAAGGGCTTATCTTCTTGGAGGCGGATCCGATGGGTGGCACTTCTTGCACACCCCACATCGAATTCATCTTCGGAAAAGATCTTCTCCCACCTGGTCAGCTGGGCCTTGGCTCTTTCTTTCCAAGCCCTGGGTAGGTTTGGGTTTTCCACGGACAGTTTCTCCCAAACATCTCCTCCGTCACCCGTCCCCTTGACTTCGGACCAAGTGACCGGGGCAGCAGGGCTCACCTGACCAAGCAACACTCTGGCAGGGATCTCCATGGGTCCTCCCGTAGTGTTCCTAACACTCACCGGAACTCTGCCATGGGCCTTCTTCAGGGCCTTGAACGGAATCACTTCTGGTATCACTTGCAGGCCTGAGGACTCTTCCCTTGGGTCTGATTCCAGCATGACAAAGGGGCCAGGTTGTTCCCACGAAAGCTTCACAGTGGCCCTAAGACAGGTTACTTCTCCGGGCTGTAGCACTACTCCTTCTCTGCCAAGTCTCCACACCTTCCCTATCCCCTCTCCCGGGGTCTTCTGCTCTAAGACCAGTCGTTGGTAGGCCGTCTTTAGCATGGGATGGATTTTGGTGGCTGAATGGTTTCTCTCTTTCACTAGAGGGGTCAGGAGTCTCCTGACTAGATCCGTGTTTGTCCCAATGATCAGGGAAATCTTGCTGGCTCCAGGCGGCCGGGGACACACAACTGCCAGGGTGTCAAACACTTCAGCCTTCCCAGCCACGGATGGGTCGAAAGTCATCTTTATGGGCAGGTACCCATCATAAGGGAAACTCTGGGTTCCAAGTCCCCATATCTACAGCTCTTCTATCTTCTGGATAGGCAGATGACTCAAGTGCCTATCATAGAAGTCCCGGTATAGTAAAGTCACCTGTGCTCCGGTGTCCAAAAGAGCTTTAGTATAGACTCCTTCCACTTGAATGGGCACAGTAGGAGACGGGCCCACCAGTTCCTTTGGGTATACCCTTGCCCTGCTCCTTTTGGACTTTAATTTTTCCTGAGCCTGGCATGCATAGACTTTCTCCCTCTCAATGGGGGCACAAACCCGCTGAGGGATGTTATTGATCCTTTTAGGTGGATGTTCCTTCTTTGGGGTGCTGTACTTCCACTGAGGGGTCTTGCCCCCTCCCTCTGGGGTACATCTTGGTGGGGGTGTACTATACCTCCTCCTAGGAGTTTTGTCTCCTCCATTCTTGGCCTTTTTTTTTAGTTTGGAGCGCACTGAAGATGATGGGCACCCGGTTGACTCCTTCACCGGGGCCCTTTGGAGTTTCCCGCCGGCTTGCAATTATCTGTTCTCTTCTTCTTTGGGCTGGAGCATACGTTAGCAAAGTGGCCACTCCCTCCGCAGTTATAGCAAATCACCTCTTCTCGGTCCTGTAGGGAGGTCGGTGCTGAGGTGTTCGGGAACAACTCCTTTCTTGGGCTTGGTTTCTCTCGTCTTCTCTGATCTTTCTCCATCAAAGAGGTCAGCATCTCCAACACTTGGGCCATTTGCGATTTCAGAGTGTCAACCTCCGCATCTCTTTCTGGGCTCTTGACCGAATGGACCAACACTGGTACAGGTGTGACATTCGCCTTGGCCACCTTCTGATCTTCCTCCAGCGCCTCTTCGTCCCTAATAATTTTTATTAGATCAGAGTAGGTTAGTGACATTCCTCCTCCTGAGGTTTTCAGGTGCAGCCAGACCGGGTCTGAGCGCCGCGCTCCCCTCATGATCTGCTTCATGCGTGCTTCATCTGCATCTTTGGGCAGCATTCCCTTCTTCAGTACAATCTTGCATAACTGCCTGTTCAGCCTTCTAACATATTCTGACAGTTTCTCATTCGGCTGCTGGAGAGTGTGTTCAATTTGATAAATCATCTCTGACACCTTCTCCAGCTGACCAAACTCTTCCTGCAGCATGGCCAGGCAATCTTGAGCTGTACAGTTTTCATTTCCAAACCGGAAGCTCTTCACCGCTTCTGCCGCGGCACCTTTCAGACTTTCTAAGACTCGCTGTCTCTTCTGTGCCTCAGGCACCTCCCATGCTTCTACTGCCTGCAATGCCTGTTCCACCCAAGTGTCAAAATCTTCCTCCCCCGCAGGGACGGGGAGCTTCCCTGAGAAGGTGCTAAGCTTCCGGTAACCGGCCTCCACATGCACCGTACTGCTTTTCTGGCACTTAATTACAAGGTCTCCTAGAGCATTCAACAATTCAGGCCCTATAGCGGCCAGCGGTGATCCCGGGCTTAATAGTTCCTTAAGCTTTTCTGCTTTAGGGGATAGTGGTGGAGATAATTGTGGGAGTGATGGCTTTGGTGTCTGAAACCATTCTTCCTTCACTGGCAGCGTATGTATCAAGTGATAGATCTGATTATCTATGGCTTGTATACTCTGACTTTTAAAATGCTCTGGGATTTCGTTTTTCCATTCTACCAGTGCGTATGTAAACGAGATCACTGGATCTGGCCTAAAATCCATCACCCATGCTTTGTGGCTCGGAGACAGTAACAATACGAGCTGTTTTATCTCCTCTTCCTTCCATCTTTCCCCCGGGAGTACAATGACTACCGCCGCGGTTGGATCGGCGCCAATCGCTGCGCACCACTGTGACATTGCCAGCGGGTCCATGCTGGTACTTCTGACCGGCTTGATTGCAGCGTGCAACGTACAAGGATCCCGGACTCGAGCCCCCACATGTAGCGCTACCCCCAGTTAAGAGAGCCGCTGATATTGATTTGGGCCCTGCAGTGCACCGCTGTCAACCCCCGGCAATCGGCTCTAACCTCCCGTGGCACAGCTGGTGATAGAGAGATAGGACCGCGTGATCGCAACTGTTGGTGACGCAGTCCTATAACAAACATACACAGAATATACTTTAAAACTCCTATTAAAGTAAGCGGAACTGACACCAAATGTACTTTACCCAGATATTTTACTGAGGCTAATGGGCAAGTAATAAACAACAGTATAACAAGTTGCAGATCCCTGCAATAAACAGTAATAAAGATAAACAGAGTAATCAGAATAATAAAGTATTGCTATGCAACTCTAGCGCTGCCCTTTTACAGCTACTTCCCCTCATGGGTAGACTAACACCCAGCAATGTCTACCTATGCAGTCAGGCCTGACTGATCTAAATGGAAGTTCAGTGAAACAATATTCGCTAGCAATCTCTCGGTGGTGCACTTGAAGAACAACTTTGTAATCCCAACGAATAGTAAAGATAAAGTATCTGTCTTTAAACAGCTCTCACCACCTGGACAAGTCCAAGTCCCTTTCCTCCATCGATTCGTCTAGGAACAGGAATCCACCGACATCCAAGTCTTCAATCCTTCTGGTGTACTGCAGCAAGGAGGATCAGATGTCTCTAAGGCTCTGCTAGGCTGGCAGAGGGCTCTTTGGAAAGGAGCACACGGCCCGGGCTTCAGGCCTTGTGCACACAGCAGTTCAGCACAGACATCCTCTTGCTAGGAGAGGGGGGTCCAAAGAGAGCGACCAAAACTCCGCCTCCCCTTTATAAAGTCTGCCCCAGCAGTCTCTGTTCTGGAGCAATGCACCCTGGGTGCTGCAAGATGTACTGGGAGATGTAGTCTCTTTCTCTCCTCTGCTTTCACTTCCAGTAATGTCTCTTTACTTCCTCCCGACTCACCTCTCACCTGGAACTTCTTATCTCTCTGCATTAAAGGGGAACACCCCGCTACACATATAAACATCTAATCCCAGAATGTAGCGAGCAGGATAGACAGGCATTATACTGCAGTTAAATAATTCTCTTAGGCTGAGGTCTGAATATCCAATGACATTCCATGACTCATTGAGGATTAATGTGATACTTTCTTTGAGAGCTTTCAATTCCTTGCAAAAATAAATATATTCAAATAGAAAACGGCCACACACAACAATGACATCCGTAGTGGACTTCCCAATAACCATTGCCTTCTGCCTGTTTATGTCTGCATTGCTGGTCAGGTAGATGACAAATTCTATACAGATCTCATGTCTGGTCATCTCTTTTCTCAGTTCCCGTAGTTCCGATTCTCCGGTTCCGTCACTTGATGTGATAATTCCAACCCAATTCCATCCAAAATTGTTCAGGAATCCTAGAACCCTCTCATACCAAACCAAGCTACTTGGAACGGTGTGGTAAAAGTTTGGGAACTTCTCTCTGTCACTTAGGAGAGGATTGGTGACTCGATGGCTGATCTGAAGAAACACAATAGAGGAGGCTTATGTGTTATTTCCATATGTGAGATATTTTCTGTTGGGCCTTTGATGAAAAGGTTAATTACATAGGTGTGCACAGCCTATTGCATTAGGGTGTGCACCCCAAAGCCCAAACACACACGACCGATCTCTCATGGTGTTCATTCAGAAAGGGAAGGGGCCGGTAAATTACACATTTACTGGCCCCTTCCCCACTCCTAAAACATCCCAGCAGCAACAGCCGATAGGAGAGGAGGGAAGCTGGCAGCGCTGTGGGGGGAAAGATGGGAGCCAGGGCAGTAGAGGGAATCTGTGCTGCACAGGGTGATTAGGGTGTGCCTGGGCACATCTGGCACACCCTGTGCGCATGCCTATGGTTAATTACATGATGGAAAAGAGAGGGAGCATAGGTAATAGGAGTGTGACTTTACAAATATCTTTAAGAACATATTACACAGTACTTATAGATTAACGACTTCCCCTATAGCAGGTTGACGACCGGGCGGTGGTTCTCTTATCCTGACTGGACGTCATGTGACATCTTTCAGAAAAACATGCTTGCGCACGCCCGCGGGGACGCACCCGCGGGGGACGCACAGCACGGCGATCGGTGGTGCTGTGTGTCACTCTGACACACCGCATCTCTGATCGTGGTAAGGAGCCTCTGACGGAGGCTCCTTACCACGTGATCAGCTGTGACCAATCACAGCGTGAACTAGGAAGTGCCGGTAAACGACTTTCCTTAGTTTGCGCTGACAGGGAGAGACGATTGGCTGTTCTCCCTGTGAGGGGGGGGGGGGTCTGCACTGATAATCAGCACATTGATCATCAGAGCAGTCCGCCTGAGAGGTGCCCATCAGCTGCCAGTCTGTGCCCCATCAGTAATGCCTATCAGTGCCCATCAAAGTGCCAACCAGTGTCCATAAATGTGCCAATCAGTGCCCCTTCAGTAATGCATGTCGGTGCCCTTCAGATGCCAATGGTCAAAGCCCTGAATCCAGATATCTCCCATGTATCACTGCATTAATGACCAGAGTCCATCTCAAGCAAGTGGAGAATGAATGCTTTGAAGCACAGATTTCAGGTGGCACAGTACCCGTAAATCGGTAGTAAACCCGTGGAATTTAGAAAAAAAAATCCCCTGCAATGCAATGGCATGATGTGCTAGTATGCATCTCATACTAGCACATTGTGAAATATTTTGCTTAGAACGAAGCCCTCCAGGGTTGCGCTGTCACCGCTGACAGGGCTTCCATCTTCACCCGGTCTTCCTTCTGGGTTTGCGGGCTCCAGCAGCTTGAATGGCAGAGCCCCGATGACGTCACTCTCGCATATGTGCGCAGGAGTCACGGCCATGGCACAGCGCTCTGTAGGAACGGCACGGGTATGCCATTCCTTCAGAGTGCATGCGCTGGTGACATCACCGGCTGCCAAAAGAGCAAATATCTACTAAATGATGCACGTTTAGGAGATACTCGTTTTACCTACAGTTCTAATCAAGGTTGTCAAATGATGTTTCCAATGGAGCCAGACAAATATGGACCATGAGTGACCACAGGAGGTATGTAAAGGAGATTTACTAAATATAAAAATATAGAAGTAGTATATTTAGTTAATCCCCTTTACATACCTCCTGTGGTCACTCATGGTCCATATTTGTCTGGCTCTTTTGGAAACATCATTTGACAACCTTGATTAGATATTCTATTGTATTTGGAAGTAATTATGGGGTAAGCATCATCATTTCTGAATATTTGCACACAATTGTGAGATCCATGTATATTTATATTTTGCCTCTACTTGATCTAGTGCCATGACATTTTAGCGGACAGTACATCCCCTGAAGAAGCCCAGCGGGTAAAACATGTTAAGATTCACCACCCTAATACCGCTATGGACTAAAAGACTACAGTATATGAGATGACTGTACTCAATTTTATTTATGGATATATTGTTTTGATCCAATTTTTCAATAAATATTGCAATTTTAATGAATTCTCTATAGTTGTTGTGTTGCTTGTCCCAAGGATCCTCCTGTCTTTACCCTAATCAACTCAAGGGATGTGGTGCTTCACTTAAATGATGACACACCAACATTAGTCCATATATAGCAGTCTTGTGACTTCTATCAGTGTATGGTTAAAGCTTGTAGGAGGAGATTTAATTTTTCCCCTGATTGTCCTATGAGGATGCAGGACCCCTGACCCTCTGCCTGGACAGTGCTGATTGGCTCTGTCCTGATCACATGCAAAGAAAAACTCTCTAACAATACAACAAACACAAACTGAGCATGTGCATGTGCAGCTTGTCCCCCAGCCTCTGTTCTATCAGGAGATGGATTGGGGACCGTCAAAGAAGGGAAGGATCAGAGAAGACGGGATCAAACAGCCTTTTTGCACAATGCAGAGGATTAACCCCTTAGGTTACACAGTAAGTATAACAAGCATGCTCTACTGCATATAAAGACTGATTTTACTGTTGTGGATTTAGTAACACTTTAAGAGGCATAGTACATTTTTTGAGGTTGTATACTTTTTCACAAATTTTGGAAAAATTAAGAAATTTAATGAAATTCGTTTTTTTCACACACACAGCAAAGGCATAATTACAGTTACACCCCATTACATTAAATTCTACTGCTCCTTATGTGTATGGGGATACCAAATGTGGGAAACCTTTTCACAACCTAAATGAATAGAGGGGCCCAAAATCCAAAGAGCACTTTAGGTCTTTCAAGGAGCATAAATTACACTTATAATTTCCTGAATACCTATCACCAATGGAAACACCCACAGAGTGACGACAACATTTTAAAAAGAATACACTTAAGATATTTTCTGAAAGGCATTGTGAGTCTTGAAAATTAACCACTTCCCTACCCAGCCATAGTCAAATGACGTCCACAGATGGGATCTCCCATCCTGGGTGGACGTCATATGACATCGGACGTCATATGACATCTTTGGCTTTGTAGGGAGATATCTGAATGATGCCTGCAGCTAGAGGCATCATTCAGATATCATTTTCTTGGGCCAGCGATTCTGTGCACCATAAGAATGATCATAGCGGCGGTTCCGCCGATTGATCGTTCTTACAGGCGGCGGGAGGGAACATCCCCCTCCCGCCACCATCCGGTGCTTCTCCGGGCTCCCCGTGCGATCGGGGACCCGGAGCGAATCTTCCGGCGTCGTTGGTGAGTCACGTGATGAGCATAGAGATGACTGGTGACCAGATGGTCACCAGTCATCTCTATGATCGTCGGAGGCCCGGGCGCGATGTGATGACATCACGCCCGGGCCTCAAATGTAAACAAAGCCGCCATTGCGGCTGTAAGTATGAGATCAGTGAAAAATGTTTCACTGATCTCATGCTTTCCAGCCTGGAGGAGAGATGTGGGGTCTTATTGACCCTGCATCTCTCAATAAAGAGGACCTGTCACACACATTCCTATTACAAGGGATGTTTACATTCCTTGTAATAGGAATAAAAGTGATAAAAAAAAAAAAGTAAAATAATTGTAAAAAATAAATAAATAAGTAAAAAAAAAGAAATAAATAATAATAAAAAAAAATTAAAACGCCCCTGTCCCCGGTAGCTCGCGATCAAACGCGAATGCACACATAAGTCGCCCACATATGTAAACGCCGTTCAAACCACGCATGTGAGGTATCGCCGCGTGCGTTAGAGCGCGTGCAACAATTCTAGCACTAGACCTTCTCTGTAATTCTAACCTGGTAACCTGTAAAAAAAATTATAGCGTCGCCTATGGAGATTTTTAAGTACCGAAGTTTGGCGCCATTCCATGAGTGTGCGCAATTTTAAAGCGTGACATGTTAGGTATCTATTTACTCGGCGTAACATCATCTTTCATATTTTCCCCAAAAATTGGGCTAACTTTACTGTTTTTATTTTTTAATTCATGAAACCATTTTTTTTTTTAAAAAAAAGGCGTTTGAAAATTATTGCGCAAATATCGTGCAAGAAAAAATGTTGCAATGACCGTCATTTTATTCCCTAGGGTGTCTGCTAAAAAAAAATATATAATGTTTGGGGGTTCTGAGTAATTTTCTAGCAAAAGAATGATGATTTGTACATGTAGGAGAGAAGTGCTAGAATAGGCCCAGTATTGAAGTGGTTAAGATTGTGCCACAAGTTTCTGAAAACTGCAGAAATAAAATGAAAATTTATTTTTTTACAGTTGTCAATTAATAGGATATTTCCAACTCACAGCATAGACATACTTAAGGCCCATACACACGGTCTGACTTTTTGCCAACAAACTTCAAAATGACCAGGTTTTCCAAAAAATCCGACCGTGTGTACGCTCCATCGGACAAACTTTTTTGGTTTTCATGGGACAAAAGTTCGCTCTGCAAACGGACAAACTTTTCGGCAACAAAAGTCCGATGGTGCAAAGTCGGACCGTGTGTACAGAAATCCATCTGTCCGAAGTACAAATACGCATGTCCAGAACCAATGTTAAAATCAACCAACAATAGCAGAAGTTGACCAAAGGGTGGCGGTAAAGAGCAGAAAAGAGCAGAAAAAACACGTGATGTTGGGAAAGTTTTAGGAAAGTTTGCAGAAAAGTCCTGCCGTGTGTATGCTATGGGTGTGCCCGGCCAACTCCCTTCGGACAAAAATCCACGGAAAAGTTTGTTTGAAGTCCGACCGTGTGTACGAGGCTTTAGAATTACACCTCAAAACACATTCTGCTACTCCTCCCGAGCATGGGGATACCACATGTGTGAGACTTTTTTCCATAAGTGAAATTTTCAAAGTCCCTACATGTCATCAGTTTATAGTTAACCATAATTAATGGCCCTAGAATTCTTGCTGTCCAACTCGTGGGCGTGGTGATATATAATATGTGCAGCACAATTAGACATGTACAATTAGTTTCGTTACGAATTAGTTTTTTAACAAATTTGTCGAAATTCGTTAAAAAAAACTAATTCGGAACGAAACGAATATCTGACCCGTTTAACGAATTTTTCCAAATATTCGTAAACTCGTAAATACGAAAATTTGAAAATTCGGAAATTCGAAAATACGAAAACCCAAAAATCTAAAATAATAATAACTAATTAATAATAACTTAAATATTACTAACTATTAAATTATAGGTATTGGAATTTCCTTTCAAATTTGCCTGTTAGTGAACGTAACGAATACAAATTTATCCGAAGTTACAAATTATTCGAAATAATGAATGCCGTATCTAAACAAATGGAACGTAACAAATTAATAATAATAAATAACAATAAGAATAATAATAATAACTTTGTATTATTATTATTTATTATTAATTCGTTCTGTTCCGTTCATTTAGATGCAGCATTCGTTATCAAGGAGGGACTGCAGCTGTCGCAGTTGGACTTTCCGTTTACCCATCAGTAAAGCAATCCCTGCCTGGAGAGCTAACAGTTTGTCCTCAGGCAATCGACATTCCATAGCCACCGAATCAATGACAATCCCTAAGAAACGAATCGTGGAAATTGGGCCTTCCGTTTTATCCACTGCCAATGGGATACCGAAACGCTCAGCTACATGTTGATTGGTGGCCAGCAGACTGCCACATAAGTTAAACGAGGGAAGGCCCACACACAAGAAGTCATCCAAATAATGTATGACCGAGTTGACCCCCGATACCTCCTGGACCACCCATTCAACAAAGGAGCTGAACGTTTCAAAAAAAGCACAAGAGAAAGAACAACACATTGGTAAACATCGATCAACGTAAAACCCTGCAGATGCACCGGCAAAAAACGGAAAGCTGCATAAATATTAGTTTTAGCCAATAGAGCACCTTGCCTTTACCGATGCACCCAAGAGATCGCTGCATCGAATGAGGTGTAAGATACTGCACACAACTCTGGATCGGTTGCGTCATTGACCAAGCCACCCTTGGGAAAGGACAGGTGATGAATAAGACGGAACTTCCTAGGTTCCTTTTTGGGAACCAAACCCAGAGGAGACACCACCAAATTATTAAGAGGGGGTTAAACTAAAGGCCCCGCCATGCGACCTAACGCCACTTCTTTGGCTAGTTTGTCAGAAACCACCTCGGGGATAAGCCCTAGTGGAACACAAATTGTCAGCCAAAGGGGAATGCAGGAAAGAGAACACGAGATACCAAACCCGAAATGGGTCTGTCGCCCAGCTGGTACTGCGCGGCTGGGGATTATAACGGTGATACCCAAGCTGAATGTGGTTATGGGTTACCTCCTAAGACCTACGACCCAGTTCTAGTGATACATTACGGGTACTGATTTTTGATGGTTAATGTTAAAAAGATTTTAATATTTATTTGTTAATAAAATGGCCAAAAGGCCACTTTCCTCCAGTTCAGTGTCAAGTGTCACTTGTATATACAAAGTTTGGGAATGTTTAGGATGGGTATGGGGATGGTTATTATCTGGGGTACCCTAGCTATGAACATCCCCACTCCTTTGTGTACATCAGATCACCAGCCCCGCAGATGATTGGCCTGGGTACTATTGGCTTCCTTCTGTTTTTTTGGCAAACATAAATTTGAACCAAACCCAAGCTCATTCCTGTAAGCTGTAGGTTGTGGGTAGAGCCCTGTGCTTGTTCATCGAATTGTAATCACATTTAACTCAGTTTAACACAGAAGCTGATTTTTTTGTGTTCGCACTATTTGAGGGGAAATATTCTGAGCACGACAAAAGTGCGTTCAGCACAATTCCTATTATGTAGCAGAGAATATATTTCTAAAGCTGAGCTAATCTTTGTTACCAGTCCGTTGTTGTGCAGCCGGAGATCTAAGTCTATAACAGTCTGATATTTTGTATATAAAGATCTGGTGATGGTGCGTTCCCTCCTGTGCTGGGGATAAGCAGGGCCCCCGGTGATAATACGGTGAGAGATCTGCCAGACAACATGAATTGCTCTTCTGTCCACCTGCTGACTCTTCTCATCACATATTTTATAAGAACTCTGAGTTCAGCTTCACTTTGTAGACTTACGGCCATAAATCCTGTGTTAGAGTATGGCTATTACCAAGAGGGAGACGTCACTATTGGGGGTCTAGTGTCTGCCCACTCCAGAACTACGGAGCACAACTCTATATATGAAATAGCAATACTTCGTACCCTGTGTATATTGTAAGTACATTTCTTTACAAATTGTAAATAAAAAATGTATTATTCACAATTTATATGGATTTTTTTTATTTTTTTTATTCCCTATATCCTTCCTAGTACCTAATCTCTAGCTTGTTCCATTTGGAGATGTAAGCTCTCACAAAGAGGGCCGTAATGTGAATTAAAGTTACATTTACATATTGCTGTATTATATGGTACTTGTATGCTTTAAGCTGAACTCCAAGATGAAGGACTTTTTAACCCAAGCACACTATATTACCAAAAGTATTGGGACACCTGCCTTTACATGCACTTAAATGGCATCCCAGTCTTAGTCTGTAGGGTTCAATATTGAGTTAGCCCACCCTTTGCAGCTATAACAGCTTCAACTCTTCTGGGAAGGCTGTCCACGAGGTTTAGGAGTGTCTATGGGAATGTTTGACCATTCTTCCAGAAGCACATTTGTGAGGTCAAGCACTGATGTTGGACGAGAAGGCTTGGCTCGCACTCTCCACCCTAATTCATCCCAAAGATGCTCTATTGGGTTGAAGTCAGGACTCTGTGCAGGCCAGTCAAGTTCCTCCACCCCAAACTCGCTCACATGGTGCAAAAGCAGAATGGACAGACAGTGCTGTATTTCATTGCTTGATGGGCATAGGTGTGCCATGTGCGCAGCCTAATACATGATGCATGCACTATGACTATTACATGATGCAGGAAACGCAGGCATGGCAGCCCAATAACATGAAAGCAGTATAATGGAAAGGGGTGTTGGTGGAGGGCAGTATAATGGGAGATGTGTTAGTAGAGGGCATTATAATGGGAGGGGTGTTGGTGGAGGGCAGTATAATGGGAGGGGTGTTGGTGGAGGGCAGTATAATGGGAGGGGTGTTAGTGAAGGGCAGTATATTGGGAGGGGTGTTAGTGGAGGGCAATATAATGAGGGGGTAGTGGAGGGCAGTATAATGGGGGGTGTTAGTGGAGGGCAGTATAATGGGGGGGGGGGGGGTAGTGGAGGGCATTATAATGGGGGGGTAGTGGAGGGCAGTATAATGGAGGGTGTTAGTGGAGGGCAGTATAATGGGGGGTAGTGGAGGGCAGTATAATGGGGAGATAGTGGAGGACAGTATAATGGGGGGTAGTGGAGGGCAGTATAATAGGGGGGCAGTGGAGGGCAGTATGGGGGTACTGTACAGCATGACTGTGTATGGGAGGGAGAAGAGTGACCATGAGCTACTCAGGGCAGTGCAGGGAGCATTTCTCCTACCTTTCTTCCCAGGGTCGGGGGCGGAGCTTAGGCCCGAGGAGGAGGAATCCGAATGTTAGGGCTCCGCTCTCCTCGTCGGGATGTCACCAGGCGGGCAGCAGTGACTGTAAGGTGCACGCATAGCAAGGGGTGGGGCCAGAGCGTCAGTGGCGCTCAAGGCCCCGCCCACCCGCGGCCAGCTCCTCCATTGAAAAAATGCAGCACTGGCACTGCTGCACTGTGCGCGCATCGTGCTGACAGTGACAGACTGTGTGTGTGTGGGGGTTTTCAGCGCCGATTTGCGGGCAGCACGTAGGCTTAATGGCAGCTCTGCCTTGGGCCCCAAACATTGACAGGGCCCTGGGCAAGGTTTGCCCTGCGGTAAAGACGGCCCTCATACAAGGTCCTGGGTTTGACCCTTGGTATTTTGAAAGGTGAAAATGCCTACCATTCTCCTGTCCTGCATATAGTAGTCCCTGTCATTCCTCCCGTTCTATTCTGGAACATACCTCCCATTCTCCTGTCCTGCATATAGTAGTCCCTGCCATTCCTCCCGTTCTCCTATCCTGCACATACTGGGCCCTGTCACACCTCCCATTCTCCTGTCCTGCATATAGTGGTCCCTGTCATACCTCCCGTTCTCCTGTAATACCTACTGTTCCCCTGTCCTGCACATACTGGGCCCTGTCATACCTCCTGTTCTTCTGTCCTGCACATACTGGGCCCTGTCATACCTCCTGTTCTTCTGTCCTGCACATACTGGGCCCTGTCATACCTCCCGTTCTCCTGTCCAGCACATACTGCATAGTTGCTAACATTGTCGAAACATTTTTAGGGACACTTTTTGTGTAGGCAGAGTATGATTTTAATTAGGGGGAGCATTCATTTGGGTGTGGTCTAGCAGAAATGAGAGAATCATGGATAAAAGTGGGCATGGTTGAAATTATGCTAAAATATTGGGTGTGGCTTAAATGGGGTGTGGTTAGTGTCTGAGATAACTTACATCAGTGTTTTCCAACTAGGGTTCCATACTGCTCCCTTCTGGCCCCCCTATACCATTCTGCAATGGTGGTTGAGGGTAGTGGTATTTGGAATGTTCCCATCCCCTCACCCCCACTCTTTCCTCAGCCCAGGCTCCTAAAGGCCCCGTTCCCAGCCACAGTTAGTTAGCACTATTTTACCTCTGGTCAGGTCCACTCTCTCTGTGTTGCCACAGTCTGCTGCTTCCTCACACGCATGCTGCACGTGGGCCAGACTCAAGGCGCGCTGGCACAATCTCCCCTCCGGGGCTGGCCATGCCCACTCATGAGTCCCACTCAATCACACTGCGAGGCAGGCTCCACCTGACATCCTCGCACCAGAGTCCCTAATACTGAGCTGCTGAACAGCTTTGCTGCTGGGGGAGCCGGAAGAGGTAGGGGGAGAGATCTGGGTTTGCCGCATGTAAAGGCTGTTGTGACTTCACTGACTTGATGGCAGTGCCAAAAGTCCAGGACAGGGGTGGAATTTTGGGATTTTGCCCAGGACATGCTCAGACTGGGACATCGGACTGATTTCTGTGAATGTCCCGGGCAAATCGGGACTGTTGGCAACTATGATACTGGGCCTTGTCAAACCTACTGTTCTCCTGTCCTGCACATACTGGGCCCTGTCATACCTCCCGTTCTCCTGTCCTGCACATACTGGACCTTGTCATACCTTTGTTCCCCTGTCCTGCACATATTGGGCCTTGTCATATCTAATGTTCTCCTGTCCTGCACATACTGGGCCTTGTCATTCCTACTGTTCTCCTGTCCTGCATATGCTAGGTCTTGTCATACTTACTGTTTTCCTGTCCTTTAAATACTGGCCCCCAAGTATTATAATGGTATTATTACTGCGCTACCAGGAGTGGATAAGGGCTGGATGGTGGAACTGCTGCAAGCACCGAAAAGGGTCAGACCATACCCGTGGGCTAATAATTAAAGTGGGGATGGTGCTGCGCTGTTCCTAAAATAGATAAAATGCCAAAAGGCTAGTAATAAATAGATGCCATCAGGCAATAACAAAGGTCAATCTAGGAGGTACCTCCTGACTCAGGTGCACTGGTCCTAATGTTAAAATTGCCAGAATAGCATAACAATATGTAAAAGTAAAAAACTGTGCATAACATGCTAAAGTATACTCTCAATAATCATAGGGTGCATAACATATAAAGTGCAGTGTGCATAAAACATACGTGTACACTGGGCAAAATCTCCGGCAGTCTTGCCCAATCAAGTGAAAAACAGCAAATAAATTGTGCAATAAACAGAATAGTAGCAAAAAAAACTAAGAAATAATAAAAATAATGCTGTGCAACAATCGTATTGAAACTCAAGTTCTGGTCAAATGTTCAAGAAAAACTCTGTGTATATCCAATGGCAAATGCTGTAAATAGCTAGTGCCAGAATATAATAATGCGGTCCAAGCAATGGTGCAACTATATGAGTCCAAAAGTGTAGTGTACAATACGTCCAAACAGTGCAAAAATTGCAAAACAGGATATCGCAGGATCCTGCGATTTAAAGCCAAAGCAATAATTCAGAGAGGAAGGAAAACAAACTACGAACTGGGAGACAAATGTAGCAGATTATTAGCAGGAAAGACCAAAAAAAACAAACAAGTTAACATATATACCACAAATAAAAGGGAGGGAGGGTCACTTAATACAAAAACCAAAGGAAATTGCCCAGACATTTGGAAAATACTACTCTTTATTATTCAATCTGAAACAAACACCGCCTTCATCACAGGCCATAGAAGAGTATTGGCATCAGCAGGTCTTACTCGGCTTCGCTCCCCTGCTCGCCAGACTTTAGAAAAGCCCATCTCTACTGAGGAACTGGTTGAAATACTAAAAACGGTCGGCCCCGGAAAAGCTCCGGGCCCCAACGGTTTTACGGTAGGATACTACAAGGAATTCCTCCCGATTTTAAGTGGCCAGATGTTGAAGGACTTTAACGCAGTAGGTATGACTTCCGCATTCCCCCCCGATTCACTTATGGCTCATATTACGGTAATTCCAAAAGAGGGGAAGGATCCAGCAGAATGCGGAAGTTACAGACCGATTTCTTTGTTGAATGTTGATCTGAAACTCTTTACCAAAATATTGGCTTCACGCATCCAACCATGGCTCCCGTACTTAGTAGACTTAGATCAGGTAGGATTTATCCTTACACGGGAAGTGCGAGACAATACAATAAAAATCCTTAACCTAGTTCACACATCCCCTGCGTGTTTTTGAACACCGATGCTGAAAAAGCATTTGACAGGGTAAACTGGCGCTTTCTTTTTGAAGTATTAAAACAGATTGGTATGGGGGAACGTATGATCAGCTGGATTACAGGTGTTTATGCGATCCCACATGCAGCTGTGAAAGTAAATGGAGTCTTTTCAAAACCCTTTGCCATCACAAATGGTACGCGCCAGGGAAGCCCCCTCTCACCTTTACTCTTTGCTCTGTCACTTGAACCATTATTGAATAGAGTTCGTCAAGACTCAGATATTCAAGGGATACAAGTGGGAGGGCGCTCCCATAAGGTAGCAGCATTTGCAGATGATCTCCTGTTTTCTATAACCAGTCTGCATCTTTCCCTTCCAAACTTAGTAGAAGAGATTGAGGAGTATGGTACCCTATCTAACTTAAAAATAAACCAGACTAAGTCAGAGGCCATGAGCAAAGCAATTCCATCTTCAATACGCAAGAACATTCAATCTAATTTTAGATTCAAGTGGGGGCCAGCACTTAAGTATTTGGGTACATATATACCAGCAAAAGAAAAAAGATACCTTTAAGATACATTTTCCACCAGTATATACTCTAATAAAACTACTCCTAGACAAATGGCAATACAGATTTCACTCGTGGTTCGGTCGGATTAATATAATTAAAATGTGCATCCTTCCAAAAATTCTATATCTGCTTCAAGCGTTACCAATTACGATTCCAAAGACCTTTCTCCACCAGATTCACTCTCTTTTTTTGAAATTCATTTGGATGGGGAAAAGGCAGAGGATTAAACGTGATCTTTTTATGGCACCTAAGCACCATGGGGGGATGGCTGTCCCCAACATATGTAAATATTACCAAGCAGTACATTTAGCTAGACTGGTGGATTGGTGCAGACACAGTAAGCTTAAACAATGGGTGGATTTGGAACAACAGTTAAGCCCCATTCCCCTATGCAGAGCACCTTGGTGCTATACAGTATTACCGATCACTCTTAAGAAACATCCTACAATTGGCACAACTCTGAGAGTCACAGCTAAGATATGTCTTAATGAGAAACTCTCATCGAGACAATCGCCACTGTTTCCCATAATGGGAAATCCCAGCTTTATCCCAGGTATGGAAAAAGGATCTTTCAAAAACCTTAAAGAAAGAGGCTTATATCAAGCCTCACACTTTCTGCAGTCTGGGAATTGGCCAACTATTGACTCACTGATACAACAGGGAGGTCCCTTTGAGATTTCGCTGTGGCGGGCATTCCAAGTAAACCATTTTTTGAATTCTCTAGTACCAGCAATAAAGTTTCAACGGGACTTAACCCCACTTGAGTCATATTGCAATGGCAAAAAAACCATTAGCTAGGGTTGTTTCCAAGATGTATAGACTATTAAATGAACCAATGGATGATTTTGAGTTACCGAGCCTTAATAAGTGGGAAAGAGATCTAGGGAGAATATTCACTCAAACTCAATGTAAACAGATTATCTATTTAGCTTTAAATTCCTCGGTCTGCACACGGACCCAGGAATCTAATTATAAACTCCTGATGCAATGGTACCATACCCCAGAACGACTCCATAAATTTTCGACGGAGAACCCAGAGACTTGTTGGAGGTGTGGGGAAGAACGTGGGACATTGGTACATTTATTCTGGACCTGTAAAAAAGTAAGACAATACTGGATAGAGATTCAGAGAATTATGCGGAAGTTTACAGACGTGCAGATATTAGATGACCTGGCCTTCTTCCTTCTCCACTGCTCGCAAATCCCGGTTCAGACCTAAAAAAGGTCAATATTGAGTCATATGATTAACGCAGCCAAAGCCGGGATTGCCTTGCAGTGGAGAGACCCTAGACCTCCCTCTATTAGAGCATGGTTATATAGAGTAAGAGAGATAGGGTCTATGGAGGATTTGATGCTCTCAGCTCAAAACAAAAAGGATCAGTACGAGCAAATATGGAGGAATTGGAATCTGTTTATGTACTCGGAGGAGGGGAAGAGATTGCTAGATGGGATAACTGAAGAATAAACATACATATCTATGAAGGGAAGTCCAAACTTGTGGATGGGGAATTGGAGGATTTAATTCCCTCCAGTCTCTCTGCCGACGTGGGGGTTGTGTTGTTTTTTTTTTTTTTGGGGGGGGCGGGGGGGAAGGTGGGTTAAGGGGGGGAGGTTGGTTTAGTGTGGGAAGGGATTGGGTTGGAAGGTAAGGGAAAAAAGGGGAAAGAAATGAAATGAAAAGAAAGGAAATAACAAGAAGTCACTAATTATTATTTCTTCAGTCCAAAAGTACAAAATGGTCTTAGAAAGTGAAATATAGAAGTAATTAAAGTAGTATGTTTGCGTATTTGGAAAACACGATAGAAGGTTATGGAGATGGAAATGTACTAGGATTGTAGGAAAAGGAGATGTAAATGGTTCTAAATATGATGGTTGTGATAAATTGTCAGATAATATTTGTTCCCTTGTTCTATTGGAAAATAAAAAAGTATAAATATGAAAAAAAAAAAAAAAAAAAGCAAAACAAGCTGTGTGCAAACAACAGTAAATCAATCCATTCCTTGTGCAATAACTCAATCTGGTGTGCAGGTGGCTAGGGGTGCTGGAGAGATGAAGATTTCCTCTTCGTGCAGCAATACACTAAGGTGTAGGTGGCCTCTTACCTTGCGGTAATGAGACAATGAATGAATGAATGAATGAGTGACTTGTATAGCGCTACACATGCAAACTGAATCGCCTCTAGGCGCTTTTTCAGCCAGTGTCTGCTTGGCTGGTGCGGTCATTTTACCCCGTAGGATCTCAACACGCTTGGGACACGCAGTCGTACACACATATATACTGGGCCAATTTGGACAAGATCCAATTAACCTACCAGTATGTCTTTGGAGTGTGGGAGGAAACCGGAGTACCCGGAGGAAACCCACGCAGACACAGGGAGAACATGCAAACTCCAGGCAGATGGTGTCGTGGTCGGGATCCAAACAAGCGACCCTTTTTTTGCTGCTAGGTGTAAGCCCTCCGCAACCGCATAAAAAAAACAGTAGCGTGAGGTGGTGATTCCTTCCTTTAGGTTCCTGGGCATGTGGTATTAAAGACCTTGTCTTTGTCTCTCAGCAGCAAGGGAAGTATAAGAAAGAGGATTCCAATAGTGTTACACAACCAATCTCCTTCTCATGGAGAACGGGCAGTGGGGAGCGGTCAATAGAGAACAAACCTGAACTTCATCTTTACTCTGCACACAAACCTCTGATGGCCACAGTGTTCACAAAAAAAAACGACTAAACCATCAACTGTTGACTTTTATCATTAGTTCTATTTCCTTTTTGGTAGGTTATTTTTCATCACATGTGTTTTACATTTTCATATTTATTTTTTCCATGTACTTTGTTCATAGTATTAACATTGAGGAGTACAGAAGCATTTTGGCATTGATATTTGCTGTTGATGAGATTAATAAAGACCTCAATCTTCTGCCTAATGTTACTCTGGGTTATCATATTCTTAATACGTGTGGAGATCCAAAATTGGCCTTGGGATATTCCCTACAGATATTGTCTGGAGAAAGGAAGGAGGCTCCTAACTATTCCTGTATGGGGCACAGGGAAGTGGCTGGTTTTATTGGGGACACTAGTTTTCATACAACTCAAGCAATGGCCCAGTTACTCGGTCTCTTTCAATATACGCAGGTAAGTGATTGCTCCAAATGTACTACAGGCCAATCTCCTGGCCCCCCTTCTCTACAATCCCTCTTACACCCTCCCTTTCAGTCTTCTCCCTACGCATAGTCATTATGAGGCAGATCTGAGCATCGCTCAGAGCAGTTTGAGTTGCAGTTGCTGCAGCCAGGAGGGAGGTTCACTATTGTTTGGAGACCAAGGCAATATACTTGAGACAGCCCTCCATGAGGGAGAATTTCCAGGCCATTGAATCAAAAGAGTTGGGCCAGCTGAGAGCGTCTAGGAGACTGTGAGAATCTGGGAGACTAGAGCTGAGGCAACTGAGCTGAGGTCAGTACCAGGGAGGCAGGCAGAGCAAGGTCAGTAGCAGGCTGAGGTCAGTACCAGGAAGGGAGGCAGAGCAAGGTCTGTAGCAGGCCGAGGCTTGTACCAGGGAGGTAGATGAAAATGTACAGTAGCAGGCTGAGATCAGTAAAAGGGAGGCAGGCAGAGCAAGGTCAGTAGCAAAGAAGCAGGTAGAGAATAGTCAGAAGAAGGCAAGATCAGTATCCACAATCCACAGATCAAGATCAGGAACGAACTGGGTCAGCAAGGGAAAACCAGTCAGCGAAAGCAGGAACACAGGAAAACGAGTCACTGAAAAGCTGAAGAACATCCAGCGATTAGCATACTCCAGGGTTCCCTTTAACCACTTAAGCCCCGGACCAATACGGACCATAATGACCAGAGGTAATTTCACAATTTGGCACTGCGCTGCTTTAACTGGAAATTGTGCGGACATGCAATGTTGTACCCAAACTAAATTTGCGTCCTTTTCTTCCCACAAATAGAGCTTTCTTCTAATGGTATTTGATTGCCTCTGCGATTTTTTTTTTCCGATATAAACGGAAAAAGACTGAAAATTTTGAAAAAAAATGATATTTTCTACTTTTTGTTAGAAGCAAAATCGAATAAACTCAATTTTAGTCATACATTTAGCCCAAAATGTATTCAGCCACATGTCTTTAGTAAAAAAAATGTCAATAAGCGTATATTTATTGGTTTGCGCAAAAGTTATAGCGTCTACAAACTAGGGTACATTTTCTGGAATTTACACAGCTTTTAATTTATGACTGCCTATCTCATTTCTTGAGGTGCTAAAATGGCAGGGCAGTACAAACCCCCCCAAATGACCCCATTTTGGAAAGTAGACACCCCAAGGAAATTGCTGAGAGGCATGTTGAGCCAATTGAATTTTTTTTTTTGTCCCAAGTGATTGAATAATGACTAAAAAATAAATAAAAAATTACATAACGTTGTCACTAAATGATATATTGCTCACACATGCCATGGTTATATGTGGAATTGCACCCCAAAATACATTTTGCTGTTTCTCCTGAGTACGGGGATACCACATGTGTGGGACTTTTTAGGAGCCTAGCCGCGTACGGGACCCCGAAAACCAAGCACCGCCTTAAGGATTTCTAAGGGCACAAATTTTTGATTTCACTCCTCACTACCTATCACAGTTTCGAAGGCCATAAAATGCCAAAATAGCACAAATCCCCCCCAAATGACCCCATTTTGGAAAGTAGACACCCCAAGCTATTTGCTGAGAGGCATGGTGAGTATTTTACAGCTCTCATTTGTTTTTGAAAATGAAGAAATAAAATATATATATATTTTTTTTTTTCAATTTTCAAAACTTTGTGACAAAAAGCGAGATCTGCAAAATACTCACCATACCTCTCAGCAAATAGCTTGGGGTGTCTACTTTCCAAATAGGGGTCATTTGGGGTGGTTTTGTGCCATCTGGGCATTCCATGGTCTCCGAAACTGTGATAGGCAGTGAGGAGTGAAATCAAAAATTTATACCCTTAGAAAGCCTGAAGGCGGTGCTTGGTTTTTGGGGTCCTGTACGCGGCTAGGCTCCCAAAAAGTCTCACACATGTGGTCTATTGGACCCTAGATCTTTCCTCTGCCCTCAAAGCATCTGACCACACCAAGATCGGTGTGATAAAATGCTTTCCCAATTTCCCAATGGCGCTTTTTATATCCGGGGGGGGGGGACATTCCCTCCCACTGCTTGTAAAAGCAGTCCAGAGGCTAATTAGCCACTAGGATTGCTTTTACATGAAAGTCGGCCGCTGGCTGAAAAGAATTATACCAAGATGATACCTAAACCAGCAGGCATCATTCTGGTATAAACATTCAAAGTCCAGCAACATACCAGTACGTTGCTGGTCCTTGTTGGACATGTATTGTAATCTTTTTTTTCATGCAGCCTGTTGGCTGAACGAAAAAAAAGAGATTGATCGGTGGGTATGCCCACCATTAGAATACCTCCCTTCATTCACCCACTTCTAATGATGGGCATACATGCACCATTTATATATGCCGAAGCATGGGGGCATCCTCCCGCAAAAGTTATGCCGCACACACATGGTCTGACTTTTCCACGGGCATGCATCCGTTGGAATTTTGACCGTATGTACGTGGCATTAGGAGCAAAATCGCTCCTCCGCCCCTGCTGCCCCCATGCTTCGGCATATATGCTCTTTTTTTTTAACTGTGGTGGTGAAATCACCTCCTACAGCACTGGAGTCGCAGGGATCAGGCCTGTCTCTGCGAATGCTGCAGTTATGTGTGTTGTGTTTTGTAAGTGACAGTGATCGATCGATACTGCACTTGGGTGGCCTGGGCTGGACGGAGGGGCAAAACGCAGGTGCTAGCAGGTATCTGGGCTGATCCCGCTAACACTGCGTTTTTGGAAACCCTAAACTGCTGGGGACGCTAGTATAGATCTGATCAGATCAGATATTGATCTGTTCAGATACTATACCACTAAGGGAGGTGTATGCTTCACGCGTGGGTGTTAGCGTTACTGGCACTAACCTGACGCTGCCTGGGGTGACACAGACCCTCTCTGACACTAAAACCTAATTGACATCACCCGCCAGGCGATCAGGGGGTTAAACCTTTATTGGGTTATATACGGCGGGTGCCCTGACACTATAAAAAGCAAACTAACTAACCAGCGTCACCTGTAACACTTATATGGTGATCACTGGTGAAAGGGTTAACTAGGGGCAATCAGGGGGTTAAACCTTTATTAGGTAATATATGGGGGTACCTGACGCTATATAAAAACCTGACGGGGAACCTAAATAACAAAATAACTAACTGGCTAACCAGTGTCACCAGTAACACTTATACAGTGATCACTGGTGAAAGGGTTAACTAGGGGCAATTAGGGGGTTAAAACCTTTATTAGATAATATATGGGGGTACCTGATGCTATAAAAACCTGCGGCGAACCTAAAAAAAATAACTGGCTACCTATCAGTACCAGCATAACTAATACAGCGATCAGAAAAACGATCGCTTAGTGACACTGGCAAAAGGGGGTGAAAGGGTTAGCTGGGGGGGCGATCAAGGGGTTAAACCTTTATTAGGTAATATATGGGGGTACCTGACGCTATAAAAACCTGCGGCGAACCTAAAAAAAATAACTGGCTACCTATCGGCATCACCGGCACTAAGACAGCGATCAGAAAAACGATCGCTTAGTGACACTGGCAAAAGGGGGTGAAAGGGTTACCTGGGGGGCGATCAAGGGGTTAAACCTTTATTAGGTAATATATGGGGGTGAATAAGTGGAAATCAAAAATGCGCCCTATTGATATCCCCACTGCGCTTCAGAATAAAAAATAAATAATAAATAACCAATGATGAATATATTAGGTAACTATGTACACTTAGGCACACCGGTACCAATATATACACCCAAACATAAAGTGTATCTATAATGCTGCCACCTTAAATAGTGAAACTGTGTACAATATAATAATGATGATCTAAAGTGAAAACATATTATTATAAGTGGCGCATAAACGTGTAACTGAATATATAAACTACTCCAGTGAATGTGAATCACATTAAAAACTGAAATGAATGAATTCATCCAGTAACTATAAATAAACAAGAACCCGTGCATAAAGTGACAATAGTGTTTAAAGTTCATAAATTAATAGTCAGTGTCTTCAATCTTCATTTCTTCCACCACACCCAAGTGTTCAGTGAGACCCCTCCCTTCAGATAAAACACTCACCACAAAAATATGCCTCACACTCGCGTGTTTGGCGTGCAAGCAAAGCAACAATCTTTTCAATGGACAACCAGATGATGCACTTCATAGAGTGTCCTCCAGGTGGCTCCGTATATGTGTAACAAAAAATAAGAACAAATTAATATTAAATAATAATAATAAAAAGATGTTATTATTATTATTGTTATTTATTATTATTAATGTGTTACGTTCCATTCGTTTAGTTGCGGCATTCGATATTTTGGATACTTCGTAACTTCGGATAAATTCGTATTCGTTACTTTCACTAACAGACAAATTTCAAAGGAAATTCCAATACCTATAATTTAATAGTTATTTTTTTAGATTTTAGGGTTTTCTTATTTTCGAATTTACAAACTTACGAGTATTAGGATTTTTTTTTTTAACATCCGTATTAACGTATTTGTCAAAATTAGTTAAAAAACGAATTCGGAATGAAATGAATTGCACATGTCTAGTTGTTATCTCTCAAAAATCTTATTTTTTATTAGAAAAAACACCGTTTATAAATGCAGATAAGAGCAGTTGATGCATTTCAGCCTACAGGGCCTTATGCCCCATACACACGATCATTTTTCATGCCATTTTTTAAACCGACGTTTTTCTTGTCATTTTTTTTCATGTTTCCTCTCAAGCCTGTCTTGCGTACACACCATCATTAAAAAAAACGCTCGTGCAAAGCGCAGTGACGTACAACACGTACGACGGCACTATAAAGGGGAAGTTCCGTTCGAATGGCGCCACCCTTCATGTTAGTAAAGCTTGTTGAGCAACGATTCGCGCTTTTCAGCCTCGTGCTTTTCAGTCCGTTACTGCGTGACGAATGTGCTATCTCCATTACGAACGCTAGTTTTACCAGAACGAGCGCTCCCGTCTCATACTTGATTCTGAGCATGTGCGTTTTTTTCACGTCGTTAAAGCATACACACTATCGTTTTTCACGTCGTTAAAAAAAACGACATGAAAAACGACGTGAAAAAAGAGAGCATGTTCGAAATTTTTAATGCCCGTTTTTCACGTCGTTAAAAATGCTCTGGAGCATACACACGATCATTTTTAATGGCCATTTTTAAAAATGGCATTTTTAACGGCATGAAAAATGATCGTGTGTATGGGGCATTAGTCGTAATAACTTAACCTGAGCTTGTCTTTGAGCTGGTACATGTGCATGAGCATTAACTGCACGGGAATTAGCATTAGCATTAGTTTTAGCTGTGTGAGTATTGGTCCTCTGACACAATTATTTTATTTCTAATATATAAATATAATACAAAATTGTAACAAACAAACAAACACATCTTTAGTACTTTTCAAAGCGTTTTTCTTTCAGATCAACTATCGCATCACTGACCCCCTTTTGAGTAACAGACAAGTTTATCCAACTTTTTACCGTATTATTCAGGATGACCAGGTCCGTTACACATCTGTTATAAAATGTCTGAAGCATTTTGGATGGAATTGGGTTGGAGTGATCACACCAGGTGATAGAAGTGGGGACACGGAATTACAAGAGTTGAGTAAAATGATGAGTCAGCACGCCATCTGCATTGAGTTTATAATTAAACTTACAGATAGGGCGCACATTAATAAACAGAGGATGCTGACCACCACTAAGAAGTCAACTAGTGATGTCATCATCATTTGTGGTCTTTTCTCCCTAGACTATCTGTATGTGCATGATGAATTAAAAGCCATTATAGAAAATAAAACTCTGATAGTACATGACTCATGGACCAATTCCAAGTATATGAATCCTGATTTCTTTTCCATAATTAACTGTAGTTTAATTTTTATATTGCCATCAAAAAAAATTCCAAACCTGGATACATTTATTGAAAGTGTAAATCCATCCACCCGCCCCAATGATCCAATGATGGAGGACCTTTGGCTTCAACTGTTCCATTGTCTTTCTCCGAACCCATACAAAAATATCATCCTAGAATTTATATATAAGTTTTCTGGGAGAAATTGTTCAGGAACAGGTCATCTCTCCGCGATGTTCCGTAACATGGAGGATTCAAAGCCCTTCTACGCATACACCTCCGTTTATGTGATGGCTAAGGCCTTGCACATAATGAAGCTCAGCAAAGACAAACTAGGAACAAATAAATCACAACGATTAGTAAGTTTGTACCCTGTACATTAAATAGAATACATAATGTAGTGGTGTTTTGCCACTAGTTACTAACATCCACGCATGGTAAGAGCGAAGGAAGTTCGGGACTTTAAGTGAGGCTCGTAAGTAGAACAATAGATCACATAAAAAAAATTGATGTGATCTATTGTTCTATTTACGAGCCTCATTTAAAGTCCCGAACTTCCTTCCCTCTCACCAAATATTGATGAGGGATGGAGACATTTATCTAGGGTGTCTCGTTTAAAGTCCCACTTTTCCCTCCCCCCTTTTTTTCCCCCTTTATTAACATCCACGCATGTTCACCCTGCTGCCAGACATCCATACGTTACACTTGTAGACAATGAAAAGTCTTTTGCTTTGTTTTGTTGTTTTGTTTGGGGGATTCAACTTGGTTGGGGGAAAGGGATATGGGATGCTCATAGAACAATTGGTATTTGCAATGCTGGAGCTGATCCGGCTTCACATTGGCAAATGGTTACTCATTATCTTCACAGAACAAAAATGGTGGACTCTAATCTTGACAGTTTTTTTCACCTCAGAACTTCTCCCGCCTCTGCACTCTCCCTGCAGACTTTTACCTCCAGGAATCTTCACCTCCTGTGCAACACTTCCCTGTCACAGTATTAGACATCCTGTCCCACCATCTTGAATAGGCTAGGCCTCACTATGAATAATTCCTAGCTGAAATTTCTCTTGATGAATAATAGGCCAGAGGCCTGCAGCACCCCCTTCTTGATGGCCCTGAACATTTGATTATTAAAGCATACTTGACGATGGACTACTGATCCCAGCAAGCCCGACTTGCAAATCCTGAGTCCTCAGACTGCAACGACTTGACACAAAACCCCACAGTCTCTCCTATGGCTCTGCACCCAGCTCCCCTGGCATGCCTCTTCCAGATCTACACTGTGCTTCACTCACCGACTCCTGTCCTGAGTCCTTCTTGTAAGATTTACCCGGACCGTGCGGACCAACTGCTCCTCCAGCTTCAATTCCAGGACACGTCTCCATGACCGTGTAAGGAGAGGCTTTCTCCCAGCTACCAAGCTCCTCCCCTGAATCCACACACTCCCCCAAATGGGGGTGTCTCTCCAGCACGCAGTCTAGCACTCCATCTCTCAATTCACCCAGCCGACAACTCCCCCCAGCAGGCTGACTGTGAGTATATGTAGGAGGCCTGCCCCCTGCCAATCCTAGTTGGAGATTGGTCAGGGCTCCTCACATGTACTCCATGCCACTCCAGCTCTCAGCCCTGCCCCTTTTCCAGAACATTCTCACTGAAGCACATGTCAGTCACAACCAATGCTACACTAACCACTCCCCCCAGATCTAAAACAAACAGGCCTAGCTCGCAGCATTAGGCCTGTTTAAATTTACCTGCACTGACAGAACCTACAAACACTACAGGGTGCTACATCAATATATGGTACATTTGATGGACAGTTGTTTTTTTGGATAGACCATGGTCATTAAGAATAGATAATTATATCTGTTTTGATCAGTGGCGGCTGGTGGTATATTTTTTGGGGGGGTAGCAAACAATACACCCCCCCCAGGGTTGGTCGGTCGGTCTGATCAGACGCACAAAAGGTCAGTCACCAGACCTGCACTAACCCCATCTAGGTCACGGGCAGCGCTTCCTTCAGGCGGTGGGCGGCGGCTTCACCTGGGTCTCCTCCTCATCGGCGGCCAATAGGATTGCTTCTCCTCTCGGCCAATCGGGTCTCTTATCTGAAATTACGAATTATCAGAAATAACGAATGTCGCATCTAAACAAATGGAACATAACAAATTAATAATAATAAATAATAGTAATAAAAAAAATGATTTATAATTTTATTTATTATTATTATTATTTTTAATTTGTTACGCTCTGTTTGTTTAGATGTGGCTTTCGTTATTTGTGATAATTTGAATTTCCAGCCTTTCAAATTTCGGAAATATTCGTTAAAGGGTTTTTCAAATATTAAAATATTTCAGAATTAACTAATTTGTTGAATTTCGTCGAACTAACTCAGAACAAAACGAATTGCACATGTCTACATGGCAGTGAAAAGCTTAAGGCACATTGAAACTGACTCAAAAACACACTGAAGTCTACATTAATTTCTCCTTCCTTATTGGCTCCAGCAAATTTCCCCAAAATGGTGAAATTTTTTAGAAATGTTCTAATTTTCACCCAGATTTTGTCAATGCAAAAACTCAAAAATTTGCTGACCCCCTAATTGTAAGCCAATGTCTATGTAAAGATTATTTACATATTCTATTAATGTCATTTACCATTTGTGTCTCCATTTTCTTTACTGAAGTTGCACAGCTATATGAGAAGGGTTCAATACTCGGACTCCACTGGAGCGGAGATCTTCTTCAATGATAAAGCAGAAGTCCCCACCAAGTTGATTTTAGCAAATATTATCATTTACAGAGCCGAGACCGACTACAGATTTGTCACTGTGCCATTGCTTGCCTTTAACAAGACTCTGGATGATGATGATGATGATATTTTCAGTATTGTACTTAACAATGTCTCATGGAAAAATGCCATTGTAAGAAATGATTTGTGTATTTATAGAGAGTCTTGCTTTATTTGTACATGACATGTGTAGGATAGATAACCTCCATCCTTGCCCAAACCTGCTAGACCATCCCCTCCAACCCCCCAACTATACGATAAAAGATGTGACAAGGTTTTTGGAGTAGAATGGCCATTGCAGCCTTTTATTCAACAAAATACATACAGTGCCTTGCAAGTGTATTCACCCCCTTGGTCTTTTTACCTATTTTGTTACATTACAGCCTTTAGTTAATTTTTTTTTTGTTTTTTTTTTTATCTGAATTGTATGTGATGGATCAGAACACAATAGTCTAAGTTGGTGAAGTAAAATTTGAAAAATATATACATAAAACTATTGTTATGAAAGCCCATAAAAAGCTCTGGTGCAACCATTTACATGCAGAAGTCACATAATTAGTGAGATGATGTCCACCTGTGTGCATCTAAGTGTCACATGATCTGTCATTACATATACACACCTTTTTGATAGGCCCCAGATGCTGCAACACCTAAGCAAGAGGCACCACTAACCAAACACTGCCATGAAGACCAAGGAACTCTCCAAACAAGTAAGGGACAATGATTTTGAGAAGTACAAGTCAGGGTTAGGTTATAAAAAAATATCCAAATCTTTGATGATCCCTAGGAGCACCATCAAATCTATCATAACCAAATGGAAAGAACATGGCACAACAGCAAACCTGCCAAGAGACAGCCGCACACCAAAACTCACGGACCGGACAAGAAGGGCATTAATCAGAGAAGCAGCACAGAGACCTAAGGTAACCCTGGAGGAGCTGCAGAGTTCCACAGCAGAGACTGGAGTATCTGTACATAGGACGACAATAAGCCGTATGCTCCACAGTGTTGGGCTCCATGGCAGAGTGGCCAGAAGAAAGCCATTACTTTCAGCAAAAAAAACAAAATGTCACATTTTGAGTTTGCAAAAAAGCATGTGGGAGACTCCCAAAATGTATGGAGGAAGGTGCTCTGGTCTGATGAGACTAAAATTGAACTTTTTGGCCATCAAAGAAAATGCTATGTCTGGTGCAAACCCAACACATCACATCACCCAAAGAACACCATCCCTACGGTGAAACATGGTGGTGGCAGCATCATGCTGTGGGGATGTTTTTCAGCAGTCAGGACTGGGAAACTGGTCAGAGTTGAGGAAAAGATGGATGGTGCTAAATACAGGGATATTCTTGAGCAAAACCTGTACCACTCTGTGTGTGATTTGAGGCTAGGACGGAGATTCACCTTCCAGCAGGACAATGACCCCAAACATTGCTAAAGCAACACTTGCGTGGTTTAAGGGGAAACATGTAAATGTGTTGGAATGGCCTAGTCAAAGCCCAGACTTCAATCCAATAGAAAATCTGTGGTCAGACTTAAAGATTGCTGTTCACAAGCACAAACCATCCAACATGAAGGAGCTGGAGCAGTTTTGCAAGGAGAATATCCCAGTGGTAAGATGTGGCAAGCTCATAGAGACTTATCCAAAGCAACTTGGAGCTGTGATAGCCGCAAAAGGTGGCTCTACAAAGTATTGACTTTAGGGGGTGAATAGTTATGCACATTTACTTTTTCTGGTACTTTGTCCTATTAGTTGTGTGCTTCACAATAAAAAAAAAGTTGTGGGCATGTTCTGTAAATCAAATGATGCAAATCCTCAAACAATCCATGTTAATTCCAGGTTGTGAGGCAACAAAATGCCAAGGGGGGTGAATACTTTTGCAAGGCACTGGTAACTTCCAAAAATAACAATACTTAAACATAACAATCAGCCAAAAATTGAGAAAATAAAGCTTAGTGGTCTTTGAGGGCAACAACACACAACCTGGTCACTGTGACAACCTTTTCTTAACCTAAGGCCTCCAGCCTCAACACACCGGCTCGGAGACAATCCTCATCATCCGCAGTGACTAGGGATGAGCTGAACACCCCCCCGGTTCGGTTCGCATCAGAATATACAAACCGGACCGAAAGTTTGAGCGAACTTTCGAACCCTGTTAAAGTCTATGGGACTCGAACGTCAGAAATCAAAAGTGTGAACTTTAAAGGCTAATATGCAAGTTATTGTCCTAAAAAGGGTTTGGGGACCCGGGTCCTGCTCCAGGGGACATGTATCAATGCAAAAAAAGTTTTAAAAACTGACGTTTTTTCGGGAGCAGTGATATTAATGATGCTTAAAGTGAAAAAATAAAAGTGAAATATTCCTTTAAATATTGTGCCTGGGGGGTGTCTATAGTATGCCTGTAAAGTGGCACGTGTTCCCCGTGCTTAGAACTGTCCCTGCACAAAATGTAATTTCTGAAGGAAAAAAAGGCATTTAGAACTGCTTGCGGCTTTAATGTCATGTCTGGTCCCGGCAGTATGGATGAAAATCATTGAGAAAAACGGCATGGGTGAAAAACGGCATGGGTACCCCCACCCCCTCCAGCCCATTACCAGGCACTTTGGGTCTTGTATGGATATTAAGCGGAACTCCGCACCCAAATAAAAAAAAGGAAAGGCGTGGGGCCCCCAGGCCCTATATACTCTGAACAGCAGTATACAGGTGGTGCAAACAAGTCAGGGACTGTAGGTTTGTTCTTAAGTAGAATCTGTTTGTAATTTGGAACAGGTACATTTAAAAAAAAATCTATTTTTAAGCTTTCTGGAAAACATAGGGAAGGGTTATCACCCCTGTAGCATTTGTTTTGCTGTCTGTGCACCTGTTCAGAAGATTTCACCTCACTTTCTGTCCCAATGACAATTGTATTTAGAAAATCTTGGGTTTTTAGTGAAACAAGGAACTCTTACAGGAGAGAATTTCCCTTTCCTAGGGGAAGATTTCCTCTCACTTCCTGTTGTCTCCTTCCGTTTGCAAGTAGGAGTCGTTTGTAAGTTGGATGTTTGAAAGTAGGGGCCTGCCATATATACTCTGCAGAAATTTGGACCTTAGGTGTTGGTGTTGCCACAACACTGTAAGCCCTCACAGCTACTCTTGGTGGGAGCAGGAACGGGCCCTGCTGTGAAATATTAGATCAAGAATAGTAATTACATGCCCCTGTTGAACAGGGTCAAAAAATTGGGCCTTTGGTGGTGGACGGTGTGGTGGTGTTGCCACAACACTGTAAGGCCTCACAGTAACTCTTGGTGGGCGCAGGAACGGGCCCTGCTCTGAAATATTAGATCAAGAATTGTAATTACATGCCCCTGGTAAACAGGGGCTGAAAAATTGGGCCTAAGGCACTGGTGCTGGTGCCACAACACTGCAACCCCTCACAGATACTCTAGTTGGAGCGCAGGAATGAGCCCTGCTGCAAGGTATTGCATCAAAAATTGTAATTACATGCCCCTGTTAAACAGGGGCTGCAAAATTAGGCCTTAGGCACTGGTGCTGGTGCCACAACACTGCAACCCCTCACAAATACTCTAATTTGAGCGCAGGAATGAGCCCTGCTGCAAGGTATTGCATCAAAAATTGTAATTATACGCCCCTGTTAAACAGGGGCTGAAAAATTGGGCCTTAGGCACTGGTGCCGGTGCCACAACACTGCAACCCCTCACAGATACTCTAGTTGGAGAGCAGGAATGAGCCCTGCTGCAAAGTATTGCATCAAAAATTTTAATTACACGCCCCTGTTTAACAGGGGCAGAAAAATTGGGCCTTAGCCACTGGTGGCGGTGCCCAGAACCAAAAATGTTCTTACAAGCTATCAGTATGAACATTGAGGAAGAAGAGGATAGTCACTCAGCATAACAGGATAGTCTTGAAGGGATGTCACATTCAAAAAAAAAATATTTGGTTACATCAGCATCAGGTGCTTGGTAGCTGGTGATCCAAGACTGATTCATTTTTATGAAGGTCAGCCAATCGACCGAGTCGGTGGACAGGCGCACCCTGTGATCAGTTACAAAGCCTCCAGCAGCACTGAATGTGTGTTTCGAAAGAACGCTGGATGCAGGACAGGCCATTAGCTCATTTGCATACTGTGCAAGCTCTGGCCAGTGATCCATCCTCAAGACCCAGTAACCCAGAGGATTTTCGGTGGGAAAGGTGTCCAAGTCTGATCTTGCCTCTAGGTATTCCTGCACCATGTAAATCAGACGCTGGCGATGGTTGATTGAACCGATCATACCTTGGGGCTGCGGACTAAAGAATTGTCTGAACGCATCGGTCAGACGGCCACCTTCTCCACCACTCCTTCTGTGACTGACTGAAGCCTCAGCAACACGTTGTCCAGGACCAGGAATTTGTAACCTCCCAGGCTCTGGAAACGCGTTGCTCAAACCTTTGTGCAAGGCCTCCCGAAGATGTTTCATCCTCTGCTCCCTCTGCGACGACAAGATAAGGTCCGCAACCTTTCCGTTGTAACGTGGATCAAGGAGGGTTGCCAGCCAGTAATGATCCCTCTCCTTGATACCAAGAATACGAGGATCCTTCCGCAGGCTTTGCAGGATCAGGAAGGCCATGCAGCATAGGTTTGCTGAGGCATTCGGTCCGGAGTCCTCTGGGTCACTAAGGACGACATGATCCGCAGCCACCTCCTCCCAGCCACGTACAAGTCCATGGGTTTCTTCGACCTGTAAATGATCCCTTGAAGACGGCTGCTGATGCTGAGTGCTAGGCTCCACCTCCATGCTGACACAATCCTCCTCCTCCTCTTCCTGTGTGATCGGCAGGCACGCAGGAACACGGTCTGGATAAAGGGGGCCTTGAGAGGTAAGGAAGTCCTCCTCTTCCTGCCTCTGTTCTGCCTCAAGTGCCCTGTCCATTATTCCACGCACTGTGTGCTCCAACAGGTGGACAAGAGGGACAGTGTCACTGATGCATGCACTATCACTGCTCACCATCCCCGTGGCCTCCTAAAATGGTGACAGGACAGTGCATGCATTCCTGTTCATGGCCCACTGGCGTGGGGGAAAAGACAAGCTCCCCTGACCCTGTCCTGGTGCCATAGTCGCACAGATACTCATTGATGGCCCTCTGCTCCGTGTGCAGCCGATGCAGCATGGCTAACTGTCACGAGGATGCTATACACAGACATCCAATACAGGTGGTCAGATCATTGGGCTGCACATTAAGGAATCGGGAACAGAGTAAGTGAAAAATATATATATTTATTAAAGATAAAGACACACGTGTAAACAAAACCACAGCAAACCATAAGCAAGAAACGAATACAAAGAAACACAACAAACCCCAAAAACAACCTAATCTAACTAGCTAACTAATATGTACAAAAGAGAACACACATACATGAACAAGGCAGGGGGTGAGAGACAAGGGGAGCAGAAGGCCAGGTACTGGGAGCAGACAGCAAGGGGAAGCTGGTATCAGGGGACAGGTATCAGGGGACAGGTCTCAGGGGACAGGTCTCAGGGGACAGGGTACAAGGATCAGAGTCCAGGACAAGGCAGGGAACAGATCAGGATCAGGTTCAGGACCAGGTAACGGATCAGGTTCAGGCAGGGACCAGGCTTACAGAAGGAATTCTGGAGCACTGAGCTTTGTTAAGGGCGGGTTTATATAGTCCAGCAGACCCAGATCAGGTGTGCTTGATGGCTGGTGGAAAGTCTTGGTGAGGAGACACCCGCTGGTGGTCACCAGAACTACACCCACTGCTGCCGAATGCAACAGTGCCACCAGCAGGTGAGCCCAGTAATGACACCATTCCTGACAGTTCCCCCCCCTTAAGGAGTGGCCTCCGGACACTCCATTCAGCCCTTGGTTGGACAGTCCGAGTGGATGCGGAAACACCCAAAAAAGTCTCCATACTATGTCTGCGGACTTCTTCGCACTTCCTAGGCCAGAGTCCTTTAGTTCACTGGGGGACGTGCCACTAGAGTCTGAAAATAGGGCGCGCATCCCACCACCAGGGTCAGGAAGTTTAGATTTAGAAGTAAAAATTAGCAGGGCAACGGGCAAGAACCCATCGGAGGCAGACCACGCAGGGGCATTACATTCAGGCTGGGTGACCATCAGGATTAAAATAGTGGAAAAAAGGGCATCCATCAGGAAGACGTCAGCGGCCAGCTGGGCATCAGGAACAGGTCTTAGCAGGGACCATATCCTCAGGCTGGACAGCGGGCTCTGAGTCATCAGGCTAGGCAGCGGTAAAGGAACCACCAGGAAGAGTATCAGGAATGGAACCATCAGGAACTGGATCGTGAGGCTGGATACCAGGTACAGGGTCACCAAGCAAGACAGTAGGCTCTGGAACATCAGACTGGGCAGCGGGCAACGGAGCAGCAGACAGGAACATCTCCGGCTGGGCAGCAGACGGAAAATCTCAGGCTGGGCAGCAGGCGGGATCATCTCAGGCTGGGCAGCAGGCGGGATCATCTCAGGCTGGGCAGCAGGCGGGATCATCTCAGGCTGGGCAGCAGGCGGGATCATCTCAGGCTGGGCAGCAGGCGGGATCATCTCAGGCTGGGCAGCAGGCGGGATCATCTCAGGCTGGGCAGCAGACGGGATCATCTCAGGCTGGGCAGCAGACGGGATCATCTCAGGCTGGGCAGCAGGCGGGATCATCTCAGGCTGGGCAGCAGGCGGGATCATCTCAGGCTGGGCAGCAGGCGGGATCATCTCAGGCTGGGCAGCAGGCGGGATCATCTCAGGCTGGGCAGCAGACGGGATCATCTCAGGCTGGGCAGCAGACGGGATCATCTCAGGCTGGGCAGCAGACGGGATCATCTCAGGCTGGGCAGCAGACGGGGTCATCTCAGGCTGGGCAGCAGACGGGGTCATCTCAGGCTGGGCAGCAGACGGGTCATCTCAGGCTGGGCAGCAGACAGGAACACGTCAGGCTGGGCAGTAGGCTCCACAGACTGAGAAACGGGCATCATAACCTCAGGCCAGGAAACGGGCACCGGATCTTCAGGCGGGGTCTCATGCACCGAATCTTCTGACTGGGACACCGGATCTTCCGACTGGGACACCGTCAACAGGACTTCTGTTCGGAAGACAGGAACTTCAAGTTGGCAGGCTGGCACAGGAACTTCAAGTTGGCTGGCTGGCACAGGAACCTCAGGCTGAAAGGCTGGCGGCACGGGGTCTTCAGGCCGGCAGGCTGGTACAGGGTCTTCAGGCTGGCAGGCTGGTACAGGGTCTTCAGGCTGGCAGGCTGGTACAGGGTCTTCAGGCTGGCAGGCTGGTACAGGGTCTTCAGGCTGGCAGGCTGGTACAGGGTCTTCAGGCTGACAGGCTGGTACAGGGTCCTCAGGCTGACAGGCTGGTACAGGGTCCTCAGGCTGACAGGCTGGTACAGGGTCCTCAGGCTGGAAGGCTGGCACGGGAACCTCAGGCTGGAAGGTTGGCACGGGAACCTCAGGCTGGAACAGGTTGGTGGGTGTGGAGGCAGGTTGGGATACCGGTAAGATTGTGTGGGTTGGAAAGTACTTCCGCTTCTTTTTGGGCTTAGTCACTGCAGGTTTGCAAGTACCGGGGGGAATATATGAAAAGGTTGGGATTGGGCAAATGGAAGAAAATGGCAGAGGTGCAGGGACAGTGGCTGGAGGAGGTTCTTGTGGATTGGCTACGGATAGGAGGGAAGAAGCAGGTGGATTGAAGGCAGGGTAAGTGCAGCAGGAGGAGACAGGGTACTGATACTTCATTGTTAGCTGGGTGCATTGTTCAGAAAAAGTGGGAATTGTGGGAAAAGGAGAGGAAGACATCCCAGCAGGTTGGTATCTAGACATACAAATGGATGGTTGGGAGCTGACAGGGGCTGAGTACAACAAACTTGACCAGGCCTGTATTCGACTCGAACTCGAAGCTCATCCCTAGCAGTGACCTTCATTTACATTTTCCGAGTTTAACGCCCCTTTAACCGTAATGTACCCGAGAAACCCCATACCACCGATGGGTCTCGACCATTCTAGAATCAAGAATTTTCTTCCTCTTCCAAAGACCCACCACTGCCAGTGGCGCTAAGGCTAAGTTCACTCTGTTGCTGGTGCGGGACAGCTTGTAAATCGTACCGATACCCTCACCGGCAACCAATACGTGCTGTTCTTTAATTTTTAATGGCACCCCCAGGCATCTGAAAATGTAACGAATTTTCAGGTGTGGGAAATCGCATGGTGCAAAACCACTATGCAAGTTCCCTGCAGCTGCATTTTAAAAAGGTGCAGGAATCTCTTTCCTGCATTTCCTGCAGGTACAACGGATCAAACGCATCAGGCCTGCCAGAAAAAAAAACATGGAGTGTTACCTATTCATGTGATGGAAGAATGTAGAGAATGGTGTCGTTTGTAAAAATTACCATCACGTTATAATTTGAAGGAGTCGCTTGCATATTTCTGTTTTGTAATAGTGATTTATTCAAGCATCTTTCTTCTCATACTCTTCTTGCGCCATAATATCAATGTAAAGAGGTTTAAGCGGAGTTCCACCCAAATGTGGAAGCTCTGCTTATCTGCTTATCTGCTTCCTCCTCCCCTCCAGAGCCACATGTGGCACCTTTCAGGGAGGGACGGAGGAATGGGTATCTGTTTTTTTGACAGGTACCTGTCCCCACTTCCGGGAGACTGTGCTGCGGCGATGTTCCTTTGGAAGTTTGGCTCCCCTCCTTCTTCCTCGGCCGCCGGGCCAGTTAGAAGGCACCCGAGAGCCGATCCGAAAATCGGTTTGGGTGCCGACATTGCGGGATCTTCGGACAGGTAAGTTTCGTCTTTTTTTTTTTCGTTTTTCGGGTCATTCGCTATGATCGGAATTAAAAAATTCGTAAATTTGAAAATGAGAAAATCCAAAAATAAGAAAGAAAATCCAAAAATTCAAAAGAATAACTAACTAACAAATAATAACTAACTATTAAATTATAGGTATTGGAATTTCTTTTTAAATTTGGTCGTTAGTGAACGTAACGAATACAAATTAATCCGAAGTTACGAATTATCTGAAATAACGAATGCCACATCTAAACAAATTAAGTGGAAAAAAATGAATAATAAATAATAATAATAGTATGTTTTTTTTATTATTGTTATTTATTATTGTTAATTTGTTACATTCCATTCGTTTAAATTCAGCATTTGTTATTTCGGATAATTCGTAACTTCGGATAAATTTGTATTTGTTACGTTCACTAACAGCCAAATGTGAAAGGAAATTCCAATACCTATAATTTAATAGTTAGTAATAGTTAAGTTATTATTTCCGATTTTTTAAATTTTCTAATTTACAAATTTACGAATTTTCGAATATTCAAATTTATGAATATTCGGAAAAATTTGGTAAATGGGTTTTTGTTAATTTGGATATTTCCAAATTACCAAATTTGTCGAAATTTGTTAAAAAAACTAATTTGGAACAAAACAAATTGCACATGTCTACCGACTAGTCACGTACCTGACACGTCAATGATCTTCAAGTGGTTTGATGCCGGCAGCTGCCGTTTTTTTGGTCGGCTCTCTTGTAATACCAATCGGACCAGCTAACTAGCCACTTAATTGTTATTACAAGCAGTGGGAGGGGACACCCCCGGGGACGGCTCCATCACCCTAATGCCCTGTACACACGATCGGATTTCCGATGGAATAAAATCTGATGGATTTTTCCATCGGAAATCCAATGAAGCTGACTTCCATCAGTCTTGCCTACACACCATCAGTCAAAAATCCGACCGTCCCAAACGTAGTGACGTAAAACACTCAGAAGAGCCGAGAAAAATTAAGTTCAATGCTTCTGAGCATGCGTTGACTTCATTCTGCGCATGCGTGGGTTTTTTCTCCGATGGAGTTCCCCACAGACGATCGGAATTTGCTATCGTTTTTTTTCCCCTCTGTATAATTTAAAACATGTTCTATTTTTTTATACCGATGGAAAAAAGACCGATGGGGCCCATACACAATCGGTTTGTCCGATGAAAAAAGTCCATCTGTCTTTTTTCATCAGAAAAACCGATCTTGTGTACGCGGCATAACACAGCTTGCTTGGACTCTATTGTCCCACCGGAAGACCCTCGTTACCAGCAGGCTGGCCGGACAGCCAAACCAAGCAGGGATTTCCTTTGATTGGCTGTTTGGTATAGTAACCCGAAAGCGATTACATGACATCACTTCTGATGGCGCCATTTTCAAAAAATCAAAAGCATTCAAAAACACTGATCTTGGTATTATGAATGCTTTTAAGTACAGAGGAGGGATTTGGGGTCTTATAGACTCCAGATCTCTCCATAAAGGGTACATATTGCATGCCTATTGCTGTCACAAGGATGTTTGCATCCCCTGTGACAACAAAGTGATAAAAAATAAAATTAAAAATGAAACAACAGTGTAAAAAAATTAAAATACAAATAAAGTTCCCCCGCCACCCCCGTGCTTGTGCGCAAAGGCGAACACATGCATTGATCCCACGTGCACACAAACAGCAATCGCACTTACACATGTGCGGTATCACCGCAACCGTCAAATCATAGCCAGTAATTCTAGCACCAGACCTCCTCTGTAAATTTAAAGTGGTAACCTGTAAAGTTTTTTAAATAGTCTATGGATAGTAAAATTCACGCTGTTTGACGCTGTTGCACAAGCGTGCGCAATTTTGGCCATTTGCCTACTGGGCACTTAAACCCCATTCCTGGACAGGCTAATTTTCAGCTTTCAGCGCTGTCACACTTTGAATGACAAATGCGCAGTCATGCAACACTGTACCCAAACAATTTTTTATTATTATTATTATTATTTACACAAATAGAGCTTTTTTTTGGATGGTAGTTAATCACCTCTGGGTTTTTTATCTTTTGCAAAAGAGACAAAAAAAAGACAGAAAATTTTGAAAAAGAAAAAAAATTGTTTTCATAGTTTGTTATAAAATTTTGCAAACAGGTAATTTTTCTCCTTCACTGATGTGCGCTGATGAGGCTGCACTGATGGGCACTGGTAGGCACTGATGAGGTGGCACTGATGGGCACTGATGAGGAGGCGATGATAGGTGGCACTGATGGGCACTGATAGGCGGCACTGATGAGCACTGATAGGCATTGGAAGGCGGCACTGGTAGGTGAGGCACTGATGGGCACTGATTGGCAGCACTGATAGGTGGCACTGGTGGGCACTGATTGGCACTGAAAGGTGGCACTGGTGGGTACTGATAGATGGCACTGTAAGGTGGCACTTGTGGGCACTGATAGATGGCACATGTCGGCACTGATTAGCAGCACTTGTGGGCACTGATAGGTGGCACAGATCTGGACCGATGTCCCTGTATCAGAAGGATTTGTGAGTTGTGAGGAGAAAAAAAGCTAATAGCCAGCGTCTGTTTACTTCCTGATCAGCTGTCATTGGCCGACAGCTGATCATGTGGTAAAGGGCCATTGTGATTGGCCCTTTACCCTGTACTGTGATCAGCCGAGTCAAAAGGACTCAGTAATCACAGTGCGCGCCACCCCCCTGGGGCGCGCGAGCAGCGTGATCACTGGAGTACGACTATTGACGCCCTTCCGGCACTGGAAGCCTGCGCTGTAGCTATCATTTGGCTATAGCGCGGACAGAAAGTGGCTAAAGTGTGACATGTTTGGTATCTGTTTACTCAGTGTAATGTCATTGTTTTTTTTTTGTGTTTGCATTAAAACATTTTGCCTCTAAAAGCACCTAAAACACCTTAAATTTGCCTTTATCTTTGACTCAATTTTGCTCAATTCGAAAAGCTTTTAGCAGAATGCCCTCTAATATTGCTGAAATCATGATCAAGAGAACTCCCCCAATTTTATGTACGGTATTTATGGTAAACATAATTATAAAGGTAAGAATTGCTGGTAGATTGGAAAATCACTGATCAAATCTATAATTTTGATAATCTATAATTCAAATTTTTAATGTTTCTCTTTTTATATTCCACATAAAATTCAAGATTCCATTCTCCCGATGTAATGACAGATGTCCTTATGGGTACAGAAAAGCTTCTAATGGAAGAACCCATGTGTGCTGCTATGACTGTATCCCGTGTTCTGAGGGCGAGGTGTCCAATGTAACGGGTAGGAATGTGATAAGTAACCATAGACTGTAAGAGGGTAAAATTTATAGTGAATGTACCTGGAAGTTTAGATAGATAAGGTCCAAAGAAGATAACCGTTACACCAATTCACTCAACATCACTGATCTAAACTGTAGGTTCCTCTAGTTGGTTTATTTGTAACCCATGAAGGTTTCATATTGTGGTGGTTCGGTTTATAGAGCAGCCGCATAGAGGCGAACCTAGACTTATATTTGTGTTTTATCCATCCTATAATAGTGCTGCATTTTTCTTTATTTGTATTATATGGTGTTTGTATATCTACACTGTCCACACGCTGCTGCACACAGACCATTTTAGCGCTGACAAAAATATTCTGATTTACAAGAATTTTTCTCTTATTTAACAGACAGCGAAAGCTGCTACAGGTGTCCCGATGAAGAATGGCCGGATGAGAGAAAAGTGACATGTGTTCCCAAAGTATATTATTTTTTGTCCTATAAAAATGATGTTATTGTTACAATATTTTCATTATTAGCTTTACTTTTTTCAGCCATAACAATGATTATATTATTAATTTGTATTTACTACTGGGACACGCCAGTTGTGAAAGCCAATAACCGGACTGTGAGCTTCATCCTCCTGACCTCCATCTTGCTGAGCTTCCTCTGCGTCTTCTTGTTCCTCGGACGTCCTGTGGATATAACCTGCATGCTGAGACAAATATCATTTGGGATCTTCTTCTCCATCGCCGTCTCTTCTGTTCTGGCCAAGACTATCACAGTCTGCATTGCATTTAAAGCCACAAAACCGGGAAGTTCCTGGAGGAAATGGGTGGGGGTCAAAGTGGCTTATTTTGTATGTTCAGTCTGCTCCTCTGTCCAAGTTGTGATCTGTGTTGTTTGGCTGTCAGTTTCTCCTCCCTACCAAGAGTATGACATGCACTCCTATCCTGGGAAGATCATCATTCAGTGTAATGAAGGGTCAGTTATCGGGTTCTACTCTGTGTTGGGTTATATGGGGTTTCTGGCAGCTGTGAGTTTTGTTTTGGCTTTCATGGTGAGGACATTACCGGACAGTTTTAATGAAGCCAAGTACATCACCTTCAGCATGCTGGTGTTCTGCAGTGTCTGGATTGCCATGATCCCGGCCTATCTGAGCACCAGAGGGAAATACATGGTGGCTGTGGAGGTATTCGCCATATTGGCCTCCAGTGCTGGAATATTAGGCTGTATATTTTTTCCAAAATTATATATCCTATTTTTTAAACCTGAGATAAATTCCAGAAAAATTATGTTGGTGAAAAAAAATTAATAAAGCAAATAGATGCTTATACCGAATAACACATGAATAAAATGATACCCCTGAAAACATTATTTTATTATTTGTTCATCCACAGTTTTATCCTTTATCATCCTAAAAAAAAAGAAAAATAGAATTCATATTTTTGATGTAGATTATAATTTGAATCAACTTCTGAATTTCTGTTTTATCAGTCTATTCCAGTGATGGCGAACCTTGGCACCCCAGATGTTTTGGAACTAAATTTCCCATGATGCTCATGCCCTCTTCAATGTAGTTGAGCAGCATGGTAAATATAGTTCCAAAACATCTGGAGTGCCAAGGTTTGCCATCACTGGACTCTATTCTATGTAGAGAGATGAACATGCAGCAAATGAAAAGCATTGATTTTTAGTCCTCAAACCCACAACCATTGATTTCATGGGCTGTTGGGTCAACAGGTTGGATCAATGACCTGACAGGCTCAGTTTTCCATATACAGTAAAACCTTGGATTGCAAGCATAATTCATTCCAGACCCTCTAATCCATGGGTCTCCAACCTGCGCCTCGAGGGCCAGATGCGGCCTATTGCTAACCTTTATCCAGCCCCTGGAGCACTATTCCTGCCAATGATATGAGGCAATATTCCTCCCACTGACACCAACAATGAGGAACTAGATCTTCCACTGATACCGATAATGGGGTACTATTACTACCACTAATACCAATGGTGGGGCACTACTCCTCTTCCTACTGATCATAAACCCTGAGAACATGTTTATTCTCACTGATGTTGGCCCAGGACATTTTCCAACTTCACTGGCCACAATCTGGCCCCCCTAATGTCTGAAGGACAGTAAACTGGCCCTTTGTTTGAAAGGTTTGGAGACCCCTGCTCTAATCCAAAGGACTTGCCTATCAAAGCAAATTTCCCCATAAGAAGAAATGGAAACTCAAATGGTTCGTTCCACAACCATAGGTCCTTCAGTTTATAGTCCTTATAAAAAGATTATAGCAATGTGACCAGGTTGTGTAACCATAAAATGTCCATCCACAAATGGAAGCCTCCAAAAGGGGATTAGAAGCAAAATCCAGCAGGAGCTATTATTGGTCTATTCCAGTGATGGTGAACCTTGGCACCCCAGATGTTTTGGAACTACATTTCCCATGATGCTCATGCCCTCTGCAGTGTAGTTAAGCATCATGGTAAATGTAGTTCCAAAACATCTGGAGTGCCAAGGTTTGCCATCACTGGACTCTATGTAGAGAGATGAACAGGCAGCAAATGAAAAGCATTGATTTTTGGTCCTCAAACCCACAACCATTGATTTCATGGGCTGTTGGGTCAACAGGTTGTATCAATGACCTGACAGGCTCAGTTTTCCATATACAGTAAAACCTTGGATTGCAGGCATAATTCATTCCAGAAACATGTCTTTAATCCAGGGGTCTCCAACCTGCGACCCGAGGGCCGGACGTGGCCCTTTGCTAGCCTTTATCCGGCCCTTGGAGCACTGTTCCTGCCAATGATACGAGGTAATATTCCTCCCACTGACACCAACAATGAGGCACTAGATCTTCCACTGATACCGATAATGGGGTACTATTACTACCACTAATACCAATGGTGGGGCACTACTCCTCTTCCTACTGATCATAAACCCTGAGGCCATGTTTATTCTCACTGATGTTGGCCCGGGACATTTTCCAACTTCACTGGCCAAAATTCGGCCCCCCTAATGTCTGAAGGACAGTAAACTGGCCCTTTGTTTGAAAAGTTTAGAGACCCCTGCTCTAATCCAAAGGACTTGTCTATCAAAGCAAATTTCTCCATAGGAAATAATGGAAACTCAAATGATTCGTTCCACAACCATAGGTCCTTCAGTTTATAGTCCATATAAAAAGATTATAGCAATGTGAGCAGGTTGTGTAACCATAAAATGTCCATCCACAAATGGAAGCCTCCACAAGGGGATTAGAAGCAGAATCCAGCAGGAGCTATTATCGGTCTATTCCAGTGATTGCGAACCTTGTCACCCCAAATGTTTTGGAACTACATTTCTCATGATGCTCATGCACTCTGCAGTATAGTTGAGCATCATGGGAAATGTAGTTCTAAAACATCTGGAGTGCCAAGGTTTGCCATCACTGGACTCTATTCTATGTAGAGAGATGAACAGGCAGCAAATGAAAAGCATTGATGTTTGGTCCTCAAACCCACAACCATTGATTTCATGGGCTGTTGGGTCAACAGGTTGGATCAATGACCTGACAGACTCAGTTTTCCATATACTGTAGATTGTCTGCTGCCCAGCCTCCAAAACTATTTTTTGAAAAAATATATTACAGTAGGTGCCATTTTTCCAAAAAAGAGCACTGGACTGTCACCTGAATGCTTTTAGAAGTTGACCATTATAAAAATTAAGTGAGGTCCCATTGTTTTTAATCACATGGTCCTGATGCCAGACAATGCCAATACCACCTAAAGATACTGCTACCATGCCTTCTTCCAGCCTAGAAGATCTAAATAGTCATTTGTGACACTAAAGAATAAAAAAAATATATTATTACTGCTTCTGAGCTCTGCCCTTTTGGGGCTATAGGGTATGACTTCAACATATTTTGAGTATGAAAAAATGGCTATAGTAAGAAAAAAATGTCTACATTGAAAAATAAAATACACAAAAACACATTTAAAATGTCGTATTATTCATTTTTAACTGCTTCTGGACCGCCCCAATTACATTTACTGCAGCGGGGGGCCTCTATACGTCTGTACAGCCTCTGTACATGATTTCGCTCTTCCCGGTCTGGGGAGCGCACGTGCACCGCTGGCGACCGGCTCCCGCTGTGATTAGACACAGTGGGAGCCAATCATCGGGATGTCCTGCCGATCGTTCCTGAGGCAGCCAGAATGGCGGTCTGCCTATGTAAACAAGGCAGATCGCCATTCTGTGACAGGAGAAGACAGAGATCTTTGTCTTCTTACAGTACAAGCATAGTTAGAGAGCACCCCTTGATTACCCCTGGTGTTAACCCCTTCCCTGCCAGTTCCATTAGTATAGTTACAGTGCATTAGTGCTCATCATTTACTCATTTAAACAGCATAAGGACTTGTTTTAATAAAATCAGGACTGTTGTTAGCTATATAGAGCACAGGGTAATTTTTATTTTATACGTCTGCATTCTGTAACAGCCCTGTACTTGACCAGGGAAATCTCAGAATTTACAGGGCTGTTACAGAATGCAGAAGTATAAAATAAAAATCTGCCGTCCAATAAATTCCTTTCACAAGATGCTTATTTGTCTGGGAGAATCTGATTGACTGCCAGCGCCCTGACGCGCGGGTTTTTAAGAATAAGCCAAAAAGGCTGAGGATGAAGATGACATTTTTCATCTCACAGCGCTCGGCTATGCTGTGGGGTTTTATTCACTGAATGGTGATATGGGGGTTTATTCACTAAATGGTTATTAGGGTGTGCACTAAGCACCCTCAGAAAGTTTCCATGTGTGTATCTGGCTCTGATACTAGCCCCTCACCAGCCACTGACCTCACCGCACGTCCCTGTAACACACATCATAGGAATACTTATAATTACACCCCAAAACACATTCTGCTTTATCTCCTTAGTACGGGGATACCAGATGTGTGAGACTTTTTCACAGCCTTGCCATAGAGGGGCCCAAAATACAAAGAGTACCTTCAGGCTTTCTAGGGGCATAAGTTATGCATCTGATTTCTTGACCATCTACCGCATTTTTGGACGACCTGGAGCACCAGAACGGTAGAAACACTCACAAAATGGCTACATTTTGGAAAGCAAACACCCCAAGGTATTTTTAAGAGGTCTTTTGAAGACTTCATTTTAATTTTTTCTTTTTTACACAAAGGCATCAGTTTTGATAAGATTTTTCTTGCATACAGCATAAGAATTACAACCTAGAGCACCTTCTGCTACTCTGAAGTATGACAATACATATGTGCTTGACTGATTATGTATCGGACTTAGTATCTTGTAGACATCTGCAATTGGTTTTGTTCCGAATAATTTTTTTAACAAATTTCGTCAAATTTGTTAAATCAGAAATATCCGAATTAACGAAAACCTGTTTAACAAATTTTTCCAAATATTCCGAAACTTGAAAATTCGGAAAACCGGAAATTGAAAATTCGAAAATACGTAAATTTTTAAATTAGAAAATTGTTGATGTTTGGTTTATTCACTAAATAGTTATCAGGGTGTGCACTAAGCACCCTCAGGAAGTTTCCCTGTGTGTATCTGGCTCTGATATTAGCCAGTGCTTCACCAGCCACTGACCTCACCACACATCCCTGTAACACACATCATAGGCAAAATTATAATTACACCCCAAAACACATTCTGTTATACCTCCTGAGTATGGGGATACCAGATGTGTGAGACTTTTTCACAGCCTGGCCATAGAGGGGCAGGTTTTTTGCGGAATATGTATGAACAGTATATAATACACCATTTATTGATAGTTTTTTTTTATGATGTGGGTTTTGTGACAGTTTAACACAACTTTATATCACATGATTTATTGAAAAAGTATATCATGATTTGACTTTACCATTATATGTTTTTTACAATTTCTCTGAGGTTTCATGATAATTATGTAACATTTGGGAAAAAATATGCAGCCTAACAATCCAACACTGGAAGCCAATATTGAGAAGATTTCCACGGCCACCATGTATTTCCCTCTGGTGCTCAGATAGGCCGAGATCATGGCAATCCAGACACTGCAGAACATCAGCATGCTGAAGGTGATGTACTTGGCCTCATTAAAACTGTCCGGTAATGTCCTCACCATGAAAGCCAGAACAAAACTCACAGCTGCCAGAAGCCCCATATAACCCAATACAGAGTAGAACCCGATAACTGACCCTTCATTACACTGAATGAGGATCTTCCCAGGATAGGAGTGCATGTCATACTCTTGGTAGGGAGGAGACACTGACAGCCAAATAACACAGATCACAACTTGGACAGAGGAGCCGATTATGATAACAGAACTAGAAAAGTTTCCTCCCACCCACTTCTTCCAGTAGCTGCCGGGTTTGGCAGCTTTGAAGGCAATGCAGACTGTGATAGTCTTGGCCAGAACAGAAGAGACAGCGATGGAGAAGAAGATCCCAAATGACATTTGTCTCAGCATGCAGGTTATATCTACAGGACGTCCGAGGAACAAGAAGACACAGAGGAAGCTCAGCAAGATGGAGGTCAGGAGGATGAAGCTCACAGTCCGGTTGTTGGCTTTCACGACTGGAGTGTCCCGGAATAATATGAACAATGTTAGTATAGAGAGAGTTACAGCAGAACATAATATAGAGATAACATAGAAAACTTGAGTCATGATGTCCATCTCGTAGGATAGATAGTCATATGTTTTAGGAATACATTTCACTTTTCTCTCATCTGGCCAATGGTCATCAGGACACTTGTGGCAGACGTCACTGTCTGTAGGAGAAAACCAGCGTTACAGATTTTAACTAATCATTAAACTAATAAAAATACCAAATTAAAAACACAACCCAAACTCTTTAATAATCATGTGTTGATATGTATCACCTGTTATATTGGAGACTTCCCCATCAGAACACAGCACACAGCGATAGCAGCAGGCGTGGATTCCTTCAGTTGGACCTTTCCTGTATCCCATAGAACATGGCTCGTTGCACCGAGCTTGGGGAACCTGAAAGCAGGTTATTAATATATATTATTCCAATAGCAGTACAGATTATTATGTATGTAAAGAAAGAATTTAGGGCACCTTTTCTTTGAAATTTACTGCATAGAAAAAAAAAATTCACAAAAATATTGTACACAGAATAACCGAATACATTTTAATGACAGAATGAAATTTAGTTCATTCAAACTTAACCGCTTGCCGACCAGCGCAACCCGATATACATAGGCACAATGGTACGGTTGCGCAAATGGGTGTACAGGTACGTCCCCTTTAAATCGCTGCTTAGTGTAGGGTGACCAGACATCCCCGGTTTCAGGGGACAGTCCCCGGTTTGAGGACACTATCCCCGGACCAAGTCTGTCCCCAGTTTTGTCCCCGGATTGGATTTGAACAGGGGCTGGGGCAATTTCAAAGACAGTCAGTGCATAATAAAAACAAAATAATAATCAGAATTACACACCCCCGCTCCTAATAGCTTAGGGGGGGTATTGTTTTCCATTATCTGTGCCCCTTTCTGATGATCATGTGCTGGTCGGAGCGGAGGGAATATTTCTTCAGTTTCGAGTGCATGCCCATTCAGCTCCGCTCGCATGTTCTTCTGCCTTGGCTCAAGTCCCGGCCAGCCGCCTGCCTGCTTATCTCCTTGCCTTCCCTGGTGGAGTGATCTTCCTCCGCACCCCACCCAGTAGTAGCAGGGGCCCGGAGAGTAAGACTGTGAGGTGGGCGACGGGCAGAGAGTCGCTGATTGCCGCCATTACTAGTAAAAAAATAAATATTTTCCTGGATTTAATTTAAAAAATCTGGTCACCTTAGCTTAGTGGCCGTACTCCGTGCCCATGCCCGTGGGTCCCGCGGACTCGATGTCTGTCGGTGTCCCGCGATCGTGACACGGAGCTGCAGAACAGGGAGGTCCCTATGTAAACAAGGCATTTCCTTGTTCTTCCTAGTGACATGACAGGGATCTACTGCTCCCTGTCATCGGGAGCAGTGATCGCTGTCATGTCAGTGGTAGCCTCCCCCCCCCACAGTTAGAATCACTCCCTAGGACACACTTAACCCCTTGATCGCCCCCTAGTGTTTAACCCCTTCTCTGCCAGTGTCATTTACACAGTAATCAGTGCATTTTTATAGCACTGTATAAATGACAATGGTCCCAAAATAGTGTCAAAAGTGTCTGATGTGTCCGCCATAATGTCGCAGTCACGATGAAAATTGCAGATCGGCGCCATTACTACTAAAAAAATATATATAAAAAAAATGCCATAAAACTACCCTCTATTTTGTAGACGCTATAACTTTTGCGCAAACCAATAAATATACGCTTATTGCGATTTTTTTCACCAAAAATATGTAGAAGAATACGTATCGGCCTAAACTGGTAAATAAATTAGTTTTTTTATATATTTTTGGGGGATATTTATTATAGCAAAAAGTAAAAAATATAGATTTTTTTCAAAATTGTCGCTCTTTTTTTGTTTATAGCGCAAAAAATGAAAGCCGCAGAGGTGTTCAAATACTACCAAAAGAAAGCTCTATTTGTGGGGAAAAAAGGACGTCAATTTTGTTTGGGTGCAACCTCGCATGACCGTGCAATTGTCAGTTAAAGCGCCGCAGTGCCGAATCGCAAAAAGTAATCTGGTCAGGAAGGGGTTAAATTCTTCCGGGGCTGAAGTGGTTAAAGGATAAGTTCATCTTTTGGAACATGTTACACCCATATTTAGGGTGGAACGTGTAACATGTTCCAGCAGCTGCAACCATTCCCCCCCCCTCCCCACAGTGGCATCGGGTGGGCATCTTCTCTTGCTCCGCCTGTCCAACCACGTCATTCATTCACAGTCCTCTGTGAATGGGAAACTACAAGTACCAACAGACTTTGTGGCTGCTGGCTTGTAGTTCTCAATAAACTACTATGGAGCTGTTGAGACCTCTGGTAGGTCATTCATTCTTCCTGTTAGTGAGTATCTGCTTTCCCAGACAGATACACTGACAGGTTTGCAGGAGTCCTGCATGGTAACAAAGATCTGCTTTACAGGCTCCCAAAACAAAAAAATAGTAAATGCACATTTTTTACCTGCAAAAAATGTGCGTTTATTATTTTTTTGTTTAAAGGTGAACTTAACCATTAAAGAAGAACTCCAGGAATCAAGTCACTATTTAAAATGTGTTGGTGCTATCACTATTGCTATACCCCCCATCGCTCGCTCAGTCGCCACTTCCCTCCCAACACCAACCCCCCCCCTGGCCAATCGCTGCTTCATTCACTCGCCCATCGCCCGCCACCCCCGCACTTACCTTCATGCTTGCGCCTCTCTCTCGAAGTCCCAGTGGTCTCCTACTGGCCAATCAGGAGTCCTGGAATACGGCCAATGGGGTCTTAGGACTCTCGGCCAATCAGGTCTTAGGACCCGCTTCCTGATTGACCGGGAGGAGATATAGGAAGACATTAGCAAATATCAATTTGCTAATGTCACACAACTGGGTGGGCTCTGGGCGCAGTGCTCTTTTTGTCTCGATGTTGACACGCCGCTCTCTCCTGCTGTAATGCCGCGTGTGCAGCGCGCAACGACTTATATAGGCATGGGGCGTGGTCACCGGGTGATGTCACCCGGTGACCCCGCCCCCTTATGACGTCACAGCCCCGGGGCATTATGGGACTGTGACATCAAAAGGAGGCGGGGTCACCCAGTGACCACGCCCCATGCCTATATAAGTCGTTGCGCGCCGCGCACACGGCATTACAGCAGGAGAGAGCGGCGTGTCAACATCGGGACAAGAGAAGAGGGAAGAAGACAATGGGGAAGACCGGGCTACCGCTAGCAAAAGAGCTGGTAGAAGATAGCGGAGGTGCCCGGCAGAAGGCAGAAAGCACCGGAGAGGGGGAGAAGAACCGGAGAGTGGGAGAAGAGGCCGGAAAGTCAGAAGAGACCCCCAAAGTCGGAAGAAGACCCCCGAAGTCGGAAGAAGACCCCCGGAGCTGCCTAATAAATTACTTTAAAAACCTGTCTAGTGTGGTTTTTTTTCTTGACATTTTTTTCCCCCAGGTGAATGGGTAGGGCTACTCATTCACATAGGGTGGGGGGCCGGGATCTGGGGGCCTCCTTGTTAAAGGGGGCTCCCGGATTCCGATAAGCTCCCCGCCTGCAGACCCCGACAACCAACGGCAAGGGTTATCGGGAAAAGGCCCTTGTCCTCATCAACACGGAGACAGGGTGCTTTGGGGTGGGGGGGGCCACAGGGCGCCCCCCTGCCCCAAAGCACCCACCTCCCCATGTTGAGGCCATGTGGCCTGGTACGGTTCAGGAGGGGGGGCACTCGCTCGTCCCCACCCCCTTTCCTGACCGGCCAGGCTGTGTTCTCTGATAAGGGTCTGGTATGGGTTTTGGGGGAACCCCCATGCCGTTTTTCCGGCGTAGGGGGTTCCCCTTAAAATCCATACCAGACCCAAGGGCCTGGTATGCTCTTAGAGGGGGAACCCATGCCGGTTTTAAAATTTGGCGTGGCGTTCCCCCTCAAGATCATCAGAGCACAAGTCGCATGCCAAAGTAGGATCATGCAAGACGGCGTTCCAACTTTGATCCGACTTCAATCATAGTCAATGGGCTGAAGTAGGATCAAAGCCATACCAAAGTAGTACAGGGAGCATTTTCAAAGTCGGACCGACATGTGTCGGACCAGTTAAGACGGCTGCCATGAGGAAACATTGATTTTCACATGTCATGCGACATGAGCTCCCAATGTCGGAGCGTTTGTCGCACCAGTGTGAACCCGGCCTCAACCTGCAACCTGAACACAGGTGTTTTTTTTCACACCCATCCCCACTAAATACATCAAGGGAATATAATGGAAGACTCTTACTTTGCCCCGTTTCCATTGGATTTTTACAAAAATATCTTCCGGTTTGCGTTTTTCTTCTGAATTATTAGTAATTGTAAAATATTCTGCACCGACTTTAAACTCTCCCGGAGTGAGATCATAATAGATCAGATTCGCAGAGTAAATCACAGAGGGTAATTCTCCTCTCTCATTAAAGAATACCTTCTCTCCGGTGGGGTCGATATAATCAACTGTCCGGATGTATCTCCGCAGCTTTCAGAGGAAACAAAAAATGCATTATTCCTATTTCATTCCCCCAAATTCACCACCCCAAAGTGGTGATAGGCTCTACAGGACAGGCTCATCAAGGGCTTGTTTACAAGTGTGTTGATTATGAAGAACGAACCAATGCTCTTTAGCGCATTTATGATGTGTTTATGACGTGTTTTCGTTGTGTTTATGAAACAATGAAAAAGCTTCATGAATGCTCAATAAGTGCCCAAGCACTAGTGGGAAGTCCTTAAAGGGGATGTGATGTAGAGGAAATTATCTACTTTGATGTGGGGTTATGCAACGAGAGGAAGAAACAGAAGCACCTCTAATGCCTTGTACACACGATAGGAATTTCCGATGAAAAAAGTCAGACGGAAATTCCGACCGTGTGTGGGCCCCATCGGAGAAATTCCAATGAATTCCATCGGAATTTAAATATAGAACCTGTACTATTTTTTTCCGACGGAATTACGATGGGAGTTTGGTCGGAAAAAGGTCCGATTGTGTGTACGCGGCATTAGTGTAGACTTTTAACCACTTAAAGTTGTTGTAAACCCACTCTGACAACTTGCACCTACAGGTAAGCCTAGATTAAGGCTTACCTGTAGGTGCAAGAAATATCTCCTCTACACGGTTAAGGAGATATTTGCAGAAAACACTGCACTGACGTAGACAACGGCGCAGGCTCACTGAGCATCCCGTTTTCTGAATGGGACATGCCGGGATTATGCCAGTCCCACGCGAATGCGCGGGATCGTGCCGGTGCCGCGTTCATGCGCGGAAGTGACATCATCGCCGCTCCGGCCAGTCACAGCGCCGGATTGCCGATACACGGAAGGAACTCGAAAGCAAGATGGCGGTGGGGGGGGAACGAGGAGCGCTTTGGGGGCATCGATCTAAGGTAAGTCATTCATAATGAGCTAGTATGCTATGCATACTAGCTCATTATGCCTTTCTCTTGCAGGGTTTAAAAAAAAAGAGGGTTTACTTCCCCTTTAAGCCCCGAGACTCTTTTTCAGACTCGGTGTTTACAAGTTAAAAAAAAAGTTTTTTTTGCTAGAAAATTACTTAGAACCCCCAAACATTATACATTTTTTTTCTAACACCCTAGAGAATAAAATGGCGGTCATTGCAATACTTTATGTCACACCGTATTTGCGCAGCGGTCTTACAAGCGCACTTTTTTGGGAAAAAATACACTTTTTTTATTAAAAAAATAAGACAACAGTAAAGTTAGCCCAATTTTTTTTATATTGTGAAAGATAATGTCACGCCGAGTAAATTGATACCCAATATGTCGTGCTTCAAAAATGCGCCTGCTCGTGGAATGTCGACAAACTTTTACCCTTAAAAATCTCCATCGGCTACGTTTAAAAAATTCTACAGGTTGCATGTTTTGAGTTACAGAGATCTAGGGCTAGAATTATTGCTCTCGTTCTAACTATCGCGGCGATACCTCACATGTGTGGTTTGAACACTGTTTTCATATGCGGGCGCTGCTCACGTATGCATTCGCTTCTGCGCGTGAGCTCGGCGGGACGGGATGCTTTAAAAAATATTTTTTTCCTTATTTATTTTACTTTATCTTATTTATTTTGACACTATTTAAAAAAAAAAAAAATTTGGGTCACTTTTATACCTATGACAAGGAATGTAAACATCCCTTGTAATAGAAAAAATAATGACAGGTCCTCTTAAAAATGAGATCTGGGGTCAAAAAGACCTCAGATCTCATATTTGGACTAAAATGCAATAAAAAAAAATGTCATTTGAAAAAACAACAAAAAAAACGGCCCTTTTAAGAGCTATGGGCGGAAGTGACGTTTTGACGTTGTTTCCGCCCTGCTTTGGTATGGAGATGGGTGGGGGCCATCTTCCCCTCACTCATCTCCATACCCAGCACGAGAGAGGACTCGATCGCCTCCGCCGCTACCAACGGCTCCAGTAAGCGGCGGGAGAGGGGCCCTCTCCCGCCGCCGATAAAGGTGATCTTGCGACGAATCCACCGCAGAGACCACCATTATCGTAAACCGGACTGCTCACTGAAGAGATGGATACCTGAGTTATGGCAGCAGCTGCTGCCATAACAGAGATATCCATCTTTAAAGTGCCGACTTATATATACAGCGGGCGGTCCAGATTTATTAGGTAGAGTGTCAGAGCAACTTACATTTTCCAGGTTAAAAACAGGTTCATCTCTGGTGGGATCAGTCTGTCATGCTCTGTCAGCAACTTCTCAGACTAGTCACTCCTCTGGGTCCCGGGAGCTGACTGTGTGTGGATGGAGACCAGGAGAGAATGCCCGTGGGGTGCAGCGTCAGGGGTGATCACGACATTTTTTTCAGCATGCGCACTGAGAATGGTCTGGCAGGAGAGATCCTTTGTCAGGCTGGGTATGCAGGCCAATGGAATCTCTTATATATATATATATATATATATATATATATATATATATATGGCGCTATTTACAAGTGACAATCGGCGATACATGTATCACATACCTGGTGCTGGAGGCCAATGTAGAGAGGGCTTCCCTTGTGGCAAAGTTCCAGACTCCCCTGAAGATGGAACAGGAGGAGTCAGGCCCAAAGCAGCACAGGCATACCTCCCAACCATCCCGGGATTCGCCGGGACTGTCCCGGGACTTGATGCAAGTTCCGGTGTCCCGGGAAATTAAGGCTTTGTCTCAGGGCGGAGCCAAATGCTGGAACAAGTTCCAGAACTTGGCTCCAGTGGCTTGCCTGCATGCACTAGTGCGAGCAGCAGTAACACCCGCCTTGTGGCTAGTGCAGGATTTCTGGCCATAGCTCTGTAAATGTAAATGGTGGGGGGTTGTTTTTCAGAGGTTGGGCTTGGTCCCTTAATTCCAGTGAAGGCAACTCTTAAGGCGTCAGCATTCCAAGATATTTTGGACAATTTCATGCTCCCAACTTTGTGAGAACAGTTTGGGGATGGCCCCTTCGTGTTCTAACATGACTGCACACTAGTGCACAAAGCAAGGTCCATAAAGACATGATGAGCGTGTTTGGGGTGGAGGAACTTGACTGGCCTGCATCTGAACCCGATAGAACACCTTTGGAATGAATTAGAGCGGAGACTGCGAGCCAGGCCTTCTCATCCAACATCAGTGCCTGACCTCACAAATGCACTTCTGGAAGAATGGTCAAACATTCCCATAGACACCCTCCTAAACTTTGTGGACAGCCTTCCCAGAAGAGTTGAAGCTGTTATAGCTGCAAAGGGTGGGCCAACTCAATATTGAACCCTACGGACTAAGACTGGGGATGTCATTAAAGTTCACGTGCGTGTAATGACAGGTGTCCCAATACTTTTGGTAATATAGTGTATATCTATATATCCATATATGTAAGACGTTCCATTGCCCTGCATGCCAAGCTTGACAAAGGAGCACGCTTGACAGACCATTCGCAGCGCGCATGCTCAGAAACGCATCGTGAACACGCCCGGTGATGTCATCACGCCAGATGCTGTGCTCTACAAGCGCTCCAGCCCTCCCTGTGGTTTCCTTCCACACATATAAAAAACACAATGTTGTTGCGCTGGGATCAAAAAGCAATGAAAAAAATAAATGAATAAAAAGCAGCTAACACAATATGCAGGAAAAGCACAATAGAGATATGTAAGAAGTGGTGTAGCGATTATATGGTAACTGAATCACTCATAAACTTAAATGTGATTGAACAATAATAAAGTCCATATAAAAATTCTTGTGGAGATCACTTGCTCGGATACTGCCACCAACACCCAAACACACTGCCTCTTACCAGAAGGAAGATAAAAGCTTGCAAGACAATAAATCATTAACGGCTCTTCAACAGCAAAGTGGATGAGAAAAGCATCAGCTCCTTCAGTATAATGCCTAGTACACTCGTACGGGTTTCCCGGCGGTAAAAAGTCAGTCGGGAAACCTGAGGGGAAAACCGAGAACCTGCTCGGTAACTTTCCCCCTGTACACACCAGAGGTTTTCCCGTCAGGAAAACTGCGGTGATGCGGTGAGAGCTTTGGCCGGGAATCCCGGCCGTGTGTATGCTCCATCGCAGTGTTTCCCATAGGAAAACTGCCGGGTTTAAAACTGCTGAGAATCACGGCGGGAAAAAAGAGAACATGTTCTCATTTTTCCCGCCGGGTTTCCCGGCAGTTTTCCAGTTGGGAAAACTGCGATGGAGCATACACACGGCCGGGTTTCCCGGCAGTTTTCCAGTTGGGAAAACTGCGATGGAGCATACACACGGCCGGTTTTCCCGGCAGTTTTCCTGTCGGGAAAACTGCGATGGAGCATACACACGGCCGGTTTTCCCGGCAGTTTTCCTGTCGGGAAAACTGTGATGGAGCATACACACGGCTGGTTTTCCCGGCAGTTTTCCTGTTGGGAAAACTGCGATGGAGCATACACACGGCCGGTTTTCCCGGCCAAAAGCTCTCATGGCAGTTTTCCTGCCGGGAAAACCGGTCGTGTGCACGAGGCATAAGCCAGCAATCCTGGATGTCTCCCAAGACAGGATCCTCAGCAGCATGAGCATAATCAAACCTTACTCGACCTCATTAATGGAGAACCCAGCAAGGAAAAGAGAACACTTCATAGTGCAGACATCCCAAAACGTAGTTTAATAAAGAATAAACAAGTTGATACACTCACATTTGCGAAGTAAATATCAAGCAGGTAAAAAAACGAAAGAAACGTCCAGCGTTTCTAACCATAAAGATGGCCGCTGTGTCCCAGTACAAGCATCGCGTCACACGTTACAGGCTCCTCCCTACACGTTTCGTCATCACTGACGTCTTCAGGGTATGACCACGCCGCTTCCACACATAGATAGCTTCCCAGGACCCAGACGAGTGGCTGGTTTGAGTAGCAGCTAACAGTGTGACAGACTGATCCCACCGGAGATGGATCTGTTTTTACCCTGGAAAATGTAAGTTGCTCTGACACATCTACCTAATAAATCCTAAAAGTCTACACCTAGAGGCGCTTCTGTTTCTACCTCTCTTTACATGTACCTTTTGGAGATCGCTTCTACTTCCAGAAGAGGCTTGCCCTAAGTCGCTGACATCCTCAAATATCCGCAGCTTTTACTTCCCCCCATGAATGGACTTCACATATCACCTTTTATCTATGGACTCAATGGCATGGACCCTTTCTTTGTCCATATGATCATATCATTTGTGCCTATACTATCTCATCTATGATGTGGGGTCAGGTTGTGGTGTGATAACAGACATTTTCATGAATTCTCTATGAGATGGATTTGTGTTCTTTGATCTCTTTGACACTTGACTTGGTCCAGCTCAGCTTTGCTAACACACAAAAAGCTTTCCTACTGACAGTAAAGCCTCGTACACACGACCGGTTTTCTTGGCAAGAAACGACAAGAAAACTGCTGGGAGAGCTTTCTTGCCGAGAAAACCGGGCGTGTGAACGAGGCTTTCTGGTTTCTCGTCAAGAAAACTGCCCAGAATCTCGATGAGAAAAATAGAGAACCTGCTAGCCTAATCGTTTTTCCTGACGAGATTCTTGACAAGAATCTTGTCCCGGCCGAGTGTACACACACTCCATTGAAAAGAACCGCCGTTCTTTTGAATGGAACGAACGCGGTGACGTCATCGACTACAACAAACATGCGCTCGTCACATTCGATGCCATCGCCGCCATCTTGCTACACCCTACCTATGTCTAGGAAGCTATAACGCATGCGTCAAAGTCATTTTGAGCACGCGCGGGCTTACCGGAGGACAGGTACGTTTGTTGCCACATACACACACACAGTTTTCTCGTCGGGAAACAGGCCGATATGAATCCCGACGAGAAAATAAAGAGCAGGTTCTGTATTTTTCTCATCGAGATTCTGGGCAGTTTTCTTGAAGAGAAACCTGAAGGCCTCGTACACACGCCCGGTTTTCTCGGCAAGAAAGCTCTCCCGGCAGTTTTCTTGTTGTTTCTTGCAGAGAAAACCGGTGGTGTGTACGAGGCTTCTCTCTATTTTCTCGTCGGGATTCACGTCGGCCTGTTTCCCGACAAGAAAACTGTAATCCCGCGCATGCTCGAAATGACTTTGACGCATGCGCGGTAGCTTCCTAGGCATAGGTAGGGTGTAGCAAGATGGCGGCGACGGCATTGAATGTGACGAGCGCATGCTCGTCGTAGTTGATGACGTCACCGCGTTCGTTCCATTCAAAAGAACGCGGTTCTTTTGAATGGAGCGTGTGTACACTCGGCCGGGACAAGATTCTTGTAAAGAATCTCGTCAGGAAAAACGACTGTTTTTTTCCTGATGAGAATCTCGGCCGTGTGTACGAGGCTTTAGACATGTGCAGAACAAAAAAAAAAGTGTTTCGTTTTGATTCGTTATTTACATAAATTCTTTTAGTTACATCCATTTAATTCATTGAATTGGTTTTTGGTTTATTTGGATCGATTTGTTATTTACATAAATTTGTTACGTTAAATTAGAATTTTGGAAGATGGTTGTATTCTTTCTATTTCATTCTATTCTATTGTTTTTTCCTATTCATTTCTCTATTTTATTATTTTATTTTCTATTCTATTCTTTTCTATTATATACTGTTCTTTTCTACTCTGTTTGAATTTAATAAAAAAAAAACGAAATTCTAATTTCGGAACATGGTTATATTGTTATAGTCTTTCTATTCTTTTCTATTGCTTTTTCTATTCTATTCTTTTAGATTATTTAATGTTCAATTATAATCTTTTCTATTCTATTCTTTTCTATTCTATTCTATTCAAATTTATTCTGTTTGAAATTCGATATCTGAAGATGGTTATAAACGATTTAATTCTATTTGATTCTATTGTTTTTTTTCCTATTCTATTCTATTCTTTTCTATTCTATTGTAATCTGTTCTTTTCTATTCTTTTGAAATTTGGATTTATTCTATTCAAAATTAGAATTTCAGAAGAAGGTTACATAGTTAGTCAGGTTGAAAAAAGACACAGGGGAAAAAATTCCTTCTTGATCCCCCGAGAGGCAATCGGAATTTCCCCGGATCAACTTTACCCATAAATGTCAGTACCCAGTTATATTATGTATATTTAGGAAAGAATCCAGGCCCTTCTTAAAGCAATCTACTGAGCTGGCCAGAACCACCTCTGCAGGGAGTCTATTTCCACATTTTCACAGCTCTTACTGTGAAGAAATCTTTCCGTAAGGTTATATTCTTTTTATTTTATTGTATTATATTCTGTTGTTTTTTTCTATTCTATTCTATTCTTTTTTTTTCAATTTTAATTCAAATTTATTCTGTTTGAAATTAGAATTTTCAGAAAATGGTCATATGCTTTCTATTTTATTATATTATATTCATTTATTTTCTATTCTATTCTGTTATTTTCTTCTCTGTTTTACTCTATTATGTTCTATTCTAGTCTATTCTATTCTTTTATTTTCTGGTGACTGTGGAGGCCATTGGAGTACAGTGACCTCATTGTCCAGTGGTGAGATGATTGGAGTACAGTGACTTCATTGTACAGTGGTGAGATGATTGGAGTACAGTGACCTCATTGTCCAGTGGTGAGATGATTGGAGGACAGTGACCTCATTGTCCAGTGATGAGATGATTGGAGGACAGTGACCTCATTGTCCAGTGGTGAGATGATTGGAGTGCAGTGACCTCATTGTCCAGTGGTGAGATGATTGGAGGACAGTGACCTCATTGTCCAATGGTGAGATGATTGGAGGACAGTGACCTCATTGTCCAGTGGTGAGATGATTGGAGTACAGTGACCTCATTGTCCAGTGGTGAGATGATTGGAGTGCAGTGACCTCATTGTCCAGTGGTGAGATGATTGGAGTACAGTGACCTCATTGTCCAGTGGTAAGATGATTGGAGGACAGTGACCTCATTGTCCAGTGGTGAGATGATTTGGAGGACAGTGACCTCATTGTCCAGTGGTGAGATGATTGGAGTACAGTGACCTCATTGTCCAGTGATGAGATGATTGGAGTACAGTGACCTCATTGTCCAGTGGTGAGATGATTGGAGTACAGTGACCTCATTGTCCAGTGATGAGATTATTGGAGTACAGTGACCTCATTGTCCAGTGGTGAGATGATTGGAGGACAGTGACCTCATTGTCCAGTGGTGAGATTATTGGAGTACACTGACCTCATTGTCCAGTGGTGAGATGATTGGAGTACAGTGACCTCATTGTCCAGTGGTGAGATGATTGGAGGACAGTGACCTCATTGTCCAGTGGTGAGATGATTGGAGGACAGTGACCTCATTGTCCAGTGGTGAGATGATTGGACCTCATTGTCCAGTGGTGAGATGATTGGAGTGCAGTGACCTCATTGTCCAGTGGTGAGATGATTGGAGGACAATGACCTCATTGTCCAGTGGTGAGATGATTGGAGTGCAGTGACCTCATTGTCCAGTGGTGAGATGATTGGAGTACAGTGACCTCATTGTCCAGTGGTGAGATGATTGGAGGACAGTGACCTCATTGTCCAGTGGTGAGATGATTGGAGTACAGTGACCTCATTGTCCAGTGGTGAGATGATTGGAGGACAGTGACCTCATTGTCCAGTGGTGAGATGATTGGAGTACAGTGACCTCATTGTACAGTGGTGAGATGATTGGAGTACAGTGACCTCATTGTCCAGTGGTGAGATGATTGGAGTGCAGTGACCTCATTGTCCAGTGGTGAGATGATTGGAGTACAGTGACCTCATTGTCCAGTGGTGAGATGATTGGAGTGCAGTGACCTCATTGTCCAGTGGTGAGATGATTGGAGTACAGTGACCTCATTGTCCAGTGGTGAGATGATTGGAGGACAGTAACCTCATTGTCCAGTGGTGAGATGATTGGAGTGCAGTGACCTCATTGTCCAGTGGTGAGATGATTGGAGGACAGTGACCTCATTGTCCAGTGGTGAGATGATTGGAGGACAGTGACCTCATTGTCCAGTGGTGAGATGATTGGACCTCATTGTCCAGTGGTGAGATGATTGGAGGACAGTGACCTCATTGTCCAGTGGTGAGATGATTGGAGTACAGTGACCTCATTGTCCAGTGGTGAGATGATTGGAGTACAGTGACCTCATTGTCTAGTGGTGAGATGATTGGAGGACAGTGACCTCATTGTCCAGTGGTGAGGTGATTGGGGGACAGTGACCTCATTGTCCAGTGGTGAGATGATTGGAGTACAGTGACCTCATTGTCCAGTGGTGAGATGAATGGAGTACAGTGACCTCATTGTCCAGTGATGAGATGAGTGGAGTACAGTGACCTCATTGTCCAGTGGTGAGATGATTGGAGGACAGTGACCTCATTGTCCAGTGGTGAGATGATTGGAGTACAGTGACCTCATTGTCCAGTGGTGAGATGATTGGAGTGCAGTGACCTCATTGTCCAGTGGTGAAATGATTGGAGGACAGTGACCTCATTGTCCAGTGGTGAGATGATTGGAGTGCAGTGACCTCATTGTCCAGTGGTGAGATGATTGGAGGACAGTGACCTCATTGTCCAGTGGTGAGATGATTGGAGGACAGTGACCTCATTGTCCAGTGGTGAGATGATTGGAGTGCAGTGACCTCATTGTCCAGTGGTGAGATGATTGGAGGACAGTGACCTCATTGTCCAGTGGTGAGATGATTGGAGTGCAGTGACCTCATTGTCCAGTGGTGAGATGATTGGAGGACAGTGACCTCATTGTCCAGCGGTGAGATGATTGAACCTCATTGTCCAGTGGTGAGATGATTGGAGTGCAGTGACCTCATTGTCCAGTGGTGAGATGATTGGAGGACAGTGACCTCATTGTCCAGTGGTGAGATGATTGGAGTGCAGTGACCTCATTGTCCAGTGGTGAGATGATTGGAGGACAGTGACCTCATTGTCCAGTGGTGAGATGATTGGAGTGCAGTGACCTCATTGTCCAGTGGTGAGATGATTGGGGTACAGTGACCTCATTGTCCAGTGGTGAGATGATTGGAGCTTTGTGACATGGTGCATTATCCTGCTGGAAGGATCCATCAGAAGATGGGGACACTGGAGTCATAAAGGGATGGACATGGTCAGTAACAATACTCAGGTAGGCCGTGGTGTATATACAATGCTCAGTTGGTACTAAGGGGCCCAAAGTATGCCAAGAAAATATCCCCCACACCATTACACCACCACCACCAGCCTGAACCGGTGATACAACGCAGGATGGATCCATGCTTTCATGTTGTTTACACCAAATTCTGACCCTACCATCTGAATGTCGCAGCTGAAATCGAGACTCATCAGACCAGACAACGTTTTCCAATCTTCTATTGTCCAATTTTGGTGATTCTGTGCCAATTGTAGCCTCTGTTTCCTGTTCTTAGCTGACAGGAGTGGCACCCGGCGTGGTCTTCTGCTGCTGTAGCCCATCTGCTTCAAGGTTCGATGTGTTGTACGTTCAGAGATGGTATTCTGCATACCTTGGATGTAACGAGTGGTTATTTGAGTTTCTGATGCCTTTCTATCATCTGGAACCAGTCTGCCCATTCTCCTCTGACATCAGCAAGGCATTTTCCTCCACACAACTGCCACTCACTGGATATTTTCTCTTTTTCCCAGCATTCTCTGTAAACCCAAGAAATGGTTGTGTGTGAAAATCCCAGAAATACTCAGACCAGCCCGTCTGGCACCAACAACCTATGCCACGTTCAAAGTCACTTAATGCCCCTTTCTTCCCCATTCTGATGCTCGGTTTGAACTTCAGCAAGTCGTCTTCACCACGTCTAGATGCCTAAATGCATTGAGTTGCTACCATGTGATTGGCTGATTAGCAATTTGTGTTAACAAGCAATTGAACAGGTGTACCTAATAAAGTGTCCGGTGAGTGCATATTCCATGCTTGTTTGCCCCCAAGCGATAGCAATACATTTTTTTTAATACATTTTAACAAATAACAAAATTAAATTGTTATAAAATAAATACATAAAAAAAATAAAGAAATAAAGCACCTCCCATCCCTTGTGTATGTAATCAGCGATTGCTCATTGCACCCCACATAGGAAATATTGCTGCAAAACATCAGAGTGAGAGCAATAATTCTAGGGACATAAATCATGGCAACTATAAACTGATAACCTGTAAAACCTTTTAACCACTTAACGACCGCCCACCGCCGATTTACGTCGGCAGAATGGCACGGACAGGCAGAATCACGTAGTCCATCCGGACCCCCCTTCACTGCAGTGAGCGGCCGTTAAGTGTTCGGGAGCGATCAGGCATGAGGGGGCGGCCGCTCGATTCCGCCCCCCCCCTCGTGATCGCTCCCGGCCAATGAAAATGCTTCCTCCGCCATGTGATGTAAACAAGGCTGGAGGAAGTGATGTCATCTCCCTCGCCGCGGTCTTTCCGTTCCCGGCGCAGAGGACAGAAGAAGCAGGTTAGTGCACCAACAGTCCACTGACACGTAGGTACACATAGGCACACAAATTACCCCCCAGTCACCCCCAGATCACCCCCCAGGTCACCCCAAAGCCCCCAATCACAGTGTCACTGATTGCAGTGATCATTTATTTTACTGATCACTGCATTTAGTGTCATCTGTGATTGTAAAAAGTTGCAGGGCAGTTAGGATTAGGCCCCTTTAGGTCCAGGGTAGCCCCCTAACCCCCCCTAATAAAGGTTTAACCCCTTGATCACCCCCCAGGTAACCCTTTCACCCCCTAACTTCAGCGTCACTAAGCGATTGTTTTTCCGATCGCTGTATTCGTGTCGCTGGTGTTTTAGATAGGCAGTTATTTTTTTTTAGGTTCGCCGCAGGTTTTTATTAGTGTCAGGTACCCCCATATATTATTTTAACCCCCTGATTGCCCCTAGAGTTAACCCTTTCACCAGTGATCGCCGTATAAGCGTCACTGGTGTCACTGGTTAGCCAGTAAGTTATTTAGTTATTTAGGTTACCCGTCAGGTTTTTATATAGTGTCAGGTACCCCCATATTTACCCTAATAAAGGTTTTAACCCCCTGATTGCCCCTAGTTAACCCTTTCACCAGTGATCACCATATAAAGGTTACGGGTGACGCTGGTTGATTAGTTTGCTTTTTATAGCATCAGGGCACCCGCCGTATATAACCCAATAAAGGTTTAACCCCCCTGATCGCCCGGCGGGTGAGATCAATTAGGTTTTAGCGCCAGAGAGGGTCTGCGTCGCCCCAGGCAGTGTTAGGTTAGTGACAGTAACGCTAACACCCACGCGCAAAGCATACACCCCCCTTAGTGGTATAGTATCTGATCAGATCTATACTAGCATCCCCAGCGGTTTAGGGTTCCCAAAAACGCAGTGTTAGCGGGATCAGCCCAGATACCTGCTAGCGCCTGCGTTTAGCCCCTCCGCCCAGCCCAGCCCAGCCCAGCCCAGCCCACCCAAGTGCAGTATCGATCGATCACTGTCACTTACCAAACACAACACACATAACTGCAGCGTTCGCAGTGCTTGGTTTTTGGGGCCCTGTACGCGGCTAGGCTCCCAAAAAGTCCCACACATGTGGTATCCCCGTACTCAGGAAAAGCAGCAGAATGTATTTTGGGGTGCAATTCCACATATAACCATGGCATGTGTGAGCAATATATCATTTAGTGACAACTTTTTGTAATTTTTTTTTTCTTTTTGTCATTATTCAATCATTTGGGACAAAAAAAAAAATATTCAATGGGGTCAACATGCCTCTCAGCAAATAGCTTGGGGTGTCTACTTTCCAAAATGGGGTCATTTGGGGGGGTTTTGTGCTATTTTGGCATTTTATGGCCTTCAAAACTGTGATAGGTAGTGAGGAGTGAAATCAAAAATTTGCGCCCTTAGAAATCCTGAAGGCGGTGCTTGGTTTCCGGGGTCCCGTACGTGGCTAGGCTCCTAAAAAGTCCCACACATGTGGTATCCCCGTACTCAGGAGAAGCAGCAGAATGTATTTTGGGGTGCAATTCCACATATAACCATGGCATGTGTGAGCAATATATCATTTAGTGACAACTTTTTGTAATTTTTTTTGTCATTATTCAATCACTTGGGACAAAAAAAAAAAATATTCAATGGGCTCAACATGCCTCTCAGCAATTTCCTTGGGGTGTCTACTTTCTAAAATGGGGTCATTTGGGGGGGTTTGTACTGCCCTGCCATTTTAGCACCTCAAGAAATGAGATAGGCAGTCATAAATTTAAAGCTGTGTAAATTTCAGAAAATGTACCCTAGTTTGTAAACGCTATAACTTTTGCGCAAACCAATAAATATACGCTTATTGACATTTTTTTTACTAAAGACATGTGGCTGAATACATTTTGGCCTAAATGTATGACTAAAATTGAGTTTATTCGATTTTTCTTATAACAAAAAGTAGAAAATATCTTTTTTTTTCAAAATTTTCGTTCTTTTTCCATTTATATCGCAAAAAATAAAAATCGCAGAGGCAATCAAATACCATTAAAAGAAAGCTCTATTTGTGGGAAGAAAAGGACGCAAATTTCATTTGGGTACAACATTGCATGTCCGCACAATTTACAGTTAAAGCAGCGCAGTGCCGAATCCCAAAAACAGGCTTGGTCCTAATGGTCCGAAATGGTCCGGGGCTTAAGTGGTTAAAGTGTGATTTATAATAAAAAAAATAAGTATCATAGATTTTCGCCATTTCACGGGCACATGTAATATTGAATCTTGACATGTTTGGTATCTGATTACTCAATAGAACCCCATATTTTCTATTTTATATAAAATGTATTCATTATATTGTGTTTGTGTGCACTAAAATTCATTTTAGTGTATTCATTTCCTGAAAATATGTGCTTGATAAACAGCTGCGCAAATACTGTGTGGCCTAAAAAACTGCCACCATTTTATTCTTCAGGGCCTCTGATTTCAGGAAAAATATATAATATTTGGGGGTGCTAGTTCTAACATGTGTACCCTGGGACGTGCATCAGGATGTATTCATGATTGCTGCGTGCCTTGGACACAGCGTATCACAGATTGGGGTAAAGGGCCAATCACAGTGGCCCTTTACCACGTGATTGCTGTGTCCAATCACCAGCGATCACAACGAAGAGGGGCCCTGGCAGTTCTAGAGCTTGCCTTCCCTCACACCAATAATGTGTGTGAGCGAAGGAGATAGATCGGATCCTGCACTGTGAGTTACTATATACAACAGTGCCTTACAGTGACATACAGTGCCCATCAGTGCTGCCTTATCAGTGCTTCCTCATCAGTGCACATCATTGACGCTCCAAGTGGAGCCTCATCACTGGATTCTCATCAGCGTCCATTAGAGCCACCTCATCAATGCACATTAGTGCAACCTCATCAGTGCACATCAGTGCAACCTCATCAGTGCACATCAGTGGCCATTAGTGAAGCCTGATCAGTGCCTATTAGCACACATCAGCCTCAACCAGCATCCATCAGAGCAGCCTCATCAGCACCCATCAGAGCAGCCTCATCAGCACCCATCAGAGCAGCCTCATCAGCTACCATCAGAGCAGCCTCATCAGCACCCGTCAGAGCAGCCTCACCAGCACCCATCAGAGCAGCCTCATCAGCACCCATCAGAGCAGCCTCATCAGCACCCATCAGCCTCATCAGCCTCCTCAGCCTCATCAGCCCCGATCAGTGCAGCCTCACCAGCACCCATCAGAGCAGCCTCATCAGCACCCATCAGAGCAGCCTCATCAGCACCGGTCAGTGCAGCCTCATCATCACCGATCAGTGCAGCCTCATCAGCACCCATCAGTGCAGTCTGATTACCACCCATCAGTTCTGCCTAATCAGAGCAGCCTCATCAGCACCCATCAGTGCAACCTTATCAGCACCAATCAGTGAAGCCTCATTAGCACACCTCAGTGCATCCTCATCAGTGCAGACGCATCTGTCCCAGCGTCCCCATTTCAGCAGTATGTCATCAAAGTCAACAGTCACCACTATGTCTAAAAAATTATTTACCAGTAAGGAGGTCTACCAAATCTTCAGTATGACGATGAGAGCAGGGGGGAGATTTATGTGTCTGAATCTGATTCTGATTTGGAATACATACTGATGTTAAGTAGTGGCTCTGTAACAGAATCAGAGGTGGAGGAAAGTGTGCCCATCAAATGAAGGCTTTCTGGTGAGAAGCAGGCTATCACCAGTAGTGCTGTGGCAACCACCAGAAAACAGAGTACCTCTGTATGAAAGGCCAGGTACTAGTTGGGTGTCATGTCAGCCCCAAAGGGTTAGGGCCCATGCCAGTCTACCAGATGCACTTAAAAACTCTCTATGGCTTCCCGTAACTCAGAAGCAGGTAATATCCCCCTTTTACTGCACAGCCATGTGTTCAGACCAATATGGAAAATTTTGCACCTAAGTTATGCTCGTCCCTATGAATGGAAACAGTTAACAGTGGAGGAATTTAAAATCTATTTGGGTCTCACATCTAATATGGGAGTCACAAAAAAAATGAATTACACTCTTACTGCTCTTACTGGTCCATCCACCCCATCCAAAATATGCCCATTTATTCATCCATTATGCCAAAAACAAGATATGCTTGTCCACTTCAATGGCAGGTTGGGCTTCAAGTAGTTTATCCCCAGTTAAAGGGCCTGATATGGGGTGGAACTGTACAAGTTATGCAACAAAGCCAAGGGGGAACACATATGCCTTCCGCTTGTACAAAGGAAAGGCGACCCAGCTGCATTCCCCTGACTGCCGAGACAATATTGGAACAAGTGAAAACGTAATTTGGGACCTTGTATTCTCACTCATCTATACATTAATAACTATTATAATATACTGTCCCTTTTCCGCAGTCTTTACCGGAAGAAAACACAAGCATGTGGAACAGTAAGAACTAACAGAAAGTGCTTCCCGCAAAGGCTGGTGAATATAAGACTACAAAGAGGGGAGTCGTGAGTTTGCAGGAACAGTTGGCTATGAAGTAGAGGGACAAACAAGACAGCTTTCCTCACATACACAAAAAAAGGCGTAATTATTGGTATGTACATAATTTGTGTTAGAAATATCTTAATTTTTCCTTTTCTTTCCACATTTTCCCAAAACTTGTGAAAAAAATGACATGCTCAAAATACTCATTATGCTTCATAAAAAATAAGCTGAATAGTTAGATTTTCCAAAATGGGGTAATTTTGTGGGAGTTTCTATTGTCTTGGTGCTCCAGGGTCTTCAAAAATCTTATACTGTAGGTAGTTAGGAAATTAGATGTGTAATTTAGGCCCCGAGAATGCCTGAAGGTGCTACTTAGATGTTGGGCCTCTTTAATGTGACCAGGCTATGGAAACGTCTTATGTGGTATCCATATACTCAGGAGAAGTAACAGAATGTGTTTTGGGGTGTAGTTGTGAGTATGCCTATAGCGTATGTGAGAACTTGTTAATATAACAATTTTGTTAAAAAAATAAATAAAAATGTCTTCATTTTCCAAATAATTGTGGGAAAAAATTACAACTTCAAAAAACTCACCATGCCTCTTACTAAATACCTTGGAATGTCTACTTTCCAAAAAAGGGTCATTTGAGGGGTATTTATAATGTCCTGGCATGTTGGGGCCTCAAGAAATTCGATTTTTAATGATTGGTACCATAGTTTGTAGACTCTATAACTTTCACACAGACCAAATATTTATACACTGATTTGGGTTATTTTTACCAAAGAAATGTAGCAGAATACATTTTGGCCTAAATTTATGAAGAAAAATTGCTCATTTGCAAAATTTTATATCAGGAACTGAGAAAAACAAGTTAAAAAAATTCATAGTGAAAAAAAAAAACTCGGTGGTGAGTAAATACCATAAAAAGAAAGCTATATTGGTGTAAAAAAAAATGGTAAAAATGTCATCTGGGTACAGTGTTGCATTAATGAAGAAAGTAGCGCTGACAAATGTTGCATGACTGAGTAATTGTCATTCAAAGTGTGAGAGAGCTAAAAGATGAAAATTGGCCTGGGCAGGAAAGGGACAAAGGTGTCCGGTATTGAAGTGGTTAAATATTAAAGTGGTTGTACACTCTGTACAACCACTTTTACCTACAGGTAAGCCTAGATTAAGGCTTACCTGTAAGTGCTGGAAATATCTCCTAAACCTCCACGGTTTAGGAGATATTTACAATAGAGCCATGTGCTGATATCTACGGCACAGGTGTCTACGGCACAGGCGCACTTTAGAAACAGCGATTGTGCCGTTTCTAAAGGGGTAATGCCGTGACTGGCGGCTTCCGCGCGCATGCGCAGGAGTGACGTCACGCGACTCCGGCCAGTCACAGAGCCGGAGTTCGCGGCCCCGGAGGGAAGAGGGCTGAAGATGGACGCTCGCTGCTAGTGGGGACAGCAGTGACATCGCAGGCTTCGGTTTCAGGTAAGTGACACATAATGGGCTACAGACGCCATGTTTTCAGTCTCTCTCTACCTCTGGGCCCTTCTGGGCTGAGGCTGTACTCACAGTCTCTCTACCTGGGGGCCCTGCTGGCCCGTGGCTTTGTGGCTACAAGTTCTACAGGTAGGCCCAGAAGTCTGTCTGGGGCCTTCTAGTCCGGAGGTGGTCCTAGGCTGTCTTGCCTGCGTGGAAGAAGCCAAGTCAAGCTGAGGAGATCCAGGGGAGGACCCTTTGCTGGAGAGAGCCAGGATGAAGGCTGGTCTCTCAGAAAGGGCCTGGGGACTCGTTTGGAGGACGCATCTAATCTAATCTACCCTTACAGTACTGCCGGATGGCTTAAAGGGTCTGGTACTGTGAAGCTGTTCTGCAATTATCCAGGAGTTCCACTAGCTGCTAAGTCCTGTGAGAGAGACTTATCCAGAAATCATACCGGCTGCTAGGTCTGTGTGAGAGGCCTATCCGGGTATCCAAGATCTGCTGAAAAGAAAGCTGTTTTGTCCTCTGGATCTAAGGAATCCATCGGTGACCTGCAAAAAGGTATCTGAAACTTCCCCTAACCCTCTGTCCTACTGCTACTTCAAGTTCCTTTATTAAAGCATTGGGAAAATACTAAAAGGACTGGTGCTCGCATCTGTTCTGCATTTCCCATCAAAATCATGGATTCTCAGTACTGGGGTTGAAAGGCAGCGTAATGTCAGGACCAAAAATTATCAGCAGCTCCTTAGGGGGTACCGCTACACACAGTACACATAAACACTGGTTAGGCACACAGCTAACCCTTTAGTTGCCCCTGATGTTTAATCCCTTCCCTACCAATGTCATTAGTACAGTGACAGTGCATATTTTTAGCACTGATCACTGTATTAGTGTCACTGGTTCCCGCAAAGCGTCAGTTAGTGTCAGATTGTCCACCACAATATCGCAGTCCCACTATAAGTCGCTAATCACCATTTACTAGTATATAACTAAATAAATACAAATTCCATTATATATCCCGTAGTTAGTAGAAGCTATAACGTTTGCACAAAGCAATCAATATATGGATTTTTATTTTACCAAATATATATAGCAGAATACATATTGGCCTAAATTTATGAAGAAATTTGATTTCTCCACCCACACTGCCGCATCATTCATTCACACGGCTCTGTGTGTGAATAAACTACAACCCCCGTCATCCTTTGTAGTTGTCGGCTTGTAGTTCTCAATGCTCCACAGAACCATGGTAGTTCAATGATTCTTCCTGTTAGATTGTATCTGCCTGCCTGTACGCCGTACGGGATGTACAAGCACACAGATACACTAGAAGATCTGCAGGAGACCTGCATGGCACCAGAGATCTGCTGATTACTGGTGCAATGCTTTACAGGCTTAAAGTGCATTCTTAACCACTTAAATACCAGGCACTTTCCCCCCTTCCTGCCCAGGCCAATTTTCAGTTTTCAGCGCTGTCACTTTCTAAATGACAATTGCGCGGTCATGCTACACTGTACCCAAACAATTTTTTTTATCACTTTGTTCCCACAAATAGCTCTTTTATTTGGTGGTATTTGATCACCTCTGCAGTTTTTATTTTTTGCTAAACAAATAAAAAAAGCCCGAAAAATTTGAAAAAATAAAGTTTCTTTGTTTCTATTATAAAATGTTGTAAATAAGTACGTTTTCTCCTTCACTGATGGATACTGATGAGGCTGCACTGACAGGAACTGATAAGGTGGCACCGATGAGGTGGCACTGACGATGGCCACTGATAGGCGGCACTGATATGCAGCACTGATGGGCATTGATAGGCGGCACTGATAGGCGGTACTGATAGGTGGCACTGATATGCAGAACTGAAGGGCATATATAGGCATATATAGGTGGCACTGGTGGCCACTAATAGGCACTGATGGGCGACACTGATGGGCACTGAAAGGCTGCACTGATGGGTACTTATGGGTGGCACTGATAGGCGGCACTGATGGGCACTAATAGGTGGCACTGATGGGCACTGATAGGCAGCACTAATGGGTGGCACTGATATATGGCACTGATAGGCATCACTGATGGCACTGGCAGGCATTGCTGATGGGCACTGATGGGCATCTGCCTGGGCACTGATTGGCATATCCCTGGTGGTCCAGGGTGGCATACCTGGTGGACGTCCTTTGTGGGCATCCCTGGTGGTCCTGGCGGGATCCCTGATGGTCCTGGTCAGGCATCTGCGGAGGGGCTGCACTGATAAACAATCAGCAGAGACCCCCCTGTCAGAAAAGTCGCCGATCGGCTCTCCTCTACTCCCATCTGTCAGACATGAGTGAGGAAAAGCCAATAAACAGTTTACACTGTGATCAGTTATGATTGGACACGACTGCTCATGTGGTAAAGAGCCTCCATCAGAGGCTCTTTACCGAGATCGGTGTTGCTGTGTGTCAGACTGACACACTCACCACACCACCGATCCCCACGCTGCGCGTCATATGACGCCCAGTCAGGATAACTGAACCACCGCCCGGCTGTCATTTTGCTATAGGCCGGGCGGGAAGTGGTTAAAGTGCTAGTCTCTGCTGGCAAAGCCACACGTCCTATGTAAATCCACACTCACTGGCCACTTTAAGTACACCTGGTAATTTGGTTGGTAACACAAATTGCTAATCAGCCAATCACATGGCATCAACTCAATGCACTTAAGCATCTAGACGCAGTGAAGACGCCTTGCTGAAGTTCAAACGGAGCATCAGAATGGGAAAGAAAGGGGATTTAAAGTGGTTGTAAACTCTTTACTACCACTTTTACCTACAGGTAAGCCTATAATAAGACTTACCTGTAGGTACCGTGAATATCTCCTAAACTTGCACCGTTTAGGAGATATTCACTATATCCGCATGTGCCGACATCATCGGCACATGCGCACTGAAGAAACGGATTGCTCGTGTGATGCATACTAGCTCATTATGCTTTTGTCTTGCAGGTTGTTTTTTTTTTTTTTTTTTTAAAGAGTTTACAACCACTTTAAGTGACTTTGAACGTGGCATGGTGTTGGTGCCAGACGGGCTGGACTGAGTATTTCAAAAACTGCTGATCTACTGGGATTTTCACACACAACCATCTCTCGGGTTTACAGAGAATGGTCTGAAAAAGAGAAAATATCCAGTGAGTGGCAGTTGTGTGGAGGAAAATGCCTTGTTGATGTCAGAGGTCAGAAGAGAATGGACAGACTGGTTCCAGATGATAGAAAGGCAACAGTAACTCAAATAACCGCTCGTTACAACTAAGGTATGCAGAATACCATCTCTAAACGCACAACACATCGAACCTTGAAGCAGTTGGGCTACAGCAGTACAAGACCACACTGAGTGCCACTCCTGTCAGCTAAGTACAGGAAACTTAGGCTACAATTCACACAGGATCCTCAAAATTGGACAATAGAAGATTGGAAAAACGTTGCCTGGTCTGATGAGTCTCGATTTCAGCTGTGACATTCAAATGGTCGGGGTCAGAATTTGGTGTAAACAACATGAAAGCATGGATCCATCCTGCCTTGTATCACCGGTTCAGGCTGGTGGTGGTGTAATGGTGTGGGGGATATTTTCTTGGCAGACTTTGGGCCCCTTAGTACCAACTGAGCATTGTATATACACCACGGCCTACCTGAGTATTGTTGCTGACCATTTCCATCCCTTTATGACTACAGTGTCCCCATCTTCTGATAACTCCATCCAGCAGGATAATGCACCATGTCACAAAGCTCCAATCATCTCACCACTGGACAATGAGGTCACTGTACTCCAATCATCTCACCACTGGACAATGAGGTCACTGTACTCCAATCATCTCACCACTGGACAATGAGGTCACTGTACTCCAATCATCTCATCACTGGACAATGAGGTCACTGTACTCCAATCATCTCACCACTGGACAATGAGGTCACTGTACTCCAATGGCCTCCACACTCACCAGATCTTCATCCAATAGAACACCTTTGGGAGATTGGCACCATGGATGTGCAGCAACCGGGTAAACTCATCATGTCACTGTGGACAAAAATCTCTGAGGAATGTTTCCAACACCTTATTGATTCTATGCCACGAAGAATGAAGGCAACAGGGGGTCCAAACTGATACTAGTGTAGCGGGTGTTTGTTTTAAGGCCCAGAGACTACCATACCCAGGATGCATTTCCCCGCGCAAGGACTGCTGGGGCGGGGTATTTAACAAGGGGGCGGACCGGAGAACGGTCTCTTTGGACATCGCCCGCCCAGCAACTGGAACTCTCTGCTGAGTCTGCTGTTCCGGACAGGGCCTGAAACCCAGGCCCTGTATTGCCAAAGAGCCTTCCGTTTCCACCGAGGAGCCTGAGGGACGTCTCATCCTGCCATCCGTCTGCTGCTGCCAGGAGGGCCGAAGACCTGGGTGTGGTGGAACCTGTGTACCGAGACACAGCAGATACGGACGTGGACTAGTCCGGTTGGGTGATAGAGCACCTGCTCAGACATTAGTGCAGGACCTCTAGGCCTAGTGTTTATTGTTCGGGACTCACCCGCTAGAGTTTGCATACGCACACCGGAGGGACAGTGCATGTATTAACAGTAGTGGCTTTATTCTTGTTCACCAAGTTCAACCTTTATTCCTGTGGATTACAATATTATCTCCAAAGTGCACCACCATTTGCTAGCGAAGATTCTTCTCTGCGGAACTTACACATAGTTACAGTCAGGCCTGACTTATCAGTGTAGACATTGCTGGGCGCCATCTTGCCCACGAGGGAGAAGAACTGCAAGGGGGAGTCTGTTAATTATCTTTGCATAGCATTGTATATCTGTCTATTGCTGAACATTTTTCATTGCAGGGCTCTGCATATACTAAAGTATACTGTTTATCTGTTGAATCATTTCCTTCAGTAAAATTACCAGGATTAAGCAGATCAGTGTTGGTGTTATTACTGTACAGAAGAACGGTCAGTGTCAGTTATATCACTGTGTGTGTGCTTTTGTTGCTGGATTGTGTTGCCTAAAGCTACAGGCCTCACAATCCTATCATCCCTTACTAACTGTGCCAAGGGAGGGTAGAGCCAATTGCTGGGGGTTGACAGCGGTGTGTTAAGCCCTGTACACACGATCGGATATCCCATGGATTCTAATCCGATGGTTTTGTCCATCGGAAATCCGATGAAGCTGACTTCCATCAGTCTTGCCTACACACCATCAGTCAAAAAACCGACCGTTCCAAACGCGGTGACGTAAAACACTCCGATGAGCCGAGAAAAATGAAGTTCAATGCTTCTGAGCATGCGTCGACTTGATTCTGAGCATGCGTGGGTTTTTTATCCGATGGACTTACCCATAGACGATCAGAATTTGCTATCGGTTTTTGATACATTGGAAAATTTTAAAACATGTTCTATTTTTTAAAACCGATGGAAAAAAGACCGATGGGTCCCATACACGATCGGTTTGTCCGATGAAAAAAGTCCATCGGACTGTTTTCATCGGTAAAACCGATCGTGTGTACAGGGCTTTACAGGCCCGAAATATAATTCCAGCGGCTCTCTTAGCTGAGGGTATCGCTACACTAGCAAAGTGTATAAAGTGCCTGTTGAGTGTATATCAGGAAATAGACTTACATTTCCTCTTAATCCATATTTTTCAGATTTATTTTTACTCAATTTCATATTATTTAATGCCTGAGCCAGCACGTATACTGCAGTATAGACGAAATAAAATTTTGCATTATTCTCGTTAGTAAAGTGATATGCAATGGATTCTGTCCTAGTGCAGGTCGCATTAAAGGGAAATCCAGATAATTGAAATATATTGTTTTTATTCGGGTCAGAAGAAGGACAATGAAACCTCTTAAGCCAAATATCCTCCAGCAATGGATCAGTTGGGCGTTTGGATGGTCTTGCATTATCCATATAAACATCTAATCCCAGAATGTAGCGAGCAGGATAGACAGGCATTATACTGCAGTTAAATAATTCTCTTAGGCTGAGGTCTGAATATCCAATGACATTCCATGACTCATTGAGGATTAATGTGATACTTTCTTTGAGAGCTTTCAATTCCTTGAAAAAATAAATATATTCAAATAGAAAACGGCCACACACAACAATGACATCCGTAGTGGACTTCCCAATAACCATTGCCTTCTGCCTGTTTATGTCTGCATTGCTGGTCAGGTAGATGACAAATTCTATACAGATCTCATGTCTGGTCATCTCTTTTCTCAGTTCCCGTAGTTCCGATTCTCCGGTTCCGTCACTGGATGTGATAATTCCAACCCAATTCCATCCAAAATTGTTCAGGAATCCTAGAACCCTCTCATACCAAACCAAGCTACTTGGAACGGTGTGGTAAAAGTTTGGGAACTTCTCTCTGTCACTTAGGAGAGGATTGGTGACTCGATGGCTGATCTGAAGAAACACAATAGAGGAGGCTTATGTGTTATTTGCATGAGATATTTTCTGTCGGGCCTTTGATGAAAAGGTTAATTACATAGGTGTGTGCAGCCTATTGCATTAGGGTGTGCACCCCAAAGCCCAAACACACACGACCGATCTCTCATGGTGTTCATTCAGAAAGGGAAGGGGCCGGTAGATTACACATTTACTGGCCCCTTCCCCACTCCCATAGGCGTGCGCAGCCTATTGCATTAGGGTGTGCACCTCAAACCAAAGTTCAAACACAGATGCGTCTGTGTGTATATTATATATATAAATAAATATGCACTTTTTTTGCTGACAAGCCAGGGTTCATATCGATTTGAATTGTGTGTGTGTGTATACATATATATATATTGTGTAAACATAAATATATATATATATATATTACATACACAATTCAAAACTATATGAACCCTGGCTTGTCAACAAAAAAGTGCGTATTTTTAACATATATATACATACACACACACTTTTTTGGAGAGAGAGAGGGGGTGAGAGAGAGAGAGGGGAGAAAGAGAGAGAGAGGGGGAGAAAGAGAGAGGGAGAGGGGGGGAGAAAGAGAGAGAGAGGGAGAAAGGGGGAGAGAGAGGGGGGAGAGAGGGGGAGAAAGAGAGGAGGAGAGAGAGAGGGGGGAGAGAAGGGGGAGAGAGGGGGAGAGAGAGGGGGAGAGAGAGAGGGAGAGAGAGGGGGAATGAGAGAGGGAGAGGGAATGAGAGGGGGAGAGAGAGAGGGAGGAGAGAGAGGGGGGACAGGGAGAGAGAGGGAGGGAGGGAAAGAGAGAGGGAGAGAGGTAGGATAAAGAGAGAGAAAAGGAGAAAAAAAGAGAGGGGGGAGAAGAGAGAGAGGGGGAGAAAGAAAGAGAGAGGAGAAAGAGAGAGAAAAGGAGAGTGGTAGAGAGAGTTGGGGAGAGAAAGAGAGGGGGGAGAAAGAGAGAGGGGGGAGAGGGAGAGAGAAAAAGGAGGGGGGAGAGGGAGGGGGCAGGGAGAGAGAGGGGAGGAGGAGAGGGGGAGAGGGAGAGAGAGAGAGAGGAGGAGGAGAGGGAGGGAGAGAGGAGGAGAGGGAGGGAGAGAGGAGGAGAGGGAGGGAGAGAGGAGGAGGAGAGGGAGAGAGAGGGGAGGAGGAGAGGGAGAGAGAGAGAGAGAGAGAGAGGAGGAGGAGAGAGAGAGGAGGAGAGGGAGAGAGAGAGGGGAGAGAGAGGGGAGAGAGAGAGAGGAGGAGAGGGAGGGAGAGAGAGAGAGAGGAGGAGAGGGAGAGAGAGGGAGAGAGAGAGGAGGAGAGAGAGAGAGGAGGAGAGGAGGAGAGAGGAGGAGAGGGAGAGAGAGGAGGAGAGGGAGAGAGAGGAGGAGAGGGAGAGAGAGAGGAGGAGAGGGAGAGAGAGAGAGGAGGAGATGGAGAGAGAGAGAGAGCGAGAGAGAGGAGGAGAGGGAGAGAGAGAGGGGGAGAGAGAGAGAAGGAGAGAGAGAGAGGAGGAGAGGGAGATAGAGAGAGAGGCGGAGAGGGAGGGAGGGAGAGAGAGGAGGAGAGGGGGAGAGAGAGAGAGGGGAAGAGAGAGAGGAGAGGGGGGAGAGAGAGAGGGGGGAGAGGGGGAGTGAGAGAGGGGGAGAGAGAGAGGAGAGAGGGGGAGAGAGAGAGGAGGAGAGGGAGAGTTGGAGAGAGAGGAGAGGGAGAGAGAGGAGGAGAGGAGGAGAGGGAGAGAGGAGGAGAGGGAGAGAGGAGGAGAGGGAGAGAGGAGGAGAGGGAGGGGGAGAGAGAAGGGGGAGAAAGAAGGGGGAGGGAGAGAGAAGGGGGGGAGAGAGAGAAGGGAGGGGGAGAGGGAGGGGGAGGGAGAGAGAGAGAAGGGAGGGGGGAGAGAGAGGGGGAGGGAGAGAGGGGGAGGGAGAGAGAGAAGGGGGAGGGAGAGAGAGAGGGGGAGGAAGGAGAGAGATGACAGAGGGAGGGGGAGATGGAGAGAGGGAGGGGAGAGAAAGAGATGAGAGAAGAGGGTGGAGCAAAAGAGGAGAGAGAGAGTGTGGGGGGTAGAGGAGGAGGGGAGAGAGAATGGAGAGATGGAGGCAGGAGGGGGGGCAGTGCAAAAGGTGGCGGGGGAGACAGCGGTTTTGTTCTGTGTGCAAAAGTTTCACTTACCAATTATGCCTTCCTGCTGTCAGGCTGGTTCCCCTTTAGGTGGCTTAAGCAGCTATAGCAGCCATTGTTTCATATCTCCCGCCCAGCTTCTCACAAAACCCTGATCACAGCTCATTGCAGGCATTGCCTGCAGGGGGTTGGACTGTGGGCGGGGTTGGGCGGACACAAATGGGAGGTGGGGTGTGACATTGGACAGTTAGTAAAGTGAAGGAGGGGCTGGCAGAACAATCGGACACTGAGCACTTACAATCAGACTCCCGAGCAAGATGGCTCTCCAAGTCAGGCAGAGTCCCATTATCTGCCCTTGGTTATTACTGCGAGGCAGAGCACCGTCTCTCACTGCAGTGCACACCTCGATCTAGCAGGCAGCAGCCACTGCTCCGCTAGTCCGCTGCTTCAAAGGGGAAGAGAGAGGACAGAGGGGGGCGGAGTGCAAAATGTAGATGTAGATCACTCCGCCGGCGGCTTACGGGACCTGCAGCCGGAACTATAGAAGCTGCATCGGAAAATGCGGCTGGATTACTCCGCAGATGTGGTCCCTAGTTCCCTGCTCAATCACCTCCCACTCGCAGCACAGCTGTTTTTGCCGACCTGAACCCGACTCCAGTGGTGGTGACTGTGAGCTACACAGGGAAAGACATGTTGCAGGCAGTCAGCACTAGCAAAAGGTTTTAAAGCACAGACAGAGCACAGGGATGATTAGGGTGTGCCTGGGCACACCCAGCACACCCCGTGGGCACGCCTATGCCCACTCCTAAAACATCCCAGCAGCAACAGCCGATAGGAGAGGAGGGAAGCTGGCAGCGCTGTGGGGGGGAAGATGGGAGCCAGGGCAGTAGAGGGAATCTGTGCTGCACAGGGTGATTAGGGTGTGCCTGGGCACACCTGGCACACCCTGAGCGCATGCCTATGGTTAATAGGGATGAGCTTGGAGTTCGAGTCGAACTCATGTTCGACTCGAACATTGCCTGTTCGCCCGTTCGCCGAACAGCGAACAAATTGGGGTGTTCGCGGCAAATTCGAAAAATCTATGGGAGAAATCTAAAGTGCTAATTATAAAGGCTTATATGTAAGTTATTGTCCTAAAAAGTGTTTGAGGACCCGGGTCCTGCCCCAGGGGACATGTATCAATGCAAAAAGAAGTTTTAAAAACGGCCGTTTTTTCGGGAGCAGTGATTTTAATAATGCTTAAAATGAAAAAATAAAAGTGAAATATTCCTTTAAATTTCGTACCTGGGGGGTGTGTATGATATGCATGTGAAGTGGCGCATGTTTCCCGTGCTTAGAACTGTCCCTGCAAAAAATGTCATTTTTGAAAGAAAAAAAGTCTTTTAAAACTGACTCGCGGCTATTAATGAATTGTCGGCTCCCGGCAATACATACAAAAGTCATTGATAAAAAAAAAAAAAAAAGCGTGGGGGTTCCCCAGAATTCAATTACCAGGCCCTTCAGGTCTGGAATGGATATTAAGGGGAACCCCGCCGCAAATTAAAAAAAAATTGACGTGGGGTTCCCCCAAATATCCATTCCAGGCCCTTCAGATCTGGCATGGATTTTAAGGGGAACTCCACCCCAAATTAAAAAAAAAATGGCGTGGAGTCCCCCTAAAAATCCATACCAGACCCCTTATCCGAGCACGCAACCTGGCCGGCCGCAGGGGAAAAGGGGGGGACGAGAGAGCGGCCCCCCCTCCCTCCTGAACCGTACCAGGCCACATGCCCTCAACATGGGGAGGATGTCCCCATGTTGATGGGGACAAGGGCCTCATCCCCACAACCCTTGCCCGGTGGTTGTGGGGGTCTGCGGGCGGGGGGCTTATCGGAATCTGGAAGACCCCTTTAACAAAGGGGACCCCCAGATCCCGGCCCCCCCCTATGTGAATTGGTAAGGGGTACATTGTACCCCTACCATTTCACGAAGAAAGCGTAAAAAAATGTTTAAAAAAACACACAAACACCTTGAAAAAGTCCTTTATTAAAAAAAAAAAAAAAAAAAACATTCCAGCGGTGAAATCCAGTGTCCCGCGGCGATCCCGATGTCCAGCGCTGTCCTTCATTGGTTGTGCCTGAGCGGACCTGATGGGGAACTCCCTCTCAGTATTTTAAATGTATAGACCCGCCCCTTCTAAAGTTCCCCATCAGGTCCGCTCCCTCGGTATGTCGGACCCGCCTACGTCATTGGCTTGAGCGGGGAACTTCCTTCACTGTGTAATTTAAATTTACATAGTGAAGGAAGTTCCCCGCTCAAGCCAATGACGTAGGCGGGTCCGACATACCGAGGGGGCGGACCTGATGGGGAACTGCTCTCACTTTGGTAATACATGTATAGACCCGCCCCTTCTCATGTTCCGCATCTGGTCCGCTGAGCGGACCTGATGGGGAACTTTAGAAGGGGCGGGTCTATACATTTAAAATACTGAGAGGGAGTTCCCCATCAGGTCCGCTCAGGCACAACCAATGAAGGACAGCGCTGGACATCGGGATCGCCGCGGGACACTGGATTTCACCGCTGGAATGTTTTTTTTTTTTTTAAATAAAGGACTTTTTCAAGGTGTTTGTGTGTTTTTTTTAAACATTTTTTTACGCTTTCTTCGTGAAATGGTAGGGGTACAATGTATCCCTTACCAATTCACATAGGGGGGGCCGGGATCTGGGGGTCCCCTTTGTTAAAGGGGTCTTCCAGATTCCGATAAGCCCCCCGCCCGCAGACCCCCACAACCACCGGGCAAGGGTTGTGGGGATGAGGCCCTTGTCCCCATCAACATGGGGACATCCTCCCCATGTTGAGGGCATGTGGCCTGGTACGGTTCAGGAGGGAGGGGGGGCCGCTCTCTCGTCCCCCCCTTTTCCCCTGCGGCCGGCCAGGTTGCGTGCTCGGATAAGGGGTCTGGTATGGATTTTTAGGGGGACTCCACACCATTTTTTTTTTTAATTTGGGGTGGAGTTCCCCTTAAAATCCATGCCAGATCTGAAGGGCCTGGAATGGATATTTGGGGGAACCCCACGTCAATTTTTTTTTAATTTGCGGCGGGGTTCCCCTTAATATCCATTCCAGACCTGAAGGGCCTGGTAATTGAATTCTGGGGAACCCCCACGCTTTTTTTTTTTATCAATGACTTTTGTATGTATTGCCGGGAGCCGACAATTCATTAATAGCCGCGAGTCAGTTTTAAAAGACTTTTTTTCTTTCAAAAATGACATTTTTTGCAGGGACAGTTCTAAGCACGGGAAACATGCGCCACTTTACATGCATATCATACACACCCCCCAGGTACGAAATTTAAAGGAATATTTCACTTTTATTTTTTCATTTTAAGCATTATTAAAATCACTGCTCCCGAAAAAATGGCCGTTTTTAAAACTTCTTTTTGCATTGATACATGTCCCCTGGGGCAGGACCCGGGTCCCCAAACACTTTTTAGGACAATAACTTGCATATTAGTCTTTATAATTAACACTTTAGATTTCGAACGTTCGAGTCCATTGTATTTAATAGGGTTCTAAAGTTTACACGAACATTTTGTCTGTTCGCAGGTTCTGGTGCGAACCGAACAGGGGGGTGTTCGGCTCATCCCTGATGGTTAATTACATGATGGAAAAGAGAGGGAGCATAGGTAATAGGAGTGTGACTTTACAAATACCTTTGAGAACATATTACACAGTACATATAGATTAACGACTTCCCCTATAGCAGGTTGACAGCCGGGCGGTGGTTCTCTTATCCTGACTGGAAGTCATGTGACATCTTTCAGAAAAACATGCTTGCACGCGCCTGCGGGGGACGCACAGCGCGCTGATCGGTGGTGCTGTGTGTCACTCTGACACACCGCATCTCTGATCGTGGTAAGGAGCCTCTGATGGAGGCTCCTTACCATGTGATCAGCTGTGACCAATCACAGCTGATCACAGCGTGAACTAGGAAGTGCCGGTAAACGACTTTCCTTAGTTTGCGCTGACAGGGAGAGACGATTGGCTGTTCTCCCTGTCAGAGGGGGGGTCTGCGCTGATAATCAGCACATTGATTATCAGCGCAGTCCCCATGAGAGGTGCCCATCAGCTGCCAGTCTGTGCCCCATCAGTAACGCCTGTCAGTGCCCATCAAAGTGCCAATCAGTGTCCATAAATGTGCCAATCAGTGCCCCTTCAGTAATGCATGTCGGTGCCCTTCAGATGCCAATGGTCAAAGCCCTGAATCCAGATATCTCCCATGTATCACTGCATTAATGACCAGAGTCCATCTCAAGCAAGTGGAGAATGAATGCTTTGAAGCACAGATTTCAGGCGGCACAGTACCCGTAAATCGGTAGTAAACCCGTGGAATTTCGAAAAAAAAATCCCCTGCAATGCAATGGCATGATGTGCTAGTATGCATCTCATACTAGCACATTGTGAAATATTTTGCTTAGAACGAAGCCCTCCAGGGTTGCGCTGTCACCGCTGACAGGGCTTCCATCTTCACCCGGTCTTCCTTCTGGGTTTGCGGGCTCCAGCAGCTTGAATGGCAGAGCCCCGATGACTCTGTCCTGATCACATGCAAAGAAAAACTCTCTAACAATACAACAAACACAAACTGAGCATGTGCATGTGCAGCTTGTCCCCCAGCCTCTGTTCTATCAGGAGATGGATTGGGGACCGTCGAAGAAGGGGAGGATCAGAGAAGATGGGATCAAACAGCCTTTTTGCACAATGCAGAGGATTAACCCCTTAGGTTACACAGTAAGTATAACAAGCATGCTCTACTGCATATAAAGACTGATTTTACGGTTGTGGATTTAGTAACACTTTAAGAGGCACAGTACATTTTTTGAGGTTGTATACTTTTTCACAAATTTTGGAAAAATTAAGAAATTTAATGAAATTAGTTTTTTTCACACACACAGCATAGGCATAATTACAGTTACACCCCATTACATTAAATTCTACTACTCCTTCTGTGTATGGGGATACCAAATGTGTGAAACCTTTTCACAACCTAAATGAATAGAGGGGCCCAAAATCCAAAGAGCACTTTAGGGCTTTCAAGGAGCATAAATTACACTTATAATTTCCTGAATACCTATCACCAACAGAAACACCCACAGAATGACGACAACATTTTAAAAATAATACACTTAAGATATTTTCTGAAAGGCATTGTGAGTCTTTTGAAAATTAAGATTGTGCCACAAGTTTTTGAAAACTGCAGAAATAAAATGAAAATGTATTTTTTTACAGTTGTCAATTAATAGGATATTTCCAACTCACAGCATAGACATACTTAAGGCCCATACACACGGTCGGACTTTTTGCCAACAAACTTCAAAATGACCAGGTTTTCCAAAAAATCCGACCATGTGTACGCTCCATCGGACAAACTTTTTCGGTTTTCATGGGACAAAAGTTCGCTCTGCAAACGGACACACTTTTCGGCAACAAAAGTCCGATGGTGCAAAGTCGGACCGTGTGTACAGAAATCCATCTGACTTTTGTCCGAAGTACAAATACGCATGTCCAGAACCAATGTTAAAATCAACCAACAATAGCAGAAGTTGACCAAAGGGTGGCGGTAAAGAGCAGAAAAAACACGTGATGTTGGGAAAGTTTTAGGAAAGTTTGCAGAAAAGTCCTGCCGTGTGTATGCTATGGGTGTGCCCGGCCAACTCCCTTCGGACAAAAATCCAAGGAAAAGTTTGTTTGAAGTCCGACCGTGTGTACGAGGCTTTAGAATTACACCTCAAAACACATTCTGCTACTCCTCCCGAGCATGGGGATACCACATGTGTGAGACTTTTTTCCATAAGTGAAATTTTCAAAGTCCCTACATGTCATCAGTTTGTAGTTAACCATGAATGATGGCCCTAGAATTCTTGCTGTCCAACTCGTGGGTGTGGTGATATATAATATGTGTAGCACAATTAGACGTGCAATTCGTTTTGTTCCGAATTCGTTTTTTAACAAATTTGTCGAAATTCGTTAAAAAAAACTAATTCGGAACGAAACGAATATCTGACCCGTTAAACAAATTTTTCCGAATATTCGTAAACTCGTAAATGCGAAAATTAGAAAATTCGGAAATTCGAAAACCCAAAAATCTAAAATAATAATAACTAATTAATAATAACTATTAAATTATAGGTATTGGAATTTCCTTTCAAATTTGCCTGTTAGTGAACGTAACGAATACAAATTTATCCGAAGTTACAAATTATTTGAAATAACGAATGCCGTATCTAAACAAATGGAACGTAACAAATTAATAATAATAAGCAACAATAAAAATAATAATAATAATAATAATAACTTTGTATTATTATTATTATTTATTATTAATTCGTTCTGTTCCGTTCATTTAGATGCAGCATTCGTTATTTCGGATAATTCGTAACTTTGGATAAATTCGTATCCGTTATGTTCACTAACAGCCAAATTTGAAAGGAAATTCAATTACCTATAATTTAATAGTTAGTTTTCTTCCTCGTACATCACGGGACACAGAGCGGCATAGTCATTACTATGTGGGTTATATAGAATTACCTTCAGGTGCTGGCACTGGCAACTTCCAAAACAGGAAGTACCCTCCCCTATATAAGCCCCTCCCATCCGGGAGTACCTCAGTTTTTTGCCAGTGTCTAAGGTGTTGGCCAAGGTTAACATGTATTCATCTGGGCTTGCGTACAGGTTCTCTGGGCCTTAGCAAGCTATTCCGGATCCGACCAAAAAAGCTTCATAGCTAAACGGTCGGTACCCGGGCCTTGCAGCAGAAGAGCAAGGTTTTGCCTGTAATGCTTCTCTTAGGAGGGCTGGACCCTGGGATCCAGAGCTCTGGTCATACCCAAAACCAAGAGGCTATCTGTGCAGGGTGCTATACAGGTCCAGGGGAGTGGAATCCTTGGGAACCCGGTCCCTGAAGGTCTAGTGCAATGCCTGCCGTGAGAGGTGAAGTTTGGGCTTCTGTGGACCAAACAAAGTCCTGCGGCGGGGAAAAGGTAAGTGGGGGCCCCTCAGGAACTTAGTTCTATTGAGGGGACCCCCAAGCCTAATATGTCTTTCTGCCTGTTACCTAAAGGTATTCCCGCTAATAGCTGTATGTGCCTAAAAAATCCTAGAAATGTCTTTTCATAAAGGAAGTTTTTAAAAAAAAAAAAAAAAAAAACTGTAAACCTGGAAATGTTTTTCATGAAGGAGGTTTTGAAAAAAACAAAAAACAAAAGTGCGGTACCTGTGTTTGTCCACTGGAGGCCGCTGTGGAACGTCTTTTTTTCTTAGGACTATTCCTTCCATGGTGAAAGTCCAGGCAGATGAGTGAGCTCTCTATCAGGGAAGCTGCATTCCTCTGTCATGCTGCCAAGTAGTTTCTTTCCATCCCCGGTTCCTGGTGAAACAAGGACCCTGGCTCCTCTCCCTACATAACGCCAAGAGCGCACACGTTAAAGATTTAGCTTCAAAAAGGGGGCGGAGCCTGGCGGATGACGCGCTCTGTGCGCCAAGCGCTTCTGCGCATGTGCGGGCGTCCCAGCAAGATAAAAGGACTCAGTCCACGCTGCTTGCTATGGACACAGAGCATAAAAAGGAGCTGGTAGCATGGCTTACATCGGGCGGTTGATACAGGCATCCCCAGAAAGACGCATTGGTAGACACCCACTGATGTACATAGCAGCAAATTGCATTAGACTATTTCAGTAAAGGGGTGTATTGCGGCTAGAATACCTCAGCTTTGAACTAAGGAATATGCCGCCTAAAAAACTCCGGGATATACCTCTCAGGAAGTGTAGGGGGTCTCCATCGGGCTCTGAGGATCTTGAGCAGTCATCTGCACCTTCCTCCCCTGAAAAATCAGAGGTTAATGCCCATAAGGAACCCCCCCCCGGAGTGCCAGGTACTGCGGCTGTCCTCAGTCCACCTGCTCCTGCATATATAACAGAGGAGGTTTTTGCCTCAACTCTGGAGGGACTGGAGCAGAGATTGGCAGCATTGATCGCTTCTTCTCTACAGGAAAGAAAGCACGCCAGATCTCCATCACCTCCATTAGAGTGCCTGTTGGCAGAGCAACAGTCCCAGGAAGGGATTGACCTACCTGAAGGGGATCAGGAGGAGGTTAACTCTGTTTTTGAGGAATCGACAGTAGATGAACCATTTTCAGCATCACAGACTGAAAGATTGTGGGTCCAGACCCTAACTGACATGGTTCGATCTGCATTTAAAATGCCTCTTGTTGAACCATCAACTACTGCTGTCTCCTCATTGGGGTCGCTAAAAGCTCCCCAGATTAATTGCTCCTTTCCAATTCATCCATTATTGGAAGGACTTATATACCAGGACTGGGAACATCCTGATAAACTATTTGTTCCACCTAAGAAATTTCAGGTGATCTATCCCATGGAGGAAAAATTCACCCAGAGATGGAATGTTCCTACGGTGGACGCAGCCATCTCTTCTGTGAACAAATCACTGACATGTCCAGTAGATAATGTTCAAATGTTCAAGGATCCAGTAGATAAAAAATTGGAATCTTTATTAAAATCTGCTTTTTCCACAGCAGGGGCTGTTACACAGCCAGCAGTGGCAGCTATTGGGGTCTGCCAAGCTTCAAAGGATCAGATGAAAATGGTCCTGAGGGATTTGCCAGACCAGCAGGCCCAGGCTCTGGCTGATCTGCCTAGAGCATTATGCTTTGCGGTTGACGCCATCAAGGATTCCATCCATCAGGCCTCCCGCCTCACGCTGTCTTTGGTACATATGCGTAGGCTTCTGTGGCTCAAGAACTGGTCTGCTGAGGCTCCCTGTAAGAAGCTCTTAGTTAGCTTCCCATTCCATGGGGAACGCCTTTTTGGCGAAGACCTGGATAAGTATATCCAGAAGATTTCCAGTGGTAAAAGTACTCTCTTGCCAATTAAAAAGAGGTCTAGGGGTCCATCTTTTAAGAGGACTGCCTCTCCTATCCCTGGGACGTCTGCTACTACGCAGTTCCGACGGCCTCCTCGGTCAAACTCAGGGGGTAAAAATCAGGGACAGTCACAGGGTAATAAGAAACCCTGGATCCGAAGAGGTACTAAACCAGCCTCCAAGTCAAGCCTATGAAGGGCTGCCCCCACTCAAACGGGTGGGGGGAAGACTTCAGTTGTTCGCAGAGACCTGGCGGGAGACGACCAAAGACAGATGGGTGCTCTCCGCAGTAACTCTGGGATACAAGTTGGAGTTAAAAGAGTCTCCTCCTTCCCATTTTAAGTGGTCAGGCATGCCAAAAGACCCTCTGAAAAGAGGGTCTCTCCTAGTGGCGTTAGAACAACTATTGCTCCAAGGAGTAATTATGGAGGTTCCTATGGAAGAGTGGGGGTTGGGTTTCTACTCAAACCTTTTCACAGTCCCGAAACCAAACGGGGACATAAGACCCATATTGGACCTAAAGAGTCTAAACAAATTTCTAAACATCCGGTCCTTCCGGATGGAGTCGATCCGATCGGTCACCGCTGCCCTACAGGGGGAGGAATGGTTAGCCTCCATCGACATCAAAGATGCTTACTTGCATGTTCCCATCTTTCCAGGTCATCAAAAATTTCTACGCTTTGCAGTAGAAGGGCGCCATTTTCAGTTCAGAGCCTTACCATTCGGTCTGGCCACAGCACCACGAGTGTTCACAAAAATTCTGGCCCCACTGTTGGCCGATCTAAGAACACGAGGTGTAACGATAATGGCATACCTAGACGACCTGTTGTTGATGGACCACTCAGTTGCCAAGCTAGAAGTGGTAATTGTCGATACAATCAAGTATCTAGAATCTCACGGTTGGGTCATCAACCTGGACAAGTCAGCCCTACAGCCAGTAAAAAGCCTGGTATATCTAGGGCTACGGCTGGATTCAGACCAGAGGAAGATTTTCTTACCTCTAGACAAGGTATCCTCTTTGAGGGGCTTGGTCCATCTGCTTTGTGCAAAAAGACAGCCGTCCATACGCCTGTGCATGAGGCTGCTAGGAAAGATGGTAGCATCATTCGAAGCTGTGCCATACGCCCAATTCCACTCAAGGAATTTGCAGAGGGCCATATTGTCAGCCTGGAACGGAAAAATTCAGGCTCTAGACTTCCCGATGGCTCTGTCCCCTTCCGTTCGGAAGAGTCTCTGCTGGTGGTTGATCCCCCAGAATCTCCAGAAGGGAAAACCCTTCAGTCCGATATCCTGGAAGGTGGTCACTACAGATGCCAGCCTTATAGGCTGGGGGGCAGTACTGGAGCAATGGTCTCTCCAGGGCAGATGGTCAAATGTAGTAAAAACCCTGCCCATCAATCTCTTAGAGATACGAGCAGCCCGGTATGCCCTAGTAGCCTGGACATCCAAACTCCAAGGGTCCCCTGTCAGAATTCAATCAGACAATGCCACAGCAGTGGCATATATCAATCATCAGGGAGGCACCAGGAGTCGTGCAGCCCAGAGGGAAGTAAGTCACATCCTGGAATGGGCAGAAAAGCATGTCCCATGTATATCAGCTGTCTTCATTCCAGGGGTGGAGAATTGGAAGGCGGACTTTCTGAGTCGCCAACAGTTATGCCCAGGGGAATGGTCCCTTCATCCCGAGGTCTTCCGGGCAATATGTCAGCGGTGGGGAACACCGGATGTAGATCTGCTAGCATCCAGATTCAACGCAAACTGGACAGATTTGTCTCCCGGACAAGGGATCCCCTCGCTTGTGGCTCGGATGCTCTGGTGTTCCCTTGGGATCAGTTCAGACTGATATATGCATTCCCTCCGCTACAATTGTTGCCTCGACTCCTTCGCAGAGTCAGGTTGGAAAAGAAGCCGGTGATCCTGGTGGCTCCAGCGTGGCCCCGAAGGGCCTGGTACGCGGAGATCATAAAAATGTCTGTGGGGAGTCCTTGGACCCTTCCACGTCGTCCGGACCTGCTTTCGCAAGGACCGATATACCACCCTTCCTTACTAACTCTAAGTTTAACGGCCTGGCTATTGAATCCCACATCCTAAAGAAGAGAGGTCTCTCTAACTCTGTGGTATCAACTATAATCAATGCCAGGAAGCCTGTATCCAGGCAGATCTACTATAGAGTTTGGAAGGCGTACATCACTTGGTGCGAGGCCAGAAAAAGCCGTAAGTACGTTATAGGCAGAATTCTGGACTTCCTACAGTGGGCTGTAGACAGGAAGTTTGCCTTAAGTACTATCAGGGGTCAGGTTTCGGCCTTATCAATACTATTTCAAAGGCCCCGGGCTATGCATTCACTTGTCAAATCATTTTTGCAAGGGGTGACTCGTATTATTCCACCGATTAAAGCTCCCATATGCCCATGGGATCTAAATTTGGTTCTGTCGGTTCTGCAGAAGCAGCCATTTGAACCTTTGCGGCACATTTCCTTGGTTCTACTCACCAGAAAATTGATATTTTTAGTAGCCATATGCTCGGCTAGAAGAGTGTCGGAATTAGCCGCCATGTCCTGTAAAGAGCCATATCTGGTTATTCATAAGGACAGAGTAGTATTACGTCCTCACCCAGCCTTTCTTCCTAAGGTGGTATCGAGGTTTCACTTGAACCAGGATGTGGTTCTTCCTTCTTTTTTCCCCAAACCGAGCTCGGTAGAGGAAAAGTTATTGCATTCTTTGGATGTAGTAAGAGCAGTTAAAACTTATCTAAAAGCCACTGCTCAGATTCGTAGAACGGATTCTTTGTTTGTTCTGCCGGAAGGCCCCAGAAAGGGTCAGGCAGCATCAAAATCTACTTTAGCCAAGTGGATTCGACAGGTCATAATACAAGCCTATGGCTTGAGAAGGAGACCGCCTCCGTTCAAAGTTAGGGCGCACTCCACGAGAGCAGTTGGAACTTCATGGGCAGTGCATCACCAGGCCTCCCTGGCTCAAATTTGTAAGGCCGCAACATGGTCTTTAGTACACACGTTTACTAGGTTCTACCAGGTGGACGTTAGAAGTCAGGAGGATATCGCCTTTGGGCGCAGTGTGTTGCAGGCCGCAAAAGATCCTCATGCCTGATGGCGCCCAGCTTATGTATGGTGTATCCCCCCCTCATTTGGCATTGCTTTGGGATGTCCCACATAGTAATGACTATGCCGCTCTGTGTCCCGTGATGTACAAGGAAGAAAATAGGATTTTTATAACAGCTTACCTGTAAAATCCTTTTCTTGGAGTACATCACGAGACACAGAGCTCCCACCCCTCTTTTGGGGACACGTATTGCTTTGCTACAAAACTGAGGTACTCCCGGATGGGAGGGGCTTATATAGGGGAGGGTACTTCCTGTTTTGGAAGTTGCCAGTGCCAGCACCTGAAGGTAATTCTATATAACCCACATAGTAATGACTATGCCGCTCTGTGTCCCGTGATGTACTCCAAGAAAAGGATTTTACAGGTAAGCTGTTATAAAAATCCTATTATTATTAGTTAGTTAGATACTCTTTTAAATTTACAGATTTTCTTTCTTATTTTCAGATTTTTGAATTTTTGAATTTATGAATTTACAAATTACGAAACGTGATCATAATGAATGATCCAAAAGACGAAAAAATAAAAAAAAACCGATTGAAACAAAAACTAAAACTAACACATTTTTCGTCAGTGCACGTGTCTAAGCACAATTCAAATTTTTTGCCTAGGTGCTCTCAAGTATGTATTTACAGTTGTATGTGCTTGAATGTGTTAGTGCCGGTTCACACAGGGGCAACTGGACTTACAGCGCGACTTTGCAAGGCAATCTGCACACGACTTCAGCGGCGGCTTGCAGAATGACTTCTGTATAGAAGTGAATGCTAGTCGCCCTGAAGTCATCCCAAAGTAGTACAGGAACATTTTTCCAAGTTGGAGAGACTTGAGTCGCCCCTATTAGAACGGTTCCATAGTACAGAACAGAGCGTGACTTGTCAGGTGGCTAAGTCGCCCTTGTGTAAACGGGCACCTAAAGTGGTTTTATACCTTTTTTTTTACTTTTACCTACAGGTAAGCCTATAATAAGGCTTATCTGTAGGTAGAAAGAATATCTCCTAAACCTATATGGTTTAGTAGATATTCCCCTTGCAATGAGCCGCTGACTTCAGCGGCGCATGCGCTCCGGGGATTCTCTGCTGAAAGTCCGGCAGACGCCAGACCTTGCCGGAAAGAGTGACGACATCGCGGCTCCGGCCACTCACAGCGCCGGAGCCGCGATACCCAGAAGAAACAACGAGGCAAAATGCTAGCTCCCTCGGCATGGACCGGGATCACCTGTGACGCCTCGTTCTAAGGTAAGTATACTAGCTCATTATGCCTTTTGCCTTACAGATTAGAAAAATTAAATAAAAATTGGCGGGTATACAACCGCTTTAATGTTGGTGGTGGTAGGGGCCCCAGATTTTTTGGGTGGTTTAGGTGCTTGGGTGTAACTATTTTTTTATACTTTTTTCTCGACAAACTTTATTTGTTATACAAATTTTTTTGTGACAGGTTCTTATCAATAGGGCATCAGGAGTCTATTAGACCTCCGATGTCCCACCTGCCCTCCATTAAAGCTAATGGACAGCAAATAGGACACCATCAGCTTCTTCCCAGCAACACCGTAACAGCCAAACCCAGAAAGTTACATACTATACATCACTCCTGGGTTTATAATAGGAAGGGGTGAATGTTCATTGGTCTCCCTACCCTCTACCTAATGGCACCTGCCATGCCGAATTCTACAAACCTGCCTTGATCAGAACCCAACTATGTTCAGCTCATCCTTCTTCATAGAAAGAAGTGTTCATGACATTTTTAAAGAAGAGACAGCCTTACCTGTGGGTACTGGTAAACATTCAAGAGCTCAGCCACGGCAAGTGTTGTCGGGAAAATGGTATCACCCACAAATCCTGCGACTTCAGGGCTTTCCACACCAAAGTAGTTTGGAGCATTCCTTTTATGACCAGAGAGTATCTTTATAGTGGAATCAATGGCCTTCAGATTGTACCCACACGTGTCAAACAGGTGATAGCCCAGAGTAATGTTGGGAAGGAGATTGGGATCCTTGTTGATGTCATCAATGGCAAAGAAAAAGGCCATCAAGTATTCATATTCTGCTAGATCCAACCTGTGAAGGGTTTAAAAATTCAAACATATAAAACTCATGTTGGACGTTTGCACACATTAACAAATAATGGCTTTATATATGTAACATGGCAGCAGAGATAAAATAAATACTAAATATTCTTTACTAAACACTTTCTTTTTTTTGTTTACAAATTTTTTTATTTGGAAGACAAGAAAATATGACATACTTCGTTTTAAAGCAATGTGTAAAATACAGTAATGTTAGAATCCATAGAGTGTATACATGAAAATGGCAATATAAGTAAAAGCAAAGGTTTACAGTACCAATAGAGAAAGTAAGATAGCCGTTGGGCAGTGAAGAAAAGTAGTGTGGATATGTATGTTATCAGGGAAATCTCAGTGATAGGTTTAAATAGTATGAGTCTATGTTTTAATAGATAAGTGGGAGGTGAACTTCTATTTGAGTTGATTTATAGGTGTTTTTCTTATTGAATTGGAGGCCAAAACATCCATTTTCCATTAAAGGTGTGCATATTGTCAAAGAGGGTATGGTGGGGGTCATATACCATCTAACGAACAGTTTAAGAGGAGATTCCCTAAAAGCTGCTGCTCGGTTGCTCTTGCGAAGGTTGTCTATCCTCTTTAACCAAGTTTCGATAGGGAAGGTGCAATTCAGGTCTGTTTCCCAACGTATCATAGAGCTCGTTTTTTCAGGTTGGTGTAAATTGTTTAAATAGTTGTAAAGTTGAGAGATAATTCCTTTATCTCTACAAGAGGATGTGCATATACGCTCAAAAATGGTCCCTGGGGAGTCAATGGAGAGGGAAAAGTAAGTGGCAAAATTATTTTTAATTAGTTGGTATTGGGGGAGTTCTGAGTCAGGGAGTTTGTGACAGGATTGGAGGGATGTGAAAGGTGGAAATTTTAGGTTAATCACCAATGATTTAAGGGTGGTCAGATTGAGTTGAATCCAATTTTGGAATAGTGTATAGTTTGGGAACGCTGGGGTAAATCTGGGGTCGCCATGGAAGTTTGCCAAGGGAGGGGTGGGAGAGGACAAGATATAATATTCTTTAATTTTATTCCATAGTTGTAAGGAGTGAGCAACTATTATGTTTTTTTTAAGAAGAGAGCGGTGTGGTGTTATAGCCGACCATAATATGCTCTTTAAAGATAAAGGGGATATGGATGAAGATTCAAAAATCAGCCATGGGATTTGTGCATTGGAGGAATGCCATTGGGCCATGTGTGAGAGTCTAGCTGCTAAATAGTAGTGCCAAAGGTGTGGAAGGCCCAAACCGCCTTTATTTTGTGAGCCATGCATAAGAATATAGCTACATCTGGGTTTTTTATTGTCCCAGATAAATTTGTTGATTTCCCTTTGTAGGGCCATTATTCTAGTCTTGGGTACGTTAATGGGGAGAGCTCTGAAATAATAAAGGAGTTTGGGAAGGATAGACATTTTGAAAGCACAGATTCTGCCCAAAAAGGAAATGTGATGATCGGACCATGATTTAAGTAATGAGCTTATGAGGGAGAATAGGGGGATATAGTTGGCTTTATACATAGATACGTGGGTTGGGGTAATATTGACACCTAAATATTTGATTGAGCTAGGAGCCAGATAAAACTAAAATTATTTTGCAGGGTGGTCTGCATGTTTGGGGGATAATTTATTGGTAGGGTGGAGCTTTTGTTGGTATTTATGTATAGGCCTGAGAGTGCATGGAAGGAGTTGAGTTCGGAATAAAGGTTGGGAATGGAGATGATTGGGTCTGTCAGGAATAATAGAGCGTCGTCAGCGTATAGGCTAATTTTAAATTGTGAGGCATTTTTCTGATAACCTTTAATGTTGGTATTATGCCTGATAGCAATGGCGAGGGGCTCTATTGCGAGGGCAAACAATAGGGGGGAAAGTGGGCAGCCCTGTCTAGTGCCTTTACTTAAGGGGAAAAATTCAGAGTTAGTGCCAGGAATTTTGATCCTAGTCTGTGGAGAGTGGTAAAGGGCATTAAAGCCGTGAATAAATTTTTCTGAGATACCGAATTTGGGAAGGAGGTGATTAAGGTATGACCAGCTAACACTATCGAATGCCTTGTGTATATCAAGGCTTAAAAGACATACTGGGCGGGAATGGAGGTTAGCATCTTGAATAACATTGGAGACCAGTCTAATATTGTCTGTAATCTGACGACCTGGGATAAAGCCAGACTGGTCAGTGTGTACTAGGGAGGTAACTACCGAAGCAAGTCTATTGGCTAGCAATTTGCCAAAAAGCTTAATGTCATTATTGAGGACAGATATGGGACGATAGTTTTGTGGAAGGGAGTGATCTTTATGGGGCTTTGGAATTAGGGAGAGGTTAGCCAGCAGCATCTCATCCGGGAATTGACCTCCATTTAGGATGTGATTAAACAGTCTAGTGAGATTAGGTACTAATAGAGGGGCAAATTTTTTATAGTAAGAGGACGAAAAACCGTCTGGACCTGGGGCTGTGGATGTTTTAAGAGACTTGATTATGTTCAGGATTTCATCATCTGTGCAGGGTGTGTTAAGGGAAGAGGTCTGTTGGTCATTAAGTTTAGGGATTGAGAGGTTGTCTAGCCACAATAAAGAGGAGGAATTAGGAGTTGTTTGGGGGCCTGAGAGTAAGTTTTTATAGAAGTTTGTGAAGATTTGGAGTACATCCTGGGGGTGGGTCACAAGGTTGCCTTTTTGGTTTCGTAATTTGTAGACATGTGTAGGATTTGAGTTTTGTTTGAGTTTCTTTGCAAACATCGCTGAGGCAGTATTGCTGAATAGCAAGAATCTGGCTTTAGAAAAGCGTAATGATTTTTCAGTGTCACCGGATAAGAGTGTGTTCAATGCTTGACGTTTGGATTGAATTAAGTTAGTTAATTCCGGGGAGACTGCGTAACTCAATTTAATATATAAATCATTCAATTCTTTAGTAAGGCATTTAATGTCTGCAATTCTAGCCTTATTCTTTGCCGCGGCAATGTTGATGAGGTGACCTCTAAGAACCGCCTTGTGAGCGGCCCATACGGACGTGGGAGGAGTCTCATTATTTATATTTTCTTTGAAGAAATTGTCTATGTGGGAATGTATTTGTTGAATAATGGCAGGGTCTGTAAGTAATGAATCATTTAGGCGCCAGTTAAAGGTAGTTGGGGCCATTCCTATGTGCGAGGTATCAAAGGCAACCATGTCGTGATCTGACCAAGGGCAGGGGTGGATTTGAGCTGAGGAGGAGTTTGCTAAGAGTATTGGGGTACTAAAGATATAGTCAAGGCGGGCATAACAATCATGTGGATGGGAGTAGTGTGTAAATGCTTTAACTCCTATATTATGGGTTCTCCATGTGTCAATTAACTGGGATTTGTTTAGAGATTGGTTAATGGTTTTGGAGAAGGCTTTAGAGGAGGGGGTTGTGTTACTTCTGTCTAATGAGGGGTGAGCAGCTAGATTGAAATTGCCTCCCACTACTAAACACTTTCTAACGCAGTTATTTTTTGGAAAATTCCAATGAATTTAAAAAAAAAAGACATATTTGGTTACAAATCAAAACTCTCCTTCTATATCATACGTCACACGACACGGGAGGTTAATTATGGATTGTTTTTTAGAGCATTGACTAGTGTGAACCTAGCCTCAAGACTAGTATACACGGTCCGAATGTCGAGAGGCAGTGGATGGTTCAATAGAAACTGGACATCATTCCTCCCGTGTGTACGGCAGCCGGTCCGACAGAAGCCTTCTTCCAAGGGGCATTACTGAAAAAGGTCTGCTGATCATCACCCGATCAGCCAATTTATGAAGGGTGTGTTGTGGTGGGGGGGGGGTCTCCCTGTCAAAACACAATAGTAATAAATAAAGCGGAAATTGTGCAAACCTAAGCCACATACAATGTTAACCACTTGCCGACCAGCCGCCGCAGTTTCACTGCGGCAGCATGGCTCGGCTGGGCGAAACAATGTTATGTTACGTTGCTTCACTTCGCCCTGTGGCCACTAGGGGCACGCACGTGCCCGCTGCTCATCCGCACGTGCACGCGCCCGCCGAGGCACCCGTGAGCGCTCGTGACACAGCGAGAACCGGGATCGGTGTGTGTAAACACACCGATCCTGGTTCTCAACTTTGTATGAACAGCGATCTGTCATTTCCCCTAGTCAGTCCCATCCCCCCTTCAGTTAGAACATGCAGAGGGAACACAATTAACCCCTTGATCGCCCCCTAGTGTTAACCCCTTCCCTGCCAGTGACAATTTTACAGTAATCAGTGCATTTTTTATAGCACTAATCGCTGTAAAATTGTTAACGGTCCCAAAAATGTGTCAAAAGTGTCCGATGTGTCCGCCATAATGTCGCAGTCCCAATAAAAATCGCAGATCACCGCCATTACTAGTAAAAAAAATAATAATAATAAAAATGCCATAATTCTATCCCCTATTTTGTAGACGCTATAACTTTTGCGCAAACCAATCAATATACGCTTATTCGATTTTTTTTTTACCAAAAATATGTAGAAGAATACGTATCGGCCTAAAATGAGGAAAACATTTGTTTGTTTTAAATGTGGGATATTTATTATAGCAAAAAGTACAAAATATTGTGTTTCTTTCAAAATTGTCGCTGTTCTTTTGTTTATTGCGCAAAAAATAAAAACCGCAGAGGGGATCAAATACCACCAAAATAAAGCTCTATTTGTTGGAAAAAAGGATGCAAATTTTGTTTGGGTACAGCATCGCACGACCGCGCAATTGTCAGTTAAAGTGATGTAGTGCCAAATTTTAAAAAAGTGCTCTGGTCAGGAAGGGGGGTAAAATCTTCCGCGGTTAAATATTCATATAAAAAACACATAAAACCATAAAGGTGAAACGATCAGTGTGGATCGATTAATGAATGGTAAATATTGTGTTGCGTAAACGTCCCAAACCCAAAAAAAAAAAAACATTAGGTGAAGTAACGATGAATATCCAAATACAAATTCTGATGCAGCACCAGGATATCTGCAATGGCAACTGGTAGGTACTATATATTTTTTACACTTTATATCCCAGCGGAGAAGAAAACTAAAGCCAGATGGCCTCTTACTGGACAAGATGGACCCCAAATTTTAGGGCTCAAACTCACTTGATATGCACAGTCATGAGCTGTGATGTTCCACCCGGTCTACTCCAAGTCTAAAGCCCTGTACACACGGTAGGACTTTTTGACAACAAGCTTCAAAGTGAGCAAGTTTTCAAAAAAAATCCTACCGTGTGTACGCTCCATCGGACAAACTTATTCGGTTTTCATCGGACAAAAGTTCGCTCTGCAAACGGACAAACTTTTCGGCAACAAAAGTCCTACGATGCAAAGTCCTATTGTGTACAGAAATCCATCGGACTTCGAAGTACAAACACGCATGCCCAGAACCAATGTTGAAATCAACCAACAATAGCAGAAGTTGACCAAAGGGTGGCGGTAAAGAGCAGAAAAGAGCAGAAAAACCACGTGATGTTGGGAAAGTTTGCAGAAAAGTCCTGCCGTGTGTATGCTATGGGTGTTCCCGGCCAACTCCCTTCGGAAGAAAAATCCACGGAAAAGTTTGTTTAAAGTCGGACCGTGTGTACGAGGCTTTAGCCACTCTCCTCCGCCCAAGACAACGAAATGATTAGTAAGTTTCCAACCTTCCAGTCAATCTGCCTTGCACTCCTCCAGTATATGTGAATGATTCAGAAAAAGAAGGAACTTCATAGTTCAGTAAAAAGTGGTCGTTTATTTCAAATTTTGCATAAGCACAGCGAAGAAAAACGATACAGACACAGCCGCGAGCTTTCAGACTGCCAGCTGGTGCGTGGTGACGTCACAAGATTCTCTCCAACCGACGCGTTTCCCTGTAACAAGCATCGACTGGGAACGGAGAGAACTCCGATCCCAGTCAATGCTTGTTACAGGGAAACGTATTGTCATTCATCATTATTTCACCTAAAGTTTTTGTTTGTTTTTTTGTGTTTGGGACGTTTATTCAACACAATATTTAACATTCATTAATCGATCCACACTGATCGATTCACCTTTATGGTTTTATGTGTTTTTGTATGAATATTTAACATTGTATGTGGCTTAGGTTTGCACAGTTTCCTCTTTATTTATTTATTTATATGAATTGGGTATTTAATTAATGGAAGTAGCAGCATTCACATATACACATGTTTTTTTAATTCTTTATCTCTATTTTTTCACATATGTTTTCACACATTTTTTCACACCGTTTGTGTCACATACAACATTAATCACATCACTAGTCTAGTAAGCGCAGAATAACCAAACTATATATCCAAAACACAATAGTAGACATGCACAGAACAAAAAAAAATGTGTTTTGTTTTGTTTCGTCATTTACATAAATTTATTTAGTTAAATTCATTTAAATCGTTGCTTTCGTTTTGGAAATTCGTTTCTATTCCATTCTAATTTGAATTCTATTCTAATGACATTTGCATCGAATTCCATTTAAAATCAAATTAATTCTATTCGAAATTCACATTTTGGAATATGGTTATATATATTTTTTTTATTCCATTCTATTCTATTGTTTTTTCTATTTATTTTTTTTCTATTCTATTTTTCTATTGGATTCTATTATTTTCTTTTCTATTCTATGCAAATTCAAATTGATTCTATTTGAAATTTAAATTTATTCTATTCAAAATTTGAATTTCAGAAAACGGTTGTACGGTTATATTCTTTCTATTTTTATTCTATTCTTTTCTATTGTTTATTCTATTCAATTATTTTCTATTCTATTATTTTATGTTCTATTCTATTCTTTTCAAAATTCGAATTTCAGAAGATGGTAATATTCTATTTTATTCTATTCTATTTTTTTATTCTATTTTATTCCTATATTTCTGTTCTGTTTTTTTTATTCTGTTCTTTTATTTTCTATTCTATTTTGTTCTGTTTTACTCTATTCTTTTATTTTCTATTCTGTCCCTTTTTTTCTATTCATTTTTTTTTCATTTCTTTTATTTTGTATTCTGTTCTGTTTTACTCTATTATATTCTATTATTTTATTTTCTATTATATTCTTTTCTATTCGATTCCTTTATTTTCTATTCTATTTAATCTTATTCTGTTATTTTATTTTCTATTCTATTTTGTTCTGTTTTACTCTATTCTTTTATTTTCTATTACCGGCGGCATGCATGCGTGCCCCAGAGCCAGAAGCATCAGATCACGTACCTAGAATGTGATCCGGTGCAGAGCGGCCACCCTGCTGCAGTATATGTGCAGTGGGCGGTCGTAAAGTCGTTAAATTTGCAGATATTGCCTGTTGAACCTGACAAGTAAAAAATATATAATTTGTTTTTACTTTCAATAGATTTTTTTTTAGATTTCCAAAGTTTTACAAGGAACAATGTCAACACAGACAACAATGGGAGAAAGAAAAAAAAGAAGGAAGTGCCAGCTAAGTGTAGTATCCCAGTTAGAAGTTTTAATAACAATGGATAAAAAAACACTCACAAGAGATAAAAGGTAAAGGTCTCATCTGTGCAGATTCTGTAGGTGTAGGTTCCTCCTTGATCCAACCTGCAGGACCGCTGTGACATGTTCCAGTTGCTGGTAAAGGGGGATGGCCAGCTCAGGAGCCTGGAGGAGCCCCAGGACGGCACGCTAACCAGCGTGGAACGCACAATGGAAGTGAGGTCACCAGAGAATGGGGGCCAGACGAGAAGGCAAGGCACAAGGCTACACGCTCTGAGCATTTAGCGCCTTCTACAGACCTTCTAAAGGCCTGTAGAAGGAGCTAGATGTTCAGAGAGTGTAGCCTTGCCCTCTCTCTCTCTCTCTCTCTCTCTCTCTCTCTTTCTTTTTTCTTTCTTTCTTTATATGAAGATCCATCATTTGCTGAATACTAGTACCATACATGAGGATCCGCCATCTGCTGAACACTAGTACAGTACATGAGTTTCCATCATCTGCTGAACACTAGTACAGTACATGAGTTTCCATCATCTGCTGAACACTAGTACAGTACATGAGTTAGCATCATCTGCTGAACACTAGTACAGTACATGAGTTTCCATCATCTGCTGAACACTAGTACAGTACATGAGTTTCCATCATCTGCTGAACACTAGTACAGCACATGAGGATTCATCATCTGCTTAACACTGGTACAGTACACGAGGATACATCATCTGCTGAACACTAGTACAATACATGAAGATCCATCATCTGCTGAATATTAGTACAGCACATGAGGATCCACCATCTTCTGAACACTAGTACAGTACATGAAGATCCATCATCTGCTGAACTCTAGTACAGTACATGAGGATCCATCATCTGCTAAATACTAGTACAGTACATGAGGATTCATCATCTGCTGACCTCTAGTACAGTACATGAGAATGCATCATCTGCTGAACACTAGTACAGTACATGAAGATTTATCATCTGCTGAACACTAGTACAGTACATGAGGATCCATCATCTGCTGAACACTAGTACAGTATATGAGGATCCACCATCTGCTGAACACTAGTACAGTACATGAAGATACGTCATTTGCTAAATACTAGTACAGTAAATGAGGATCCACCATCTTCTAAACACTAGTATAGTACATGAGGATCCATCATCTGCTGAACACTAGTACAGTACATGAGGATCCACCATCTTCTGAACACTAGTACAGTACACAAGGATCCATCATCTGCTGAACACCATTACAGTACATGAGGATCCATCATCTGCTGAACACCATTACAGTACATGAGGATCCATCATCTGCTGAACACTAGTACAGTACATGAGGGTCCATCAGCTTCTGAACAGTAGTACAGTACATGAGGATCCATCATCTGCTGAACACTAGTACAATACACGAGGATCCATCATCTGCTGAACACTATTACAGTACATGAGGACCCACCATCTGCTGAATACTAGTACAGTACATGAGAATGCATCATCCGCTGAATACTAGTACAGTAAATAGGATACATTTACAGAATTATTCTGAATATCGGAAACATGCAGAACCCACATATGGTGTGATCTCTGAACATCCTACACTGAGCATTATAGCGGAGTCCCCCGTCCAATAGCAATTATTCTCTATTGTCACAGCTACCTAACAATGATCATTTTACACTGTATTTACCAGTCTTAGCCAAGATAATGACCTCTGTTGCTTGTAATAAAATAGATGGCAGTCCCCATAGATTTAAAATGCACAATCCTAATCCATTTCTGCCTGAGAAATCAGCATTGTGTGCCTGTAACCGAATACGAGTACCAGCCTGAGCTACGCACGCACGCACGCACACGCACGCAGACACACACACTTATTTAGATGGCAGGTTGTAGTAAAACTGAATAAATGGCTGCTGATTTGTGCTGTTAAAAAAAGATGTAAATACACTTACTGTGAACAATAGTATTCTAAATCAAATACACCATCACTGACTTCCAAATATTCAATAGAATTGTGTACAGAGAAGAGTCCTCCGATGATCACGTCTCCTCTCTGATAATACTCATATTCAAATAAAGGATACAAATAGGAGAGCGAACACCCAGATAAAAGCCTTTCATATGTCAATGGAATGAAATGATATCCTTGCAGGACAGACAAAAGTAGGAAAAAGATAAAGAGGATCAGAAAGTCATCCATGACAGAGGACATCACCGACATCTGAGTATTTCTTCCACACTGGAGGGGATCATCTCCAGCACTTTATATACAATATCCAAGATTTATTTAGACTGGAAGAGTAATGTCTGAGGGAAGCTATTCCAGTAACACAATTACCAACATCTAAAATTATTTTTTGAACTGAATAAAAATATCAATCCTCTGCTTACTTCACTCCGAAGTTTAACCAGTTATTGACAACTGTTGTCACATACCGTATCTGTGAATGGGTTCACAGCCAGCTTACAATAACTCTTTTATGGGGAAGGGTAAAAACTTCTACCAGATTTAATATACGGTCACCTAGAGCAGTGGTTCTCAACCTCAGTCCTCAAGTACCCCCAACATGCCATGTTTTGGGAACTTCCCTTAGATAAAATAGCTCTTATCAATACCATGTCATTGATATTGATTTAACCACTTAAAGCGGAGCTCCGCCGTAAAAAAAAAATTAAAAGCCAGCAGCTACAAATACTGCAGCTGAAGACTTTTACTAAATGGACACTTACCTGTCCTGGAGTCCAGCGACGTCGGCAGCAGAAGACGAACGATCGCTCGTCTCTCGTTTGCCCCCACCGCCATCATGGTGAGGGAATCAGGAAGTGAAGCGTTGCAGCTTCACTTCCCGGTTCCCTACTGTGCTAGGGTGACCACGTGTCCCGGATTGCCCGGGACAGTCCCGTATTTTGCAGGTCTGTCCCGGGTACCTTTATGCCAGGACAATACAGTGTCCCTGAATGAAACTGACACAGCCATTCCCCGGACCGTTCTGATGGCCCCAAAAAAGGCTGCCACATCACCGCTTTACTCACTGACAGTACTTGTCCTGGCCGGGAATGCCTGGAGGAGCACAATCCCCGCCCCCTGCTTGTGATTGGAGAAATCATAAATCCTGACTATTGTGTCTAATGACTGTGCTGTGATTCGTTACAGCACAAGCTGATTTTTGGGAAGGGGGGGTATCCCTGAATGGTAGTTTGGAAATGTGGTCACCCTATACTGTGAATGCGCGAGCAGCGCTGCGCGTCTTTCACTGGTCCCCGCTGTGTCCTGGGAGCCGCGTGTTTGCCAGAACACAACGGGGGGGGGGACCGGGAAGTGACGCACTGCCCGCAGTCTACCCGCAGTGTGTATTCCCGGAAGTGGGTGCAAATAGTGGCACCAGAGGGGGGGAGGAATCCGATGAGCAGAAGTTCCACTTTAGGGTGGAGCTCTGCTTTAAGGACCACCGCACGACGATATACGTCGACAGAATAGCACGGCTGGGCACAAGGGCGTACAGGTATGTCCCCTTTAAGATCCCAGCCATGGGTCGCGCGCGCGCAGCCGGCGGCGCGCGCTCGTGACCCGGTCCGAAGCTCCATGACCGCGCCTGTGTGACCCGTGGACCCGATCGCCGCCGGTGTCCCGCGATCGGGTCACAGAGCTGAAGAACGGGGAGAGGTAAGTGTAAACAAACCTTTCCCCGTTCTTCCTAGTGGCATGTCAGTGATCGTCTGTTCCCTGTCATAGGGAACGTCGATCAGTGACGTCACACGCCAAGCCACACCCCCCCCTACAGTAAGAATCACTCACTAGGGCACACTTAACCCCTACAGTGCCACCTAGAGATTAACCCCTTCACTGCCAGTGTCATTTTCACAGTAATCAGTGCACTGATCGCTGTAAAAATGGTCCCAAAAATGTGTCAAAAGTGTCCGATGTGTCCGCCATAATGTCGCAGTCATGATAAAAATCGCAAATCGCAGATCGCTGCCATTAGTAGTAAAAAAATATATATTAATAAAAATGCCATAAAACTGAATACGTATAGGCCTAAACTGAGGAAAAAAAATGTTTTTTTTATATATTTTTTGCGGATATTTATTTTAGCAAAAAGTAAAAAATATGTCATATGTCATATGACATCCAGCAGGATAACATGCCGGCGCGCGCCCGCGGGAGCGAGCAGCACGGCAATCGCGTATGCGACGTGTCAGTCTGACGCTGCATCTCTGATCAGAGGCTTCTTACCACGTGATCAGTTGTGACAAATCACAGCTAATCATCACGTGAACCAGGAAGTGCCGGTTAAAGACATTCCTCGGTTTGCGCTGACAGGGAGAGCCGATCGGCGGCTCTCCCTGTCAGAGGGGGGGTCTGTGCTGATAATCAGCACATTGATTATCAGCACAGCCCCATCAAATGTGCCACCACAGCTACTAAAAAGGTGCCCGTCAGCTGCCAGTCAGTGCCCCCTCAAGATCGCCTGTCAATACCCAATAAAGTGCCAATTAGTGCCCACCACAGTGCCAGTCAGTGCCCATCACATTGCCAATCAGTGCCCTATAGTAACACCTGTCAAAACCTCATCAGTACCTCATCATCAGTGCTGCCCATCAGTGCAACCTGTCAGTGCCACCTATCAGTGCAAATCAGTACCGCCTATCCGTGCCAATCAGTGCCACCTGTCAGTGCCCATCACAGCCGCCTGTCAGTGCCCATCACAGCCGCTTGTCAGTGCCCATTAGTGCCGCCTATCAGTGCCCATCAGTGCCGCCTATCAGTGCCCATCAGAGCCGCAAATCAGTGCCCATCAGTGCTGCATATCAGTGGCCCTTGCTCTTCAAAAGGTTGGGCACCCCTGTTGTAAGGGAACCTTAGTGAACAAACAGCATCATGAAGGCCAAGGAACACACCAGGCAGGTCAGGGATAAAGCTGTGGAGAAGTATAAAGCAGGGTTAGGTTATAAATAAATATCCAAATATTTGAACATCTCAGAGAGCTCTGTTCAATCCATCATCCGAAAATGGAAAGAGTATGAAACAACTGCAAACCTACCAAGACCAATGGCGTCCCTAGGGGGGGGGCAAGAGGGGGCCCTGGCCCCCCCAACATTATGCTGTGCCCCACCATGTGCCCCCCCCCCCCCAAAAAAAATATATTTTTTTGCATTTTTTTTTACATTTTTGTATTTTGCTCGGGTTGCTCCTGGGGTAACATAGTCTCTCCTGAGAGGGAGAGCGTCCCCAGTCAGCTCCTGTGGGGGATTTCTCCCCCTCCCTCTGCTCGCTGACACTGCATAATGAGAGCGCTCACACAACCACAGCCACCCAATCTGCTCCTTCCCCTGCATCCTCATTGGCACGGAAAAGAGCGAGTTGCAGGAAGGACTCCACGAGCACTGTGGGGGGGGGAGCACAAGCCTTCATCTCAGTTACTGAAAAAACAGACTGATTTCTCCCGTCCTTAGGACAGGAGAACCAGCCTGTAAATTACTAGAGTGGTGACGGCAAGCTGAGCCGAGTGTCAGTCTATGACACTCTTTCACAGCCCATCAAGTCCAGCCACCCCACCCCCCTCACTCTCCTCACATACGAGCAGGGAGGAATACAGCTCCTCCTTCCAGTCCCGCCCACACTATCCCGGCGTGCTGTATCTGAAGAGAGGGGATGTGTGGGCGGGAAATATGAAAATCAGCAGCATTCCTGGCTGTGTGTGACTGATGCCTGAGATTCTAGCCTGGACCGTGGGTAAGTGTGTGCACTGCAGTACACTATAATCACTGAACTGCATTATCTCCATCCCTTCTCTCCCCCATCTGTCTCCCTCCCCCTCTTCTGTTCTTTTAAGACCTTCACAATTTACTTTCACTTTCAGTTAGGCAGGTAATAGATGGTGCAAATTTCTTTCCTGCACCCACAGATTGTTAGGAAAGAAACTTGCATAATTCCCCCATCAATACAGACAGTGGTGACAAGGGAATATCCCCCCTGCCCAGCAATTGTATTCTCCCGACAAACAGTGATTATCACTAGTGGCTATAGCAACCACTGGTGATAATCATAAGAGAATCTGCTCATTAATGGTTCAAATCTCAGCCAGTTCCTACTGACTGTCTATGTCTGGTCTTAGCTCTTAGGCCGGGTTCACACTGGTCCGACAAACGCTCCGACATGAGCTCATGTCGCATGACGTGTGAAAATCAATGTTTCCCTATGGGAGCCGTCTTAACTGGTCCGACACAAGTCGGTCCGACTTTGAAAATGCTCCCTGCACTACTTTGGTCCACCATTGATCCTACTTCAGCCCATTGAATATCATTGAAGTCGGATCAAAGTAGGATACTTGTCCTAACCATCCGACTTTTGACATCCGACATGGTGATTACAGCAGCAGAAAAAGGAATTTTTTGGATTGGTCAAAGGACAAGTCAGACTAGCACAAAGTCGGATCAAAGTAGTATCCTGTTCATGAAAGTCGGATGGATGTCGGACCAATGTAGGATCAATGTAGGACTGATGTCGCAGAGCAAAGTAGGATGAAAGTTGTATGACTGTCGTGTCGTACAAGTGTGAACCCAGCTTTAGGCAGCCCATACATTGATCACTTTTTTCATTCAATTATTAGGTTGAATGAAAAAAAAAAGAAATGATCCAATTCCCCCATCTACACATTATAGGTGGATGGGGGAATGTTCCCAGTGTGGACCAGTGCTGGAACAACCAGAGTTGCTGTCCTGTCCCGGCTATTCACAGCGCTGGTCTCTGTCTCCATGGCAGCGGCGGCAGCACATTGGAACCCAGTGCTGGTTACTTTTTGGGGCTGATGTACAGTAAGGTGACCAGATTTTTTAAATGAAATCCGGGGACATATTTTATTTTTATTTTTTTATTGGCTAATGGTAAACTATTTTATAAGCATATTTTCCTCAAATGATATATGCAGTGTATGTGGTGTTTATGGAATGATTGTATGATATATACGTTCTTTCCCACATTTCGTCCATGAGATGAAAAAAAAAATACTTCTTAGAATTTTTTGGGATATGACTACCAAATGTTATGAAGAGAAGATAGAGAAAAACTTGGGAGGGATGGGGTCCCAAAATGTAAATCCAATCCTGGAAGGGGTGGCTCCAGACAATGTTTTTTTTGGGGTGCTATGGTGGTGCTTGAAGTAAAACTGAGGGTGCTAATGCGGTGCGCTACCACACACCTGTGGGAGTGGCCAGCAAGTGACGGTTTCATCATGGCATCCAATGATGATCAGTAGGTCCTGGCCTCTGTATACCAATAAAAAGCCAAAAAATGCAGCACAACCCTACACTTCATTTATACATTTCTACAAATGGACTTATAAGTAAAATGGTAAAACCTACAAATGAATATCCAATGCAAATCAACCAATGTATTGCAATTTAGTAGTGATGATGTCACCTTCTCTGCAAAAATATTTTGAGAATTTGCAGAGCAAATAATGGTGAAACCCCCTACATACAAAAATAATAACAGAGACGCAAATCAACCCATGTATTAGAATATAGTAGTGATGGTGTCACCCTCTCTGCAAAAGGTAAGAAATATTGCAGAGCTGCAATGTGCAAATAGTGGTAAAGCCACCTATATATAATCATAATAATGATAATAATAAAATGTACGCTTGATGTATATATTTTACATTTTATTATTATGATTATATATAGGTGGTTTCACCACTATTTGCACATTGCAGCTCTGAAAAATGTATTACCTCTTGCAGAGAGGGTGACAACATCACTACTATGTTCTAATACATGGTTTGATTTGTGTCTTTGTTATTATTATTATTATTGTATGTAGGGGGTGTCACCGCTATTTGCACATTGAAGTTCTGCAATTTCTCAAAATATTTTAGCAGAGGGGGTGACACCATCACTACTATATTGCAATACATTGGTTGATTTTCACTGGATATTCATTTATAGGTTTTACTATTGCACTTATAAGTCCATTTGTACAATTTTATAGATGAGGTATAGGGAAGCGCTGCATTTTTTGCTTTTTATTGATTCGTGTTAGATGAGGGAACCAGCTAAAAAGATTCTCTTATTGCTTTTGAGATATTTTTAGTCGCATGGTAATTGATTTACCTGATTTGTTATGTCCTCTGTATACTGGTGTAGCGGGTGTTTGAATTTATGTGAGGACTCTGGGGGTGTGGGGTTCCTTGGGGCCTACAGATGGCGTTGTTGCCTTGGGCCGGAGCTGAACTCACACCGCAAACTGTGCCTTTTTGTCCTCCCCTGGAGCTGGTACAGCGGGGCGGGGAACCCGCTGTGGCGCAAAGGGAGAGGTCATAAAAGAGACGGACGCCCTGATTTTGGGCAGAGAGTTGGAGGACGCGGCCGCACCCAGGCACCTTCAGCTTGGGTGCTGTCGTTCCGGTGTTCCAGGCCTAGGCGCCCTTGGCCTATCTGGAACGGAGATGGAGTCCATCTCAGGCACCTTTAGCTTGGGGTGAGGTACAATGGCGGATGCCTGGGGCTCAGTACCTTCGACTGAGTTCCGCGAGGGTGGAGGAATCCGAGGGGACCCTAACTCCTTGGGTGCCTGAGTTCGTGAGGACTGGTGCGCAGTAACTTCTCCGAAGAGCCCGGCGCGGCATCGCTGGTGACGGAGAGGCCTCCATTTCTCCCTTGGATGGATTTCTTCCTCTGACAGGGGCAAAGTGAGCGAAGGTAATTCACGTTCTATATTACCTAGTCAGTGGCAGTGACTATTCACCACTGGTGACAGCACAGTGGGCAGCATCAGAAGGGAAAGGATTGTGCCTCGATCTGTCCCTCATTTTCCAAAGGAGAAAGATTGTTTTATTGCTTGGCAAGAAGAATAAAACTGTGTGGAACTTGGGTTACTAAAGCAAAGGAGTCAGGGACGAAGGACTGGACTTGACTCTAGGACACCTACACAAAAGACCAATCTTCTGGCCTTCACCTCTTAGTTACGGAGGCTGTGGTGTGTATCATCTCTCTCTCTCCCAGGTACCCCTAGACAACAGCCATATAACCGATAAAGCAAGGGAGAGGGGTGAGGCCGCTACATTGGTAACCACTGGCCATGCATATTGGTGGTCAGTGTGCCTCCTGTATGCTGGTGCTACATGCAGAGTGCCGGTGGGTGCTGGATGCAGGGCTCAAGAGGATGCTATCCAGAGAGTGCAAGGTTCAGGAGTGCGTTTTGGAAAGAGTGATGGTCAGAGACTGCAGACATACTACAGGAGATGTTCAGAGATTGCGGATATTATACAGGAAACGGTCAGAGACTGCGGATATAATACAGGAGACGGTCAGAGACTGCGGATATTATACAGGAGAGAGACTGCGGTTATAATACAGGAGACGGTCAGAGACTGCGGATATTATACAGGAGAGAGACTGCGGATATTATACAGGAGACGATCAGACTGCGGATATTATACAGGAGAGAGACTGCGGATATTATACAGGAGAGAGACTGCGGATATTATACAGGAGAGAGACTGCGGATATTATACAGGAGAGAGACTGCGGATATTATACAGGAGGGCCAGCACAATTTGTTGTTAGAGATGGGCTGGGCATGTTCAAAATTCCACATGCCAGAGCCTGCCAGGAAGCCCACACTGCACAGCGCTAATCACAGGCAATGAGACATTTCCCGGTCCGCAGCTCCACAGATCAGGAAATGTCTCACTGGCTGTGATTAGCACTGTGGAGTGTCGGCTTCCTGGCAGGAGATCGGGCATGTGGGATTTCAAACACACCCAAGCCCATCTATTGGTTGTAGACAGTTGAGCTCCCTGCAGGTTGCTTAGCAGCAGTGGAGCCTTCTCTGACATGCTGATCGTGATGCAATCCAGGTGATGCTCCTAGTCAAATCCTAGTGTTAAATATCAGTGATTTTATTGATCAAAGCCCACACTTTGCAGACATGGCTGCTGAACATACGGTTGATTATATATATGTGGTTGTACTCTTGATGCTAATAAATACTGTTTATTAGATCTGACTGGGAGCATCAACAGGATCACATCCCGATCAGCATGTCAACAGAGAAGGTTATACAGCATTACTGCTGCTAGGTGACCAGCTGGGGGCTCAGCTCTCTATAACCAATAGTGCCAGCCTTCCCCTGCATGCACCCATAATGCCACCAGCACTAGGTCCTAATAGACTGCCGCCGCTGCCAAGGAGACAGATGCCAGACCAGTGCTGTCAATAGCAGGGACAGGACAGCTGGGGAACCCCACAGTGGCAGAACACCAGGGCCCGGTGGCAAGACAACCTTTACAACCCTGAGGCCTCATGCCCACGGACGTTTTTACAGCCGCGTTTTTGAGCCTTTTTTACAGCTTAAAAACACCTGTCCATGTTGGTCTATAGCTTCATGCCCACCTAGGCGTTTTTGAGCTGCAAATAGCATAGACGTTTTTAAGCTGTAAAAAAAAAACAGGACCAGTGCGTTCTGCAGCGTTGGCGTTAGGCATAAAAAACGCGAAGCGCTAAACGCCGCAATTGCGTTTTTAAGCTCCGGCGTTTTTTTTTGTTTTTTTTTCAAAAGAAATACGGTCGAAAAACTTATACAATAACATGGACAGGCCTTTTTAAGCTGTAAAAAAACGCTCAAAAACACGGCTGTAAAAACGTCCGTGGGCATGAGGCCTGATAGTTCTCCCACTGCTTTGGACCCTTATATTTTCTTGGTGTGCTGGTGACATATATCTCTTGTTTTCTGCCACCCTGGGTGGCCCCAGTATAGTAGGAAGGGAGCTCCCTGCAGAACATGTGAAAGGGCCCGTTGTGGGATCGTAGTAAAGGGCCCAGGATATATATATATATATAAATAATTGCATTTTATAGTTGGCCCCCCTACTTTTGTCCATGTCCCCCCATGTGCCCCCCTAAATAGGAAAGCTGGAGACGCCACTGACCAAGACATGGCCGTCCACCTAAACTGACAGGCCGGGCAAGAAGAACATTAACCAGAGAAGCAGCCAAGAGGCCCATGGTAGGAGTTGGGTGGGGCAACTGGTGGCGAGTAACCCTTATGGCCTGGCTAGTAGCTCAGGACTTGACATTTTGAGCCCTGGGCTAGAGGTTCCATTACTAAAACAAATATTAGAGGTGATAAGGGGCACCCCTGTCTGGTGCCATTGGAGACGTTGAAGGGGTCAGATGTCATTCCATTGGTCCAAACCCTGGCACTGGGATTGGTATATAGACTAAGGATAGAGTTAAGCATGTTCCCTTGGAAACCAAATTTGTGTAACACCGCCGTCAAATATTGCCAAGGAACTCGGTCAAACGCCTTCTCTGCATCCAAAGAAAGAAGCAGAGAAGGCGTTCCGCCCATTGTATTAAGTCAATATATCATCTGGTGCCATCTGAGGCCTGTCTGCCATCACAAATCCCACCTGATCCTTATGTACCAGCAACAAGATGATAGACGAGAGTTGGACTGCTATTAATTTGCCGAATATCTTGGTGTCTGTGTTGAGCTGGGATATGGGTCGAAAGTTGGCAGGGGAGTCAGGGGCTTTACGGGGTTTGGGGATAGTTATTATTAGGGCTTCCAAAGATTCCCTAGGAATATTTCCTGGATTTGGCCTTGTGGTTGAAAGCGTCACATAGATGGGGAGAAATTTGGGAGGAGTATATCTTGTGGTACTCTTGTAGTACTTGTAGTACCCATTTCCATATCCATCAGGGCCAGGAGCCTTGTGGAGAGGAAAGGAAGCAATGGTTGTTTGTACTTCTTGTAATGTGAAGGGGGTCGATAGTTGGTCCAGGCAGTCTTGTGAGATTGAGTGTAGATGTAGTTATTGCAAAAATTGTTGGATTTCTGTAGGGTCTGGGGTTGTTAGGGTATCAGATGTATTAAGGTTATATAATTTGGAGTAGAAGGTTGCAAACTGGTTTGCAATATCTTTAGGGTTTGTGAGTTTCTTGCCTGTGTCACTTAGGATATATGGGATTTTGGAGTTCGTCTGTTGGTGCTTGTATTGTTTGTCTAAAAGGGAGCCGGGTTTGATGGCTTGGACATACCAGGTCCTTTTAAGTTGTTTGAGGACAAAGCTATAGCACAGAGTGTCTCCTAACTTCTGACAGAGTGTTTTTAAGGTATCAGCGACTGGTTGGGAGGGGTTTTATTTGTTGGCTTGCTCTAGAGATTGAATCTGGTGTAGGAGTTGAGTGATGTTGGCATTCTGTATTTTTTTCTCATGAGCTTCTATTTTTATCAGCGTCCCATTCAAATAGGCTTTGTGAGCATTCCAGAGAACATAGGGACTGCTCACAGAGCCTTTATTTTCTTTGAAGAAGGTCTCAATCTCAGAAGCAATCTGCTCTCTGTATGGAGATCGGGCTAAGAGGGAGGTATTTAGCCTCCAAATTTTTCCCAGTAGGTATGGTGGGGGTAGTAAAAAAATGTTATACTAATTGGCACGTGGTCTGACCAAATTATCAAGCCAATTTTGGTATTCGAGATTGTTTGTAGGGTGGCCGAATCAGTTAAGAACAGATCGATTTTTGAGTAAGATCTTTGAGTGTTGGAGTAAAAGGTATAATCTTTTTCCTCGCCATGATGACACCTCCATGGATCGTATAAAACTTCTCTGTCTTTAAAAGAAGACAATAGAGAAGGATTGCCACTCTAAGCCCCTGTCTTCTAAAGCACACGCCCTTTTAGGAACTTACAAGTGCTGGCTCTGCAACGAACTAGGAAGGAAGAAAGAAATCCTGGACAGCCGCACACCGTTGAAGGCATCTTTATTTATATCTTGTGTAGCAGATGAAATCCAATACAGTCACTTCATGTTACAGAAAACAGGAAAAGCTGCTGACACGTTTCATATCGTATGAAGGTGCTTAATCATAGCTAAAGTAATCTATGTCTGACCATGTATATATGTAGGGAAGAGATAAAACTTAACAACCGATCAAAAATGGAGATGTATCAGGAACACCCATCCTACTTAATCAGACCTTAGAAATCGAAAATAGAAAACACCTGAAGGAGAGAAGCAAGGGAACATATCTAACTAGATAAATATATACAGTATTTAATACATGGAACTCATGCATACAATTATTTTTTTTCCTATTATTGTCCCGCTGGTCTTCCTCCTTCAAAGATGCTTTCATAAAAATGGAATAGTAAAAAAGTTGATGAAGAACCAATACTGTTGTACAGATTGTGTGGCAAAATCATGGCATGATCACCAATGAAACAGAAAATTAACTCAGCGCTGCTCCTATAAACTACAATATAAAGTCTCTGTAAACAAACGTGCTCAGTGCCAATATAGTGCACAATAAATGCAATCAATATAGTCCATAATCTATGAGATGTTGAGCTGGTGACAAATTCATATATTCAGGTGACTTCCAGTGCTCCCCTCCTGGGTCCCCACTCACCAGAATGAAATGGTATGTGTGCCTGTATTAGGATGGTGGTGTCCGTCCACGGATTATGCGGTTATGGTTGGCCTTGGAGTGTGCCTCAGAGTATGGGTGTCTGCTGGTCTCCTCCCGGTGATCCAGATCCCTCAGGCTCCCTCGATCAGCAACAATGCGCAGCGATATAGTTTTAACAAAACGGAGGAGAGAGCATATAGTGTAATACTGCTATTTATTTTCCAAAAGTTTAAAATCAATACACTTACATCAAAGAGATAAAATCATGCAGAGATTGCCGCCTTGGCATATACACAGCCTTCACAGATAGCTTAATGCATTTCGCCCCACCCACTGGGCATCATCAGAAGCTTCTGGGGTACTTACCTTATACCTTAGCAGCAGCCCTAATTAATTTACCGTATATACTCGAGTATAAGCCAAGTTTTTCAGCGAATTTTTTTGTGCTGAAAATGCCCCCCTCGGCTTATACTCGAGTCTGTGTCCATCTTTAACTTTGTGTGCCTGATCCCGGCCAGCCGTATGTCCCCTGGACCCCACACTTGGCACACATGTAGCCCCACTCTTCATCTACAAGTGTGCAAATAATAGTGTGTAATAGTGTGTAATAGTGTGTAATAAAGAATACGGCCCGGGAAGCACCCATTTTTCAAAGCTGGGCACCCCTTCCATAGACTCCCATGTTAAATGTCAGTCTAGTCACACAGCGCCGGAGATCAGGTAGGGAGATTGGGCACAGTGAGGCATGGGCACAGTGACAGTAAGGCATGGGCACAGTGAGGCATGGGCACAGTGAGGCATGGGCACAGTGAGGCATGCACATAGACACAGTGAGGCAAATTGAGGCATGCAGATAGACACCCTAGGCTTATACTCGAGTCAATACGTTTTCCCAGTTTTATGTGGTAAAATTAGGTGCCTCGGCTTATATTCGGGTCGGCTTATACTCAAGTATATACGGTAATTTATGTATCTATTAGATATTGTTTGGACACAACACCATAGCGCGGGTTTGTAAATTCTGTTTTCATGATCACCAATGGCTGTCAGAAAAATTCCAACAACAATTGATGTATGAAAAATCTCACACTGCAAATATACACAAAATGTACAAAGACAGACTATAAACATGTAGAAGGCTAAAGTTAAAATTAGCATTAAAAATAGATGTCTATAGGATAGTAATTTTTGTTTATAATATTCCAAAAATACGTTCACAAACAAAAAAATGCACAATTCCATCGAAATCGTATGCTTCATTAATAAACTCATGAATGCACGTAATAACCATGCATAACCTTTAACAAAAGAGCTCAAGAAGCTGAAAAGATTGTGTTTCCATAGGAAAGCATATAGTTGCATGAAAGTAAGAAGGACCATAACTGTGTAACTAAAGAGATGTTATAAGTATGAATTTGAACTGAGAGACTATATTCATCCTAGTGAGATATACTTTTCTGTGAGTGGTGAGATATGCTTTTCTTTTAGCCATACAAAGAAACAATTTGTTTTATAATGGCTTTATAATGGAAGCAGAGTCTCACTTCTCATGCAGCAAGAGGACTATAATTGACCCAGATTGGACAAAAAAAACAAACATAAATGATCAGAATATACGTTGGCCATGTGTGTTGATAATGCCGGAACAAACATTTGTTTTGTACCGGCTATACGATGAAGTAGAGTCTCACTCCTCATGCTGCAAAAGACTGATTACACAAAAATGGCCACAGGGAGCAAAAAATGGTTGGATGTGTTGGCCAACTGTATTGGTAATATCGTAACGACAGCCGTAGTATAGAAACGCAAACACTGATGTGTGAGTACATGGCGGCAATATCGGGAAACTCAAAAAATTCATGCACATATTGTCATGGAAATGGCAAACATGTGAATGAAATTTAAAAGAAAACAGTGCAGATGAATGTCTTCTAGAGGTGTTAGTGGTGTCTATAATATGGGTTGAAATCTCCACAGAGAATTTCTTCTAATGCCCCGTACACACGATCGTTTTTCATGCCGTTAAAAATGCCATTTTAAAAAATGGCCATTAAAAATGATCGTGTGTAGGCTCCAGAGCATTTTTAACGACGTGAAAAACAGCCATTAAAAATTCCGGACATGCTCTCTTTTTTCACGTCGTTTTTCATGTCGTTTTTTTTTAACGACGTGAAAAACGATAGTGTGTATGCTTTAACGACGTGAAAAAAACCGCGCATGCTCAGAATCAAGTATGAGACGGGAGCGCTCGTTCTGGTAAAACTAGCGTTCGTAATGGAGATAGCACATTCGTCACGCAGTAACGGACTGAAAAGCACAAGACTGAAAAGAGCGAATCGTCTCTCAACAAACTTTACTAACATGAAGGGTGGCGCCATTCGAACGGAACTTCCCCTTTATAGTGCCGTCGTACGTGTTGAACGTCACTGCGCTTTGCTTGATCGTTTTTTTTAATGATGGTGTGTACGCAAGGCAGGCTTGAGAGGAAACATGAAAAAAAAACGAGGAGAAAAATGTTGGTTTAAAAAATGACATTAAAAACGATCGTGTGTACGGGGCATAAGGGTATGTTGTGCATGAGATCTTTGTAAAACCGGTTTTGACACTTGGGAGAATAAATGTTGGGTATTGTGATATAATGATCGTTAATAATGGCAGATACAATCAGATAGTGTCCGTCAGGGTCAATTTCAATGTTTTCAAGCTTGAAGGCAAGGGAAGCTCTAACAGCTATCATAACTCCAGCCTTCTTTTTAGGGGCATTAGCAAAGAAGTATTGGGTGGATTGTTTATGGGAGCATTTTGGAGGATGTCTGGCTGAGAAATGTGTTTCTTGGACACATAGGATGTCTGTTTGTAGGGATAGGGCCTTTTTCCATAGTGTATTGCGTTTGAAAGGTGAATTTAGGCTGTTTGCGTAAATTTAAGTTATGATGTATACCATTGGAGGGGGGTATAGAGAGGTGCCTAAGAGTGTATGATAAGAGTATACCTTTTGGTGCTCCAAGTATCCAGTACACATATAATACGAAGAGAAATGCAAATTGGTGTACAAGGTTTTCCTGTAATAAAGAATACAAAAAAAAAAAAAAAACAAGGCAAATATGAAAGGAAAAATAAAATTGGCAACGTATTAACAGTGGAAACAGTAGCAAATAATACTATCGTATTAGAACCTAGAGGTGTGCTTAGCACCTTATGCAAAACAGAGGTGACAAGTAGTAAGCGTAACGATGAACCGCCACTGGGACATTTTTGTGGCTGATCAACAGGGAACAGATCAGTTCTGGAACAACAGAGCCACTAATCAGTAGTACAAAGAAAAGTATATTATGATGTATGTTGTTTGGTAGGTTGTGGCTCCGAGCGTCGCTGAGAAGGTAGGCTGCATGGAGGAGAGAGTGGGAGAGCATTTATAAGGCCCCAGTTGAGAAGATTTTTTATGCCATCTTTAGGGGAGGCAAGTGTGGTAGAGTGATCTTGATATGTGACGATGAGCTTAGCTTGAAAGCCCCACTTGTAGGGAATGTTGCGGTCTCGGAGGTAACTGGGGCAAATTCTTTCCTGCATTGAGCAGTAGCTGCAGATATGTCAGCATATAGAGAGATTCCTGTGTAGGGAGCTGGGAGAGACTTTGAGGTTCTGGCTGCTCTGAGAATCTGATCCTTGACGCGATAAAAGTAAAAATGTGCCAATACATCACGAGGAACATCATTAGGTAGGTAGGCTGGCTTAGGAAGCCTGTGGGCTCGATCTATGGTGAGATCAGGTATGGTGAGATGTGTGAGCAGCTTTAGAAACAGATTTTGTATATATGTATTTAGGTCTGCAGGTTTATTGCTCTCAGGTATGCCGTAAAATTTAATGTTATTACGGCGCAACCTAACCTCAAGGTCCGCCATCTTTACTTTCAGGTATCAGAGCTCTTGTGACTGCTGCTCGAACGCAGAGACCATGTCGTTGTATGCTTTAGTGTTGTCAAAAATCTGCTTCTCAGCTATGTCTGCACACTCAGTGTGGTCTACTCTCATAGTAAGATAAAAAATAGAGGAGCGGAGTTCCCTTTGAATTTCTTTGTGGAGGGAGAGCAGCATAAGTTTTAATGTGTGCTCAGATGCAGGCTGGTGACTAGTAGGAAGAGCTGCCAGTGGTTCCTGAGTGTCTTCCTCAAAGTGGGGTTGTGGGATAGGGGAGCATAGTTGTTTTTTATAGAGGGGGCCTTATCAGGGAATTGATTTGGCCACCTAGGGTTGTTGTGGAGCGTAGCTGCCCGTGTATGCAACGATCTCGGTCAGCCATTCGTTCTCTCTCTCTCTGGGGTGAGAGGAGTGACAGTGCTACCAGATGGCATGTGTTACACCCATTTCCATCGCCGCTGTGAGCCGCTGTGTCCTGACGTGGAGCGGAGCTGCACAATCAAGCAGCCATCTCAGTCCGCCGCTTGACCACACCCCCCTTATTGGACAGATTAATAGCAGCAGGAGCCATTGGCTCTCACTGCTGTCAATCAAATCCAGTGACACAGGAGCAGGGGGGCCGAGTCCTACTGTCTGTGTCAATGGACGCAGCAGCGGGACTCAAGAGCATGCCCGCACGGGGACCCCCATGTAAGGTGGCTTTCGGTAGGGGCACCTGATGAAGGGGAGGGGCCAGGAGCGACAGCGGGGCACCACAGAGGAGGAGGAGGATTGGGACTGCTCTGTGCAAAACCCTTGCACAGAGCAGGTAAGTATAACATGTTTTGTATTTTTATTAGAAAAAAAACTAGCCTTTAGAACCCCTTTAATTCTTAAAGTGAAACATTAAAAATGTTAAATTCCTTTAAAAAAACTGCTTCTGTGATGTCCTAAACCTGCATGTGAAGTGGTGCATCTGCAGGATGTACTACAGCAAAAGTATATTTACAAACAAAAAATACCTTTGAAGACAAATGACAATTCTCTATTGGATTATTTTTTTTTTTTTTAAATGGCATGGACATATAAAGCAAAGGGCACGGGGAGCTGGGCATTGACCTGTGGGACATATACCAATGAGACACATGGGTTACTGAGGGGGCATCTGCAGGAAAGGAGGAGGAGACAACACCGGTGGGTGACTCCAGATGAGGAGGTAAGGGGCCTCTCTGTGCAATATCACAAAGCAGGCATGTACAACTTAATTTTTTAACCACTTAAGGACCGAGCCTCTTTCTGAGATTTGGTGTTTACAAGTTAAAAACGTATTTTTTTCTAGAAAATTACGTAGAACCCCCAAACATTATATATTTTTTTCTAACACCCTAGAGAATAAAATGACAGTCATTGCAATACCTTTTGTCGCACCGTATTTGCGCAGCCATCTTACAAGCGCACTTTTTTGGGAAAAAAATCTAATTTTTGAATTAGAAAATAAAAACACAGTAAAGTTAGCCCAATTTTTTTTTATATTGTGAAAGATAATGTTATGCCGAGTAAATTGATACCAAACATGTTACGCTTTAAAGTTGCAGCCGCTCGTGGGAGGTCGACAAACTTTCACCGCTACAAAATCTCCATGGGCAACGTTTAAAGAATTCTACAGGTTGCATGTTTTGAGTTACAGAGGAGATCTAGGGCTAGAATTATTGCTCGTGTTCTAACGATCACGGCGATACCTCACATGTGTGGTTTGAACACCGTTTTCATGCGGGCACTGCTCTTATTTATTTTACCTTTTTTTTTGTTTTGTTTTTTACACTGTTCTTTTAAAAAAAACTGGGTCACTTTTATTCCTATTACAAGGAATGTAAACATCCCTTGTAATAGAGAAAAAGCATGACAGGACCTCTTAAATATGAGATCTGGGGTCAAAGACCTCAGATCTCATATTTACACTAAAATGCAATAAAAAATAATAATAATAATTTAATGTCATTTAAAAAAAAAAAATGTCCCTTTAAGAGCATTGGGACGTTTTGACATCGCTTCCACCCTGCAATGATATGGAGACGGGTGGGGGCTATCTTCCCCTCACTCAACCCAATAAATTAATATTTTCAGATCTTGATCTTTAAAGGTGATCATACACTGCAATCTTAACCACTTGCCGCCCGCCCTATAGCGGATTGACGGCGGCAAAGTGGTTTTAAAATCCTGACTGGACGTCATATGACGTCCTCAGGATTTTAAGCCGCTGCGCGCCCCCGGGGGCGCGCATCGCGGCTATCGTTGTTGCAGGTTGTCAGTCTGACACCCCGTAACACCGATCTAGGTAAAGAGTCTCCGACGGAGACTCTCTACCACGTGATCAGCCGTGTCCAATCACGGCTGATCACATGTAAACAGGAAAAGACGGTAATCGGCTTTTCCTCACTCGCGTCTGTCAGACGCGAGTAGAGGAGAGCCGATCGGCTGCTCCTCTGACAGGGGGGGTTTGTGCTGATCAATTATCAGCACAGCCCCCCCGAGGATGCCCACACTGGACCACCAGGGATGCCACTGGACCACCAGGGATGTCCATTACCAGGTATACCTCCCTAGACCACCAGGGATGCCAATCAGTGCCCCTAATGGATGCCAATCAGTGCCCACAATGGGCATCACTGATTGGCAGGCATTATTGTTTGGCACTGATTGGCATCCATTAACACATTACAGTGCCACCTATCAGTGCCCATCCATGCCACCTATCAGTGGCCATCCATGCCCATCCGTGCCACCTATCAGTGCCCATCCATGCCATCTATCAGTGCCCATCCGTGTCGCCTATCGGTGCCCATCCGTGCCGCTTATCTGTGTCCATCTGTGCCCATCCGTGCCGCCTATTTGTGCCCATCCATGCCGCCTATCTGTGCCCATCCATGCCGCCTATCTGTGCCCATCCACTCCGCCTATCGGTGCCCATCCGCGCCGCCTATTGGTGCCCATCAGTGCCCGTCAGTGCAGCCCCATCAGTGCCCATCAGTGAAGGAGAAAACTTACTTATTTACAAAGTTTTGTAACTGAAACAAAAAAATGATTTTTTTTCAAAATTTTCGGTCTTTTTTAAATTATTTTAGCAGAAAATAAAAATCGCAGAGGTGATGAAATACCACCAAAAGAAAGCTCTATGTGTGGGAACAAAATTATAAAAATTTAGTTTGGGTACAGTGTAGCACAACCGCGCAATTGTCATTCAAAGTGCAAAAGCGCCGAAAGCTGAAAATTGGTCTGGGCAGGAAGCTGTATAAGTGCCCAGTATGGAAGTGGTTAACAAAATTATATAAATTATAAAAATTAGATTAGGCAGGAGCCTGTTTGATTTCCAAAACTTTGAAATAATTCTTCAAGTGCGTATCCTATTACCTATTTTTCCAAAATCTCGAGTTGTACAGAGATTGACCAATCAGATTGCATAGTGCATGGCCAAATTTGGAATGTAGATGTGCCATGACCCACTTGTATTTTTACAAGTGGACACAAGAACCTAAATCTCTAGATACATACCTGTGCAGCACAGTGGTGTAGTGGTTAGCACTCTCACCTAGCAGCAAGAAGGGTTGCTGGTTCGAATCCCAGCCATGACACCATCTGCCTGGAGTTTGCATGTTCTCCCTGTGCCTGCGTGAGTTTCCTCCCACAATCTAAAAACATGCTGAAAATTTTGCCCTAATATGTATGAATGTGTGTAAGGGACCCACACAAACACCACCCCATGTTAAATAAAAAAAAGTTTTGCTTAATTTGCAAATAACTATCATCTCTTCCTCAGAGAACTTAGCAGCCAGCAGTACAAGCAACTTCCTGTAGGGGCGTGATGTCATTCCTGTGTGCTGGCCACCGCTTTCCGAGAACCACATATGCGCGTACACAGCAGTTGCGCATCTCATATAATCAGCGGTCGTGCATCTACATACATTTGTCGCATTTGGCTGCAGGAACTCAATTTTTGTGGAAATTAAGAGTAAAGCAGATGCAGATTTCCAGGACTGGACTAACAAATGTTTCTAGTAAAAGTGAACTGGTGTTTTCTAATAAACAAGGGCTAAATGGGCCATTGACATAATTCACAGTTGTACTTAGGAATGTGTCTTTGCAAAGTTAAACTAAATGAAATCCTTTATTATTTTTGCTTGTAGATAGAGTGCAGAGGGATTATAAGTCTAGACAGTTTTTGGGGATGTCTGCACCCCTGATAGTGGTAAAATTTGGGAGTTTTCTTCACCCTTTCTCCTTCAAATGTATTCACTTCCTGTCACATAGCCACAGGAAGTGAGGGTAAATCCCTACCAATGTCTTTCCTTGGGGACACACAGGTCAATCTAAATAGTTTCCCCATTATGAAAATTGCACTCCAGCATTTTGCTGGGTACACCCCAAAATATTAGGTATCTTGGACTTTGGGGTTTATTTACTAAAGGCAAATCCACTTTGCACTACAAGTGCACTTTCTGGATATCCGAGGGGGACATGCAAGGAAAATAAAAACACACCATCTTTGCTTCTACATGATTGGATGTTAAAATCACCAGTGCTTCTCCTCAGATTTTCAGCAACTACACTTGTACTGCAGAGTGGATTCGCCCTTACTAAACCCCAAACTACCTAATGATTTGGGGTGTACACAACAAAGTGCTAGAGTGCAATTTGCTTAATAGGGACACTAGTTAGATTGATCTGTGTCCCCAAGAAAAGACATTGGTAAGGTTTTACCCTCACTTTCCGTTTGGCTGTGTGACAGGAAGTGAAGCCAATTTTAAGAAAAGGGACACAAAGCCCTACCTATAAAAGAAAAGCAGGGGTTCTAACACTCACTTGGTTTCCCTCAAATGCCCACAATTAGAATAGAATTGCCTTGAGTTCGATTTTAGCGCAGTGCTCTAAATCAGTGCTTCTCAAGTACCCTCAACAGGCCATGTTTGCTGGTTTTCCTTCATCTTGCACATGTGCTTAAAATCACAGTTAATGGTTTGGTATTTTGGACAGCAATTAAGATAAATTCACAAAACATGTCCTGTTGGAGGTACTTGAGGACTGAGGCTGAGAACCACTGCAGTAAAAAGGAAAATTGAATACTTACCGCTCTGTATTTTTCCTTTCCTAGTGACTATCCATGTCAGCACACAATACATGCATATGCTACCATGAAGGCACCAGGAGTTAGACAAATCACACCTGCTTTGTTTGGACATGCCAATCAGCCTAGTTAAGCTGAAGCTGTGAAATTTGCTGCATGAAAAATAAAAAACCCAAACAAACATCCAAATTTGCAACAAAATTTTATTGGTCAACAAAACAGGACTGGAAAAGAGCAAGGAAAGCTGTAAAAACATGTATGTTAAATTGAAACATTAGTCACAACATCTTGAGAAACATTTTGCAAAATAATGCAGCACAGACAATTAAATCAAAGTGAACAAACGACACACATTAACAACATCCCCCAACCTAAAAATAAAAATAAACGCAAAAGTAAAACAAAACATGTTTTTCAAATACATAACAAACAAAATAGAAAGCGAAAATACATATTACAAACTCGATAAGGAGACCAAAATGTATTGTCTTTTCGGCCGGCCACACACACGATTTTGCCTCTTTTCAGGGCAAGGTAGAGAATGGTATCTGCAAGCTTTATATAACATAGGTTTGTGTGCTAATGAGGCAATTGAAAACACATGCACAGTCCATGAAACACACAAAACGCAAGTTCACCCAATGTAGAGACTGAACTTCAAAGTGGGTACACCTGTTAAGCATGTCCTTCAATTACTAAGCCAAAAAACACACTCTCTGAGCATGCCCAGAAACAACCAGGTGCTGTTCACACACAAAAAGCACCAAAAAAAAGCTAAGTCCCTGAGCATGCGCAGACCAACAGAAATGCATTTCACACACCAAAAGGCACAGGAAAAATATAAGTCCCTGAGCATGCCCAGACCAACCCAATTGCATCTAGCAGAAAATAAGCCACACTCCTGTCCAAAATTAAGCACATCATCCAGCATGCTACTAAATTAGAGATGGGACAAACACCCAATGGTCCGGGGGGCAAAAAAAGAGCCTAACATGGGCAAAAGTTATACAACAAATACCATTGCAGTCTATGGGAAATGACTTGTTAATTTTGCGAGTCCCCACTTGGCTGGCTTATCTTCTAGTTATTGGCCTTAAAATGGGTATGGGGGCCAAGTCCCACCCTAAGGGACATATATCAATGTCACCAATTTGGACAACACCAAAAACGAAAAACAAGGAGAAGTGCCTTTAAATATGCCAAATTGCTTAAGGGCCAGTTCACACCACATGCAGTCCATTGCGTTTTTTTTTTCTGCATCAAAAATGCATGGAAAGTTGGTTATATGGTTCTAAATGGCAGTGTTTGTTCCAGTGCGTTCCAGTTCCAGAAAAAAAATAGAACATGCTGCATTTTACATGCACTGGACTGTACTGTAGCGCTGTAAAACACATCAAAAATGCATCATAAACGCACATGCAGAAAAGCATCTGGAACGCATCTGGACTGCATTTCTATGGAGTGAACTAGCCCTGAGCCCTGGTTCACACTGGTGCAATCAATTTGACATGTGTTTTGACATGTCAAATCGCATGTCAAATAGGCAGCATTTGCCGGCAATTCCCGTCAATGGCACCGTCCTAATCAGTGCGACACCGCATCTGCGGCACTGCACCGATTAAAAAAAGTATTTTCTGTACTACTTTTTGTGATTTTTTTCCCGCCAAAACCTGCACAGATGTCTCTGTAATCGCATCCGAAATCAGGACTGACAAGCATAAATAAAATTGTGCGAGTTCAGCTGAACACGCTAACATGACCTGTGTGCAAATATCCTTAAAAAAAGACATAAAAGTGAACCAGCGTTAAAAAAAAAAACGTCATGTTTAGAGGAGCGCCTATTCAACTTATGCAAATGCATTAAAGTTACTTGACATTTACTAAGATTTTGCCGGCGCAGTGAACCAACGCACTTGGCCATGCGCAAATGACGCTCGCGCATGCGCCGTGCACAAAAAGACCTCACGCAGTTCTAAACGTACTTGCAGGCGCAGCAGGCTTGTTCTTTAAAAATAGTTTTTTCATTCTATTTTGACCATATTTGTTACTTGGGCAGCTGTCACTATACGTCCTCACATCACCCCACATCACCCCATACTATTGGCACTTCCAGCTTCTTTATATTTTGATTTGAAGATGCCGTGGGCCAGGTCCATAGTGGCACACATTGCGCCTCCTCCCGTGCGCCGAGAACACTTTAGTAAATGGGGAATAGCGCTGCGTTACTGGCGCACCAGTTTCATAAATACCAAAACACCCGTTGCGCCTGCGCATGCGCCTCAACTCAAGGCGCAAACGGTTCGTAAATCAGCCCCAGTATCTTTTACTTTTTGCTATAGTAAATATCCCAAATTTAAAAATAAAATAAAATCCATTAGTTTAGGCCGATACGCATTCTTCTACATCTTTTTGGTAAAAAAAATTGCAATAAGCGTTTATTGGTTGGTTTGCGCAAAAGTTTTAGCGTCTACAAAATAGGGGATATATTTATGGATTTTTATTATTATTTTTTTTTTATTAGTAATGGCGGCGATCTGCGATTTCTATCGGGACTGCGATATTGCGGCGGATAGATCGGACACTTTTGACACATTTTTGGGACCAGTGACAATTATACAGCGATCAGGGCTATAAAAATGCACTGATTACTGTATAAATGTCACTGGCAGTGAAAGGGTTAAACACTAGGGGGCGATCAAGGGGTTAACTGTGTTCCCTAGATGTGTTCTAACTGTGAGGGGGGGTGGGACTGACTAGGGGAAGAGAGAGATTGGTGTTCATACTTAGTATGAACACACGATCTGTCTCCTCTCCCCTGAGAGAACCAGGATCTGTGTGTTTACACACACAGATCCCAGTTCTCGCTCGGTCACGAGCGATCGCGGGTGACCGACGGTCATCGCGCCCGCCGGGCACTCGCATCGGCTCCGGGTACACATGCGTACCTAGCAGGGTTGCCAACTTTCAGTAAATTTACAAACAGTTTGTAAAATCCATAATTGTTGCATCTGTCCATGAATGTCAGTTACGGAAATGCAGCTTACATGTCCGTAATAGACATTCAAGGACAGATGCAAAATCTATAGATTTTACAAACTGTTCGTAAATTTACTGAAAGTTGGCAACCCTGGTACCTAGTGGCCAAAAGGCGAAGCGACGCAAGGTAATGTAGTTTCGCCCAGCCGTGCCATTCTGCCGCAGTAAAACATGCGGTGGCTGGTCAGCGAGTGGTTAAGAACTGGGGTATGTAAACTTTTGATCAGGGTAATTTGGGTAATTTCTGTTGTCATTATGATTTAAAAAGAGTAAAACACAGTTGATTGATAATAAATGGCTTCAGCCAAACACTAACCATGAGTAAGCCCTGGTTCACACTGGTGCGTTTTGACATGTCAAATCAGCGGCATTTGCCGGGAATTGCCGGCAATGGCACCATCCTAATTGGTGCGACGCCGCATCTGCGGCGCTGCACCGATTTCAAGAAGTCGTTTCTGTATTACTTTTTGCTACCGAAATGGGGACTGACAAACGGGAGTGAAATCGTGCGAGTTCAGCTTCATTCCCGCAGCCCGGTGTGAACCTGGGCTGAGAGAAAAGTTTTTGTGTTATCATTCACATTCTCTGAAAAATGGCCAAGAAATCATAAAATCTGCCAGGGTATGTAAACTTATAAGCACAACTATATACTATGGCCAATTTACCTACCAGCATGTCTTTGGAGTGCAGGAGGAAACCAATGCATGGGTTTAATGAGTTATTATTACATTTTAAGTTATTAAATACATATTTATTATTTGCTGTATTAAAAAAAAAAAAAAATAGGTGTAATAGGAGCAAACATAATATCAGTATTATCATCATCATCATTATTTTATTATCATTTTTTTATTATTATTATTATTATTATTATTATCACTTTACTACTATTCACCTAAACGAAATGGATCAATGAATAGTTAAAGCAAAGAGACATAGTAAGACTTGTATGATGACAGTCTGTATTGGAAAGCAGATGGTGATCGGTAAATTCAGCGTCTGTTTCCTGGGGGAATCCGGCAGAAACTTTCATCCAATAAAATATCAGGTTTGTTGTTCTTAGTTGTTCTTTTGTTCTATTGTGAATGGAGCGGTCCCACCACTGTAATCATGTGCCGGTCTTGTGGTGTCTCTAGGGGGCGCTCAGCTCAGGTGTCAGAAGTCCCGGGCGAACGGCACACAGAAGGTTTACAATTATTCTAATAATGAAGAATGAAGTCACCGGCTTTACTATTCTCTACAATCTGCTGCCATGTGTGAAATATTATCATTGTACTGATAACCCGCCTCACCTATCAGGGGAATCCAACACAACAGAGAGATTAAAGCTTTTACTGTATAAGACACAAGAAAGAAAACATTCTAAACGTGTCTCCAAACTTTCATCCAATAGAACAAACTCCGGCTGTTCTCTGAAGAAGATGTCTAATAATACTTTACTAAAGAACTGCTTTCCAGTATCAGCAATGCCGAGAAATAAAAGTTATAACATTTAGTACTTTATTTTGCTGAATATTTAACTTATACAAATGTAACATTCAGATACAATTTTTCTAAAAGGTCTAATAGTTTTCTGCATGGTAGATGTTAAATTACATTTAAACCCATTAGCTATATTATGATGATAATACCAATAATAATAACAATAATAAAATAATAATAACAGCAACAACAATACTTAATAATATTAAAAATAATAACAACAATAATAACAATAAAAATAATAATACCAATATAAATAATAATAATAATAACAACAATAAATTATTATTATTATTATAATTATTTTAAAAAAAAATCACAGAAAAGCAAACATTTTATAATCCTTTCAAAAATTTCCCTTCATGGTCCCCACAGTCCCTACATTAAATGTGTGGAAATCTCTTGCCAACTCAGCCATCACCTTGTACAACAAAACTTATTTGAATAGGAGATGCCCTAAGAAATTTAACAAAGTATGGGATGTCTGGCTGGAATCTGAGACCACTACCACAGAGGACAGGATAGCCCTGCGGATTGCCTACCTTAAACCATCATTAAACATTAAAGCCTTACCCAGTTGCAGCTAGGTCCTCTATGCCAAGGTCCCTGATGAGCTACAGCATATTGTATGCCCAAGTACAATTTTTTTTTTCTGTCCCCAAACTTTTGGAGTGCGGTTGTGGGGGTGACGAATGTCCTTTAACCACTTCCCGCCCGGTCAATAGCAAATTGACGTCCGGGAAGTGGTTCTGTTATCCTGACTGGACGTCTAGTGACGTCCTGCAGGCTAACAGCCGCCACTCGCGCGTGGGGGTGCGCATCGCGGCGATCGGTGGTGCGGTGTGTCAGTCTGACACACTGCTACACCGATCTCGGTAAAGAGCGAGGCTCTTTACCACGTGATCAGCCGTGTCCAATAAAAAGAGCCGTTGATCGGCTCTTCCTCACACAGACGCGAGTAGAGGAGAGCCGATCGGCTCTCCTGGCTTCATTGTTCCTCGGATGCCCGCCCAGGACCACCAGGGAAGCCGCCAGGACCACCAGAGAAGGGGGCAACATGTGGATGGCCATGTACATCCCCCATGGCCATCCACATGTTACAAAAAATGCCCAACATATGCCAATCAGTGCCCACAAATGAGCACTGACTGGAACCATAGTAGCACATAAAAAAACAGTGATGCCCAGCAATGCCCCCCACCAGAGTTTTCAGTGCCACTCATCAGTGTCCCTCAGTGCCACCTATCAGTGCCAATCAGTGCCCAACTATCAGTGACAATCAGTGCCCATTTGTGCCACCTATCAGTGCCACCCATATGCATCCATCAGTGCCACCCATAAGTGTCCATCAGTGCCACCTATGAGTGCCCATCAGTGCCGCCTATGAGTGCCCATCAGTGCCGCATACCAGTGCCACCTATCAGTGCCCATCAGTGCCACCTATCAGTGCCCATCAGTGCCGCCTATCAGTGTCCATCATCAGTGCTTATCAGTGCCACCTCACCGGTGCCACCTCATTGGTGCCACCTCATCGGTGCCGCCTTATCAGTGCCCGTCAGTGCAGCCATATCAGTGCCCGTCATTGAAGAAGAAAACTTATTTATTTACAAAATAATTTAACAGAAACAAATAAAAACGTTTTATTTTTCAAAATTTTCGGTCTTTTTTTTTTTTCGTTGTGCAAAAAATAAAAATCGCAGAGGTGATCAAATACCACCAAAAGAAAGCTCTATTTGTGGAAACAAAATGATAAAAAATGTGTTTGGGTACAGTGTTGCATGACCGCGCAATTGTCATTCAAATTGCAACCGCGCTGAAAGCTGAAAATTGGCTTGGGCAGGAAGGTGCGTAAGTGCCTGGTATTGAAGTGGTTAAAGGGAGCGACTACTATTTTCCTTCATTCTGCCTTAGAGCACCCCCCCCCCCCCCCTCCGTGTGCTTGAGCACTTTTATTACCCATTTTGACAGCAAGCATTGGGATGTTGAAGTTTAGTTCGTTTTTCTCTTGATATGTTTTGTGTTTTTTCTGTTTTGAGCCGGGGTATGCCCAGAGGCTCTGTTTTGTATCTCTTATATCTGCAAACAATAAAAAGAATTTGCAAAAAAATTCCCTTCATACAGCTTGTCAAATAGCCAATATGTATCAAGTTAAATGACAAAAAACATTTTTACCTTTCAGGTCTAGCCTTAATAATTCATCATAGTTACATAGTTGGTGAGGTTGAAAAAAGTCCATCAAGTCCAACCTATGCGTGTGCTTTTTTTCAGTATTACATTGTATATCCCTGTATGTTGTGGTCGTTCAGGTGCTTATCTAATGCCGCGTACACATGACCATTTTTCTCGTCGGGAAAAATTAAATTTTTTCTCTTTGACAAGAAAAACGACCGTGTGTGGGCCTTTCATCATTTTTCCCGACGAGAAAAACGGCAAGAATCACGATGAGAAAAATTAGAACATGCTCTAATTTTTCTCATCGTGATTCACAGCATTTTTTTCCGCGGCAGTTTTCCCATAGGGAAACACTGCCAGGGAGCCTACACACGGTCGTTTTTCTCAACCAAGAGAAAAAATGTCAGGAAAACCGGCCGTGTGTAGGGGACCAAGGTGTTCCTCGTTTTTCCCGTCGATCGGTGTACACGGCATTATAGTTATTTGAAATTATCGATGCCCCCCGCTGAGACCACCGCTTGTGGAAGAGAAGTCCCCATCCTTACCGCTCCAAACAGTAAAGAACCCTCTATGCAGTTTAAGGTTAAACCGTTTTATCCCTATTGTGGGGTCACCAGTACGGTATTTGTACATTGAAATCATATCCCCTCTCAAGTGTCTTTTCTCCATAGAGGGCTTGCAGTCTTTCCCCATAGCTGAGATACTCCAGTCCCTTTATTAGCTTTGTTCATTTATTACACTGCGGAGGTAGTTCCCCATCAGGTCCGCTCAGCCAATGACGTAGGGGTCTGACATACGAGGGGGCGGATCTGATGGGGAACTTCCTCCACAGTGTAATAAATGAATAGACCCGCCCCTTCTCACGTTCCGCATCTGGTCCACTTAGCCTTACACCTACGTCATTGGCTGAGCGGACCTGATGGGGAACTTTAAAAGGGGTGGGTCTATTCATTTATTACACTGCAGAGGAAGTTCCCCATCAGGTCCGGTCAGGCTCAGCCAATGACGTTTCGTGTGGACAGCGCTAGACATCGGATCGCTGCAGGACACTGAATTTCATCACTGGAATGTTTTTTTGTTTTTTTTTTAATAAAGAACTTTTCCAAGGTGTCTGTGTGTTTTTTTACATTTTTTTTACACTTTCTTTGTGAAATGGTAGGGGTACAATGTACCCCTTACCAATTCACATAGGGGGGGCAGGATCTGGGGGTCCCCTTTGTTAAAGGGGTTTTCCAGATTCCGATAAGCCCCCTGCCCGCAGATCCCCACAACCACCGGGCAAGGGTTGTGGGGATGAGGCCCTTGTCCCCATCAACATGGGGACATCCTCCCCATGTTGAAGGCATGTGGCCTGGTACGGTTCAGGAGGGGGGGGGGCAGCTCTCTCTTCCCCCCCCTCTTTTCCTGCGGCCGGCCAGGTTGCGTGCTCGGATAAAGGGTCTGGTATGGATTTTTGGGGGAACTCCACGCCATTTTTTTTTTAAATTTGGGGTGGAGTTCCCCTTAAAATCCATACCAGACCTGAAGGGCCTGGTATGGATATTTGGGGGAACTCCACACATTTTTTTTTTACATTTGCGGCAGGGTTCCCCTTAATATCCATACCAGACCTGAAGGGCCTGGTAATTGAATTTGGGGGGACCCCCACGCTTTTTCTTTTTTTTATCAATGACTTTTCTATGTATTGCCGGGAGCCGACAATTCATTATAGCCGCGAGTGAGTTTTAAATGACTTTTTTTCCTTCAGAAATGACACTTTATGCAGAGACAGTTCTAAGCACGGGAAACAAGCGCAACTTTACATGCATACTATACACACACCCTAGGTACGAAATTTAAAGGAATATTTCACTTTTATTATTTCACTTTAAGCATTATTAACCACTTAAGCCCCGGACCATTTCGGACCATTAGGACCAAGCCTGTTTTTGGGATTCGGCACTGCGCTGCTTTAACTGTAAATTGTGCGGACATGCAATGTTGTACCCAAATGAAATTTGCGTCCTTTTCTTCCCACAAATAGAGCTTTCTTTTAATGGTATTTTATTGCCTCTGCGATTTTTATTTTTTGCGATATAAATGGAAAATAACGAAAATTTTGAAAAAAAAAGATATTTTCTACTTTTTGTTATAAGAAAAATCGAATAAACTCAATTTTAGTCATACATTTAGGCCAAAATGTATTCAGCCACATGTCTTTAGTAAAAAAAATGTCAATAAGCGTATATTTATTGGTTTGCGCAAAAGTTATAGCGTTTACAAACTAGGGTACATTTTCTGAAATTTACACAGCTTTAAATTTATGACTGCCTATCTCATTTCTTGAGGTGCTAAAATGGCAGGGCAGTACAAAACCCCCCCAAATGACCCCATTTTGGAAAGTAGACACCCCAGGGAAATTGCTGAGAGGCATGTTGAGCCCATTGAATATTATTTTTTTTTGTCCCAAGTGATTGAATAATGACAAAAAAAAAAAAAAAATTACAAAAAGTTGTCACTAAATGATATATTGCTCACACATGCCATGGTTATATGTGGAATTGCACCCCAAAATACATTCTGCTGCTTCTCCTGAGTACGGGGATACCACATGTGTGGGACTTTTTAGGAGCCTAGCCACGTACGGGACCCCGGAAACCAAGCACCGCCTTCAGGATTTCTAAGGGCGCAAATTTTTGATTTCACTCCTCACTACCTATCACAGTTTCGAAGGCCATAAAATGCCAAAATAGCACAAAACCCCCCCAAATGACCCCATTTTGGAAAGTAGACACCCCAAGCTATTTACTGAGAGGCATGTTCAGTCCATGGAATATTTTATATTTTGCCACAAGTTGCGGGAATATGACAAACTTTTTTTTTTTTGCACAAAGTTGTCACTAAATGATATATTGCTCACACATGCCATGGGCATATGTGAAATTACACCCCAAAATACATTCTGCTGCCTCTCCTGAGTACGGGGATACCACATGTGTGGGACTTATTGGGAGCCTAGCCGCGTACGGGACCCCAAAAACCAAGCACCGCCTTCAAGGTTTCTAAGGGCATAAATTTTTGATTTCACTCCTCACTACCTATCACAGTTTTGAAGGCCATAAAATGCCAAGATGGCACAAAACCCCCCCAAATGACCCCATTTTGGAAAGTAGACACCCCAAGCTATTTGCTGAGAGGCATGTTGACCCCATTGAATATTTTTTTTTTTTGTCCCAAATGATTGAATAATGACAAAAAGAAAAAAAAAAATGTACAAAAAGTTGTCACTAAATGATATATTGCTCACACATGCCATGGTTATATGTGGAATTGCACCCCAAAATACATTCTGCTGCTTTTCCTGAGTACGGGGATACCACATGTGTGGGACTTTTTGGGAGCCTAGCCGCGTACAGGGCCCCAAAAACCAAGCACTGCGAACGCTGCAGTTATGTGTGTTGTGTTTGGTAAGTGACAGTGATCGATCGATACTGCACTTGGGTGGGCTGGGCTGGGCTGGGCTGGGCGGAGGGGCTAAACGCAGGCGCTAGCAGGTATCTGGGCTGATCCCGCTAACACTGCGTTTTTGGGAACCCTAAACCGCTGGGGATGCTAGTATAGATCTGATCAGATCTGATCAGATACTATACCACTAAGGGGGGTGTATGCTTTGCGCGTGGGTGTTAACGTTACTGTCACTAACCTAACACTGCCTGGGGCGACGCAGACCCTCTCTGGCGCTAAAACCTAATTGATCTCACCCGCCGGGTGATCAGGGGGGTTAAACCTTTATTGGGTTATATACGGCGGGTGCCCTGATGCTATAAAAAGCAAACTAATCAACCAGCGTCACCCGTAACCTTTATATGGTGATCACTGGTGAAAGGGTTAACTAGGGGCAATCAGGGGGTTAAAATCTTTATTAGGTTAAATATGGGGGTACCTGACACTATATAAAAACCTGACGGGTAACCTAAATAACTAAATAACTTACTGGCTAACCAGTGACACCAGTGACGCTTATACGGCGATCACTGGTGAAAGGGTTAACTCTAGGGGCAATCAGGGGGTTAAAATAATATATGGGGGTACCTGACACTAATAAAAACCTGCGGCGAACCTAAAAAAAAATAACTGCCTATCTAAAACACCAGCGACACGAATACAGCGATCGGAAAAACAATCGCTTAGTGACGCTGAAGTTAGGGGGTGAAAGGGTTACCTGGGGGGTGATCAAGGGGTTAAACCTTTATTAGGGGGGGTTAGGGGGCTACCCTGGACCTAAAGGGGCCTAATCCTAACTGCCCTGCAACTTTTTACAATCACAGATGACACTAAATGCAGTGATCAGTAAAATAAATGATCACTGCAATCAGTGACACTGTGATTGGGGGCTTTGGGGTGACCTGGGGGGTGATCTGGGGGTGACTGGGGGGTGATTTGTGTGCCTATGTGTACCTACGTGTCAGTGGACTGTTAGTGCACTAACCTGCTTCCTCTCTGCTCGGCGCCGGGAACGGAAAGACCGCGGCGAGGGAGATGACATCACTTCCTCCAGCCTTGTTTACATCACATGGCGGAGGAAGCATTTTCATTGGCCGGGAGCGATCGCGAGGGGGGGGGCGGAATCGAGCGCCCCCCCCTCATGCCTGATCGCTCCCGAACACTTAACGGCCGCTCACTGCAGTGAAGGGGGGTCCGGATGGACCCCCCAACTGCACAAAGGCGATCACGTAGATCTACGTGATTCTGCCTGTCCGTGCCATTCTGCCGACGTAAATCGGCGGTGGGCGGTCGTTAAGTGGTTAAAATCACTGCTCCCGAAAAAACTTTTTTTTGCATTGATACATGTCCCCTGGGGCAGGACCCGGGTCCCCAAACACTTTTTAGGACAATAACTTGCATATTAGCCTTTATAATTAGCACTTTTGATTTTGAATGTTCGAGTCCATTGTATTTAATAGGGTTCTAAAGTTCACACGAATATTCTGGCTGTTCGCAGGTTCTGGTGCGAACCGAACAGGGGGGTGTACGGCTCATCCTTAGTAGCCAATTTTCAATCCATGTACTCACCCTATGGTCCATGCCTGACAGACTTTAGTTTGTACAGTAAACACTTATGGGGAACTGTGTCAAATGCCTTTGTAAAATCCAGATACACCACATCTAAAGGCCTTCCTTTATCTAGATGGCAGCTCACCTCCTCAAAAAAGGTTAATAGGTTGGTTTGGCAAAAACGATTCTTCATGAATCCATGCTGATTACTGCTAATAATACAGTTTTTATTACTAAAATCTTGTATATAGTCGCCCCTTATCATCCCCTCCAAGAGCTTGCAAACTATTGATGTTAGGATAACTGGCCTGTAGTTCCCAGGGATATATATTGGCCCTGTTTTAAATATCGTGCTACATTGGCTTTTCTCCAATCAGCTGGTACCATTCCAGTCAATAGACTGTTCGTAAAAATTAGGAAAAATGGTCTGGCAATCACTTGACTAAGTTCCTTAAGGACTCTTGGGTGCAAGCCATCCATCTATTCTCTGTTAACCATGAGGGTGCTTCCTGTGTCGTGTCATGAGGATAAACATTGCAGTCTTGGTTACTGAATCCCCCCATTTCCCTTCTGAAGACTGAGGAGAAGATTAAATTCAAAACCTTTGCCATCTCTCCATCTTTTGTAACCAGATTGTCTTCATCATTCTTTATCCGGCCAATATGTTCTGACCTCCCTTTTTACTTGTAGCGGGTATATACTTTTAAAACTGGTAAAAACACCAGTGATGCATAGTTCCCTGCGGCCCAGCAAGTGGCGCTGTCATTTTGGGCCGGGGTTGAACCATCGCTACAGTGCCGTACCCTTTGTGACCTCTCGCAGCGGTTGTACGGCGGGGCGGGGAACCCGCCGTGCTTGCTGGGGGAGGGTGGAAGGGGGCGACGAGTCCCAGGCACTTTCAGCCTGAGGGCTGCTGTTCGTGGTCGGTTCCATCCCAGACACCTTCAGTCTGGGGTGAGGTATTCAGCCGGAGGCCTGGGGCCCAGTACCTTCGGCTGGGTCCCGCGAGGGAGGGATTGTCCTAGGGGGCCCCGGGAGTGGGGCACCCGAATCCAGAGGCGTAAGGGACCGGAGGAGGGACTCATCTGAAGATCTGGTGCAGCAGATTGCCAGTGCCGGGTGAACCTCTGGAGACCGCCCGGAGGGATATCTTTCCCGAACAGGGGCCAACTTCAGAGAGGAAGGTGGTTCATGTTCAATGACCGGTGGCAGCGGTCCAACTATTCAACTCAGGTCAGTGGCAGAAACCTGCTATTAGGCCTGTGGCAGGGGCCTCAACGGTTCATCCGGTCGGTGGCAGCGACCAAAACTCACGGTCGGTGGCAGAGACTGTGCGCCAGGCCTATTCGCTAGCAAAGGAATAGGAGAGTTCAGTTGTGCCTGGGCCTACTCGTATCCACACCCCTGTCTGTCTGTTACTGAAAGTTCAACTGATTGTGTTCACCCTGAAAGCAGAGAAATAAAGGAGTGTTGGACTTTCGATTGGTGTGGGGCTCTATGTTATTGGCAGACACATCTCCATGGAACAGCTGGGGCTTCGTATGCAGTGAACAGACCCGGAGGTAATTCAAGTAACTCTGCTCAACCCTCATACACATACGAGGGGAGAGCTTGGAGTAGTGTTCCTGCACTCTCCTCTCCCAGGTACCCCTAGACACAAGCCAATCAAACGAGAAAACCCGAGAGGGAGAGTGAAGCTCCGCTACACGTGGGGGCTCTGGTCTGGGATGTGTTCGTGCTACAATGGAGCTGGAGTTGTTAGAATTTGAAAGTGTCTGCCCGATAGAGTTCTGAGCAGGTCGGCCATATTGGCCACTGCGCCACTAGGCACACCCTCCCTGCTCAGTTCGTGGGCGTGACCCAGGGAAGGAGAAAGCCTGCGAACTGGAGTGCAAGAGGGGAGGAGTCCAATCGTGTGAAGGACTACACATGGGGACTTTGGCGCCAACAATGCAGTGCGCAATAGATCAGCAGAGAGTCGCCATGTTCACAAATGCATCATGGATTCCTATTCATCCTACTACCACGAGTCTGACTACTGCTGCTCCGATAACGGATACGGGGATTCGGCTAAAGCCCCAGGGACGATTCGCCCTGTACTCATGCATGGACTTTGAGGCCCTGGGTTTGATTTGTCCCGGCTGTTCGGAACTGGTGTGTCAGCTGAAGGCATTCGGGCGCTGCGAGGCCTGCGGAGAGTTCCTATTTGAGGTGGAATCACCCATTGAGAAACCCAGAACCATCCACCTCAACCACGCAACGGGCCACACCACTCAAGAAGGAGGAATCGCTGCTTTTACAGCCATCCCTGTGCGCACAGCAGTGACCGCAGGGGAGGTCGCAATCACTGAGGTACGGGAGAAATCTGAGGATGCTGACTCAGTCACCACTGTTTCCCAGCGTCCACCGCCAAAGAGGAAGACCGGCTTGGTTGCCCCATCCAGCGGTTGCGGTGGATCACCCTGCTCGTCTACGCCCTCCCGGATGGATCCGGTCGGAAGAGTCCCGGACATCCCTTCTCTACTTTGGGCCGAGGTAAGCCGGGCGGAGGGACTTGGTGTTGGGGCGGAGGTGTCGGGGATTCACGGCCCTATGTGCCTGCGGGGGGTAGAAATTCAGCCTCTACTACAGGCTACCAGCCCGTGGAGGAGTGTGACACCTCCAACCTAGAGTCGCTCTCCGATCCGGGAGACGACGTCATCATACATTAACTTTTCGCAAAGAAGGGCTGGGACAAGATGCCTCTCTCCTCGTCCCGCAGAGTCAGGGATCCACCCATGTCTACAGGTGATAGTACACCCCGGGTGGAGGCACCAGCGCCTGAGGAGGGATCCTGTCCCCAGTCTGCCCTTCTACCTCCGGTGCCTCCTGCATCTGGCACCGGGGAAAAGAGACTGTTGTTGCGGGCGCCTATGCCTAGAATGGAGGTGATCAAGGCACCTCGTTACCCGGACGCCATCGTCCAACCGGGTGAGGGAGACTGGGCCACTATGCCTCCGCTGGTGAGACTACAGCGCCTCTTTGGCCAAAAGGTTGCTAACGAGTATGGGTGGGAGTACCCGTACTTACCTAAGGAGCTTCTATATGAAGTGGAAGTCTGCCAGGAACGCTGGTACAACGATTTTGTGTGGACGCACCTTCAGGTCCCACATGCCCGCAGGTACCTCGCGTGTTCCCCTAAAGCTTCTCAACGGTTCAAGGACTGCAAGTCAGAATGGATGCTGGGTTGGCACATCCACGCAGACAAGGTGTTAATTTGGCGCAAAGAGGGGGAGGATGTTGAATACCATGTAGAGACAATGGACCAGCACTTGAAACCCCTTGTTTTGCCGCACCCAAAGTTCTATTTGTATGAAAAAAAAAAAGGCTCCGTTCTTGCTTTGCCTTGTTGCTGCTGAACTTTCCGGGGTTGTTTCCCGGGAAAACCCAGTGACTGTGCCCGTGTTGATGGGTGTTGTGCTCTCTGGAGGAATTGAAGGACTGTTGCCGTTGTTTGTTCTTCATTCTTTCATCCCACAAAGTAATTATGGACTTTGGGGTAGTTAGAGCCGCAAGAGAAAAAAAAAAGAAGATCTTCAATCAGTGCAGTGCAGTTACCGCGGCACTGTCACCAGGTGGCAGTGTTGCGCACCGATATTCACTGTTGAGTGTTGACTCACACACTTATAGAAGGAAAGGGTTTCTCTGCGGAGAGGTTCTTTCGTTCTTACACGAACATATGTGTCAGGGATATGTGTGTTTAACATTTATTTTCCCCTCTGCAAGAGAACATCTCATCAAGACCACTGAGAATGGGGTGGGTCTTAGTCAGGATGGGTGGGAAGGAATGTTGATGTGAACATGTGTTTCAAATAATGTTGTTATGTGTTGTTTGTTTTCCTTCCCTCCCCTTTCATGTCAGGTTCAGGCACAACTGTTTGGTTAGTTTTCAAAACTTTTGTATTTTTTGGAAATTGTTAGTCGTTTTCTGGATCAGGCTATGATGGCCCCTTTGGGCATGGGTTGCTCCAGACACTGGGGACCAGTGTCCAATAACAGGGGGGAGAGTGTAGCGGGTATATACTTTTAAAACTGGTAAAGACACCAGTGATGCATAGTTCCCTGCGGCCCAGCAAGTGGCGCTGTCACTTTGGGCCGGGGTTGAACCATCGCTGCAGTGCCGTACCCTTTGTGACCTCTCACAGCATTTGTACGGCGGGGCGGGGAACCCGCCGTGCTTGCTGGGGGAGGGTATAAAGGGAGCGGACATCTTCGCCATGAGGTTCGAGTCCCAGGCACCTTCAGCCTGAGGGCTGCTGTTCGCGGTCGGTGTCCAGGCGGCCTAGGCCTGGACACCTGGAGTTCGTGTTCCATCCCAGACACCTTCAGTCTGGGGTGAGGTATTCAGCCGAAGGCCTGGGGCCCAGTACCTTCCGCTGGGTCCCGCAAAGTGATAGATTGTCCTAGGGGGCCCCGGGAGTGGGGCACCCGAATCCAGAGGCATAAGGGACCGGAGGAGGGACTCATCCGAAGATCTGGTGCAGCAGATTGCCAGTGCCGGGTGAACCTCTGGAGACCGCCCGGAGGGATATCTTTCCCGAACAGGGGCCAAGTTCAGAGAGGAAGGTGGTTCATGTTCAATGACCGGTGGCAGCGGTCCAACTATTCAACTCAGGTCAGTGGCAGAGACCTGCTATTAGGCCTGTGGCAGGGGCCTAAACGGTTCATCCGGTCGGTGGCAGAGACTGTGCGCCAGGCCTATTCGCTAGCAAAGGAATAGGAGAGTTCAGTTGTGCCTGGGCCTACTCATATCCACACCCATGTCTGTCTGTTACTGAAAGTTCAACTGATTGTGTTCACCCTGAAAGCAGAGAAATAAAGGAGTGTTGGACTTTCGATTGGTGTGGGGCTCTATGTTATTGGCAGACACATCTCCATGGAACAGCTGGGGGCTTCGTATGCAGTGAACAGACCCGGAGGTAATTCAAGTAACTCTGCTCAACCCTTATACACATACGAGGGGAGAGCTTAGCGTAGTGTTCCTGCACTCTCCTCTCCCAGGTACCCCTAGACACCAGCCAATCAAACGAGAAAACCCGAGAGGGAGAGTGAGGCTCCACTACATACTATTTATATATTTAAAGAATTTTTTTTTTTTACTCTTCCATGCTATGTGCCTTTCGTGTTCTATCTTAGTCACCCTGATTACACCCTTACATTTCTTATTACATTCTTTGTAAAGTTGGAATGCTGATGATGACCCCTCAGCCTTGTATTGTTTAAAGGCATTCTCCTTTAATTTTATATGCATTTTTACATTGGAGTTAAGCCACCCAGGACTTTTATTAGCTCTTTTAAATGTATTTCCTATTGGGATGCACTGGCTAATACCCTTATTTTTTTTTATTCTCTTTATGGCTAATACCCTTATTTAATATGCTCTTAAAGCATTCCCATTTTTCCTCTGTGTTCTTTGTTCCTAGGATTTTATCCCATTTAATATCTTCTAGCAAGGAACGCAGTTTAGGGAAGTTGGCTCTTTTGAAGTTCAATGTCTTTGTATTACCGTTGTGTTTTCTATTTGTGTGATTTATGCTGAAACAAATTGACCTGTGATCGCTGTTTCCTAAGTTGCCCCCTATTTCCACATCCGCAATCAGGTCTGTAGTGTCAGTAATCAGTAGGTCTAGTAACGCTTTGTTTCTTGTTGGTGCATTTATCATCTGACCCATGAAATTATCCTGCTAGACATTTAGGAAATGGCGAGCCTTAGCCGAATGCATGGTTCCTTCCTCCCAGTCTTTGTCTGGATAATTAAAATCCCCCATTATAATGAGACTTCCCATCCTTGCTGCCATTCTAAACTGTGATAGGAGGTCCGCCTCCCACTCCTCCCTCTGGTTAGGGAGCCTATAGCATACTCCCAGTATTACTTTCCCTTTGGTTTCCTCCCTTTGAAGCTCTACCCATGAGGATTCCACCTCTTCCCTTGCTCCATTAGTGATGTCGTCCCTCACATTCACTTGTACATCATTCTTGATATACAGGCATGCCCCTTCCCCTTATTTACCCTCCCTATCTCTGCAATATAGGGAATACCCTTGAATGGTTGCCAGACAATCTTGGGAGCTGTTAAACCAAATCTCTGAAATTCCCACAAAATCTAAATCCTCCTTATACAACAGCAGCTCTAGTTCTCCCATCTTGTCAGCCAGACTCCTGGCATTAGTGAACAAGCCTCGTAGCTTTGTCCGGTAGCATACTATCTCCTTGTTGGTTGTTCTGAGGCTGCAATTAGGACTTGTTCATTTACTTACCTCGGGTTTAGGTGCTTTAGTTAACCTACTACTTATACCCCCAATACTACCCTCTGAAATGTGTTCCACACTGGCTATCTCTATATCTGGATCCTCCCCCCCGTCCCCTAGTTAAAAAGCCCCTCTAACTTTTCAGCCATCTTCTCTCCCAGCTGAGCTGCACCCATTTAGGTGCAGTCCGTCTCTGCTAAAGATCTGGTAGCCGACTGAGGAGTCGGCCCAGTTCTCCGGCAACCTGAACCCCTCCTTTCTACGCCAGCACCTCAGGCACTTCTTTACTTCCCTAATCTCCCGCTGCCTCTCTGGTGTGGTTCGGGGGTACCGGTAGTATTTCTGAGAATACTACCTTGAAGGTCCTATTCCTCAATTTAGCTCCTAAGTCCTTAAAATCGTTTTCCTCTGACTTTATCATTGGTGCCAACGTGCACCATGACAGCCGGGTCTTCCCCGGTGCCTCCCAGTAATCTTTCCACCAGGTCCGTGATGTGCCAAACCCGCTTCTCATTGTACATAGTGCTTAACATAGAAAAATTCATTTTGGTGATATTATCTTTTAATTTTCTATAAAAAAAATGAATAAATAAAAATTCTACTGTATATCGACAAAGAGGTCCAGCAAGCATGAGCGGAAATTGTATTTAAAATTTATAGCACACCGGGCAAATAAGATGGTAGCTGGAAAGGATGCAGGAAGGGACACAAGTCTGTAACTGGTGGTGCCGTCCCGTGTTCTGCACCTTTGTGATGGTGTCAGTGAGGTCACTCTTAATGTCCTTAAGTGGCCACACCTCAGAACCACCAGTCCCCTTCAAGCACCCCAGAACCAGTGCAATGTCACATGCAAAATGCTGCAGCTTTGCAACTTGTATTACTGTGGGACAAGGACCACACTGGGCCACAGATTCTGAAGACACTCTAGGGACAGGCAGGCTGAAGCTATGCCAGCTTGTGCCAGGCAAGGAGTGACCAAAAGAGTAAACTGTGGTCAGGCTCAAAATCATGTTAGTGTTCCTGCTGGCACCTGCGTGGTGTAATAGGCCACTGGAGACACAGCTACAGGAAGAAGAGGACACCTTCCTATTGTCATAGTAAGGAAAAAACAGGGAGGGGGAGGTGCTGACCTGAGTGTAGTATTAAAATGATGACTTTAATATGATAAGATTAAAAACACTTACAAGATGATAGAAAATGCATACTCGTCAAAGTAAAGTGCAGTCCTGGCATTCCACATGGCTCTGCGGGTCCCACCGCTGTTCCAGGTAGCTGGAAAGGATAGGGCAGCTGGCTGGAATGGATCACAGTGGTTCTCCAGGAACCAGGAAGTTCCACACTGACCAGCGTGGACATTTGAACAGGAAGTGATGTCACCGGCGTCTGATTGGACTAAGGCAGAGCTGGAATCTTGTCAATCAGGACTGCAGTGGTAAAGTCTACGCAATCGGAACTGGCTGATTCTTCTATTGGCCTGCTGCCCTCTAGAGGAGGACAGCTACATATACACAACGGGGTACATGTTGGTGTGGTCATGGAACTAGAATGACCAACAGGCCAATCAGTAAACAATTTAGGGGAAAATAAATTATAGCAACGCGCAGGTGAAGCAGGGGTTAACAGTCTCAAATTGAATAAAAAAAAAAAAAAAAAACTGATACACATGGTAATATTTGAAGCATAATTCTCTTTTTTATGTATAGAAGCCTATTGAAGAGTTTAACAATGTATGAAAGGCCAGGCAAGTAAAATAGAAAAAAAGAAAACGGGGTTAGTATGCATGTAAACATGAAAAGGTGGAGGAGGGGGAACAGGCTGTAGTGTAAAGAATTAATAATAATGAATGGTAATGATAAAATTGCTGCTGTGTCTCCGCTAATTAGTATACAAGGGATGTATATGTGTGTGTGTCCCTCATGGCGTGGATACCAAGTGGGGTGCACCTAATGATGGATCATGCAATATGAATGTATATATATATATATATATATATATATATATATATATATATGAAAACAATATATTTACTATACCACTCCCGACAGGTAGAGCAGAGACAGACCTGTTTGTGGGGGGAAAGACAGGGTTGAAGGGGAAGGGAGGAAGGAGGGAGGAATAAACAAGCCAGAAATTACCCTGCGATCTGTTATAACAAGGTGTATGCGTCTAACTTCTCATTGAGTCCCCCTGGCGAGAGGGAATTGAGGGAATATATCCAGAATGTCTCCTGCTGGTAGAGTCGTTTGAAAAGCTCCATAGCAGGCAAAGCTCTGGAGACGGCCTCTATGACCCACACCTTCAGGCCTTCGGTGGACTTTTGATGTTCAGTCAAAAAATGTCTTGCCACACTGTGCTCATCACTGTGCTCATCACATCCCTGTTCGATGAACCGTCTGTGCTTGCCAAACCGTTGGCGAAGGGGACAGATGGTTCTGCCAACATATGGGTTTGCAAATCTTACTTGGCGCAATTCAGCTCTTGATATTTTTGGCCTTGCGGTAGGAAACTTTGGGTTGGATGTTAGAATGGAAACAAGAAAAGTATCTTCCAGCAGGATGGGCCAATTCTTGATGAAGATGTTTTCCATTTGTTTGTAGCGGTCATGGAACTGGGTGGTAAACCTTTTTGGCTGGGGCCGTTCTGGCGTGTTGGGTTTTGGTGTCGGTTTAGCCTGATAATGATGGAAAGCATCATCTACGAGAGCGGGGGGTATCCCTTGTCCATTAATGTGTGGGTTAAGAGTTGGCCTTGGGTCTGATAATCCTCATCTCTGGTACAATTGCGTTGGATCCTGTGGAACTGTAGAACCTGATTTAACAAAAGAGTGGGAATACAGATCAGATTTCTGTACTGGTAAATGGATTAAGGTCATTATTCAACAAAGAAAAAGGAAATATGACACCCTCACTCTCAAAATCACTAATCTATGCAAGGGCATCATACAGAGCGTCAAACACCTCCCAAACACCTGGCTGAGAACTTTAAAGAGAAACACATTTTGTTAAAAAAAATCCAAACATCCCCCCTAGACAACATCCCTACCGTTACTCAGCCAGTTTCGACCAGAACCTTTGTTGCCCATCCCACCCACTTAAGCACCTATCTCAGGACCCACAGTTCAGCCTCCATTCAGCCCAAAACTAAACGTCTTACAAAACCACGTAAGCACCCTCGCTCCACCTATCCAGCCACAGTTAGCCCCATTACACCCTGTAACATTGCATGTGCCATTCCCAGTTCGGCTACAGACTCAGCTACAACACCTGTGGCCAACCCAGACTCCAGCAACAAATCACCCTGCCCTACCACCGGTGTCACCACCAGTGAAACTACCAACATCAGATTTGAGACATCATGAAATTCATCCCCACTACCGGATCTTGAGGCCACCCATCCCCCCACTTTCCATCCAGATGATTTTTAAGACCTATGCCCCCATCCAGCATTATAAAAAGAAAACATGCAGGAGAGGTAGGAGGGGGCAGAGGGAGACACCCCAAAAGAAAAAATGTGAATACTATCAAAATCTTCAACTTTTCTCACACACCTTTTCACCACAAGACTCATCCCTCCTCAGCAAGAGTCTCACCTTTGCACGCACCACCCACCCCAACCCGTTCACATTATTCAAGGAGCTAAACAAATTCCTCAGGGATATCACAGTGAATAGATTTTACAACATACAATCTTCCAAAAACCCGCTCTCCTCAGAAGATGACAAAGAACCCCCACGCCAGGATACCTCACTGCTAGATCTGAGTAGTCTTTCTATCATCAATGCCCTGGCAGAACTTTATGATGAGAGCCATTTCTCAGAATTGGATTGTCTCACTCAGAATTTCCCTAACCTCGCCCCTGTTCAACAAACCCACTTCAAACCAAAATCAATATTCAACCCAGTACACAAAAAAGGTCCCTACATACACACCTTCTATCAGGTGGTGTATGCAGACCTAATCAAGATGTGCAAAACCAACCCGAGCTCCAAGAAAATATCCAACCTATCCAAGGCTGAACGAACAGCACTAGACACTCTGGCCAACAACAAGAACATCATCATCAAAGCTGCAGACATGGGTGGAGGCATTGTAACTCAAAATAAAACGGATTACAGAAAAGGAATCCCTGAGACTGTTGTCAGATACCAACACCTACTCTAAGTTAACTCAGGACCCTCTGCCCCGTTTCACTCAGGAAGCTACCACATTAGCCAATAGAGCCCTCCAGGAAGAAAATATTTCCAAACCAGAGTTCTCTTTCCTCAATAAAAGTTTTTACAAAACTCTGTACTTTTACCACCTGCCAAAAATACATAAAGATATCAATAACCCACCAGGACGGTCCATCGTTGCCTCAATGGAAAGTGTCACCAGTGGCTTTTCCATGTATGTGTATTGCTTTTTACAACCTCTGGCATAGAATCCTCCATCATACATCAGAGACAATACACATCTACAGGAAATGTTATCATTATACTCCTGGGAACCCACGTACATATGGGTATCCCTGGATGTCACCTCAACACATCCATTACCCATGATGTAGGTCTGATGGCAGTAGAACACTTCCTATCCACCGATCCACTTATCAACCCATGACAAGCCCACTTCATACTTGAGGCAACAACTTTTTGCCTCAAGCATAATTACTTTGAACTTGAAGATCAGTTTTATCTACAAACCCAAGGCACTGCCATGGGGGCAAACTTCGCCCCAAGCTACACAAACCTAACGATGGGTTATTGGGAACTCCACCACATCACACACAACAATCCCTTTTCTGTCAACATCATTTTTTATGGGCGTTACATCGATGATGTAATAATCATCTGTGATGGCACCATGGAGAACCTCTTGCAGTTTTTTTCACATTTAATCACAACAACTTGGGACTCTCTTTCACCTTGGTAGCGGACCCCAACAAACTGGCCTTCTTGGATCTGGAACTCCACCACAGTGGCACACAGATAGATGCCACCAACTACATGAAACCCACTGCAGGAAACTCATACATACACTACCAGAGTTGCCACCACCCCAGATGGAAGAACAATATCCCCAAGAGCCAGTTCCACAGAATCCAAAGCAATTGTACCAGAGATGAGGATTACCAGAACAAGGCCAACACTTAACTCAAAAATGTATGGACAAGGGATACCCCCCCCCCGCGCGCTCTCGTAGATGATGCTTTCCATCAGAATCAGGCTAAACCGACACCCAAACCCAACATGCTAGAAAAGCCCCAGCCAACAAGGTTTACCACTCAGTTCTATGACCGCTACAAACAAATGGAAAAAATCCTTATCAAGAATTGGCCCATCCTGCTGGAAGATCCTTTTTTGGGTTCCACCCTAAAATTCAAACTTAAAGTTCCCTACCGCAAGGCCAAAAATATCAAGAGCCAAATTGCGACTAGTAAGATCTGCAAACCCAAGCCAGATCCCACCATCCACACCACCCTGATCCCACTAGTGAGCATGTTTCAATGCAAAAAAAAAATGATGCATGATGTATAAATTTGTCGAGCATGGACAAAAAAGCTCTTGCCCAGAAGCAGCTCAGTGGGATTGGTCACCCCACTGTGCATTCTGGGAGAGGGTACTTAAGGGGCAGACACTGTTTTGACAGGGTCTTCCGATCCTGACCTGACGACCCTCCTGGCCTCAGGGATGTGTTTGCAGTTTTCTGCCTCGGGGCCTGCTGGCCCGAGGGTTCGTTACTGAGAGTAGGCCCAGGAGTTGCTGGGGCCTACTGATCCAGAGATGGTCCTGTGTCGCCTTGCCTGTGGGAAGGGACAGAGCAATTGAGGACTCAATTGGAGGACGCATCCGGATCAAATCTACCTCGCAGTGCTACCGGCCTGGCTGAAAGATCCTGGCACTGTGTGTTATGTTCCAGAACTTTACCAAGCGTGTGATTACACAAGTCTGTGGCAGAGACTTTTTGAACGAGCTTGCACCGGCTGCTAGGTCAGTGAGAGAGGCCTATCCGGTGGATGCTAGATCCAGTGTGGAAGCTGTTGGTCCTCTGGATAAAGGAAAGTACCCATGATCCGCAAAACCTAAGGTACCTGAATCTCCCCCAACCCTCCATCCCTCTGTCTGAAGTTCTTGAAATACACCCTTGAGAAAAAGAGACTAAATGTTTGGTGCAGACATTTATTACCAACTATTCAAGGAAGACCCCTAGGACGGACATAATGAACAGTAAGGTAATGGCAGGCCCAAATCTTAAACCAGCGGCCCCTGCGGGGGTATTGCTACATGTATATATAGCTGTCCTCCTCTAGAGGGCAGCAGGCCAATAGAAGGAGCAGCCAGCTCCGAGCACGTAGCCTTTACCACTGCAGCCCTGATTAACAATATTCCAGCCCTACCTTGGTCCAATCAGACGCCGTTGACATCACTTCCTGTTCCACGGTCCACGCTGGTCAGTGTGGAGCTTACTGGTGCCTGGAAAAACACTGTGATCCATTCCAGTCAGCTGCCCAATCCTTTCCAGCTATCCGGAACAGCGGTGGGACCCGCAGAGCCATGTGGAATGCCAGGACTGCACTTTACTTTGACGAGCATGCATCTTCTATCATATTTTAAGTGTTTTTAATCTTATCCTATTAAAGTCATCATTTTAATACTACACTCAGGTCGGCGCCTCCCCCTTCCTGTTTTTTCCTTACATGTCTTGAAGAATTTTGGACACACTCTGAAGGGTGACTGCCTTCCTTTTTAACCCTTAAAACCCCTTTCTTTTTCAACCAATCAACTTATGGATACATCACCATCCAGCTATTACAGCCACAGACTATACCCCTAAGGATTACTTCATTTGGAGCACCAGATATCACTGACTATACTGCTTCCTATTGCCCAATGAAATCCTTTGCCTTTTGCCTCCATCCCTGTGTGGCACAGGCAGTAGGTGGAAAAAATAATAATAAAAGGAGGAGGGTTGGGGTACTGCTGGTAAGGATGAGTAGGATTGTGCCACTGGTGGTGCGGAGGAGGATGGTTGGTGGGGGTGTTTGGGGTGACTTCATTGGGGATGCTTAACTCTACCCCAATTCAAAGGAGGAATGGTATGGGGATCTCTACTCCAGCATCCAAGAAGGGGAACAAAACACCAAAACCTTGTTGCCACATCTCCTAATCAAAGCTGGAGCCACTAGCCTGTAGTAGTTTCACACCTATGGAAAAAGTTTGTCTAGTCTCCCAAGATAGGGTTCTTGGTCTGCAAATTTGCTGCAAAACTTAAAGCGTTACTAAACCCAGGAGCCTGAATTTACCATATCTGATCTCCTACAGTACACAGAACATGGAAATGCAATAGGTATAGTAAATATAAACTGCTAAATACCCTTTCTAATCAGCAGTATATAGCAGTCTTGTGACTTCTATCAGTGTCTGGTTAAAGCTTGTAGGGTGAGTTTTCATTCTACTCTGACTGTCCTATGAGGCTGCAGGACCTCTGATCCTCTGTCTGGACAGTGTTGATTGGCCCTGTGCTGATCACATGCACCATCCCAAGGCAAAAAAAAATAACTATCTAGCAATACACATCAAACTGAGCATGTGGAGTGACTCCAAGGCTCTGCTCTATCTGGAGATGGATTGGTGACAGTGGAAGAAGGGGAGGATCAGAGAAGACAGGATCAAACGGCCCTTTTACACAATGCAGAGGATTAACCCCTTAGGTTCCAGAGTGAGTATAACAAGTAAGCGTTACTGCATATACAAGACTGATGTTACTGTTGTGAGTTTAGTAACACTTTAAGTCAACATTGCCTTTTGTGTGGCATATCCCAGCACAATTCTGCACAACAAAGGCTGGCTCCAAAGTCGCCTATGTATATTTTGTGCCAAAGTTTGCCATACCTGCTATAACATTTATTTAATCTGGAGGTTTTATTCCAGTGCACTGGAGCAATAACTGCATAAGAGAGAAAACCAAAGAGCCTACGCTGGCCAATCTCACGTGGCTTGGTTCTGTTTTTTCAACTTGTTTCTGACACTGGCAACATTGCCCTTTATATAATGTTGAAATTAATACATATTTTTTCTTATTCAAGGAGTGAGAGGCTCATAGTCTCTGAAACAATAATAGAAAGGCCAGCAAGATGACCAAACGCTGGTCAAGCCCCGCTTATATTCCCTCTCGTCAACAGTATTGTTTTATGCAATGTTATTTATTTATTTAGAATAATATTTCAAGATTGGCATGTGTATATCGTTCAAGATTTTTTTCACAAAATGTTTTTATGTGTTATTTTTTTCATTGTACGGCTCTTCCTGTGTTGATCAAGCAAAAACAGAAAGTTGGGATGGCTCAGCTGTAACTGAAACACTTACAAGCGAGGCTTGGACCAGAGGTGGGCAAGAGGGCGGTTGCCCTGGGCGCTGTTGTATTACGCAAGGTAGGAGGGGGCACTGCATGGAGTCCTTACCTTCAAGCTGGCAGGAGTAGTGACAGCAGCTTCAGTAAATAAAACAAGTGGCAGCATTATTATTTTTTTATTTTAAAATAGTGTAGGGGCCCCCCAATCCAGGCCCTTCGGGTCTGGTATGGATTTTGAGGGGAACAAGACGCTAAAATAAAAAAAATGGCATGGGATCCCCCCAAATTCTATACCAGACCCTTATTCGATTATGCAGGCCAGAAAAGGGGAAAGCGAGTAAGTGCTCCCCCGAACAATACCAGGCCACATGCCCTTAACATAGGGGGTACTTTGGGGGAGGGAGCAATCCCCCCAAAGTACCTTTGCCCTATGGATGATGAGTTCAAGGGCCTCTTCCCCACAGTCCTGGCCCAGTGGTTGTGGTGAAGCGGGGGGGTGATGTATCAAATTTAAGGGGGCCCCTAGATCCCAGTCCCCCCCCATGTGAAATATTATGGGATACATAGCACCCCTACTCATTTACCCCCAAAAATTGCAAAGTAAATAAAAACACACAGTTTCCGACAAGTCCTTATTTTTATTTTTTTAAAATAAATAAATGTCCCCCGAAGTAGATTCAACATCAATCATGGAGAATGCTGGATGTTGACCTGAATGAAAAAGAAAAACCCGACCAAAATGACACCCAAAGTTTGTGGCTGTGTGGTATACTTGTGTAGCGGGGTCCTCAAATTGATGGGATACACCTGGGCAATAGTGTGACCCAGGTGTATAATTGTGTTAGGATTCAGACCCCTTTTTGTTTCGTGGAGGATTGGAGGATGTAATATTCTCCTTTGCCTGTGGGTGGCGAGGTACCCACAGGCTTCAGGTAGAATCATCTTCGCAGTGCTCCCTGTTTTGTCCCTTCCTGGAGATGGTATGGCTGGGGCGGGGAACCCGCCGGGCCGTTGATGGGAGGAGATAAAAGGGGGCGACGCCCTTGCCACGAGGTCTTGCGGAGAAGGAGGTCCTCGGAGGAGGAGGGTTGCGGTCCGCACCCAGGGCCCTTAGGCCTGGGTGCTGGAGATCCAGGAGTCTGGTCCAGGTGCCCATGGCCTGGTCCGGAGTCATGTTGGCGTCCATCCCAGGCACCTTTAGCCTGGGGTGAAGTACTATCGAGGAGGCCTGGGGCCCAGTACCTTCGACTGGGTCCCGCTAGGGTGGACTGTCCGAGGGTCCCTGAGCGGAGGGACTCGTACCTGAGGTGAGGAGGCCGGGGAGGTTACCCACTGGAGACCCGGAGCAGCACCAACCCGGTGACAGTGGGCCTCTGGGAACTCTCTTGGGAGGACACATCCCCCTGATAGGGGCCACAGCGCATCAAAGAGGGCTCCATTGCTGTTCATAGGGGTTGCTGGAAGAGACCCCATCTTTCCTGTTCTGTAACAGCCAGATTGGCTTAGGCGCCGCTGGTCATAGTACAGTGGCATAGAACTTAAACTTTAGGAAGTGCCTTGATCTGCTCACCCCACCGTTGGCAAGGTTATAGGTCCCAACCAGTCTGCTGAAATAAGAACTGTTTATCGTGCTTTGCTATTGGAGTGCCAAATAAACAAGTGTTGGACCTTTCTTCGGTGTGTGAACTCCAGTTACTGGAAGTAAAGGGGAGGCGGGTGAGCTTGTGGTTACAGACTCAGTGCATTCACAGAACACACCGGCCCGAGAAAACATCAGGAAGTGGCCTTCACCTCCCTACTACAATGGGGAGGACATGGGCCGTGGCGCATCTCACTCTCACAACCCCTAGACATGAGTTGGTGTGTAAAACCGATAAAGAAGAAGAGAGGGTGAGGCCGCTACACGTGGGGGCTCGTCCGGGATAGAGTGTGTTCTAAAGATGGACTTGAGAATGTCTACATTTGAACTTTGCTGCCCAGAGGAGTTCCGAGCAGATCGGCCATATTACTGGCCAAAGTGCGTCCCTGCTCGGAGTTGTGGAAATGACCCTAACACGGGAAAGGCCCATGCGGAGGAGCGGAAAAAGGGAGAGGTCCAGCCGTGTGACGTACTGCACGTGGGGACTGTTAACGCACTGCGCCACGAGGCACCCCATGGCGACATCGTTCGTGGGCGGAGTCAAGAGGAAGCCCGCGAAAATGTACAGCTCATGGGAGGAGTCTGGCCAAGTGTGGGGATACACGTGGAGACTCCGGCGCGGGGTCAGTGCATGATGGAGCAGCAGATAGTCGGGATGACCTCAAGTGCCCCGTGGGTTATGGTTCCTCACCCCACGAGAATGACTTCTTTTGCTGCCCCCATCACAGACACGGGGATAAGACTTAGGCCCCGAGGGCGGTTGGCTCTGTACACTTGCAGAGACACGGAGGCCCTCGGTGTGATCTGTCCCGGCTGCTCGGGACTGGTGGTCACCCTGAAGCCATTCGGGCGATGTGAGGAGTGCAGAGAATTCCTTTTTGAGGTCGAGTCATCCACAGCAAGGCCCCGGGCCCTTCGCCTCAACCACCTCACGGGTACTGCTACTCCAGAAGGGGAGATCAAGGCCTTTGTCGAGGTTCCTGTGCGCGCTGACCAGGGCGATGGACTGCCCAACAGAGAAAAATCTGAGGATGCTGCCTCGGTCGCCACAAGTTCTCTGCTCCCACCACCGAAGAGGAAAGTTGGCCTAGTACAGGCATCCTGTGGACGTGGTCGAGCTTCACCCCACTGCTTGCCTGGCCTGGATGGCGCCGGTCGAGAAGGAAGTCCCGGACATCCCAGTCTTCTACAAGGGTCAGGTGAGCCAGGGGCTGGGACTGTGGTGGTGGTTGGAGGTGTCGGGGGCCCATTGGAGGTGGAGACCCCCAGGGAGGTAGATTCTGTGTCCACCGGAAGATATCTGCCTGCGGAGATGTATGACACCTCCGACCTAGAGTCGCTGTCTGATTGCGGAGATGATGGCGAGATAGACGAACTGTTTTGCCACAAAGTAGCTCGGGAATATGGGTGGGAGTATCCGTATCTACCCCGGGACTTGCTGTATGAGGTGGAAGTCTGGAGAACAAGATGGTATGACGAGTTTGTGTGGGACAAGTTGAAGGTGCCTCATGCTCGTAGGTACCTGGAATGTGTGCCGGCAGTGTCTAAGAGGTTTGAGGATTGCAAAGCTGAATGGAAATTGGGGCGCCATATCCATGCTGACAAGATAGTCATTTGCAGAAGAGAAGGAGAAGATGTCGAGTATTCGATAGAGGCATTTGACAAACACCTGAAACCCCTGTACCTGCCGGATCCAAAGTTTTACTTATAGGAGAAAAGAACTCCTGTTTATTTCCTTTGTGCACTTGAACTTTCTGGAAGAGCCATTCCCAGACACCCAGGACTGTGCCCTGCTTTTGTTTTTGTTTGGGCTTTTCTTTTTCTCGTTGGAGACTTGGGGACTGTTGTGTTTTCGTGTTTCCCCTTTTCTTCATGTGCCAAAGGCAAGGACATTTGGGAATAGTGGCAGAGTAGGGAAAAGCTGGAAGAACGAAGATTCGTTGAGTGTCATGACCGCGGCGTTGTCACCAGGTGGCAGTGTTGCGCAACAAATGTTTGAAAATGTTTCACACACACATCACCTTGCTTGTTGGAGTGAGTGGGTCTCTCGGCTGATGGGCCCACTCATCCCAAATGACACGAAATTATGGTAGGATGTTGTTTTTTTCTTTCCCCTGCAGGAGAATCGTCAATCAAGATCATTAAGAGTGGGTGGCTCTTAGACAGTGTGGGAGAGGGGTTGTGACTATGCAAATGTTTAAAGTGTTTTATGACATAAGTTGTTTTGTATGTTCCCCATTCCCTGAGCAGGTCTTGGCACTTGGGAAATTTAGAGGAACTGCTTCAGGGGTAGGGATGAGCTTCGTGTTCGAGTCGAACATACGTTCGACTCGAACATCGGCTGTTCGATCGTTCGACGAAGATCGAACGATTTGGGCCGTTCGCGCCAAATTCGAGTGACGCGAACGGCCCACAATGCACTACGCCATCGCAGTGTCATCCAGGCGCTGTGATTGGCCAAGCATGCACTGTGACCCCGCATGCTTGGCCAATCACAGCGCCGGCAGCGAGGAGAGCAATGATTGGCCACAGGCAGGATGCCTGTGGCCAATTATTGCTGAGGGTGTTTAGTACACGCCCCACACTATAAAAGGTCGCCAGCACGGCGGCCTAGTGTAGTGTGTTCCGGAGCAGGGAAAGAGCAGCATAGGCAGGGACAGTGACATTTATTTCTTTCTTGCTTAACCTGGATTCCTTTAGTTTAGGGAAAGAGAAGGATAGGTAGGGAGAGTGTCAGTGTGTTTTACTGTTCGAGTCCTTGTTTCTAGGGACAGGGAAGGACAGTGAGTGAATTCTCCTTGTGCTATAGTGTGCTTTAAAAAAACATTTTTTCTAGGGACAGAAAACTCTAGGTAGGGAGAGTGTCAGTTTCTTTCACTGTGCAAGTCCTTGTTTCTAGGGACAGGGAAGGACAGTGAGTGAATTCTCCTTGTGCTATAGTGTGCTTTAAAAAAACATTTTTTCTAGGGACAGAAAACTCTAGGTAGGGAGAGTGTCAGTTTCTTTCACTGTGCAAGTCCTTGTTTCTAGGGACAGGGAAGGACAGTGAGTGAATTCTCCTTGTGCTATAGTGTGCTTTAAAAAAACATTTTTTCTAGGGACAGAAAACTCTAGGTAGGGAGAGTGTCAGTTTCTTTCACTGTGCAAGTCCTTGTTTCTAGGGACAGGGAAGGACAGTGAGTGAATTCTCCTTGTGCTATAGTGTGCTTTAAAAAAACATTTTTTCTAGGGACAGAAAACTCTAGGTAGGGAGAGTGTCAGTTTCTTTCACTGTGCAAGTCCTTGTTTCTAGGGACAGGGAAGGACAGTGAGTGAATTCTCCTTGTGCTATAGTGTGCTTTAAAAAAACATTTTTTCTAGGGACAGAAAACTCTAGGTAGGGAGAGTGTCAGTTTCTTTCACTGTGCAAGTCCTTGTTTCTAGGGACAGGGAAGGACAGTGAGTGAATTCTCCTTGTGCTATAGTGTGCTTTAAAAAAACATTTTTTTCTAGGGACAGAAAACTCTAGGTAGGGAGAGTGTCAGTTTCTTTCACTGTGCAAGTCCTTGTTTCTAGGGACAGGGAAGGACAGTGAGTGAATTCTCCTTGTGCTATAGTGTGCTTTAAAAAAACATTTTTTCTAGGGACAGAAAACTCTAGGTAGGGAGAGTGTCAGTTTCTTTCACTGTGCAAGTCCTTGTTTCTAGGGACAGGGAAGGACAGTGAGTGAATTCTCCTTGTGCTATAGTGTGCTTTAAAAAAACATTTTTTCTAGGGACAGAAAACTCTAGGTAGGGAGAGTGTCAGTTTCTTTCACTGTGCAAGTCCTTGTTTCTAGGGACAGGGAAGGACAGTGAGTGAATTCTCCTTGTGCTATAGTGTGCTTTAAAAAAACATTTTTTCTAGGGACAGAAAACTCTAGGTAGGGAGAGTGTCAGTTTCTTTCACTGTGCAAGTCCTTGTTTCTAGGGACAGGGAAGGACAGTGAGTGAATTCTCCTTGTGCTATAGTGTGCTTTAAAAAAACATTTTTTCTAGGGACAGAAAACTCTAGGTAGGGAGAGTGTCAGTTTCTTTCACTGTGCAAGTCCTTGTTTCTAGGGACAGGGAAGGACAGTGAGTGAATTCTCCTTGTGCTATAGTGTGCTTTAAAAAAACATTTTTTCTAGGGACAGAAAACTCTAGGTAGGGAGAGTGTCAGTTTCTTTCACTGTGCAAGTCCTTGTTTCTAGGGACAGGGAAGGACAGTGAGTGAATTCTCCTTGTGCTATAGTGTGCTTTAAAAAAACATTTTTTCTAGGGACAGAAAACTCTAGGTAGGGAGAGTGTCAGTTTCTTTCACTGTGCAAGTCCTTGTTTCTAGGGACAGGGAAGGACAGTGAGTGAATTCTCCTTGTGCTATAGTGTGCTTTAAAAAAACATTTTTTCTAGGGACAGAAAACTCTAGGTAGGGAGAGTGTCAGTTTCTTTCACTGTGCAAGTCCTTGTTTCTAGGGACAGGGAAGGACAGTGAGTGAATTCTCCTTGTGCTATAGTGTGCTTTAAAAAAACATTTTTTCTAGGGACAGAAAACTCTAGGTAGGGAGAGTGTCAGTTTCTTTCACTGTGCAAGTCCTTGTTTCTAGGGACAGGGAAGGACAGTGAGTGAATTCTCCTTGTGCTATAGTGTGCTTTAAAAAAACATTTTTTCTAGGGACAGAAAACTCTAGGTAGGGAGAGTGTCAGTTTCTTTCACTGTGCAAGTCCTTGTTTCTAGGGACAGGGAAGGACAGTGAGTGAATTCTCCTTGTGCTATAGTGTGCTTTAAAAAAACATTTTTTCTAGGGACAGAAAACTCTAGGTAGGGAGAGTGTCAGTTTCTTTCACTGTGCAAGTCCTTGTTTCTAGGGACAGGGAAGGACAGTGAGTGAATTCTCCTTGTGCTATAGTGTGCTTTAAAAAAACATTTTTTCTAGGGACAGAAAACTCTAGGTAGGGAGAGTGTCAGTTTCTTTCACTGTGCAAGTCCTTGTTTCTAGGGACAGGGAAGGACAGTGAGTGAATTCTCCTTGTGCTATAGTGTGCTTTAAAAAAACATTTTTTCTAGGGACAGAAAACTCTAGGTAGGGAGAGTGTCAGTTTCTTTCACTGTGCAAGTCCTTGTTTCTAGGGACAGGGAAGGACAGTGAGTGAATTCTCCTTGTGCTATAGTGTGCTTTAAAAAAACATTTTTTCTAGGGACAGAAAACTCTAGGTAGGGAGAGTGTCAGTTTCTTTCACTGTGCAAGTCCTTGTTTCTAGGGACAGGGAAGGACAGTGAGTGAATTCTCCTTGTGCTATAGTGTGCTTTAAAAAAACATTTTTTCTAGGGACAGAAAACTCTAGGTAGGGAGAGTGTCAGTTTCTTTCACTGTGCAAGTCCTTGTTTCTAGGGACAGGGAAGGACAGTGAGTGAATTCTCCTTGTGCTATAGTGTGCTTTAAAAAAACATTTTTTCTAGGGACAGAAAACTCTAGGTAGGGAGAGTGTCAGTTTCTTTCACTGTGCAAGTCCTTGTTTCTAGGGACAGGGAAGGACAGTGAGTGAATTCTCCTTGTGCTATAGTGTGCTTTAAAAAAACATTTTTTCTAGGGACAGAAAACTCTAGGTAGGGAGAGTGTCAGTTTCTTTCACTGTGCAAGTCCTTGTTTCTAGGGACAGGGAAGGACAGTGAGTGAATTCTCCTTGTGCTATAGTGTGCTTTAAAAAAAACATTTTTTCTAGGGACAGAAAACTCTAGGTAGGGAGAGTGTCAGTTTCTTTCACTGTGCAAGTCCTTGTTTCTAGGGACAGGGAAGGACAGTGAGTGAATTCTCCTTGTGCTATAGTGTGCTTTAAAAAAACATTTTTTCTAGGGACAGAAAACTCTAGGTAGTGTGACAGCAGGAAGGTAAAGTCACCTGGTTGCATCCAGGGGGGTAGATATATTTCGCCCAGATTCAGGCTTTACGCCGACTTATACAACTAGGTGGAGAGTTGTATAAGCCCAGCTAAGGCTAGTGGGCTCATGGATGACTCATACCTCTAGGGAGAGTGTGGGGCGTCGTGCAGACAGGGAGTTGATGAGACCAGCTGAAGCTTGTCAGCTCATTTAGGCCTCTATAAGAACTCCCAGCTTCATTAGATGTTAGCTCATGCCTGGAACCAGACCTGTGTGGACTGTCTAGGGAGAGTGAACCCCTGTGCGGTGAGAAAAAGCCTGTGTGGCTATTTGCTTGGACATTTAAAACCAGGGACTTAGAGACTAGGACAGCACTAGGCTGATCCCAGTTGTTAGTTAGGAAACCTGTATGTTTAGTCAGAGGTCAACTTGACCAGGATTTATTTTGGTTATGTTTCTTTTGCTTTGCTGTGTTTTGTCACTGTAAATAGAAAATAAACCGCACCTTTTTGATTTTGAAAACCACAACCTCCGTTTGCTGGGCCTGTTTTGTGTGGGGAGCCCATCCCGGGGGTCACACACACCCGCTGCCGAGCTAACCCCCTCACAGTAGGGAGAGTGTCAGTTTCTTTCACTGTGCAAGTCCTTGTTTCTAGGGACAGGGAAGGACAGTGAGTGAATTCTCCTTGTGCTATAGTGTGCTTTAAAAAAACATTTTTTCTGGGGACAGAAAACTCTAGGTAGGGAGAGTGTCAGTTTCTTTCACTGTGCAAGTCCTTGTTTCTAGGGACAGGGAAGGACAGTGAGTGAATTCTCCTTGTGCTATAGTGTGCTTTAAAAAAACATTTTTTCTAGGGACAGAAAACTCTAGGTAGGGAGAGTGTCAGTTTCTTTCACTGTGCAAGTCCTTGTTTCTAGGGACAGGGAAGGACAGTGAGTGAATTCTCCTTGTGCTATAGTGTGCTTTAAAAAAAAAAATTTCTAGGGACAGAAAACTCTAGGTAGGGAGAGTGTCAGTTTCTTTCACTGTGCAAGTCCTTGTTTCTAGGGACAGGGAAGGACAGTGAGTGAATTCTCCTTGTGCTATAGTGTGCTTTAAAAAAACATTTTTTCTAGGGACAGAAAACTCTAGGTAGGGAGAATGTCAGTTTCTTTCACTGTGCAAGTCCTTGTTTCTAGGGACAGGGAAGGACAGTGAGTGAATTCTCCTTGTGCTATAGTGTGCTTTAAAAAAACATTTTTTCTAGGGACAGAAAACTCTAGGTAGGGAGAGTGTCAGTTTCTTTCACTGTGCAAGTCCTTGTTTCTAGGGACAAAGAAGGAAAGTGAGGGGAATTCTCCTTGTGCTATAGTGTGCTAAAGCATTCCTCATCAACCATCTTTGAAATCCTTGTTTTTTGGACAGTCAGGGAAATTGTCGTTGTGCTATTCTGTGCAAAAGCAATCATCCTCAACCATATTTAGAAATCCTTAAGTAAAGGGACAGAGAAGGACACCTGAAGGTAGCCCTTATTGCTTTTTTCCCATCTCTCTGCAGGCCATCTATTAGAATGTCTGGAAGGCAAACAAGGAGAGGCAGACAGTCAGGAGGCAATAAAAGAGGGCAAGCAGGCTCTGTGTCTGGGGGCAACAGTGCTGGTCGTGGACGCGGTGCATTGTCATCAGCACATGGCCATGGGACACGCTTGTCCTTCTTTTCGGCAGCTGGACATGTTGAGCCACATCATGCCGAAGACTTGGTAGAGTGGATGACCAAGCCCTCCTCCTCCTCCTCATCCTCTCTCACCCAGGCTCAGGGTACTGGCAAAGCAGCTGCCAAAGCGTCCTCTTCCCTGGTATCAATGTCAGACTCATCATCAGTCACTCCTTCCCTAGACCCACCATGTCCTCCTCCTGAGGAGTCCCCCGAACTGTTTGAGCACAGTGTTGGGTACATGCTCCAGGAGGATGCCCAGCGTTTCGAAGGGTCTGATGATGAAACCCAGCTACAGGAAGGCAGTAGGGTGAGAGCAGACAGAGGGGATGCTCAAGAAGGACACCAATCTGGCAGTCATGTTCCAGCAGCTGCAGCATACTGCCAGATTGGCTCCAGTGATGAGGAGGGAGGGGATGATGAGGTCACTGACTCCACGTGGGTGCCTAATAGGAGAGAGGAGGAGGAGGAGGAGGAGGAGGAGGCACATCTCCAACGAGGCAGGATGCCCTTTGGTGGCCAGCGTAAGGGCAGTACACCGACGGAATCACACCGCAGAGCTCCGCCTGTGCAGGGCGCTGCCTCTGCCCGTCATTCTAAAAGTTCCTTGGTGTGGGCCTTTTTTGAGGCTAGTGCATCAGATCGCACAGCTGCTGTTTGCAACATATGTCTCAAGCGTATATCGCGTGGCCAAAACATCAGCCGCTTGGGTACCACATGCCTGACCAGACATATGTTGACCTGCCATGCAGCTCGTTGGCAAGCCTACCTCAAAGACCCACACCAAAGAACAAAGCGGACCTCTCCTTGCACCGCATCAGCTGGGATCTCCAACCCCACTATAACTTCAGTCCTCTCTGAAACATGCACTGAGAGGAATGAAGGTGTAGAATTAGGTGTGTCACAGCCAAGTACTTGCGGCCACTCTGCTAGCAGTACACCGACGTCCGATTCTAGCAGGCAAATTTCCCTGCCCCAGCTGCTGGACCGTCGAAAGAAGTTCACTCCCAGCCATCCACATGCCCAGCGGTTGAATGCTAGCTTGGCTAAATTGCTAGCGCTTCAACTGCTGCCTTTTCAGTTGGTAGACTCGGCCCCCTTCCGTGAGTTTGTGCAATGTGCGGTTCCTCAGTGGCAGGTTCCCAAACGCCACTTTTTCTCACGGAAGGCTATTCCGGCTCTCTACCGGCATGTGGAAGGCAATGTCTTGGCCTCGCTGGACAGGGCGGTCAGCGGTAAGGTGCATATTACCGCTGACTCATGGTCCAGCAGGCATGGACAGGGACGTTACCTTTCTTTCACGGCCCATTGGGTCACTCTTTTGGCAGCTGGGAAGGATGCAGGACAAGGTGCAGTAGTGTTGGAGGTTGTCCCACCGCTACGCCTCCAAAATGCTACTACTGGTTGTGACACACCTCTCTCCTCCACCCCCTCCTCTTCTTCTTCCTCCATGGCCTCTTCCTGTGGTTTGTCCTATGAACCAGCGGTGCTCCGTAGCCATTCACGGGGCTACGCAAGTACGCAGGCAAAAAGATGCCATGCCGTGCTTGCGCTGGTGTGTTTGGGGGACAGAAGCCACACTGGGGCAGAGGTCCTGTCTGCTCTGCAGGGCCAGGCCGAGAGGTGGTTGACGCCACGCCAGCTTAAGCCAGGAATGGTGGTTTGCGACAATGGCACCAACCTCCTCTCCGCCCTTCGACAGGGACAACTGACCCATGTGCCCTGTGTGGCTCACGTCCTTAACCTGGTGGGTGCAGCGGTTCTTGGGCAGGTACCCGGGCTTACAGGATGTCCTGAGGCAGGCCAGGAAAGTCTGTGTGCATTTCCGCAGATCTTATAATGCCAGTGCTCGCCTGGCTGAGCTGCAAAAGGAGTTGAACCTGCCCAAGAACCGCCTTATATGTGACATGCCCACCAGGTGGAACTCAACGTTGGCCATGCTGCAGCGGCTGCACACGCAGCAGAGGGCCATCAATGAGTACCTGTGCGACTACGGCACCAGGACAGGGTCAGGGGAGCTTGGTTTTTTTTCTCCACCCCAGTGGGGCATGATCAGGGATGCATGCACTGTCCTGGCACCATTTGAGGAGGCCACGAGGATGGTGAGCAGTGACAGTGCATGCATCAGTGACACTGTACCTCTTGTCCACCTGTTGGAGCACACGCTGCGTGGAATAATGGACAGGGCACTTGAGGCAGAACAGAGGCAGGAAGAGGAGGACTTCCTTGCCTCTCAAGGCCCCCTTTACCCAGACAGTGTTCCTTCTGTCCCACCCATCGCACAGGAGGAGGAGGAGGAGGATTGTGTCAGCATGGAGGTGGAGGCTGGCACTCAGCATCATCAGCAGCAGTCTTTTAGGGATGATTTACAGTCCCAAGAAACCAGTGGACTTGTACGTGGCTGGGAGGAGGTGACTGCGGATCATGTCATCCTTAGTGACCCAGAGGACTCCGGAGCGAATGCCTCAGCAAACCTACGCTGCATGGCCTCCCTGATCCTGCAAAGTCTGCGGAAGGATCCTCGTATTCTTCGGATCAAGGAGAGGGACCATTACTGGCTGGCCACTCTCCTTGATCCACGGTACAAGGGTAAGGTTGCGGACCTTATGTTACCGTCGCAGAGGGAGCAGAGGATGAGACAACTCCGGGAGGCCTTGCAGAAAGGTCTGTGCAACGCGTTCCCAGAGACTGGGAGGTTACAAACTCCTGGTCCTGGACAACGAGTTGCTGAGGCTTCGGCCAGTCAAAGAAGGAGCGGTGGGGAAGGTGGCCGTCTGACCGATGCGTTCAGACAATTCTTTAGTCCGCAGCCCCAAAGTATGATCGGTTCCAGCAACCATCGCCAGCGTCTGATAAACATGGTGCAGGAATATCTAGGGGCAAGGTCAGACTTGGACACCTTCCCCACCGAAAATCCTCTGGCTTACTGGGTCTTGAGGATGGATCACTGGCCAGAGCTTGCACAGTATGCAATTGAGCTACTGGCCTGTCCTGCATCCAGCGTTCTTTCGGAACGCACATTCAGTGCTGCTGGAGGATTTGTCACGGATCACAGGGTGCGCCTGTCCACCGACTCGGTTGATCGACTGACTTTCATCAAGATGAACCAGTCTTGGATCACCACCAGCTACCACACACCTGATGCTGATATAACAGACTAATTGATTTTAACATGTCACATCCCTTCAAGACTGATGCTGATGCTGAGTGCCTGTGCTGTTATGTTGACTGGCTATCCTCCTCCTCCGAGTCCTCAATGATACGATTGATGATGATAGCTTGGAAGATCATTTTTGTTTATGGGTGCCGCCACCAGTGGCTAAGGCCCAATTTTTCAGCCCCTGTTTTACAGGGGCGTGTAATTACAATTTTTTTAGCAATAATTTGCCATAGGGCTCATTGCTGTGCTCCAAGTACAGTATCTGTGAGGGGTTGGAGTGTTGTGGCACCAGTGCCTAAGGCCCAATTTTTCAGCCCCTGTTTAACAGGGGCGTGTCATTACAATTTTTGAAGCAATACTTTGCAACAGGGCTCATTGCTGTGCTCCAAGTACAGTATCTGTGAGGGGTTGTAGTGTTGTGCCACCAGTGCCTAAGGCCCAATTTTTCAGCCCCTGTTTGACAGGGGCGTGTCATTACAATTTTTGAAGCAATACTTTGCAACAGGGCTCATTGCTGTGCTCCAAGTACAGTATCTGTGAGGGGTTGGAGTGTTGTGGCACCAGTGCCTAAGGCCCAATTTTTCAGCCCCTGTTTAACAGGGGCGTGTCATTACAATTTTTGAAGCAATACTTTGCAACAGGGCTCATTGCTGTGCTCCAAGTACAGTATCTGTGAGGGGTTGTAGTGTTGTGCCACCAGTGCCTAAGGCCCAATTTTTCAGCCCCTGTTCAACAGGGGCATGCAATTACAATTCTTGATGTAATAATTCACAGCAGGGCCCATTGCTGCACCCACCAAGAGTAACTCTGAGGGCTTACAGTGTTGTGGCAACGCCACCACCACCACCACCACGAAAGGCCCAATTTTTCAGCCCCTGTTCAAAAGGGGCATCTAATTACAATTCTTGATCTAATAATTCACAGCAGGGCCCATTGCTGCACCCACCAAGAGTAACTCTGAGGGCTTACAGTGTTGTGGCAACGCCACCACCACCACCACCACGAAAGGCCCAATTTTTCAGCCCCTGTTCAAAAGGGGCATGTAATTACAATTCTTGATCTAATAATTCACAGCAGGGCCCATTGCTGCACCCACCAAGAGTAACTGTCAGGGCTTACAGTGTTGTGGCACCAGCACCACCATCAAAGCCCCAATTTTTACTACCACTGTTCAACAATTATATGTAATTAAAATTCCTGATATAATAGTTGACAGCAGGGCGTTCCAGCACCAACCAAGAGTAACTGTGAGTGCTTACAGTGTTGTGCCAACACCAACAACTAAGGGGCCTATTTCTGCAGAGTATATACGGCAGGTCCCTACTTTCAAACATCCAACTTACAAACGACTCCTACTTGTAAACGCAAGAAGACAACAGGAAGTGAGAGGAAATCTACCCCTAGGAAGGAAAATTCTCTCCTGTAAGAATAAATATGGGAGAAAGGTGTCTCCTCTGTACTGATGCTTTATCAGCAATCCTTGTTTCAAGAAAAACACCACATTTCAAAAACAGTTGACATTGGGACGGAAAGTGAGGTGAAATGTTCTGAACAGGGGCACAGACAGCAAAACAAATGTTACAGGGGTGATAACCCTTACCTATGTTTTCCAAAAAGTTTAAAAATAGATTTTTGGGCTGGAGCTACACTTCAACAATGTACCTGTTCAAAATTACAAACAGATTCTACATAAGAACAAACCTACAGTCCCTGTCTTGTATGCACCGCCTGTATACGGCTGTTCAGAGTATATAGGGCCTTTTTTATTTTATGTGCGGGGTTCCCCTTAATATCCATACAAGACCCAAAGGGGCTGGTAATGGGCTGGGGTAGGGGGGGGGGGGGTCATGGGGTAGCTATGCCATTTTTCTTAAAGATTTTCATCCATATTACCGGGACCAGACATTACATTAAAGCCGCAAGCAGTTTTAAATGGCTTTTTTTTCCTTTAGAAGTGTCATTTTGTGCAGGGACAGTTCTAAACACGGGAAACACGTGGCACTTCACAGGCATACTTTAGACACCCCCCAGGTACGATATTTAAAGGAATATTTGACTTTTTTTTTTTCACTTTATGCATCATTAAAATGACTGCTCCCGAAAAACGACCGTTTTTAAAACTTCTTTTTGCATTGATACATGTCCCCTGGTGCAGAACCCGGGTTCCCAAACCCTTTTTAGGACAATAACATGCATAATAGTTGTTATAATTAGCACTTTAGAATTCGAACGTTCGCATCCATTGTATTTAATAGGGTTCTAATGTTCGTACGAACTTTCGGTCCGTTCGCGGGTTCTGGTGCGAACCGAACCCGGGGGCGTTCGGCTCATCACTATTCAGGGGTTTCACTCCATGCCACCACTTATGGGAGGCATGGGTGTGCACCTGACGCTGGGGACCAGCGTCAAATTACAGGGGGGAGTGTGTAGCGGGGTCCTCAAATTGATGGGATACACCTGGGCAATAGTGTGACCCAGGTGTATAATTGTGTTAGGATTCAGACCCCTTTTTGTTTCGTGGAGGATTGGAGGATGTAATATTCTCCTTTGCCTGTGGGTGGCGAGGTCCCCACAGGCTTCAGGTAGAATCATCTTCGCAGTGCTCCCTGTTTTGTCCCTTCCTGGAGATGGTATGGCTGGGGCGGGGAACCCGCCGGGCCGTTGATGGGAGGAGATAAAAGGGGGAGACGCCCTTGCCACGAGGTCTTGCGGAGAAGGAGGTCCTCGGAGGAGGAGGGTTGCGGTCCGCACCCAGGGCCCTTAGGCCTGGGTGCTGGAGATCCAGGAGTCTGGTCCAGGTGCCCATGGCCTGGTCCGGAGTCATGTTGGCGTCCATCCCAGGCACCTTTAGCCTGGGGTGAGGTACTATCGAGGAGGCCTGGGGCCCAGTACCTTTGACTGGGTCCCGCTAGGGTGGACTGTCCGAGGGTCCCTGAGCGGAGGGACTCGTACCTGAGGTGAGGAGGCCGGGGAGGTTACCCACTGGAGACCCGGAGCAGCACCAACCCGGTGACAGTGGGCCTCTGGGAACTCTCTTGGGAGGACACATCCCCCTGATAGGGGCCACAGCGCATCGAAGAGGGCTCCATTGCTGTTCATAGGGGTTGCTGGAAGAGACCCCATCTTTCCTGTTCTGTAACAGCCGGATTGGCTTAGGCGCCGCTGGTCATAGTACAGTGGCATAGAACTTAAACTTTAGGAAGTGCCTTGATCTGCTCACCCCACCGTTGGCAAGGTTATAGGTCCCAACCAGTCTGCTGAAATAAGAACTGTTTATCGTGCTTTGCTATTGGAGTGCCAAATAAACAAGTGTTGGACCTTTCTTCGGTGTGTGAACTCCAGTTACTGGAAGTAAAAGGGAGGCGGGTGAGCTTGTGGTTACAGACTCAGTGCATTCACAGAACACACCGGCCCGAGGAAACATCAGGAAGTGGCCTTCACCTCCCTACTACAATGGGGAGGACATGGGCCGTGGCGCATCTCACTCTCACAACCCCTAGACATGAGTTGGTGTGTAAAACCGATAAAGAAGAAGAGAGGGTGAGGCCGCTACACTTGGATTGGCTATTCTACATCTGCCAAAATCCAACCACTCCTCTAGATTCTGTACAGAACCTTGGCTTTCTGTAGCTGGTAGTCTCGGCATTCTACCCCAGTCAGGACCCCCCCCCCCTCTTTGCTTTCTTTTTCATCCTCCGCTCCTCTTTTTTTACTTTCTTTGCTCAATTTCTTTTTTCTTGAGGTTCCACCTATCATACTGAGGGTATTAGTCTCATCTTCATCTTTGATATTCCACCCTACCCTAAATTGATCTGAGACATCCTGATATTTTCGTTTAGCTCACTCTGAGTTTCCGTAAACGTTATTTCCTGTCATACCATTGTAGCCCTGTTATAGGAGGGGGGGTTCTATGGAATTACCCTCTCCACACAGGCTATGGCACTAACCTGAATAAGGAAGGGGATGGTCGGCACTCAGGATGACATCCAAAATGGTATTTCTTTATTAAATACATGTACAAAGCTGTAAAACAGCCTACGCGTTTCGGACATTAGTCCTTAGTCATGGCACTAACCTGCAGGTAACCAAATGAGCCAGAGCCTTTGCTAAAGGAAGAGTGGACTATGAATATATAATTGCCAGTGCCTCCACCTAGAACAGGGCTCCAGCGCATATAGAGATGACCCCTTTCTAGGACAATAACTAGTAGCTCACCCAAAATAACTGACAGCAGTAGTACTTATACACCCAGCTTAGATTTCTAAAGATATGCAGGCATACCAGCAGGTGATTAGTGTAACTTTATATATGATAAAGTGATGGCATTACATACAACCAAAGCAATAACAGGAAGAATGTACATATGTCTGAGAAGAACAGTGTATATATGAATCTATATATCCGGATATATAACTAAAGGCCTTTAACACCAATACCTCCAATTAGGCACTATGGCACAGTTTAGTTGCAGCTGGCACCTGATGAGTGGACTTGCAAGGTGTAACACAATCCGGCTTGAGAGGATGAACGCTGATGCATCTGTGGAGCGGTGGCTTTCTGGGGACGCTTGTACAGATGAAAACACAGATGGTGAAGAAGTCTGGAACACACAGTGAAGTGTCATTTTTTGATCTGTTAAACAATGGGGGTTTACCCTCCTCTTTACACACCTATCCTTTCTATGTCTTTTGAATTTTTGTTGCACTGCTTTAAAAACGAATAAAGTTTATTATTCAAAAAACAAAACAAAACATGTTTTAGTTGAGTGGAGAAGACAATGGCTTTATTGCTCCTTGATTAAGAATAGGAACTTATAGTTTAGCTTCCAATGCAAAGATTGGGTAACTAAATGAACACAAGTTCACCTGATTTACTATAATTCCCTTTACTTGTTTACTTCTAAATCACATTGCATGAATTATACACTTACAAATCTGCAGTGTAAAAATTGCATTTACCCAGAAATACCCAGCATTTAATTTTTTTATGGCTTTGGAAAATTAGTAGAATTATCATACAACCTAAAGTGATATTAAAAGCTGATTTATTTTAAATAACAAACATGTCATACTCAGGGGTGGCCTGTCCATTGTGGGCGCATGGGCACCACCTCCCCTATCCCCCACAGGGCACAGGGCACATGAACTCCTATGGCGTTTTTTTTTTAAGCACCTGATTAGAGTCAGAGTCTCTAGAAGGCTTCAAAATAGGGTGGGCTTGGGACGCAGAGCATTGCGTTTGGAGCCCATCCAGGTGTTTTGCGACAGCGAATGAATATTCGCGGTTGCAACACTGATCCACCTCCCGGCCAATCGGGAAGCGGGTCTGATACTCGTCTGAAAGGACAGGCGAACCTATTGTACGCCTAGCAGGAGGGAAGGAGACGCAGGGCGGAAGCGAGGAGGAGAAGACACAGGATTCCCTGCCCGATGCCCGCCGCAGCCTAATGTCCAGCGAAGCCCTGATCCCCGCCCACTGCCCGATGTGCCCACTGATTCCCAGATGTCTCCGCCGCTGCCTGATGTGCCCGCCGCTGCCTGATCCCCGCCACTGCCTGATGTGCCTGCCGCCTAGATGGGGTAGGTACCAGTGGACCCGAAGACATCGAGGGGGGTTTGAGGTGCTTCCAGGGGGGGGGGTGGTTGTTTGCCGCCCCCCAAACAAAAAAACACCAACCGCCACTGGTCATAATTACATGCTCTGTACTGTGAATTTGCACAGAGCAGCCCCGATCCTCCTCTTCTTGGTTTCCCTGCTGGTGCTCCTGACTCCATCCCCCACCAAGTGCCCCCATAGCAAGTCACTTACTATGGGGGCACTTGTAAGTGCTCTCTCTCGAGTCTTACTCTTTGTGTTCATAAGGCAAGGCCCCACCTCCCATTTCATCCTTACTGGCTCAGATTGAGAGCACTGGGAGACTATGGCTCCTGCTGCTGTCTCAGCCAATGAGGAGGCAGAGACCCGGGAGAGCCGCTGCTCTTGTGCACAATGTTGGATGGATCGAGATGGGGCCAAGGTAAGTATTAGGGGGGCTGAGGGGGCCGTTGCACACAGAAGGTTTTTGGTACCTTCATGCATGAAGGTTGAGCATGAAGGTAAAAAAAAACATGAGCCTTTACAACCACTTTAAGCTGAACCAGGTGTGAAATGTAGGAATAAATTACTGTATTTATTGGCGTATAACACTCACTTTTTTGCCCTGAAAATAGAGGGCAAACTGTGCCTGCGTGTTATACGCAGGGGACTGTGGAACGTTTTTTACCTGAAACTTTCCTCTTAAAGTTAGGGTGCATGTTATACGCCTGTGCGTGTTATACACCGATAAATACGGTAACTTTATTAGTCACGGGGGGGGCCGTGGCTTGACGGGGATCTGAATAGGACTGTTGCTGCAGAACTCCTGCCATCCTGAAACTAATCCTTAGCATCCATCCTCCAGCAGACCCATCCTGCTCCCTGCACAGCACCCTGGGCTCACCAGACAGCAGGCACATCATTTGAGATCGATATTGCGGCAGTTCCCGGTGTCTGCGGCCGCCTGAGAGGGAGATCGCGGCTCCGACCTAGCTCCGGGAACGGCGGCCATCTTGCTTCACCTGGCTGCGGTATCAACATCCACTCCTAGCCTCACAGATCTCCCTACACTTAGTTCTCCCTCTGCACAGCCACCGGAGCCCATCCACAGGCTAACCGCTGCCTTCAGCACCCGGTGATGCTCATCCACAGTCTGCAAGAGGACTAACTGATCCGGCCCTCTGAACGGCGGCCATCTTGCTCCACCCAGCCGAGGTACCACAGCCCACTCCTAGCCTCATAGCTCACTCTGCTTCTAGCTTTCCCTCTGCACGGCCACCAGTGCCCACCAACATGCTGCCCACAGTGGCCTGCAGGAGGCAGATCAGATCCGGCCTTGTGAACGGCGGCCTGGTGCTCACCTCTCTGACTCCTCTTTGAGTGCTAAGTCATCCCTGGGAGCCAGAGTATTTTAGCCAGCCAGGCCGCGACCCCCTGTAATGGATAGCTATGTCTTAATCTGTGACACGTGTTGAAATTACAGCCCTAATCCCAGCTCCGGAACCACGTGTGGTGGCCATCTTGCTCCACCCTGCTACAATGCCCACAAGAGAGTGGCTGACCACTGAGAAATGAGGAAGTAGTTTGCCTAAGCTCTGTCTGTCCCGCTCCGATCCTAGCCTGATTCTGCTGACCCGATCGCCCCTGTGAGAACCCAACAGCCTTCTTACCCTCCTGAGTGCACCAGGACCACCTGAGGATAGTGAAATAGGATATCACTGAATTCCCACCGCTGCTCTCTCCATGTGAGCCGCAACAAAATGGCCGGCCTCATTGAAGGGATCACAGCAAGCCCTCCTCTTCATCCACGACAGCGCAACACAAACCAGGGAAGGGTGAGTCACAAAACCCCTCCGCTTCTAGCCCTGATGACCCCTTGCTGCTCTCACAGCCCAAAGACACAGCACCTTTCTCCCCCAGCGCTAACCATGCTGAAACAGGTCCTGCAGAACCCACGTTGACTCAGATCATGGAGGCTATTCAGCACAGCCATGCTTCCCTCACCACTCAGATAGACTCTATCAGATCAGATCTGTCCTTCCTGAAACAAGATGTGCATAATCTCCGCCACAGAGTGTCCAATGCAGAACAACGCATAGGGGATTTGGAGGATGATACCCGTCCTTTGCAGGCCTCTGTACGAGAACTATGCCAAACCCAAGAGCATACCACTGATAAGTTAACAGATATGGAGGATCGCCTGAGGCGCAATAATCTGCATTTCTGGGCTTTCCGGAGGGTTCCAAAGGGGCCTTCATGGAGCGGTGGTTAACATCTACTTTTGGCACCTCTACCTTCTCTCCACTATTTGCCATAGAATGAGCGCATAGAGTTCCCCTGCGCCCTTTACCTGTTGGGCCACCCCCACGTGCTATGCTCATCAAGCTGTCCTTCAGGGACAGGGAAGCGGTTCTTAGGGCTGCATATCCTTCAAAAGATCACTATCTTTCCTGATTTCTCAGTGGCCATTAAAAGGAGGCTGTGAGACCTTCAACTACCCTATGGTATGCTATACCCTGCACAACTGAGGATCATCCATAAAGGAAAGGTTTACTTCTTCACAGATCCGAAAGAAGTGGCTCACTGGGTAGACTCATTGGGTCCTCCTGATCAACGTCACCAGCAACGAAGATCTCCACCTCGCTAGTCTTCGGCTACCCCTCTTCACAGCTTCCAAGTCCCCCCTCACAACCCCCCCCCCCCAAGTTGTTTTTTTGTTTTTTGTTTTCTTTGCTCGCCTTTTCTCAACTACACCACTCCGTAAGATTAGTCACAGAGAAAGTTTTTTTTTTTTGTTTTTTTTTTTGTTTTTTCTTCCGACACTTCTCATCCGAATGACTGATGAACCTTTCCCTCATGTTGCCCTCCACTCACCAGGCAAAGCTACTCCTGGGTAGCGGTCATAGTAATCTCCTTGACGATGTCCTACTGAGATAACTGATTCATCCCTGTAGGGCCCAGGTCACCTAACTCAATTCCCTTTGCGGGTACAGATGGAGCCTATATGTTGCAAACTCTGTTACTACCACCAACGGTTAGTTGGGTATGGGACTACACCATGTCCCCCATGTTTCATTCCTGGGATCAAAGCCCCCAAGTGTTGGGGATTGGGGGCTGGGAGGGTTAGGGTTGTTCTGCCTGTTTCCCTTGTTTTTGGGGGATGTTTGTTCGGGGTTGTTTTTGTTTTTACTCTGAAATGCTGGTATCCATCACTCCATGTAAGTTTACAGATGAAAAAATGTAACACCTCATGCAACCCAACATGTAATTGCCATCATCCCAAATATGTATAAAATGAGAAAAAAACTCTAGTTTGTGGGATTTTGGAGGCAATGTAAAAATATGAAAAAAACTCAATTAAAATATCGAAATATTTATTTGTACACATGCCACGTGACGCGGACACATATATGAAAAAAGAACAAATGGTACAAAAAAGCACATACTGTATTTATTGGCGTATAACACTCACTTTTTTACCCTGAAAATTGAGGGTAAACGGTGCCTGCGTGTTATACGCAGGGGGCTGTGGAAAGTTTTTTTCCTGAAATTTCCCTCTTAAAGTTAGGGTGCGTGTTATACGCCTGTGCGTGTTATATGCCGATAAATACGGTATATATGAAAATTGTACAGAAACTACATAGATCTGACATAATACAAATCTTCCGAAGATGAATACAATAGCCTGAGTTGACCGCTCCAGCCAGAAGCAGATCAAGGACAAGCCTCCTTTGATCTGCTTCTGGCTGGAGCGGTCAACTCAGGCTATTGTATTCATCTTCGGAAGATTTGTATTATGTCAGATCTATGTAGTTTCTGTACAATTTTCATATATATGTGCTTTTTTGTACCATTTGTTCTTTTTCATATATGTGTCCGCGTCACGTGGCATGTATACAAATAAATATTTCGATATTTTAATTGAGTTTTTTTCATATTTTTTACATTGCCTCCAAAATCCCACAAACTAGAGGTTTTTTCTCATTTTGTAAGTTTACAGATTGGTCTAGTTGGCCTCTCTAATATGCGCCTGATATTTGAAGATGACATAATGTTGTTCTACATGTCTGACTTGCTCTTAACCTTATGCACTTCTTGCGGCGCGCTGGACTCTAGGCTGTGGTTGCTACCAGCGGGCTGTGAGAACTGGGCTCCACTAGTTATATTTTTTTGTACCTCCTCATGTCTAGATTGCGCTTAATTTCTTGGAATGTGCGGGGGCTAAACTCCAAAGTGAAAAGATCATTAATGTTTGACTATCTGGCACACCACAATCCGCATGTGATCCTTCTCCAGGAAACCCATCTCCATGGCTCTAGAGTCATGGCCCTTAAGAGAGCAAAAATTGCTTACGCCATCCATTCCAGATACTCCACATATGCCAGGGGCACTTCCATCCTCATAGCCAAATCAGCACCTGTTAGTATTAAACATGTCAAACTCGATCCTAAAGGTTGCTTTGTAATTGTTGTGCTTGAGCTTACGGGTAGGCCATACACGGTGACTAGTCTATATGCTCCGCCATCCTTCACAAAACTGTTCTTTGAACGGGTGATGAACTCCATATTGGCGATAGCGGAGTGCCCTTTATTGATGGGGGGGACTATAACTTGGTGCTGGATAACTCCATCGATAGATTACGATGCTTTACATTGCCCCCCACCCCCCTGGGTTATTTTCTAAATCAATTTGATCTTGTGGAGGCCTGGAGATGGAAGCATGCAGATGTGAGGGAGTATTCGTGTCAGCCTGAATCACATGGTACTCTGTCTCGTATTGATCTCTGTTTGGTCTTGTCGGATTTGCTCAAGATGGTGACTGAGGTTAAATACCTCCCTAGGGTGGTGTCTGTTCATTCCCCTTTGCTGGTGGACCTCACCCTAGGCACCCCCTCCTCTTATCGGGTGTGGCGGCTGAGCCCTCTGTGGCTGGCGGATCAGGCTGTTGTGGACCAGAGTATGGCCCAAATGAAATCCTACTGGATAACTAACAAGCTGAGCGCCTCCATTCCGGTGGTTTGGGATGCTTTTAAGGCTCCCACGTGCGGCTCTTTTGCTGCAGCCATTGGACAGTCCCGCAGGGCATCTCAGTCCAGACCGGTGGATGCGGAAGGGGATCTCAGGGAGGCGGAGGCTGCTTATTCTGCGGCCCCCACTCCCGAGACACACACTGCCTGGAAGCACAGGGCCAGAGAACTGGACTTGGTGCTTTTGGAGAGCACCCAGAAGAAGTTGCTGTATCAGAACCAGCGACTCTTCAAGTTTCGTGACAAAACAGTCGTTTGCTGGCGTATCTTTCCAGACCTGACTATCAGCCATGCAGCATACCTAGAATTAAGAACTCAGAGGGAGTAGTGGTAGAACAAAACACTGAGAAAATTGATGCCTTTGTCACATTTTATTCCTCACTATACGCTACTAGAGCCCACTACACAATTGTGGAACTAGATGACTACCTCTCTGAAATTTCGATGCCAAAACTTCAGACCCAACAGGCATCACTCCTTGATGCTCCTCTGAGGGCTGAGGAAATTGGGGAAGCCATGGGGAAGCCATACAATCCTTTGCCAGAAATAAAATGCCAGGATTGGATGGATTCCCTATTGAGTGGTATATGCAATTCAGAGATCTACTCATACCTCACCTACTTAGGGTATATAATTTTGCAATGAAAACGGCACAGTTGCCGCCTTCTATGTCAGAGGCGCTGATTGTCCTCATTCCCAAACCTCATAAGGATCACCTACTTTGTGAATCATGTAGGCCAATCTCACTCATTAATTCGGATGTCAAGATTCTGGCCAAGGTGCTTGCCCGAAAACTGAACACAGTCATTACTACTGTTATTGGTGAGGACCAGACTAAGTTCATCCCTGGGCGATCGACCTCTATCAACTTGCGTAGACTGTTTACCAATCTGCAGGCCACTCATGATGTGATGGGATCCCGGGCCGTTTTGGCCTTGGACGCACACAAGGCATTTGACTCGGTCGAATGGCCATATCTGCCGGAGGTTTTGGCGAAGCTGGGATTCGGCAACATCTTTATCAGATGGGTGCAGCTGCTTTATCTGAAGCCCACTGCTAGATTGAGAGTGAAAGCATTCGTGTCTGATCCCTTTCCAATAAAGAGAGGCACCAGGCAGGGATGTCCCCTGTCTGCTCTTCGCATTGGCGATAGAACCGTTGGCGGCACTGATAAGAGCCAGTAGGGAGGTTGCGGAACTGAGGTTGGGGGTCTAGAGGAGAAGTTATCTACGCCGATGACATGTTAATATACTTGTCGGATCCCCAATCGTCTCTCCCAGCCCTGCTGGAGATTATTCGGAGGTTTGGTCACTTCTCTGGATTCCAGGTTAACTGGGACAAATCTCTCTTGTTCATGATTGACCAAGCAACATCGATAGTACTATCTCCCTCTTGCCCACTACAAGTTGTCAGCTCCTTCAGATATTTGGGAGTCATGGTACAACACCCACTATCCTCCTACATCAAAATTAACCTGGACCCTCTTATCGGACGAATGAAAACCACACTCAAAACATGGACTACTCTCCCGCTTACGTTACTGGGTAGGATAAACATTTTTAAAATGATTTTCTTACCACGATTTTTGTATATCCTGGGTAATTCACCAGTATATGTCACTAAAGTCAAATTTATGGAAATAGACTCCATCCTTACCTCCTTTCTCTGGAGGGGGGGAGCAGTCAGGATTGCCAAGAATACCTTACAATTGCCGGTACTGGAGGACGGGCTTGCCCTACCCTGCCTCCAGACCTATTATATTGCCTCGCAGCTGGCCCATGGACATTGGTGGTTTTATCCTAAAGCCAAAAATGCGGCCACTGCCTTGGAGGCAGCTATACTTACCTCCTACGAGTCCCTGCAAAATCTGATTCACTGCATGTCCCTTGGAGGTTAGGAGGGTACAACTGTCCTGGCAATGACTCTACGGATCTTTAGACTCACTAAACTACAGTCCTCCACTGACAGTAACATGTACTCGCCAAACACTCCACTCTGGGGGAATCCGAATCTACCAGAATTCTTCCGCAGATCTGATGGGGGATACTGGTCAAAACGGGGGGTGAAAACCATTATGCATTTGTTCTCACACAACATGTTTAGTCCCTTTAAAGAATTTCGTAGAGACTATAATCTACCCCGCACGGCCTACTTTATTTATTTGCAGATACGCCATACTGCGGCAACGCAGTTCGTCCTCCGTAATATAGTTGTTCAACTCTCTCCTCTGGAATGATTACTGACTGACTCCTCTCCCGCCAAACCAGTCTCCACATTCTGAGAGTGAGTGAGTAACTTATATAGCGCTACAAATGCGAACTAAATCGCCTCAAGCCGCTTTGTATCCAGTGTCATCCTAATCCTTCAGAAGAGGTGGGTCTTTAGTTCTTTCCTGAAGGCCCAATTGTTTTCTTCCATGCGGATGTCCGTGGGTAGAGTGTTCCATAGCCGTGGTCCTTGGACTGCAATGGGTCCCTTTTACACTCCACAACTCATAGGCTCAGCAGTGTGGCCAATAGCTGGAGAGCTGACATCCCTGAACTGACAGAGGACATCTGGCAGGAGGTTCTTCCCCTTCAGGCCCTCTCTGTCATTTCTTCCTGTGACAAGGTGATACAGACTAAATTGCTATACAGATCCTACTGTTCAAGCTCAATAGATTACCCTCTGCATTATGCTCCTGATGCGGCATGACTGATGGCACATTCTTTCACTTGATGTGGGACTGTGCTCCGATTAGAAAGTTCTGGTCGGAGGTCACGGCCTTCATTAGCTCCCTAACACAGTTACCCAATATATGTAATCCCCTGAGGTGTTTACTGGGCTATATTGATGATGATGGTATCTCTAAGAATATGCAAACCTTTTTGCGGATAGTGTTGTTTTATGTATTATAAGAAATCGATAACCTTCCATTGGAAGTCTCAATCCTCACCCACCATAGCCTTTTGGCTTACTACCATTAACCATGCTATACCGCTATACAAGCTGGCATATGAGGCTAGAGGGTGCCCGAAAAAATTCTCAAAAGGTTTGGGGCTCTTGGGTTAGCTCCGAGAGCACCATACCACCTGCTCCTTGAAATTTGCCTGAAGCCCCTGCCCCTTGGTCCTAATTGGGCAAATTGACATAGGATTTTTGGGTTGCTATGCATATCTGAAATTTACCAGCTACCAGATCTTTGTATTGGAATGGGCGATGTTTGCTCCATGTATGTGTTTGTTTTTTTGTTGTATATTGTGTATTAAAAAAGAAAAGAACAACAAGGAAAAAAAAATTTTTGGAATGGGACTTTTAAGGTGCATAAACAACACAAAATATGTATCAACGGTAGATTTCATTTATACAAAAATAGAAAAATAGATAGAATATAATATAAATATAAAATCCATCAAACAGTAACATAAAGTTTCAGATGAGCATACAGACAAAGTTTCTCGACATGTTTCGCCATTTAATTTGGCTTCTTTAGGAGTTTTTGTCGAGCACTACTGAAACAAAAAGAAAAAAGAAACAAAAACAAAAACAAGAAATATGTACAAAGGTAATATACAAATGAAAAACAAAATATCACAAAGCATTATTCATAAATGACTGGGAAGAGTCTATGCCATATACAAAAAGGCTCACATATGTAGAATGTAAGAATGATCAAAAATTAACAAATTACCTGTAAATAATGATGGAAGCGCCTAAAAATCTTAGTTTATAGGCCGCTTTAGGGGGAGCACCTCAAGAAATTGAGTCATTTGGTGTACCATAGAGGGGAGGATAATATCAATAAGCGCTAATACAGGAGAAGCACAATGTTGGAGATGCTAGCAGAGGGACAGAGGACCATCTGAAGAGGCAAAAAGAAAGAATATATCACAAATACACAAGCAGGCAATTAAAATTGATGTTTTTAGAAACCGTCATAAAGGGCAGGTGAGGAATTACCTAGTCTCAACTAAATAACTGAAAATAAATAAAGTTTAACTTTAAAAAAAACTTTACTAGTCACACTGTCCATTATAGATGTTATTTTTTTGAGATTGATGTTATCATTATGGAATCAGTTCTTTGTTCTGCAGCTGAGCCTGTAGATGTAAATTAGTCTCACTTCATGTATATAAAGTGCTGGTGACTCCGTCTCTCCTCCTGTACTGAGGATGTGCAGAACTGACCACACCGTGTCAAGCAATAATCTGGTGTCTGCCATGCTCTGGTCTCCTGTCCACTCCACCTGTTACCTGCTGATTCTTTCCCTTTCTGTCACATATTATGGAGTCACAATGTGTTGGAGTTCAGCCTCTCCCTGTAGACTCAATTCCTCAAAGTTGATGTTTGAGTATGAGTATTACCAAGAGGGAGACGTCATTATCGGAGGATTAATCTCTGCTCACTCTGGAGCCAGATTATATGATAATAGTTCATTATCTTTTTTCTGTCATGAGTAAGTCTTTGTTATTTGTTTTTGCCTTCCACATACGTTTCTGAATTAAAGGGGACCTGTCAAGAGGTCCTTTATACCAGGCAGGGTTCAGGGTCTCATCCAGGGCTGGAGGCTGTGATTGCCCCACTTCTGGAAGCAGAACCGGTGTTAGGGCAGAGCACATTTCTGGGGCTTCACTCGCTGATTTGTCTATCCAGAGGCTAGCATTATCCGTTAGGAAGGAATAGAGTAGGTAAGTAAAAAACAGTGTGTTATGATGTTTTCAAAAGTTTCAGCAGCAGAGCAGATCTCATACAAATCTCCAGTCTGCTGTATGAGGTGCTCAGAGTAAGTTGACCAGATTTTTTAAATAAAATCCTAGGGATATATATATATATTTTTTAATTGGCAAATGGTAAACTATTTTATAAGCATATTTTCCTCAAATTATATATGCAGTATATGTGTTATGTGTTTATGGAATGGTATGATATATACGTTATTTCTCACATTTTGTTCATGAGATAATAAAGAAAAATATTTCTTAGAATTTTGGAGATATGACTACCAAATGTTAAGAAGATAAGATAGAGAAAACCTTGGAGGGAGGGAAAAGGCAGCAGCACATGCTGCATAAACGCCAGCTATTTGTCTATGTACGGGCTGTCTGACAGACGGGACAGAGCTCCGCATATCGGCCCCGCAATCCCCAACATCAGAGCTTGATTTTGACAGCTCCATTCACTCTCAGTGTCACTGTGGCAGTACGCTCCCGGCCTTGCCCACCAATTCCTGGCTGTGCTGGATGAATATTGACATTGCTGCATGTCCTGCTAGGGCTAGGCTGTCAGCAATAAGTATGGACACCCCCCACCCCTCAATCCGTGGACAGACATGGTCCGGGGACAGTGTCTTCAATCCAGGGACTGTCCCCGGAATCCAGGGACGTCTGGTCACCCTAGCTCAGAGGCATAAGGTGAAGGAGATCACATGTACTAGAAGTCAACTTCACATAGTATGAATATGGTCTCATATGAGCACAATCAAGTATCTCTCTCATCAGGTTTCAGACCCATCATCCTGATATTCTGCTGCTCTTTACATGCTAAAGACTGTGGTCATCCAACACAACACTCACCAGAGGTCTTACTGCTGAGCATGGGCGTCCACTCCATAGGGCAAGGGGGGTCAATTGCCCCCCCCCTGGAGACACACTATATTTATATGGACATGGAGTGAAGCGGAATTATCCTCAAGAGCTTTTTCACACTGCCAGCTGGCCACGTTATCAGTAAAGCGCCGCTAGTTTTAGCGGCGCTTTACCATCGTTTTAGTGGCGCTATTCAGCCGCTAGAGGGGGGGGGGGTTAAAAAAAATTCAATTGCTAATCAGACAACGGCAGCTTGATCCTTCTATTAAGCTTTTGCATCAGGTTTCTCAAACCTTTGCATGCCTGCGCTTTATGTCATAATGACTAAGCCCCTCCCCTTCATGACATTGTCAAAAAGGAACCGAGCATGGATGACCTTAAAATGAAGCCCCCCCCCCCCCTGAAAAAAGTTCAGCGGACGCCCATGCTGCTGAGCTCTCCATCTTCAGCCAGTATAGTTTGTTTAGCTGCTGTTAAATATTATATATCTTTTCAATTCCTGTTTTTTTTTTTTTTTATTCATCTCATAGTCACTTGCTTAGTGTTGCTGATGTATCTGAATAGGTTAAATTGATGAGACACACACATTACCACCATCTTTATCTCCTGCAGTTTACACATACATTTTCAAAGCCTGACAGCTAAACGTCCAGTACCTGTACAGCAATGAAAATCCTTTGAAAAGGACAAATCGCTGCTCTCCATGGAGCTGAAACCATTCCATTGTCGTTTGTAATAGTTCTTTATTTCCCACAGCTTTACAATTGGAGAGTATAAAAGTATCCTGGCAATGATCTTTGCTGTTGATGAAATTAATAAGGACCCCGATCTTCTACCCAACATTACTCTGGGTTATCATATATTTGATACTTGTGGATATCCAGAGAGAACCTTGGGATATGTCCTGCAGATATTGTCTGGGAAAAAGCCAGAGGCTCCCAATTATTCCTGTAGGAGACACGGGAAAGTGGCTGGTTTTATTGGTGACTCCGGTTTACATACAAGTCAAGCCATGGCCCAGCTACTTAGTCTGTATCGGTACACACAGGTAAGTGGTTAGTTCACTATATATTGTAGGTAGGTGCACACCCTCCTTCATTAATTATCCACAATGTAACGGCACCCCAAATACGAAGGGGGTTAACGCCGTATAAGATGTTCCCTCTCCTGGACACCCACTCGCTACCAATCTTCCACAGCCAGGCGACCCTTTCCCATAAGATTAATCCTTCCAGAAGAAACGAGGCGTACTCTGTCTCTTCCAGGATCGAATGACTTTATTGAGAAAAAACATTGTAACTTTTATATACATCCAATACACATTAGTTTAACATGAACAGTGGCCCAGCTCCACCCACCACATAACAAGCCCCAATACACATTATTTTGACGTCTGCTAGGAGACAACAGGTTCTAATAATCCCCTTTATGTTTGAATGACTATGCATGACCTTTATATTCACCAGACTGTCTGATACTTTACAACACACACAAGGACAGACTTAATTTCCCCAATCCACATCACCACAAACAATGAACAGGTCTTCTAGAAGCTGGAATTCATTAGCATTACACTAGACAGGTGATTGAGGCTGAACACCTCAGTATCTCTCAATTAACCTGTTGAGTTCAGAAACAGTAAATAGTCCTTTACAGATATCCTTGGGGATATGGTGGATAAATATTACAGACCCATTTTAGGAAGCCCAAGATATATTTCTTAATGTCCATTATTTCTTGGCTCACCCTGTGTCCAAAGTGACCCTCCTGTCACACATCTCCCCTTTCGGCAGGAGACTAACAGAGGAGGGGACCCCCAGACGGGTTGACTCCAAAGTTAGTTCATAGTTCCATTCTTCTAATATCTGGACAACCCATCACCATTGCACTAGGGGTCCGAGGTGACGTCTGTTTGCCGGGACAACCCTGTGTCCAAAGTGACCCTCCTGTCACACACAATATCACTCCAACCAGGTACAAAAAAGTTGTATTGGAACCACAATTATGGGTAAAGTCTAAGGCCCCTTTCACACGGGACGGATCCGTGATGATCCGCCCCATGAACCTCCGCTTGCTCAGCGGGGATCACTCCGTTGATCCCCGCTGAGCCGGCGGATGAATGGGCGGTCCCCGCACATTGTGCAGGGACCGCCCTGTCAGATCTCCGCTCTCCCCTATGGGGGGATTGGATGAACACGGACCGTCTGTCCGTGTTCATCCGATCCGCTCCGCAGACAGATAGAAAAATAGGATTTTTTCTATCCAGAAAAACGGAGCATTGCGGACACGGAGGAGATCGGGTGTCAGCGGATGTTTCATCCGCTGACACCCGCGATCTCATAGGGACCAATGTATGTCCCTTTTTCATCCGTAAACGAATGGATGAAAAAGAGGACATACGGTCCGCTAGTGTGAAAGGGGCCTAAGAAGTAATAGAAAACACTAAGAATATGTTAAAGTCAGAGACTTTACTGTTACATAGTTACATACATTAGTTACATAGTTAATCTGGTAAAAAAAAAAAAAGACACAAGTCCATCTAGTTCAACCAAAAAAAAAAAAATACAATCTCATATGCACAATCCTTCAAGTGGTTGTAAACCCAATCACACAACTTGCACCTACAGGTAAGCCTAGATTAAAGTGGTTGTAAACCCACTTTTTAAACAAAGACCTACAGGTAAGCCTAGATTAAGGCTTAGCTGTAGGTGCAAGAAATATCTCCTTAACCTACACGGTTAAGGAGATATTTGTATGTAAATGCGGCGACGCTGACGTCACCCCATTCACAAATTTGGCTAGGTCGCAACATTCGACGACGTAGCCGAATTCGACAGCTCACGCGCGCATGCGCGGAGTCACGTCTTCTCCGCTCTGGCCAATCACAGCGCCGGAGCGGCGCTGTGATTGGCTGCAGCGGCGATACCCGGAAGTAACATTCCGGCTATCGCCGCAGCGATGGATGCGGCTAGAGGAGGGACACGGACGACTTCGGGGGCCCCGATCGAAGGTAAGTGGTACATAATGAGCTAGTATGCTAGTCATACTAGCTCATTATAGCTTTGTCTTGCAGGTTAGTCAAAAAAAAAAAAAAGGGTTTACAACCACTTTAAGGCTTACCTGTAGGTGCAAGAAATATCTCCTTAACCTGCACGGTTAAGGAGATATTTTGAGAAAACCCCCCACCGATGTGTACGACGCATGCGCGCCATAGACAATGGCGCAGGCGCACTGCGCGTTGCTGGTTTTCTCAATGGAGACTGCCGGTTGTCTCAATGGAGAAAGCCGTCCCCCAGCGTGCATGCATGTGACGTCATTGCCGCTCCGGCCAATCACAGCGCCGGAGCGGCGATAACAGGAAGACGGTCGAAGCGGACATGGCGGGGGCGGCGGAGGGGGACAAGGAGCGCTTCGGGGGCTTCGATCTGAGGTAAGTGCCACATAATGAGCTAGTATGCATAGCATACTAGCTCATTATGTCTTTTTCTTGCAGGTGTAATTTTTTTTTTCTTTCAAAATTGGGTTTACAACCACTTTCACCCACAGTTGATCCAGAGGAAGGTGAAAAGGAAGGAATCCAGAAGAAGGCTAAAAACCACAGCAAAGCATGATCCAGTTTGCTACAGCAGGGGAAAAAATTCCTTCCTGATCCCCCCCGAGAGGCAATCAGATTTTCCCTGGATCAACTTTACCTATAAATGTTAGTACCCAGTTATATTATGTACATTTAGGAAAGAATCCAGACCTTTTTTAAAGCAATCTACTGAGCTTGCCAGAACCACCTGTAGCACCCTGCTCCCAATGACTGGGCGCTATGTTAAATCTAGTGGGTGTCTGAGCTGGTAGTTTGGCTCAGACTCTGTATATAATTATGTTAAATTAGCCTCTGTTCCGGCTGTGGCTGTGTTGGGCAGACTTCCCACTGTTGCCTGTAGGTGGCGATACCACCCCACTGTGGAAGACTGACAGGCCAGAGTGTATTGGGTACCTTCCCCCGGGAACAATTCAGTGGGCGTGGTCTACCTGCTGAGCATGCTGGGGAAGGGTACTTAAGGGGCAGACGCCATTTTGAGGGGCGCTCTTTTCCCCTTGCGGCCCTCCTGGCGCGAGGAGCGTGTGTGTGTGTTCTTGGCCTAGGGACCAGGTTGGCCCGAGGCTGCAACTCTACCAGGTAGGCCCAGATATGCTGACTGGGCCTACACTTTGATTGTGATCCTGTGCTATCCGTCCTGTGGGAGGAAGCCACTCAATGGAGGAAACCAGGGGAGGACCTGTCCTGGAAAAGATTGAGCGGAAGGTTGGTGTCTTGAGGAGGGCCTGGTGATTCTATTGGAGGATGCACCGCAGCTAAAGTTCACCTTGCAGTCTGCCATGTTGGCTTAAAGGCTCTTGACTGCTTGGCTGGAAGTCCGGACGTTAAGTCCTGTGGCAGAGGACCCCGGATTATCCAATTTAGTCCACAACCGGTCTGTGTCAGGGACTGGTCCTGATCATTGTTCGTGCATCATTCCGGCTGCTAGGCCAGGTGAGAGGGGCCTATCCGGGTGAGCAATACCCACTCCAGGAAGAGTGGTGACTAACTTTATACGTGAGGAGTTTCCCCAGTGATCTGTACTGTGTGCCTGAACCTACCCCTTCCCTTCACCCTTCTACTATTCTTCATATGTTTAATGCAAAAGGAAAATAAAACCTCACAACTTAAGGTTTTACATCTTGTGTGGACATTGGAGTTTCTACAGACTTTCTTCCCCTAGACAACGAATACTGCGGTAACGTGCAAGGCCCAAATAAAACCAGCAGCTCCTACGGGGGTGTGCTACACACCTCTGGAGGGAGTCTATTCCACATTTTCACAGCTCTAACTGTGAAGAAATCTTTCCGTATTTGGAGATGAAATCTTATTTCCTCAGATATAAAGAGTGCCCCCTTGTCCTCTGTGATGACCTTAAAGCGAATAACTCAACACCAAGTTCACTATATGGACCCCTTATGTTTTTGTACATGTTGATCATATCCCCCTTAAAGCGAAGTTCCAGGCTTTTCTTGTTTATTAAAAGTCAGCAGCTACAAAAAGTTTAGCTGCTGACTTTTAATAAACAGACACTTACCTGTTCCACGATCCAGCGATGCGGCCGCGCAGAGCCTCGCTCCTCTCCCCCTCCTCTCCTCAGCGCCTCCATTGAAACTGTGGGCAGTGGAAGCTCTCCCAGTGGACAGGCAATCTTCTGGGACCTGTCACGTGTCCCAGAATATTGCCGAGAGGGAGGGGCTGCCTAGGGGGAGAGGAGGAGTCGCCTAGGTGGCCCGTAGGCAGAAGCAGGAAGTGGGACAGGAAGTCCCACTCAAAACTAAGCACCCACTCCCCCCCAAAAAAATTACATGCCAAATTTGGCATGTAAGGGGGCACTTTTGCATGGAACAACGCTTTAATCTCCTCTTCTCAAGAGTGAATCAATTCACTTCCTCTAATCTTTCCTCATAGATGAGCTCCTCCATGCCTCTTATCAGTTTGGTTGCCCTTCTCTGTACTTTCTCCAGTTCCCCGATATCCTTTTTGAGAACTGGTGCCCAAAACTGAACTGCATATTCCAGATGAGGTCTTACTAATGATTTGTACAGGGGGGCAAAATGATATCGATCTCTCTGGAGTCCATACCTCTCTTAATGCAAGAAAGGACTTTGCTCGCTGCAAATTTCGTTTTTTAGACAAACGTTTGCAGCCACATTCAGCAGCTTTTTGAAAATGAATGTGTAGAATTCCAGCCTCCTATCATATGATTCTGCACCGTATTACCATCCTCCTGTTCTCCAATGTATGAAGGTGAGGATGGAATTGACTTGCAGAGGGGGCAGTCCTGCAACCAGAAAGCACACCGGATTTCATTGCAGTGATTTCACCTTACTTTGTATATAATCACAGGGACAGCAAATGAGAGGGCATCTATGGTTCAAAGATCCTAACCCTTTCCCATGCTATCCAAAATTAACAAAAAATAATGATACCTATTTTACATCAGTGCATGGCCAGATATAAATCCAGAAAATGAAACCCCCACATAGCATAATCCTGCTACAAATCATGAATTTATTAATAGCTGTATATACTATATATTGTGTGTTCATGTCAAATACCATTTACCATATCCCTGTATAATGTGTTCGCTAAGGTATTTTAAAATTATATTTCCCTCTGACACCACCGATTGTGAAAGGGAGTTGCACATCCTTACTGCCCTGACAATGAAAAACCCCTTACACAGTTTAAGGTTAAATTGCTTCTCTTTCAATTTCATTGAGTGGCTTGTGTGTCTTCTTACACTCCCCGAGACTGGAAGGCTAAAATCACTATGAAGATATTTGTATATCGCTATCATATCTCCTCTCAAGCGTCTCTTCTCAAGAGAGTATAAGTTTAATGTTTGTAGTTGTTCCTCATAACTGAGATCCTGCAGTCTCTTTATTAGCTTGGTCGTCATTCTCCGGACTCTCTCCAGTTCCAGCACATCCTTCCTGAGGACTGGTGATCAGAACTGGATGGAATACTCCAGATGTGGCTGAACCAGAGTTTTATAAAGTGTCAGAATTATCGTTTTATCTCTGGAGTATATCCCCTTTATTATGCATGCTAATATTCTGCTTGCTTTGCTTGCTGGAGCTTGGCGTTGCATGCGATTGCTGAGTCTGTCATCTACTAGGACCCCCAGATATTTTTCCATCCTGGATTCCCCAAGAGGTTCTCCCCCTAGGTAGTAACTTGCATTCATAAATTTAGCCCCTAAGTGCATTACTTTATGTTTTTCAACATTAAACCTCATTTGTCATGTAGTTGCCCACCCCATTATTTTATTGTGGTAAAATTTCAATATCCTGCATTGTTATTATTGCCCTGCTTAGCTTCGTATCATCAGCAAACACTGGGATTGAACTATTTATACCAACCTCTATATCATTTATAAATAAATTAACCACTTAAGCCCCGGACCATTTTGTAGCTAAAGGACCAGGCCCCTTTTTGCGATTTGGCACTGCGTAGTTTTAACTGACAATTGCGCGGTCGTGTGACGTGGCTCCCAAACAAAATTGGCGTCCTTTTTTTCCCACAAATAGAGCTTCCTTTTGGTGTATTTGATCACCTTTGTGGTTTTTATTTTTTGTGCTATAAACAAAAATAGAGCAACAATTTTGAAAAAAATGCAATATTTTTTACTTTTTGCTATAATAATTATCCCCCAAAAATATTAAAAAAAAAACATTTTTTCCCCAGTTTAGGCCGATACATATTCTTCTACATATTTTTGGTAAAAAAAATTGCAATAAGCGTTTATTGATTGGTTTGCGCAAAAGTTATAGCGTCTACAAAATAGGGGATAGTTTTATGGCATTTTTATTAATATTTTTTTTTTTACTAGTAATGGCGGCGATCAGAGATTTTTATCGCAACTGCGACATTATGGCGGACACATCAGACACTTTTGACACTATTTTGGGACCATTGTAATTTTTACAGCGATCAGTGCTATAAAATTGCACTGATTACTGTGAAAATGACACTGGCAGTGAAGGGGTTAACCTTTAGGGGGCGCTAAAGGGGTTACAAGTGACCTAATGTGTGGTTCTTACTGTAGGGGGGCGTGGATTGGCGTGTGACGTCACTGATCGTCGTTCCCTATGACAGGGAACAGACGATCAGTGACACTCTCATTAGGAAGCACGGGGAGAGGTTTGTTTACACTTACCTCTCCCCGTTCTTCAGCTCTGTGACCCGATCGTGGGACACCAGCGGCGATCGGGTCCACGGGTCTCGCGGGCGCGGTCACGGAGCTCAGGACCGGGTCGCGAGTGCGCCGATGGCGTCGCGCGCGTGACCCACGGCTGGGATCTTAAAGGGGACGTACCTGTACGCCCTGTGCCCAGTCGTGCCATTCTGTCGACGTATATCGTCGTGCGGCGGTCCTTAACCACTTCCCGCCCGGCCTATAGCAGAATGACGGCCGGCCGGTGGTTTTGTTATCCTGACTGGGCGTCATATGACGTCCAGCAGGATAACAGCCGCCGCGCGCCCGTGGGGGCGCGCATCACGGCGATCGGTGGTGCGGTGTGTCAGTCTGACACACTGCTACACCGATCTCGGTAAAGAGCCTCTGGCTGATCACAATGTAAACAGGAAAAGCCGCGGATCGGCTTTTCCTCACTCGCGTCTGACAGACGCGAGTAGAGGAGAGCCGATCGGCTGCTCTCCTGACAGGAGGGTATGTGCTGATAGTTTATCAGTGCAGCCCCCCCTCGGATCACCGCACAGGACCACCAGCATGCCGCCCAGGACCACCAGGGATGGGCATCCACACTGGAACACCAGGTATTCCCCTCTAGCGCTGCTATTGTCTTATCTCATTTAGGTGTTTTGGGTTAAGACTTTTCTGCTTTCAATGCCCCCTAGACCACCAGGGAATGTCAATCTGTGCCAAGGCAGGTGTCAATCAATGCCCAGACAGCTGCCAACCTGTGCCCACTCAAAATCCCTGCCAGTGCCACCAGGGATACCCATCAGTGCTGTATATCAGTGCCGCATGTCAGTGCTGCATGTCAGTGCCCATTAGTGCCCATCAGTGCCATGTATCAATGCCCATCAGTGCCGCCTATCAGTGCCCATCAGTGCCCATCAGTGCCGCCTATCAATGCCACCCATAAGTACCCACCATTGCAGCCTTTCAGTGCCCATCAGTGTCGCCTATCAGTGCCCACCAGTGCCACCCATGAGTGCCCAGCAGTGCCGCCTATCAATGCCCATCAGTGCTGCATATCAGTGCCACCCAACAGTGCCACCTACCAGTGCCCATCAGTGCCGCATATCAGTGCCCATCGTCAGTGCCACCTCATTGGCGCCACCTCATCGGTGCTGCCTTATCAGTGCCCGTCAGTGCCGCCTTATCAGTGCCCATCAGTGAAGGAGAAAACTTACTTATTTACAACATTTTATAACAGAAAAAAAAAGAAAAACGTTAATATTTTTCAAAATTTTCGGTCTTTTTTTATTTGTATAGCAAAAATTAAAAACCCTAGAGGCGATCAAATACCACCAAAAGAAAGCTCTATTTGTGGGAACAAAATGATAAAAATTCTGTTTGGGTGCAGTGTCGCATGACCGTGCAATTGTCATTTAAACAGCGAAGTTGAAAATCGGCTTGGGCAGGAAGGGGCGTAAGTGCATGGTTCAGATTTGGTCCCAGAACAGAAGCTTGTGGTACTCCACTTACAAGTACTCACTATTTATCACCACCCTTTGGACGCATCCCTGTGACCAGTTTTCTGTCCAGGTACTGTACACACCTTGCGGTTCATGCCAACAGACCTCAATTTATAAATTCAGCATTTATGTGGAACTGTATCGGGTGCCTTTGCAAAATACAAATATTCCATGTCCACAGGTCTTCTCTAGATGACAGCTCACTTCCTCGTAGAATGTTAACAGATTGGTCTGGCAAGAACGACCTTTCATAAACCAATGCTGATTACTGCTAATGATACTGTTTTCATCTGCAATTTGTTTGAATATAGTCTCTTATCATCCTCTCCAACAGTTTACATACTATCAATGTTAGACTGGCTGGTCTTTAGTTTCCAGGTATATATCTTAGTTCCTTTTTTAAATACTGGTACCACGTTTGCTTTTCTACAATCAGCTGATACCATTCCTGTCAGTATTCTGATTTTCGGGTGTAAGCCATCTGGTCCTGCGTTAAGCTTTTCAAGTCTTTTTCAAACATCGGCTTCTGTTAGCCACAAGGGTACATTCTGTGATGCATTATTAATGATACAGTCTTTATTACTTCACCCCTCCTTTTCCTGTGTAAAAACTGAAGAAAATAAAGTATTTGGTACATTTGCTTTCATCTTATCATTTGTAACCAACTTCCCCTGATCATCCTTTCTGGGACCAATGTGCTCTGACCTCGCTTTTTTACTGTTAATATATTTTAATATTTCGGGAGAATTTCTTTTACTCTCCTCCGCTATATGTCTCTTTTGTCAATTTTAGCTGCCCTGATTGCGTTCTTACACTTCCTATTGCATTCCTTGTAGTTTTGGAATGTTGACAATGACCCCTCTGCCTTATATGTTTTTCTTTTTAACCACTTCTCTACTGTGCACGAAAACCCCCTTCCTGCCCACGCCATTTTTCAGCTTTCAGCGCTGTCACACTTTGAATGACAATTGCGCGGTCGTGCGACGTGGCTCCCAAACAAAATTTGTGTCCTTTTTTTCCCACAAATAGAGATTTCTTTTGGTGGTATTTAATCACCTCTGCGGTTTTTATTTTTTGCGCTATAAACAAAAGAAGAGCGTCCAGTTTGGAAAAAAAACTCAATTTTTTACTTTTTGCTATAATAAATACCCATTTTTTTTTTTTAAATAAAATTTTCCTCAGTTTAGGCTGATACGTATTCTTCTACATATTTTTGTTAAAAAAAAAAAATCGCAATAAGCGCGTATTGATTGGTTTGCGCAAAAGTTATAGCGTGTACAAAATAGGGGATAGATTTATAGCATTTTTTTTTTTTTTTTTATTAGTAATGGCGGCGATCTGCGATTTTTTATTGTGACTGCGATATTGCGGCGGACACATCGGACACTTTTGACACATTTTTGGGACCATTCACGTTTATACAGCGATCCCTGCTATAAAAATGCATTGATTACTGTATAAATGTGATTGGCAGGGAAGGGGTTAACCACTAGGGGGCGGGAAGGGGTTAAATATGTTCCCTCAATGTTTTCTTACTGTGGGGGGAGGTGACTGACTGGGGGAGGTGACCGATGGCTGTCCCTATGTACAAGGGACACACCATCGGTCCCCTCTCCCTCACAGGACGTGGATCTCTGTGTTTACACACAGAGACCCACTTTCCTGCTCGTTTCCCGGGCAATCGCGGGTGCCCGGCGGCAATCGCGGCCGCCGGGCACGCGCACCGGGGCCTTGTGAACGCGGCGGGCGCGCGCGGACGTCATATGACGTCCTCCAGAACGAGAGTGTCCTCCGCCCGCCGTCAATTGACAGTGGGCGGTGGACAAGTGGTTAATATATGTGTAGCACTTACCCCCAATTAAGGGACCGGCTGGTTTTGTTGGGTCTTGCAAACTACCAGGCTCCAAGGCTTCAGTTGTCAGGGTATAGAGAAGTCTTTAGAAAGGCCAATGTCCACACAGATGTAAAACCCAAACAGTCAGGTTTGATTTATTTATTTTTGCTGAGGGAACTTGAGAGGAGAGTAGGAAATGAGAGAAGAACATGGGGAAGGTTCAGGCACGCAGCACTAAAGGCACAACATTGCCACTCAAGCCTGAGTGGGTATTGCTCACCCGGATAGTCCTTCTCACTGGTCCTAGCAGCCGGGATGATGCACGGATATCTGAAAAACGTATGGATGCGATCAGGAATCCTCTGCTAGAGGATTATCAAAGTCCCGAACCTCCCAGCCAAGCAATAATGGAGAACCTTTAAGCCAGATCGGCGTATTGCAGGGCTTGTAGCAATGGATCCCTCCTTAGGTGAGTCTCCAGGCCTCCTCCCGAGACAGCAGTACCGTCGCCAGTCTCCTCTAGGGCAGATCCTTCCCTGGCCTCCTTTCCTAAGAGTGAGCTTCCCACAGGTGGGTAGCCTGGGATCCCTTCCAAAGGCATAGGCCCCAGCCAGCAGAGCTGGGCCTACCGGTTAGCGATGTAGCCTCGGGCTGAAGGTGCCCAGGGCTAAAACACACACACGCACCCCATGCCATGCGGGCCACGAGGCGCACCACAAAAACGGACCTAGAACCAATGGCGTCTGCTCCTTATGTACCCTCTCCCAGCATGCACAGCATGCTAACCACGCCCAATGCATGGCAGCCGAGAAAGGACACCTAAAGTGTTGTGATACCCCCTGTAGTTCAGCCTGGGTTGGTGGTGGCAGTGCCACCTACGGGCGAACAGGGAACACTACTGCCAGGCAGTATCACACCCAGAGCAGAAGCAAATTTAGAATAATCAATTGGTCTGAGCCCTACTACTAGCTCAGACTACCCCTAAATTTATGCATAGCTTCCCAAATATTTGGGAGGGGCGCTACACATGTTTTTATGTTAAAGTTTAGCCAACCAGGTTTAACCTTTCGCTCTTCTATATTTTTTGGCCTTTGGAATACACTGCATCATACCTTTATTTAATATGTTCCTAAAGTGCTCCCATTTTTCCTCAGTGTTCAATGTTTCTAGGATTTGGTCCCATGTAATATAGTATTGTAGTATTGAGCGCAGTTTAGAAAAGTTGGCTCTTTTAAAATTCAGGGTTCTTGTACTACCCTTGTGCCTCCTTTTCCTATGATTTATGATGAATATAATTATCCTGTGATCGCTGGTTTCCAAGTTGTCCCGTATTTCCACATCTGCGATCAGATCTGTGTTATTTTTAATTTATAAGTCTAGCAATGCATTCTTTCCAGTCGGAACATCTATCAATTGGCACATAAAGTTGTTCTGTAAGACATTTAGGAAATGGTGAGCCTTTGATTTTGCGAGTTGTTCCTTATGCCCAGTCAATATCTTGGTAGTTAAAGTTTCCCATTATGATGACATTTCCCTGCCATGCTGCCATTTATATCTGTGATAGGCAATCCAGCTCCTCATCCTTCAGTTTAAGGGGCCTGTAACATACCCCCAAAATTAGGTTTGTTCCCTTCATTTGAAGCTCAACCCACAGCGACTCCACCTCCTCCCTTGCCCCATTTTCAATGTCATCCTTCACATTCACTAGTAAATCATTCTTAATGCATGGGCACACCCGTCCCCCCTTTATACCATCCCTGTCCCTTGGATACAAGGAATACCCCTGGATAATTGCCAGCCAGTCATGTGAGCTATCAAACTAAGTTTCTGATATTCCCTCAAAGTTGAAATCCTCCTCGTGTATCAACAGCTCTAGTTTGTCCATTTTGTTAGCTAGGCTCCTGGCATTTGTGTACCTGCCTCTCAGTTTTGTTCGGGTGCATATTATTTCCTCCTTAGTTGCTCTGTGGCTGTAATTTTGTTCTGCCAACTCACTCACCCCTGGTTTGGGTGTTATGGTTATACGTACTTCTGCTAATGTCTCCATTATCACCCTCTACCTTTGCTTACTGTTGGCTATTGCTTCCTCTGAGCCCTCCCCCACCACCTGGTTTAAAACCCCCTCTAACTTTTTGGCCATCCTCTTCCCCAACAGAGCTGCACCCTCCCTATTTAGCTGTAGTCCATCCCTACTATAGAGCTGGCAACCAACTGAAAAGTCAGCCCAGTTCTCCATGAACCCAATGCCCTCCTTCCTGCACCAATTCTTCAGCCACTTGTTAAGTTCACTGAAGGCTGGAGGTACAGGCATTATCTCTGAGAATACCACCTTGGAGGTCCTATTCTTCAATATAGCTTCTAAGTCTCTGAAATAATTTTTTAGGATGCTCCAACTTCCTGTAAATTTGTCATTGGTACCAACGTGTACATGACAGCTGGGTCCTCCCCAGCCCCACCCAACAATCTGTCCATCCGATCCGCGATATGCCGACAGGGTAAAATAGGAAGAGTCCAATGGAATTTCAAAATCTGTATATATTTATGATATACGCCTCACCTCCGGCCAAAAGGTCTGGAGTGTATCGCATTTCCAAAAGATGTGCAGGAGGCCACATCTTCAGCAGGTGTCTGAGATCAGTGGAAACATTTAGAGGAGCCTATGGGAATTTCAATACCATCTTTCCAGGATTTTAAATACAGATTCCTGAAATGTAGCGCGTAAGGAGATGCTAGGGCAATTTTTGTGTGCTAGGATATTTGCAGCCATATTGGATCTGTTGGCAACTCATTTTACTTTACAGATTAATTATCAAGTCACCGACCCTCTCCTGAGTGACAGAAAATTGTATCCAACTTTATACAGAATGACATCAAATAATTGGGTTTTTTATGCTGCCATCATAAAATGTTTGCAACATTTCGGATGGAACTTTATTGGGTTGGTGGCACCAGCCGATGGCAGTAGTGATAAGGAGATAGAAGAACTGAGTAAGATGATGAGCCACCATGGCATCTGCATTGAATATGTGACAAAACTTGCTAATTACCAGGATGAAATGGCAAAGAAAAGGAAACGTACTGAGAAACCAACAGCTAAGGTTGTAATCATATTTGGCCTTTCAACAAATTTTCTCTATTTATTTCATGACCTGCAAATTATTAAAGAAAACATTACTTTAGTTCTCCAAGAGTCCCCGGAAAATATAAGATATGGATTAGAGCTTTACTTTTCAGCAGTAAACTGCAGCTTAATTTTTCTATGGCCTCAGAAATTAATCCCGGGGCTGAATTCTTTCATTTATGGAGTCACTTCATTTACCCGTCCAACTGACCCGATACAAGAAGAGCTCTTGTTTTACATATTCAACTGTCTAATGAGGCGCCCCATCAACAAGGGTTTTTTTCAAAGCATCCTCAATGATACTGCAGGGAACTGTACAGAAGAACTCAGTATTTGGTCAACCTTTTTCGAAATAGAGGATGGAAAACCTTCCTTTGCATACACCGCGGTGTATGTTCTGGCTAACGCCCTGCATAGCTTGATGGAAGTTAAGTCTGGGAGTTTTGAAATAAGTCAAGTAGTAAGTTGGATTTTTATTATTAGAGATGAGTGAATTGATCTGCCAAGTTGCCTAATAGCTAGTGTTGAGGACCATCCAGAGCAGGAAGGGGACAGTAGGATGTGGAGGATAAAAAGAGAATATTTTTTAGAAAGTGGAGGATTTCATCTTACTGATGGTAAATCATCATGGGGATGAGGCTCGGCATTGAAATATGAGGCTACAGTATCTTGCAGCCTAAAGCTCAAACAGCTTGGCTACAATACCGAGATTAATTCTTGCTTGTGTCTAGAATGACAAGAGTATAGCAAGTGCTAGAAAGAACAGGCACAATATAGGAAATTCAGACTTAGAGACAGGGCCGCCATCAGGAAGGACAGCCCATACACTTATAGGGTATCTGGCATACTGAGGGGCCCAGCCACCTGGCAGGGCCAAGAGAAGGCAGGGGCGGGTGCACGGGCGCTCCGTGGCTGCGCTGGCTTTCTGCATGCGTGTGAGTTGGCCGCTCCTGCTGCTCTGTGTTATTGAGCTGACATCAGGTTCTTTGCTGCTACCTCTGGCTACTTTCTGCATGTGCACTCCTCGTGTGTGCTGCCTGTACTGTACTGTGGACTGTTCTCGGCTCTCTGTGTCTCAGCAACATGTGGAAACAAGAGCTGAGACTAGAAAGATCTTCTTACAAGTAAGGACTGTTGTACAAGTGAAGGGTGTGTGTACATGTGTGTGTCTGTGTGTGTACATGTGTCTGTGTGTGTACATGTGTGTGTGTGTGTGTGTGTGTGTGTGTGTGTATGTGTACATGTGCACATGTGTGTGTACATGTGTGTGTACACGTGTATGTGTTTGTATGTGTGTGTACATATGTATGTGTGTACAGGTGTGTGTGTGTGCGCATGTGTTTGTGTGTGTGTACATGTATGTGTATGTGTGTGTGTACATGTGTGTGTGTCTGTGTACATGTATGTGTGTATACAGCGCGTGCGTGTATATGTGTGCGCATGCCTGTGTGTGTGTGCGTGTGTCTGTGTGTGTGCATGTCATATATACATATATGAGGAGGGGCTGAGAGCATACAGGTGTGAGAAGAGGGCTGAGTATGTACAGGTGTGAGGAGGGGGCTGAGTGCGTACAGGTGTGAGGAGGGGGCTGAGTATGTACAGGTGTGAGGAGGGGGCTGAGTGCGTACAGGTGTGAGGAGGGCGCTGAGTGCGTACAGGTGTGAGGAGGGCGCTGAGTGCGCACAGGTATGAGGGGGACTGAGTGCGTACTGGTGTGAGGGGGGCTAAGTGCATATAGGGTTGATGGGTGGCTAAGTGCATACAGGTATGAGGGGGGCTGAGTGCATACAGGTGTGAGGGGTGGCTGAGTGCGTACAGGTATGAGGGGGCTGAGTGAACACAGGTGTGATGAGGGGGCTAAGTGCTTACAGGTGTGAAGGGGGGCTGAGTGTGTACAGGTGTAAGGGGGACTGAGTGCGTACAGGTATGAGGGGAGCTGAGTGCATACAGGTGTGAGGGGGGCTGAGTGCATACAGATATAGGGGGAGCTAAGTGCATACAGGTGTGAGGGGGGCTGAGTGTGTACAGGTGTAATGGGGGATGAGTGCATACATGTGTGAGCAGGGGGTGAGTGCATACAGGTATGAGGGGGCTGAGTGCATACAGGTGTCAGCAGGGGCTGAGTGGGTACATGTGTGAGGGGGGCTGTGTGTGTACAGGTATGAGAGGGGGTTTAGTGTGTACAGGTATGATGGGGCTGAGTGCATACAGGTGTGAGAAGAGTCTGAGTGCGTACAGGCGTGAGGAAAGGCTGAGTGCACACAGGTGTGAAGGTAGCTGAGTACATACAGGTATGAGGGGGGGGGCTGAGTGTGTAGAGGTGTGAACAGGGGATAAGTGCATACAGGTATGAGGGGGGATGAGTGCGTACAGCTGTGAGGGGGGCTGAGTGCGTACATGTATGAGGGGTCTGACTGCATACAGGTGTTAGGGGAGCTGAATGCCTATAGGTCAGGGAAGGGGCTCAGTGCTTACAGGTGTGAGGGGCTGAGTGCGTACAGGTATGAGGGGGGCTGAGTGCGTACAGGTATGAGGAGCGCTAAGTGCGTACATGTGTGAGAGGGCGGTGTTTGTGTACAGGTATGATGGGGCTGAGTGCATACAGGTGAAAGGAGAGTCTGAGTGCGTACAGGTGTGAGAAAAGGCTGAGTGCACACAGGTGTGTAGGTAGCTGAGTGCGTACAAGTATGAGGGGGGGCTGAGTGTGTAGAGGTGTGAACAGGGGCTAAGTGCATACAGGTATGAGGGGGGGTGAGTGTGTACAGGTGTAAGGAGGGGCTTAGTGCGTACAGGTATGAGGGGGACTGAGTGCATACAGGTCTTAGGGGGGCTGAATGCCTATAGGTATGGGGAGGGGCTGAGTGCTTACAGGTGTGAGGGGGCTGAGTGCGTACAGGTATGAGGGAGGCTGAGTGCGTACAGGTATGAGGGGAGCTGAGGGCATACAGGTAAGAGGGGGGCTGTGTGTGTACAGGTATAAGGGGGGCTTAGTGTGTACAGGTATGATGGGGCTGAGTGCATACAGGTGTGAGGAGAGTCTGAGTGTGTACAGTTGTGAGGAGAGGCTGAGTGCACACAGGTGTGAAGGAGGCTGAGTGCGTACAGGTATGAGGGGGGGCTGAGTGTGTGGAGGTGTGAGCAGGGGCTAAGTGCATTCAGGTGTGAGGGGGGATGAGTGCGTACAGGTATGAGGGGGGGCTGAGTGTGTGGAGGTGTGAGCAGGGGCTAAGTGCATACAGGTGTGAGGGGGGATGAGTGCGTACAGGTGTGAGGAGGGTCTGAGTTTATACAGGTATGAGGGGGGTTGAGTGTGTACAGGTGTGAGGGGGCCTGAGTGCTTACAGGTGTGAGGAGGGGCTGAGTTTGTGCAGGTATGAGGGTGGCTGAGTGCATACAGGTGAGGAGGGGCTGAGTGCGTACAGGCATGAGGAGGGCTGAGTACGTATAGGTGTGGGGGGGGGCTGAGTGCCTACGAGTATGAGGAGGGCTAAGTGCATACAGCTGCTTGATTGGGATGTCCCTTTGCTGAATACATTTGCTTTTTTGTTTTAAAGGTTTTTTTGTTTTCTTAGATCTGCTAGGGGAGGATAGATTGGGGAGGGGGTCCTTAAAAAGAACAGATAAAAGAGAAAAAAAATACATAAAACTGAGTTTTTATTTAACCCCGTATTATCCCTTTGTTTAACCAAATCCACCCTAATTAATGTCTTCCTGTCCTTTTTCCCTTATCTGTTTTTGGTCTGCCAATTTCTTTTAATATTCCTTTCTTTTTTTTTTTACAATTAATGGGTAAACTTCATCCACTTTGTGTCCTAATTTCTTTGTAGCGATACCCCCTAGAGGGCTGCTGATTACCCCACCTTTCACTGTCCCAGTACTATGAGTCTATGATAGGAGATGTCAAACAGATGAGAGCGCCAGTCACTTCAGTCTTTTTCCAATGCTTTATCCCTGGTTCACACTGGTGCGATTTGACATGCGATTTGACATGTCAAATCGCATGTCAATTCGGCGAAATTTGCCGCAAATTGCGGCCAATGGCACCGTCCTAATCGGTGCGACGCCGCATCTGCGGCGCTGCACCGATTACAAAAAGTAGTTTTTGTACTACTTTTTGCGATTTCAGCCGCGATTTACATTGACATCTGTTTCAGATGTCTTTGAAATCGCGGCCGAAATCGGGACTGCCAGCGGGAGTGAAATCGCGCGAGTTCAGCTGAACTCGCAGGCTTCACTCCCGCAGCCCCAGTGTGAACGTGGGCTAAATAAAAGAACTTGTAATGGTAAAGGGATAGAGGGTTAGGGGAAGTTTCAGATACCTTTTTGCAGATCACTATTTAGTTTCTTGGATCCAGAGGACAAAACAGCTTTCTGTCAGCGGTAGGGAGACCACATTTCCAAATTGCCATTCAGGGACACCCCCACTTCCCAAAAATCAGCTTGTGCTGTAACAAATCACAGCACAGCCGGTACGGCGGGTGCACACTCTACCCCAGTGTTTCTCAACTCCGGTCCTCAAGGCGCCCCAACAGGTCATGTTTTCAGGATTTCCCTCAGATGAAACGGCTGTGGTAATTACTAAGGCAGTGAAACTGATCAAATCACCTGTGCAAAATAATGGAAAGCCTGAAAACATGACCTGTTGTGGCGCCTTGAGGACTGGAGTTGAAAAACACTGACCTACCCAGAAGCACTGACCCCAAAAAATGCTGTCACATCGCCACTTTACTCACTGACAATACCTGTCCTGGCTGGCCGATACCCGTTTTACTTTGTTGTAACGCTGGCTCTACACTGCCCCTCAGTGATTAGACACAAGAGGCGGGATTTATGATTTTTCCAATCACAAGCAGGGAGGCGGAGATTGTGCCTCTCCAGACGTTTAAGGCCAGGACAAGTACTGTCAGTGAGTAAAGTGGCGATGTTGCAGCCTTTTTTGGGGGCATCAGATCGGCCTGGGGGGGAAAGGAGGGTGGCTGTGTCAGTTTCATTCCGGGACACTGTATTGTCTTGGAATGAAGGTGTCCGGGACAGACCTGCATAATGCGGGACTGTCCCGGGCAATCCGGGACACGTGGTCACCCTAGTCAGCGGATCTTGCAACACCTGGATAGGCCTCTCACACCGACCTAGCAGCCGGTATGATGCACGGACAAGTCTCTCTCACAGACTTAGCGATAAGTGGGACTCCTGGATAATCCTCTCTCACAGGACTTTGTAGCCAGCAGTTAGTTGTAGAACAGCTGCACAGTACCAGAACCTTTAAGCCCTCCGGCAGTACTGTGAGGGTAGGTTAGCCTAGGTGCATCCTCCAAACGAGTTACCAGGCCCTTCCTGAGAAACCAGCCCTCGGCCTGGTTCTCTCCAGCAAGAGTCCCCCTCCTGGATGTTCTCAGTTTGATCTGGCTTCTTCCGCGCAGGCAAGACAGCACAGGACCACCTCCGGATAAGTAGGCCCCAGACAGACTTCTGAGCCTACTTGCAGCAACATAGCCTCAGGCCTGGAGGGCCATGAGGCAGAGAGCCTCGAGGTAGAAAAGTGACACAGCCTTAGGCCAGGAAGGCCATGAGGTCAGAGAGAGAAAAACATGGCGCCTGCCCCTTAAATACCCTCTCCCAGATTGCACAGCAGCAAGAACATTCCCACTGGGCTGTTTCTGGGGAAAGAATATTCAATGCACTTCAGCTTGTTGTATTTCTCACACTGGCCTGTGGTGACAGTGACACCTACTGGCAACAGTGAGAAGTGAGCACAACATAGCCAAAATTAGAACACAAGCTAATTTAACTTGTACAATCAATCTGAACTATTTACAATTCAGACAAACACTAAATTTACAAAATAGCCCCTATTCTTTATGAACAGGGCGCTACATTAGTAACACATTTTACCATCTTCAAAGCTGAAAATAAAAATGCACCTTCACTACATTACACTATTAAATATCCTTGCCAGGCTTTTTAATATAAATATAATTTTAATGCATTCATTAACTGTACAAATTCTAAAATAAAATGTATATATTTTTTAGTGTAGCACCCCCTTAGATAGGTTACTAGTCAGGCAAGGTAAATTTAGTTCTTGTGGCTCTCCTGTAATCATTTGAGCAGCTTGTGATCTCTTTGGGTGGTTCTGGCCTCTGTAGGTTGCAGGTTTGATTGCTTTCCCCTGTTTTCTGGAGGATTCTAGAATGTAGTGGGCAGGAGAGTCAAAGAGGCAGTCCGAATATTTATGTGGTTTCAGCCAATCCCTGGGGGGCAGAGCCCAGTAGGAGAATGGGTAGTGCAAAAATAGTCTGTGGCCTCAGGCACCTTTTCTTGTCCAGAAGAAGAAGTACTCAGCCTGGAGGGCTGCTGGCATTCTAGGCAGCCCATCACCTTTATCAAGAGCTCATCAAGGTTCCAACTGTGCTTTAGCTGGGGGGGGGGGGCTATTTTCTGAGAGACTTTGAGGCTACAGAAGGGGGAATTTCACCTAGGATCCAGTCTGGGAAGGAAGTGTCTGCCTGACTCTGGGGAGGCATCCAAGTACACATAGACTTGGGGGTACGGACCTAAGTGCAGGATCTGGGTGATTGTTGCTGCCATTAACCCCTGGTGTACTAATACTAAGGCTTGCCTGACTTGGAACATTGCTTATGGTGTTTCAGTGTTCTCCATTGCTTGAGCTTTTGTTAAAGGGACCATTCTGGGAAGTCACTGCTGAAGAAAGGTTGTCCTCTTGTTGCTATTCAAAGTTCTGAGGTATCCCAGAGCTCCCTGTGCCCTTTCCAAATTATCCAGCAATAAATTGTGAAAAAAGACAACCCCTAGACCAGGTGTCTCCAAGCTTTCTAAACAAAGACCACTTTACTATTCTTTAAACTTTAGGGGGGCTGAACTGTGGCCAGTGAGAGAAGAAAGTGCCCCCGGTGTCAGTGGGAGTAAACAATGCCCCATTATTGGTATTAGGTGGAGTAATAGTGCCCCATCAATGGTGTCAGTGGGAGGTATAGTGCTCCATCAATGGTGTCAGAGGGAGGAATGGCGTCCCATTATTGGTGTCAGTGGGAGGAATGATGCCCTATCATTGGTGTCAGTGGGAGGAATAGTGCCCCATTATCAGTGTCGATGGCAGGAACTATGCCTCACTGTTGCTGACAATCAGGGGAATAATGCCCCAGGATAAAAGCAAGCCACAAAGCATGGGCCACAGTTTGGAGACCAGTGTCTAAGACTGGCAGCTGTTGCACATGTAGCGGGTATGTACTTTTCAGAGTGTTTGGGTCTGGTGAAAACATCAATGATGACCAGTTCCCTGCGGCCCAGCAGGTGGCGATGTCACTTTGGGCTGGGGTTGAACCGTCACTGCAGTGCCGTACCCTTTGTGACCTCTCGCAGCAGTTGTACGGCGGGGCGGGGAACCTGCTGTGCTTGATGGGAGAGGGTATAATGATGGCGGACATCTTCACCACGAGATTCGAGTCCAGGGCACCTTCAGCCTGAGGGCTGCTGTCCGCGGTCGGTGTCCAGGTGGCCTAGGCCTGGACACTTGGAGTTCATGTTCCATCCCAGGCACCTTCAGTCTGGGGTGAGGTACTCGGCCGGAGGCCTGGGGCCCAGTACCTTCCTCTGGGTCCTGCCAGGGAGGGATTGTCCTAGGGTGCCCCGGGTGTTGGGCACCCGAATCCAGAGGCGTAAGGGACCGGAGGAGGGATTCATCCGAAGACCTGGTGCAGCAGATTGCCAGTGCCGGGTGAACCTCTGGAGACCGCCCGGAGGGATGTCTTCCCGAACAGGGGCCAAGTCATAGAGGAAGGTGATTCATGTTCTATGACCGGTGGCAGCGGTCCAACTAGTCAACTCAGGTCAGTGGCAGAGACCTGCTATTAGGCCTGTGGCAGGGGCCTCAACAGTTCACCCGGTCGGTGGCAGCGACCAATCTCACGGTCGGTGGCAGAGACCGTGCGCCAGGCCTATTCGCTTGCAAAGGAATAGGAGGATTCATTTGTGCCTGGACCTACTCGTACCCACACCCCTGTCTGTCTGTTACTGAAAGTTCAACTATTATGTTCACCCTGCAATGGAGAAATAAAAGAGTGTTGGACTTTTAATTGGTGTGGGGCTCTATTACTGGCAGATACATCTCCACGGAGCAAGCGGAAGCTTCGTTTGCAGTGAGCAGACCCGGAGGTAATTTAAGTGACTTTGCTCAACCCTCATACACATACGAGGTGAGAGCTTGGCGTAGTGTTCCTGCACTCTCCTCTCTCAGATACCCCTAGACCACACCAGCCAACCAGGCGATAGAAGCGGAGAGTGAGAGTGAGGCCCGCTACACACATTTTTGGGAAAAAACCTTTTGACAAATCAGCGGCTTCTGCGGGGCTTCAACTACAAGAAAAAAAAATGTGTTTTCATTCTTTACATTGTTCATTTATCTCAGTCTTTTAAACATGGAGGAACCCTCAAAATAACTTTTAACCCCTGCCAATATTTATGACAGCTACAGCTCACAGCCGGGGGGGGGGGGGGAAGTCAATAGGTCAATGCATTTTACATTAGTGGTCAATGCAAAGAATTTTACCCTTACCAAAAGCTAAAAAGATGGTTGGCGTTAGCAGATACGTATCTGAGAGGCAGAAACAGCTTATTGTTCAATGAACTGCTATCAACCTCTGTAGATACCCTAAGGTTTCCATTCAACCCTGGTTAAGAAAGGCTGGTCTATAGATTACATAGATCATTTTGTTCTGAGAGTTTCACAGCTCTGCCACATAGCACAACATTATCTGGCTGGAGAGGAGCCCTGGGTTCTCTTAGCTGCAGTTCAGTAACACTTACAGGTCTTCTTCCTCCCCCAGCCTTCGCCTAAACCAGTGGTTCTCAACTCCAGTCCTCAGGGCCCACCAACAGGCCAGGTTTGCAAGATAACGGAAATGCATCACAGGTGATATAATTTGCTGCTCATGGATTGCAGTATTCTAGTCTGCATCTCCCCAAGGTAATACTTAAAATCTGGCCTGTTAGTGGGTCCTGAGGACAGGAGTTGAGAACCACTGGCCTAGACAGTAAAGGAGAAGCAGCAGACTGGTAAGACTCTTCTCTCTCCTCCTATCAGCATGTTCTTTGTCAGCACATGTGCACTGCAACTGGTTTGTTCCTTGTGCTGCTTCTTTCTTCTCCAATCAGAACTCTGCTGTACTGGTGCTGCTAGAAGTCAGATTCAGGAACCTATGCTTTTTTCATTTAGCAAAACACATTCAATGTTGTGTTGATGGTTACACAGCTGCATTATGTGTATCTACTGTGTACAACTTCAAGAACTCCTGTAACTGTATATATGTGTTTCTATCCTTCTTGGAAAGCTGCACCGCTTTGTGAGAAACATTCATTACAACGACCCAACCGGAGAAGAAATCTTCTTTACCAATGGTGGGGAAATCCAATCCAGGCTGATTTTAGTCAATTGGATCATTCATAAAACTGGAGAACGTTACGAATCTTCTTTCCCTTTACTGGCCAGATTTGATGACTGTAAAGCCATAGATGAAATATTCAACATAAACCCAGAAGACATCGCCTGGAAGGGCGGCACAGTAAGAAATTAAATACAGCTTTAAAGAAGATGGCACAGTGTCAAAATGTTTTAATTATTTTTTTTTTCCCAATTGTGTACATTCGTCTGCTTATTTAAAAAAAAAAAAAGAAGGCCTTAAATGTATTTTAAAAACAATGTAAAATGTGTTTAGGCAGACAAATTAGTCATGGGATTATTGTCACATTACCGACATATGCTGACACTGCTAAATTTGGCCTTGGCATCTCACCATCAATGGCCTTCCTGAAGTCTTCAGCAGTGGCGGCTGGTGCTCAAAATTTTTGGGGGGCGCAAACAAACTGAAAAAAAAATCATCAATTACCACCACTGTGCCCATTAAACGCAGCCACTGTGCCCAAACGCCACCAGTTTTCCCCCTCAAATGCAGCCAGTTTCCCCCCAAATGCAGCCAGTTTCCCCCCAAATGCAGCCAGTTTGTCCCCAAATGCAGCCATTTCCTCCCCAAATACAGCCAGTTCCCCCCCAAATACAGCCAGTTTCCCCCAAATACAGCCAGTTTGTCCCCAAATGCAGCCAGTTTGTCCCCAAATGCAGCCAGTTCGTCCCCAAATACAGCCAGTTTGTCCCCAAATACAGCCAGTTTGGCCAGTTCCTGGAGGATGAAGGAGTTGATACCATTGAATGGCCCCCACGCTCGCCTGACCTAAATCCAATAGAACACCTCTGGGACATTATGTTTCAGTCCATCTGACGCCTCCAGGTTGCACCTCAGTCTGTTCAGGAGCTCAGTGATGCTCTAGTCCAGATCTGGGAGGAAATACCCCAGGACACCATTTGTCATCTCATTAGGAGCATGCCCCGACATAGTCAGGCATGCATACAACACGTGGGGGCCATACAAACTACTGAGTACCATTTTGAGTTGCTGCAATGAAATTTCAGCCAAATGGACTAGCCTGCTGCATTATGTTCTCACTTAGATTTTTGGGGTGTCTTTGAATTCAGCTCTCTGTAGGTTGAGAAGTCATCAATGACAGCCAACATATTACTATCATTAATATCTGTTATTTGCTCTGTCCCCATTATTCAGAAATAGTTGTTATAAAGTATACAACCTGAATGTTTCATGGCTAAAAGTGCAATCCAATCACCCGCAGGGCAATTAAGTTCAAAATGCCTAATAGCACTATTTTCAAGTGGACGTTCTGATTGAATATGCTTATGATCTGTATGGGTGTTGGAGAGGTGCAGACCATAGAAAAGTGATGACCTGGAAGTGCGTGGGCTCAATTTGAGGGATGTGCACTGAACAGGTACAAAAAGTTTGGAAATTGTGAACATTCCTCAAACCCCATTCACGTCTATAAGGGGTGAATCCTGCTAATAATTTTTGCCAATTAGGACTAATAGGAAATAGAGCTGAGCACTGACTGGGGGGGACGGGGATATATGTACCCCATGCTCTTATCTGAGTATGCAGCCTGACTTGTTTTGAAAGGCAGGGCAGCAAGCTTGTGTGTCCCCCCCCCTCCCCGCTAAACCATACCAGGCTATGTATCCGCAACATAGGGAGGGTACTTTGCTGGGGGAGACCCTGGCAAAACACCATGTCCCCAGGATGATGAGGACAAGGGTCTCATACCAACATCTCTGGCCTGGAGGATATGCTTGTCTGCATTTTGAAGGACCTATCAGAATTCTTTAAAATAAATGGGACCCCAGATATCCATCCCTTCTACATGAAAGAGTAAGGGGGACCTGTGATGGACCCCCGTACTCGAGAAGAGTATGTCCACCATATAACCTTCTTTGCCCGGTACCAGCATGATTCAATGTCCCTTAGCCCATCCTGTCACTTGTCGAGGCATCAGTGTATGGTGAAGAGTAGGGATGAGCTTCGTGTTCGAGTCGAACATACGTTCGACTCGAACATCGGCTGTTCGATCGTTCGACGAAGATCGAACGATTTGGGCCGTAAGCGCCAAATTCGAGTGACGTGAATGGCCCACAATGCACTACGCCATCGCAGTGTCATCCAGGTGCTGTGATTGGCCAAGCATGCACTGTGACCCCGCATGCTTGGCCAATCACAGCGCCGGCAGCGAGGAGAGCAATGATTGGCCACAGGCAAGATGCCTGTGGCCAATTATTGCTGAGGGGATTTAGTACACGCCCCACACTATAAAAGGCCGCCAGCGCGGCGGCCTTGTGTAGTGTGTTCCGGAGCAGGGAAAGAGAAGCATAGGCAGGGACAGTGTCATTTTTTTCCTTTACTAATCCTGGATTCCTTGTGTTTAGGGACAGAGAAGGATAGGTAGGGAGAGTGTCAGTGTGTCATTCTGTGCTAAACCTTGTTTGTAGGGACAGAGAAGGACAGTGAGGGAAAGTGTCAGTGTGCTATTCTGTGCTAATCCTTGTTTGTAGGGACAGAGAAGGACAGTGAGGGAAACTGTCAGTGTGCTATTCTGTTCTAAACCAATCTTGCTGAACCGTATTTGAAATCCTTGAGTTTAGGGACAGAGAAGGAAACTCGTGGAAACTATCAGTGTGCTATTCTGTGCTAAATCTTGTTTGTAGGGACAGAGAAGGACAGTGAGGGAAACTGTCAGTGTGCTATTCTGTGCTAAACCAATCTTGCTGAACCATATTTGAAATCCTTGAGTTTAGGGACAGAGAAGGACACTCGGGGAAATTATCAGTGTGCTATTCTGTGCTAAATCTTGTTTGTAGGGACAGAGAAGGACAGTGAGGGAAAGTGTCAGTGTGCTATTCTGTCCTAAACCAATCTTGCTGAACCATATTTGAAATCCTTGAGTTTAGGGACAGAGAAGGGCACTCGGGGAAACTATCAGTGTGCTATTCTGTGCTAAATCTTGTTTGTAGGGACAGAGAAGGACAGTGAGGGAAAGTGTCAGTGTGCTATTCTGTCCTAAACCAATCTTGCTGAACCATATTTGAAATCCTTGAGTTTAGGGACAGAGAAGGACACTCGGGGAAACTGTCAGTGTGCTATTCTGTTCTAAACCAATCTTGCTGAACCATATTTGAAATCCTTGAGTTTAGGGACAGAGAAGGGCACTCGGGGAAACTATCAGTGTGCTATTCTGTGCTAAATCTTGTTTGTAGGGACAGAGAAGGACAGTGAGGGAAAGTGCCAGTGTGCTATTCTGTCCTAAACCAATCTTGCTGAACCATATTTGAAATCCTTGAGTTTAGGGACAGAGAAGGACACTCGGGGAAACTGTCAGTGTGCTATTCTGTTCTAAACCAATCTTGCTGAACCATATTTGAAATCCTTGAGTTTAGGGACAGAGAAGGACACTCGGGGAAACTATCAGTGTGCTATTCTGTGCTAAATCTTGTTTGTAGGGACAGAGAAGGACAGTGAGGGAAAGTGTCAGTGTGCTATTCTGTTCTAAACCAATCTTGCTGAACCATATTTGAAATCCTTGAGTTTAGGGACAGAGAAGGACACTCTGGGAAACTATCAGTGTGCTATTCTGTGCTAAATCTTGTTTGTAGTGACAGAGAAGGACAGTGAGGGAAAGTGTCAGTGTGCTATTCTATCCTAAACCAATCTTGCTGAACCATATTTGAAATCCTTGAGTTTAGGGACAGAGAAGGACACTCGGGGAAACTGTCAGTGTGCTATTCTGTTCTAAACCAATCTTGCTGAACCATATTTGAAATCCTTGAGTTTAGGGACAGAGAAGGACACTCGGGGAAACTATCAGTGTGCTATTCTGTGCTAAATCTTGTTTGTAGGGACAGAGAAGGACAGTGAGGGAAAGTGTCAGTGTGCTATTCTGTTCTAAACCAATCTTGCTGAACCATATTTGAAATCCTTGAGTTTAGGGACAGAGAAGGACACTCGGGGAAACTATCAGTGTGCTATTCTGTGCTAAATCTTGTTTGTAGGGACAGAGAAGGACAGTGAGGGAAACTGTCAGTGTGCTATTCTGTGCTAAACCAATCTTGCTGAACCATATTTGAAATCCTTGAGTTTAGGGACAGAGAAGGACACTTGGGGAAACTATCAGTGTGCTATTCTGTGCTAAACCAATCTTGCTGAACCATATTTGAAATCCTTGAGTTTAGGGACAGAGAAGGACACTCGGGGAAACTATCAGTGTGCTATTCTGTGCTAAATCTTGTTTGTAGGGACAGAGAAGGACAGTGAGGGAAAGTGTCAGTGTGCTATTCTGTCCTAAACCAATCTTGCTGAACCATATTTGAAATCCTTGAGTTTAGGGACAGAGAAGGACACTCGGGGAAACTATCAGTGTGCTATTCTGTGCTAAATCTTGTTTGTAGGGACAGAGAAGGACAGTGAGGGAAAGTGTCAGTGTGCTATTCTGTCCTAAACCAATCTTGCTGAACCATATTTGAAATCCTTGAGTTTAGGGACAGAGAAGGACACTCGGGGAAACTGTCAGTGTGCTATTCTGTTCTAAACCAATCTTGCTGAACCATATTTGAAATCCTTGAGTTTAGGGACAGAGAAGGACACTCGGGGAAACTATCAGTGTGCTATTCTGTGCTAAATCTTGTTTGTAGGGACAGAGAAGGACAGTGAGGGAAAGTGTCAGTGTGCTATTCTGTGCTAAACCAATCTTGCTGAACCATATTTGAAATCCTTGAGTTTAGGGACAGAGAAGGACACTCGGGGAAACTATCAGTGTGCTATTCTGTGCTAAATCTTGTTTGTAGGGACAGAGAAGGACAGTGAGGGAAAGTGTCAGTGTGCAATTCTGTCCTAAACCAATCTTGCTGAACCATATTTGAAATCCTTGAGTTTAGGGACAGAGAAGGACACTCGGGGAAACTATCAGTGTGCTATTCTGTGCTAAATCTTGTTTGTAGGGACAGAGAAGGACAGTGAGGGAAAGTGTCAGTGTGCTATTCTGTGCTAAACCAATCTTGCTGAACCATATTTGAAATCCTTGAGTTTAGGGACAGAGAAGGACACTCGGGGAAACTATCAGTGTGCTATTCTGTGATAAATCTTGTTTGTAGGGACAGAGAAGGACAGTGAGGGAAAGTGTCAGTGTGCAATTCTGTCCTAAACCAATCTTGCTGAACCATATTTGAAATCCTTGAGTTTAGGGACAGAGAAGGACACTCGGGGAAACTATCAGTGTGCTATTCTGTGCTAAATCTTGTTTGTAGGGACAGAGAAGGACAGTGAGGGAAAGTGTCAGTGTGCTATTCTGTCCTAAACCAATCTTGCTGAACCATATTTGAAGTCCTTGAGTTTAGGGACAGAGAAGGACACTCGGGGAAACTGTCAGTGTGCTATTCTGTTCTAAACCAATCTTGCTGAACCATATTTGAAATCCTTGAGTTTAGGGACAGAGAAGGACACTCGGGGAAACTATCAGTGTGCTATTCTGTGCTAAATCTTGTTTGTAGGGACAGAGAAGGACAGTGAGGGAAAGTGTCAGTGTGCTATTCTGTCCTAAACCAATCTTGCTGAACCATATTTGAAATCCTTGAGTTTAGGGACAGAGAAGGACACTCGGGGAAACTATCAGTGTGCTATTCTGTGCTAAACCAATCTTGCTGAAGCATATTGCAAATCCTTGTGTTTAGGGACAGAGAAGGATAGGCAGGGGACAGTGTCAGTGTCTTTGTTGCTAAGCCTCCTGCACAGTATACACCTGAAGGTAGCCCTTATTGCTGTTTTTCCCATCTCCCTGCAGGCCATCCATTAAAATGTCTGCAAGGCAAACAAGGAGAGGCAGACAGTCAGGAGGCAAAAAAAGAGGGCAAGCAGGCTCTGTGTCTGGGGGCAACAGTGCTGGTCGTGGACGCGGTGCATTGTCATCAGCACGTGGCCATGGGACACGCTTGTCCTTCTTTTCGGCAGCTGGACATGTTGAGCCACATCATGCCGAAGACTTGGTAGAGTGGATGACCAAGCCCACCTCATCCTCCTCATCCTCTCTCACCCAGGCTCAGGGTACTGGCAAAGCAGCTGCCAAAGCGTCCTCTTCTCTGGTATCAATGTCATCATTAGTCACTCCTTCCCTAGACCCACCATGTCCTCCTCCTGAGGAGTCCCCCGAACTGTTTGAGCACAGTGTTGGGTACATGCTCCAGGAGGATGCCCAGCGTTTCGAAGGATCTGATGATGATACCCAGCTAGAGGAAGGCAGTAGTGTGAGAGCAGAGAGAGGGGATGCTCAAGAAGGACACCAATCTGGCAGTCATGCTCCAGCAGCTGCAGCATACTGCCAGATTGGCTCCAGTGATGAGGAGGGAGGGGATGATGAGGTCACTGACTCCACGTGGGTGCCTAATAGGAGAGAGGAGGAGGAGGAGGATGAGGAGGAGGCACATCTCCAACGAGGCAGGATGCCCTTGGGTGGCCAGCGTATGGGCAGCACAGCGACGGAATCACACCGCAGAGCTCCGCCTGTGCAGGGCGCTGCCTCTGCCCGTCATTCAAAAAGTTCTTTGGTGTGGGCCTTTTTTTAGGCGAGTGCATCAGATCGCACAGCTGCTGTTTGCAACATATGTCTCAAGAGTATATCGCGTGGCCAAAACATCAGCCGCTTGGGCACCACATGCTTGATCAGACATATGTTGACCTGCCATGCAGCTCGTTGGCAAGCCTACCTTAAAGACCCACACCAAAGAACAAAGCGGACCTCTCCTTGCACCGCATCAGCTGGGATCTCCAACCCCACTATACCATCAGTCCTCTCTGAAACCTGCACTGAGAGGAATGAAGGTGTAGAATTAGGTGTGTCACAGCCAAGTACTTGCGGCCACTCTGCTAGCAGTACACCGACGTCCGATTCTAGCAGGCAAATTTCCCTGCCCCAGCTGCTGGACCATCGAAAGAAGTTCACTCCCAGCCATCCACATGCCCAGTGGTTGAATGCTAGCTTGGCTAAATTGCTAGCGCTTCAACTGCTGCCTTTTCAGTTGGTAGACTCGGCCCCCTTCCGTGAGTTTGTGCAATGTGCGGTTCCTCAGTGGCAGGTTCCCAAACGCCACTTTTTCTCACGGAAGGCGATTCCGGCTCTCTACAGGCATGTGGAAGGCAATGTCTTGGCCTCGCTGGACAGGGCGGTCAGCGGTAAGGTGCATATTACCGCTGACTCATGGTCCAGCAGGCATGGACAGGGACATTACCTTTCTTTCACGGCCCATTGGGTCACTCTTTTGGCAGCTGGGAAGGATGCAGGACAAGGTGCAGTAGTGTTGGAGGTTGTTCCACCGCCACGCCTCCAAAATGCTACTACTGGTTGTGACACACCTCTCTCCTCCACCCCCTCCTCTTCTTCTTCCTCCATGGCCTCTTCCTGTGGTTTGTCCTCGGAACCAGCGGTGCTCTGTAGGCGTTCAAGGGGCTACGCAAGTACGCAGGCAAAAAGATGCCATGCCGTGCTTGCGCTGGTGTGTTTGGGGGACAGGAGCCACACTGGGGCAGAGGTCCTGTCTGCTCTGCAGGGGCAGGCCGAGAGGTGGTTGACGCCACGCCAGCTTAAGCCAGGAATGGTGGTTTGCGACAATGGCACCAACCTCCTCTCCGCCCTCCGACAGGGACAACTGACCCATGTGCCCTGTATGGCTCACGTCCTTAACCTGGTGGTGCAGCGGTTCTTGGGCAGGTACCCGGGCTTACAGGATGTCCTGAGGCAAGCCAGGAAAGTCTGTGTGCATTTCCGCAGATCTTATAATACCAGTGCTCGCCTGGCTGAGCTGCAAAAGGAGTTGAACCTGCCCAAGAACCGCCTTATATGTGACATGCCCACCAGGTGGAACTCAACGTTGGCCATGCTGCAGCAGCTGCACACGCAGCAGAAGGCCATCAATGAGTACCTGTGCGACTACGGCACCAGGACAGGGTCAGGGGAGCTCGGGTTTTTTTCACCACGCCAGTGGGGCATGATCAGGGATGCATGCACTGTCCTGGCACCATTTGAGGAGGCCACGAGGATGGTGAGCAGTGACAGTGCATGCATCAGTGACACTGTACCTCTTGTCCACCTGTTGGAGCACACGCTGCGTGGAATAATGGACAGTCACTTGAGGCAGAACAGAGGCAGGAAGAGGAGGACTTCCTTGCCTCTCAAGGCCCCCTTTACCCAGACAGTGTTCCTTCTGTCCCACCCATCACACAGGAAGAGGAGGAGGAGGAGGAGGAGGATTGTGTCAGCATGGAGGTGGAGGCTGGCACTCAGCATCATCAGCAGCAGTCTTTTAGGGATGATTTACAGTCCCAAGAAACCAGTGGACTTGTACGTGGCTGGGAGGAGGTGGCTGCGGATCATGTCGTCCTTAGTGACCCAGAGGACTCCGAACTGAATGCCTCAGCTAACCTACGCTGCATGGCCTCCCTGATCCTGCAAAGTCTGCGGAAGGATCCTCGTATTCTTCGGATCAAGGAGAGGGACCATTACTGGCTGGCCACTCTCCTTGATCCACGGTACAAGGATAAGGTTGTGGACCTTATGTTACCATCGCAGAGGGGGCAGAGGATGAGACAACTCCGGGAGGCCTTGCAGAAAGGTCTGTGCAACGCGTTCCCAGAGACTGGGAGGTTACAAACTCCTGGTCCTGGACAACGAGTTGCTGAGGCTTCGGGCAGTCAAAGAAGGAGCGGTGGGGAAGGTGGCCGTCTGACCGATGCGTTCAGACAATTCTTTAGTCCGCAGCCCCAAAGTATGATCGGTTCCAGCAACCATCGCCAGCGTCTGATATACATGGTGCAGGAATACCTAGGGGCAAGGTCAGACTTGGACACCTTCCCCACCGAAAATCCTCTGGCTTACTGGGTCTTGAGGATGGATCACTGGCCAGAGCTTGCACAGTATGCAATTGAGCTACTGGCCTGTCCTGCATCCAGCGTTCTTTCAGAACGCACATTCAGTGCTGCTGGAGGATTTGTCATGGATCACAGGGTGCGCCTGTCCACCGACTCGGTTGATCGACTGACTTTCATCAAGATGAACCAGTCTTGGATCACCACCAGCTACCACACACCTGATGCTGATATAACAGACTAATTGATTTTAAAATGTCACATCCCTTCAAGACTGATGCTGAGTGCCTGTGCTGTTATGTTGACTGGCTATCCTCCTCCTCCTCCTCAATGATACGATTAATGATGATAGCTTGGAAGATCATTTTGGTTTATGGGTGACGCCACCAGTGGCTAAGGCCCAATTTTTCAGCCCCTGTTTAACAGGGGCGTGTAATTACAATTTTTGATGCAATACTTTGCAACAGGCCTCATTGCTGTGCTCCAAGTACAGTATCTGTGAGGGGTTGCAGTGTTGTGCCACCAGTGCCTAAGGCCCAATTTTTCAGCCCCTGTTCAACAGGGGCATGCAATTATAATTATTGATCTAATAATTCACAGCAGGGCCCATTGCTGCGCCCACCAAGAGTAACTGTCAGGCCTTACAGTGTTGTGGCACCAGCACCACCATCAATAGCCCAATTTTTACTACCACTGTTCAACAATTATATGTTATTACAATTCATGATATAATAGTTGACAGCAGGGCGTTCCAGCACCCAACAAGAGTAACTGTGAGTGCTTACAGTGTTGTGCCAACACCAACACCTAAGGGGCCAATTTCTGCAGAGTATATACGGCAGGTCCCTACTTTCAAACATCCAACTTACAAACGACTACTACTTGCAAACGGAAGAAGACAATAGGAAGTGAGAGGAAATCTACCCCTTGGAAGGAAAATTCTCTCCTGTAAGAATTAATATGGGAGAAAGGTGTCTCCTCTCTACTGATGATAAGGCATTCAACTTGCTAGGAAGAATGAGCATAACAAAAGGAGTTGGGACTTTGTACGAGGCACAGGGCATGTAGAGGCATGTACCTCCATCCCCGATACTTGGAAAAAAGGAGAACATGGGTGGGACTTTATATGAAGCATACATCTCAGGAGACACCCGACGAAAGATAACTATGGCAGTATACTGTTGCACTGGAACTTGAACCGTTAAATGAAAGCATTGCATAACAATTGGCCGTCATTACTTTAATTGGGTAATAAATATGACAACAACAAGAAATAACGCAGCATACCTAGTATATTGGTTAAAAATAGAAATGTACATAAAATACAACAATAGTGGTAGCATGGTATAACAACATGATCAGTTCATAATAAAAACATTGCAACAGAGCCAGTTCGTGGGGTGTCTCCGTGGTAAGTAGGTAGGGCCTAGACATGTTGGTACAGTCCGATTGATATATAGAAATGATTAAAAATGTTGATAAAGTGGGGGCAGATGAGCATCTATGGGCTCAAGGTAACATGATATAGCAACACAATTGGTACATAGTAAAACGTTGAAAAACCAAGTTCGTTGGAGTGGAGTCTCCATAGTAGCTGTGACACCAATTTGGTAGATAGAGTCCAATTGGTGTTTGATGTAGTTGGTAAACTAGTAGCAATATATGTGCAGGGGGGCATCTATTGGCTCGACGCGTTTCGTGGCCATTACCACTCTTCAGGAGCAAGTATGAGATGGATGTCTAAAATGTTAAAACAGTAAAAGGGTAAAACTAAATATAAGATTTTTGGGTCAAGGTATGGAGAGGGGGGAACAAAAAGGCAATAATGATTCCCCCAAAAAATACTTACAAGTAAGCCCATAACTAAGGGTAAAAGCGTGGAGAGCAGGAGGCTGGTCGGGAAAGTATCAGCCACCGGGAGCTGAGGTGGATTGGCCCCAATGTGCAAAGCTAGAATACCAGTTAGACTGAAGTCCCCAAGGGGGGGAGACTCCCATGGTAAGTATCCTAAAATTAAACAAAAAGTGACCGTGAATAAAAGATTTTGGAAATAAATGCAATGACCAGTATGTAGAGAGGAGTGTTGGGATGTGTAGGACATTGTATGGAAAAGTAGTAGGATGTACCCCAATTGTGGTAACAGGGGGGGGGGAGGGTTTGGTGATAATGAAACTAAGAGCCAACCCCTAGACTGAGGTAGACAGCCAATTATAAGAAGGGATTGGGATCAGTAGTGAATGAGAGATAAAAAGGAAAAAAAACGAAAAAAAACGAAAAAAAACAAAAACATGATGATTAGTACTATTGGTAGAGGACCACAGGAATTACCTGAAGTTGAGTGAAAAAATCCAAAAGGTGCAAAAGTGTCCACGGAAGTGCCGACCCATAGGGGAGATGGGCTAGACTGGAGGGAGTAAGGATACTCCAATGCAATCGGGGATTTGCCACCAACGGCACGACAGCGGCCGATGGAGGGAGGGACCGCGCCATATAGCTAGGCAGCATGAGCTGCCTGCCATCCGGCGCCAGCTGCCTCGGGGAGGACGCCAGATGAAAAACAGCAGCGTCAGCGCGCCGACGTCGCATATGTAGTGACGCGGCACGCACAACGCCGGATGCGTGACGTCGATGCGCAATTGCGAGCCTGCCCAGACCCTCATGTGACCAGCCGGAACCGAAGAGGGGAGGGGCAGGCCCCAGGAGCGCATCGCAGCTCCCGGGACTGAAAAGGCCGGCCAAGGCCAACCAACTCAGACAAGCAAAGCCCCAAAGCATAGAGCAAACTAACACACTGTGGTAACAGTGTTAAGGGAGGGGATACTAGTTGGCCAAGCCCCCCTACACCTACAAGACCAATGTAGATTAATAAGAGCATAAAAAACACCTAAATGTTTTAACATATTAGACACTGGAGTGTACCAACAAAATAAAATTTCTAGATAGGTATAGATGCATGCTTCCATCCCCGGAAATATGATAAGGCATTCAACTTGCTAGGAAGAATGAGCATAACAAAAGGAGTTGGGACTTTGTACGAGGCACAGGGCATGTAGAGCCATGTACCTCCATCCCCGATACTTGGAAAAAAGGAGAACATGGGTGGGACTTTATATGAAGCATACATCTCAGGAGACACCCGACGAAAGATAACTATGGCAGTATACTGTTGCACTGGAACTTGAACCGTTAAATGAAAGCATTGCATAACAATTGGCCGTCATTACTTTAATTGGGTAATAAATATGACAACAACAAGAAATAACGCAGCATACCTAGTATATTGGTTAAAAATAGAAATGTACATAAAATACAACAATAGTGGTAGCATAGTATAACAACATGATCAGTTCATAATAAAAACATTGCAACAGAGCCAGTTCGTGGGGTGTCTCCGTGGTAAGTAGGTAGGGCCTAGACATGTTGGTACAGTCCGATTGATATATAGAAATTATTAAAAATGTTGATAAAGTGGGGGCAGATGAGCATCTATGGGCTCAAGGTAACATGATATAGCAACACAATTGGTACATAGTAAAACGTTGAAAAACCAAGTTCGTTGGAGTGGAGTCTCCATAGTAGCTGTGACACCAATTTGGTAGATAGAGTCCAATTGGTGTTTGATGTAGTTGGTAAACTAGTAGCAATATATGTGCAGGGGGGCATCTATTGGCTCGACGCGTTTCGTGGCCATTACCACTCTTCAGGAGCAAGTATGAGATGGATGTCTAAAATGTTAAAACAGTAAAAGGGTAAAACTAAATATAAGATTTTTGGGTCAAGGTATGGAGAGGGGGGAACAAAAAGGCAATAATGATTCCCCCAAAAAATACTTACAAGTAAGCCCATAACTAAGGGTAAAAGCGTGGAGAGCAGGAGGCTGGTCGGGAAAGTATCAGCCACCGGGAGCTGAGGTGGATTGGCCCCAATGTGCAAAGCTGGAATACCAGTTAGACTGAAGTCCCCAAGGGGGGAGACTCCCATGGTAAGTATCCTAAAATTAAACAAAAAGTGACCGTGAAAAATGTTTTTTCTTGTTGTTGTCATATTTATTACCCAATTAAAGTAATGACGGCCAATTGTTATGCAATGCTTTCATTTAACGGTTCAAGTTCCAGTGCAACAGTATACTGCCATAGTTATCTTTCGTCGGATGTCTCCTGAGATGTATGCTTCATATAAAGTCCCACCCATGTTCTCCTTTTTTCCTCTCTACTGATGCTTTATCACCAATCCTTGTTTCAATAAAAACACCACATTTCAAAAACAGTTGTCATTGGGACGCAAAGTGAGGTGAAATGTTCTGAACAGGGGCACAGACAGCAAAACAAATGTTACAGGGGTGATAACCCTTCCCTATGTTTTCCAAAAAGCTTAAAAATAGGTATTTGGGCTGGAGCTACACTTAAACAATGTAGCTGTTCAAAATTACAAACAGATTCTACATAAGAACAAACCTACAGTCCCTGTCTTGTATGCACCGCCTGTATACGGCTGTTCAGAGTATATAGGGCCTTTTTTATTTTGTGTGCGGGGTTCCCCTTAATATCCATACAAGACCCAAAGGGGCTGGTAATGGGCTGGGGTAGGGGGGGGGGTCATGGGGTAGCTATGCCATTTTTCTTAAAGATTTTCATCCATATTACCGGGACCAGACATTACATTAAAGCCGCAAGCAGTTTTAAATGGCTTTTTTTTCTTTTGGAAATGTAATTTTGTGCAGGGACAGTTCTAAACACGGGAAACACGTGGCACTTCACAGGCATACTTTAGACACCCCCCAGGTACAATATTTAAAGGAATATTTGACTTTTTTTTTTTTCACTTTATGCATCATTAACCACTTGACAACTGGGCACTTAAACCCCCTTCCTAACCAGACGAATTTTCAGCTTTCGGTGCTCTCACATTTTGAATGACAATTACTCAGTCATGCAACACTGTACCCATATGAAATTTTCGTCCTTTTTTTCACACAAATAGAGCTTTCTTTTGGTGGTATTTGATTGCCTCTGGGTTTTTTTTTTTTGTGCTATAAATGAAAATAGACCGAAAATTTTGTAAAAAAATGAATTTTTCTTAATTTCTATTATAAAATTTTGCAAATAAGTAATTTTTCTTCATAAATTTGGGAAAAAATGTATACTGCTACATATCTTTGGTAAAAATAACCGAAATTAGTGGATATTATTTAGTCTGGGTGAAAGTTATAGGGTCTACAAGCTATGGTGCCAATCACTGAAAATGTATCAATTTGATTACACCTGATGTACTGACAGCCTATCTCATTTCTTGAGACCCTAACAAGCCAGAAAAGAACAATTACCCCCCAAATGACCCCTTTTTGGAAAGTAGACATTCCAAGGTAGTTAGTAAGAGGCATAGTTAGTTTTTTGAGGTTGTCATTTTTTCTCACAATTCTTTGCAAAATGAAGATTTTTTTTATTTTTATTTTTTTTCACACCAAATTGTCATTATAACAGGTTATTTCTCTCACATGGCATGTACATTCCACAAATGACACCACAAAATATATTCTGCTACTCCTCCTGAGTATGGCGGTACCACATGTGTGAGACTTTTATACAGCCTGCCCACATACAGAGGCCCAACATTGAAGTAGCCCCTTCAGGCGTTCTAGGAGCATAAATTACACATCTAATCTCTCAACCACCTATTACACTTTTGAAGGCCCTGGAGCACCAGGACAATGGAAACGCCAACAAAGTGACCCCATTTTGGAAAGCAAACACCCCAACGTATAATCTATGAAGCATTATGAGTCTTTTGAGCTGTTCATTTTTTTCCAGAAGTTTTTGGAAAATGTGGAAAAAAAATGAAAACGCATTTTTTTTTACACAAAGTTGTCCATTTATAAGATATTTCCAACACATAGCATGTACATAGCAAAAATTACACCCCAAAATATATTCTCCTACTCCTCCTGAGTATGGCGGTACCACATATGTGAGACTTTTACACAGCCTGGCCACATACAGAGGCCCAACATTGAAGTAGCAACTTCAGGCGTTCTAGGAGCATAAATTACACATCTAATCTCTCAAACACCTATTACACTTTTGAAGGCCCTGGAGCACCAGGACAATGGAAACGCCAACAAAGTGACCCCATTTTGGAAAGCAAACACCCCAACGTATAATCTATGAGGCATTATGAGTCTTTTGAACTGTTCATTTTTTTCCAGAAGTTTTTGGAAAATGTGGAAAAAAAATAAAAACACATTTTTTTTACACAAAGTTGCCCATTTATAAGATATTTCCAACACATAGCATGTACATAGCAAAAATGACACCCCATAATATATTCTCTTACTCCTCCTGAGTATGGCGATACCACATGTGTGAGACTTTTACACAGCCTGGCCACATAGAGGCCCAATATCCAGGAAGCACCATCAGGTGACCTAGGGACATAAATTACGCATCTAATTTCCTTACAATCTATCACATTTTTGAAGGCCCTTCATATTTCTAGCATATAGCATGTACATACCAAGAATTACACCCTGAACTACATTCTGCTGAGTAAATGGTAAACAAAAGATTACCTGTGGTTTTAGTAGTGCAATTGTCCACAGAAGGAGAGCCCTGATCCAGGCAGCAGGCAGGGACGTGGTCAGCGTCAGTGAATGTAATTGTCCAGGCAGCAGGCAGGAATATTGTCCATAGTCAGTACAGGCAGAGATACTGTCCATATACAGTCCAAGGTCAGTGCAAGTAGAGACATTGCCAGCAGTGCCAAAATATTGGTCCTGGTAGTAAGCAGGAACATGGTCCAAGTAGCAGGCCAGGAAAGAATGGGGACGGGGTAGAGGCTTCTCCCACCCAAATCTCTTTGAAGCCTCCGAGTCTCCAGACCCTAATCCGGGAATGAGAAAACTAAAAAATTTGTTTTCTTCATCCAGAAAAACAATTCTGGAGCCCCTCACATATGTGAGACCCCTGTGTCCCCATTAGCATAGCAGGGTAAAAGATCAATCCAAGAGGCAGGCAAAAAACGTGGTCAAACAGTCCAGGGTCAGTTCCAGAGCAGGCAGAGGTAGGTACAGTTTAGGGTTAGGCAGAAGCGTGGTCGTATAACAAGCCAGGGTCAGTTCCAGAGCAGGCAGAGGTAGGTACAGTTTAGGGTTAGGCAGAAGCGTGGTCGTATAACAGGCCAGGGTCAGTTCCAGGGCAGGCAGAGGTAGGTACAGTTTAGCGTTAGGCAGAGGCGTGGTCGTTTAGCAGGTCAGGGTCAGTTCCGGAGAAGGCAGCGGTATGTACAGTGGCATAAGGGGTGTGGCGGTAAATGACAATTAGGTTTACCATACTTTCCTAATAATGTAGAAAAGTATGGTAACGACGGAAACATCGACCAAAACAAAGGCCTGGTTGGGAAGGACAATCGGGACAATAATACACAGTGTCTCTTCTAGTTCCTTCTTTGGAGCACACCCGGCATCTCTTCTGACGTTTTCGGCCTGTTTTATGGGGGGGGGGTTTATCAGGAAAGTGGCGTTCATGGAGTCTGCTCACTGAATCTGAGCGAATGCTTTCTGGTGGGTCTTCAGGGTACAAAAGGGCTTCGATAATTTCTTCTTGGTACTGAAAATAAGATAAGGGGGTCCTTGTAGATTTACGGTAAATGACATAAGTATTGTAAAGGGCCATACTGAAAAGATATATGGAGACCTTTTTATACCAATAGCAGCTTTTTCTTGTGGGAAGATAGGGTTCAATCATCTGATCATTAAAATCGACTCCCCCCATGAACAAATTATAATCATGAACACATGCTGGTTTTTGGATAGGGCCGTTTCTTTTGGGGATTTCCACGTAGGTGTCGTTATGTATCGTTGAGAGCATGTGGACATTTCTTTTGTCCCTCCACCTGATAGCCAATAGCTCTTCATTCCGCAAAGACGCCGTCTCCCCTTTTCGTAGTCTTTCAGTAACGAGTCTTTGCGGGAAACCCTTCCTGTTGGCTCGCACTGTACCACACGCTGGAGTGCCCTTCCGGTAAAGGTTGCGGAAGAGGGGGATGCTGGTATAGTAATTATCCACATAAAGGTGGTAACCCTTTTCAAGGAGTGGATATATAAGCTCCCAAACAACCTTTCCGCTGGCACCGATGTACTCAGGACATTCAGGGGGATGCAGTTGGGAGTCCTTCCCTTCATACACCAGGAAGGCGTAAATGTAGCCAGTGACCCGGTCACATAGCTTGTAGATTTTAACCCCATATCGGGTCCTTTTGCTTGGAATAAACTGCTTGATGCCAAGCCTGCCTGTGAAGTGGACCAATGACTCATCCACGGATATATTTTGGTCGGGGATATATAACTGGGGGAATTTCTCAGAGAAAAAATTTAGAAGTGGCCGAATTTTAAATAATTTGTCATGTGATGGGTCATTTCGGGGAGGGCACTGGGTATTGTCATTGTAATGGAGAAAGCGCATTATCATGAGGTATCTGGATCTTGACATAATGGATGAAAAGACTGGCATGTGCTGGATGGGTTTGGAGGACCAATAGGAGTATACTTCATTTTTTTTTGAGAGCCCCATGTTGAACGTTAGGCCTAAAAATAATTTAAATTCCTCCACTGTCAATTCTCTCCACACATAGGGACGGGCATAACTTGAATCAGGGTTGTTAGTTATGAATTGTTGTGCAAAGAGGTTGCACTGGGTCACGATGGAGGATAATAGGTCTTGGGTAAAAATTAAATTAAAAAAATCAATAGGGGCAAAATTCTCTGTGTTCACCTGAACACCTGGCTGGGCAGTGAAAGGGGGGATGTTTGCTGCTCCTGAATTGGGGGGAAGCCACAGAGGGTTTTCAAGGGCATAGGGAAGGCTGGCATGGGTCCTAACCCTTTGGGGCTGAGATGACACCCCGCTAGTTCTTGGCCTTTGCTGTAGTGGTACTTCATTTCTTGTGGATGGCACTGTGCTACTGGTGGATGGCACTGAGCTGCTGGTTGATGCCACAGCACTACTTGTGGTAGCCTGCTGATCCATGTCAGAACGCCTTCGTTTCCTGGGCACACTTTCCTCTTCCTCTGAATCTGTAGAAGACCCACTGCTTATAACAGGTTCATATTCTGAACCAGAATCAGACTCAGAGAGCTCGTCGCTGCTCTCGTCAGTCAAGCAAAGCTGTTGGTATGCCTCCTCAGCGGAAAACATTTTTTTCGCCATACTGGTGACTGTGGGCTGTGGTGACAAACTGTGGTAGGAAAACTGGAACAGATATGGCTGCACTGATGGGTGCTGATGAGGCTGGTCTAATGAGGCTGCACTGCTGGGTTCTGATGAGGGTGCTGCTGGGTTCTGAGGAGGGTGCTTCTGGGTTCTGATGAGGATGCACTGCTGGTAACTGATGAGGGTGCAGATGAGCACTATAGTGGCGCTGATGTGGTACTGATGGCACCGATGGGGCACTGTAGTGGCACTGGGCACTGTAGTGGCACTGGTGGAGCACTGGTGGCACCGATGGGCACTGAAGTGGCAGAGGTGGCACTGATGAGCACTGGTGGCACTGATGAGCTTTGTAGTGACACTGATCAGCCTTGTAGTGACACTGATCAGCCTTGTAGTGACACTGATCAGCCTTGTGGTGGCACTGATCAGCCTTGTGGTGGCACTGATGGACACTAGTGGCACTGATGGGTACTCTGGTGGCACTGATGGGCACTGTAGTGGCACTGATGAGTATTTTTGTGGCACTGCTTACACAGATGGGTACTGTAGGGGAGCTGTAGGGGCGCTGATGGGTAGTGTGGGGCACAGATTGGCACTTGTGTGGCACTGTGTGGCACTGTGTGGCACTTAAGGGCACTGCTGAATATATATGAGACACTCACTGTTAAAAGGATCTCTCCTCTCCTCACACGCTGTATCGGTGTGAGGAGAGAAGAGAGCTGGACCTCTGTTTGACCCCAGTTTGTTTACATTCTGATCGCTCCCTCATTGGAGGGAGCGATCAGGTGGTAAAGAGCCGCTATCATTGGCTCTTCACCGCGATCCTTGTTGCAGTGGGAGCCGTGAACTCGGCGAGCACGGACACTTCCGCGAGCGCGCACCAGGGGGCGCGCGGGAAGCGCGAATGCACGAGGACGTCCCAGGGACGTGAGCTCAGGATAACTCGACCACTCTGTGGACGTCTTTTGTCCATGACGCGGTCGGGAAGTGGTTAAAATGACTGCTCCCGGAAAACGTCCGTTTTTAAAACTTATTTTTGCATTGATACATGTCCCCTGGTGCAGAACCCGGGTTCCCAAACTCTGTTTAGGACAATAACATGGATAATAGTCGTTATAATTAGCACTTTAGAATCCGAACGTTCGCATCCATTGTATTTAATAGGGTTCTAATGTTCGTGCAAACTTTCGGTCCGTTCGCGGGTTCTGGTGCAAACCGAACCCGGGGGTGTTCGGCTCATCACTAGTGAAGAGAGGCATAAAGTAAATGGAAAATCTAGCGCTAAAAAGTTGAGTAAGCAATATTCAAATAATCAGTAGGCCACAAAGTGTGGAAACATAACATATATAAATATGTCAAAGTAATAAATATAACTCATATATGGAAGATTATGGGAAGTGTCCAAATGAATGAACCAATCATTGTAGTGAAAACATAAAGTCCAGTATAAAGTAGTTGTTGCTCAGAAGTGAAGCACTTTGATTTAGTGAACACGTGGAAACATCGAGGTGTTGTATCTTCAATTAAGATAATGGGGTATGTACTCTTACCAGAGATGGTGGACTCGAAGGTCGATGACAACGAGTCAATCGAACAGAGCCAAGATGGGCAGTCTTCCACATTGATCATGAGAACCCAGGCATTTCTAGGAGCAGCTTTCAATGGTCTTGTAGGTAACCGTAAGGCTGAGAAACCAAGTTGAAACAGCCGGATGGAAGGGCCAAAAAAAATAACTCTCATCGAGGAAGATGTAAAGAGAAAAAAAGAAGGGCTCCACATGGTATAGTTCAAAAAGGATAGGTTTTATTGAATAAAAATTTGTGACCACAAAAGTAAAAAGGAGCAATATGGGGAGCAATAAGCCAAAACTGATGCGTTTCGTCTAAGTAGACTTCAACGGGGGCATATGTCAGCTTCCCCACATTGCTCATATTGATAGACTACATGTAGATGGCAAAACAAACTAATGGAGAGGAGAGGAGGAGCCGGCGTCGACCTCACGTCAACAATTATTAGATCAGTGATTGGAGGAAAAACATCACGTGTTACTGTGAGTTCCAAGCCTCAATCTGATGGCCAATGACATGCAGCGGATCAAATCACATGGCGGCCATATTTGGCGCCAAAACGGCGCAAAACCACATAAGGGATTAACCCGGAAGTGACGCGGTAAACATCCGGCGTCACGTCTCCTCATTTGAATATGTTAAAAAGTCAGCACCCTTTATACATAATAGAATGATTGTCAAACAAAATAAAAAGAGCATAACTAATGTGCATCTCTCAATTGGTGTCAAGGACAGAGGGGATTCTGCCCGTCCCAACAATTTTGAACCTCAATCCTGACACCAACATTAATGAATAGTACAAATTGTATGCGAACAGAATGTCTTGATAAGAAAATCACAATGCTGGTTACCGTCGGTCAAACAGTCGAACCTCCCCAGCATCTGTCTGGTGACGTCAACGATATGCACAAATGTCACGGCCCTAGGCAGTCACACGATGGGACCCACCAAACCCACCGCGCCAGGCGGCGCGGCCACGCGACCCAACACAGCCAACCACAACCCAAATCAACACCGACAGACCCAGCACAAAAAATCCTCAGTTTAGGCAAGGAAGTCCACCTCAATATAGGCCAAACCCATCACCCCAAGTCACTCCGCCGCATCACCATAAATAAACAGCATATGGACATGAAGCGAAAATGAGTATGACTGCCAGCGCTCGGAATCCTTTGATTGGCAATAATGAGCGCCACCAGACAATTGAAATGGAAGCATAAGACTGTTTATTCAAACACAGGCACAAAGAGATATACACTCAAGGACAATCCCCCCCTTCTTTGCATAATGACACAGGGCAGGGTAAACTTTATCTCCTCCAGTAACAAGAGACACATAGGACAGTCTACTGATGAGAAGTTTGAATACACCTATCAGCAGGGAGGGCTGTTGGAGGAATTCCCCCTCCCTCAACCCTGCCCCCAGTGTACATGCTAGAAATACATATACAACCCATTATAGGTTGCTCCCAAGGCAGACAGAAACAATAAAACAATGGAATACAGCCACACCTCAAACGATTTGGTAAAAAGTATACAACAGTTTATGAGACCAAGCTCATACAATATTCCAGCAGTTGGAAAGGTGGAATTCATTTATCTTCATATATTTCTTGAGGGATACTATTCAGAAATATTACTGCCCCAAGTGAAAGAGCCCCTTCATTCTTTTAACACAAACCCCACATATAGAACCCAGGATAACAGGGGTAGAAAGAAATGCTGAGTCCAGTGTGGTTGTACGGTGAGTCTGGTTAGTGCAGACCCAGCTGGGGTTCTCGGTCACCCTGTGCACCTAATAGACACAGGGTGACTTACACATAGGAGGGGCCGGAGGAGCTGGACAAGGAGTTTCCAGAGCTCTCTAAGGTAAGCTGGGTTCCACAAGCCCCCCGCCCAAAGTGACTCCTGTCACAGTACCTAATAAAATAATATTAATGTTCCAACGTGTCCAAAGGGTTTCTAAAAATAATGTTTCACAATATTGTCCCAGGATGTTCAAAAAATAAGGTCCCACAAAGTAAATGTCCCTTGACGATCCCTTTCCACTGATCCTCTCTCCACGAATGACAGTGAGGCCTCGTACACACGACCGATTTTCTCGGCAAGAACCAGCAAGAAACTTGCTGGCAGAGAGGTCTTGCCGAGTAAATCGGTCGTGTGTACGCTGCTATCGGGTTTCTCGTCGAGAAAACCGACAAGAAACCTTGACGAGAAAATAGAGAACCTGCTCTCTATTTTCTCGTCGAGATTCTCCTCGGCATGTTTCTCGACGAGAAAAGTGAGTGTGTGTACACTTACCTGTCCTCCCCGAAGCCCGCGCATGTTCGAAATGAATTCGACGCATGCGCGGTAGCTTCCTAGGCATACGTAGGGTATACCAAGATGGCGGCGACGGCATCGAATGTGACGAGCGCATGCTCGACGTAGTCGATGACGTCACCGCGTACGCTCCTTTCAAAGAACCGCGGGTTCTTTGAAACGAGCGTGTGTACACTCGGCCGGGACAAGTTTCTTGTCCAAGAATCTCGTCGAAAAAAACGACATGTTTTTTTCAACGAGAATCTCGGCCGTGTGTACGAGGCCTGAAGCTAAAATGTTGTCATTTACTGCAGGATAGTGGTTGCTCAGATGCTGACTCAATTCAAATCCTAGTCTTTTGAATGTGAGCAAAGGGCCCAAGGATGCTGACTGATGTCATTGACCATGTAGCGGGGTGTTCCCCTTTAAGACAGAGAGACAAGAAGTTCCAGGTGAGAGGTGAGTCGGGAGGAAGTAAAGAGACATTACTGGAAGTGAAAGCAGAGGAGAGAAAGAGACTACATCTCCCAGTACATCTTGCAGCACCCAGGGTGCATTGCTCCAGAACAGAGACTGCTGGGGCAGACTTTATAAAGGGGAGGCGGAGTTTTGGTCGCTCTCTTTGGGACCCCCCTCTCCTAGCAAGAGGATGTCTGTGCTGAACTGCTGTGTGCACAAGGCCTGAAGCCCGGGCCGTGTGCTCCTTTCCAAAGAGCCCTCTGCCAGCCTAGCAGAGCCTTAGAGACATCTGATCCTCCTTGCTGCAGTACACCAGAAGGATTGAAGACTTGGATGTCGGTGGATTCCTGTTCCTAGACGAATCGATGGAGGAAAGGGACTTGGACTTGTCCAGGTGGTGAGAGCTGTTTAAAGACAGATACTTTATCTTTACTATTCGTTGGGATTACAAAGTTGTTCTTCAAGTGCACCACCGAGAGATTGCTAGCAAATATTGTTTCACTGAACTTCCATTTAGATCAGTCAGGCCTGACTGCATAGGTAGACATTGCTGGGTGTTAGTCTACCCATGAGGGGAAGTAGCTGTAAAAGGGCAGCGCTAGAGTTGCATAGCAATACTTAATTATTCTGATTACTCTGTTTATCTTTATTACTGTTTATTGCAGGGATCTGCAACTTGTTATACTGTTGTTTATTACTTGCCCATTAGCCTCAGTAAAATATCTGGGTAAAGTACATTTGGTGTCAGTTCCGCTTACTTTAATAGGAGTTTTAAAGTATATTCTGTGTATGTTTGTTATAGGACTGCGTCACCAACAGTTGCGGTCATGCGGTCCTATCCCTCTATCACCAGCTGTGCCACGGGAGGTTAGAGCCGATTGCCAGGGGTTGACAGCAGTGCACTACAGGGCCCAAATCAATATCAGCGGCTCTCTTAACTGGGGGTAGCGCTACACGTGGGGGCTCGAGTCCGGGATCCTTGTACGTTGCACGCTGCAATCAAGCCGGTCAGAAGTACCAGCATGGACCCGCTGGCAATGTCACAGTGGTGCGCAGCGATTGGCGCCGATCCAACCGCGGCGGTAGTCATTGTACTCCCGGGGGAAAGATGGAAGGAAGAGGAGATAAAACATCTCGTATTGTTACTGTCTCCGAGCCACAAAGCATGGGTGATGGATTTTAGGCCAGATCCAGTGATCTCGTTTACATACGCACTGGTAGAATGGAAAAACGAAATCCCAGAGCATTTTAAAAGTCAGAGTATACAAGCCATAGATAATCAGATCTATCACTTGATACATACGCTGCCAGTGAAGGAAGAATGGTTTCAGACACCAAAGCCATCACTCCCACAATTATCTCCACCACTATCCCCTAAAGCAGAAAAGCTTAAGGAACTATTAAGCCCGGGATCACCGCTGGCCGCTATAGGGCCTGAATTGTTGAATGCTCTAGGAGACCTTGTAATTAAGTGCCTGAAAAGCAGTACGGTGCATGTGGAGGCCGGTTACCAGAAGCTTAGCACCTTCTCAGGGAAGCTCCCCGTCCCTGCGGGGGAGGAAGATTTTGACACTTGGGTGGAACAGGCATTGCAGGCAGTAGAAGCATGGGAGGTGCCTGAGGCACAGAAGAGACAGCGAGTCTTAGAAAGTCTGAAAGGTGCCGCGGCAGAATCGGTGAAGAGCTTCCGGTTTGGAAATGAAAACTGTACAGCTCAAGATTGCCTGGCCATGCTGCAGGAAGAGTTTGGTCAGCTGGAGAAGGTGTCAGAGATGATTTATCAAATTGAACACACTCTCCAGCAGCCGAATGAGAAACTGTCAGAATATGTTAGAAGGCTGAACAGGCAGTTATGCAAGATTGTACTGAAGAAGGGAATGCTGCCCAAAGATGCAGATGAAGCACGCATGAAGCAGATCATGAGGGGAGCGCGGCGCTCAGACCCGGTCTGGCTGCACCTGAAAACCTCAGGAGGAGGAATGTCACTAACCTACTCTGATCTAATAAAAATTATTAGGGACGAAGAGGCGCTGGAGGAAGATCAGCAGGTGGCCAAGGCGAATGTCACACCTGTACCAGTGTTGGTACATTCGGTCAAGAGCCCAGAAAGAGAAGCGGAGGTTGACACTCTGAAATCGCAAATGGCCCAAGTGTTGGAGATGCTGACCTCTTTGATGGAGAAAGATCAGAGAAGACGAGAGAAACCAAGCCCAAGAAAGGAGTTGTTCCCGAACACCTCAGCACCGGCCTCCCTACAGGACCGAGAAGAGGTGATTTGCTATAACTGCGGAGGGAGTGGCCACTTTGCAAACGTATGCTCCAGCCCAAAGAAGAAGAGAACAGATAATTGCAAGCCGGCGGGAAACTCCAAAGGGCCCCGGTGAAGGAGTCAACCGGGTGCCCATCATCTTCAGTGCGCTCCAAACTAAAAAAAAAGGCCAAGAATGGAGGAGACAAAACTCCTAGGAGGAGGTATAGTACACCCCCACCAAGATGTACCCCAGAGGGAGGGGGCAAGACCCCTCAGTGGAAGTACAGCACCCCAAAGAAGGAACATCCACCTAAAAGGAACAATAACATCCCTCAGCGGGTTTGTGCCCCCATTGAGAGGGAGAAAGTCAATGCATGCCAGGCTCAGGAAAAATTTAAGTCCAAAAGGAGCAGGGCAAGGGTCGAAAGCCAAAAAAAAGAGGTGACCCCAGTCCGGCCATACCCAAAGGAACTGGTGGGCCCGTCTCCTACTGTGCCCATTCAAGTGGAAGGAGTCTATACTAAAGCTCTTTTGGACACCGGAGCACAGGTGACTTTACTATACCGGGACTTCTATGATAGGCACTTGAGTCATCTGCCTATCCAGAAGATAGAAGAGCTGGAGATATGGGGACTTGGAACCCAGAGTTTCCCTTATGATGGGTACCTGCCCATAAAGATGACTTTCGACCCATCCGTGGCTGGGAAGGCTGAAGTGTTTGACACCCTGGCAGTTGTGTGTCCCCGGCCGCCTGGAGCCAGCAAGATTTCCCTGATCATTGGGACAAACACGGATCTAGTCAGGAGACTCCTGACCCCTCTAGTGAAAGAGAGAAACCATTCAGCCACCAAAATCCATCCCATGCTAAAGACGGCCTACCAACGACTGGTCTTAGAGCAGAAGACCCCGGGAGAGGGGATAGGGAAGGTGTGGAGACTTGGCAGAGAAGGAGTAGTGCTACAGCCCGGAGAAGTAACCTGTCTTAGGGCCACTGTGAAGCTTTCGTGGGAACAACCTGGCCCCTTTGTCATGCTGGAATCAGACCCAAGGGAAGAGTCCTCAGGCCTGGAAGTGATACCAGAAGTGATTCCGTTCAAGGCCCTGAAGAAGGCCCATGGCAGAGTTCCGGTGAGTGTTAGGAACACTACGGGAGGACCCATGGAGATCCCTGCCAGAGTGTTGCTTGGTCAGGTGAACCCTGCTGCCCCGGTCACTTGGTCCGAAGTCAAGGGGACGGGTGACGGAGGAGATGTTTGGGAGAAACTGTCCGTGGAAAACCCGAACCTACCCAGGGCTTGGAAAGAAAGAGCCAAGGCCCAGCTGTCCAGGTGGGAGAAGATCTTTTCCGAAGATGAATTCGATGTGGGGTGTGCAAGAAGTGCCACCCATCGGATCCGCCTCCAAGAAGATAAGCCCTTCCGAGAGAGGGTCAGGCGGGTCCCCCTGGCAGATCTGGAGGATCTGAGGGAACAACTTGTAGAACTAAAGAAGACTGGTGTGATCCGGGAGTCTAGAAGTCCCTATGCCTCCCCAATCGTGGTGGTCAGAAAGAAGAATGGGTCGTTGAGGCTTTGTATCGATTACAGGACTCTCAACAGGAGAACCATCCCTGACCAATACACCACGCCAAGGATAGAAGATGCCCTACAAAGTTTGTCTGGAGCCAAATGGTTCAGTGTGATGGACCTCAAGAGTGGGTACTATCAAATCCCTATGCACCCAGAAGACAGGGAGAAGACAGCCTTCATAACCCCGGTGGGATTCTTCGAATTCAATAGGATGCCTCAGGGTCTGTCTGGAGCTCCTGCTACCTTTCAACGCCTTATGGAGAAGACTGTTGGAGACATGAATCTTATAGAAGTCCTTGTGTACTTGGACGATGTCATTGTCTTTGGAAGAACCTTGGAAGAACATGAAGCCAGGTTGGAGAAAGTATTGAGAAGACTCAGCGAAGAGGGACTTAAGCTTTCCCCCGAGAAGTGTCGGTTCTACCAGTCTTCTGTGAACTATCTGGGGCACATAGTGTCTGAAGAAGGGGTGGCCACAGATCCTGAGAAGTTGGAAGCAGTCACTTCCTGGCCACGACCCACCACAGTAACAGAGCTCAGATCCTTCCTGGGGTTCTGCTCCTATTATAGGAGGTTTGTGGAGGGGTTTGCTCGGATTGCCCGCCCGTTGAATGAATTGCTAAAGGCAGAAGGGGAAGAGGATGACTCAGGGCCCAGGAGGCCTGGTGAGTCAGTTCAAGATCAGTGGAACCCAAGGTGTGAAGAGGCCTTTCATGCTCTGAAGAGGAGCTTAACCACTGCCCCAGTCCTGGCCTACGCCGACCCTACCAGACCTTATGAATTACATGTGGATGCCAGCCATGAGGGTCTAGGTGGTGTACTCTACCAAGAACATGAAGGACAACTGCGACCAGTGGCCTATGTGAGCAGGAGCCTGACCCCCTCAGAAAAGAATTACCCCACTCATAAGCTGGAATTCCTGGCCCTCAAATGGGCGGTAGTAGACAAGCTAAAAGACTACTTGTATGGGGCAGAGTTTACTGTGAAGACAGACAACAACCCCCTGACCTACCTCTTCACCACCGCGAAACTAGATGCCACCGGACACAGGTGGTTGGCCGCATTGTCTGGATTCAACTTCAGTCTGAAGTACAGACCAGGAGCCAGAAATAGGGATGCAGATGCCCTGTCCCGGAGGTCTCATGCCACGACAAATGACTGGGAAAATTGGACCCAAGTGGCACCGGACGGGGTGCGGGCCCTTTGTCAAGGGGCTGAATTCCAAGCCAGAGGAGGCTCCAGAGCAGAAGAAATAGGGGTTACCATGGTAGGAGTCCCCAAACACTATTGTGGGGTAACTCAACTGGAGGAAGACAACCTACCAAGACTGTCCAAGAAGGAGTTGAGGTGTGACCAATTGGAAGATCCCATGGGGAGATTGGTCCTCGAAGCCCTGGAGAATCAGGATCCCAACAAATTCCTACATCACCCCTCAAAGGAGGCTCGCCTGTTGAGGAAGGAATTGGACAGGCTACAGGTACATCAGGGAGTGGTCTACCGAAGGGGCCCCTCTGATGACTCAGAAGATAAGTGGCAGTTATTTCTTCCAGAGAAGCACCGAGAGACTGTACTAATTGCCCTGCATGACCATCATGGTCACCTAGGGGCAGAAAGGACCTTCCAGCTTGTCAGAAATCGGTTCTATTGGCCCTGCATGAGGGCAGAAGTAGAGGAGTATTGCCATTCCTGTGCACGATGCATTCAGAGAAAGACCCTACCCCATCAGCTGCCCCAATGGGCCATTTACAGAGTCAAGGCCCAATGGATCTGGTATGCATTGACTTTCTCTGCCTCGAACCCGACCTGAGTGGATTGGGGAATGTTCTGGTAATAACCGACCATTTCACCCACTATGCTCAAGCTTTCCCAACCAAAGACCAGAAGGCATCCACCGTGGCCAAGATACTTATGGAGAAGTATTTTGTCCATTACGGACTACCACAGAGACTCCACTCAGATCAAGGAAGGGACTTTGAGAGTCGGTTGATCCAAAGACTTTTGGATTCATTAGGAATAAAGAAGACCAGAACCACGCCTTACCACCCACAAGGAGATGCTCAGCCGGAGAGATTTAACCGGACCCTGCTCAACATGTTGGGAACCTTAGAAACAGAGAAGAAGCAACACTGGAGTCAGCACATATCAGCCCTAGTACATGCCTATAACTGTACCACAAGTGACGCCACTGGCTACTCCCCTTATCGACTTATGTTTGGGAGAGAAGCAAGGCTACCTGTGGACCTGGCCTTTGGCACTTCTATAGACAATACCTCAGCTACATCCCACAAGGGATACGTGGACAGACTTAGACGTAGCTTGCAGGTGGCCTATGAACAAGCCCAGGCGGCTTCGGATTAAAGGGGAGGCCTCCCAATTGAGTACAGAAGAAGGTGGAGAACTGGACTGGCTGTGGCCTCCCTCGACTCTGGGAACGTCCGCCATAGATCTCCCAAATGGAGGGGATACCCCAGATGCAACGCTGAATCCGGAGGCTACTGAATTCATACCCTTCAGTCCCTCAGCTGATTACTGGGAAGATGTTCCTGACACTTGCGCAGAGGAGGACTCTAGAGATTCCATACGTCAGTTGACTTCTGAATCAGAGGTTCCAGAACCAGCAATGTTACCTGAACTTACTCCTGAAGAAGAGCCTGTGGTGCCAGAGTCAGAAGCACCAAGAGAGCAGAGGGCTCGCAGAGTCATCAGGCCTCCCAAGAAACTAACTTACCCCCAAATGGGGACGAGCTCAGAGGACTCTGTTGTAACGGCTAGGAGAAGTGTTGAACAACCTGATCCTTCCACCGTCCATTTGGTGGAGGGCAACCCCAGCTCACTCTCTGGCACAGTTAGGCAGGCCACTCATGGTAGTGTGACCTGTGGGCAAGAGAGTTCCATCCCAAAGTTTTGGTGGGAATTCCCTATGCCAACATCATGCTCGACATTGTCCAAAATGGTAAACAGTATTTGTTGAAGTTTATCTTTGGGGACCAAAGAGTTCAAGTGGGGGGAGTGTGTAGCGGGGTGTTCCCCTTTAAGACAGAGAGACAAGAAGTTCCAGGTGAGAGGTGAGTCGGGAGGAAGTAAAGAGACATTACTGGAAGTGAAAGCAGAGGAGAGAAAGAGACTACATCTCCCAGTACATCTTGCAGCACCCAGGGTGCATTGCTCCAGAACAGAGACTGCTGGGGCAGACTTTATAAAGGGGAGGCGGAGTTTTGGTCGCTCTCTTTGGGACCCCCCTCTCCTAGCAAGAGGATGTCTGTGCTGAACTGCTGTGTGCACAAGGCCTGAAGCCCGGGCCGTGTGCTCCTTTCCAAAGAGCCCTCTGCCAGCCTAGCAGAGCCTTAGAGACATCTAATCCTCCTTGCTGCAGTACACCAGAAGGATTGAAGACTTGGATGTCGGTGGATTCCTGTTCCTAGACGAATCGATGGAGGAAAGGGACTTGGACTTGTCCAGGTGGTGAGAGCTGTTTAAAGACATATACTTTATCTTTACTATTCGTTGGGATTACAAAGTTGTTCTTCAAGTGCACCACCGAGAGATTGCTAGCAAATATTGTTTCACTGAACTTCCATTTAGATCAGTCAGGCCTGACTGCATAGGTAGACATTGCTGGGTGTTAGTCTACCCATGAGGGGAAGTAGCTGTAAAAGGGCAGCGCTAGAGTTGCATAGCAATACTTAATTATTCTGATTACTCTGTTTATCTTTATTACTGTTTATTGCAGGGATCTGCAACTTGTTATACTGTTGTTTATTACTTGCCCATTAGCCTCAGTAAAATATCTGGGTAAAGTACATTTGGTGTCAGTTCTGCTTACTTTAATAGGAGTTTTAAAGTATATTCTGTGTATGTTTGTTATAGGACTGCGTCACCAACAGTTGCGGTCACGCGGTCCTATCCCTCTATCACCAGCTGTGCCACGGGAGGTTAGAGCCGATTGCCAGGGGTTGACAGCAGTGCACTACAGGGCCCAAATCAATATCAGCGGCTCTCTTAACTGGGGGTAGCGCTACAACCATATTTGACCACATAGTTATAATTCATCAATGACATCAGCCAGTCCCCGGACCCCACTCTTTACGTCTTTACGTTTATCTGAATGGGGCTAGGGATGCATGGGTGGATGCTAGGACACTGGCAATCATAGTCCTTGGCCGAAAGTCCTCTTTCATTAGTGGTGCTAGAAATAAAAGTAGGTGGGTGAAAAGGCTATGTAATTCATTCATTTGTTGAAAGCTAGAATTGGGGCCTCAAATGCATCGCCTCAAATGCAAACTTTATACTTACCAGAGAATAGGAGCTGACACCAGCTTATTAGTGGAGCAACAAAAGCATTGGAAACACATTTAATAAAATGATTTATCTCCCAACATCAGGCAACTAGCTGGCTCATGTGACACCCACAGGTCGAAGATTATCTCTGCTTACACCACCTGTAAGAAAACTGCTAGAGGACAGACTTATCAATCTGTATATAAAATATGAATCCAAAAACATGAAACAACAAGCAGGTGCAAATGTAAAGTTTATAATAAAAATGTAAAGCTTCTCTATGGTGAGTTTTTTAGTAAAATCCCAGGAATGTCTGATAGGGTCTCTTAAATATATGACTGTACACCTGACTGTGATTGTATGTACCAGATGCCGATATCCCGATGCAATGACAGATGTCCTCCTGGATACAGAAAAGTTCCCAAGGGGAGTATCCATGTCTGCTGCTATGACTGTGTCCTATGTTCCGAGGGGGCGGTGTCCAATATAACAGGTAGGAGTGGCCAAAAAATAGTAAAGAAAAATACAACTGTAATTGTCACGTATGCATTTAGCAAGAATGGTTGAATTTAAATAGCAACTGCACTTTCTGTTAAATGTCTTAATTAAAAAACCGACAAAAGTGGGCAAACATGTGTAGCCATTGGTTGCTACTAGTAACTAGGGGTGAGCTTCGAGTTCGAGTTGAACCCATGTTTGACTCGAACATGGGCAGTTCGACCGTTCGTCGAATTTCGAACATTATGGGCCGTTCGCACAAAATTCGAGTGGCGCGTCACGGCCCATTATTCACTGCGGCATTGCAGTGCATTGCTGGCTGATGATTGGCCAAGCATGCACTATGACCCGCATGCTTGGCCAATCACAGCGCCGTAGGTACAAAAGGCCTTAATTTGCCAAAGCCAGGGTGGATTTGGCCAATCATGGCTCAGAGGAGTAGGTACACGCCCCACACTATATAAGGCCGCCGGCTTGGCGGCCTTGTGTCGTGTGTTGTGGCATTGGTTAAAGGAAAGAGACAGAGAGAGAGAGAGACAGCGTAATTTGATTTGAGTTAGATAGAGCAGGCAGGCGAGTCAGTTAGCTGCAGTTACAGTGTGTAGAGGATATATATATATGCATCCTAGGTGTTGTATATATATTTACACACTGTATTGAGTTTAGCTAGATCCGTCCCTGTTATTCTCTATACTGACATGCAGGCAGGTGATTGTGCTAGCTGCAGTATTTTCAATTAGTGTACTGTGTCCTTTGCACAGTGTGCACCAAAAGCTTACCTGAATACAATTGCTGGTATTCTTATACAAATACAGGTAGGGAGCTGCAGTATTTTGCTTTAGTGTCCTTTGCACAGTGTGCACCAAAAGCTTACCTCACTACAATTGCTGGTGTTCTGATACAAATACAGGCAGGGAGCTGCAGTATTTTGCTTTAGTGTCCTTTGCACAGTGTGCACCAAAAGCTTACCTCAATACAATTGCTGGTGTTCTGATACAAATACAGGCAGGGAGCTGCAGTATTTTGCTTTAGTGTCCTTTGCACAGTGTGCACCAAAAGCTTAACTCAATACAGTTGCTGGTGTTCTGATACAAATACAGGCAGGGAGCTGCAGTATTTTGCTTTAGTATCCGTTGCACAGTGTGCACCAAAAGCTTACTTGAATACAATTGCTGGTGTTCTGATACAAATACAGGTAAGGAGCTGCAGTATTTTGCTTTAGTGTCCTTTGCACAGTGTGCACCAAAAGCTTACCTGAATACAATTGCTGGTGTTCTGGTACAAATACAGTCAGGGAGCTACAGTATTTTGCTTAAGTGTCCTTTGCACAGTGTGCACCAAAAGCTTACCTCAATACAATTGCTGGTGTTCTGATACAAATACAGGTAGGGAGCTGCAGTATTTTGCTTTAGTGTCCTTTGCACAGTGTGCACCAAAAGCTTACCTGAATACAATTGCTGGTGTTCTGATACAAATACAGGCAGGGAGCTACAGTATTTTGCTTTAGTGTCCTTTGCACAGTGTGCACCAAAAGCTTACCTGAATACAATTGCTGGTGTTCTGATACAAATACAGGTAGGGAGCTGCAGTATTTTGCTTTAGTGTCCTTTGCACAGTGTGCACCAAAAGCTTACCTGAATACAATTGCTGGTGTTCTGATACAAATACAGGCAGGGAGCTGCAGTATTTTGCTTTAGTGTCCTTTGCACAGTGTGCACCAAAAGCTTACCTGAATACAATTGCTGGTGTTCTAATACAAATACAGGCAGGAAGCTGCAGCATTTTGCTTTAGTGTCCTTTGCACAGTGTGCACCAAAAGCTTACCTGAATACAATTGCTGGTGTTCTGATATAAATACAGGCAGGGAGCTGCAGTATTTTGCTTTAGTGTCCTTTGCACAGTGTGCACCAAAAGCTTAACTCAATACAGTTGCTGGTGTTCTGATACAAATACAGGCAGGGAGCTGCAGTATTTTGCTTTAGTATCCGTTGCACAGTGTGCACCAAAAGCTTACCTGAATACAATTGCTGGTGTTCTGATACAAATACAGGTAGGGAGCTGCAGTATTTTGCTTTAGTGTCCTTTGCACAGTGTGCACCAAAAGCTTACCTGAATACAATTGCTGGTGTTCTGATACAAATACAGGTAGGGAGCTGCAGTATTTTGCTTTAGTGTCCTTTGCACAGTGTGCACCAAAAGCTTACCTGAATACAATTGCTGGTGTTCTGATACAAATACAGGCAGGGAGCTGCAGTATTTTGCTTTAGTGTCCTTTGCACAGTGTGCACCAAAAGCTTACCTGAATACAATTGCTGGTGTTCTGGTACAAATACAGCCAGGGAGCTGCAGTATTTTGCTTTAGTGTCCTTTGCACAGTGTGCACCTAAAGCTTACCTCAATACAATTGCTGGTGTTCTGATACAAATACAGGCAGGGAGCTGAAGTATTTTGATTTAGTGTCCTTTGCACAGTGTGCACCTAAAGCTTACCTGAATACAATTGCTGTTGTTCTCATACTAATAACACAGGCAGGGAGTTCAAAATTACGAACAGATTCTACATAACAGCAAACCTACAGTCCCTGTCTTGTTTGCACCGCCTGTATACTGCTGTTCAGAGTATATAGGGCCTGGGGACCCCACGCCTTTCCTTTTTTTAATTTGGGTGCGGGATTCCCCTTAATATCCATGCAAGACCCAAAGGGGCTGGTAATGGGCTGGGGGGGGGGGGGGTTACCCATGCCATTTTACTTAAATGATTTTCATCCATATTGCCGGGACCAGACATTACATTAAACCCGCAAGCAGTTTTAAATTACTTTTTTTCCTTTAGAAATGTCATTTTGTGCAGGGACAGTTCTAAACACGGGAAACACGTGCCACTTCACAGGCATACTTTAGACACCCCCAGGTACGATATTTAAAGGAATATTTCACTTTTTTTTTTCACTTTATGTATCATTAAAATCACTGCTCCTGAAAAAACGTCAGTTTTTAAAACTTTTTTTTGCATTGATACATGTACCCTGGGGCAGGACCCGGGTCCCCAAACCCTTTTTAGGACAATAACTTACATATTAGCCTTTATAATTAGCACTTTTGATTTAGAACGTTTGAGTCCCATAGACTTTAATAGGGTTCTAAAATTTGCGCGAACTTTCGGTCCGTTCGCAGGTTCTGGTGCGAACCGAACCGGGGGGTGTTCGGCTCATCCCTACTAGTAACAAACATCCACCAAATCACCCTGCTGCCAGACCCCCATATATCACTTCTGAGACAATAAGCAGTCATTTGCGTTGTTTTGTTTTGTTTATTGTGGGATACAACTTGTTTGGGGTAAAGGAAGATATGGGATGCCCATAGCACTTGTTGAATTACCATTACATTTATGGAGCATTGATTAGTAGATTTAGCCCTGAAAAATGATGCACTTCTAACATTAAGCCCTCGTACACACGGCCGAGATTCTCGTTGAAAAAAACATGTTGTTTTTTTCGACAAGATTCTTGGACAAGAAACTTGTCCCGGCCGAGTGTACACACGCTCGTTTCAAAGAACCCGCGGTTCTTTGAATGGAGCGTACGCGGTGACGTCATCGACTACGACGAGCATGCACTCGTCACATTCGATGCCGTCGCCGCCATCTTGGTATACCCTACGTATGCCTAGGAAGCTACCGCGCATGCGTCGAATTCATTTCGAACATGCGCAGGCTTCCGGTAGGACAGGTAAGTGTACACACACTCACTTTTCTCGTCGAGAAACATGCCGACGAGAATCTCGACGAGAAAATAGAGAGCAGGCTCTCTATTTTCTCGTCGAGGTTTCTTGTCGGTTTTCTCGACGAGAAACCCGATAGCCGCGTACACACGACCGATTTACTCGGCAAGACCTCTCTGCCAGCAAGTTTCTTGCTGGTTCTTGCCGAGAAAATCGGCCGTGTGTACGAGGCCTCACAGTCTCTTCCCCTGCATATCTCCATGCAGACTATTGCTCCTCCTCTGCACTAGCTTCTGCAGAATGTTACTCCCTTGAACTCCTCTTCTCCGGTACAAATCCTGTCCTGCAAAACTGTTAGATTCCTGTCACTTCACTTCCAGTAAGACAAAAAGGGATCACGCTGAATAACCCCAGCTTGCTGGTTGTAATCTGTTGCTGTCACAAAGTCCCTGAAATTATATTACCGGAGTGCTTTTACTAGGCCAGAGATACGCGGTACCTCTCCCGACGGCCTAGCAATTTAGCAGCACATGGCAATAGACGGACTACTGCTCCCAGTCAGTCCAAACTGAAATTCCTGTGCTCCCCGGCTGCAGAAATTTGCACTACTCCCCTCAATCTTCCTCTTGCTCCAGTTCTCCACTGTAGTAGACACACTGACCTTCTCCTGCCTCAAGTCCATGGTAGAAAACTTTATCCAAGCCCACACCTCAGCAGTTCCTCCGGCCCTCCTCCTCGTTCGGCACGTCCCCCGTGTGGGGACGCCCTGCAGCAGCTGCCTAAAACTCAATTTTCACTTATCCTGCCCCAACAGGGTCCTCCCTAGCAGCAGGTGACCTCAGCTTATATGGGAGGCCTGCCCCTGCCAATACCAAATAGGGATTGGTCAAAGCTCCTCACATGAGCTAACTGCCACTCCAACTTCAGGCCCAGCCCATTTTCCAGAACAATCTTCCTGGAAGCTGGGGAGGTGCCTCAGAACCAGAGGTGGTCACACCCACTACTGCACTAAACACTCCCACCCCCAGATCAAAACAGACAGGCCTGCCTAAATTTGCCTGCACTGATAGTGTAACCTAGAAAAATCCTATTCTAGAACCTACCTAAAAGTAGAGGGTGCTACATATGTACAAATGTTCCATCATTCATCATTTTGGTGTCTTGGTAAGCATGATGTCTTCATACAGCCTTGGCTGCATCCGGTGATGGATATTTAGCTTAGAGCTGAACTCCAGGAATTATCTGTATTGCATGCTTACTTTGGTCCAGCTTGGCATGATGTAAGTATGCATACCTCATACATGGTGGGCCGCTGGGGAAGCTGAAGATCACCATAGTAGTTGGTGCTATTAATGCAATAGCTGAAATCTTCTGTGCCTTTCTTGAATTCTGTGAGAGTGACTTCCCCTCTGCATACAGCACACAGGGAATCACTTGTTCGGTAGTACTTGTTGCCATATGTAGGATGCCTTGTATTTTTCTTTCAATGAAGGCATTCTCTGATTAGGAAGGTGGAGAATGTCACGAATCCACCTTGTTCAATCAGAAAACACTTTGTATTCACTGAAAATTGTGTCGAGTGAGTGATCCCCATAGACATGCGCATGGGGCGTGTCAGATGTGCCTGGGCACACCCCAATCACAACCTGCGGCCCAGATTCTCTCTGCTGCCTGCCCCCCCCCCCCATGTCTCCTTCTCTGCTCTCCATCCTGAAACATCCCTCTGTGTACCTGCAGCACTGTCGGTATCACATATCTGGTGACGCCTGAAATGTTGTGGAGGCCTCTCTTGCACCATTATGCCCAACACTCCTGAAGTTAGAGACAGAGAGTGCTGGAGTAGCTGGCTGGCGAAGTCTGCTCTTTAGGTGGATGAAGCTGAGGGTCGCAGTCCTCAGGACAGGATACTGAAGCAGTTTGGCACCAGAGCAGGAGTTGGTAGCAAAGCCGGTATGCAGGCAGCGACCAGCAGCAGCCAGGAAACAGGGGGCCAAGCAAGCAGGCAGAGGAAGTCCAGAAAGCAGGCCAAGGTCAGTAACAGCCAGGCAGCACAGTACAGAATCAGCAGGCAAAGACGAGTCCAGTAAACAGGCCGAGGTCAGAATCATCAGATGAATAAGGTTATGCAGGAACAAGGGCAAAGTCCAGGAGAAGGCTGGGTCATAGACAGGTAAGCAGGTTCAATGGATCGGGTCTTAGGAATACAGGTACAAGCTGAAAACCATTTAGTAATTGCTCATGGTTACAGACCAGTTTAAATAAGCCACTGGGTGCCCAGTGCACATGAAAATTGGTATGTACATGTGTACATATGTGAGTGCATGCACAAATGGGAGCATGATGAACTGGAATAGTACATCTTTTGCCTCTTTGCCTAGAAGTATGAGCATGTGAGCAAAGCACAGGCACTCGCACTGGTTTTCTGGTGCTGGGAATCTGGTTTACCTTACAGTCGGCTTCCCTCCTCTCCTCTCCCACCAGCTGCTACTGAGGGCACACAGGGGACACCTTTCAGGGGGGAGGGGGTGCAGATACCTGTATAAAACAGGTATTTGCACCACTTCCGGGTATAGACTCCCGCCCCTTCGAGTCACACCCCCCCCGCGCTGTGTTCTGGGAAACACACGGCTCCCAAGACACAGCGGGGACCTGTTAGGACGCGCAGCGCGACTCGCGCATGCGCAGTAGGGAACCGGGCAGTGAAGCCGCAGCGCTTCACTTCCCGATTCCCTCACCGAGGATGGCGGCGGGGGAAGCCGAAAGCCGAGCAGTACAGTAGCTCGGCTTCAGCTGCCGACGTCGCGGGCGACCTGGACAGGTAAGTGTCCATTTTTTTAAAAGTCAGCAGCTGCTGTATTTGTAGCTGCTGGCTTTTGAAAAAAAAATCCCGGTGAACCTTCGCTTTAAGGAAGGGACTGGGGAATCTCTGTTCTCAGGCCCTTTCTCTTTCTCAAAAGTGAGACATTAGGAGTCTGTTCAAACGCCTGATATTTCACCAAAGCCCCTCAAGAGAGCTCCTAAAATAAATTTTAAAAAATAATAAAAATTTATATCGTAAAAAATAATTAAAAAAATTAACATTGTAAAAAACCATAAAAAACTACCAACATTGTCCACCTCCCTACTGATACAGATTTCTGCCCTACTGACGCTGTCCACTGCTGTACTGACACCGCCTTCTGCTCTACTGACTGACATCATTCACTGTCCTACAGACGCCAACATCTTCGTACTGACACCATCCACTTATCTACTGATATATGCTTATCTATACATACAGGCATGTGTGTTTGCGCACACCCTAATGCACCTATACATCGTCCCCCAGTCAGTGTGAAAACGTTAACCACTTGCCGACCGCCACACGCAGATATACGTAGACAGAATGGCACGGACAGGCAAATGGGCGTATATATACATCCCCTTTTATTTGCCGCCGTGTGGTTGTGCGCGTGCCGCAACTTTTTTCTTGCAAGGTATTTGCGCAATAATTTTTCAAACGCCTTTTTTTGGGAAAAAAAATGGTTTCATGAATTAAAAAATAACAAAACAGTAAAGTTAGCCCAATTTTTGGGGAAAATATGAAAGATGATATTACGCCGAGTAAATAGATACCTAACATGTCACGCTTTAAAATTGTGCACACTCATGGAATGGCGCCAAACTTCGGTACTTAAAAATCTCCATAGGCGACGCTTTAATTTTTTTTACGCTCCTGATCGCGAGCTACCGGGGACAGGGGCGTTTTAATTTTAATTTTTTTTTATTTTATTTTCATTTTTTTTTCTTACACTTATTTTACATTTTTTTTTTTTTATCACTTTTATTCCTATTACAAGGAATGTAAACATCCCTTGTAATAGGAATGTGTGTGACAGGTCCTCTTTATTGAGAGATGCGGGGTCAATAAGACCCCACATCTCTCCTCCAGGCTGGAAAGCATGAGATCGGGAAAAAAATTTCACTGATCTCATGTTTACTAGCCGCAATGGCGGCTTTGTTTACATCTGAGGACCCGGGCGTGACGTCATCACATCGCGCCCGGGCCTCCGACGGTCATAGAGATGACTGGTGACCATCTGGTCACCAGTCATCTCTATGCTTCCTATTGTGTGCCGGACGATTCATTCTCCGGGCCCCCGATGGCACGGGAGAGCCCGAAGAAGCACCGGATGGCGGCGGGATAGGGGGGGACATCCCCCCCCTCCCGCCGCCTACAAGAACGATCAAGCGGCGGAACCACCGCTATGATCGTTCTTATGGTGCACAGAATCACCGGCAGAACAGAAGGATATCTGAATGATGCCTTTAGCTGCAGGCATCATTCAGATATCCCCCCACAAAGCCGAGGACGTCATATGACGTCCACCCAGGATGGGAGATCCCATCTGTGGACGTCATTTGACTATGGCTGAGTAGGGAAGTGGTTAAAGATGTACTTTTTTTTTTTATATTCACTTTAAAGTTAGAGTTTCTGAACTTTTCGTTATGTTAGGTTCATAATCAGTTTTTTCTTCTTTTTTCATTGCAGATAGTGACAGCTGTTTTAAATGTCCTGATGAAGAGTGGCCTGATGACAAAAAAATGAAATGTGTATCCAAAACATATGATTTTTTGTCCTATGAAAATGATGTGATGGCTCAGATATTTTCATTGATATCTTTAACATTCTCAGCCATGACATTATTTGTATTAGGAAACTTTATTTATTACCGGAACACTCCAATGGTGAAAGCCAATAACCGGACTGTGAGCTTCATCCTCCTGACCGCCATCTTGCTGAGCTTCCTCTGTGTCTTCTTGTTCCTCGGACTACCTGTGGATATAACCTGCATGCTGAGGCAAATGTCGTTTGGGATCTTCTTCTCCATCGCCGTCTCTTCTGTTCTGGCCAAGACTATCATTGTGTACATTGCATTCAAGGCCACCAAACCCGGCAATTCCTGGAAAAAATGGGTCACTGTCGAAGTATCTAATTCTTTGGTCCTGGTCTGTTCTTCTGTCCAAGTTCTGATCTGTGTTATATGGTTGTCAGTTTCTCCTCCCTACCAAGAGTATGACATGGACTCCTATCCTGGGAAGATCCTCATTCAGTGTAATGAAGGGTCACTTATCGGGTTCTACTCTATGTTGGGTTATATGGGGTTTCTGGCAGCTGTGAGTTTTGTTCTGGCTTTCATGGTGAGGACATTACCGGACAGTTTTAATGAAGCCAAGTACATCACCTTCAGCATGCTGGTGTTCTGCAGTGTCTGGATTGCCATGATCCCGGCCTATCTGAGCACCAGAGGGAAATATATGGTGGCCGTGGAGGTATTCGCCATACTGACCTCCAGTGCTGGAATATTAGGATGCATATTTTTCCCAAAATGTTATATTATAATTTTGAACCCTGAGCTGAACACCAGGAGAAAAACACCCTGCAAAAAATGATTATCAGAACACAATACTCAAAAGGGAAATCATAAATATCTGCCAGGAAAACACTTTTAAATAATAATGTAATAAATAATGTGGCGCTTGCACGATGTGTATGTGAATCTTCAAACACAATATATAATACAAATAACCCAATGTGATAATATTTCATGTGCAACTGTTAACAAAAATAAATGAAAATATAATGTTTTCTTCACAAAACAAAGTGCAACAATATTAAAGTGACAATGCAGTGGATAAATGTGATAAACGTGCCTAATCCCAAAGTAGAGTGATAGTGCAAAAAGGAATCCAGTATATCCAAATTCTTCCACCATCTGTAGTGCCCCAGTGGTTTGCCTCAGCCTCTCTGCTTAGACAAAGACCCCTACAGGTCTAGTAAAGCCTTTGTATAAATGTGACTCCAAGCTCCAAGGCAATGAAATCCTTTCTCCAGGGACATCCAACCCGATAGACAATAAGGCTTCCACTGGTGCTGATAATCTCTTTACAGGTCCTCGCTCCCCATCATATGCAGTTCACATGCAACAAAAAAAGGTTTCCTTGGTGTAGTAATCCAATGTCATATTTATTAAACAAAGCAGCACATTTACAGTTTAAAATAGCGATGTTCAGCTTAACAAACAACAGGACTTCCGGTCTCGGCCGTGACCAGAAGTGACGTCACCTGGCTCTACTGACGCGTTACGTCACATGATCTGTGACGCAATGCCTCAGTAGGACCAAGTGACGTGATCCAATGTAATATTTATTAAACAAAGCAGCACACGTATGCCCCGTACACACGATCAGAATTTCCGATGGGCTAAAATCCGATGGAATTTTCCGTCGGAATTCCGTTCAAGCTGTCTTCCATCAGTCTTGCCTACACACTGTCAGTCCAAATTCCGACCGTCCAAAGCGCGGAGACGTACAACACTACGACGAGCCGAGAAAAAGGAAGTTCAATGCTTCCGAGCATGTGTCGACTTGATTCTGAGCATGCGTGGGTTTTTTCTCCGTCGGAGTTCCACACAGGTGATAGGAATTTTCTATCGTTTTTTTTCCATGGGAAAGAAATAAAACATGTTCTATTTCTAAACACCGACGGAAAAAAATCCGATGGGGCCCACACACGATCGGAATTTCCGATGCAAAAAGTCCATCTGACTTTTTTCATCGGAAATTCCGATCGTGTGTACAAGGCATTACAGTTTAAAATAGCCAACGTCACCCGGTCCTACTGAGGCATTGCGTCACAGATCACATGACGCAACGCGTCAGAAAGAGCCAGGTGACGTCACTTCTGGTCACGGCCAAGACCGGAAGTCCTGTTGTTTGTTAAGCTGAACATCGCTATTTTAAACTGTAAATGTGCTGCTTTGTTTAATAAATATTACATTGGATTACTACACCATGGAGACCTTTTTTTTTTTTTTTTGCATATGAACTGCATATGGTGGGAAGTGAGGACCTGTAAAGAGATTATTAGCACCAGTGGAAGCCTTATTGTCTATTGGGTTGGATGTCCCTGGAGAAAGGATTTCATTGCCTTGGAGCTTGGAGTCACATTTATACAAAGGCTTTACTAGACCTGTAGGGGTCTTTGTCTAAGGTGTGAGGATGGGGAAAACCACTGGTGCACTAAAAACGAAAAACGCCTGTAAACGAAAAGCGGCTAAATGTGAGTCACCGCGTTTAGCCGCATTTAGAAGCAATTGGCGCTTGAAATGCCTCTAAACTCAGCTTCTGAACCCATTCTTTTTGCGTTCCAAAAAAAGCCTCTAAACTCAACTGCCCAGAAACTACTGTAAACGACCCTGTGTACATGTACTGATAAGATAACATAGAGGAGAGTTCAGGAGCAGTTGAAAAAAAATGCCCAACTGCTCCTAAACGTCCGTTTACCAGCAGCAGTGTACATGAGGCCTAAGGCCCCAAGTACACTGCTGCTGCTAAACGGACGTTCAGAGGCAGTTGGACGCTTTTTTCAACTGCCCCTGAACTCATTCAATGTTATCTTATGTGTACATGTACACAGGGTTGTTTATAGTAGTTTCTAGGCAGTTGAGTTTAGAGGCTTTTTTTGAGTGAGTGAGTGAGTGAGTGAATAACGTATATAGCGCTGCAAATGCGAACTGAATCGCCTCAAGCAAAAGCAAAAAAATTTGTTCAGACGCTGAGGCTTCTAAACACGGCTAAACGTGGCTTAACGCGGTAACCCGCGTTTAGAAGAGTTTTGTTTATAGACGTTTTTTGTTTTTGGCTATTTTTAAAAAAAAAAACGCTTCTATACGCAAACGTGGCAAAACGCGGCATGTAAACGCGGCAAAACTGACATTTTAAAAGTGGGTTACTTTCTGTCAAGTTAAATCGTTCAGGAGAGGTTGTAAAAACGTCCCGTGTACATGAAGCCTTCTGTTTAGGAGCAGTTGGGCATTTTTTTAACTGCTCCTGAACTCTCCTCTATGTTATCTTATCAGTACATGTACACAGGATCCCCGATCTCTCCTCTATGTTATCTTATCAGTACATGTACACAGGATCCCTGATCTCTCTTCTGTTATCTTATCAGTACATGTACACTGGATCCCCGATCTCTCCTCTATGTTATCTTATCAGTACATGTACACAGGATCCCCGATCTCTCCTCTATGTTATCTTATCAGTACATGTACACAGGATCCCCGATCTCTCCTCTATGTTATCTTATCAGTACATGTACACAGGATCCCCGATCTCTCCTCTATGTTATCTTATCAGTACATGTACACAGGATCCCCGATCTCTCCTCTATGTTATCTTATCAGTACATGTACACAGGATCCCCGATCTCTCCTCTATGTTATCTTATCAGTACATGTACACAGGATCCCCGATCTCTCCTCTGTTATCTTATCAGTACATGTACACAGGATCCCCGATCTCTCCTCTGTTATCTTATCACTACATGTACACAGGATCCCCGATCTCTCCTCTGTTATCTTATCAGTACATGTACACAGGATCCCCGATCTCTCCTCTGTGTTATCTTATCAGTACATGTACACAGGATCCCCGATCTCTCCTCTATGTTATCTTATCAGTACATGTACACAGGATCCCCGATCTCTCCTCTATGTTATCTCATCAGTACATGTACACAGGATCCCCGATCTCTCCTCTATGTTATCTTATCAGTACATGTACACAGGATCCCCGATCTCTCCTCTGTGTTATCTTATCAGTACATGTACACAGGATCCCCGATCTCTCCTCTATGTTATCTTATCAGTACATGTACACAGGATCCCCGATCTCTCCTCTATGTTATCTTATCAGTACATGTACACAGGATCCCCGATCTCTCCTCTGTTATCTTATCAGTACATGTACACCGGATCCCCGATCTCTCCTCTGTTATCTTATCAGTACATGTACACAGGATCCCCGATCTCTCCTCTGTGTTATCTTATCAGTGCATGTACACAGGATCCCCGATCTCTCCTCTATGTTATCTTATCAGTACATGTACACAGGATCCCCGATCTCTCCTCTATGTTATCTCATCAGTACATGTACACAGGATCCCCGATCTCTCCTCTATGTTATCTTATCAGTACATGTACACAGGATCCCCGATCTCTCCTCTATGTTATCTTATCAGTACATGTACACAGGATCCCCGATCTCTCCCCTGTTATCTTATCAGTACATGTACACAGGATCCCCGATCTCTCCTCTATGTTATCTTATCAGTACATGTACACAGGATCCCCGATCTCTCCTCTGTTATCTTATCAGTACATGTACACAGGATCCCCGATCTCTCCTCTATGTTATCTTATCAGTACATGTACACAGGATCCCCGATCTCTCCTCTATGTTATCTTATCAGTACATGTACACAGGATCCCCGATCTCTCCTCTATGTTATCTTATCAGTACATGTACACAGGATCCCCGATCTCTCCTCTATGTTATCTTATCAGTACATGTACACAGGATCCCCGATCTCTCCTCTGTTATCTTATCAGTACATGTACACCGGATCCCCGATCTCTCCTCTGTTATCTTATCAGTACATGTACACAGGATCCCCGATCTCTCCTCTATGTTATCTTATCAGTACATGTACACAGGATCCCCGATCTCTCCTCTATGTTCTCTTATCAGTACATGTACACAGGATCCCCGATCTCTCCTCTATGTTATCTTATCAGTACATGTACACAGGATCCCCGATCTCTCCTCTATGTTATCTTATCAGTACATGTACACAGGATCCCCGATCTCTCCTCTATGTTATCTTATCAGTACATGTACACAGGATCCCCGATCTCTCCTCTATGTTATCTTATCAGTACATGTACACAGGATCCCCGATCTCTCCTCTGTTATCTTATCAGTACATGTACACAGGATCCCCGATCTCTCCTCTGTTATCTTATCACTACATGTACACAGGATCCCCGATCTCTCCTCTGTTATCTTATCAGTACATGTACACAGGATCCCCGATCTCTCCTCTGTGTTATCTTATCAGTACATGTACACAGGATCCCCGATCTCTCCTCTATGTTATCTTATCAGTACATGTACACAGGATCCCCGATCTCTCCTCTATGTTATCTCATCAGTACATGTACACAGGATCCCCGATCTCTCCTCTATGTTATCTTATCAGTACATGTACACAGGATCCCCGATCTCTCCTCTGTGTTATCTTATCAGTACATGTACACAGGATCCCCGATCTCTCCTCTATGTTATCTTATCAGTACATGTACACAGGATCCCCGATCTCTCCTCTATGTTATCTTATCAGTACATGTACACAGGATCCCCGATCTCTCCTCTGTTATCTTATCAGTACATGTACACCGGATCCCCGATCTCTCCTCTGTTATCTTATCAGTACATGTACACAGGATCCCCGATCTCTCCTCTGTGTTATCTTATCAGTGCATGTACACAGGATCCCCGATCTCTCCTCTATGTTATCTTATCAGTACATGTACACAGGATCCCCGATCTCTCCTCTATGTTATCTCATCAGTACATGTACACAGGATCCCCGATCTCTCCTCTATGTTATCTTATCAGTACATGTACACAGGATCCCCGATCTCTCCTCTATGTTATCTTATCAGTACATGTACACAGGATCCCCGATCTCTCCCCTGTTATCTTATCAGTACATGTACACAGGATCCCCGATCTCTCCTCTATGTTATCTTATCAGTACATGTACACAGGATCCCCGATCTCTCCTCTGTTATCTTATCAGTACATGTACACAGGATCCCCGATCTCTCCTCTATGTTATCTTATCAGTACATGTACACAGGATCCCCGATCTCTCCTCTATGTTATCTTATCAGTACATGTACACAGGATCCCCGATCTCTCCTCTATGTTATCTTATCAGTACATGTACACAGGATCCCCGATCTCTCCTCTATGTTATCTTATCAGTACATGTACACAGGATCCCCGATCTCTCCTCTGTTATCTTATCAGTACATGTACACCGGATCCCCGATCTCTCCTCTGTTATCTTATCAGTACATGTACACAGGATCCCCGATCTCTCCTCTATGTTATCTTATCAGTACATGTACACAGGATCCCCGATCTCTCCTCTATGTTCTCTTATCAGTACATGTACACAGGATCCCCGATCTCTCCTCTATGTTATCTTATCAGTACATGTACACAGGATCCCCGATCTCTCCTCTATGTTATCTTATCAGTACATGTACACAGGATCCCCGATCTCTCCTCTATGTTATCTTATCAGTACATGTACACAGGATCCCCGATCTCTCCTCTATGTTATCTTATCAGTACATGTACACAGGATCCCCGATCTCTCCTCTATGTTATCTTATCAGTACATGTACACAGGATCCCCGATCTCTCCTCTATGTTATCTTATCAGTACATGTACACAGGATCCCCCATCTCTCCTCTATGTTATCTTATCAGTACATGTACACAGGATCCCCGATCTCTCCTCTGTTATCTTATCAGTACATGTACACAGGATCCCCGATCTCTCCTCTATGTTATCTTATCAGTACATGTACACAGGATCCCCGATCTCTCCTCTGTGTTATCTTATCAGTACATGTACACAGGATCTCCAATCTCTCCTCTATGTTATCTTATCAGTACATGTACACAGGATCCCCGATCTCTCCTCTGTGTTATCTTATCAGTACATGTACACAGGATCTCCAATCTCTCCTCTGTGTTATCTTATCAGTACATGTACACAGGATCCCCGATCTCTCCTCTGTGTTATCTTATCAGTACATGTACACAGGATCTCCAATCTCTCCTCTATGTTATCTTATCAGTACATGTACACAGTGTCCCCCATCTCTCCTCTGTTATCTTATCAGTACATGTACACAGGATCCCCGATCTCTCCTCTATGTAATCTTATCAGTACATGTACACAGGATCCCCGATCTCTCCTCTGTTATCTTATCAGTACATGTACACAGGATCCCCGATCTCTCCTCTGTGTTATCTTATCAGTACATGTACACAGGATCCCCGATCTCTCCTCTATGTTATCTTATCAGTACATGTACACAGGATCCCCGATCTCTCCTCTATTTTATCTTATCTGTACATGTACACAGGATCCCCGATCTCTCCTCTATGTTATCTTATCAGTACATGTACACAGGATCCCTGATCTCTCCTCTATGTTATCTTATCAGTACATGTACACAGGATCCCCGATCTCTCCTCTGTGTTATCTTATCAGTACATGTACACAGGATCCCCCATCTCTCCTCTATGTTATCTTATCAGTACATGTACACAGGATCCCCGATCTCTCCTCTGTGTTATCTTATCAGTACATGTACACAGGATCCCCGATCTCTCCTCTATGTTATCTTATCAGTACATGTACACAGGATCCCCGATCTCTCCTCTATTTTATCTTATCTGTACATGTACACAGGATCCCCGATCTCTCCTCTGTGTTATCTTATCAGTACATGTACACAGGATCCCCGATCTCTCCTCTATTTTATCTTATCTGTACATGTACACAGGATCCCCGATCTCTCCTCTGTGTTATCTTATCAGTACATGTACACAGGATCCCCCATCTCTCCTCTATGTTATCTTATCAGTACATGTACACAGGATCCCCGATCTCTCCTCTGTGTTATCTTATCAGTACATGTACACAGGATCCCCGATCTCTCCTCTATGTTATCTTATCAGTACATGTACACAGGATCCCCGATCTCTCCTCTATTTTATCTTATCTGTACATGTACACAGGATCCCCGATCTCTCCTCTATGTTATCTTATCAGTCCATGTACACAGGATCCCCCATCTCTCCTCTGTTATCTTATCAGTACATGTACACAGGATCCCCGATCTCTCCTCTATGTTATCTTATCAGTACATGTACACAGGATCCCCGATCTCTCCTCTGTGTTATCTTATCAGTACATGTACACAGGATCCCCGATCTCTCCTCTATGTTATCTTATCAGTACATGTACACAGGATCCCCGATCTCTCCTCTGTGTTATCTTATCAGTACATGTACACAGGATCCCCGATCTCTCCTCTGTGTTATCTTATCAGTACATGTACACAGGATCCCCGATCTCTCCTCTATGTTATCTTATCAGTACATGTACACAGGATCCCCGATCTCTCCTCTATGTTATCTTATCAGTACATGTACACAGGATCCCCGATCTCTCCTCTATGTTATCTTATCAGTACATGTACACAGTGTCCCCCATCTCTCCTCTGTTATCTTATCAGTACATGTACACAGGATTAGTGATGAGCCGAACACCCCCGGGTTCGGTTCGCACCAGAACCCGCGAACGGACCGAAAGTTCGAACGAACATTAGAACCCTATTAAATACAATGGATGCGAACGTTCGAATTCTAAAGTGCTAATTATAAAAACTATTATGCATGTTATTGTCCTAAAAAGGGTTTGGGAACCCGGGTTCTGCACCAGGGGACATGTATCAATGCAAAAATAAGTTTTAAAAACGGTCGTTTTCCGGGAGCAGTCATTTTAATGATGCATAAAGTGAAAAAAAAAAAGTCAAATATTCCTTTAAATATCGTACCTGGGGGGTGTCTAAAGTATGCCTGTGAAGTGCCACGTGTTTCCCGTGTTTAGAACTGTCCCTGCACAAAATGACACTTCTAAAGGAAAAAAAAGCCATTTAAAACTGCTTGCGGCTTTAATGTAATGTCTGGTCCCGGTAATATGGATGAAAATCTTTAAGAAAAATGGCATAGCTACCCCATGACCCCCCCCCTACCCCAGCCCATTACCAGCCCCTTTGGGTCTTGTATGGATATTAAGGGGAACCCCGCACATAAAATAAAAAAGGCCCTATATACTCTGAACAGCCGTATACAGGCGGTGCATACAAGACAGGGACTGTAGGTTTGTTCTTATGTAGAATCTGTTTGTAATTTTGAACAGGTACATTGTTGAAGTGTAGCTCCAGACCAAAAATCTATTTTTAAACTTTTTGGAAAACATAGGTAAGGGTTATCACCCCTGTAACATTTGTTTTGCTGTCTGTGCCCCTGTTCAGAACATTTCACCTCACTTTCCGTCCTAATGACAACTGTTTTTGAAATGTGGTGTTTTTCTTGAAACAAGGATTGCTGATAAAGCATCAGTACAGAGGAGACACCTTTCTCCCATATTTATTCTTACAGGAGAGAATTTTCCTTCCTAGTGGTAGATTTCCTCTCACTTCCTGTTGTCTTCTTGCGTTTGCAAGTAGGAGTCGTTTGTAAGTTGGATGTTTGAAAGTAGGGACCTGCCGTATATACTCTGCAGAAATAGGCCCCTTAGTTGTTGGTGTTGGCACAACACTGTAAGCACTCACAGTTACTCTTGGTTGGTGCTGGAACGCCCTGCTGTCAACTATTATATCAGGAATTTTAATTACATATAATTGTTGAACAGTGGTAGTAAAAATTGGGCCTTTGATGGTGGTGCTGGTGCCACAACACTGTAAGCCCTGACAGTTACTCTTGGTGGGTGCAGCAATGGGCCCTGCTGTGAATTATTAGATCAAGAATTGTAATTACATGCCCCTGTTGAACAGGGGCTGAAAAATTGGGCCTTAGGCACTGGTGGCACAACACTGCAACCCTTCACAGATACTGTACTTGGAGCACAGCAATGAGCCCTGTTGCAAAGTATTGCTTCAAAAATTGTAATGACACGCCCCTGTTAAACAGGGGCTGAAAAATTGGGCCTTAGGCACTGGTGGCACAACACTGCAACTCCTCACAGATACTGTACTTGGAGCACAGCAATGAGCCCTGTTGCAAAGTATTGCTTCAAAAATTGTAATTACACGCCCCTGTTAAACAGGGGCTGAAAAATTGGGCGTTAGGCACTGGTGGCGGCACCCATAAACAAAAATGATCTTCCAAGCTATCATCATCAATCGTATCATTGAGGACTCGGAGGAGGAGGATAGCCAGTCAACATAACAGCACAGGCACTCAGCATCAGCATCAGTCTTGAAGGGATGTGACATTTTAAAATCAATTAGTCTGTTATATCAGCATCAGGTGTGTGGTAGCTGGTGGTGATCCAAGACTGGTTCATCTTGATGAAAGTCAGTCGATCAACCGAGTCGGTGGACAGGCGCACCCTGTGATCCGTGACAAATCCTCCAGCAGCACTGAATGTGCGTTCCGAAAGAACGCTGGATGCAGGACAGGCCAGTAGCTCAATTGCATACTGTGCAAGCTCTGGCCAGTGATCCATCCTCAAGACCCAGTAAGCCAGAGGATTTTCGGTGGGGAAGGTGTCCAAGTCTGACCTTGCCCCTAGATATTCCTGCACCATGTTTATCAGACGCTGGCGATGGTTGCTGGAACCGATCATACTTTGGGGCTGCGGACTAAAGAATTGTCTGAACGCATCGGTCAGACGGCCACCTTCCCCACCGCTCCTTCTTTGACTGGCCGAAGCCTCAGCAACTCGTTGTCCAGGACCAGGAGTTTGCAACCTCCCAGTCTCTGGGAACGCGTTGCACAGACCTTTCTGCAAGGCCTCCCGGAGTTGTCTCATCCTCTGCTCCCTCTGCGACGGTAACATAAGGTCCGCAACCTTACCCTTGTACCGTGGATCAAGGAGAGTGGCCAGCCAGTAATGGTCCCTCTCCTTGATCCGAAGAATACGAGGATCCTTCCGCAGACTTTGCAGGATCAGGGAGGCCATGCAGCGTAGGTTTGCTGAGGCATTCGCTCCGGAGTCCTCTGGGTCACTAAGGACGACATGATCCGCAGCCACCTCCTCCCAGCCACGTACAAGTCCACTGGTTTCTTGGGACTGTAAATCATCCCTAAAAGACTGCTGCTGATGATGCTGAGTGCCAGCCTCCACCTCCATGCTGACACAATCCTCCTCCTCCTCCTCCTCCTCCTCCTCCTCCTCTTCCTGTGCGATGGGTGGGACAGAAGGAACACTGTCTGGGTAAAGGGGGCCTTGAGAGGCAAGGAAGTCCTCCTCTTCCTGCCTCTGTTCTGCCTCAAGTGCCCTGTCCATTATTCCACGCAGCGTGTGCTCCAACAGGTGGACAAGAGGTACAGTGTCACTGATGCATGCACTGTCACTGCTCACCATCCTCGTGGCCTCCTCAAATGGTGCCAGGACAGTGCATGCATCCCTGATCATGCCCCACTGGCGTGGAGAAAAAAAACCAAGCTCCCCTGACCCTGTCCTGGTGCCGTAGTCGCACAGGTACTCATTGATGGCCCTCTGCTGCGTGTGCAGCCGCTGCAGCATGGCCAACGTTGAGTTCCACCTGGTGGGCATGTCACATATAAGGCGGTTCTTGGGCAGGTTCAACTCCTTTTGCAGCTCAGCCAGGCGAGCACTGGCATTATAAGATCTGCGGAAATGCACACAGACTTTCCTGGCCTGCCTCAGGACATCCTGTAAGCCCGGGTACCTGCCCAAGAAGCGCTGCACCACCAGGTTAAGGACGTGAGCCACACAGGGCACATGGGTCAGTTGTCCCTGTCGGAGGGCGGAGAGGAGGTTGGTGCCATTGTCGCAAACCACCATTCCTGGCTTAAGCTGGCGTGGCGTCAACCACCTCTCGGCCTGGCCCTGCAGAGCAGACAGGACCTCTGCCCCAGTGTGGCTTCTGTCCCCCAAACACACCAGCGCAAGCACGGCATGGCATCTTTTTGCCTGCGTACTTGCGTAGCCCCGTGAACGGCTACGGAGCACCGCTGGTTCATAGGACAAACCACAGGAAGAGGCCATGGAGGAAGAAGAAGAGGAGGGGGTGGAGGAGAGAGGTGTGTCACAACCAGTAGTAGCATTTTGGAGGCGTGGCGGTGGGACAACCTCCAACACTACTGCACCTTGTCCTGAATCCTTCCCAGCTGCCAAAAGAGTGACCCAATGGGCCGTGAAAGAAAGGTAACGTCCCTGTCCATGCCTGCTGGACCATGAGTCAGCGGTAATATGCACCTTACCGCTGACCGCCCTGTCCAGCGAGGCCAAGACATTGCCTTCCACATGCCGGTAGAGAGCCGGAATAGCCTTCCGTGAGAAAAAGTGGCGTTTGGGAACCTGCCACTGAGGAACCGCACATTGCACAAACTCACGGAAGGGGGCCGAGTCTACCAACTGAAAAGGCAGCAGTTGAAGCGCTAGCAATTTAGCCAAGCTAGCATTCAACCGCTGGGCATGTGGATGGCTGGGAGTGAACTTCTTTCGACGGTCCAGCAGCTGGGGCAGGGAAATTTGCCTGCTAGAATCGGACGTCGGTGTACTGCTAGCAGAGTGGGCGCAAGTACTTGGCTGTGACACACCTAATTCTACACCTTCATTCCTCTCAGTGCATGTTTCAGAGAGGACTGAAGTTATAGTGGGGTTGGAGATCCCAGCTGATGCGGTGCAAGGAGAGGTCCGCTTGGTTCTTTGGTGTGGGTCTTTGAGGTAGGCTTGCCAACGAGCTGCATGGCAGGTCAACATATGTCTGGTCAGGCATGTGGTACCCAAGCGGCTGATGTTTTGGCCACGCGATATACGCTTGAGACATATGTTGCAAACAGCAGCTGTGCGATCTGATGCACTAGCCTCAAAAAAGGCCCACACCAAAGAACTTTTTGAATGACGGGCAGAGGCAGCGCCCTGCACAGGCGGAGCTCTGCGGTGTGATTCCGTCGGTGTACTGCCCTTACGCTGGCCACCAAAGGGCATCCTGCCTCGTTGGAGATGTGCCTCCTCCTCATCCTCCTCCTCCTCCTCTCTCCTATTAGGCACCCACGTGGAGTCATTGACCTCATCATCCCCTCCCTCCTCATCACTGGAGCCAATCTGGCAGTATGCTGCAGCTGCTGGAACATGACTGCCAGATTGGTGTCCTTCTTGAGCATCCCCTCTGTCTGCTCTCACGCTACTGCCTTCCTCTAGCTGGGTTTCATCATCAGACCCTTCGAAACGCTGGGCATCCTCCTGGAGCATGTACCCAACACTGTGCTGAAACAGTTCGGGGGACTCCTCAGGAGGAGGACATGGTGGGTCTAGGGAAGGAGTGACTGATGATTTGTCTGACATTGATACCAGGGAAGACGACGCTTTGGCAGCTGCTTTTCCAGTACCCTGAGCCTGGGTGAGAGAGGATGAGAAGGAGGAGGAGGAGGGCTTGGTCATCCACTCTACCAAGTCTTCGGCATGATGTGGCTCAACATGTCCAGCTGCCGAAAAGAAGGACAAGCGTGTCCCATGGCCATGTGCTGATGACAATGCACCGCGTCCACGACCAGCACTGTTGCCCCCAGACACAGAGCCTGCTTGCCCTCTTTTATTGCCTCCTGACTGTCTGCCTCTCCTTGTTTGCCTTCCAGACATTCTAATAGATGGCCTGCAGGGAGATGGGAAAAAAGCAATAAGGGCTACCTTCAGGTGTCCTTCTCTGTCCCTTGAAACAAGGACTTTCACAGTGAAAGAAACTGACACTGTCCCTACCTAGAGTTTTCTGTCCCTAGAATAAATGTTTTTTTTAATCACAATATAGCACAAGGACAATTCACTCAATGTCTCTCCAGGTCCCTGGAAACAAGGACTTGCAGAGTGAAAGAAACTGACACTGTCCCTACCTAGAGTTTTCTGTCCCTAGAATAAATGTTTTTTTTAAGCACAATATAGCACAAGGACAATTAACTCACTGTCCTTACAGGTCCCTGGAAACAAGGACTTGCAGAGTGAAAAAAAAAAAACACTCTCCCTACCTACAGTTTTCTGTCCCTAGAAAAAATGTTTTTTTTAAGCACAATATAGCACAAGGACAATTAACTCACTGTCCTTACAGGTCCCTGGAAACAAGGACTTGCAGAGTGAAAGAAAAAAAACACTCTCCCTACCTACAGTTTTCTGTCCCTAGAAAAAATGTTTTTTTTAATCACAATATAGCACAAGGAAAATTAACTCACTGTCCTTACAGGTCCCTGGAAACAAGGACTTGCAGAGTGAAAGAAAAAAAACACTCTCCCTACCTACAGTTTTCTGTCCCTAGAAAAAATGTTTTTTTTAATCACAATATAGCACAAGGAAAATTAACTCACTGTCCTTACAGGTCCCTGGAAACAAGGACTTGCAGAGTGAAAGAAACTGACACTGTCCCTACCTAGAGTTTTCTGTCCCTAGAATAAATGTTTTTTTTAAGCACAATATAGCACAAGGACAATTAACTCACTGTCCTTACAGGTCCCTGGAAACAAGGACTTGCAGAGTGAAAGAAAAAAAACACTCTCCCTACCTACAGTTTTCTGTCCCTAGAAAAAATGTTTTTTTTAATCACAATATAGCACAAGGAAAATTAACTCACTGTCCTTACAGGTCCCTGGAAACAAGGACTTGCAGAGTGAAAGAAACTGACACTGTCCCTACCTAGAGTTTTCTGTCCCTAGAATAAATGTTTTTTTTAAGCACAATATAGCACAAGGACAATTAACTCACTGTCCTTACAGGTCCCTGGAAACAAGGACTTGCAGAGTGAAAAAAAAAAAACACTCTCCCTACCTAGAGTTTTCTGTCCCTAGAAAAAATGTTTTTTTTAAGCACAATATAGCACAAGGACAATTAACTCACTGTCCTTACAGGTCCCTGGAAACAAGGACTTGCAGAGTGAAAGAAAAAAAACACTCTCCCTACCTAGAGTTTTCTGTCCCTAGAAAAAATGTTTTTTTTAATCACAATATAGCACAAGGAAAATTAACTCACTGTCCTTACAGGTCCCTGGAAACAAGGACTTGCAGAGTGAAAGAAAAAAAACACTCTCCCTACCTACAGTTTTCTGTCCCTAGAAAAAATGTTTTTTTTAATCACAATATAGCACAAGGAAAATTAACTCACTGTCCTTACAGGTCCCTGGAAACAAGGACTTGCAGAGTGAAAGAAACTGACACTGTCCCTACCTAGAGTTTTCTGTCCCTAGAATAAATGTTTTTTTTAATCACAATATAGCACAAGGAAAATTAACTCACTGTCCTTACAGGTCCCTGGAAACAAGGACTTGCAGAGTGAAAGAAACTGACACTGTCCCTACCTAGAGTTTTCTGTCCCTAGAATAAATGTTTTTTTTAATCACAATATAGCACAAGGAAAATTAACTCACTGTCCTTACAGGTCCCTGGAAACAAGGACTTGCAGAGTGAAAGAAAAAAAACACTCTCCCTACCTACAGTTTTCTGTCCCTAGAAAAAATGTTTTTTTTAAGCACAATATAGCACAAGTAAAATTAACTCACTGTCCTTACAGGTCCCTGGAAACAAGGACTTGCAGAGTGAAAGAAAAAAAACACTCTCCCTACCTACAGTTTTCTGTCCCTAGAAAAAATGTTTTTTTTAATCACAATATAGCACAAGGAAAATTAACTCACTGTCCTTACAGGTCCCTGGAAACAAGGACTTGCAGAGTGAAAGAAACTGACACTGTCCCTACCTAGAGTTTTCTGTCCCTAGAATAAATGTTTTTTTTAATCACAATATAGCACAAGGAAAATTAACTCACTGTCCTTACAGGTCCCTGGAAACAAGGACTTGCAGAGTGAAAGAAACTGACACTGTCCCTACCTAGAGTTTTCTGTCCCTAGAATAAATGTTTTTTTTAAGCACAATATAGCACAAGGACAATTAACTCACTGTCCTTACAGGTCCCTGGAAACAAGGACTTGCAGAGTGAAAAAAAAAAAACACTCTCCCTACCTAGAGTTTTCTGTCCCTAGAAAAAATGTTTTTTTTAAGCACAATATAGCACAAGGACAATTAACTCACTGTCCTTACAGGTCCCTGGAAACAAGGACTTGCAGAGTGAAAGAAAAAAAACACTCTCCCTACCTAGAGTTTTCTGTCCCTAGAAAAAATGTTTTTTTTAATCACAATATAGCACAAGGAAAATTAACTCACTGTCCTTACAGGTCCCTGGAAACAAGGACTTGCAGAGTGAAAGAAAAAAAACACTCTCCCTACCTACAGTTTTCTGTCCCTAGAAAAAATGTTTTTTTTAATCACAATATAGCACAAGGAAAATTAACTCACTGTCCTTACAGGTCCCTGGAAACAAGGACTTGCAGAGTGAAAGAAACTGACACTGTCCCTACCTAGAGTTTTCTGTCCCTAGAATAAATGTTTTTTTTAATCACAATATAGCACAAGGAAAATTAACTCACTGTCCTTACAGGTCCCTGGAAACAAGGACTTGCAGAGTGAAAGAAACTGACACTGTCCCTACCTAGAGTTTTCTGTCCCTAGAATAAATGTTTTTTTTAATCACAATATAGCACAAGGAAAATTAACTCACTGTCCTTACAGGTCCCTGGAAACAAGGACTTGCAGAGTGAAAGAAACTGACACTGTCCCTACCTAGAGTTTTCTGTCCCTAGAATAAATGTTTTTTTTAATCACAATATAGCACAAGGAAAATTAACTCACTGTCCTTACAGGTCCCTGGAAACAAGGACTTGCAGAGTGAAAGAAACTGACACTGTCCCTACCTAGAGTTTTCTGTCCCTAGAATAAATGTTTTTTTTAAGCACAATATAGCACAAGGACAATTAACTCACTGTCCTTACAGGTCCCTGGAAACAAGGACTTGCAGAGTGAAAGAAAAAAAACACTCTCCCTACCTACAGTTTTCTGTCCCTAGAAAAAATGTTTTTTTTAATCACAATATAGCACAAGGAAAATTAACTCACTGTCCTTACAGGTCCCTGGAAACAAGGACTTGCAGAGTGAAAGAAACTGACACTGTCCCTACCTAGAGTTTTCTGTCCCTAGAATAAATGTTTTTTTTAATCACAATATAGCACAAGGACAATTAACTCACTGTCCTTACAGGTCCCTGGAAACAAGGACTTGCAGAGTGAAAGAAACTGACACTGTCCCTACCTAGAGTTTTCTGTCCCTAGAATAAATGTTTTTTTTAAGCACAATATAGCACAAGGACAATTAACTCACTGTCCTTACAGGTCCCTGGAAACAAGGACTTGCAGAGTGAAAGAAAAAAAACACTCTCCCTACCTACAGTTTTCTGTCCCTAGAAAAAATGTTTTTTTTAATCACAATATAGCACAAGGAAAATTAACTCACTGTCCTTACAGGTCCCTGGAAACAAGGACTTGCAGAGTGAAAGAAACTGACACTGTCCCTACCTAGAGTTTTCTGTCCCTAGAATAAATGTTTTTTTTAATCACAATATAGCACAAGGACAATTAACTCACTGTCCTTACAGGTCCCTGGAAACAAGGACTTGCAGAGTGAAAGAAACTGACACTGTCCCTACCTAGAGTTTTCTGTCCCTAGAATAAATGTTTTTTTTAAGCACAATATAGCACAAGGACAATTAACTCACTGTCCTTACAGGTCCCTGGAAACAAGGACTTGCAGAGTGAAAGAAAAAAAACACTCTCCCTACCTACAGTTTTCTGTCCCTAGAAAAAATGTTTTTTTTAATCACAATATAGCACAAGGAAAATTAACTCACTGTCCTTACAGGTCCCTGGAAACAAGGACTTGCAGAGTGAAAGAAACTGACACTGTCCCTACCTAGAGTTTTCTGTCCCTAGAATAAATGTTTTTTTTAATCACAATATAGCACAAGGACAATTAACTCACTGTCCTTACAGGTCCCTGGAAACAAGGACTTGCAGAGTGAAAGAAACTGACACTGTCCCTACCTAGAGTTTTCTGTCCCTAGAATAAATGTTTTTTTTAAGCACAATATAGCACAAGGACAATTAACTCACTGTCCTTACAGGTCCCTGGAAACAAGGACTTGCAGAGTGAAAGAAACTGACACTGTCCCTACCTAGAGTTTTCTGTCCCTAGAATAAATGTTTTTTTTAAGCACACTATAGCAGAAGCACAAAACACACTGACACTCTCCCTACCTATCCTTCTCTTTCCCTAAACTAAAGGAATCCAGGTTAAGCAAGAAAGAAATAACAGTCACTGTCCCTGCCTATGCTACTCTATCCCTGCTCCGGAACACACTACACTAGGCCGCCGTGCTGGCGGCCTTTTATAGTGTGGGGCGTGTACTAAACACCCTCAGCAATAATTGGCCACAGGCATCCTGCCTGTGGCCAATCATTGCTCTCCTCGCTGCCGGCGCTGTGATTGGCCAAGCATGCGGGGTCACAGTGCATGCTTGGCCAATCACAGCGCCTGGATGACACTGCGATGGCGTAGTGCATTGTGGGCCGTTCGCGTCACTCGAATTTGGCGCGAACGGCCCAAATCGTTCGATCTTCGTCGAACGATCGAACAGCCAATGTTCGAGTCGAACGTATGTTCGACTCGAACACGAAGCTCATCCCTACACAGGATCCCCGATCTCTCCTCTGTTATCTTATCAGTACATGTACACAGTGTCCCCGATCTCTCCTCTAGGGATGAGCTTCGTGTTCGAGTCGAACATACGTTCGACTCGAACATCGGCTGTTCGATCGTTCGACGAAGATCGAACGATTTGGGCCGTTCGCGCCAAATTCGAGTGACGCGAACGGCCCACAATGCACTACGCCATCGCAGTGTCATCCAGGCGCTGTGATTGGCCAAGCATGCACTGTGACCCCGCATGCTTGGCCAATCACAGCGCCGGCAGCGAGGAGAGCAATGATTGGCCACAGGCAGGATGCCTGTGGCCAATTATTGCTGAGGGTGTTTAGTACACGCCCCACACTATAAAAGGCCGCCAGCACGGCGGCCTAGTGTAGTGTGTTCCGGAGCAGGGATAGAGCAGCATAGGCAGGGACAGTGACTGTTATTTCTTTCTTGCTTAACCTGGATTCCTTTAGTTTAGGGAAAGAGAAGGATAGGTAGGGAGAGTGTCAGTGTGTTTTGTGCTTGTGCTATAGTGTGCTTAAAAAAAACATTTATTCTAGGGACAGAAAACTGTAGGTAGGGACAGTGTCAGTTTCTTTCACTCTGCAAGTCCTTGTTTCCAGGGACCTGGAAGGACAGTGAGTGAATTGTCCTTGTGCTATATTGTGCTTAAAAAAACATTTATTCTAGGGACAGAAAACTGTAGGTAGGGAGAGTGTCAGTTTCTTTCACTCTGCAAGTCCTTGTTTCCAGGGACCTGTAAGGACAGTGAGTGAATTGTCCTTGTGCTATATTGTGCTTAAAAAAAACATTTATTCTAGGGACAGAAAACTGTAGGTAGGGAGAGTGTCAGTTTATTTCACTCTGCAAGTCCTTGTTTCCAGGGACCTGTAAGGACAGTGAGTGAATTGTCCTTGTGCTATATTGTGATTAAAAAAAACATTTTTTCTAGGGACAGAAAACTGTAGGTAGGGAGAGTGTTTTTTTTCTTTCACTCTGCAAGTCCTTGTTTCCAGGGACCTGTAAGGACAGTGAGTGAATTGTCCTTGTGCTATATTGTGCTTAAAAAAAACATTTATTCTAGGGACAGAAAACTGTAGGTAGGGAGAGTGTCAGTTTATTTCACTCTGCAAGTCCTTGTTTCCAGGGACCTGTAAGGACAGTGAGTGAATTGTCCTTGTGCTATATTGTGATTAAAAAAAACATTTTTTCTAGGGACAGAAAACTGTAGGTAGGGAGAGTGTTTTTTTTCTTTCACTCTGCAAGTCCTTGTTTCCAGGGACCTGTAAGGACAGTGAGTGAATTGTCCTTGTGCTATATTGTGATTAAAAAAAACATTTTTTCTAGGGACAGAAAACTGTAGGTAGGGAGAGTGTTTTTTTTCTTTCACTCTGCAAGTCCTTGTTTCCAGGGACCTGTAAGGACAGTGAGTGAATTGTCCTTGTGCTATAGTGTGCTTAAAAAAAACATTTATTCTAGGGACAGAAAACTGTAGGTAGGGACAGTGTCAGTTTCTTTCACTCTGCAAGTCCTTGTTTCCAGGGACCTGGAAGGACAGTGAGTGAATTGTCCTTGTGCTATATTGTGATTAAAAAAAACATTTTTTCTAGGGACAGAAAACTGTAGGTAGGGAGAGTGTTTTTTTTCTTTCACTCTGCAAGTCCTTGTTTCCAGGGACCTGGAAGGACAGTGAGTGAATTGTCCTTGTGCTATATTGTGCTTAAAAAAACATTTATTATAGGGACAGAAAACTGTAGGTAGGGAGAGTGTCAGTTTCTTTCACTCTGCAAGTCCTTGTTTCCAGGGACCTGTAAGGACAGTGAGTGAATTGTCCTTGTGCTATATTGTGCTTAAAAAAAACATTTATTCTAGGGACAGAAAACTGTAGGTAGGTAGAGTGTCAGTTTATTTCACTCTGCAAGTCCTTGTTTCCAGGGACCTGTAAGGACAGTGAGTGAATTGTCCTTGTGCTATATTGTGATTAAAAAAAACATTTTTTCTAGGGACAGAAAACTGTAGGTAGGTAGAGTGTCAGTTTATTTCACTCTGCAAGTCCTTGTTTCCAGGGACCTGTAAGGACAGTGAGTGAATTGTCCTTGTGCTATATTGTGATTAAAAAAAACATTTTTTCTAGGGACAGAAAACTGTAGGTAGGGAGAGTGTTTTTTTTCTTTCACTCTGCAAGTCCTTGTTTCCAGGGACCTGTAAGGACAGTGAGTGAATTGTCCTTGTGCTATATTGTGATTAAAAAAAACATTTTTTCTAGGGACAGAAAACTGTAGGTAGGGAGAGTGTTTTTTTTCTTTCACTCTGCAAGTCCTTGTTTCCAGGGACCTGTAAGGACAGTGAGTGAATTGTCCTTGTGCTATATTGTGCTTAAAAAAAACATTTATTCTAGGGACAGAAAACTGTAGGTAGGGAGAGTGTCAGTTTATTTCACTCTGCAAGTCCTTGTTTCCAGGGACCTGGAAGGACAGTGAGTGAATTGTCCTTGTGCTATATTGTGATTAAAAAAAACATTTTTTCTAGGGACAGAAAACTGTAGGTAGGGAGAGTGTTTTTTTTCTTTCACTCTGCAAGTCCTTGTTTCCAGGGACCTGGAAGGACAGTGAGTGAATTCTCCTTGTGCTATATTGTGCTTAAAAAAAACATTTATTCTAGGGACAGAAAACTGTAGGTAGGGAGAGTGTCAGTTTATTTCACTCTGCAAGTCCTTGTTTCCAGGGACCTGTAAGGACAGTGAGTGAATTGTCCTTGTGCTATATTGTGATTAAAAAAAACATTTTTTCTAGGGACAGAAAACTGTAGGTAGGGAGAGTGTTTTTTTTCTTTCACTCTGCAAGTCCTTGTTTCCAGGGACCTGTAAGGACAGTGAGTGAATTGTCCTTGTGCTATATTGTGCTTAAAAAAAACATTTATTCTAGGGACAGAAAACTGTAGGTAGGGAGAGTGTCAGTTTATTTCACTCTGCAAGTCCTTGTTTCCAGGGACCTGGAAGGACAGTGAGTGAATTGTCCTTGTGCTATATTGTGATTAAAAAAAACATTTTTTCTAGGGACAGAAAACTGTAGGTAGGGAGAGTGTTTTTTTTCTTTCACTCTGCAAGTCCTTGTTTCCAGGGACCTGTAAGGACAGTGAGTGAATTGTCCTTGTGCTATAGTGTGCTTAAAAAAAACATTTATTCTAGGGACAGAAAACTGTAGGTAGGGACAGTGTCAGTTTCTTTCACTCTGCAAGTCCTTGTTTCCAGGGACCTGGAAGGACAGTGAGTGAATTGTCCTTGTGCTATATTGTGATTAAAAAAAACATTTTTTCTAGGGACAGAAAACTGTAGGTAGGGAGAGTGTTTTTTTTCTTTCACTCTGCAAGTCCTTGTTTCCAGGGACCTGTAAGGACAGTGAGTGAATTGTCCTTGTGCTATATTGTGCTTAAAAAAAACATTTATTCTAGGGACAGAAAACTGTAGGTAGGGAGAGTGTCAGATTATTTCACTCTGCAAGTCCTTGTTTCCAGGGACCTGGAAGGACAGTGAGTGAATTGTCCTTGTGCTATATTGTGATTAAAAAAAACATTTTTTCTAGGGACAGAAAACTGTAGGTAGGGAGAGTGTTTTTTTTCTTTCACTCTGCAAGTCCTTGTTTCCAGGGACCTGGAAGGACAGTGAGTGAATTCTCCTTGTGCTATATTGTGCTTAAAAAAAACATTTATTCTAGGGACAGAAAACTGTAGGTAGGGAGAGTGTCAGTTTATTTCACTCTGCAAGTCCTTGTTTCCAGGGACCTGTAAGGACAGTGAGTGAATTGTCCTTGTGCTATATTGTGATTAAAAAAAACATTTTTTCTAGGGACAGAAAACTGTAGGTAGGGAGAGTGTTTTTTTTCTTTCACTCTGCAAGTCCTTGTTTCCAGGGACCTGTAAGGACAGTGAGTGAATTGTCCTTGTGCTATATTGTGCTTAAAAAAAACATTTATTCTAGGGACAGAAAACTGTAGGTAGGGAGAGTGTCAGTTTATTTCACTCTGCAAGTCCTTGTTTCCAGGGACCTGGAAGGACAGTGAGTGAATTGTCCTTGTGCTATATTGTGATTAAAAAAAACATTTTTTCTAGGGACAGAAAACTGTAGGTAGGGAGAGTGTTTTTTTTCTTTCACTCTGCAAGTCCTTGTTTCCAGGGACCTGTAAGGACAGTGAGTGAATTGTCCTTGTGCTATATTGTGCTTAAAAAAAACATTTATTCTAGGGACAGAAAACTGTAGGTAGGGAGAGTGTCAGTTTATTTCACTCTGCAAGTCCTTGTTTCCAGGGACCTGGAAGGACAGTGAGTGAATTGTTCTTGTGCTATATTGTGCTTAAAAAAAAATATTTTTTCTAGGGACAGAAAACTGTAGGTAGGGAGAGTGTCAGTTTCTTTCACTGTGAAAGTCCTTGTTTCAAGGGACAGAGAAGGACACCTGAAGGTAGCCCTTATTGCTTTTTTCCCATCTCCCTGCAGGCCATCTATTAGAATGTCTGGAAGGCAAACAAGGAGAGGCAGACAGTCAGGAGGCAATAAAAGAGGGCAAGCAGGCTCTGTGTCTGGGGGCAACAGTGCTGGTCGTGGACGCGGTGCATTGTCATCAGCACATGGCCATGGGACACGCTTGTCCTTCTTTTCGGCAGCTGGACATGTTGAGCCACATCATGCCGAAGACTTGGTAGAGTGGATGACCAAGCCCTCCTCCTCCTCCTCGTCCTCTCTCACCCAGGCTCAGGGTACTGGAAAAGCAGCTGCCAAAGCGTCGTCTTCCCTGGTATCAATGTCAGACAAATCATCAGTCACTCCTTCCCTAGACCCACCATGTCCTCCTCCTGAGGAGTCCCCCGAACTGTTTCAGCACAGTGTTGGGTACATGCTCCAGGAGGATGCCCAGCGTTTCGAAGGGTCTGATGATGAAACCCAGCTAGAGGAAGGCAGTAGCGTGAGAGCAGACAGAGGGGATGCTCAAGAAGGACACCAATCTGGCAGTCATGTTCCAGCAGCTGCAGCATACTGCCAGATTGGCTCCAGTGATGAGGAGGGAGGGGATGATGAGGTCACTGACTCCACGTGGGTGCCTAATAGGAGAGAGGAGGAGGAGGAGGATGAGGAGGAGGCACATCTCCAACGAGGCAGGATGCCCTTTGGTGGCCAGCGTAAGGGCAGTACACCGACGGAATCACACCGCAGAGCTCCGCCTGTGCAGGGCGCTGCCTCTGCCCGTCATTCAAAAAGTTCTTTGGTGTGGGCCTTTTTTGAGGCTAGTGCATCAGATCGCACAGCTGCTGTTTGCAACATATGTCTCAAGCGTATATCGCGTGGCCAAAACATCAGCCGCTTGGGTACCACATGCCTGACCAGACATATGTTGACCTGCCATGCAGCTCGTTGGCAAGCCTACCTCAAAGACCCACACCAAAGAACAAAGCGGACCTCTCCTTGCACCGCATCAGCTGGGATCTCCAACCCCACTATAACTTCAGTCCTCTCTGAAACATGCACTGAGAGGAATGAAGGTGTAGAATTAGGTGTGTCACAGCCAAGTACTTGCGCCCACTCTGCTAGCAGTACACCGACGTCCGATTCTAGCAGGCAAATTTCCCTGCCCCAGCTGCTGGACCGTCGAAAGAAGTTCACTCCCAGCCATCCACATGCCCAGCGGTTGAATGCTAGCTTGGCTAAATTGCTAGCGCTTCAACTGCTGCCTTTTCAGTTGGTAGACTCGGCCCCCTTCCGTGAGTTTGTGCAATGTGCGGTTCCTCAGTGGCAGGTTCCCAAACGCCACTTTTTCTCACGGAAGGCTATTCCGGCTCTCTACCGGCATGTGGAAGGCAATGTCTTGGCCTCGCTGGACAGGGCGGTCAGCGGTAAGGTGCATATTACCGCTGACTCATGGTCCAGCAGGCATGGACAGGGACGTTACCTTTCTTTCACGGCCCATTGGGTCACTCTTTTGGCAGCTGGGAAGGATTCAGGACAAGGTGCAGTAGTGTTGGAGGTTGTCCCACCGCCACGCCTCCAAAATGCTACTACTGGTTGTGACACACCTCTCTCCTCCACCCCCTCCTCTTCTTCTTCCTCCATGGCCTCTTCCTGTGGTTTGTCCTATGAACCAGCGGTGCTCCGTAGCCGTTCACGGGGCTACGCAAGTACGCAGGCAAAAAGATGCCATGCCGTGCTTGCGCTGGTGTGTTTGGGGGACAGAAGCCACACTGGGGCAGAGGTCCTGTCTGCTCTGCAGGGCCAGGCCGAGAGGTGGTTGACGCCACGCCAGCTTAAGCCAGGAATGGTGGTTTGCGACAATGGCACCAACCTCCTCTCCGCCCTCCGACAGGGACAACTGACCCATGTGCCCTGTGTGGCTCACGTCCTTAACCTGGTGGTGCAGCGCTTCTTGGGCAGGTACCCGGGCTTACAGGATGTCCTGAGGCAGGCCAGGAAAGTCTGTGTGCATTTCCGCAGATCTTATAATGCCAGTGCTCGCCTGGCTGAGCTGCAAAAGGAGTTGAACCTGCCCAAGAACCGCCTTATATGTGACATGCCCACCAGGTGGAACTCAACGTTGGCCATGCTGCAGCGGCTGCACACGCAGCAGAGGGCCATCAATGAGTACCTGTGCGACTACGGCACCAGGACAGGGTCAGGGGAGCTTGGTTTTTTTTCTCCACGCCAGTGGGGCATGATCAGGGATGCATGCACTGTCCTGGCACCATTTGAGGAGGCCACGAGGATGGTGAGCAGTGACAGTGCATGCATCAGTGACACTGTACCTCTTGTCCACCTGTTGGAGCACACGCTGCGTGGAATAATGGACAGGGCACTTGAGGCAGAACAGAGGCAGGAAGAGGAGGACTTCCTTGCCTCTCAAGGCCCCCTTTACCCAGACAGTGTTCCTTCTGTCCCACCCATCGCACAGGAAGAGGAGGAGGAGGAGGAGGAGGAGGAGGAGGATTGTGTCAGCATGGAGGTGGAGGCTGGCACTCAGCATCATCAGCAGCAGTCTTTTAGGGATGATTTACAGTCCCAAGAAACCAGTGGACTTGTACGTGGCTGGGAGGAGGTGGCTGCGGATCATGTCGTCCTTAGTGACCCAGAGGACTCCGGAGCGAATGCCTCAGCAAACCTACGCTGCATGGCCTCCCTGATCCTGCAAAGTCTGCGGAAGGATCCTCGTATTCTTCGGATCAAGGAGAGGGACCATTACTGGCTGGCCACTCTCCTTGATCCACGGTACAAGGGTAAGGTTGCGGACCTTATGTTACCGTCGCAGAGGGAGCAGAGGATGAGACAACTCCGGGAGGCCTTGCAGAAAGGTCTGTGCAACGCGTTCCCAGAGACTGGGAGGTTGCAAACTCCTGGTCCTGGACAACGAGTTGCTGAGGCTTCGGCCAGTCAAAGAAGGAGCGGTGGGGAAGGTGGCCGTCTGACCGATGCGTTCAGACAATTCTTTAGTCCGCAGCCCCAAAGTATGATCGGTTCCAGCAACCATCGCCAGCGTCTGATAAACATGGTGCAGGAATATCTAGGGGCAAGGTCAGACTTGGACACCTTCCCCACCGAAAATCCTCTGGCTTACTGGGTCTTGAGGATGGATCACTGGCCAGAGCTTGCACAGTATGCAATTGAGCTACTGGCCTGTCCTGCATCCAGCGTTCTTTCGGAACGCACATTCAGTGCTGCTGGAGGATTTGTCACGGATCACAGGGTGCGCCTGTCCACCGACTCGGTTGATCGACTGACTTTCATCAAGATGAACCAGTCTTGGATCACCACCAGCTACCACACACCTGATGCTGATATAACAGACTAATTGATTTTAACATGTCACATCCCTTCAAGACTGATGCTGATGCTGAGTGCCTGTGCTGTTATGTTGACTGGCTATCCTCCTCCTCCGAGTCCTCAATGATACGATTGATGATGATAGCTTGTAAGATCATTTTTGTTTATGGGTGCCGCCACCAGTGCCTAACGCCCAATTTTTCAGCCCCTGTTTAACAGGGGCGTGTAATTACAATTTTTGAAGCAATACTTTGCAACAGGGCTCATTGCTGTGCTCCAAGTACAGTATCTGTGAGGAGTTGCAGTGTTGTGCCACCAGTGCCTAAGGCCCAATTTTTCAGCCCCTGTTTAACAGGGGCGTGTCATTACAATTTTTGAAGCAATACTTTGCAACAGGGCTCATTGCTGTGCTCCAAGTACAGTATCTGTGAGGAGTTGCAGTGTTGTGCCACCAGTGCCTAAGGCCCAATTTTTCAGCCCCTGTTTAACAGGGGCGTGTCATTACAATTTTTGAAGCAATACTTTGCAACAGGGCTCATTGCTGTGCTCCAAGTACAGTATCTGTGAGGGGTTGCAGTGTTGTGCCACCAGTGCCTAAGGCCCAATTTTTCAGCCCCTGTTCAACAGGGGCATGTAATTACAATTCTTGATCTAATAATTCACAGCAGGGCCCATTGCTGCACCCACCAAGAGTAACTGTCAGGGCTTACAGTGTTGTGGCACCAGCACCACCATCAAAGGCCCAATTTTTACTACCACTGTTCAACAATTATATGTAATTAAAATTCCTGATATAATAGTTGACAGCAGGGCGTTCCAGCACCAACCAAGAGTAACTGTGAGTGCTTACAGTGTTGTGCCAACACCAACAACTAAGGGGCCTATTTCTGCAGAGTATATACGGCAGGTCCCTACTTTCAAACATCCAACTTACAAACGACTCCTACTTGCAAACGCAAGAAGACAACAGGAAGTGAGAGGAAATCTACCACTAGGAAGGAAAATTCTCTCCTGTAAGAATAAATATGGGAGAAAGGTGTCTCCTCTGTACTGATGCTTTATCAGCAATCCTTGTTTCAAGAAAAACACCACATTTCAAAAACAGTTGTCATTGGGACGGAAAGTGAGGTGAAATGTTCTGAACAGGGGCACAGACAGCAAAACAAATGTTACAGGGGTGATAACCCTTACCTATGTTTTCCAAAAAGTTTAAAAATAGATTTTTGGTCTGGAGCTACACTTCAACAATGTACCTGTTCAAAATTACAAACAGATTCTACATAAGAACAAACCTACAGTCCCTGTCTTGTATGCACCGCCTGTATAGGGCTGTTCAGAGTATATAGGGCCTTTTTTATTTTATGTGCGGGGTTCCCCTTAATATCCATACAAGACCCAAAGGGGCTGGTAATGGGCTGGGGTGGGGGGGGGGTCATGGGGTAGCTATGCCATTTTTCTTAAAGAATTTCATCCATATTACCGGGACCAGACATTACATTAAAGCCGCAAGCAGTTTTAAATGGCTTTTTTTTCCTTTAGAAGTGTCATTTTGTGCAGGGACAGTTCTAAACACGGGAAACACGTGGCACTTCACAGGCATACTTTAGACACCCCCCAGGTACGATATTTAAAGGAATATTTGACTTTTTTTTTTTCACTTTATGCATCATTAAAATGACTGCTCCCGAAAAACGACCGTTTTTAAAACTTCTTTTTGCATTGATACATGTCCCCTGGTGCAGAACCCGGGTTCCCAAACCCTTTTTAGGACAATAACATGCATAATAGTTGTTATAATTAGCACTTTAGAATTCGAACGTTCGCATCCATTGTATTTAATAGGGTTCTAATGTTCGTTCGAACTTTCGGTCCGTTCGCGGGTTCTGGTGCGAACCGAACCCGGGGGTGTTCGGCTCATCACTACTCTCCTCTATGTTATCTTATCAGTACATGTACTCAGTGTCCCCGATATCTCCTCTATGTTATCTTATCAGTACATGTACACCCCCGATCTCTCCTCTATGTTATCTTATCAGTACATGTACACAGGATCCCCGATCTCTCCTCTATGTTATCTTATCAGTACATAGGGTCGTTTATAGTCGTTTCTAGGCAGTTGATTTTAGAGGCATTTTCTGGAACCCCAAAAAATGCTTTCAGAAGCTGTGTTTAGAGGAATTTCAAGCGCCAAACGCGGCTAAACGCAGTAACTCGCGTTTAGCAGCGTTTCATTTAGAGACGTTTTTCATTTTAACCCAAAAATATATATATATATATTTTTTCAAATGCTTCTAGACGCAAACGCGGCTAAACGCGGCTAAACGGACGTTTTTAGACGCAGTTTCTAGCTGTCAAGTTAAATCATTCAGAAGAGGTTGAACAACGTCCCGTGTACATGAAGCCTAAGTGTCAAACAGCAGAGCAAACACAAAAGTTCAATGCACTCACCCAACTATTATTTTTCTTTTCACAAAATGTTTCCCTCACAGATATAAAGTCCAGCATGAACTAAAATGTGATAAACGTGCCTAATCTCAAAGTTCATAAGTAAAGTGATAGTGCAAAAAGGAATCCAGTATAACCAAATGCTTCCACCATTTCTCATTTGATTAACTTAATTGACCTGTCAGAATGCACTTATCTTATTGTTTTCTCCATTTTACAAGGTAACTGGATGATGCACGATTTATGCTTTCCCAGCTCCTACTCTACCCTCCTCCCCTACCTCTGTTTAACCACTTGCCGACCGGCTAATGCCGATATACGTCGGCAGAATGGCACGGCTGCGCAAAGCAACGTACCTGTACATCGCTTTGAATGTGCGTGCTCCTTGAGCGTGCCCGCGGGTCCCAGAGAGTCCGAGAGATGATCTCCGTGAGCCGTTTACCCAACAGCAGATATCCCCACCGGGAGTGGAGAAAGCAATTCTTCCTCCCAGCAATTGGACACTACCCCAATGTTCATCCCCCCAGCAGAAGCGCTGGCTATGGGGCAGAGTGCCGCTGGCCTCTGCCCACCCTCAGAGATATATCCAGGGAGTCCGAGGGATGACGTCAGTGAGCTGTTTCCACAGCACATGGACACCACCCCAGTGTTTATCCCCCCAGCAGAAGTGCTGGCTGCGGGGAAAATTTCCGCTGGCCCCTGCCCAGCCCTCAGTTTGTTTTTGGAGGGTTTGGGAGACAGCCCCTGTCAGAAGTCACCCCAGTGGCTGGTCACAGAACCGGGAGGTGAGAAACCCTTCATCCTCTCCAGCGGCTGAACTCTACCTTTGTATATGTCCCCCCCAGAAGAAGCACTGGCTATGGGGCAGAGCGCTGTTGGTCTCTGCCCAGCATCAGAAAAAGAAATGGAGAGTCCGGGAGATAGTCCCACAAGATACCTCCCCAGCAGCTGGTAACTACACCAGGAGGAAAGCTTTTCCTCCCCAACGGCTTAGCACTACCAGCCTACGCTCCCTACCAGCTGAAGTGCCAGCATCAGGGCAGAGGATTATTCAGCTCCCCCCAATACCTGTAACCCAGCCCCGGATCAGGGGAGTGTGGACAGCTCCTCCTCAACAAACTCCACTCCCTTGTCTCCACTCTTTGCTGGTTTTCCTCTTAGGTATCTCACCTCACTTTCAACGTCACTTACAACTCTACCTCCTCCTCACCTCATTCTCTCTCTATCTGAGCCCCCCAGAGTTTTATCCTTGGATCTCCTCTGTTCTCTGTCTTCACTACTTCCTTGGGTTAGCTGATTTTATACCATTCAATACTATTTCTATGCTGGTGACTAGTGTTGAGCGGAGCCGAACTGTAAAGTTCGGGTCCGTACCGAATTTTGGCTTTTTCCCGACCCCGGACCCGGACCCGGATTTTGCGCTAAAGTCCGGGTTCGGGTTCGGATTCGGGAATTTAATGGCGCAGTTAGAAATGCTTCAGGGGCCAGCCAATCACCATTTGATTAGCTGGTGTGCCCTTAGAAGCCATCATAGCCATGCCTACTAATGGCATGGCTGTAATTGGTCAGTGCAACATGTGACCCAGCATGTGACCAGCTTCTATATAAGAAAGAGGCACACAGCACAGATCGTCACTCTGCTTTTAGACAGTGTAGGGAAAGGATCCTGGCTGCTGTTGCTGTGAGGGAGAGAATAGGAGTTAGTCCTGATTCTGCAATCTACTGATAGAAAAGATAGGGAGACAGTGTAGTGTAGTGTAGTGTAGGGGCAGGATCCTGTTTGTGCTTTCAGGGAGAGAGATTTAGATAGGAGTCCAGATTGAGAGATATAATAGCTCAGCGATCTGCATAGGTTTATCTGTTTGTGTTGCAAGCTCAGTGCACCAGCACTGCATTACGTTGAGTGATACACCTATTCCATACTGTGGCTGTATTGTGCTCTTGCTAAAAGACCTATTTTGGTCAGAAAAAAAAAAAAAAAAAAAAAGGCACTTTATTGTGCTTTTGCTAAAAAGACCAATTTTTGGGCCCCCCAAAAAAAAAAAGGCACTTTATTGTGCTGTTGCAAAAAAAAAAAACGGCACTTTGTTGTGCGCAAAAAAGACCTATTTTTGGGCAAAAAAAATATTTTGCAGTGTATATCTCTAGTTGTGTGAAATAACCAATTTCTATATATTTTTCTTGTACTATGCTATACTAAAAAAAAAAAAAAAACTTTTTTTTGAATAGCATTCTCTGCAGCTGTGCGATTCAGCGGTTATATACTGTGGTTGTGTTGTGCTCTTTCAAAAAACGCCATTTAGGGCCACAGAAAATATTTTGCAGTGTGAAATACACATGTGGAGGTGTGTAAAATAAACAATTTCTATATATTGTACAGTGCTATACTAAAAAAAACAACATTTTTTTTGAATAGCATTCTCTGCACTTCTATAGCTGTGCGATTCAGTGGTTAAATACTGTGGTTGTGTTGTGCTCTTTCAAAAAACGCCATTTAGGGCCACAGAAAATATTTTGCAGTGTGAAATACACATGTGGAGGTGTGTAAAATAAACAATTTCTATATATTGTACAGTGCTATACTAAAAAAAAAAACATTTTTTTTGAATAGCATTCTCTGCACTTCTATAGCTGTGCGATTCAGTGGTTAAATACTGTGGTTGTGTTGTGCTCTTTCAAAAAACGCCATTTAGGGCCACAGAAAATATTTTGCAGTGTGAAATACACATGTGGAGGTGTGTAAAATAAACAATTTCTATATATTGTACAGTGCTATACTAAAAAAAACAACATTTTTTTTGAATAGCATTCTCTGCACTTCTATAGCTGTGCGATTCAGTGGTTAAATACTGTGGTTGTGTTGTGCTCTTTCAAAAAACGCCATTTAGGGCCACAGAAAATATTTTGCAGTGTGAAATACACATGTGGAGGTGTGTAAAATAAACAATTTCTATATATTGTACAGTGCTATACTAAAAAAAACAACATTTTTTTTTAATAGCATTCTCTGCACTTCTATAGCTGTGCGATTCAGTGGTTAAATACTGTGGTTGTGTTGTGCTCTTTCAAAAAACGCCATTTAGGGCCACAGAAAATATTTTGCAGTGTGAAATACACATGTGGAGGTGTGTAAAATAAACAATTTCTATATATTGTACAGTGCTATACTAAAAAAAACAACATTTTTTTTGAATAGCATTCTCTGCACTTCTATAGCTGTGCGATTCAGTGGTTAAATACTGTGGTTGTGTTGTGCTCTTTCAAAAAACGCCATTTATGGCCACAGAAAATATTTTTCAGTGTGAAATACACATGTGGAGGTGTGTAAAATAAACAATTTCTATATATTGTACAGTGCTATACTAAAAAAAAAAACATTTTTTTTGAATAGCATTCTCTGCACTTCTATAGCTGTGCGATTCAGTGGTTAAATACTGTGGTTGTGTTGTGCTCTTTCAAAAAACGCCATTTAGGGCCACAGAAAATATTTTGCAGTGTGAAATACACATGTGGAGGTGTGTAAAATAAACAATTTCTATATATTGTACAGTGCTATACTAAAAAAAACAACATTTTTTTTGAATAGCATTCTCTGCACTTCTATAGCTGTGCGATTCAGTGGTTAAATACTGTGGTTGTGTTGTGCTCTTTCAAAAAACGCCATTTAGGGCCACAGAAAATATTTTGCAGTGTGAAATACACATGTGGAGGTGTGTAAAATAAACAATTTCTATATATTTTCCTTGTACTGTGCTATACTAAAAAAAACAACCTTTTTTTTTGAATAGCATTTTCTGTAGCTGTGCGATTCAGCGGTTACGTGCTGTGGGTGTGTTGTGGTCTGGCAAAAAAGGCCATTTAGGGCCACAGAAAATATTTTGCAGTGTGAAATACACATCTGGAGGTGTGTGAAATAAACAATTTCTATATATTTTCCTTGTACTGTGCTATACTAAAAAAACAACCTTTTTTTTTTGAATAGCATTTTCTGCAGTTCTGTAGCTGTGCGTTTCAGCCATTAAGTACTGTGGGTGTGTTGTGCTCTTCCAAAAAACGCCATTTAGGGCAAGATCCTAAATTTGGAAAATATGAGGGGAAGGTCAAAGGGACGTGGTGGCCCCGGTCGTGGTGCTGCTGGTGGAGCTCCTGTTGCAGGGAGAGGACGTGGTGGATCTGTGCCAGCTACACGCACAAGTGAAACACCTTCCTCAGGTGCGAGTAGGCGACCGAGCCTGCGGCGGTATTTTGTCATGCCTAATGAGGCTGTACCAATGTTTAGGCCAGGACAAGTACAGGCGATAGTAGATTGGGTTGCTGACAGTGCCTCGGGTTCCTTCACATTGTCTCCCACCCACTCTTCTGATGAAAGATCAGAGTTGGCACCTGAAGCCCATGTCCATCAGTCTTTCACCTCACCCCCTTGCAAATCAGCCAAGCAGTCTGAGCCCCAAATCATGCAGCAGTCTCTTCTGCTTTGGATGACTCTGTTAGCAGGGTTTCCCAGGGCCATCCACCTAGCCCTGCCCCAGAAGTGGAAGAGATTGAGTGCACCGATGCCCAACCACTTATGTTTCATGATGGGTACATGGGAGGACCATCGCAGCACGTCTCGGATGATGACGAAACACAGGTGCCAACTGCTGCTGCTTTCGCAATTGTGCAGACAGACATGGAGGGCAGGGGTGAAGACTGGGTGGAAGATGATGTGGAGGACGATGAGGTCCTTGACCCCACATGGAATCAACGTTATGCAGGTGACCAGTGTAGTTCGGAGGAAGAGGCGGTGGTCGCACAGAGCCACCAGCACAGCAGAAGAGGGAGCAGGGTGCAAAAACGGAGCATTCGTCCCCTAGACAGTACATCTGCTACTGCCCAACGCAGCAAGGGACCGAGCACACCAAAGCCAGGTCCAAGGACTTCCCTAGCGTGGCAGTTCTTCACACAGTGTGTTGATGACAAGACACGAGTGGTTTGCACGCTGTGCAATCAGAGCCTGAAGCGAGGCATAAACGTTCTCAACCTGAGCACAAGCTGCATGACCAGGCATCTAAGTGCAAAGCACGAGCTGCAGTGGAGTAGACACCTCAGAAACCAAGAAAGGTCTCTGGCTCCTCCTGCTTCCTCTTCTGCTGCAGTCTCGGCCTCTTCATCCACCTCTGTAGTGACAGTGGCACCTGTCACCACGCAAACAGAGGATCTGCCAGCAACACTACCACCTGGGTCACCGACCATCTCCACAATGTCCCATGGAAGCGTTCAGCTCTCTATCTCCCAAACATTGGAGCGGAAGAGGAAGTACCCCCCTAGCCACCCGCGATCCCTGGCCCTGAATGCCAGCATTTCAAAATTCCTGGCCTTTGAAATGCTGTCATTCCGTCTGGTGGAGACGCAGAGTTTTAAAAGCCTGATGGCATTGGCTGTCCCGCAGTACGTCGTGCCCAGCCGCCACTACTTTTCCAGGCGAGCCATCCCTTCCCTGCACAACCAGGTGGGGGACAAAATCAGGTGTGCACTGCGCAACGCCATCTGTGGCAAGGTCCACCTAACTATGGATGCGTGGACCAGTAAGCACGGTCAGGGACGTTATATCTCCCTAACAGCACACTGGGTAAATGCAGTGGCTGCTGGGCCTGAGGCAGATAGCGGTTTGGCGCATGTCCTTCCACCACCGAGGATTGCAGGGCGCTTCAGTTTGCCTCCTGTTGCTAACTCCTCCTTCTCCGCTTCCTCATCCTCTACCGCCTCCTCATCCATTCAGCGTAACACCTTCACCACCAACTTCAGCACAGCCAGGGGTAAACGACAGCAGGCAGTTTTAAAACTTTCCTGTTTGGGGGAAAATCCCCACACCGCGCAGGAGTTGTGGAGGGACATGGAACAACAGACCGATGAGTGGTTGCTGTCAGTGAGCCTCAAGCCCGGCCTGGTGGTGTGCGATAATGGGCGAAATCTCGTAGCAGCTCTGGGTCTAGCCGGTTTGACGCACATCCCTTGCCTGGCGCATGTGCTGAACTTGGTGGTCCAGAGGTTCCTTAAAAATTACCCCAATATGCCAGAGCTGCTGCAGAAAGTGCGGGCTGTGTGTGCGCACTTTCGGCGTTCTCACCCTGCTGCTGCTCGCCTGTCAGCGCTGCAGCGTAACTTCGGCCTTCCAGCTCACCGCCTCATATGTGACGTGCCCACAAGGTGGAACTCCACCTTGCACATGCTGGCCAGACTGTGCGAGCAGCAGCAGGCAATAGTGGAGTTTCAGCTGCAGCAATCACGCGTGAGTCGCTCTGCGGAACAGCACCACTTCACCACCAATAACTGGGCCTCCATGCGAGACCTGTGTGCCTTGTTGCGCTGTTTCGAGTACTCCACCAACATGGCCAGTGCCAATGACGCCGTTCTCAGCGTTACTATCCCAGTTCTATGCCTCCTTGAAAAAACGCTTCGTGCGATGATGGAAGAGGATGTGGCACAGGAGGATGAGGAGGAGGAGGAGGAAGCGGGATCATTTCAAAGGCTTTCAGGGCAGTCTTTCACAAGTGGCTACGAGGGTGGGTTCCTGCACCAACAAACGCCAGGTACACAATTGTCCGGCAGAAAGGGCACAGTTCTGGAGGATGACGAGGTGGAGGAGGAGATGGAGGAGGAGGAGGAGCCATGTTCACAGCAGGGTGGCACTCAGACCAGCTCGTGGCCATTACTGGTGCGTGGCTGGGGGGATACAGAGGACACAGACGATACACCTCCCACAGAGGACAGCTTTTCTTTGCCTCTGGGCAGCCTGGCACACATGAGCGATTACATGCTGCAGTGTTTCCGCAACGACAGCCGAGTTGCCCACATTTTAACTGGTGCTGATTACTGGGTGGCCACCCTGCTGGATCCCCGTTACAAGGACAACGTACCGTCCTTAATTCCCTCACTGGAGCGGGATCGTAAGATGCGCGAGTACAAGCGCACGCTGGTAGACGCGCTGCTGGTGGCATTCCCACCTGACAGCGGGCGTACGGTGGAAGCACAAGGCGAAGGCAGAGGAGGAGGAAGAGGTCGCCAATGCAGCCGGGGCACCGGCAGCACCTCAGAAGGCAGGGTTAGCATGGCCGAAATGTGGAAAAGCTTTGTCAGCACGCCACAACAACCAGCACCACCAGCTGAGATGGAACGTCTTAGCAGGAGGCAGCATTTCACCAACATGGTTGAGCAGTATGTGTCCACAGGCCTACACGTACTGGATGACGGGTCTGCCCCCTTTAACTTCTGGGTCTCCAAATTGGGCACATGGCCTGAGCTTGCCGTTTATGCCTTGGAGGTGCTGGCCTGCCCTGCAGCCAGTGTATTATCTGAACGTGTATTTAGCACGGCAGGGGGCGTTATCACAGACAAGCGCAGCCGCCTGTCCAGAGCCAATGTGGACAAGCTCACGTTCATTAAAATGAACCAGGCATGGATCCCACAGGACTTGTCCGTACCTTGTGCAGAATAGACATGTATACCGGTGTTGTGACAAAAACTGTCCGGCCATCGGATTGTGCCCGGCCCGTACTGCGCAGGCGCAGCGCTTGCGCAGTACAGAGGACAAGGAGATTCACAAAATCTCCGAAGATGAACGGCGCCTGCGCTGTGAGTGCAGGTTCAAGCCCCACCATCCAAGAGGACATACGGTAGCACATAGTAACAGGGCCCCTCACGGGCTCGCTTCGATCGCGGCCTTGCTTGGCTCGGCTTGAACCACGGATGGTGTGGCCTTCACCTGAACGCAACACGCAGGCGCCGTTAGTCTTGGGAGATTTTTGAAATCCCCTTGTCCTACATACTCAGCAAGCGCAGTACAGGGCGGACACTATTCGACAGGGGACAGAATTCGACACATCACCGGCCTTACCCAGCCATTGTTGTATTTTTGAACCAGTGTTGGCTACCTCGTCCTCCTCCACCGCCGCTTCCACCTACACAGCCACATCCACCGCCACCTCAACCTCCTACTCCATATGGACCTCGTCCTGCTAGGCCAAGATTAAAAATGTTATTTTATTTTTGTAGCGCACAGATCCTTTCCCCCTTACCTGCCTTTATGTTGTTGGCTCCTCGCAGGAGGGAGAAAGGCACACCGCACTACCAGCCCGTACCCTCCTATATAAAGAGGTTGAGCGGTGTACTTGACGGGCCGTGTCCACAGCCGGAGTCAAAACTCCTCCAGAGGATGATTCTCACCTCTACTGTAGGTAGAGGCAAGTCCTTTAATTGCCAGTAAAGTCAATGTCCACACCAGCTGAAACTCCAACTCTTATTCTCTCATGGCAAAATAAACTGTACTCAGATAGAAAAGGTTAGAGCAAAGAAACAGGACAGCTTAAGGTGTGGAGGAGGTCCAGGCACAAACGTAGCACATTCACTTCACTGCTTAGGTTTCTCAAACAGTTTTTGGCGCACGGTCTCTGCCACAGACATTGAGGTTGGTCTCTGCCACAGACCGGGTGTACAAGGCCCCTGCCACGGGCCTGGAGAACTTTGGTCTCAGCCACAGACCAGGGTGTATAAGGCCCCTGCCACGGGCCGGTTGAATAAGGCCTCTGATACAGTCAAGGTGACCTTGAGCTTCTCCTTCTACGAACCTAGCCCATATCAAGGGGAAGACATCTCTCCAGGGAGTCAACAGACCATTCCTTCACCGTGACTCCCGCATCGGTCCATCAGAATGATCCTCCCTTCCCTGGAACAGGGTCCCCTACACGAGGCGGCTCTGGACTCCAGGCTTTACTCCCGCCCCTAGGCCTCCATACCCAGGGCAGCAAGAACTCCAGGATAGTACCTCACCCCGGGCTAAAGGTGCCCGAGATGGAACAGGAACACATGCACCCAGGCCGAAGGCACCTGGGCACGGACCCCACTGGACATCAGCCCCCAGGCCAAAGGTCTGCCCCTTTTATATGCTCTCCCGGCATGCACAGCAGGTTCCCCGCCCCGCTGTACTACTGCCAAGAGGGGACACAAAAGGCGCCACCTGTAGGCCGCAGGGAACTGCACACCAATACTGTCCCCCGAGGACAAAATGGTCCATGAATCCTACAGAATTAGGGTATTTGAGCCTATTTACCACTCAAACACTTTCCTTAAATTTAGCACCCCGCTACATTTTTATTTCAAAGTATTTTATTTTCCCACTAGCTTATCCATTAAATTAAATAATTTATTCCAGAAAGGGCGTATTCTGGGGCATTCCCACCATATGTGTGGCATTGTGCCGTTGAGTTTCTGAGGTTCTTAATGACTTCCTGTACCTCTTCTGCTGAAAAGGGGGCCTCCAGCATATTTTTTTATTTTTTTATTTTTTTTATGTTCTTTTAAGTTATTTCCTATCCACATTTGTTTGCAGAGCACTTGCCATGTTCTTAACAACATTTTGCTGCCATTTGCAGCCCTCTAGCCCTTTCCATTACTTTTTTAGAGCCTTTTTAGTCGTCAGAAGTCCGGGTCCCCATTGACTTCAATGGGGTCCGGGTCCGGGTTCGGGTTAAAGTTCGGTCCCGAATCCGAACTTTTTTCCGAAGTTCGGCCGAACCCGCCGGACCCGAATATCCAGCTACCCGCTCAACACTACTGGTGACACCCAAATCTATCTCTCTACCTCTCTGCTCTCCTTGCCAAACTTCTTGCACATCACAAATTTACTATTTGACATATCGATATGGAAGTCACACCGCTTCCCCAAACTAGATCTTTCCAAAACTGGTTTTATAATATTTCCTTCCCCCTCTTCTTCGTTTCTCGACTCTCCATCGAGATCAGTGATACAACTATCAGTCTCCCTCCTCGTCCTAAGGTACTAGGTGTAATCCTGGATTCTGACCTCTAATTTTGGCCCCATATCCAATCACTGTTCAAATCTTACTACACTAAAATCCACAGCATCTCTAAAATATGCCCCTTCATAACCATCAGCACCACAAAGCTGTTAATTTACTTCTTGGTTACCTTTTGCTATTTCACTAATTATTGCAGCTCCCTCCTTGTTGGCCTGACTTTTTTTAGGCAATCCCCAGTCAGTCTTCACTCCTCCTAAGACCCCCTGCTCTCCAGCTCCCTTCTCACTCCTCCCATGCTTAAATACAGGACTTCTCCTGAGCCTTTCCCATCCTCTGGTAATGCCTTACCCCAATCTTACCGGAACTCAAAAAATTGGAAAAATAAAAAAAAGCTCTGCCTCGATGGGAGGTGTCCCGCAGACTGCTGTCTCTTGGCTGTGACAGCTGTTATATAGGCAAGGGGTCCAGAGACAACCTTTCCGGTATTTTCCTGTGAGTTGCCGTAAACTTTATTTCCTTTCATACAGTGAAGTGTATTAGTTTGATCTGTTAAACAATGGTGGTGTACCCTCCTCTATACACCCCTATCCTTTCCATGTCTTTTGTAAGTGTATTGTTGTTGCACTGCTTTAAAACCTGATAAAGTCTATTCTTCCAAAAAAAAACATGTTTTAACCACTTGGCGTCCGCGCTATAGCCGAATAACGGCTACAGCGCGGACCCCAATTGCCGGGAGGCCGTCAATAGACATCCTGCCCTTTGCACGCGCGGGGGGCAGTCCCGTCCTGCAGGGGGCGCGCGGTGCGCACTGTGATCACCGAGTCACTGAGACTCGGCTGATCACAGATCCGAGTAAGGGGCTGGTCCCGGCCCCTTACCACGTGATCAGCTGTCAGCCAATGACAGCTGATCAAGTGATGTAAACAAAGCTCGGTAATCTTTTTTTTTTCTCCTCACGCTGACAATGTGAGGAGAAAAAACAGCCAATCACTGGCTCTTGGAAGAGGCACATCAGCCTCATTAGTGCCCACCAGTACCGCCTGCCAGTGCCACCTGCCAGTGACCACCAGTAAAATAAAGTGCCATCTATCAGTGCCCATCACTGCCACCTATCAATGCCCACCAGTGGTGCCAGTCAGTGCCTCATCAGTGCCACATAGTAGTGCTGCTTATCAGTCTCACCTACCAGTGCTGATCAGTGCCCATCATTGCCACCCATCAGTGCCCATCACTGCCACCCATCAGTGCCCATCACTGCCTCCTATCAGTGCCACCTATTAGTGCCAATTCTCAGTGCCCACCAGTGCCACCTATCAATGCCCTTTAGTGTCACCCATCAGTGTAACCTCTCAGTGTCACCTCTCAATGCCCACCAATGCTGCCTCTCAGTGCCCACCAGTGCCACCTATCAGTGCCGCCCATCAGTGCCCACCAGTGCTGCCTTATCGGTGCCCATCAGTACAGCCCATCAGTGCCCATCAGTGTAGCCTATCAATGCCCATCAGTGCAGCCTCATCAGCGTACATCAATGAAGAAGAAAAATTACCCGTTTGCAAAATTTTATAACAAAATATAAAACGTTTTTGTATTTCTTTTTTTAATTCTGACTTTTTTTGTTTTTTTAACAAAAATAAAAACCGCAGTGGTGATCAAATACCACCAAAAGAAAGCCCTATTTGTGGGGGAAAAAAACGATAAAAATGTCATTTGTGTACAGTGTTCTATGACCGCGCAATTGTCATTCAAAGAGTGAGAGCGCTGAAAGCTGAAAATTGGTCTGGGCAGGAGGGGGTTTAAGTGCCCAGTAAGCAAGTGGTTAAATGAGTGGAGAAGAACTTTTGACAATGGCTTTATTGCTCCTTGTGCCTCCTGTCTAAATGACAACCACACCCTTAATATGCTGTAAGATCACTGGAACATGAAGTGATGGAAATCTCCCCACTGCAGTCACAGCTTGAAATAAAAAAAATTGGAACTTATAGTTTAGCTCCCATTGCAAAGATTGGGTAACTAAAAGAACACAAGTTCACCTGATTTACTATAATTCCCTTTACTTGGTGTCCACTTCTTTGGTAAATCAATCACATTGCATAAAGTATACACCTACAAATCTGCCATGTAAAAATTGCATTTAGCTAGAATTACCCAGCATTTAATTTTTTGTATGGCTTTGGAAAATGGGTAGCATTATCATACAACCTAAAGTGATATTAAAAGCTGATTTAACCGCTTCAGCCCCGGAAAATTTAGCTGCTCAATGACCGGGCCATTTTTTGCTATTCGGCACTGCATCGCTTTAACTGACAATTGTGCGGTTGTGCGACGTTGTACCCAAACAAAATTGTTGTCCTTTTGTTTCCCACAAATAGAGCTTTCTTTTGGTGGTATTTGATCACCTCTGTGGTTTTTATTTTTTGCGCAATAAACCAAAAAAGAGCGACAATTTTGAGAAAAACACAATATCTTTTACTTTTTGCTGTAATAAATATCCCAATTTTGAAGGCCGATACGTATTCTGACTTCTACATATTTTTGTTAAAAAAAAACGCAATAAGCGTATATTGATTGGTTTGCGCAAAAGTTATAGCGTCTACAAAATAGGGGATAGATTTATGGCATTTTTATTATTATTATTTTTTTTTAAACTAGTAATGGCGGTGCTCAGCGATTTTTATCGGGACTGCGATATTGCGGCAGACAGATTGGACATTTTTGACACATTTTTGGGACCTGTCACTATTATACAGCGATCAGTGCTATAAAAATGCACCGATTACTGTATAAATGTCACTGGCAGTGAAGGGGTTAACACTAGGGGACGATCAAGGGGTTAACTGTGTTCATTAATGTGTGTTCTAACTGTGGGGGGGGTGGGACTGACTAGGAGAGATGACAGATCGGTATTCATACTTCGTATGAACACACGATCTGTCTCCTCTCTCCTAAGAGAACCAGGGTCTGTGTGTTTACACACACAGATCCCGGTTCTCGCTCTGTCACGAGCGATCGCTGGGGTGTCCGGCGGTCATCCCACCCGCCGGGCACTTGCATCGGCTCCGCCGGCGAGCCGCGATCACGCGGGCGTGCCTCCGGCGGCGCGTACGCGCCCCCTAGTGGCCAATAGGCAAAGCAATGTAAGGTAACGTTGTTTTGCCCAGGGGAGCCAACCTGCCGAGGTAAAACTGCAGCGGCTGGTGCAGAAGAGGTTAAATAACAAACATGTCATACTTACATGCTCTGTACAGTGTATTTGCACAGAGCAGCCCGATCCTCCACTTCTTGGTTTCCCTGCTGGTGCTCCTGACTCCACCACCTACCAAGTGCCCCCCTTAGCAAGTCACTTACTATGGGGGCACTTGTAAGTGCCCTCTCTCGAGCCTTACTCTGTTTTTTCCATAAGACACACAGAGCGGGGAAAGGCCCCACCTCCCATTTCCTCCTCACTGGCTCTGACTGACAGCACTAGGTGCCTATGGCTCCAGCTGCTGTCTCAACCAATGAGGAGGCAGAGACGCGGGATATCCACTGTTCTTGTGCACATTGTTGGATCGCATAGGCGTGCGCACAGGGTGTGCCAGGTGTGCCCAGGTACACCCTAATCACCCTGTGCAGCACAGATTGCCCCCACTGCCCTAGCTCCCCGCCTCCTTCCCCCCGGCTTCCCTCCTCTCCCTCCGGATGTTTTAGGATGAGTGGGGGAAGGGGCCGGTAAATATGTAACTTACCGGCCCCTTCCCTTTCTGAATGAACATCGTGAGTGATCGGTATGTAGCAGGGCTTTAAAATCGAAGAGAATGTTTGAGTGGTAGTTGTACTCAAACACACTGTTTGATAAGGTTCTGTAAAACCCATTTTGTACTACAGGTGGGATGCTGGTGTATAGTTCCCCGTGGCCTGCTGGTGGCGCTGCCATTTGAGGCCAGGGTTGAACAGCTGGTATAGTGCTGTGCCTTGGATGTCCTCTTTTGGCGGTGCTATGGTGGGCGTGTTGGCCTGCTGTGCATCCCGGCAGAGGATATAAAAGGGGCAGACCCTGTCTGTCGGGGGTGAGTTCCCGGGGGTCTGACCCCGGGAGCGTGTGATTCTGTTCGTGGCCACCCCAGGCACCTTTAGCCTTTGGGTGGAGTTCCTAGCCCGATACACTGGCGGAGCAGTTCCAGGCACCTTTAGCCCTGGGGCTACAACTGAAGATCTTGGGTCCAGCACCTTCGGCTGGAGCCCATGGAGGGAGGAGGAATCCCAGGGTGCCGCCTTGCAAGGAGACCCGCATCTAGATGAGGAGGCCGGGGGAGGACCGTTCCGAGGGACTGGTGAGAGATCACAGTGAAGGAAGGGGCCCGGTAACTCTCCGGAGGGATGTCATCTTCCCGTTAGTGGCCTAAAACCAGAACCAACGTTCACCAGGTCTGTGGCAGAGACTGTGTGTGTATTCTGATTCGAGCATCATTCCGGCTGCTAGGATCCACTCCATTGGGAGATTATCCGGATGAGCTGAGACTACCTGAAGATATGGGTAGTGAATAAGTATTCATTTGTGCCTGGACCTACTCCAACACCTCTTGCTGTCCTGATCTTCCTCCAACCTATCCTGTTAAATGATTATGCATAAGAGAGAAATAAACTCTACGTTGGAGTTGCAATTGGTGTGGACCTTGGAGTTATTGGGGAATAGAGACTTGTCTTTATTGCAGTGAAGACAGGAGCCATTCTCTGGGGAACCTGACCATAGAGACCCAGGTAAATTACACCGCTCAACCTCTTCACACAGGAGGGTATGGGCATGTGGCATGGTGTGCCCCTTTTCCCATGAGTGAGCCAAAGGGAGAAGGGGTGGTGAGTGCTTCATGTGGGGGCTCGAGTCCGGGATTTCTGTGGTCGGAAAACCCCAAAAGTTGGACTTTATTCCCTTGTGAGGCTCCGTGGAGGTCGGCCATCTTTGGAAGAATTCTGGCTGCGCCACGAGGAGAGCCCAAGCTGCATAGTTCGTGGGCATGTCAAGGAAAGTAAAAGCTTGCAAACATTGCAGGAAAATAGGAGGAGCCTCGCCATGCGGTGAGATGTGTGTGTGGTGGCTTTGGCGCCAAATGGACAGTGCATGATGGATCGGCGACTATTGCCCCATGGATTCCAAGTTCTTCAACCATGAACAATGCCTCTTTTGCTGCTCCCTTGATGGATACGGGGATTCGGCTGAAGCCTCGGGGTCGCTTCGCTCTCTACGTCTGCAGAGATGTGGAGGCCCTTGGAGTGGTTTGTTCTGGATGTCAGGGACTGGTGGTGCACCTTTGGCCCTTTGGAAGATGTGAAAAGTGCAAGGAATTCATCTTCGAGGTGGAGCAACCTACAGAAAAACCTTGGGCCTACCGTTTGAATTGCCTTACGGGCGCCATTACTCTTGAGGAGGAAACCAGTGCTTCTGCAGCCACCCCCACGCGCACTGTCGTGGCTTCGGAGGAAGTCGTTGCGGATGTTCCGGTGGAAGAGGAACCGGAGATGGAGAAACCGGCGGATGTTGCTTCTGTCACTACAGAGTCGTCACTCCCACCGCCCAAGCGAAAGGTGGGCTATGTGAAAGCCTCCTGCGGCCGTGGTCGAGCTACACCCCAGCGCTTGCCTGAATCGGATTGCTTAGTCGGAGGGACCTCCAAACGATCCGCGACAGCTACAGGCCGAGGTAAGCCGGGGAAAGGGACAAAAACTAGTGTCCGAAGTAATCGGATGTTTGGGTTCCCGACCCTAAGGAACTTGTTAAGGACAGTGATTCCTCCACCACCAAAAATTATTTGCCGGCAGAGGAATACGATACCTCTGATCTGGAGTCATCCCGCGAGGTGGGAGATGATGCCGAAATAGACGAGCTGTTCGTCAAGAAAGGCTGGGATAAGATACCCCTATCCTCCGCAAGAAGTAGAAGGGATACACCCAAATTCCTGGGGCTATTGCACCCCCGGTGGAGGCCCATGTGCTTGAAGAGGTATCTGACCCCAGGCCTACATCACCCAGACCTGTATTGCCAGTGCCAACCACTGTGGCTGAGTATGCGCCATTGCGGGCTGCTATGTTGGGTCTCAAGGCAGTGAAAGTGCCTAGGCATCCGGATGCCATTGTCCTACCGGGTGCGGGAGACCGCGTTACCCTTCCTCCGCTTTCCAGGATGCAACGGCTGTTCAACCAAAGGGTGGCCGCTTATTACGGATTGGAAAAACCCGTATCTCTCAAGAGACTTTCTTTTTGAGGTGTAGGCCTACAGGGAGAGATGGTACGCTGACTTTCTGTGGGACTATTTGAAAGTGCCTAACGCCCGCAGATATCTCTCCTGTTCTACGGCTGTTGCGGAGAGGTACAAAGGGTGCAAGTTGGACTGGGTACTTGGTCGGCACATACACGCAGATCGGGTGGTTGTGTGTCGAAAGGAGAGGGAGGATGCTGTGTATTCCGTTGAAACTTTTGACAAGAATAGGAAGCTCCTTGTTTTACCCGATCCTAGATTTTATCTTTAAGAGACTGGACTCTAATGTGTTCTATTGTTTCGGGAGTGTTCTCTCCTGGAGTCCAGGGACTTTTCCCTTGTGAATTGGGGTAATCTACTCTGCTGGGGAGCCAGGGGAGCTGTTGCTGTTGCTCTTCACTCACAGCGCTACGAAGACAGAGACTTTGGGGAATAGGTACAGTTAGGGCCACAGAAGAAGAAATGGAAAAGATGTAATTTTCAAATGTTGGGACAATGTTATGACAATGTGACACTTCCACTAGGTGGCGGTGTTGCGAAGGGTTTCTGTGCGCTTGAAAAAAAAAATATATATATATATATATATATATATATATATACATTGATGTATATTAATAGTTTTTTATTTACACTAGGACTAGTGTAATGGGTGCTTTATTGGAAGGAAAGTATCCTCCCCTTGGGGAGGGTAGTTCCTTTCTTTTGTAAATGATGTTGTAGGATATGATCATACTGGTTTTATATGTGTTTTCTCCCTTTGCAGGTGAACGTCTGGCAACCACTGAGCATGGGTGGGATAGCTAGCATAGGAAGGGAGGGAGATGTAATTGTATAAGGTGATGTGTTTTATATTATATATGTGACATTAAGAATGGGATGTACGCATTATATATTTTTTTTCTTCTCCTCTTGTTGATCTTTCTTCATTTCTTTATTCAACCCCTTTCCCCACATTTAGGATCCGGCACAAACAAACCATTTTTTTCCATTATCGTTTTTTTTTGTATATAGTTCTGAGATAAACATGTGTAGACTCAGGCTTGAGGTACGTGGGTTTACCCCAGACACTGGGGACAGTGTCTATCTGTCTTGGGGGAGTGTGTAGCGGGGCTTTAAAATCGAAGGGAATGTTTGAGTGGTAGTTGTACTCAAACACACTGTTTGATAGGGTTCTGTAAAACCCATTTTGTACTACAGGTGGGATGCTGGTGTATAGTTCCCCGTGGCCTGCTGGTGGCGCTGCCATTTGAGGCCAGGGTTGAACCGCTGGTATAGTGCTGTGCCTTGGATGTCCCCTTTCAGCGGTGGTATGGTGGGCGTGTTGGCCTGCTGTGCATCCCGGGAGAGGATATAAAAGGGGCAGACCCTGTCTGTCGGGGGGTGAGTTCCCGGGGGTCCGACCCCGGGAGCGTGTGATTCTGTTCGTGGCCACTCCAGGCACCTTTAGCCCTGGGGTGGAGTTCCTGGCCCGATACACTGGCGGAGCAGTCCCAGGCACCTTTAGCCCTGGGACTACAACTGAAGGCCTTGGGTCCAGCACCTTCGGCTGGAGCCCACGGAGGGAGGAGGAATCCCAGGGTGCCGCCTTGCGAGGAGACCCGCATCTAGATGAGGAGGCCGGGGGAGGACCGTTCCGAGGGACTGGTGAGAGATCACAGTGAAGGAAGGGGCCCGGTAACTCTCTGGAGGGATGTCATCTTCCCTTAGAGGCCTAAAACCAGAACCAACGTTCACCAGGTCTGTGGCAGAGACTGTGTGTGTACAGGTCCTTCTCAAAAAATTAGCATATTGTGATAAAGTTCATTATTTTCTGTAATGTACTGATAAACATTAGACTTTCATATATTTTAGATTCATTACACACAACTGAAGTAGTTCAAGCCTTTTCTTGTTTTAATATTGATGATTTTGGCATACAGCTCATGACAACCCAAAAATCCTATCTCAAAAAATTAGCATATTTCATCCGACCAATAAAAGAAAAGTGTCTTTAATACAAAAAAAGTCAACCTTCAAATAATTATGTTCAGTTATGCACTCAATACTTGGTCGGGAATCCTTTTGCAGAAATGACTGCTTCAATACGGCGTGGCATGGAGGCAACCAGCCTGTGGCACTGCTGAGGTGTTATGGAGGCCCAGGATGCTTCGATAGCGGCCTTAAGCTCATCCAGAGTGTTGGGTCTTGCGTCTCTCAACTTTCTCTTCCCAATATCCCACAGATTCTCTATGGGGTTCAGGTCAGGAGAGTTGGCAGGCCAATTGAGCACAGTAATACCATGGTCAGTAAACCATTTACCAGTGGTTTTGGCACTGTGAGCAGGTGCCAGGTCATGCTGAAAAATGAAATCTTCATCTCCATAAAGCTTTTCAGCAGATGGAAGCATGAAGTGCTCCAAAATCTCCTGATAGCTAGCTGCATTGACCCTGCCCTTGATAAAACACAGTGGACCAACACCAGCAGCTGACATGGCACCCCAGACCATCACTGACTGTGGGTACTTGACACTGGACTTCAGGCATTTTGGCATTTCCCTCTCCCCAGTCTTCCTCCAGACTCTGGCACCTTGATTTCCGAATGACATGCAAAATTTGCTTTCATCCGAAAAAAGTACTTTGGACCACTGAGCAACAGTCCAGTGCTGCTTCTCTGTAGCCCAGGTCAGGCGCTACTGCCGCTGTTTCTGGTTCAAAAGTGGCTTGACCTGGGGAATGCGGCACCTGTAGCCCATTTCCTGCACACGCCTGTTCACGGTGGCTCTGGATGTTTCTACTCCAGACTCAGTCCACTGCTTCCGCAGGTCCTCCAAGGTCTGGAATCGGTCCTTCTCCACAATCTTCTTCAGGGTCCGGTCACCTCTTCTCGTTGTGCAGCGTTTTCTGCCACACTTTTTCCTTCCCACAGACTTCCCACTGAGGTGCCTTGATACAGAACTCTGGGAACAGCCTATTCGTTCAGAAATTTCTTTCTGTGTCTTACCCTCTTGCTTGAGGGTGTCAATGATGGCCTTCTGGACAGCAGTCAGGTCGGCAGTCTTACCCATGATTGCGGTTTTGAGTAATGAACCAGGCTGGGAGTTTTTAAAAGCCTCAGGAATCTTTTGCAGGTGTTTAGAGTTAATTAGTTGATTCAGATGATTAGGTTAGTAGCTCGTTGAGAGAACCTTTTCATGATATGCAAATTTTTTGAGATAGGAATTTTGGGTTGTCATGAGCTGTGTGCCAAAATCATCAATATTAAAACAAGAAAAGGCTTGAACTACTTCAGTTGTGTGTAATGAATCTAAAATATATGAAAGTCTAATGTTTATCAGTACATTACAGAAAATAATGAACTTTATCACAATATGCTAATTTTTTGAGAAGGACCTGTATTCTAATTCGAGCATCATTCCGGCTGCTAGGATCCACTCCATTGGGAGACTATCCGGATGAGCTGAGACTGCCTGGAGATATGGCTAGTAAATAAGGATTTTTTTGTGCCTGGACCTACTCCAACACCTCTTGCTGTCCTGATCTTCCTCCAACCTATCCTGTTCAATGATTATGCATAAGAGAGAAATAAACTCTACGTTGGAGTTGCAATTGGTGTGGACCTTGGAGTTATTGGGGAATAGAGACTTGTCTTTATTGTAGTGAAGATGGGAGCCATTCTCTGGGGAACCTGACCATAGAGACCCAGGTACATTTCACCGCTCAACCTTTTCACACAGGAGTATAACTCAGAAAGAAGTTTTACACCAGGACTAGATTAAAGAGTTGCCAACATCCCGTATGTTACTGGAACAAAAGAAGGTGTCCCCCTAACTAGGGGCTGGGACTTTTTAAGGCAACAAAAATTATAAACAAAAACTTGTTAGAGTATAAATTAATTTAATCTGATAATGTAAAAAAAGCCAACCATGTGGCGACCAAAGCTGACTGTAGAATAAAATTCATATACAGTAAGGTGCATAACAACAAGAAATACAGATACAAATTGTTTTCCAATCTGTGGTTGAGACCGATGCGTTTCAGGGAATGTTCCCTTTCATCAGGGGCGTGTCCTTGTTGGAGATTTGAATAGCATTTTAAAAATATATATACAAAGACATGGTCGGTAACAAGCAAAACAGGGGACAAATGAGCATCGTTGAAGCAAAAGGTAAAAAACAACTGGCAAAAAAAAGATGAACAATGATGCGAGACATGTGACAGATCATGCAAAGAAAACAGATAGAATGGGCATTCTAACCTGATGTATCTGCCAACCAGTAAGCCACTGGTTGGCAGATACATCAGGTTAGAATTGCCCATTCATTGTCTCCATTTGTTTTCTATGCATGATCTGTCACATGTCTCACATCATTGTTCATCTTTTTTTTGCCAGTTGTTTTTTACCTTTTGCTTCAACGATGCTCATTTGTCCCCTTTTTTGCTTGTTACCGACCATGTCTTTGTATATATATATATTTTTTTTTTAGATGCTATTCAAATCTCCAACAAGGACACGCCCCTGATGAAAGGGAACATTCCCTGTAACGCGTCGGGCTCAACCAAAGATTGGAAAACAATTTGTATCTGTATTTCTTGTTTTTATGCACCTTACTGTATATGAATTTTATTCTACTGTCAGCTTTGGTCGCCACATGGTTGGCCAACCTCTTTTACATTATCAGATTAAATTACTTTATACTCTAACAATTTTTTGTTTATAATTTTTGTTGCCTTAAAAAGTCGCAGCCCCTAGTTAGGGGGAAACCTTCTTTTCTTCACACAGGAGGGTACGGGCATGTGGCATGGTGTGCCCCTTTTCCCACGAGTGAGCCAAAGGGAGAAGGGGTGGTGAGTGCTACAGGTAGTATGTGTCTAAGCTTTGGGGTTCACACCCTAATGTAATAGGCTGCGCACACCTATGTTGGATCGAGATGGGGTTAAGGTAAATATTAGGGGGGCTGTGGAGGCCGCTTGAACACAGAAGGTTTTGTATGAAGGTAGGAAGAAAAAAAAAAACTTGAGCCTTTACAACCACTTTAAGCTGAACCAGATGTGAAATATAGGAATAAATCAACTTTATTAGTCACACTATCCATTATAGATGTTATTTTTTTTTTAGATCGATGTTACAATTATGGAATCAGTTCTTTGTTTTGCAGCTGAGCCTGTAGATGTAAATTAGTCTCACTTCATGTATATAAAGTGCTGCTGACTCCGTCTCTCCTCCTGTACTGAGGATGTGCAGAGCTGCCGGTGACCACACCGTGTGAAGCAATAATCTGGTGTCTGCCATGCTCTGGTCTCCTGTCCACTCCACCTGTTACCTGCTGATTCTTTCCCTTTCTGTCACATATTATGGAGTCACAATGTGTTGGAGTTCAGCCTCTCCCTGTAGACTCAATGCCTCAAAGTTGATGTTTGAGTATGAGTATTACCAAGAGGGAGACGTCATTATCGGAGGATTAATCTCTGCTCACTCTGGAGCCAGATTATATGATAATAGTTCATTGTCTTTTTTCTGTCATGAGTAAGTCTTTGTTATTTGTTTTTATTTTTCTACATACACTTTTCCAAATTAGAGGGAAACTGTCAATGGGTCCTTTATACCAGGCAGGGTTCAGGGTCTCATCCAGGGCTGGTTGGTGGGGGCTGTGATTGCCCTGCTTCTGGAAGTAGGGACGATGTGAGGGAAGAGCACATTTCTGGGGCTTCACTCACTGATTTGTCTATCCAGAGGCTAGCATTATCCACTAGGAAGGAATAGAGTAGGTAAGAAAAAAAAAACAACAATGTGTTATAAAGTTTTCAAAAGTTTCAGCAGCAGAGCAGATCTCCCACCAATCTCCGGTCTGCTGTATGAGGTGATCAGAGCCATAAGGTGAAGGCCACATGTACTAGAAGCCAACGTCACATAGTATCTCTCTCATCAGGTTTCACACCCATTACCCTGACATTCTGTTGCCCTTTACATGCTGAAGGCTGTGGTCATATTTATGTTTTTTGTTTTTTTTGTGGGGGGTTTTTTGTGTTTTTTTATCAAGGTACAGTATATAGGCGTAAAAAGTTTATGGTAATCACTATCCCGATGTAAAGGGTATAGAGGTGTGGAGTTGGTTTATTTTAAGGGCTCTGTGTTGCCTCCCCCTCCACGTCACCCCCCCTTTTTTCCCCTTCTTCTTTCCCCTTCTTCTTTCCCCTTCTTCTTTCCCCCTCTTCTTTCCCCTTCTTCTTTCCCCTTTTTATTCCCCTTCTTCTTTCCCCTTCTTCTTTCCCCTTCTTCTTTCCCCTTCTTCTTTCCCCTTCTTCTTTCCCCTTTTTTTCCCCTTCTTCTTTCCCCTTTTTTTTTCTCTCTCTCTCTCTCCCGCCCTCTCTCTAGTTAGATGTGGTGTTAACCATTGCAATTACTGTAAATACATTAAAACAGGCCAGGTGGTACAGTCTAGTCCTAACCACAGAACCTTTGACATCAAACAGTTTGTTAATTGCAACACGAGGTTCCTCGTGTATGTCATCAAATGTGAGTTGTGCAACATCCAGTACGTCGGGCGTACTACACGCCGACTAAAGGATAGGTTGTACGACCACTTGTTTGACATACAGAAGGACAGAAACACCAATGTCGCAAGACATTGGGTATCTGTACACCACAAGAACACATCATGCCTTTCCATCCAGGGGATTGAAAAAATCAACAGTCCCATTAGAGGGGGTGACAAGTTCAGGACACTGTGCAGGCGAGAAGTATTTTGGATTTTTTTCATTAGAAACAAGAATACCAGCTGGTTTAAACTTTGAGTGGGATGTATCCCATTATTATGATTAGTTTCCTTTCCTGCACAGTGTCATGACAGTCGAGCCACATTAAAACATCTGGCTTTTTTTCTTTTTTTTTCTTCCTGTGACCCCCTCGGCATAGCATTATATGGCATTGTGGATTTATTTTTATTTCACATGCAGCACATGTCATTTTTTTCTGCAAACATAGGAGTTCCTGCTATTACATATGTTTCTTAGGTCTTAGGGATGCCCCAATATTCTTAATATTCTTCATATTCTCTATACACTTCAACATCGTTGCATGTTGACCGGAGGCTTCTCTGGTCATGATGTATATAACATACAGAAAGAATATAGTTGAATAAGAATTAACATATTAGAGTTCTACTGTTCATGAGTTTTTCTTTTTCTTTCCTTTTTTATAGTCACAGTGACTTTTAAGGAACAGAATAGATCTACTCATTTTTTGCACACATCACCCATCAATATGAGGTTGATCATATCATGTCATTGTGTTATATGATTGAGCTCTATATATTTTTATAGATGTTTTATACTATTGGTTTTATTGTTTTGGATGATTTGTTTGATGAAATTTACAGTTGTCAAGAACCCGTATATGTGTGTTTTTCGGTTGCTTAGGTAATCACACACATTCGGGCATTTATATTGATCACAACTCATATAAATATACACTTTTTCATCTTCATGAAGTTGAAGTCTCAAACGACTATATAGAGGAAATATTGTGTCCATATGTGATTTTGTATTTAGCAATCTGATCAATGTTTTGGGGGGATTTTTGTGTTATATATTTTATATTATTTGATACATTGCAAGTGACGGCTGTTTATGTGGTCATATTAACCTGATTCCATCGCAATCTTCCTGCACTTGACCATATAGAACCACATATCCCCCACACACCACAGATCTAATTTGATTGCATTTTGCCTTTAAATCGCACACAAATTTTATTTTTCCTTTTTCTATATTAGATTTTAATATAATATATATTGGCAACGTATGGCCATATATTAACCATTGTGGGCACAGGCGTGTATGTTTAGACATATTTAGACACATTTGTCTATCCATTACATGCACGTTTACATTCCCACGTTTGAGCTATTCATTATCATCCATGCAATATATACGGCACTGATATATAGTTAGTCACTTTAGATTGGCAACTTAAAAGAATATTAGTAGGACATCTTTATCAGCGATATATGGCTACAAGTCCTTTCTTCCCTTTTCTGTTAATCTTCGCATCTTTTCATCATACATGATTCCATCATTGATACATTATAATAGTTTTTGATTTTATCTCATCCCTCCCTGCGTTATTTTTTACAATAATGTTCTATGGGACATAACCACTCACTATTTTTACATATTTATTAAAAAATTGAAAATTGATTGACTTCTTTTAATTTTTAATTTTTGATTTCAATTTTGAGGTTATTCCCCTACATGAACCTTGAACAATGTTGCCATACTTGAGCAACTATTGTAGCGCAACGTATACCATTGATATCTATATACCACAGGGTTGTGGGCTGGTTGTTTACACATACCGTATATACTCGAGTACAAGCCGACCCGAATATAAGCCGAGGCACCTAATTTTACCACAAAAATATTGGAAAAAGTATTCACTCGAGTATAAGCCTAGGGTGTCCATCTGCATGCCTCACTGTGCCTCACTTTGCCTCACTGTGTCCATGTGCATGCCTCACTGTTTCCATGCCTCACTGTGTTCATGCCTCACTGTGCCCATGCCTCACTGTGTTCATGCCTCACTGTGCCCATGCCTCACTGTGTTCATGCCTCACTGTGCCCATGCCTCACTGTGTTCATGCCTCACTGTGCCCATGCCTCACTGTGCCTATGCCTCACTGTGCCTATGCCTCACTGTGCCTATGCCTCACTGTGCCTATGCCTCACTGTGCCTATGCCTCACTGTGCCTATGCCTCACTGTGTCCATGCCTCACTGTGCCCATGCCTCACTGTGTTCATGCCTCACTGTGTTCATGCCTCACTGTGTTCATGCCTCACTGTGCCCATGCCTCACTGTGTTCATGCCTCACTGTGTTCATGCCTCACTGTGCCCATGCCTCACTGTGCCCATGCCTCACTGTGCCCATGCCTCACTGTGTTCATGCCTCACTGTGCCCATGCCTCACTGTGTCCATGACTAGACTTACGTTTAACATGGGAGTATATGGAAGGGGTGCCCGGCTTTGAAAAATCGGTGCTCCCCGGCCGTAGGTCCCCCAGACAGAACACATTGCACACTTGTAGAGGAGAACTGGGGCTACATGTGTGCCAAGTTTGGGGTCCAGAAGACCTAGGGCCGTCCGGTACCGGGTCCCCAAATCCGGGAAATCAGGCGCAAAAAGGTGACTCGAGTATAAGCTGAGGGGGGCATTTTCAGCACAAAAAAATGTGCTGAAAAATTCGGCTTATACTCGAGTATATACGGTAAATGTATTAATCTTTCTTGGTCAACTTTTTATATATATATCTTTCCTACATTACATTATGACACTTTTTGATGAACAGACTGACAGTTTACCTTTGCATCTTTTACTATTTGTGCGCTACGGATGCATTTGCCTTTGCTTATGCATCCATTTCAGCACGTTGCACATGCATTATGTGGAGATTTAGGCTGTTCATCTATTGTGTTCCATATATTCACATTTATTTAATTTACACATTCCTCACTTTTTTGCACCAATCACAAGTTTTTTCACAAATATTTAATTTGCTGCACACCTTTTCAAGGATATTATGTACATATATTTTTAGAATAGTTGGTACAATGAAACCATACACTTTTTAAAAAAAAACATTTATTTCTTTGACACAGGTTAGTCAGCATGCAATCAACTTTCAATTAACACTTGTCAGCACTTAATCACCTACACTTGTGGTTGGGTCATATGACCTTTTTTGGGGGTATATCATGGGAATCATTTGTGCATTAGGCAGCTATGATTAAGCACTAAGAAAGTGTGAAACTAGTCAGCTCTATACCAGAATTTTGTGACTTGCTGTGCTGTATTTGGATTTTTGAAGATTTTACATAATAAAGGCTTTTTATTGGAGTGCTGCTGTCCAGAAGACTTGATCTTTTGTTTTGCTAGATGTGAGTAGCGCCGGTTCACACTACCGCGACTTGGGGGGGGCGACTTGTCAGACCGCAAGTCGCCCCAAGTCGCTTGACATCAGAAATCACAGCTATGTGAATGAGAACCATCTTAATGAACGCGTATGAAGTCGGAGCGACTTCAGAAAAGGTTCCTGTACTACTTCAAGGCGACTTCTAGGCGACTTGTACCCATTGATTTCAATGGAAGTCGCCTCCAAGTCGGATCCCCCGTCTTAACTGAAGCAACTTTCCAGGAAGTGAAAATTGTTTTGTAAGGCAAACCCCTCCCTCCCACAGAGCAGATTATTATGTGCTTGGCCACTGACAAAGTCGCCTGTCCTGGAGGCGACTTGAAGTTGCGTTGTAAGTCGCTCCAAGTAGCGCTGAAGTCGCGCTCAAGTCGTCTCCAAGTTGCCTTGAAAAGTCGCACTGGAAGTCGTGTTGCCCCAGTGTGAACCGGCACTTCGTATAAATGGAAAAAACAACAAGGTAAAACCGCGCGGCCAAATGGAGCGAAAGATGGCTGCCTGCACAACAGATATACTGTGTGTTAAACTGAGTGAATAATTGGGGAAAGTGCGGCGCTCAAAATGAAAATATAATCGTGAGATATATATACATGAAAACCTCAGTGAAAAAGCAAATGTTATAGAATGCAATGTATATCACAGTGGTAATAAATGATAACTAGCATACTCATATAATGCAACAAATATGCTTGGAGGCCGGTATACAATAATCGGCATGTGATATCAAAAATTTCAACAGAAAATTGGATTGAAAGCAAAACAACAAATAAAGTCCAAATAAACCATCTGTGGAGTGGGTGAACACAATAATGATATTGGTGCACGTTAAAGTGGTTGTAAACCCACTTTTCGTTTTTTTTTTTTTTTCCCCCACCTGCAAGAGAAAGGCATAATGAGCTAGTATGACTAGCATATTAGCTCAATATGTACCACTTACCTTAGATCGGGGCCCCCGAAGCAGTCCGCGTCCCTCCATCTAGACGTATCCATCGCTGCGGCGATAGCCGGAATGTTAGTTCCGGGTATCGCCGCACCAGCCAATCACAGCGCCGCTCCGGCGCTGTGATTGGCCGGAGCGGCGAAGACGTGACTCTGCGCATGCGCGCATGACCCGCCGAATTCGGCTACGTCGTCTAATACTGCGACCTAGCCGAATTTGTGAATGGGATTAACCCCATGCGCATGCGCGTGACGTCACCGTCGCCGCATTTAAATGCAAATATCTCCTTAACCGTGTAGGTTAAGGAGATATTTCTTGCACCTACAGGTAAGCCTTAATCTAGGCTTACCTGTAGGTGTTTGTTTAGAAAGTGGGTTTACAACCACTTTAAAGAAAAAAGTCCGGTATAGTGATACATATAAATCCAAATATTCCAAAATGAATCGGGGTAAATGTATATGTTGTCTGCAGACTATCCACAACCTTATAAGTCTAAGGCTTACCAGATGCGATGGACCCAACGGAGCGTACGCCCAGTGGGTCAGACAAGCTTGGTGGTGTAGCACACCAAAAGGGAGATGCAGCAGGCACAGCTTCCAATGAGAACCAGGAAATCACAACAAGGAGTGAAAATCCACCATGGAGATCGTCAGCAGTACTTCACACAAAACCTCATCCCAAGATGTATATGATGTTGTAAGGAAAAGAAAGGGGCCATATAGGGTAATTCAATATAAAAAGGTGAACATTTATTAACATAATATAAAATGGTCACTCACATTTGAAGAGACGAGTAAAAGCATATATAATCATAAATACAATCATAAGTGGCATCAGCAGAGCCCTTCCCGACGCGTTTCGTCATAATAAGGCATCATCTATAAAGCAGATGATGCAGCGCTAATAAAGTCCATATACACATAAAACACCGTCCGTGAGGTAGTTAATGCTCATATAATGAGGACATGCAAGTGATTCCGCGGGTGCGATGAACCTCCACCAGTAGTAAACAATGGCCGCTCACCTCACATAGTAGACCCTTTGATTATGGAGGGTCACATACACATTCACCTGCGGACACTAGAGGATTGAAATACAATCAGGAACCAAAGGAGAAGAATTACTGCCCTCAGTAGAAGTCAGGATGACGAAACATGTCAGGGCGTGACCTAGGGCCGTCTGGAAGTAAGGATAGTGTGTCACAAGGGGAGAAGATTAGCCTGAGACTCTCCGAGCAGTGGATGCACAAGATAGAGGTGTGAGTAAGTGACTGGTTATAAGAGCTGAGAAGGGAGGGAAAGAGGGATGAGAAGGTATATGATCTGTGGACTTCAGGAATGTTATGATTAAATGGGGAAGAGTAGTAAATTTACATGGTAAGCTTTGGGACTATTTCTACTGTAGGATTCCTTTTTGGCTTTAGGGGAAATATGTGATACGCACTATGTCTAATGTATTGTGATATGTGATGTTATATGTTTAGGTATGTGAATTTGTATGTAAATATTAATATATATGTTTCTTTTATATAAAATATTTGAAAATAAAATGAAGGCTGTGGTCATCCAACACTAACCAGAGGTCTCACTGCGGAGCTCTCCACCTTCAGCCAGTGTAGTGTGTTTGGCTTCTGTTAAATATTATATCTCTTTTCAATTTCCTGTTTTTGTTTTTTTTTATTCATCTTATAGTCACTTGCTTAGTGTTGCTGATGTTTTTGCATAGGTTGAATTTATGAGACACACACATTACCACCATTTGTATCTCCTGCAGTTTTCACCTGTTCGAGCCTGACAGCTAATCTTCCAGTACCTGTGTACCATTAGCCGACCGCCCCTGTACTTATACGTCGGCAGAATGGCACGTACAGGCACATCCCCGTACCTGTACCTGTACGTTGCCCTTTAACTGCCTGACGTGTGGCCGCACGTGTGCCGCCGGTGGCGAGCTCGCGACCCTGCTGCCTTCCCCGTGAGTCGGACCGCGGGTCCCGCGGACTCGATCGCCGCGGGAATCCCCGCGATCGTCTCACGGAGGCATAGAGCAGGGAGATGCTTGTGTAAACAAGCATCTCCCCGCTCTAAGGGCTCTTTCACACAGGGCGGATCCGTGAAGATCCGCCCCGTGAAGCTCCGCTTGCTCAGCGGGGATCGCTCAGTTGATCCCCGCTGAGCCGGCGGATGACTGGGCGGTCCCCGCACACTGTGCAGGGACCGCCCTGTCAGAGCGCCGCTCTCCCCTATGGGGGAATTGGATGAACACAGACCGTCTGTCCGTGTTCATCCGCTCCGCCGACGGAAGGAAAAATAGGGTTTTCCTCCGTCACACATCAGCGGACATGCCACCTCTGACATCCGTGGCTCCATAGGGCTACATGGAGCGTCCGTCCAGGTCCGCCTAAAAAACTGACAGGCGGACCTGAACGGACCCTCCGTGTGAAAGGGGCCTAACTAGTGACAATGACCCTGATCTCGGCTCCGTGTACTCGGAGCGGAGATCGGTGTCATGTGACACAGAGCCCACCCCCCCTACAGTAAGAAACACTATGCAGGGAACACTTAACCCCCTACAGCGCCCCTAGTGGTTAACCCCTTCACTGCCAGTGTAATTTTCACAGTAACCAGTGCATTTTTATAGCACTGATCGCTGTAAAAATGACAATGGTCCCAAAAATGTGTCAAAAGTGTCCGATGTGTCCGCCATAATGTCGCAGTCACAAAAAAAAAAAAACGCTGATCGCCTCCATTACTAGTAAAAAAAAAAATAATAATAAAAAATGCCATAAAACTACCCCCCTATTTTGTAAACGCTATAACTTTTGCGCAAACCAATCAATAAACGCTTATTGCGATTTTTTTTACCAAAAATATGTAGAAGAATACGTATCGGCCTAAACTGAGGAAAAAAATGTTTTTTTATATATTTTTTGGGGATATTTTTTATAGCTAAAAGTAAAAAATATTGAATTTTTTTCAAAATTGTCACTCTATTTCTGTTTATGGCGCAAAAAATAAAAACCGCAGAGGTGATCAAATACCACCAAAAGAAATCTCTATCTGTGGGAAAAAAAAGGACGTCAATTTTGTTTGGGAGCCACGTCGCACGACCGCGCAATTGTCACTTAAAGCGACGCAGTGCCGAATCGCAAAAAGGGGCCTGGTCTTTAACCAGCCAAAATGGTCTGGGGCTGAAGTGGTTAAAATTGATACAACATTAAAAATGCTTTGAAAGGGACAAATCAGTGCTCTCCATGGTGCTGAAACCATTTCATTGTCATATGTAATAGTTCTTCATTTCCCACAGCCCTGACATTGGAGAGTATAAAAGTATCCTGGCAATGATCTTTGCTGTTGATGAAATTAATAAGGACCCCGATCTTCTACCCAACATTACTCTGGGTTATCATATATTTGATACTTGTGGATATCCAGAGAGAACCTTGGGATGTGTCCTGCAGATATTGTCTGGGAAAAAGCCAGAGGCTCCTAATTATTCCTGTAGGAGACACGGGAAAGTGGCTGGTTTTATTGGTGACTCCGGTTTACATACAAGTCAAGCCATGGCCCAGCTACTCAGTCTGTATCGATATACACAGGTAAGTGGTCAGTTGACTATATATTGCAGGTTGGTGCACTCCGTACTTCATTAACCACTTGACGACCGCCCCACGACGATATACGTCGTCAGAATGGCACGGCTGGGCATAAGGGCGTACAGGTACGTCTCCTTTAAGATTCCAGCCGTGGGACCTGCGGACTCGATCGCCGCCGGTGTCCCGCGATCGGGTCGCAGAGCTTAAGAACGGGGAGAGGTAAGTGTAAACAAACATCTCCCCGTTCTTCCTAGTGGCGCTGTCAGTGATCGTCTGTTTCCTGTCATCGGGAACAGCGATAGTGACACTATCACTCCAACCAGGCACATAAAATTTGTATTGTAACCACAATTATGGGTACAGTCTAAGAAGTAATAGATATAGGTGGAGTGCTTTTGTCATTTAGAAAACACTAAGAATATGCTAAAGTCAGAGAATATTTAGTGTAAATTTAGTTTTCTACAGAAACGATTGCAGCCCGATTCAGTAGCCTTTTGACAGTGCAAATCTGTGGTCTTCCAGCCTCCTAACATATGATTCTGCACCAGTGGCGGCTGGTGCTCCAATTTTTTTTTTGGGGGGGGGGCGCAAACAAACGGAAAAAACAAAAACAAAAACAATTGCAGCCTCACTGTGCCCATCAATTGCCGCCACTGTGCCCATCAATTCCCGCCACTGTGCCCATCAAATGCAGCCACTGTGCCCATCAAACGCAGCCACTGTGCCATAAAATTGTCGCCACTGTGCCATAAAATTGTCGCCACTGTGCAATGCCATCAAACGCAGCCACTGTGCCCAACAATTGTTGCCACTGTGCCATGCCATCAAATGCAGCCACTGTGCCATCAATTGTCGCCAATGTGCACATCAATTGTCGCCACTGTGCCATGCCATCAATTGTCGCCACTGTGCCATGCCCTTGTCGCCACTGTGCCCATCAATTGTCGCCACTGTGCCATGCCAAACGCAGCCACTGTGCCCATCAATTGTCGCCACTGTGCCATGCCATCAAACGCAGCCACTGTGCCATCAATTATCGCCACTGTGCCATGCCAAACGCAGCCACTGTGCCCATCAATTGTCGCCACTGTGCCATGCCAAACGCAACCACTGTGCCATGCCATTGTCGCCACTGTGCCCATCAATTGTCGCCACTGTGCCATGGCAAACGCAGCCACTGTGTCATGCCATTGTCGCCACTGTGCCCATTAATTGCCGCCAGTTTGCCCCTAAAATGCCACCAGATTGCCCCCCCCCAGCTAGCACTTACCTTTCTTGGTCAGCCATCCTCGGATCCTCCTCCACAATCCCTCAATGTAGTCCCGCCCTCGATGTCGCTTCAGCCAATCAGGTTACCGGTTACCAGATCCGGTGAACCTGATTGGCTGAGATGCGTGTCAGTGTTAACCAAGGAACGCACCCCCCGTGCGTCCCCTGGTTAACTATTTGGAAGCTGATTACAGCCCTCAGGCTGTAATTGTAAAGCCTATCAGAGCTGCTGGCTCTGATAGACACTTCCACAGCCAACCAGCTGCCATTATTCAGATGGCCGGCGCTCGCCAGGGGGCCGGCCATCTGAATAGTGGGCGGCAGCGGCGACCCCCCTCTCTCCTCCCCTCCACACAGAGGGATCCAAGCGATCTAAAAGCCCCCACCCACCGCAGCCGTACCCCCCCTCGCAGCCGCCATCAGGCAAGACCGCGGCTTCGGCCCAGCACCACCTTCCAGCGGTCCCCCAGGGGGCGCATCCCCTTGGGAGCAGACCCCCTCTAGGACAGAGCCCTCAGCTCACCAGTCATCACCGCCGCTTCCAGCATCCATCCCCAGCATCCATCCCCTCTGCAGCCGCCGTCAGGAAAGCCCGGGGCTGAGGCCTAGCATCACCAGAAGCGTCCCATCCCTGGATCCGGACTGTCAGCAAGCCGCTGTACCCCCCGCCCCCCACGATCGGAGCTCCCCCTAAGCACCAGAGGACCCCCGAAGCAGCACTAGCAGCTGCCTGGCCTGGCAGGACAGACCACGGCTTCGGCCTAGCCCGGCGGCCAACTTGGGCCACCCAGCCTCGGCCCCCTACACCTTCTCCTGGACCACTCTGACCGGGTACAACCACCGGACTGCACCCCCTGACTCACCATCTGCCTGTGGCCCCCACGGGGTCACTCCACAAAGGCTGCCTGGAGGACGAAACTGTGATCCGGCCTGGTAAGTAGCGGCCATCTTGGTACACCCAGGAGCCTTGTCCCCTACACTGGCATAAAAAATAAAATAAAAAAAATAAACTCTTTTTCTGTTTTCTCTAATCTACTGATTGTCACCCCCCCCCCATCCCACACCACTACTACCTTTCACACTACTCTCACCCTTTATCTACTGATCACTGATTGCTCACCTTCACACCGTCCGCAGCCGCCGACTGCCCCCTGCCGCCATCTGGGCGCCCGCCTCTAGACTGCTAGACCTGCAGGACAGACCGCGGCTGAGGCCTAGCTCCGACCATACCATTACCCTCCCCCCGATTCTCTCTCCAGCGGGCCCGCGTGTGCCGACCTGGTAAGTACGTCAAGTCACCTCCAACAAGTAGAAGTTGATCCAGGGTTTCACCCGATCGCCTTTCAGGGGGTCAGGAAGGAATTTTTACCTGCTGCAGCAAATGGCCTTGACTCGGCTGGGTTTTTTTTGCCTTCCTCTGGACCAGGTCATTGGGCCCCATTCACCATCCCCTTCACCTTTTTTTTTTGTTCCCATCATGTGCAACTTTAAATACTCAGCGGACACCCTCCACAGGCTAAGGAATACTGCCTCAACATTACCAACCCCCACCCAAATAATACTACGAAAAGAACAACTGCTAAGGATCAATCGACAATTGACTATCAAAAACACGAAAAGACCACTTCAACTACAACATTTATCATGCGCCCTGATCAACACCAGATCAGCAGTCAAGCACAGACAGGAAATTCACGACTTCATCACGCAAAATGACATAGATTGCCTCTTTATCATGGAAATCTGGCTAACCCCGGACTGTAACACCATCCTAACAGAATTAGTACCTGAGAACTACTGCATCCTAACCGAGCATAGAATAGGACAGAGAGGAGGAGGCCTAGCAGTGATCTTCAAATCGAACCTCCCTCTCACCAAACCAACTATACAGAATTCATTGCCGTTCATGGAGACACTCACTCTACAGCTCCAAACAACACCCCAGGACACTGTCCACATGCTGCTCTGCTACAGACCGCCAGGACCGAAGACAAACCTCCTCACACCCCTTACCAAATTTATCTTGACGTATACTTTAAAAACCAAAAACATCCTATTACTAGGTGACTTCAACCTCTGGGCTAACTCCACTCAAGACCCCGTCGCCATCTCCTGCATCAACCAATTGGAAGAACTAGGTCTGCAGCAATTGATAAATGCCCCCACGCATGGATCGGGTCACATTCTTGACCTCATCTTCAAACAAAACTTGGACATCAACACAATGGAGAACATGCCGTTAATATGGACGGACCACCACGCTATCAAATTTAAAATTACCACCAACACCATCTCGCTAAAACCGGAATACTTAATAACAAAATACTGGACAAGATCTCAGAAGAAATTACGCTCGGAACTCTTCAAAACTACACTATCAAAAAAAATAGCAACGCAAAATCACAACCACTCAACGGAACAAACACTCAACTCCTTAAACAAAGCATTACGAGAAACAGCAGACATATTCGCTCCGAGACGCAGAGCACTCATTCACAAAAACAACTCGGGCTGGTTAAATGACACTCTTAAGCCCCGTACACACGATCGGTTTGACTGATGAAAACCGTCCGATGGATGGTTTTCATCAGACCAACCGATCGTGTATGGTACCCATCGGTCTTTATTCCATCGGTTGTAAAAAATAGAACTTGTTTTAAAATTTTCTGATGGATAAAAAACCGATGGGAATTTCCGATCGTCTATGGGCAAGTCCATCGGTTAAAAAACCCACGCATGCTCAGAATCATGTCGACGCATGCTCAGAAGCATTAAACTTCATTTTTCTCGGCTCATCGGAGTGTTTTACGTCACCGCGTTTGGAACGGTCGGTTTTTTGACTGATGGTGTGTGGCCAAGACTGATGAAAAACAGTTTCATCGGATTTCCGATGGACAAATCCATCGGACGAAAATCCATAGGTTATCCGATCGTGTGTACGGGGCTTTACTCTACTGAAGCAGAAACAGAGAAGGGCCGAAGGAGCCTGGAGAAGAAACCAAACTGAGGAAAACCGCATTAACTACAAAGCGCTCACTAAAAAATATCACAAAGCAATTTTCAGAGCAAAAAGGGAACACTTCTCAAACACCATCAAAAAAGCCCTAAACCGACCCCGGGAACTCTTCAAACTAGTCACTCAGAATATGAACCCCACCTGCCTAGAACCTCCAGCAATCGAAACCCAAGAGTTCTGTAATGAGCTATCAGATTTTTTTATCAACAAAATCGAAAACATTCGGGAAATAATTCAACAGAAAAAAACAACCAACCCCACTCCGCCAAAGCAAATAAAGGAAATCAATACGAACAGTATACAAATGACAAAATTTTCGTTGGTCCCAATCACCATCGACACCACCAAAAACATCATCAGAAGGCTCAGAGACAGCACTTCTCCAAATTACATAATTTCTAAAAAACTCTTGAAAGAATGTACCGACATTCTAGCACCTACCATAACACACTTCATAAACCAATCGTTCAAAGAAGGTACTGTTCCGAGCTCTCTCAAGGAAGGCATAATCAAACTCCTCCTAAAGAAACCCAACCTTGACCCCAAAGACCCAAACCACCGGAGACCAGTAACAAGCCTCAACACCATCTCGAAGATTATGGAGAAAGCAGTAGTACAACAGCTACAACTCTACTTGGACACATACAAACTCTTGGATCCACTACAATCAGGCTTCCGCCCTGGCCATGGCACAGAAACGGCACTTCTTAAAATATGGGATGATGCCCTCGAAGCAGCAGATGATGGAGAATCATGCCTTCTAGTGCTGCTGGATCTCAGTGCAGCGTTCGACACAGTAGATCACAAAACTCTACTGATTCGCCTTAAAAAAGTAGCAGGAGTTACAGACCCTGACCTATCCTGGTTCGCATCCTTCCTAGATAATCGTTCCCAGACAGTAAAACTAGGAGCCTTCACCTCTGAAACTCGCGCAATCTCTTGCGGAGTCCCTCAAGGATCACCCCCGTCACCCGTGCTCTTTAACATCTACCTCCGCCCACTCCTCAAAATCATCAGAAAACAGGACCTGTGCTACCATTCATACACTGACGACACTCAACTCTACTTTCGTATCACCGGGAAAAAAGACCAATATCACGGATTGGAAAATTGCCTAACATTGATCGATGAATGGATGACTGAGAGTTCTCTCAAACTCAACGGATCCAAAACAGAACTCCTTCTCCTCCACGCAAACAAAAAGGCTAAAACTAAAACTTCTTGGACACTCCCCACCATTCTTGGACAGACCATTACCCCGAACACCAAAGTCAAAAGCCTCGAAGTCATCTTTGACTCAGAGATGTCGATGGATGCACAAATAGGATCAGTAGTCAGCGGATCTCACCATCTCCTCCGCCTGCTGCGTAGACTCATCCCCTTCATCCCGGAAGAAGATAAAGCAGTGGTAGTGGGAACAATTATCAACCCGCAACTCGACTACGCAAACGCCCTCTACCTCGGACTTCCCAAATACCAGATTTCGCGCCTACAAGTCGTCCAAAACACGGCTGCCAGGCTAGTAACGGGAAAAAAACCTTGGTAATCCATCACCCCTGCACTGAGGACCCTTCATTGGCTAACAGTAAAGGATCGGATCACATTCAAGACCCTCTGCCTCACCCACAAGTGCACACAAGGAAACGCTCCTCAATATCTATGCGAGAAGATAAAACACTACATCCCCAATCGCACTCTCCGATCAACTAACCAAAACCTCCTTCACATCCCCAAGTCCCGCTTCAAAACAAAGGGAGAACGAAGATTTGCAGTCCAAGGACCACGGCTATGGAACGCTCTACCCACGGATATCCGCATGGAAGAAAATCATCGGGCCTTCAGGAAAAAACTTAAGACCCACCTCTTCTGAAGGATCAGGACGTCACTGGATGCAAAGCACCTTGAGGCGATTTAGTTCGCATTTGTAGCGCTATACAAGTTATTCACTCACTCGCTCAATACATAGATTCATGCAATGCATTAATCTATGTATTGTTTTTCAGTGGCGGTGCAGGAGCGAGAGGGGGCGGCGCTCCTGCGCCCTCTATGGACGCACCGCCACTGTTCTGCACCGTATTACCTTTCTCCTGTTCTCCAATGTATGGTTGTGATGTGGGAATTGGCTTACAGAGGGGGCAGTACTGCAACCAGAAAGCACAGCGGATTTCATTGTGGAGATTTTAACTTACTTTGTGTATAGTCACAAGGACAAGACATGAGAGGGCATCAATGGTTCAAAGATCCTAACCCTTTTCCACTCTATCCAAAATGAAATAATACAAAAAAAATATATACCTATTTTACATCAGTGCTTGGCCAGATTCAGAGACTCATAAAGAAAGGACACCCAAAGGGAATGTCACAATGATAAAGTATTAAGCTGCAATCCAGTATATATTATGTAGCGGGGTCTTTAAATTTAGGGGAATGTTTGAGTGGTAGTTGTACTCAAACACCTTAATTGATAGGGCTACGCTAACCGTTTAATACCGCAGGTGGGATACTGGTGTATAGTTCCCTGTGGCCTGTGGATGGCGCTGCCATCATGGGCTAGGGTTGAACCGCTAGTGTAGTGCTGTGCCTTGGATGTCCCCTCTCGGCAGTGGTATGGTGGGCGTGGTTGGCCTGCTGTGCATGCCGGAAGAGGATATAAAAGGGGCAGACGCTGCCCGTGGGGTTGTTCTTGTCCCGGGGGTCCTACCCTCGGGGAGTGTGTTGCTGTTCTGCGTATCAGTCCCAGGCACCTTTAGCCCTGGGGCTGCAACTGAAGGCCTTGGGTCCAGCACCTTTGGCTGGGGCCCACGGAGTGAGGAAGAATCCCAGGGTGCTGCCTTGCGAGGAGACCCGTTTCTAAGATGAGGAGGCCGGGGGAGGACTGTTCCGAGGGACTGGTGAGAGAATCACAGTGAAGAAAGGGGCCCGGTAACTCTCTGGAGGGATGTCATCTCCCTGAAAGAGGCCTAATACCACAAGCAAAGTTCACCAGGTCTGTGGCAGAGACCAAAAGCTCACCAGGTCTGTGGCAGAGACCCAAAGCTCACCAGATCTGTGGCAGAGACCCAAAGCTCACCAGGTCTATGGCAGAGACCCAAAGCTCACCAGATCTGTGGCAGAGACCCAAAGCTCACCAGGTCTGTGGCAGAGACCCAAAGCTCACCAGATCTGTGGCAGAGACCCAAAGCTCACCAGATCTGTGGCAGAGACCCAAAGCTCACCAGGTCTGTGGCAGAGACCCAAAGCTCACCAGATCTGTGGCAGAGTTAGTGCAAAGACTGTGTGTCATCTAGTTCGAGCATCACTCCGGCTGCTGGGATCCACTCTAATGGGAGACTATCCGGGTGAGCTAAGCCTACTTGAGAGATAAGTAGTGAATCCTACATTTTGTTTGTGCCTGGACCTCCTCCCACACCTTTTGCCGTCCTGTTTTCCTGTTCTCCATCCACCCTTTTCTATCTAATGACTGTGCTTATGAGTAAATAAACTCTACGTTGGAGTTGCAGCTGGTGTGGACCTTGGAGTTATTGGGGGAAATAGAGACTTGTCTTTATTTCATGTAGAGATGAGAACCATTCTCTGGAGAACCTAGCTGTGGAGACCCAGTTTTGTTACACCGCTCAACCTCTTCACACAAGAGGGTACGGGCATATAGCACGGTGTGCCCTTTTCCTGCACGTGAGCCAAAGGCAGGTAAAAGAGTTTGTGTGCTACAATTATATATACAATAAACAAAAGTCGTTAATATCAAAGAAAAAAAATACCTAAAAAAGAATAGTTACATACCGCATTTACTCAAATGTGTGAGACTGCGGGTGTCAATACTATTGGCTTCTAGACTATAGGAGATCACATGCGCTGTCCCATACACTGGGCAAAAACGCATGGTAAACTCTGCATCAGATCTCCATCAGTTGATCTCACAATATCCAACAAAGAATGGCACCAATCCAGAAAAGAAAACCCCACATAGCATAATCCTGCTACAAATAACAAATTTATTAATAGCTGTTGTGAGGGGGTTAGCTCGTCAGCGGGTGTGTGTGACCCCCGGGATGGGCTCCCCACACAAAACAGGCCCAGCAAACGGAGGTTGTGGTTTTCAAAATCAAAAAGGTGCGGTTTATTTTCTATTTACAGTGACAAAACACAGCAAAGCAAAAGAAACATAACCAAAATAAATCCTGGTCAAGTTGACCTCTGACTAAACATACAGGTTTCCTAACTAACAACTGGGATCAGCCTAGTGCTGTCCTAGTCCCTAAGTCCCTGGTTTAGTAAAAGTCCAAACAAATAGCCACACAGGCTTTGCCTCACCGCACAGGGGTTCACTCTCCCTAGACAGTCCACACAGGTCTGGGTCCAGGCATGAGCTAACACCTAATGAATCTGGGAGTTCTTATAGAGGCCTAAATGAGCTGACAAGGTTCAGCTGGTCTCCTCATCTCTGTCTGCACGACGCCCCACACTCTCCCTAGAGGTATGAGTCATCCATGAGCCCACTAGCCTTAGCTGGGCCTATACAACTCTCCACCTAGTTGTATAAGTCAGCGTAAAGCCTGAATCTGGGCGAAATATATCTACCCCCCTGGATGCAACCAGGTGACTTTACCTTCCTGCTGTCACATACCCCCCCCCTCTTGTTTTAACCTCGGGGTTGGAACACCAGCAATCAGGCATTCATGTACTCGAGACAAAGCATCCACATTCCCCATTTGAACGCCAGGGCGATGCTTTACTGTGAAGTTGAATTCCTGGAGGGCCAGGAACCACCTATTCACTCTTCTATTTGTTTCCTTGTTTTGAGCCATCCACTTTAACGGAGCGTGATCCGTAACCATGTCAAAGTGCCTACCTAGCAGGTAGTACCGAAGGGAATCTAGAGCCCACTTCACCGCTAAACACTCCTTTTCAACGGTGGCGTAATTTACCTCATGGGACTTCAATTTCCTGCTGAGGTAAATGACTGGGTGCTCTTCCCCGTTCCAGACCTGGGACAATACTGCTCCTAACCCCACATCTGACGCATCACTTTGTACGACAAAGTCTTTAGAGAAGTCGGGTGAGTACAACACTGGCTGGCTACATAAGGCTTGTTTCAAGAATTGGAATGCTGCCTCAGCCTCGGGGGTCCATTTAATCATGACCGACCCTTTCCCCTTCGTCAGGTTGGTTAGGGGCACAGCCTTAGAAGCAAAGTGGGGAATGAATCGCCGATAATACCCAGCGATTCCCAGAAAGGCTCGTACCTGCTTCTTGCTGTTGGGACGTGGCCAACTCTGGATGGCCTCGACTTTGTTGAGTTGGGGTTTTATTACTCCCCTCCCAATGGTGTACCCAAGATATTTGGCCTCCTCCTGCCCAATGGTACACTTCTTGGGGTTAGCCGTAAACCCCGCTTCCCGAACAGAGTCCAGGACTGCTTGCACTTTTGGCAGATGTGAGGCCCAATCTGTGCTATGGACAATTACGTCATCCAGGTAAGCCGCAGCATACTTCCGATGGGGCCTCAGCATCTGGTCCATTTTCCGCTGGAATGTGGCCGGCGCATTCTGTAACCCGAACGGCATTCTTTTATATTGGAACGCCCCGTCTGGGGTTACAAATGCGGTTTTCTCTTTGGCCGACTTGGCCAGGGGGATTTGCCAATACCCTTTTGTGAGGTCAAGAGTCGTCATGTATCGGGCTGTTCCCAGCCGGTCGATCAACTCATCTATACGTGGCATGGGGTAGGTGTCAAATTTTGTAACTTTGTTCAACTGACGAAAATCGTTACAAAATCGCCAGCTCCCATCCGGTTTAGGCACCAACACGATGGGACTAGACCAATCACTTTGGGACTCCTCTATCACCCCTAAGTTCAGCATTTTCTGTACTTCCTCCCGTATTGCCTCCCGTTGAGCCTCTGGGATCCGATAGGGTTTTAACTTCACCCTTTCACCGGGCGGGGTAATGATGTCATGCTCAACCCCAGATGTTTGTCCCGGCAGCTCAGAGAATACCTCCTTGTTGCGAAGCACAAACTCCTTAACCTCCTGTTGTTGGGGTTGTGACAAGGTGGCTGCTATTCCAACCTCAGGAATCACGCAACCAGTTTGAGCTGGTGACCAAGTGTCTGCGACTAGGGACTCTCTATCCCTCCAGGCTTTCAACAGATTAACGTGATAGATCTGTTCGGGCTTTCGCCTTCCTGGTTGTCTGACCTTGTAATTCACTTCGCTCACTTTTTCCATTATCTCGTAGGGGCCTTGCCATTTGGCAAGGAATTTACTTTCAACCGTAGGGACAAGTACCAATATCCTATCCCCCGGGGAAAAGGTACGGGTCTTGGCTCCACGGTTGTACACTCTCTGCTGTGCCAACTGCGCTTGGGCCAAATGTTCCTTCACGATGGGCATTACCTGTGCAATTCGATCTTGCATCAGGGCGACATGCTCAATCACACTCCTGTGGGGAGAACTCTCACTTTCCCAAGTTTCCTTGGCAATATCCAACAGCCCTCTTGGGTGTCTCCCATACAGTAACTCAAAGGGGGAGAATCCCGTAGAGGATTGGGGCACCTCCCTAATAGCAAACATCAAATAAGGAAGTAAACAGTCCCAATCCTTTCCATCTCTATCCACCACTTTCTTCAACATTTGTTTTAGGGTTTTGTTGAATCTTTCAACCAGCCCATCGGTTTGGGGGTGATACACAGACGTACGCAATTGCGTCACTTTGAACAATTTACACAGCTCTTTCATAACCCGGGACATAAAGGGTGTACCTTGGTCCGTAAGCAGTTCTTTACAAATACCCACCCGGCTAAAAACAAGAGATAGCTCTTTGGCTATGGTTTTGGCCGAGGTATTTCGGAGAGGGATCGCTTCTGGATAACGGGTGGCATAGTCCATTATAACTAATATGTACTGGTGCCCCCTAGCGGACTTGATTATAGGACCTACCAAATCCATGGCGATCCTCTCAAACGGGACCTCAATGATGGGTAGAGGGACCAGCGGGCTACGGAAATGTGGCATCGGGGCCAACCTCTGACACACAGGGCAGGAGGAACAATAATTTTCTACGTCCTTCATCACCCCCGGCCAATAGAATCTCTGTAATACCCTCTCTCGGGTTTTCTCTGTCCCCAGATGACCTCCAAGAATGTGCCCATGGGCCAACTCCAACACCAACTTCCTGTAAGGTTTGGGCACCACAAGCTGCTCAACGGTTTCTTCTGCCCTTTTTGCCACCCGATACAGTAGGTCCTTCTCTACGCTGAAGTATGGGTAAGTGCAGGTATTATCTGGGTTCACTAACTCGCCATCTATTTTCACTACGTTTTCCCGTGCCTTTATTAGGGCGGGGTCTTTCAACTGTTCTGTGGCAAAGTTTTCCCTGTGAACCTCAAGATCAGAAAACTCCACAGACGGTAGGTTTTCGTCTGAGGAGGTGGGCTCCTCTCCAGTTTCTTGAGTCTCCCCTGCCAATACTGATAAGGGAAATTCCGGAGAGTCCTCACCACTCTCAGGGGAGTTCTGGCTATCACATTCCTGGTACATAGGGGCACCAGTGAGGGGCTCAGGATCATCCCACAGTTCCCAGAACTTCGGAAAATCCCTTCCCACAATGGCGTCATGCGGTAACTGAGATACTAAGCCCACTGGATGAGAGAGGGTACCTTTGGGGGTCTCGAAACACACTGTAGTCACTGGATACTCTCGGGTGTCCCCATGCACACAAATAACAGCTACCTTGCTATTCCCAGAGACCTCTGTTTTAACTAACTCAGCCTTTATCAGGGTCACAAGGCTACCTGAATCCAGCAATACCACAACATTTCTACCATTAACACACATTTTGCATAAATGTTTCTCAGTTCCTCGAATGGCAGTGCATGCGACTGTCGCACACAGCGACTGACGTCTGCCCGTCAGAAAGTCACACTGCATGGGTTCCTCCACAACCGGGCAATTGGCTGCAATATGTCCCGCTTGCCGGCAGCGGTAGCAAACGATCCTTCTTGCCGCCTCTTGAGCCGCTGATTTCCCAGGCTGTTCTCGCCAAACTTGGGGTAGAGCTCCCACCCTCTCACTCTCTCCACCCTCACCCCTTGGAATCCTCTTATCCGCCCCTGGGGATGGTCTGGTCTTAGGGTGGAAAGTCCGAGTGTCTCTGGAAGAGGCCGTCAGGTTCTCTGTAGCCAAGTATTTCTCCACACGATCCACAAGACCATCGGCCGTCTCTGGGTCTCCATGGCTTACCCACTTTTGGATGGCAGTAGGAAGAGCTCTCAAAAACCGATCCATTACAACACGTTCCACAATCTTTGGTGCGGACAAAGTCTCTGGCTGTAGCCACTTTCTGCTCAGGTGAATGAGATCATACATTTGAGACCTGGGGGGTTTTCCAAGCTGGAAAGTCCAGTTATGCACACGCTGAGCCCGGACAGCCTGGGTGACACCCAGCCTTGCCAATATTTCAGCTTTTAGCATCACATAGTCTTTTGCTTGGTTAGGCTCTAGGTCATAGTAAGCTTTCTGCGATTCACCAGTTAACAGAGGAGCCACCAGTCCAGCCCACTGCTCCTCAGGCCACTTTTCTCTTTCAGCGGTCCTTTCAAATGTGGTCAAAAATACCTCTGGATCATCCTCTCCAGTCATTTTTGTCAATAAACGACTCACCCCAAAGGACGCGGTATTAGTGGGACGGCTTTCCTCACTGGTCTGCGGACGTTGCTGCATTACTGCTTCCATCTGTTGTTGTAGTCTCTGCTCTTGCTTCTGCAACAGGTCTATGAAGCGGGCCTCAGATTGCTGCTGGGCTCGTTGCTGAGCCTCCAGACTCTGTTGCAAAGTTGCGTTTGTCTGCTGCTGGGCTGCAAGGCTCTGTTGTTGAGCTGCAAGGCTCTTTTGCAAACCTGCATTTGTCTGCTGTTGATTGGCATTTGCTAGAGCCAGCTGCTTCAGTATCTCCTCCATGCTGGCTTAAAAAAAAACTGCCACTGGTTCTCCACCAACTGTGAGGGGGTTAGCTCGTCAGCGGGTGTGTGTGACCCCCGGGATGGGCTCCCCATACAAAACAGGCCCAGCAAACGGAGGTTGTGGTTTTCAAAATCAAAAAGGTGCGGTTTATTTTCTATTTACAGTGACAAAACACAGCAAAGCAAAAGAAACATAACCAAAATAAATCCTGGTCAAGTTGACCTCTGACTAAACATACAGGTTTCCTAACTAACAACTGGGATCAGCCTAGTGCTGTCCTAGTCCCTAAGTCCCTGGTTTAGTAAAAGTCCAAACAAATAGCCACACAGGCTTTGCCTCACCGCACAGGGGTTCACTCTCCCTAGACAGTCCACACAGGTCTGGTTCCAGGCATGAGCTAACACCTAATGAATCTGGGAGTTCTTATAGAGGCCTAAATGAGCTGACAAGGTTCAGCTGGTCTCCTCATCTCTGTCTGCACGACGCCCCACACTCTCCCTAGAGGTATGAGTCATCCATGAGCCCACTAGCCTTAGCTGGGCCTATACAACTCTCCACCTAGTTGTATAAGTCAGCGTAAAGCCTGAATCTGGGCGAAATATATCTACCCCCCTGGATGCAACCAGGTGACTTTACCTTCCTGCTGTCACACTGTATATACTATATATTGTGTGTTCATGTCAAATACCATTTCCCATATCCCTGAATAATGTGTTCGCTAAGGCATTTTGAAACTATACTTTAGGGTGCCCACATGTCCCGGATTGCCCGGGACTGTCCCGCAATTGACATGTCTGTCCTGGGTCCCGGGCACCTTCATTCCAGGACAATACAATGTCCCGGAATGAAATAGAGGACACAGCCACCCCTTACTAACTAATAACTACATATCCGGAACTGGTCGCTAGGGCCGGCGCTGCCTGGCATCTTGCAACCAGTGACAATTTACTCTCAGACAGTGAGACCGGGAGCGAGGCCTGCGCCTAGTGCAGCACTGCTGTCCCCACCCACCTCTGCACCTCTTCCTTCTCCGGCACCCAGCAGAAAGCAGCAGGGACTGGTGTGATCTTCACTCTCCAGATAGTGACGCCACTCCTTTCCTTCTACGCACGTGGCTCATGCAGAGGGAGTGACAGCAGCACTGCATCTGGTGGCAGGCTATGGGTGGCAAGCGGCACTGCATCTGGTGGCAAGTGGCACATTCACCTAACAAATAACCCGCCGCCAAATTCCCCATCAACCCCGAGACTACATTTTCCCCCCCGCCCCCCCCCCCCTCATCTTTTTTTGGGGAAGGTGAAAGAGGGGGTGTGTCCCTGAATGGCAGTTTGCAAATGTGGTCACCCTACTATACTTCCCTCTGACATCATCGATTGTAAAAGGGAGTTCCACATCCTTACTGCCCTGACAATGAAAAACCCCTTACACAGTTTAAGGTTAAATCGCTTCTCTTCCAATTTCATTGAGTGTCCGCGTGTCTTCTTACTCTCCCCGAGACTGGAAGGCTAAGATCACTATGAAGATATTTGTATATCGCTATCATATCTCCTCTCAAGCGTCTCTTCTCAAGAGAGTATAAGTTTAATGTTTGTAGTCGTTCCTCATAACTGAGATCCTGCAGTCTCTTTAATTAGCTTGGTCGTCCTTCTCTGGACTCTCTCCAGTTCCAGCACATCCTTCCTGAGGACTGGTCGCCAGAACTGGATGGAATACTCCAGGTGCGGCCGAACCAGAGTTTTAAAAAAATGGCAGAATTATCGTTTTATCTCTGGAGTACCGTGTTTCCCCAGAAAATAAGACCGGGTCTTATATTAATTTTGGTCACAAAAAACACACTAGGGCTTATTTTCAGGGTAGGGCTTATTAATTTACCGTATATGCATAAAGTGCGCAAAAGGTCTCAAGTCTGACTGGCTGGTTGACGCTTTAAGAAAAAAATCCTTTACAGAATGATACCGTAGACAACACAGTGTTTGTGCTGTGTCATTTATCCCTCTCTATTTTCTAAAAAACCTAGTAAAATCTAAAAATTCTGTGTCCTCTGTATTCCCCTCAAGTCCCCCCCCCCACCATTGTCAGGTCAGGAGTCCATTTATTTACATCATTATGAAATCATTGTAATATTTTACCGGTAGCAGTGCAGTTTTATTTAAATTTACCTTTTTAACAACTTTTATGCCGTATGCACCCTCCTCTTCTTCTCTGAGATCTGAGGAAAGAGAAGAGCCGAGATTGTGGTGACGTCATCCCGCTCCGTGCACTAAAGAGGGAGGGGGCGCCGACGTCAGCGGGAGGAGAGAAGGAAAAAGAAGAACCGAGATCGCCGCTGACGTCAGTGCACTGAAGACGGAGGGGCCGCCGACATCAGGTGGGAGGAGGGGAGGAAAGAGTAGAGCTGAGATCCCGGCTGACGTCAGCCCGCTCCGTGCGCAGAAGAGAAAGGGGGAGCAGACATCAGCCGGGAGGAGAGAAGAGGACCTCCAGCGTGTCAGCGGTGGGTGTAAACATGTTTTTTTAAACACAGCAGCAAACTGAGACACTGGCCAGTATTTACAAAGGGTTTTTAATGAGATTTACTAGGGCTTATTTTCGGGGTAGGGCTTATATTGCAGCCCACCCTAATAATCTAGATAGGTCTTATTTTCGGGGTAGGGCTTACTTTCGGGGAAACACAGTATATCCCCTTTCTTATGGATGCTAATATTCTGCTTGCTTTGGTTGCTGCAGATTGGCATTGCATGCCATTGCTGAGTCTGTCATCTACTACGACCCCCAGATCTTTTTCCATCCTGGATTTCCCCAAAGGTTCTCCCCCTAGTGAGTAACTTGCATTCATATTTTCAGCCCCCAAGTGCATTACTTTTGTTTTTTAACATTAAACCTCATTTGCCATGTAGTTGCCCACCCCATTATTTTATTGAAGTCTTCTTGTAATATTTAATTATCCTGCATTGATATTACTGCCCTGCTTAGCTTCGTATCATCAGCAAACACTGAGATTGAACTATTTATACCAACCTCTATATCATTTATAAATAAATTAAAAATAATTTGTCCCAGAACAGAAGTTTGTGGTGCGCCACTTACAAGTACTCACTATTTATCACCACCCTTTGGAGGCGTCCCTGTAGCCAGTTTTATATCCAGGTACACACCTCGCGGTTCACCAGACCTCAATTTATAAAATTAAGCCTTTATATGGAACTGTATTGAATGCTTTTGCAAAATACAAATATTCCATGTCCACAGGTCTTCTCTAGATGACAGCTCACTTGCTTATAGATTGTTAATAGGTTGGTCTGGCAAAAACGACCTTTCATAAACCAATGCTGATTACTACTAATGATACTGTTTTCATCTGCAATTTTCTGGATGTAGTCTCTTATCATCCTCTTCAATAGTTTACATACTATCAATGTTAGACTGGCTGGTCTTTAGTTTCCAGGTATATATCTGGGGTCTTTTTTAAATATTGGTACCACCTTGGCTTTTCTACAATCAGCTGGTACCATTCCTGTCAGTATGCTGTTCATAAAAATTAGGAATAGCAGTCTAGTTATAACCTGACTGAGTTCTTTGAGGACTTTCGGGTGTAAGCCATCTGGTCCTGCGTTAAGTTTTTCCAGTCTTTTTCAAACATCGGCTTCTGTAAGCCACAACGGTACATTCTGTGATGTGTTACTAATGATACAGTCTTTATTATTCCCCCTTCTTTTCCTGTGTAAAAACTGAGGAGAAGAAAGCATTTAGTACATTTTACTTTCTCCTTATCATTTGTAACCAACTTCCCCGGATCATCCTTTATGGGACCAATGTGCTCTGACCTCGCTTTTTTACTGTTAATATATTTTAATATTTTGGGGGATTTTTTTTTTACTCTCCCCTGCTATGTGTCTCTTTTGTCAATTGTAGCTGGCCTGGTTGCATTCTTACCCTTCTTATTGCATTCCTTGTAGTGTTGGGATGCCGACAATGACCCCTCTGCCTTATATTTTATAAAGTTTTCTTTTTTTCTTTTGAATATACAGTATCCCACAAAAGTTAGTACACCCCTCACATTTTTGTAAATATTTTATTCTCTATCTTTTCATGTGACAACACTGAAGAAATGACACTTTGCTACAATGTAAAGTAGTGAGTGTACAGCTTGTATAACAGTGTAAATTTGCTGTCCCCTCAAAACAACGCAATACACAGCCATTAATATCTAAACCGCTGGCAACAAAAGTGAGTACACCCCTAAGTGAAAATGTCCAAATTGGGCCCAATTAGCCATTTTTCCTCCCCGGTGTCATGTGACGCGTTAGTGTTACAAGGTCTCCGGTGTGAATGGGGAGCAGGTGTGTTAAATTTGGTGTTATCGCTCTCACTCTCTTATACTGGTCACTGGAAGTTCAACATGGCACCTCATGGCAAAGAACTCTCTGAGGATCTGAAAAAATAATTGTTGCTCTACATAGCCTAGGCTATAGGAAAGATTGCCAAGACCCTGAAACTGAGCTGCAGCACGTTGACTAAGACCATACAGCTGTTTAAAAGGACAGGTTTGGTCGACCAATGAAGTTGAGTGCACGTGCTCAGCGTCATACCCAGAGGTTGTATTTGGGAAATAAATGTATGGGTGCTGCCAGCATTGCTGCAGAGGTTGAAGGGGTGGGGAGCCAGCCTGTCAGTGCTCAGACCATACGCCGCACACTGCATCAAATTGGTCTGCATGGCTGTCGTCCTAGAAGGAAGCCTCTTCTAAAGATGATGCACATCTTTAGAGGAGATGATGAAGACAAGCAGATTAAGGACATGGATTACTTCAGTTTGCTGAAGACAAGCAGACTAAGGACATGGATTACTGGAACCATGTCCCATGGACTGATGAGACCAAGATAAACTTTTTTGGTTCAGATTGTGTCAAGCGTGTGTGGTGGCAACCAGGTGAGGAGTACAAAGACAAGTGTGTCTTGCCTACAGTCAAGCATGGTGGTAGGAGTGTCATGGTCTGGGGCTGCATGAGTGCTGCCGGCACTGGGGAGCTACAGATCATTGAGGGAACCATGAATGCCAACATGTACTGTGACATACTGAAGCAGAGCATGATTCCCTCCCTTCAGAGAGTGGGTCGCAGTGCAGTATTCCAACATGATAACGACCCCAAACACACCTCCTAGACGACCACTGCCTTGCTAAAGAAGCTGAGGGTAAAGGTGACGGACTGGCCAAGCATGTCTCCAGACCTAAACCCTATTGAGCATCTGTGGGGCATCCTGGTGGAGGAGCGCAAGGTCTCTAACATCCACCAGCTCTGTGATGTCGTCATGGAGGATGGGAAGAGGATTCCAGTGGCAACCTGTGAAGCTCCAGTGAACTCCATGCCCAAGAGGGTTAAGGCAGTGCTGGAAAATAATGGCGGCCACACAAAATTATGACACTTTGGGCCCAATTTTGAAATTTTCACTTAGGGGTGTACTTACATTTGTTTCCAGCGGTTTAGACATTAATGGCTGTGTGTTTGAGTTATTTTGAGGGGACAGAAAATTTACACTGTTATACAAGCTGTACACTCACTACTTTACATTGTAGCAAAGTGTAATTTCTTCAGTGTTGTCACGTGAAAAGATAGAATAAAATATTTACAAAAATGCGAGGGGTGTACTTACTTTTGTGAGATACTGTATGTTATTATGTTAGAGTTTTGCCACCCAGGTTTAACCTTCTCTCTTCTATATTTTTTGCCCTTTGGAATACACTGCATCATACCTTTATTTAATATGTTCCTAAAGTGCTCCCATTTTTTCTCAGTGTTCAATGTTTCTAGGATTTGGTCCCATGTAATATAGTATTGTAGTATTGAGCGCAGTTTAGAAAAGTTTGCTCTTTTGAAATTCAGGGTTCTTTTACTACCCTCGTTCCTCCTTTTCCTATGATTTATGGTGAATATAATTATCCTATGATCGCTGGTTCCCACGTTGTCCCGTATTTCCACATCTGCGATCAGATCTGATTTATTTGTAATTAATAAGTCTAGCAATGCATTCTTTCCAGTCGGAGCATCTATCAATTGGCACATAAAGTTGTCCTGTAAGACATTTAGGAAATGGCGAGCCTTTGATGAGTGAGCTGTTTCCTATGGCCAGTCAGTCAATATCTTGGTAGTTAAAGTTCCCCATTATGATGACATTTCCCTGCCATGCTGCCATTTCTATCTGTGATAGGCAATCCAGCTCCTCATCCTTCAGTTTAAGGGGCCTGTAACATACCCCCAAAATTAGGTTTGTTCCCTTCATTTGAAGCTCAACCCACAGCGACTCCACCTCCTCCCTTGCCCCATTTTCAATGTCATCCCTCACATTCACTACTAAAACATTCTTAATGCATGGGCACACCTGTCCCCCTTTTATACCCTCCCTGTCCCTTGGATACAAGGAATACCCCTGGATAATTGTCAGCCAGTCATGTGAGCTATCAAACTAAGTTTCTGATATTCCCTCAAAGTTGAAATCCTCCTCGTGTATCAACAGCTCTAGTTTGTCCATTTTGTTAGCTAAGCTCCTGGCATTTGTGTACCTGCCTCTCAGTTTTGTTGGGGTGCATATTATTTCCTCCTTAGTTTCTATGTGGCTGTAATTTTGCTCTGCCAACTCACTCACCCCTGGTTTGGGTGTTGTGGTTATACGTACTTCTGCTAATGTCTCCATTAGCACCCTCTGACCTTCGTTCACTGCTGGCTATTGCTTCCTCTGAACCCTCCCCCACCACCTGGTTTAAAAGCCCTTCCAACCTTTTGGCCATCCTCGTCCCCAACAGAGCCACTTGTTAAGTTCCCTGAACTCCTGCTGCCTCTCTGGTGTGGCTGGAGGTACAGGCATTATCTCTGAGAATACCACCTTGGAGGTCCTCTTCTTCAATATAGCTCCTAAGTCCCTGAAATAATTTTTTAGGATGCTCCAAATTCCTGTAAATTTGTCATTGGTACCCGTGTGTTCCATGACAGCTGGGTCCTCCCCACCCAACAATTTGTCCATCCAATCGGCGATATGCCGACAGGGTATAATAGGAAGAAATCAGAGTCCAATGGGATTTCAAAATCTGTATATTTTTATGACAGATGCCTAGTACACACGTACGGGTTTCCCGGCGGTAAAAAGTCCCCTGGGAAACCCGAGGGGAAAACCAATAACTTTCCCCCTATACACACCAGAGGTTTTCCCGTCAGGAAAACTGCGGTGAGAGCTTTGGCCGGGAATCCCGGCCGTGTGTATGCTCCACCGCAGTGTTTCCCAAAGGAAAACTGCTGGGTTAAAAAAACTATGCGAATCACGAAGGCAAAAAAGAGAACATGGTCTCATTTTTCCCGCCGGGTTTCCCGGCAGTTTTCCTGTCGGGAAAACTGCGATGGAGCATACACATGGCCGGTTTTCCTGGCCAAAAGCTCTCATGGCAGTTTTCCTGATGGGAAAACCGGTCGTGTGTACGAGGAAATACGCCTCACATCCGGCCAGAAGGTCTGCAGTGTATCGCATTTCCAAAAGACGTGTAGGAGGTCTTTTATGACCAGGCCACCTCTTCAGCAGGTGTCTGAGATCAGTGGAAACAATCAGAGGAGCCTATGGAGATTTCAATACCATCGTGTCAGGATTTTAAATACGGATTCCTGAAATGTAGTACATGAGGGGGTGCTAGGGCAGTTTTGTGTGCTAGTATATTTGTAACCATATTGGATGAGTTGACAACTCATTTTACTTTACAGATTGATTATCAAGTCACTGACTCACTCTTGAGTGACAGAAAATTGTATCCAACTTTATACAGAATGACACCAAATAATCGTTTTTTTTTGGCGGCTATCATAAAATGTTTGCAACATTTCGAATGGAACTTTGTTGGGTTGGTGGCACCAGCCGATGGCAGTAGTGATAAGGAGATAGAAGAACTGAGTAAGATGATGAGCCACCATGGCATCTGCATTGAATATGTGAAAAAAATTGCTAATTACAAGGATGAAATGGCAAAGAAAAGGAAAGTTACTGAGAAACCAACAGCTAAGGTTGTAATCATATTTGGCCTTTTATCAAATTTTCTCTTTTTATTTCATGACCTGCAAATTATTAAGGAAAACATTACTTTAGTTCTCCACGAGTCCCCGGAAAATATAAAATATGGATTAGAGCTTTACTTTTCAGCAGTAAACTGCAGCTTAATTTTTCTATGGCCTCAGAAATTAATCCCGGGGCTGAATTCTTTCATTAATGGAGTCACTTCATTTACCCGTCCATCTGACCCGATACAAGAAGAGCTCTTGTTTTACATATTTACCTGTCTAATGAGGCGCCCCATCAACCAGGTGTTTTTTCAAAGCATCCTCAATGATACTGCAGGGAACTGTACAGAAGAACTCAGTATTTGGTCAACCTTTTTCGAAATAGAGGATGGAAAACCTTCCTTTGCATACACCGCGGTGTATGTTCTGGTTAACGCCCTGCATAGCTTGATGGAAGTTAAGTCTGGGAGTTTTGGAATAAGTCAAGTAGTAAGTTGTATTTTTATCATTAGAGGTGAGTGAATTGATCTGCCAAGTTGCCAAGAAAATATTTTTAGAAAGGGGAGGATTTCATCTTACTATTGGTACATGCTGGGGATGAGGCTCGGCATTGAGATATGAGGCTACAGAATTTTACAACCTTATGCCTCGTACACAGGACCGGTTTTCCCAACAAAAAAACTGCCATTTTTTAGATTGGTCGGGAAAACCGGTCGTGTGTATGCTCCATAGCAGTTTTCCCGATGAGAAAACTGCCCGCAAAAAAATTAGAACCTGCTGTCTTTTTTCCCGTTGTGTTTCCCGTTGGTCTTTTTCTCGTCGCGAAAACCGCTCGTGTGTATGCTTTTCTGAGGGAAAAAAAAAGTGCATGCTCAGAATCAAGTATGAGACAGGAGCGCTCGTTCTGGTAAAACTAGCGTTCGTAATGGAGATATCATATTCGTCACGCTGTAATGGACTGAAAAGCCCGAAGACTGAACAGTGCGAATCGTCTCTCACCAAACTTTACTAACACGAGGATCAGCAAAAGTAGCCCAAAGGGTGGAGCCATTTGAATGGAACTTCCCCTTCATAGTGCCGTCGTACGTGTTGTACGTCACCGCGCTTTGGTCGAGCGTTTTTTTGCCTGAACGTGTGTATGCAAGGCAGGCTTGAGAAGAATCATGTCGGGAAAAACAACGGTTTTTGGCATGTCAGGAAAACCGGTCGTGTGTACGAGGCATAAAGCTCAAACAGCTTGGCTACCATGCCGAGATTCATTCTTGCTTGTGTCTAGAATGACAAGAGTATAGCAAGTGCTAGAAAGTGCGCACACAATATAGGAAATTCAGACTACTGCCCTGTACACACGAGCGGAATTTCCGTCGGAAAAAGGTTGGATGTTTTTTCTGACAGAATTCCGCTCAAGCTTGGCTTGCAACACGGTCACACAAAAGTTCTCTGAACTTTCGAGCGTTAAGAACGCGGTGACGTACAACACTACAACGAGGCGAGGAAAAGAAGTTCAATGCTTCCGAGCATGCGTTGAATTGTTTCCGAGCATGCATGTTTTTTTTCCCGTCGGAATTGCATACAGACAAACGGATTTTCCTTCGGAAAAAGAAAACCTGCTCTCTAAGTCCGTCAGAATTTCCAACGGAAACAGTCCGATGGAGCATACACACGGTCGGAATATCCGACGAAAAGCTCCCATCTGACTTTTTCTGTCGGAAATTCCGCTCGTGTGTACAGGGCATTAGAGACAGGGCCGTCATCAGGAAGGACAGCCCATACACTTATAGGTTGCTGGGCATTCCGAGGGGCCCAGCCACCTGGCAGGGTCAGGAGAAGGCAGGGGCGGGTGCACAGGCGCTCCTTGACTGTGCTGCCTTTCGTATGCGTGTGAGTTGGCAGCTCCTGCTGCTCTGTGTCATTGAGCTGACATCGGGTTTTTTGTTGCCACCTCTTGCTACTTCCTGCATGTGCACTCCTCGTGTGTGCCGCCTGTACTGTATTGTGGACTGTACTCGGCTCTCTGTGTCTCAGCAACATGTGGAAACAAAAGTTTAGACTAGGGCTGTTGTGAAGTGAAGGGTGTGTGTGTGTGTGTGTGTGTGCATGTGTCTGTGTGTGTACAGGTGAGTGAGTGTACGTGTGTGTGTGTACAGGTATGTGTGTACATGTGCATGTGTGTGTGTATGTGTACATGTGCATGTGTATGTGTTTGTATGTGTGTGTGTACAGGTGTATGTGTGTGTATGTGTGTACAGGTGTATGTGTGTGTATGTGTGTACATGTGTATGTGTGTACATGTGTGTGTGTGTGTGTGTGTACACATGTGTGTATGTGTACATGCCCCTCCTCACATATGTATATATGACACGCAGACACATGCACACACATGTACACACACAGGCATGCGCACACACATAGCACAACACCATCTGGCTGGAGAGGAGCCCTGGGTTCTCTCAGCTGCAGTTCAGTAACACTTACAGGTCTTCTTCCTCCCCCAGCCTTCGCCTAGACAGTAAAGGAGAAGCAGCAGACTGGTAAGACTCTTCTCTCTCCTCCTATCAGCATGTTCTTTGTCAGCACATGCGCACTGCAACTGGACTGATTTGTTCCTTGTGCTGTTTCTTTCTTCTCCAATCAGAACTCTGCTGTACTGGTGCTGCTAGAAATCTGATTCAGGAACCTACGCTTTTTGCATTTAGCAAAACACATTCAATGTTGTGTTGATGGTTACACAGCTGCATTATGTGTATCTACTGTGTACAACTATAAGAACTCTTGTAACTGTTTATATGTGCTTCTATCCTTCTTGGAAAGCTGCACCGCTTTGTGAGAAACATTCATTACACCGACCCAACCGGAGAAGAAATCTTCTTTACCAATGGTGGGGAAATCCAATCCAGGCTGATTTTAGCCAATTGGATCATTCATGAAACTGGAGAAGGTTATGAATCTGCTCGCCAACCTCTGGCCAGCTTTGATGACGGTAAAGCCATAGATGAAATATTCAACATTAACCCAGATGATATCGCCTGGAAGGGCGGCACAGTAAGAAATTAAAATATTTCAGTTTTTTTGTGCACAGAGAAACAAATACAGCTTTAAAGAAGATGGCACAGTGTTAAAATGTTTTAACTCATTTTTTTTCCCAATTGTGTACATTCGTCTTCTTATGAAAAAAAATATTAAATGCCTTAAATGTATTTTTAAAAACAATGTAAAATGTGTTTAGGCAGACAAATTAGTCATGGGATTATTGTCACATTACTTACACATGCTGACACTGCAAAATTTGGCCTTGGCATTTCACCATCAATGGCCTTTCTGAAGTCTTCAGGCCGGGCATGTGAAGCGTAGGTTCTCCTTCTCTGTGCCTTTTCTCAGGCACTGGCTGTTCCTTTAAGTACAACTAAAGGCTCCTGTATGACCGTCTAAACAACTACCAAATCCAGTTACTATGTGATGCATAAGCCTGATAAACTTAAAATTTCCTTTACCTTTCCTGACCGAGACAAATCTTCCTTCATTTCTGCCTCACACGTTTCCCCTCCCAGATGCTGCAGCTCACAGTGGGAGGCTTTGAGTAACAGGGGCAGTACTGTCGATCTAGAGAGAAGTGGACAGAACTAGGTACGGCAAAGTGCTGATTGACAAACTATTGGAGATTCAGCAGTGACAATGCTAATAGCCACACCCCCTGCAGCATTTTCTCCTCCCACTGTAGTGCAAGCAGACACAGCCTACATGAGGGTGGCAACTCTACACTCACTTCAGGAGCAGTGCAGGATCATTGTCACCTCATAATAGAAAGCTGGACATCAATGGTGGGATCAACAAGACTTTGAGGTACTTTACAGGGGCAAAAGAGAAAACTGTAAGTGGAGATAAACGTATAATTAAATGCTGCATATACATATATATTTGGACACAGGCACACTTTTAGATTTTTTAGGTATTTACCAAAACATATTCAAGCTATAGTTATATAATGGATATGGGCTGAAAGTGCACACTCTCAGGTTTAATTTGAGGGTATGTACATCCAAATCATTGGAAGGGTTTAGGAATTACAGCTCTTCAGAATAACCACACCCCCCCCCTTTTTTTAAGGGACTAAAAGTAATTGGACAATTGAATCAAAACATGGTCAGGTATGGGCTACGCCTTCGTTATTTCTTCATTAAGCATGTAAAAGGTCTGGAGTTGATTCTAAGTGTGGTATTTGCATTTGGAATCCATTACTGTGAACCTATGTCATGCGTTCAAAGGAGCTGTCCATGCAAGTGAAACAGGTCATTGTAAGGCTTCAAAAATTAAACAAATACATCAGAGAGATAGCAGCAACATTAAGAGTGGCCAAATCAACAGCTTGGTACATTCTGAGTAAAGAAGAAAGCACTGGTGAGCTCAGCAACATAAAAAGGCCTGGACGTCGACGGAAGACAAAAGTGGTGGATGATCGCAGGATCCTCTCTATGATAAAGAAAAACCCATTCACAACATCCAGACAAGTGAAGGACACTCTCCAGGAGGTGGGCGTAACATTCTCAAAGTCTACAATCAAGAGAAGACTTCACAAGAGCAAATACAGACGGTTCACTACAAGGTGCAAACAGTGCCATCTTAAGAGCATTATAGGCCCCCGGGCAATACAGTGCACTGGGGCCCTGTCTACACAATCACGCATGATAAAAATGCTAATTATCAATAAGGCTATATTTATTGGTACTTCCAACAAATGGCTGATGTTGGCACTTCAATCATACCGGAACCATGGTTGTTATGGTGTCAGGATGATTGAAGCGCATTATTTCTATTATTACATTGTAATATAAAATTTAATGGTTCAACTCACCATAATGCAGAATCAGTGGGAGCCCTGAGCGTGTCACTTGCCACCGTCGGTCTGCCACACATTGCCGATTGTCACTTGTCTTCCACCAGATGCAGATTGTCACCTGCCACATGTTGCGGATTGTCACTTGTCACGTCACCTTCCACCAGATGCGGATTGTCACTTGTCACATCACCTGCCACATATTGCGGATTGTCACTTGCCACGTCACCTGCCACCAGATGCGGATTGTCACTTGCCACGTCACCTGCCACACCTTGCGGATTGTCATGTGCCTGCTAAGGTGGTGTTTTGCTTGTCTCTTGCTTCTTTGTCCCAGAGTCAGGCAGCAGAGAGATAATGTAATCTCTCTGCTGCCCACGCTGCCTGCACAGTGAGGGCGGAAGTTACTGCAGGGATGTGGGGGCGGTGAGAGATGATGTCATCTCTTGGCTCCCCTGCCCGCCTGCTCTCACCCGCCCACACACTGAGCCACACGCCCGCCCACAAACCGAGCCGCCCAGTCCGCACGCAGAGCCGCCCGCTCTCTCACCGGGCCGCCCGCGGAGCCACCCGCTCTGCTTGGCTGGGGTCGCTGGGCAGGTGGGGCCCCCGGGCAACTTCCCAGCGTGCCCATGCGAAAAGACGGCCCTGGGTGCATAAGACTGAATAATAAATGAATAGAACACTGTTTAATCAGAGTATAGCATCAAGTCAATGAAACTCCTGGGATATTGATCTGGCCAGTTAAGTAGCAGAGGGGGTTGTTAATTTTATTAACACCAAAGCAGCTGAAACTGATTAACAACAGGTGCACTCGATGGGCAACAATGAGATGACCTCCAAAACAGGAATGGTTTTACAGGTGGAGGCCAGTGAATTTTTTTTCCCTACTCATCTTTTCTGAATGATTTTCACTAGTTTGCTGTGTGTCCCAGTACAGTTTTAAGAGCATGGAGGAGATTTTAAGAGACAGGCAGTTACTCCAAGAGTGCTGGACAGCTGTAGAAGGTTTTTAATCCATTAGCACGACCGGTATCTGCTCCTTTGTGCAAGGAAGAACAGGATGAGCACTGCCAGAGCCCTACAAAATTACCTTTAGCAGTCCACTGGTGTGAATTTCTCTGACCAAACAATCAGAAACAGACTTCATGAGGATGGCCTGAGGGCCTGACATCCTCTACTGAGCCCTGTGCTCACTGTCCAGTACTGTGGAGATTGATTGGCATTTGCCATTGAACACCATAATTGTCAGGTCTGCCACTGGCGCCCTGTGCTTTTCACAGATGAGAGCAGGTTCCTCTTGAGCACATGTGAGGCATGAAAGGGTCTGGAGAAACAGTGGAGAATGTTATGCTGCAAGTAACATCGTTCAGCATGACCAGTTTGGTGTTGGGTCAGTGATGGTCTGGTGAGGTATATCATAGTTAGTCATAGTCATAGACCACATAGACGAGTTCTTGCTGGAAAAAAATATTTTAAGCAACAGACAGCATGGATTGATGAAAGACAGAAGTTGTCAGACAAACCTGATTTCTTTTTATGAAGAGGTAAGTAAGACCTTGGACAGAGGGGTGGCTGTGGACGTGGTATACTTGGATTTTGCAAAAGCGTTCGATACAGTTCCCCACACACGGCTCATGTGTAAGGTAAAGTCTACAGGCTTGGAAATATCAGTTTGTAAATGGATAGAAAAATGGCTAAAAGACAGAATTCAGAGAGTAGTGGTTAATGATTCTTACTCTGAATGGTCGAAGGTTATCCATGGAGGGATGCACAGACCTCTACAGGATAGACGATGGCACCATGACTACCGTTAGACATCGGGATGAAATCCTTGGACCCATTGTCAGACCCCACACTGGTGCAGTGGGTCCTGGGTTCCTCCTGGTGCACGACAATGCCTGGCTCCATGTGGCAAGAGTATGCAGCCAGTTCCTGGAGGATGAAGGAATTGATACCATTGAATGGCCCCTACGCTCGTCTGGTCTAAATCCAATAGAAAACCTCAGGGACATTATGTTTCGGTCCATCTGATGCCTCCAGGTTGCACCTCAGTCTGTTCAGGAGCTCAGTGATGCTTTGATCCAGATCTGGGAGGAAATACCCCAGGACACCATCCGTCGTCCCATTAGGAGCATGCCCAGACATTGTCAGGCATGCATACAACACGTGGGGGCCATACAAACACTTGAGCACCATTTTGAATTGCTGCAATTAAATTTCAGCAAAATGGACTAGCCTGCCGCATCATTTTTTCACTTTGATTTTCAGGGTGTCTTTGAATTCAGCCCTCTGTAGGTTGATAATTTTAATTTCCATCAAATGATGTGCCATCCTTTCATTCCCAACACATTACCCAGTCCATATCAGTATAGATATCCAGCATATTTTACCCATTGAGATCTGATGCGTTTTCAAAATGTTCCTTTAATTTTTTTAAGCAGTGTATATACAGTATATGTATATATATATTTTTAATGAAAGGCCATAGTTTTACTGTAATATAACTTTAGGGGCCCTGTCATGATTTTTGTTCAGAATAAAGTCCTATGCCACTGAAAGGCAGAGGGTTTACTGATGCGGAGTGTCATACAACACGGTAGAAGATGGGGGCTGGAAACAAATAAGTGACACAGAAAAAACTGTAATCAAAGTCAGATGAATGGCATTTTTTGTGGGAGAAGTCATCAATGACAGCCAACATATTACTATCATGAATATCTGTTATTTGCTCTGTCTTCATTATTCAGAAAAAGTTGTTATAAAGTATACAACCTGAATGTTTCATGGCTAAAAGTGCAATCCAATCACCCGCAGGGCAGTTAAGTTCAAAATGCCTAATAGCACTATTTTCAAGTGGAAGTTCTGATTGGATAAACTTATGATCTTTATGGGTGTTGGAGAGGAGCAGACCGTAGAATAGGGATGAGCACAATGTGCCTGGGCTCAATTCGGGGGATGTTCGAGGGACGTTCACTGAACAGGTACAAAAAAGTTTGGAAATTGTGAACATACCTCAAACCCCATTCAAGTCTATAAGGGGTGAATCGTCCTAATTATTTTTGCCAATTAGGACTAATAGGAAATAGAGCTGAGTACTGACTGGGAGGGGCAGGACATGTACCCCATGCTCTTATCTGAGTATGCAGCCTGACTGGTTTTGAAAGGCAGGGTAGCAAGCGTGTCCCCCCCCACCCCTCCCCGCTTAACCATACCGGGATAGGTGTCCTCAATTAAGAACGAAAGACAGCCGCACTCCAATCCAACATGGCTTTATTGTAAAAATGCAAACAGGCACTACAAGTCACAGCAACTAACCTAGGACAGCCTCAACTTGTCCTCAACATAGGGATGGTACTTTGCTGGGGGAGACACTGGCAGAGCACCATGTCCCCAGGTTGATGAGGACAAGGGCCTCATACCTACATCCCTGGCCTGGAGGATATGCTTGTCTACATTTTTGAGGACCTATCAGAACTTGGATGCCCTCTTTAAAATAAATGGGACCCCAGATATCCATTCAAAAAGTATACAACAGTTTATAAGACCAAGCTCATACAATATTCCAGCAGTTGGAAAGGTGGAATTAATTTATCTTAATATATTTCTTGAGGGATATTGTTCAGAAATATTATTGTCCCAAGTGAAAGAGACCACACATATAGACCCCGGGATAACAGGGGTAAAAGGAAATGCTAAGTCTGGTGTGGTTGTAAGGTGAGTCTGGTTAGTGCAGACCCGACTGGGGTTCTCGTCACCTGTGCCCCTAATAGACACAGGGTGACTTACACATAGGGGGGGCTGGAGGTGCTGGACAAGGAGTTTCCAGAGCTCTCTAAGGTAAGCTGGGTTCCACAAGCCCTCCGCTCAAAGTGACTCCTGTCACAGTACCTAATAAAATAATATTATTGTTCCAACATGTCCAAATGGTATCTAAAAATAATGTTTCACAATAATGTCCCAGGATGTTCAAAAAAAAAATGGTCCCACAAAGTAAATGTCCCTTGACGATCCCTTTCCTCTGATCCTCTCTCCACAAATTAAGCTAAAATGTTGTCATTTACTGCAGGATAGTGGTTGCTCAGATGCTGACTCAATGCAAATCCTAGTCTTTTGAATGTGAGCAAAGGGCCCAAGGACGCTGACTGATGTCTTTGACCAGATTTGAACACAATGCCATAATTCATCAATGACATCAGCCAGTCCCCGGACCCCTCTCTTTACTTTTATCTGAATGGGCTAGGGATGCATGGGTGGATGCTAGGACACTGGCAACCATAGTCCTTGGCCGAAAGTCATCTTTCATTAGTGGTGCTAGTAATAAAAGTAGGTGGGTGAAAAGGCTATGTAATTCATTTATTTGTTGAAAGGTGAAAAGATAAAATTGGGGCCGAAAAATTCATTGCCTCAAATGCAAACTTTATACTTACCAGAGAATAGGAGCTTATTGATGGAGCAACAAAAGCATTGGAAACACATTTAATAAAATCTCCCAACAGCAGGCAGCTAGCTGGCTCATGTGACACCCACGGGCCAGAGATTAGCAGTTTTCTTACAGGTAGTGTAAGCAGAGATAGAGGACAGACTTATCAATCTGTATATAAAATATGAATCTAAAAATATGAAACAACAAGCAGGTGCAAATGTAAAGTTTGTAATAAAAATATAAAGGGACTCTATGGTAAGTATTTTAGTAATAGCCCAGGAATGTCTGATAGGGTCTCTTATATATGTGACTGTACATCTGACTGTGATTGTATGTACCAGATGCCGATATCCCGATGTAATGACAGATGTCTTCCTGGATACAGAAAAGCTCCCAAGGGGAGTATCCATGTCTGCTGCTATGACTGTGTCCCATGTTCCGAGGGGGCGGTGTCCAATGTAACAGGTAGGAGTGGCCAAAAAAGAGTAAAGAAAAATACAACTGCAATTGTCACGTATGCATTTAGCAAGAATGGTTGAATTTAAATAGTAACTGCACTTTCTGTTAAATGTCTTAACTAAAAAAATTATGAAAGTGGTAAAGCATGTACAAGTGTTCCATCATTCAACAATTTGGTGGCTTGGAAAGCATGATGTCTTCATACAGCCTTGGCTGCATCCGGTGGTGGAGATTTAGCTTAGAGCTGAACTCCAGGAATTATCTGTATTTTATGCTTACATTGGTCCAGCTTGGCATCAGTGTTAATTTTGTCAACGAAAAAGTTTTCGTCATAATTTTCGTCAGAGGCTTTTTTACAGTGACGAAAACTAAACTAAAAGTACAGCACATTTTCATCAACTGACTAAAACTATGACGAAAATAGAATCAGTTTTCGTTAAGGAACGAAAACGGGACGTTAATGGCAAGGAGCGACGTTTACCCTCATGAATTTACTGTATATATCGGCGTATAACACAGCGTATGCGTGTTACATGCCGATATTTGTTTTTTACCAATGGGGACGGGGATCGGGCGGTCCGCCCCTGGGTGCCACACATTGGGGGGGTGGTCAAGCCAGCCGCCCCGCCTCACCTGGCCCTTGAACAGCACTGCCAGCAAAGTCTATCATTAGGAAAAAATCAATGCCAGCCCCTTCCCCTATACTGCTCCTCCTCCCGTGTCACCTATTACCTCAATAGCTTAGTTCTTGTTGGCCGCTCTCCTCCTCCTTTGAGTGTTGCTTTAGATTGGAGGAGGAGAGCGGTCCACATGACCATCCACTATTCTTCAGCGGAGCGCAGCCATGTGACCGGGTCCATGCAAGAACAAAGCTATGAGGTAAATTTAGAGACTTTGATTTACAATGAAAGTGACAGGAGGAGCTGTGTATAAGAAAGGGCTGGCAGTGATTTATTCTTAACGTTAGAGTACGCTGGCAGTGCTGTCCCCGGAGACTGGGGGTCTCCTGGGAATGCAGGGGGGGCTGTGTATTGTGCAGAGGGTGGGTGCTGTGTACTGTGAGGGGATTTGTATTGTGCAAAGGGTGGGTGCTGTGTACTGTGCACATTCAGTTTTAGTTGACTAAAATTATTATATTAGACTAAAATGTACTGGAGATTTTAGTCTACTAAAATGCAATGACTAAAATGGGACTAAAACTAAAATGGCATTTTAGTCAAAGACTAAGACTGAAGCCCCATACACACTATCAGTTTTCTTGCAGGTTTTTCTCTTCAGGTTTACCAAAACCATGTAGTGCAAGGGCCTGCCTGATTGCATACTAATTGAAACTCTTAAGCCCCATACACACTATCAGTTTTCTTGCAGGTTTTTCTCTTCAGGTTTACCAAAACCATCTAATATGAGGTCAAACCTTAAGAGTTTCAATTCGTATGCAATCAGGCAGGCCCTTGCACTACATGGTTTTGGTAAACCTGAAGAGAAAAACCTGCAAGAAAACTGATAGTGTGTATGGGGCTTTAAGGTTTGACCTCATATTAGATGGTTTTGGTAAACCTGAAGAGAAAAACCTGCAAGAAAACTGATAGTGTGTATGGGGCTTACAACTAAAAACACTTTCAGAAGACTAAAATGGGACTAAAACTAAATTGCCATTTTAGTCCTAAGACTAAAGCCCCGTACACACGGTCGGACTTTTGCCCAACAAACTTTGTTTTGAGCAAGTTGGACCAACAATCCGACCGTGTGTACACTCCATAGGACAAACTTTTTTTGCTTTTTTTCTTGTTTTCATCGGACAAAAGTTGGGTCTGCAAATGGACAAACTTTTGCCCAACAAAAGTCCGATGGAGCAAAGTCCGACCGTGTGTACAGAAAACCATCGGACTTTTGTCCGATGGACAAAACAACTAATGTTAAAATCAACCAACAATAGTAGAAGTTGACCAAAGGGTGGCGGTAAAGAGCAGAAAAGAGCAGAAAAACCACGTGATGTTGCAAAAAGTTTTGGGAAAGTTTGCAGAAAAGTCAGAGCGTGTGTATGCTATGGGTGTTCCCGACCAACTCAGTTCGGACAAAAAAACACGGAAAAGTCCGATGGAAGTCCGACCGTGTGTACGGGGCTTTAGACTAAAACTAAATTGAAATTTGCTGCCAAAATTAACACTGCTTGGCATGATGTAAGTGTGCATACCTAATACATGGTGGGCCACTGGGGAAACTGAAGATCACCATAGTAGTTGGTGCTTCTAGTGTAATAGCTGAAATATTCTATACCTTGCTTGAATTCTGTGAGAGTGACTTCCCCTCTGCACACAGGGAATCACTTGTTCGGTAGTACTTACTGCCATATGTAGGATGACTTGTATTTTTTTTTCAATGAAGGCATTCTCTGATTAGGAAGGTGGAGAATGTCACGTCTCCACCCCTCTTTTCCCCCTCGTTCAATCAAAAAACACTTTGTATTCACTGAAAATTGTGGAGAATGAGTGACCCCCCCATAGACATGCACATTGGGCATGTCAGATGTGCCTGGGCACACCCTAATCACAACCTGCGGCACAGATTCTTTCTGCCTGCCCTCCCCCCCATGTCTCCTTCTCTGCTCTCCATCCTGAAACACCCCTCTATGTGCCTGCAGAACTGTCGGTATCACATGCTTGGTGAGGACTGAAATGTTGTGAAGGCCTCTCTTGCACCATTATGCCCAACTGAAGTTAGAGACAGAAAGTGTGAGGGCACGAGTGCCGAAGTAGCTGGCTGGCAAAGTCTGCTCTTTAGGTGGATGAAGCTGAGGGTCGCAGTCCTCAGGACAGGATACTGAAGCAGCTTGGCACCAGAGCAGGAGTTGGTAGCGAGAGACCAAGCAAGCAAAGGAAGTCCTGGAAGCGGGCCCAGGTCGGTAAGAGCCAGGCAGCGCAGTACAGAATTTAGCAGGCAAAGACGAGTCCAGTAAACAGGCCGACATCAGAATCATCAGATGAATAAGGTTATGCAGGAGCAAAGGCAAAGTCCAGGAGAAAGCCGTGTCATAGACAGGTACAGTAAGTGGGTTCAATGGATCAGGTCTCAGGAATACAGGTACAAGCCGAAGACCATTCAGCAACTGCTTATGATTACAGACCAGTTTGCCCAGTGTACATGCAAATTGGTATGTGCACGTGCACACGCACGAATGGGAGCATGATGAACTGGAATAGTACATCTATTGCCTCTTTGCCTAGATGTATGAGCATGTGAGCAATGCACAGGCGCCCGCACTGGTTTTCTGGTGCTGGGAATTTGGTTTAAATTACAGTCTACTGACACCGCCTTCTTCTCTCCTGACTGACATCCTTCACTGTCCTACAGACACCAACCTCTGCTCTACTGATATATACATATTTATACACACATGCATGTGTGTTTGCGCACACCCTAATGCACCTATACATCGTCCCCCAGCCAGTGTGAAAACGTTAAAGATGTACTGAATATTTATTTTAACATTCACTTAAAGTTCCTGTGCTTTTCGTTATGTTAGGTACATAATCTGTTTTTTCTTCTTTTGTCATGGCAGATAGTGACAGCTGTTTTCAATGTCCTGATGAAGAGTGGCCTGATGACAAAAAAATGAAATGTGTATCCAAAACATATGATTTTTTGTCCTATGAAAATGATGTGATGGCTCAGATATTTTCATTGATATCTTTAACATTCTCAGCCATGACATTATTTGTATTAGGAAACTTTATTTATTACCGGCACACTCCAATGGTGAAAGCCAATAACCGGACTGTGAGCTTCATCCTCCTGACCTCCATCTTGCTGAGCTTCCTCTGCGTCTTCTTGTTCCTCGGACGTCCTGTGGATATAACCTGCATGCTGAGACAAATATCGTTTGGGATCTTCTTCTCCATCGCTGTCTCTTGTGTTCTGGCCAAGACTATCATTGTGTACATTGCATTCAAGGCCACCAAACCCGGCAGTTCCTGGAAAAAATGGGTCACTGTCGAAGTATCGAATTCTTTGGTCCTGGTCTGTTCTTCTATCCAAGTTCTGATCTGTGTTATATGGTTGTCAGTATCTCCTCCCTACCAAGAGTATGACATGCACTCCTATCCTGGGAAGATCCTCATTCAGTGTAATGAAGGGTCACTTATCGGGTTCTACTCTATGTTGGGTTATATGGGGCTTCTGGCAGCTGTGAGTTTTGTTCTGGCTTTCATGGTGAGGACATTACCCGACAGTTTTAATGAGGCCAAATATATCACCTTCAGCATGCTGGTGTTCTGCAGTGTCTGGATTGCCATGATCCCAGCCTATCGAAGTACAAAAGGGAAATACATGGTGGCTGTAGAGGTATTTGCCATATTGGCTTCCAGTGCTGGAATATTAGGATCCATATTTTTCCCAAAATGTTATATTATAATTTTCAAACCTGAGCTGAACACCAGGAAAAAAACATGCTGCAGAAAATGATTCAAAATATTCAAAAGAGAAATCATAAATATCTGTCAGGAAAACACGTTTGGCTTATGAGTGTTATTAAAAAGTATAATTAATGTTCAATCAGTTGTACTAATTTTTGTTAAAGCTATTTCAAGCAGTGACCATGAATTGTTATATAGACCATGTGATAATGGCTTCCCTGCTTTTCCACATTGGTAGCAATGCTGCCAACGAAGTTCAGATAATAGAGAGTGAAGGAGAACAGTGGAACACTCAATCATAAGCCCAAATGCCAACACCTCTAGGATAGATGGAAAGAGATCTGGGAAGTATGAGGGGAAGAGCTACGCAGTGGAGACATAAAGACATATAAAGCACCTGCAGGTGACTCCGAACAACACACTCATTCTATAAATTAAAAAAAATAAATAACCTACCATTTGGAAAGTTTGAATTTAAAAATGTTACTGCGTTGGGCAATAAATGGTATGCCTTTTTATTTGTTTTGTTTAAAGCGGAGTTCCACTCAAAAGTGGAACTTCCACTTATCCGTCTGCTCCCCATTTCTGGTGCCACATTTAGCACCTTTCCGGGGGGAGGTTGTTGTTGACAGGTACCGTTCCCCACTTCCGGGAGATGGGGCCACAGCCTCTCTGAGTCTCAAAAGCAAAAAAAAAAAACAATTATTTTATACTTCTTCAATGGCGCTCCAAACTAGAAAAATCGATTTACAAAATTTTAACAAGCTGGTATATAAGTCCGGTATCACTACACAATTCAGTTTACCCAGACAAATATTGGAGAGGTTGTGGAGATTTGGTCTCCCAAACTCACATATATTGGTACTGCCCAATCACTCAATAATATCGGGCTTCTATTGTTCAAACTATAAAGAAATTTGCTAACTTTTTATTACAGTTGGACTATTTGGTGTATCTTTTTCATTGTACAATCCTTCCAACCAGCCTATATAAGAACCTCTTTATTGCCATTCCTATTAAAGCGGTAGTAAACCCTCTCTGACATGTTTTACCTACCGTTCTTTTGAACGGCAAGAATGCGGTGACGTCATCGACTATGACGAGCATGCGCTCGTCACCTTCAATGCCATCGCCGCCATCTTGCTTCACCCTACACTACCCTTGTAAGCTACCGCGTCGAAGTCTCATTGAGCATGTGCGGGCTTATCTGGGGACAGGTAAGCGTACACACTCACGGTTTTCTCGTGAGGAAACAGGCCGACGAGAATCCCGACGAGAAGATAGAGAGCTGGTTCTCTATTTTTCTCATCGAGATTCCCGGCAGTTTTCCCGACGAGAAACCATACACATGACCGGTTTTCTCAGCAAAAAGCTCTCCCCGCAGTTTTCTTGCTGAGAAAACCGTCCGTGTGTACGAGGCTTAAGCCTAGATTAAGGCTTACCTGTAGGTAATTGCAATATCTCCTAAACCTGCATGGTTTAGGAGATATTTGCCACAAAGGATGCACCGATGTCTACGGCGCAGGCGCACTGAGAATAGCCATTTATAAAACTGGCAATGTCGGCTTTGACGGCTCCCGCGTGCATGCGCGGAGTGACGTCTTGCCCGCTCCGGCCAATCACAGTGCCGGAGCAGCAATACCCGGAAGTAACCTTCCGGAGAGATGTCTGCGGCCGGAGGGGGAGACGAGGACGGCTTGGGGGGCTTCGATCTAAGGGAAGTAATTCATAATGAGCTAGTATGCTAGTCATACTAGCTCATTATGCCTTTGTCTTGCAGGTTTTTTTTTTTTTTTTTTTTTTTGGGGTATACAACCGCTTTAAATGCTGCCAAGGCAAACATTCCTTGGGAAGTTCCAAACAAAACCTTCCTTGAAAACTTGGTGTATTCTAATGGACAATTATAGACTAATGGAAGAACCTATTCATGTAAAGCAAGACATCTCCAAAAACGTTTACCGTGGGCTAACTGTGTTGGTTTTAAAACATCACTTCTGCACCAATAAATAATTTTCTGCTTGTAAACATTTTCTTAAGGTATTTGATGAACTTAATTGACCTGTCAGAATTCACGTATCTTATTGTTCTCTCCAGTTTACAAGGTAACTGGACTATGTACGATTTACGTGTTCCCTGCCGCTTAGCCCCCAATCTCCTTACAAAATTGTTTTGTCTACCTCCTACCCTCCCCTCCTCCATTCATAAGTTCACCTACAATGTTCCTATTTGAAATGCTTTTACCTATCAAAGACATGATCTGTAAACAGTGAAATACTCTGACATTTAAGAAAAGTGTAATTTGTATGCTGGCCAATACATGCCTAATATTACATTTGATCTGTGATGTAACACTTCATTTTTTGTAAATTTTATAGATACATTGCGTGCTAAACTGTGCCTAAATATCTTCTTTTTATACTGCATCTAAATAAACTTCTAATACATACAAAAAGGGGGAACTGTTTTGAAGTTTTTAATACATTTCCAGTGCCCTATCCAGCCTATGGACCAAAATTGAGCTCTTTGGCATTAACTCGACTTGCAATGTTTGGAGGAAGAAAAATGCTACGACCCTTATGCCGTGTACACACGATCGATTTTCTCGACGGTGAAAACACCGTCGAGAAAATCGACGGGAAAAACGAGGGAACGGCTTGTTCCCCTACACACGGCCATTTTTCCTGAATTTTTTTTCTCTTAGGCCTCGTACACACGGCCGAGATTCTCGTTGAGAAAAACATGTCGTTTTTTTCGACGAGATTCTTGGACAAGAAACTTGTCCCGGCCGAGTGTACACACGCTCGTTTCAAAGAACCCGCGGTTCTTTGAATGGAGCGTGCGCGGTGACGTCATCGACTACGACGAGCATGCGCTCGTCACATTCGATGCCGTCGCCGTCATCTTGGTATACCCTACGTATGCCTAGGAAGCTACCGCGCATGCGTCGAATTCATTTCGAACATGCGCGGGCTTCCGGGAGGACAGGTAAGTGTACACACACTCACTTTTCTCGTCGAGAAACATGCCGAGGAGAATCTCGACGAGAAAATAGAGAGCAGGTTCTCTATTTTCTCGTCGAGGTTTCTTGTCGGTTTTCTCAACGAGAAACCCGATAGCCGCGTACACACGACCGATTTACTTGGCAAGACCTCTCTGCCAGCAAGTTTCTTGCTGGTTCTTGCCGAGAAAATCGGTCGTGTGTACGAGGCCTCAGTCGAGAAAAACGACCGTGTGTAGGCTCCCTATGGGAAAACTGCCGCGGAAAAAAATGCCGTGAATCACGACGAGAAAACTTGGAGCATGTTCTAATTTTTCTCGCCGTGATTCAAGCTGTTTTTCTCATCGAGAAAAAATGATGAACAGCCCACACACGGTCGTTTTTCTCGTCGGGAAAAAATGATGAACAGCCCACACACGGTCGTTTTTCTCGTCAAAGACAAAAAATTTAATTTTTCCCGACGAGAAAAAATGGTCGTGTGTAGGCGGCATAAGAAAACACCATCCTTACAGTCAAGCATGGAGGTGGAAACATTATGCTTTTTGGGCTGTTTCTCTGCTAAAGGTACAGGCCGTCATTGCCGCACTGAGGGACCAATGGACGGGGCCATGTATTGTAAAATCTTGGCTAAGAACCTTCTTAGCCAAGATGGGTCATGGATGGGTCTTCCAGCATGACAATGATCCAAAACATACGGCCAAGGCAACAAAGGAGTGGCTCAAAAAGAAGCACATTAAGATCATGGAGTGGCCTAGCCAGTCTCCAGACCTTAATCCTATAGAAAATGTATGGGAGGGCGCTGAAACTTTGAGTTGCCAAGCATCAGCAAAGAAACCTTTTGGATTTAGAGACGATCTGTAAAGAAGAGTGGACCAAAATCCCTCATGTCCCGTACACACGATCGGATCTTTGTCCGACCAAACTCACAACGGAATTCCGACGGAATTCCATCAGAGAAAAATAGAACATGTTCTATATTTAAACTCTGATGAAATTCATCGGAATTTCTCCGATGGGGCACACACATGGTAGGAATTTCCGATGGAAAAAGTCCGTCGGGAAATGCCTATCGTGTGTACACCTGGTCACCGACTACAAGAAACGTCTTATGTCTGTGCTTGCCAACACGGGTTTCTCCACCAAGTACAAATGTATTTTTTGCTTGGTGATGAAATACCTTTTTTACTCACTGAAGTGCAACTCAATTTATAACATTTGTATCATGTGTTCTTTCTGGATTTTTGATTCATATTCTGTCTCCATCATTTAAAATACACCCATGATAAAAATGATAGAATCCTACTTTTTTTTTGTAAGGGGGCAAACTTACACAATCTGCAGGGGATCAAAAAAAAATTTCCCCACTGTATGATTTATTGTTTGAAAGTCAGTCATTACATGATGGTAATATTGTTTATTATTTTTATGTTTATACATTTTTTTATTCTTTATCCATTAGTTTTATTTTATTTTCATTTTTGTTCTTATTTTATTTATATATCATTTTTGGTTGGGTTTTTCTTTGTTTACCTGACGTCTTGATTGTATTGGTTTGATGTACACCCATAATATCATTGGTTTTCCTTTAAGGATGTTTAGCCTCCTTTTATACTTTGGTTTTAGGGAGATGGCCTAGATTAGTGAGACTTTTGGACTGATCTGGCCAATCTCCCAGAACCCTTTGCTTGTTATGAATTTGCATATGGTCTCCATGACCACCAGGAAGTATTTAAGCTCAAAATAGTCACTTGGCTCCTACGCCCTTGATAAAGTCACGTGAGAAGTGACGCAACGCGTCGGGAGGAGGAGCTTCGTGACGTTGACTTCCGGTTTACGGCCGTGAACCGGAAGTGTGTACTCCATTGATGTTTTTTGCCGTTTTTATTTGCCTCTCGGTTTTTATATCTGTTTTTAAGCCACTTTATTTCAAATAAACGCAGTTGTTTGGCTTTTTATACTTACTTCACCATGGAGTCCTTCTTGTTTTATCCCTGAAACCCTGGAGCAAGGTATACCCCTAAGAAACCACGGTTGGAAGCGGTGAAAAGGTTGCAGTAATCCCTGTTTGCATACAAGAACTGGGAGTTCATCATCCGGAGCAGTGGAGATCTATTAAGGCTGTATCTGACCCCTTGGGGTCCATCAGTAAGGTGAGAGGCTGGTGTCAACGGGGGAAAGATTGTGCATTTATACCGATTCCCTACTGATTCCCTTTTGATGCGAGGAGCTGGACTCCCACGCCTGTTCTTTTCCTTCTTTCCTGCTGATATTTTCAATTTTTTGGGGAAGATTAGCACTTTATGTGTGAACTTTTTACACATTTATACATATATTTCTTTGGGACACATCAACATTTGGAGGTTTTTTGTATTTTTTATACATTATGCATGTTTAACAGTCATTATCATTGTGTATTGACGTCATATAGCACTTTCATTGGATTCGTTATTTATATTTTAGCACTTTTATAGTACGTTTATATTTTATTATTGTTCACGGACATTTTGCTTCACTATTTTTCTACATGATGGTAATATTGTTTGCTCTCGCGACCGTGTGGTTGTTTAATCAAAAAACCGCGTTCAAACGATTTTTCGACTGGTGTATGGCTAGCATTAGTGTGCCTCCGCATTGCATTTGTTTGATGAGTTTGGCGTGCGGAAGACACCGAAGAGAACGGGCACCCATGTGGTTGGGCATTATGAATATGGCAGGTTCCTGGAGAAACGTCTCTATTTTATGAAGTTGAAACCTGGAATAAGTATCTGTAAGGTGCAACAATATTCAATCTTTATATGAATTGACTAAGCCCAAACTCATAGAATTCACAGAAGGACTTTCCAAATAAATAAAAAAGACAATAAAAAAGGCACTTAAAGTGAAGTTCCACCCAAAAAAACAACTATATCCCGACACATGCAGAACACTACCAATAAGTTAAATAGCCACATCAAATTTTTTTTTGGAGTGTAAATACCGCAGTATAGCTTTTTTTATCTGCCACTTCCGGGTTTTCCCACGGGACTAAGCATCCTACTCCTTTCCCCGGCGCCGCAATGTCATCTGGGAGCGCAGTGTCATGCTTCCCAAGAGACAACGCGGAACTCTCTCGAGATTTCACATAAGCAGCGGCGCCGGTCTATTGTTGTGCATACCATCACAACAGGGCGTGAACTTTCAATGACGCCGCCCGTTGTGATGGCAACCAGGAAGTTTACAACGCTACTCGCCGTAAACACTGCGCAGGCAGTGAATGCTGGGAGATGAGCATTCACCGCTTCCAGGAAATGATTGCTTGTGGGCTTCACAACGCCCACAAGCAAAATGAAAACTGCCTGTAACGAATTTTAAAGGTTCTTCTTTGCCATGAAAACGGACAGGAGATATTTGAAGACACCAAACAAGTGAGTATAACTTTGTATTGTGAAACCCCATTGAATGCACCAAAAAAAAAAAAAACGATTGGCCGCGGAACCTCCGCTTTAAGGGGACCACCTGACATTGCCATTCATCACATAGGGTTTTGATGTTCTGCTGGCTCCATACTAAATCTCCAGGCATCAAGTCATACATTAAGAGTCCATCTTTATTTTTTTCCATGTGGTCCCCTTGGATCTGTAGAACAAGTCAATGCTCTTGAAGCATCAAGCAACCATCTCTTCCAATGACCGGAATACCGTCCCGACTTTGTGTCCTCCCCTTGCAAGTCCCTCCACGTGACAGCGAGGAACATGAACCCAACGTCCTGTGCGGATAATACAATGGTTGGTGGTAACCAAAAAGGGGTCTATGACCTGGCCAGATGAAGAGCCGTCTCCAGTTTCTGTACTTGCTGCTTTCCTTGTGTGATCATCATCCGTATGGTTATCTGTAAAGACAGAGAAAACATAGAGCCAGCTGAGAGGTCGAAGACATGGATTTCAAGAATATCTAAAGACAAAACTTTTTGTCTTTATTTTGGATGAAGAATCAAGTGGTTAACCACATGACCTCCAGAAGGTTTTACCCCTTTCCCGACCAGGCCATTTTTTGTAGAGATGCACCAAAATTTTGGCCATCGAAACATATCGGTCGAAAATGGTGTTATCTGTGCATTTTGCCGATAAGACAAAAGGGTGCCGATAATGGCGCAGAGAAATGTCCTTACGGTTTGTTTTTCATAGGTCATGCGACTCAAAAACCGCATCAAAAACGTAACACGGGTGCGTTATTGATGCGCTTTTGCTGCGTTTTCAATGCGGAGGTGCGTATTTGGTGCTTTTTTTTTTTTTTAACTGACCAAAAATGCATCAAGCAAGATTTTCAGGCTGGGTTCACACTGGTGCGATGCGGGGAACCACCGCGATTTCTGTGCGGGTTCCCCCAATCGCATCTGACCTCGCAGACAGTTCACACTGCTCTCTGCGAACCTCTGCGGGTGTCGATATAAAGTTAAATGACACCCCCCAAATCTGTTCGCAGAACGCAGTGTGAACTGTGGAATCGGATAGAATCAGATCGCATGGGTTTGAACACTCATGTGATCCGATTCCAGTGCGGAACAGAAAAAAAAAAAAAAAAAAGGGTCCTGCACCATTTCGGTGCGAATGCGATTTCAGCCATACAAACCGTGTGGCTGAATTCGCATTGCACAGACATTGCATGTGATTAGCACAGCAATGCGGTGCGAATCACATGCCACGTCTGGAATCGCACCAGTGTGAACCCAGGCTTAACACCACAATGGAAGCGCAACGGACCAGTGTGAAGACATACATAGAATTTAAAGGAATGCATTTCTCTTGAGCTTTTAATAATAGCCAACAATAAATTCATGATATTACCGTATATACTTGAGTATAAGCCGAGTTTTTCAGCACTTTTTTGTGCTGAAAATGCCCCCCTCGGCTTATACTCGAGTCACCTTTTTGCGCCTTATCTCCTGGAATTTGGGGACCCCGTACCGGCCGGCCGTAGGTCCTCTGGACCCCAAACTTGGCACACATGTAGCCCCACTCTTCCTCTACAAGTGAGCAAAGCTTTTTATCTGGGGGACCTACGGCCGGGAAGCACCGATTTTTCAAAGCCGGGCACCCCTTCTATAGACTCCCATGTTAAATGGTAATTTCTCCTGTGACTTTGGGGACTCGGTACCGGCCGGTCGTAGGTCCCCTGGACCCGAAACTTGGCACACATGTAGCCCCCTTTCTCCTCTACAAGTGTGCAAAGTTTGTTGTCTGGGGGACCTACGGCCAGGAAGCATCGATTTTTCAAAGCCGGGCACCCCTTTTATAGACTCCATTGTTAAACATCAGTCTAGTCATGGGCACATTGAGGCATGCAGATGGACACCCTCGAGTCAATACGTTTTCCCAGTTTTTTGTGGTAAGATTAGGTGCCTCGGCTTATACGGTAATTAAAAAGTTGAATACAATTTTATATAAAAAATATAAATACATTTTTAAAAACTGTCATTTTCACCACCAAAATTTCCGATTTCTAATTTTTTTTTGCTATTCAGCACTGCACTACTTTAACTGGCGATTGCGTGATCATGCAACGCTCTACCCAAATTAAATAAAAATAATTTTGTTTCTCACAAATAGGAGTTTGATCGCCCCTGGGGTTTTTTTATTTTATGTTATATAAAACAAAAAAAAAATGTTGTGAAACCTATTCATTAAAATCAAATTTCATCACAAACGTAGGCCAAAATGCATTCTGCTACATGTCTTTGGTAAAAAAAAAAAAAAAAAAACAGTGTAAAAGTTATAGCATCTACAGGCTATGGTGTATATATACACACTGGAATTTACGCAGCTATGATGCTATACTAGTAAATGGCGGTGATCAGCAACCTACAGTTGGACTGTGATAGGGTGGCGGAAAATCTGGTGCTAACTGACATCACCAGTGACACCAATATAGTGATCAGTGATAATACTATACACTGTCACTGTACTAATGACACTGGCTGGGAAGGGGTTAACATCTAGGGGCAATCAATGGGTTAACTGTGCAACTAACAATGTGTAATATGTGATGCTTTTACTTTAATATCTGCCTTTTTTTCTCCCTGCTTTGCAGGGAGAAGAAACAGCCAGATCGCTGTTCCCTGTACACAAGAGTTCTGTGCTGTGATTGGACAAGGCCAATCAGCTGACTTCACCCAAAATCATTGACTGAAATCATCTGGCAAACTTGTGCTGTGTCCAATCACAGCACAGGCCAGCAGAGGGCATGCGCGAATGCGCTTTGCCCCAGAAGAATAGGCCGATGTACAGCTACCTGATTGTGCCTGCAGTATATTTACTGTGAGCGGTCAGCATCTTTCACAGGACCATGTGACCGCCATGACCAATCACAGCAGTTCACATGACAGTTGTACACAATGGATGGCTTCCTTTCATGCTATCAAGTGTGTACAATTGTGTAGCTAGCTGGGATTGGTCAATTTGATCACATGGTACAGACAGGGCCAAACACAGCCCTGTGATTAGCTTTGCCCAATCACAGCTACTAACCCAAACTGAATTATTCTGTTTTATTCAGTAAAATTGTTGCTTATAGCAATGTAAATTCACTGCTATAAGCAATCATAATGTGTAAAAAATAAATAAAAATAAAAATCCTAATCACTTTCCCAGAGTAGTAAAGTGTTATTATGGTAACACTGTATTGCTCTGGTCACAGTTAAAAAAAAAAAAGAAGTTTAAAAAAGGTGTTAAAATAAATAAAGGATTGTAGAAAAAAAGAAAACCAAAAATATAATAGAAAATTTTAAAACAATTAGAATTATTTATTTTTTTGTACTGTCAATACTTATGGCCCGTACACACCGAAAATCAGACGAAAAATACCGCTTTCGACGTGATCGTACGATAATCGGATCGTTAGTACAGAGCTTTCCAGACCCGATCATGACAATTCATCCGATATTATTTTATCGGATAAGCACGAAAATTTTCCTCGTACGATACCAGATCGTACGATTTTCGTTTAGTCAGTATAGTTGTCGTCCGAAAATACAATACAAATACATTACAACACATGACATCACTTCCGATTTTTTTTTTTTTCTGTCGTACGAGAATTTTCGTGACTTTAGTAACCTATTCAATTTCTACTTGCGACTATTAAGCGAAAAAAGTCTGACGATCAGTCGTCCGATTTTCAGGTCGTGTGTACGGGGGCATTAGTGATAACGCTGCACTGCACTGGTGACAGTATGTAATAAAAAATAAATAAAAAAAAAGTGTAAAAACATTTATTTCTTTTTTCCCGAAAAATGAAAAAAAAAAAAAACTTAAAAAAACTAAAAAAACTCCCCATGCCTCTTACTAAAATACTGTGGACTGTCCACTTTCCAAAAAAGGGGTCATTTGGGGGGGGGGGGGGGTCTTTGTACTGTCCTGGCATTTTTAGCCCTCGAAAAATGAGATTGATCAATTTTCAGATACATTTTATCCCATAGCTTGTAGACTCTTTTCCTACAGACTAGATAATATACACTGGATTAGGGTTATTTTCACCAAAGAAATTTTTGAAGAAAGATTTTTGCAAATAAATAATCTATCAGAAACAAAGAAAAAAATAATTAACCCAGTAGTGATTAAATACCACCAAAAGGAAAAACTCTATTTGTGTGGGGAAAAAAAAAATGATAAAAATTTCATATGGGTACAGTGTTGCACGACCGCGCAATCGTCATTCATGGTGTGAGAGCGCTGAAAGCTGAAAATTGGTCTGGGCAGGAAGGGGGTGAAAGTGCCCGGTATTGAAGGGGTTAATGCCCTCCACCCCCAGCACCACATATTCACATCATCTAACCCTGTTGCACTGTAGCAACCAATCAAATTCAACAACCACCCCCCACCTTTTCCAATAAATGAAGGAAGAATGAAAGCTTGATTGGTGTCTGTAGGGTGATTTGAACCATTCCTCTTCCAGATACTTAAACGAAGCAAACCATTTCCCAAACTGCAAAGAAGACTGTGAGTGGATGTGGTATACTGAATCCCTCTTCAGGGTTGAGCTCAGGGATGAAATCCACCCCGCTGCCCCTCCCCCCTCACCTCATCAGTGGCCGTCTGATTCCTACGGAACTCCCCTCGGGCCCACTCCTTCATATAGCGCCGGTCAGCGGCGTCCGGGATCTGCCGCACACCTCGGAGGATCCTCCGGTACAGACCGAGAACCTGCTGCCTGAGGAGGAACTGAGGACACAAATTTGGAATTAGAGTCTCTGTAGCTCCTAATACACTTGCTGGAAAGAAAAAAAAGTTTTCTTGTTCTGTCTGCAGAACATTAGACATGATATGGAAGTCGTTGGAAAGTTCTCATATATCCAGGTCGTGGTATATATAGTAGTTGGTCATGGAAGTCGTTGGAAAGTTCTCATATATCGAGGTCGTGGTATATCTAGTAGTTGGTCATGGAAGTCGTTGGAAAGTTCTCATATATCCAGGTCGTGGTATATATAGTAGTTGGTCATGGAAGTCGTGGGAAAGTTCTCATATATCCAGGTCGTGGTATATCTAGTAGTTGGTCATGGAAGTCGTTGGAAAGTTCTCATATCGAGGTTGTGGTATATCTAGTAGTTGGTCATGGAAGTCGTTGGAAAGTTCTCATATATCCAGGTCGTGGTATATCTAGTAGTTGGTCATGGAAGTCGTTGGAAAGTTCTCATATATCGAGGTCGTGGTATATCTAGTAGTTGGTCATGGAAGTCGTTGGAAAGTTCTCATATATCGAGGTCATGGTATATCTAGTAGTTGGTCATGGAAGTCGTTGGAAAGTTCTCATATATCCAGGTCGTGGTATATCTAGTAGTTGGTCATGGAAGTCGTTGGAAAGTTCTCATATATCGAGGTCATGGTATATCTAGTAGTTGGTCATGGAAGTCGTTGGAAAGTTCTCATATATCCAGGTCGTGGTATATCTAGAAGTTGGTCACACTCAACTGGACTTGTTCTGTAATGTTGAAGATATTTCAGAGCTTCTCCAAGCTACTTCTTCACTTAGAGTATCAGGAACATCCCTCCGACATTTATATCCACACACTGACACCTTCATCCAATCACAGTGGGACGTGACAAGGCATATATTGATTGTCTATAAACAGGCAATCATTTCCATCCTGTTTTTGGATGATCAACATCTGCCATTCAATGGTGATTGGATAAAAGGTGTCTACGAAGTAAAAAAAAAAGGGTCTTGGATGATCTATAAAATGTCTTCACCATCACAGAACAAGTCCAGCTGAATTTGGCCAACTATTACAAGATATACCATGACCTGGATATACAAAAACCTTCACAGACAGGCGTTAGACCAGCCTTTTCACCGGAGGAACCCTTGAAATAACTTTCCGGTCTCAGAGAACCCTCTGCTAAAAATGACCATATCTACAAATAATGAGACATTGGTGTGATGGTCATTAATTACCCCCTTACAGATTCGCTAAAAAGATCAATGGTGTCAGTAGAGACTTATCTGAGAGGCAGAAATTGTTCCTTGCTCAAGGAACCCCTAGCAACCTCTATAGCAGGGGTGCCCAACCTTTTGAAGAGCAAGGGCCACTTAAGCAACTTGGTAACCGGTCGCGGGCCACAATGGGCAGAGCGGGTGGATGGCACGTCCGTCGGACCGTTGTTGTCAAAAAGTCAGATCGTGTGTATGGGCCTTTACAGATCGCTAAAAAGATCAATGGTGTCAGTGGGAACTTATCTGAAGCCTCGTACACACGGCCGAGTTTCTCGTCGAAAAAAACACATCCTTTTTTTCGACGAGATCCTTGGACAAGAAACTTGTCCCGGCCGAGTGTACAGACGCTCGATTCAAAGAACCCGCGGTTCTTTGAATGGAGCGTACGCGGTGACATCATCGACTACGACGAGCATGCGCTCGTCACATTCGATGCCGTCGCCGCCATCTTGGTATACCCTACCTATGCCTAGGAAGCTACCGCGCATGCGTCAAATTCATTTCGAACATGCGCGGGCTTCCCGGAGGACAGGTAAGTGTACACACACACACACACACTTTTCTCGTCGAGAAACGGGCTGATGAGAATTTCGACAAGAAAATAGAGAGCAGGTTCTCTATTTTCTCGTTGAGATTACTTGTCGGTTTTCTTGACGAGAAACCACACACGAACGAATTTCTCGGCAAGACATCTCTGCCAGCAAGTTTCTTGCTGGTTCTTGCCGAGAAACTCGGTCGTGTGTACGAGGCCTTAGAGGGAGAAGTTGTTCATTACTCAAGAAACCCAAAAGCAACCTCTAGTGCAGTGGTTCTGAACTCCTGTCCTCATGACCCACTAACAGGCCACATTTTAAGTATTACCTTGGGGAGATGCAGACTAGAATCACTGAGCAGCAAATGATATCACCTGTGATGATGTATTTCAGTTATCTTGCAAACCTGGCCTGTTAGTGGGTCCTGAGGACAGGAGTTGAAAACCACTGCTCTGGAGGAAACCTAGCAACCTCTAGAGCATGGGTCTTCAAACTACAGCCCTCCAGGTGTTCAGAAACTACAATTCCCATCATGCCCAGTCATGTCTGTGAATGTCAGAGTTTTTCAATGCCTCATGGGATTTGTAGTTCCGCAACAGCTGGAGGGCCGTAGTTTGAGGATCCCTGGTCTAGAGGAACCCCTAGGCTTCCATGGAACACTGGTTGAGAAACCCTGTGTTAGATGCTGCTTCATAATTCTTATACTTCAATGAATAGAAGCTGCACCTGCACTGGTCAAGCATTTGTCACACTGCTCTATTAGGTAGATCCCGGCTTTTTCACAGAAAGTTCAGTGTGCTCATGTCCATTCCCTGTCACCAACCTTTTCCACCTCAAACCTTTCAAATCGCATGACATGCCACACCCTATTGTCCGCAATGGAAGCAGTTAAATCAGTGCATCCTCCATTAGAGGAAGTGTGAGTACGTCCCCCCCCCCCCCAGAATGACGCTTGTCCTGCCTAGCCACTGTAATCGGCTGGGAGGGATAAGCATAGTTCCGGGAGGACGTATCTGTACGTCTCATGTATGCCCTCCACCAGGTCTATGAGGGACACAGCGGATCACTGATCGGGGTACTGAACTGCTGTGATTGGCTCAGGAACCATGTGATCACTGTGACCGATCACAGTGGTAAGCAATGGCGTCATGAATGGAAGCCATTGTTTACTATTGTGACTATTGGTCACATAGCACCCGGGCCAATGACAGTGGCCCAGAATTCTGATTGGTGACCTGCTGTGACCACACAAAGCATGCTTCTGGAAGGATGTGTGGGTACGTCCTCCCAGAACGACACTGATCCTGCCTAGTCACTGTATATATACACAGCTGGAAGGGATAAGCGTCATTCTGGGAGGACGTACCTGTACGTCTCATGTGCTCCCTCCAGGTCCATGAGGGACACAGCGGATCACTGATCAGAGTACAGGGTCGCTGTGATTGGCCCAGGTACCATTTGATCACTGTGATCAACCACAGCGATCACATGCCCAGTAGTAAACAATGGCTTTCATTCACGACGCCATTGCTTACCACTGTGATTGGTCACAGTGATCACATGGTACAAAGTCAATCAAAGGGGTGACTAATGGCGGATTTTATAAAGAAGCTGCAATTTGCAAAGTAGCGGGTTTACGTTAATGCTGCAGCACATACTCATCTATACTGTCCTCCCCTGCCCCCACCCATCCATGTGTGCAGACTCTCTCCCAGTCAGGCACCTGGTGGTAGGGAGCGAGCCACATGATCCCTATACCTGGGCAGTAGAGGGAAGGTGAGTATTTGCAGCTGCTTGAGCAGCCATTGAAGTGAAGCATATCACAGGTTTTTCCTTTAGCAATACTATGTATACAGCAATGTGTCACCTGTACCCCCCCATACTATGTATACAGCCCCCATATACAGCAACGTGTCACCTGTACCCCCCATACTATGTATACAGCCCCCATATACAGCAACGTGTCACCTGTACCCCCCCATACTATGTATACAGCCCCCATATACAGCAACGTGTCACCTGTACCCCCCATACACAGCAATGTGTCACCTGTACCCCCCATACTATGTATACAGCCCCCATATACAGCAATGTGTCACCTGTACCCCCCCATACTATGTATACAGCCCCCATATACAGCAACGTGTCACCTGTACCCCCCCATACTATGTATACAGCCCCCATATACAGCAACGTGTCACCTGTACCCCCCCATACTATGTATACAGCCCCCATATACAGCAACGTGTCACCTGTACCCCCCCATACTATGTATACAGCCCCCATATACAGCAATGTGTCACCTGTACCCCCCCATACTATGTATACAGCCCCCATATACAGCAATGTGTCACCTGTACCCCCCCATACTATGTATACAGCAATGTGTCACCTGTACCCCCCATACTATGTATACAGCCCCCATATACAGCAATGTGTCACCTGTACCCCCCATACTATGTATACAGCCCCCATATACAGCAATGTGTCACCTGTACCCCCCATACTATGTATACAGCCCCCATATACAGCAATGTGTCACCTGTACCCCCCCATACTATGTATACAGCCCCCATATACAGCAATGTGTCACATGTACCCCCCCATACTATGTATACAGCCCCCATATACAGCAATGTGTCACCTGTACCCCCCCCATAATATGTATACAGCAATGTGTCACCTGTACCCCCCCATACTATGTATACAGCCCCCATATACAGCAATGTGTCACCTGTACCCCCCATACTATGTATACAGCCCCCATATACAGCAATGTGTCACCTGTACCCCCCATACTATGTATACAGCCCCCATATACAGCAATCTGTCACCTGTACCCCCCATACTATGTATACAGCCCCCAAATACAGCAATGTGTCACCTGTACCCCCCATACTATGTATACAACAATGTGTCATCTGTACCCCCCACCATACTATGTATACAGCCCCCATATACAGTAATGTGTCACCTGTACCCCCCATACTATGTATACAGCCCCCAAACTATGTATACAGCCCCCATATACAGCAATGTGTCACCTGTACCCCCCCATACTATGTATACAGCCCCCATATACAGCAACGTGTCACCTGTACCCCCCCATACTATGTATACAGCCCCCATATACAGCAACGTGTCACCTGTACCCCCCATACTATGTATACAGCCCCCATATACAGCAACGTGTCACCTGTACCCCCCCATACTATGTATACAGCCCCCATATACAGCAACGTGTCACCTGTACCCCCCCATACTATGTATACAGCCCCCATATACAGCAATGTGTCACCTGTACCCCCCCATACTATGTATACAGCCCCCATATACAGCAATGTGTCACCTGTACCCCCCCCCCATACTATGTATACAGCAATGTGTCACCTGTACCCCCCATACTATGTATACAGCCCCCATATACAGCAATGTGTCACCTGTACACCCCATACTATGTATACAGCCCCCATATACAGCAATGTGTCACCTGTACCCCCCATACTATGTATACAGCCCCCATATACAGCAATGTGTCACCTGTACCCCCCCATACTATATATACAGCCCCCATATACAGCAATGTGTCACATGTACTCCCCCATACTATGTATACAGCCCCCATATACAGCAATGTGTCACCTGTACCCCCCCCCCATAATATGTATACAGCAATGTGTCACCTGTACCCCCCCCATACTATGTATACAGCCCCCATATACAGCAATGTGTCACCTGTACCCCCCCATACTATGTATACAGCCCCCATATACAGCAATGTGTCACCTGTACCCCCCATACTATGTATACAGCCCCCATATACAGCAATCTGTCACCTGTACCCCCCATACTATGTATACAGCCCCCAAATACAGCAATGTGTCACCTGTACCCCCCATACTATGTATACAACAATGTGTCATCTGTACCCCCCACCATACTATGTATACAGCCCCCATATACAGTAATGTGTCACCTGTACCCCCCATACTATGTATACAGCCCCCAAACTATGTATACAGCCCCCATATACAGCAATGTGTCACCTGTACCCCCCCATACTATGTATACAGCGCCCATATACAGCAATGTGTCACCTGTACCCCCCATACTATGTATACAGCCCCCATACTATGTATACAGCCCCCATATACAGTAATGTGTCACCTGTACCCCCATACTATGTATACAGCCCCCAAACTATGTATACAGCCCCCATACTATGTATACAGCCCCCATATACAGCAATGTGTCACCTGTACCCCCCCCATACTATGTATACAGCGCCCATATACAGCAATGTGTCACCTGTACCCCCCCATACTATGTATACAGCCCCCATATACAGCAGTGTGTCACCTGTACCCCCCATACTATGTATACAGCCCCCATATACAGCAATGTGTCACCTGTACCCCCCATACTATGTATACAGCCCCCATACTATGTATACAGCCCCCATATACAGCAGTGTGTCACCTGTACCCCCCATACTATGTATACAGCCCCCATATACAGCAATCTGTCACCTATACCCCCATGCTATGTATACAGCCCCCATATACAGCAATCTGTCACCTGTACCCCCCATACTATGTATACAGCCCCCATATACAGCAATCTGTCACCTGTACCCCCCATACTATGTATACAGCGCCCATATACAGCAATCTGTCACCTGTACCCCCCATACTATGTATACAGCAATGTGTCACCTGTACCCACATACTATGTATACAGCCCCCATATACAGCAATCTGTCACCTGTACCACCCATACTATGTATACAGCCCCCATATATAGCAATGTGTCACCTGTCTGAGGCTGAAAGCAGCTGGAGGCAGTCTGGAGGACATTCTTCATACCTTCTATCCCCTCCTTCACACAGCCTGTGTCCTCTTCCCTAATCATTATTTCATACTGTCCTCAAATTACAAGCCATTTTGCCTGAGCTCTCTCCATAGACTTGAATTCATGTTTGGTCTTCAGAAACATGGCCGCCAAACCCCAACCCCTCCATTAGTTATAGATCACCCAGAAAATCGCCGACAAAATGGCTCGATGACTGAAGACGGGTTCTAGAGGCCAAGGCGAGGATTGGCGCTGGAGTCGCCGGTCGGTGCGCGCCCCCTCTGCCTGTCGGATGTTTTTATTACATTTATTAATAATGATTTTTTTTTTTTTTTTTTAAGAGCACGGTTATAAGAATGATGTTACCCGTTACAGCTGTTTTTTTTTTTCTCAGTCACACCGGGAATGAAGAGGTGCCAGAAACACCCGGACAAAAAAAAATACATTCTCTGGTGATCACACCTCGGACGTTACTGAACTGAACTGTACAGAGAGCTTATTTATGGTGCGGTAATTGTACAGAGTGGCCACTAGATGGAGACATTGTACCACTTATTATTATTACTGCACTGTAAAGGCTTTTTTTTTTTGGAAACTACAAAGTAGCTTTTTGTGATAATTATTTATAATGAACATCCATAACAGCATGTAAACAGTATGTAAATATTTGTTTATTTATTTTTTATTTTATTTTTTTACATGCTGTATATATATATATACATACAGTATGTAAATATGTGTTTATTTTATTTTGTGTGTGTGTGTATGTATGTATATATATATATATATAGTATGTAACAAATTAAATACATTTTTCTTATTTATTTATTTTTTGTATATATATATATATATATATATATATATATATATATATACACAGTATGTAAAAAATTAAATACATTTTTCTTATTTATTTATTTTTTGTATATATATATATATATATATATATATATATATATACACAGTATGTAAAAAATTAAATTATTTTATTTTTATTTTTTGTATATATATACAGTATGTAAAAAATTAAATACATTTTTCTTATTTATAAATTTTTTGTGTATATATATATATATATATATATATATATATATATATATATATAGTATGTAAAAAATTAAATTATTTTCAATTTTTATTTTTTTTACATATATATATATATATATATATACAGTATGTAAATATTTGTTTCTTTTATTTTGTGTGTGTATATATGTGTATATATATATATATATATATATATATATATATGTATATATATATATATATAAATTAATTTAATATACAGTATGTAAATATTTGTTTCTTTTATTTTGTGTGTGTGTGTGTATATATATATATATATAAATTAATTTAATATACAGTATGTAAATATTTGTTTCTTTTATTTTGTGTGTGTGTGTATATATATATATATATATATATATATATATATATATATATATAAATTAATTTAATATACAGTATGTAAATATTTGTTTATTTTATTTTGTGTGTGTGTGTATATATATATATATATAAATTAATTTAATATACAGTATGTAAATATTTGTTTCTTTTATTTTGTGTGTGTGTGTATATATATATATATATATAAATTAATTTAATATACAGTATGTAAATATTTGTTTCTTTTATTTTGTGTGTGTGTGTGTATATATATATATATATATATATATATATATATATATATATATATATAAATTAATTTAATATACAGTATGTAAATATTTGTTTATTTTATTTTGTGTGTGTGTGTATATATATATATATATATATATATATATAAATTAATTTAATATACAGTATGTAAATATTTGTTTATTTTATTTTGTGTGTGTATGTGTGTATATGTATATATATATATATATATATATATATATATATATATATATATATATATATATATATATATATATATATACAAAAAATAAATTAAATAAATAAATGTATTTTTTTTTTTTTTTTTGTATTACTGCACATTGTACACCATTCCAATGCCTTGCCTTATTTTTCCCATATTATTTCTGTAGGAGTGACGATCATTTCCCACACCAGTAATGCCCATACACTCTCGTGTGGAAGGTCAAAGAAATCATGATGGGCACATTTCAAATTTGTGAATTTGTAAACCCCCCTTTGTTCATCAGAACCAATCTGCTCCCTGTTCCATGTTGTGTCTGAATGCTGTATGCTCCAGATTCCTCTACCCCATGGTGAAAAACCAAATACAAAAAAATTCCGCGCCGCCTAGTGGAATAGCAGTTCACACAACCAGTTGAAAATGGTGAGAACAAACAAAAACAAAAAGGCACATAGGACCCCAGATGATGCATTAGGATGCGAAACGCGTCGGGGGACCTTACTGTTGCCATTTTTGACCATTTGACAAGCGATGTTATACTCTTTTAAATGTAAGTGTTCCTAACTACATTAAATTACCCCTTTATACAGTATCACGCTATGTGCCTTTTCTTTCCTTTACTTTTTTGCAACTCATCTGGTAACACTACCTGGTCCCAATCGGACACTGTCCGTAAGTTTCATCGCACATTCGGACAGGAGCGATTACTTTTTTCCATCCTGGATTGAAGCTTGTGGTTCCCGTTTGAATTGTTGCTGAGGATTTGCTGTTCACAGTGGCTTACCCTTGCCTGGTTGACCCTTTGAACGTATGTTTTTGGGGTCCACTCTCTCCGGTAAGCCTTTTCTACAATCGATTGGTGGTGGTCACTTCACGTCAAGTTTTTTTTGGGAGCACTATTATTTTGATTATCATTCACCATTCTAATATTCATTTATTATATTGTCATTTAATGTATGCAATGTATGTGACAGTATTTTTTTGATGATTTTCAATGTTATATAATTCTCATCACGGTGGATTGTTTGATTTAATTTTCATCACGGTGGATTATCTGAACATTTTCATATATCTGTGTTAGATGTCATGTTGATTGTTTAATCACATATCACTGTTTATACTGCACTTGATCAAAGTGCAGTCCTCATTTAGTTTAGCGCTACACTTTTTTGTCTCTACCCCATGGTGGATAAAAAAAAATCAATGATTTTTTTTTTTTTTTAATCCAAAAAAATCTGATTTAAATAAAAAAATTAAAAAAATAAGATTTTTGGGGGATTTAAATCAAATTTTTGATTATTTAAATCGGATTTTTAAAAGTTTTTATCAAACGTATTTTAATAGAATGCTTCTGGAGGAAAAATCTATCCAAAGATAGTTTTCTATTTAAGATATATTAGTAATTTAGTTTATTCAGCACTTAGTTATGTAGCATGAGGCTGTACAGTATATTCTGCAATATCATTTTTTTTGGTAAACTCATTCAATGAATCCAAGCTCTGCAAGCTGACATAACATGCACTGCATTGATGCATTCACACAATTTCACAGTAACCATGAGATAAACCAAAGTTCAGGAATATTCCTTTATCCCCTTGTTTTGCAAATCTATGTACACTACAAACTGTATGATTAAATGGGTTCTGATATCGCTGTTTTACTAACCTGACAGCTTGTTATTCTAAATAGGAAACCATTGTTTTGTTTGCAAATATTAAAGATTCTAATTACCAGCAAGAATGAGTCCTTACATTTAAAGAGCACCTGTCATTTCAGATCCATCATGTCAGCGACTGTCAGGGCAGCTATTAGAAATTTTGGGGCCCCTTACACAGCTTTAGGCCTGGGCCCCCCGTGGCCTGACCATCAACATTCCCCAGGGCCCGCCCACTGGCCGTCCCACCGAATCCGCCCACTGGCCATCCCCTGAGCCCACTTTTATTTGAACACTATTTTAATGCTGGGCGTAGATGGGGATGCATGGTGGAGAGGGATGGATGGATGGTGCTGGATGGAGATGGTGCTGGGTGGGGTTGGGGATGCATGGTGGAGAGGGATGGATGGATGAATGGTGCTGGATGGGGATGCATGGTGGAGAGGGATGGATGGATGGTGCTGGGTGGAGATGCATGGTGGAGCGGGATGGATGGATGGTGCTGGGTGGCGATGCATGGTGGAGAGGGATGGATGGATGGTGCTGGATGGAGATGCATGGTGGAGAGGGATGGATGGATGGTGCTGGGTGGCGATGGGGATGCATTGTGGAGAGGGATGGATGGATGGTGATGGGTATGCATGGTGGAGAGGGATGGATCGATGGTGCTGGGTGGCGATGGGGATGCATGGTGGAGAGGGATGGTGCTGGGTGGTGATGGGTGTGCATGGTGGAGAGGGATGGATGGATGGTGCTGGGTGGCAATGGGGATGAATGGTGGAGAGGGATGGATGGATGGTGATGGGTGGCGATGGGGATGCATGGTGGAGAGGGATGGTGCTGGGTGGTGATGGGTATGCATGGTAGAGAGGGATGGATGGATGGATGGTGCTGGGTGGCAATGGGGATGCATGGTGGAGAGGGATGGATGGATGGTGCTGGGTGGCGATGGGGATGCATGGTGGAGAGGGATGGTGCTGGGTGGTGATGGGTATGCATGGTGGAGAGGGATGGATGGATGGTGCTGGGTGGCAATGGGGATGCATGGTGGAGAGGGATGGATGGATGGTGATGGGTATGCATGGTGGAGAGGGATGGATGGATGGTGCTGGGTGGCGATGGGGATGCATGGTGGAGAGGGATGGATGGATGGTGCTAGGTGGGGTTGGGGATGCATGGTGGAGAGGGATGAATGGTGCTGGATGGGGATGCATGGTGGAGAGGGATGGATGGATGGTGCTGGATGGAGATGGTGCTGGGTGGGGTTGGGGATGCATGGTGGAGAGGGATGGATGGATGGATGGATGAATGGGTGCTGGATGGGGATGCATGATGGAGAGGGATGGATGGATGGTGCTGGGTGGAGATGCATGGTGGAGAGGGATGGATGGATGGTGCTGGGTGGCGATGCATGGTGGAGAGGGATGGATGGATGGTGCTGGATGGAGATGCATGGTGGAGAGGGATGGATGGATGGTGCTGGGTGGTGATGGGGATGCATGGTGGAGAGGGATGGATGGATGGTGCTGGGTGGCGATGGGGATGCATGGTGGAGAGGGAGGGATGGATGGTGCTGGATGGGAATGCATGATGGAGAGGGATGGATGGATGGTGCTGGGTGGCGATGGGGATGCATGGTGGAGAGGGAGGGATGGATGGATGGTGCTGGATGGGGATGCATGGTGGAGAGGGATGGATGGTGCTGGGTGGCGATGGGGATGCATGGTGGAGAGGGATGGATGGATGGTGCTGGGTGATGATGGAGATGCATGGTGGAGAGGGATGGATGGATGGTGCTGGGTGGCGATGGGGATGCATGGTGGAGACGGATGGATGGATGGTGCTGGGTGGCGATGGGGATGCATGGTGGAGAGGGATGGGTGGATGGTGCTGGGTGGCGATGGGGATGCATGGTGGAGAGGGATGTTGCTGGGTGGCGATGGGGATGCATGGTGGAGAGGGATGGATGGATGGTGCTGGGTGGCGATGGGGATGCATTGTGGAGAGGGATGGATGGATGGTGATGGGTATGCATGGTGGAGAGGGATGGATCGATGGTGCTGGGGATGCATGGTGGAGAGGGATGGTGCTGGGTGGTGATGGGTATGCATGGTGGAGAGGGATGGATGGATGGTGCTGGGTGGCAATGGGGATGAATGGTGGAGAGGGATGGATGGATGGTGAAGGGTGGTGATGGGTATGCATGGTGGAGAGGGATGGATGGATGGTGCTGGGTGGCAATGGGGATGCATGGTGGAGAGGGATGGATGGATGGTGATGGGTATGCATGGTGGAGAGGGATGGATGGATGGTGCTGGGTGGCGATGGGGATGCATGGTGGAGAGGGATGGGTGGATGGTGCTGGGTGGCGATGGGGATGCATGGTGGAGAGGGATGAATGGTGCTGGATGGGGATGGTGCTGGGTGGGGTTGGGGATGCATGGTGGAGAGGGATGGATGGATGGATGAATGGTGCTGGATGGGGATGCATGGTGGAGAGGGATGGATGGATGGTGCTGGGTGGAGATGCATGGTGGAGCGGGATGGATGGATGGTGCTGGGTGGCGATGCATGGTGCAGAGGGATGGATGGTGCTGGATGGAGATGCATGGTGGAGAGGGATGGATGGATGGTGCTGGGTGGCGATGGGGATGCATGGTGGAGAGGGATGGATGGATGGTGCTGGGTGGCGATGGGGATGCATGGTGGAGAGGGATGGATGGATGGTGCTGGGTGGAGATGCATGGTGGAGCGGGATGGATGGATGGTGCTGGGTGGAGATGCATGGTGGAGAGGGATGGATGGATGGTGCTGGATGGAGATGGTGCTGGGTGGCTATGGTGATGCATGGTGGAGAGGGATGGATGGATGGTGCTGGGTGGAGATGCATGGTGGAGCGGGAGGGATGGATGGTGCATGGTGGCGATGCATGGTGGAGATGGATGGTGATGGATGTAGATGCATGGTGGAGAGGGAGGGATGGATGGTGCTGGATGGAGATGCATGGTGGAGAGGGATGGATAGATGGTGCTGGGTGGCGATGGGGATGCATGGTGGAGAGGGATGGATGGATGGTGCTGGGTGGAGAGGGAGGGATGGATGGTGCTGGATGGGGATGCATGGTGGAGAGTGATGGATGGATGGTGCTGGGTGGAGATAGGGATGCATGGTGGAGAGGGATGGATGGATGGTGCTGGGTGGCAATGGGGATGCTTGGTGGAGAGGGATGAATGGTGCTGGATGGGGATGCATGGTGGAGAGGGATGGATGGATGGTGCTGGATGGAGATGGTGCTGGGTGGGGTTGGGGATGCATGGTGGAGAGGGATGAATGGATGGATGAATGGTGCTGGATGGGGATGCATGGTGGAGAGGGATGGATGGATGGTGCTGGGTGGAGATGCATGGTGGAGCGGGATGGATGGATGGTGCTGGGTGGCGATGCATGGTGGAGAGGGATGGATGGATGGTGCTGGATGGAGATGCATGGTGGAGAGGGATGGATGGATGGTGCTGGATGGAGATGCATGGTGGAGAGGGATGGATGGATGGTGCTGGGTGGCGATGGGGATGCATGGTGGAGAGGGATGGATGGATGGTGCTGGGTGGCGATGGGGATGCATGGTGGAGAGGGATGGATGGATGGTGCTGGGTGGAGATGCATGGTGGAGCGGGATGGATGGATGGTGCTGGGTGGAGATGCATGGTGGAGAGGGATGGATGGATGGTGCTGGATGGAGATGGTGCTGGGTGGCTATGGGGATGCATGGTGGAGAGGGATGGATGGATGGTGCTGGGTGGAGATGCATGGTGGAGCGGGAGGGATGGATGGTGCATGGTGGCGATGCATGGTGGAGATGGATGGTGATGGATGGAGATGCATGGTGGAGAGGGATGGATGGATGGTGCTGGGTGGCGATGGAGATGCATGGTGGAGAGGGATGGATGGATGGTGCTGGGTGGAGATGCATGGTGGAGAGGGAGGGATGGATGGTGCTGGATGGGGATGCATGGTGGAGAGTGATGGATGGATGGTGCTGGGTGGAGATAGGGATGCATGGTGGAGAGGGATGGATGGATGGTGCTGGGTGGCGATGCATGGTGGAGAGGGATGGATGGATGGTGATGGGTATGCATGGTGGAGAGGGATGTTGGATGGTGCTGGATGGGGATGCATGGTGGAGAGGGATGGATGGATGGTGCCGGGTGGGGATGCATGGTGGAGAGGGATGGATGGATGGTGCTGGATGGGGATGCATGGTGGAGAGGGATGGATGGATGGTGCCGGGTGGGGATGCATGGTGGAGAGGGATGGATGGATGGTGCCGGGTGGGGATGCATGGTGGAGAGGGATGGATGGATGGTGCTGGATGGGGATGAATGGTGGTGAGGAATGTGCTGGGTGGCGATGGGAATGCATGGTGGAGAGGGAGGGATGGATGGTGCTGGATGGGGATGGATGGATGGTGCTGGGTGGCGATGGGGATGCATGGTGGAGAGGGATGGTGCTGGGTGGCGATGGGTATGCATGGTGGAGAGGGATGGATGGATGGTGCTGGGTGGCGATGGGGATGCATGTTGGAGAAGGATGGATGGATGGTGTTGGGTGGTGATGGAAATGCATGGTGGAGAGGGATGGATGGATGGTGATGGGTATGCATGGTGGAGAGGGATGGATGGATGGTGCTGGGTGGCGATGGGGATGCATGGTGGAGAGGGATGTTGCTGGGTGGCGATGGGGATGCATGGTGGAGAGGGATGGATGGATGGTGCTGGGTGGCGATGGGGATGTATTGTGGAGAGGGATGGATGGATGGTGATGGGTATGCATGGTGGAGAGGGATAGATCGATGGTGCTGGGTAGCGATGGGGATGCATGGTGGAGAGGGATGGTGCTGGGTGGTGATGGGAATGCATGGTGGAGAGGGATGGATGGATGGTGCTGGGTGGCAATGGGGATGCATGGTGGAGAGGGATGGATGGATGGTGATGGGTGGCGATGGGGATGCATGGTGGAGAGGGATGGTGCTGGGTGGTGATGGGTATGCATGGTGGAGAGGGATGGATGGATGGTGCTGGGTGGCAATGGGGATGCATGGTGGAGAGGGAGGGATGGGTGGATGGTGCTGGGTGGAGATGCATGGTGGAGAGGGAGGGAGGGAGGGATGGATGGATGGTGCTGGATGGGGATGCATGGTGGAGAGGGATGGATGGTGCTGGGTGGCGATGGGGATGCATGGTGGAGAGGGATGGATGGATGGTGCTGGGTGATGATGGAGATGCATGGTGGAGAGGGATGGATGGTGCTGGGTGGCGATGGGGATGCATGGTGGAGAGGGATGGTGCTGGGTGGCGATGGGTATGCATGGTGGAGAGGGATGGATGGATGGTGCTGGGTGGCGATGGGGATGCATGGTGGAGAAGGATGGATGGATGGTGCTGGGTGGCGATGGAAATGCATGGTGGAGAGGGATGGATGGATGGTGCTGGATGGAGATGCATGTTGGAGAGGGATGGATGGATGGTGCTGGGTGGCGATGGGGATGCATGGTGGAGAGGGATGTTGCTGGGTGGCGATGGGGATGCATGGTGGAGAGGGATAGATGGATGGTGCTGGGTGGTGATGGGGATGCATTGTGGAGAGGGATGGATGGATGGTGATGGGTATGCATGGTGGAGAGGGATGGATCGATGGTGCTGGGTGGCGATGGGGATGCATGGTGGAGAGGGATGGTGCTGGGTGGTGATGGGTATGCATGGTGGAGAGGAATGGATGGATGGTGCTGGGTGGCAATGGGGATACATGGTGGAGAGGAATGGATGGATGGTGATGGGTGGCGATGGGGATGCATGGTGGAGAGGGATGGTGCTGGGTGGTGATGGGTATGCATGGTGGAGAGGGATGGATGGATGGTGATGGGTGGCGATGGGGATGCATGGTGGAGAGGGATGGATGGATGGTGCTGGGTGGCGATGGGGATGTATGGTGGAGAGGGATGGATGGATGGTGCTGGGTGGCAATGGGGATGCATGGTGGAGAGGGATGGATGGATGGTGATGGGTATGCATGGTGGAGAGGGATGGATGGATGGTGCTGGGTGGCGATGGGGATGCATGGTGGAGAGGGAAGGTGCTGGGTGGTGATGGGTATGCATGGTGGAGAGGGATGGATGGATGGTGCTGGGTGGCGATGGCGATGCATGGTGGAGAGGGATGGATGGATGGTGCTGGGTGGCGATGGGGATGCATGGTGGAGAGGGATGGATGGATGGTGGTGGGTGGCGATGGAGATGCATGGTGGAGAGGGATGGTGCTGGGTGGTGATGGGTATGCATGGTGGAGAGGGATGGATGGATGGTGCTGGGTGGCAATGGGGATGCATGGTGGAGAGGGATGGATGGATGGTGATGGGTATGCATGGTGGAGAGGGATGGATGGTGCTGGGTGGCGATGGAAATGCATGGTGGAGAGGGATGGATGGATGGTGATGGGTATGCATGGTGGAGAGGGATGGATGGATGGTGCTGGGTGGCGATGGGGATGCATGGTGGAGAGGGATGTTGCTGGGTGGCGATGGGGATGCATGGTGGAGAGGGATGGATGGATGGTGCTGGGTGGCGATGGGGATGTATTGTGGAGAGGGATGGATGGATGGTGATGGGTATGCATGGTGGAGAGGGATAGATCGATGGTGCTGGGTAGCGATGGGGATGCATGGTGGAGAGGGATGGTGCTGGGTGGTGATGGGAATGCATGGTGGAGAGGGATGGATGGATGGTGCTGGGTGGCAATGGGGATGCATGGTGGAGAGGGATGGATGGATGGTGATGGGTGGCGATGGGGATGCATGGTGGAGAGGGATGGTGCTGGGTGGTGATGGGTATGCATGGTGGAGAGGGATGGATGGATGGTGCTGGGTGGCAATTGGGATGCATGGTGGAGAGGGAGGGATGGGTGGATGGTGCTGGGTGGAGATGCATGGTGGAGAGGGAGGGAGGGAGGGATGGATGGATGGTGCTGGATGGGGATGCATGGTGGAGAGGGATGGATGGTGCTGGGTGGCGATGGGGATGCATGGTGGAGAGGGATGGATGGATGGTGCTGGGTGATGATGGAGATGCATGGTGGAGAGGGATGGATGGATGGTGCTGGGTGGCGATGGGGATGCATGGTGGAGAGGGATGGTGCTGGGTGGCGATGGGTATGCATGGTGGAGAGGGATGGATGGATGGTGCTGGGTGGCGATGGGGATGCATGGTGGAGAAGGATGGATGGATGGTGCTGGGTGGCGATGGAAATGCATGGTGGAGAGGGATGGATGGATGGTGCTGGATGGAGATGCATGTTGGAGAGGGATGGATGGATGGTGCTGGGTGGCGATGGGGATGCATGGTGGAGAGGGATGTTGCTGGGTGGCGATGGGGATGCATGGTGGAGAGGGATGGATGGATGGTGCTGGGTGGCGATGGGGATGCATTGTGGAGAGGGATGGATGGATGGTGATGGGTATGCATGGTGGAGAGGGATGGATCGATGGTGCTGGGTGGCGATGGGGATGCATGGTGGAGAGGGATGGTGCTGGGTGGTGATGGGTATGCATGGTGGAGAGGAATGGATGGATGGTGCTGGGTGGCAATGGGGATGCATGGTGGAGAGGAATGGATGGATGGTGATGGGTGGCGATGGGGATGCATGGTGGAGAGGGATGGTGCTGGGTGGTGATGGGTATGCATGGTGGAGAGGGATGGATGGATGGTGATGGGTGGCGATGGGGATGCATGGTGGAGAGGGATGGATGGATGGTGCTGGGTGGCGATGGGGATGCATGGTGGAGAGGGATGGTGCTGGATGGTGCTGGGTGGCAATGGGGATGCATGGTGGAGAGGGATGGATGGATGGTGATGGGTATGCATGGTGGAGAGGGATGGATGGATGGTGCTGGGTGGCGATGGGGATGCATGGTGGAGAGGGAAGGTGCTGGGTGGTGATGGGTATGCATGGTGGAGAGGGATGGATGGATGGTGCTGGGTGGCGATGGCGATGCATGGTAGAGAGGGATGGATGGATGGTGCTGGGTGGCGATGGGGATGCATGGTGGAGAGGGATGGATGGATGGATGGTGCTGGGTGGCGATGGAGATGCATGGTGGAGAGGGATGGTGCTGGGTGGTGATGGGTATGCATGGTGGAGAGGGATGGATGGATGGTGCTGGGTGGCAATGGGGATGCATGGTGGAGAGGGATGGATGGATGGTGACGGGTATGCATGGTGGAGAGGGATGGATGGTGCTGGGTGGCGATGGAAATGCATGGTGGAGAGGGATGGATGGATGGTGATGGGTATGCATGGTGGAGAGGGATGGATGGATGGTGCTGGGTGGCGATGGGGATGCATGGTGGAGAGGGATGTTGCTGGGTGGCGATGGGGATGCATGGTGGAGAGTAGTGATGAGCCGAACACCCCCGGGTTCGGTTCGCACCAGAACCCGCGAACGGACCGAAAGTTCGTACGAACATTAGAACCCTATTAAATACAATGGATGCGAACGTTCGAATTCTAAAGTGCTAATTATAACAACTATTATGCATGTTATTGTCCTAAAAAGGGTTTGGGAACCCGGGTTCTGCACCAGGGGACATGTATCAATGCAAAAAGAAGTTTTAAAAACGGTCGTTTTTCGGGAGCAGTCATTTTAATGATGCATAAAGTGAAAAAAAAAAAGTCAAATATTCCTTTAAATATCGTACCTGGGGGGTGTCTAAAGTATGCCTGTGAAGTGCCACGTGTTTCCCGTGTTTAGAACTATTCCTGCACAAAATGACACTTCTAAAGGAAAAAAAAGCCATTTAAAACTGCTTGCGGCTTTAATGTAATGTCTGGTCCCGGTAATATGGATGAAAATCTTTAAGAAAAATGGCATAGCTACCCCATGACCCCCCCCCCCTACCCCAGCCCATTACCAGCCCCTTTGGGTCTTGTATGGATATTAAGGGGAACCCCGCACATAAAATAAAAAAGGCCCTATATACTCTGAACAGCCGTATACAGGCGGTGCATACAAGACAGGGACTGTAGGTTTGTTCTTATGTAGAATCTGTTTGTAATTTTGAACAGGTACATTGTTGAAGTGTAGCTCCAGCCCAAAAATCTATTTTTAAACTTTTTGGAAAACATAGGTAAGGGTTATCACCCCTGTAACATTTGTTTTGCTGTCTGTGCCCCTGTTCAGAACATTTCACCTCGCTTTCCGTCCCAATGACAAATGTTTTTGAAATGTGGTGTTTTTCTTGAAACAAGGATTGCTGATAAAGCATCAGTACAGAGGAGACACCTTTCTCCCATATTTATTCTTACAGGAGAGAATTTTCCTTCCAAGGGGTAGATTTCCTCTCGCTTCCTGTTGTCTTCTTGCGTTTGCAAGTAGGAGTCGTTTGTAAGTTGGATGTTTGAAAGTAGGGACCTGCCGTATATACTCTGCAGAAATAGGCCCCTTAGTTGTTGGTGTTGGCACAACACTGTAAGCACTCACAGTTACTCTTGGTTGGTGCTGGAACGCCCTGCTGTCAACTATTATATCAGGAATTTTAATTACATATAATTGTTGAACAGTGGTAGTAAAAATTGGGCCTTTGATGGTGGTGCTGGTGCCACAACACTGTAAGCCCTGACAGTTACTCTTGGTGGGTGCAGCAATGGGCCCTGCTGTGAATTATTAGATCAAGAATTGTAATTGCATGCCCCTGTTGAACAGGGGCTGAAAAATTGGGCCTTTCGTGGTGGTGGTGGTGGTGTTGCCACAACACTGTAAGCCCTCAGAGTTACTCTTGGTGGGCGCAGGAATGGGCCCTGCTGTGAATTATTAGATCAAGAATTGTAATTACATGCCCCTTTTGAACAGGGGCTGAAAAATTGGGCCTTTCGTGGTGGTGGTGGTGGTGGCGTTGCCACAACACTGTAAGCCCTCAGAGTTACTCTTGGTGGGTGCAGCAATGGGCCCTGCTGTGAATTATTAGATCAAGAATTGTAATTACATGCCCCTTTTGAACAGGGGCTGAAAAATTGGGCCTTTCGTGGTGGTGGTGGTGGTGGCGTTGCCACAACACTGTAAGCCCTCAGAGTTACTCTTGGTGGGTGCAGCAATGGGCCCTGCTGTGAATTATTAGATCAAGAATTGTAATTACATGCCCCTTTTGAACAGGGGCTGAAAAATTGGGCCTTTCGTGGTGGTGGTGGCGTTGCCACAACACTGTAAGCCCTCAGAGTTACTCTTGGTGGGTGCAGGAATGGGCCCTGCTGTGAATTATTAGATCAAGAATTGTAATTACATGCCCCTTTTGAACAGGGGCTGAAAAATTGGGCCTTTCGTGGTGGTGGTGGTGGTGGCGTTGCCACAACACTGTAAGCCCTCAGAGTTACTCTTGGTGGGTGCAGCAATGGGCCCTGCTGTGAATTATTAGATCAAGAATTGTAATTGCATGCCCCTGTTGAACAGGGGCTGAAAAATTGGGCCTTAGGCACTGGTGGCACAACAGTACAACCCCTCACAGATACTGTACTTGGAGCACAGCAATGAGCCCTGTTGCAAAGTATTGCTTCAAAAATTGTAATGACACGCCCCTGTTAAACAGGGGCTGAAAAATTGGGCCTTAGCCACTGGTGGCGGCACCCATAAACAAAAATGATCTTCCAAGCTATCATCATCAATCGTATCATTGAGGACTCGGAGGAGGAGGATAGCCAGTCAACATAACAGCACAGGCACTCAGCATCAGCATCAGTCTTGAAGGGATGTGACATGTTAAAATCAATTAGTCTGTTATATCAGCATCAGGTGTGTGGTAGCTGGTGGTGATCCAAGACTGGTTCATCTTGATGAAAGTCAGTCGATCAACCGAGTCGGTGGACAGGCGCACCCTGTGATCCATGACAAATCCTCCAGCAGCACTGAATGTGCGTTCCGAAAGAACGCTGGATGCAGGACAGGCCAGTAGCTCAATTGCATACTGTGCAAGCTCTGGCCAGTGATCCATCCTCAAGACCCAGTAAGCCAGAGGATTTTCGGTGGGGAAGGTGTCCAAGTCTGACCTTGCCCCTAGATATTCCTGCACCATGTTTATCAGACGCTGGCGATGGTTGCTGGAACCGATCATACTTTGGGGCTGCGGACTAAAGAATTGTCTGAACGCATCGGTCAGACGGCCACCTTCCCCACCGCTCCTTCTTTGACTGGCCGAAGCCTCAGCAACTCGTTGTCCAGGACCAGGAGTTTGTAACCTCCCAGTCTCTGGGAACGCGTTGCACAGACCTTTCTGCAAGGCCTCCCGGAGTTGTCTCATCCTCTGCTACCTCTGCGACGGTAACATAAGGTCTGCAACCTTACCCTTGTACCGTGGATCAAGGAGAGTGGCCAGCCAGTAATGGTCCCTCTCCTTGATCCGAAGAATACGAGGATCCTTCCGCAGACTTTGCAGGATCAGGGAGGCCATGCAGCGTAGGTTTGCTGAGGCATTCGCTCCGGAGTCCTCTGGGTCACTAAGGACGACATGATCCGCAGCCACCTCCTCCCAGCCACGTACAAGTCCACTGGTTTCTTGGGACTGTAAATCATCCCTAAAAGACTGCTGCTGATGATGCTGAGTGCCAGCCTCCACCTCCATGCTGACACAATCCTCCTCCTCCTCCTCCTCCTCCTCCTCTTCCTGTGCGATGGGTGGGACAGAAGGAACACTGTCTGGGTAAAGGGGGCCTTGAGAGGCAAGGAAGTCCTCCTCTTCCTGCCTCTGTTCTGCCTCAAGTGCCCTGTCCATTATTCCACACAGCGTGTGCTCCAACAGGTGGACAAGAGGTACAGTGTCACTGATGCATGCACTGTCACTGCTCACCATCCTCGTGGCCTCCTCAAATGGTGCCAGGACAGTGCATGCATCCCTGATCATGCCCCACTGGCGTGGAGAAAAAAAACAAGCTCCCCTGACCCTGTCCTGGTGCCGTAGTCGCACAGGTACTCATTGATGGCCCTCTGCTGCGTGTGCAGCCGCTGCAGCATGGCCAACGTTGAGTTCCACCTGGTGGGCATGTCACATATAAGGCGGTTCTTGGGCAGGTTCAACTCCTTTTGCAGCTCAGCCAGGCGAGCACTGGCATTATAAGATCTGCGGAAATGCACACAGACTTTCCTGGCCTGCCTCAGGACATCCTGTAAGCCCGGGTACCTGCCCAAGAACCGCTGCACCACCAGGTTAAGGACGTGAGCCACACAGGGCACATGGGTCAGTTGTCCCTGTCGGAGGGCGGAGAGGAGGTTGGTGCCATTGTCGCAAACCACCATTCCTGGCTTAAGCTGGCGTGGCGTCAACCACCTCTCGGCCTGGCCCTGCAGAGCAGATAGGACCTCTGCCCCAGTGTGGCTTCTGTCCCCCAAACACACCAGCGCAATCACGGCATGGCATCTTTTTGCCTGCGTACTTGCGTAGCCCCGTGAACGGCTACGGAGCACTGCTGGTTCATAGGACAAACCACAGGAAGAGGCCATGGAGGAAGAAGAAGAGGAGGGGGTGGAGGAGAGAGGTGTGTCACAACCAGTAGTAGCATTTTGGAGGCGTGGCGGTGGGACAACCTCCAACACTACTGCACCTTGTCCTGCATCCTTCCCAGCTGCCAAAAGAGTGACCCAATGGGCCGTGAAAGAAAGGTAACGTCCCTGTCCATGCCTGCTGGACCATGAGTCAGCGGTAATATGCACCTTACCGCTGACCGCCCTGTCCAGCGAGGCCAAGACATTGCCTTCCACATGCCGGTAGAGAGCCGGAATAGCCTTCCGTGAGAAAAAGTGGCGTTTGGGAACCTGCCACTGAGGAACCGCACATTGCACAAACTCACGGAAGGGGGCCGAGTCTACCAACTGAAAAGGCAGCAGTTGAAGCGCTAGCAATTTAGCCAAGCTAGCATTCAACCGCTGGGCATGTGGATGGCTGGGAGTGAACTTCTTTCGATGGTCCAGCAGCTGGGGCAGGGAAATTTGCCTGCTAGAATCGGACGTCGGTGTACTGCTAGCAGAGTGGCCGCAAGTACTTGGCTGTGACACACCTAATTCTACACCTTCATTCCTCTCAGTGCATGTTTCAGAGAGGACTGAAGTTATAGTGGGGTTGGAGATCCCAGCTGATGCGGTGCAAGGAGAGGTCCGCTTTGTTCTTTGGTGTGGGTCTTTGAGGTAGGCTTGCCAACGAGCTGCATGGCAGGTCAACATATGTCTGGTCAGGCATGTGGTACCCAAGCGGCTGATGTTTTGGCCACGCGATATACGCTTGAGACATATGTTGCAAACAGCAGCTGTGCGATCTGATGCACTAGCCTCAAAAAAGGCCCACACCAAGGAACTTTTTGAATGACGGGCAGAGGCAGCGCCCTGCACAGGCGGAGCTCTGCGGTGTGATTCCGTCGGTGTACTGCCCTTACGCTGGCCACCAAAGGGCATCCTGCCTCGTTGGAGATGTGCCTCCTCATCCTCCTCCTCCTCCTCTCTCCTATTAGGCACCCACGTGGAGTCAGTGACCTCATCATCCCCTCCCTCCTCATCACTGGAGCCAATCTGGCAGTATGCTGCAGCTGCTGGAACATGACTGCCAGATTGGTGTCCTTCTTGAGCATCCCCTCTGTCTGCTCTCACGCTACTGCCTTCCTGTAGCTGGGTTTCATCATCAGACCCTTCGAAATGCTGGGCATCTTCCTGGAGCATGTACCCAACACTGTGCTCAAACAGTTCGGGGGACTCCTCAGGAGGAGGACATGGTGGGTCTAGGGAAGGAGTGACTGATGATGAGTCTGACATTGATACCAGGGAAGAGGACGCTTTGGCAGCTGCTTTGCCAGTACCCTGAGCCTGGGTGAGAGAGGATGAGGAGGAGGAGGAGGGCTTGGTCATCCACTCTACCAAGTCTTCGGCATGATGTGGCTCAACATGTCCAGCTGCCGAAAAGAAGGACAAGCGTGTCCCATGGCCATGTGCTGATGACAATGCACCGCGTCCACGACCAGCACTGTTGCCCCCAGACACAGAGCCTGCTTGCCCTCTTTTATTGCCTCCTGACTGTCTGCCTCTCCTTGTTTGCCTTCCAGACATTCTAATAGATGGCCTGCAGGGAGATGGGAAAAAAGCAATAAGGGCTACCTTCAGGTGTCCTTCTCTGTCCCTTTACTTAAGGATTTCTAAATATGGTTGAGGATGATTGCTTTTGCACAGAATAGCACAACGACAATTTCCCTGACTGTCCAAAAAACAAGGATTTCAAAGATGGTTGATGAGGAATGCTTTAGCACACTATAGCACAAGGAGAATTCCCCTCACTTTCCTTCTTTGTCCCTAGAAACAAGGACTGGCACAGTGAAAGAAACTGACACTCTCCCTACTGTGAGGGGGTTAGCTCGGCAGCGGGTGTGTGTGACCCCCGGGATGGGCTCCCCACACAAAAACAGGCCCAGCAAACGGAGGTTGTGGTTTTCAAAATCAAAAAAAAGGTGCGGTTTATTTTCTATTTACAGTGACAAAACACAGCAAAACCAAAAGAAACATAAACAAAATAAATCCTGGTCAACTTGACCTCTGACTAAACATACAGGTTTCCTAACTAACAACTGGGATCAGCCTAGTGCTGTCCTAGTCCCTAAGTCCCTGGTTTTAAATGTCCAAGCAAATAGCCACACAGGCTTTGTCTCACCGCACAGGGGTTCACTCTCCCTAGACAGTCCACACAGGTCTGGTTCCAGGCATGAGCTAACATCTAATGAAGCTGGGAGTTTTTATAGAGGCCTAAATGAGCTGACAAGCTTCAGCTGGTCTCATCAACTCCCTGTCTGCACGACGCCCCACACTCTCCCTAGAGGTATGAGTCATCCATGAGCCCACTAGCCTCAGCTGGGCTTATACAACTCTCCACCTAGTTGTATAAGTCGGCGTAAAGCCTGAATCTGGGCGAAATATATCTACCCCCCTGGATGCAACCAGGTGACTTTACCTTCCTGCTGTCACATACCCCCCCCCCTCTTGTTTTAACCTCGGGGTTGGAACACCAGCAATCAGGCATTCATGTACTCAAGACAAAGCATCCACATTCCCCATTTGAACGCCAGGGCGATGCTTTACTGTGAAGTTGAATTCCTGGAGGGCCAGGAACCACCTATTCACTCTTCTATTTGTTTCCTTGTTTTGAGCCATCCATTTTAACGGAGCGTGATCCGTAACCAAGTCAAAGTGCCTACCTAGCAGGTAGTACCGAAGGGAATCTAGAGCCCACTTCACCGCTAAACACTCCTTTTCAACGGTGGCGTAATTTACCTCATGGGACTTCAACTTCCTGCTGAGGTAAATGACTGGGTGCTCTTCCCCGTTCCAGACCTGGGACAATACTGCTCCTAACCCCACATCTGACGCATCACTTTGTACGACAAAGTCTTTAGAGAAGTCGGGTGAGTACAACACTGGCTGGCTACATAAGGCTTGTTTCAAGAATTGGAATGCTGCCTCAGCCTCGGGGGTCCATTTAATCATGACCGACCCTTTCCCCTTCGTTAGGTTGGTTAGGGGCACAGCCTTAGAAGCAAAGTGGGGAATGAATCGCCGATAATACCCAGTGATTCCCAGAAAGGCTCGTACCTGCTTCTTGCTGTTGGGACGTGGCCAACTCTGGATGGCCTCGACTTTGTTGAGTTGGGGTTTTATTACTCCCCTCCCAATGGTGTACCCAAGATATTTGGCCTCCTCCTGCCCAATGGTACACTTCTTGGGGTTAGCCGTAAACCCCGCTTCCCGAACAGAGTCCAGGACTGCTTGCACTTTTGGCAGATGTGAGGCCCAATCTGTGCTATGGACAATTACGTCATCCAGGTAAGCCGCAGCATACTTCCGATGGGGCCTCAGCATCTGGTCCATTTTCCGCTGGAATGTGGCCGGCGCATTCTGTAACCCGAACGGCATTCTTTTATATTGGAACGCCCCGTCTGGGGTTACAAATGCGGTTTTCTCTTTGGCCAATTTGGCCAGGGGGATTTGCCAATACCCTTTTGTGAGGTCAAGAGTCGTCATGTATCGGGCTGTTCCCAGCCGGTCGATCAACTCATCTATACGTGGCATGGGGTAGGTGTCAAATTTTGTAACTTTGTTCAACTGACGAAAATCGTTACAAAATCGCCAGCTCCCATCCGGTTTAGGCACCAACACAATGGGACTAGACCAATCACTTTGGGACTCCTCTATCACCCCTAAGTTCAGCATTTTCTGTACTTCCTCCCGTATTGCCTCCCGTCGGGCCTCTGGGATCCGATAGGGTTTTAACTTCACCCTTTCACCGGGCGGGGTAATGATGTCATGCTCTACCCCAGATGTTTGTCCCGGCAGCTCAGAGAATACCTCCTTGTTGCGAAGCACAAACTCCTTAACCTCCTGTTGTTGGGGTTGTGACAAGGTGGCTGCTATTCCAACCTCAGGAATCACGCAACCAGTTTGAGCTGGTGACCAAGTGTCTGCGACTAGGGACTCTCTATCCCTCCAGGCTTTCAACAGATTAACGTGATAGATCTGTTCGGGCTTTCGCCTTCCTGGTTGTCTGACCTTGTAATTCACTTCGCTCACTTTTTCCATTATCTCGTAGGGGCCTTGCCATTTGGCAAGGAATTTACTTTCAACCGTAGGGACAAGTACCAGTATCCTATCCCCCGGGGAAAAGGTACGGGTCTTGGCTCCACGGTTGTACACTCTCTGCTGTGCTAACTGCGCTTGGGCCAAATGTTCCTTCACGATCGGTATTACCTGTGCAATTCGGTCTTGCATCAGGGCGACATGCTCAATCACACTCCTGTGGGGAGAACTCTCACTTTCCCAAGTTTCCTTGGCAATATCCAACAGCCCTCTTGGGTGTCTCCCATACAGTAACTCAAAGGGGGAGAATCCCGTAGAGGATTGGGGCACCTCCCTAATAGCAAACATCAGATAAGGAAGTAGACAGTCCCAATCCTTTCCATCTCTATCCACCACTTTCTTCAACATTTGTTTTAGGGTTTTGTTGAATCTTTCAACCAGCCCATCGGTTTGGGGGTGATACACAGATGTACGTAATTGCGTCACTTTGAACAATTTACACAGCTCCTTCATAACCCGGGACATAAAGGGTGTACCTTGGTCCGTAAGCAGTTCTTTACAAATACCCACCCGGCTAAACACAAGAGATAGCTCTTTGGCTATGGTTTTGGCCGAGGTATTTCGGAGAGGGATCGCTTCTGGATAACGGGTGGCATAGTCCATTATAACTAATATGTACTGGTGCCCCCTAGCGGACTTGATTATAGGACCTACCAAATCCATGGCGATCCTCTCAAACGGGACCTCAATGATGGGTAGAGGGACCAGCGGGCTACGGAAATGTGGCATCGGGGCCGACCTCTGACACACAGGGCAGGAGGAACAATAATTTTCTATGTCCTTCATCACCCCCGGCCAATAGAATCTCTGTAATACCCTCTCTCGGGTTTTCTCTGTCCCCAGATGACCTCCAAGAATGTGCCCATGGGCCAACTCCAACACCAACTTCCTGTAAGGTTTGGGCACCACAAGCTGCTCAACGGTTTCTTCTGCCCTTTTTGCCACCCGATACAGTAGGTCCTTCTCTACGCTGAAGTATGGGTAAGTGCAGGTATTATCTGGGTTCACTAACTCGCCATCTATTTTCACTACGTTTTCCCGTGCCTTTATTAGGGCGGGGTCTTTCAACTGTTCTGTGGCAAAGTTTTCCCTGTGAACCTCAAGATCAGAAAACTCCACAGACGGTAGGTTTTCGTCTGAGGAGGTGGGCTCCTCTCCAGTTTCTTGAGTCTCCCCTGCCAATACTGATAAGGGAAATTCCGGAGAGTCCTCACCACTCTCAGGGGAGTTCTGGCTATCACATTCCTGGTACATAGGGGCACCAGTGGGGGGCTCAGGATCATCCCACAGTTCCCAGAACTTCGGAAAATCCCTTCCCACAATGGCGTCATGCGGTAACTGAGATACTAAGCCCACTGGATGAGAGAGGGTACCTTTGGGGGTCTCGAAACACACTGTAGTCACTGGATACTCTCGGGTGTCCCCATGCACACAAATAACAGCTACCTTGCTATTCCCAGAGACCTCTGTTTTAACTAACTCAGCCTTTATCAGGGTCACAAGGCTACCTGAATCCAGCAATACCACAACATTTCTACCATTAACACACATTTTGCATAAATGTTTCTCAGTTCCTCGAATGGCAGTGCATGCGACTGTCGCACACAGCGACTGACGTCTGCCCGTCAGAAAGTCACACTGCATGGGTTCCTCCACAACCGGGCAATTGGCTGCAATATGTCCCGCTTGCCGGCAGCGGTAGCAAACGATCCTTCTTGCCGCCTCTTGAGCCGCTGATTTCCCAGGCTGTTCTCGCCAAACTTGGGGTAGAGCTCCCACCCTCTCACTCTCTCCACCCTCACCCCTTGGAATCCTCTTATCCGCCCCTGGGGATGGTCTGGTCTTAGGGTGGAAAGTCCGAGTGTCTCTGGAAGAGGCCGTCAGGTTCTCTGTAGCCAAGTATTTCTCCACACGATCCACAAGACCATCGGCCGTCTCTGGGTCTCCATGGCTTACCCACTTTTGGATGGCAGTAGGAAGAGCTCTCAAAAACCGATCCATTACAACACGTTCCACAATCTTTGGTGCGGACAAAGTCTCTGGCTGTAGCCACTTTCTGCTCAGGTGAATGAGATCATACATTTGAGACCTGGGGGGTTTTCCAAGCTGGAAAGTCCAGTTATGCACACGCTGAGCCCGGACAGCCTGGGTGACACCCAGCCTTGCCAATATTTCAGCTTTTAGCATCACATAGTCTTTTGCTTGGTCAGGCTCTAGGTCATAGTAAGCCTTCTGCGATTCACCAGTTAACAGAGGAGCCACCAGTCCAGCCCACTGCTCCTCAGGCCACTTTTCTCTTTCAGCAGTCCTTTCAAATGTGGTCAAAAATACCTCTGGATCATCCTCTCCAGTCATTTTTGTCAATAAACGACTCACCCCAAAGGACGCGGTATTAGTGGGACAGCTTTCCTCACTGGTCTGCGGACGTTGCTGCATTACTGCTTCCATTTGTTGTAGTCTCTGCTCTTGCTTCTGTAACAGGTCTATGAAGCGGGCCTCAGATTGCTGCTGGGCTTGTTGCTGAGCTTCCAGACTCTGTTGGTGAGCTTGCTGCTGGGCTGCAAGGCTCTGTTGATGAGCTTGCTGCTGGGCTGCGAAGTTCTGTTGTTGAGCTGCAAGGCTCTGTTGATGAGCTGCAAGGCTCTTTTGCAAACCTGCATTTGTCTGCTGTTGATTGGCATTTGCTAGAGCCAGCTGCTTCAGTATCTCCTCCATGCTGGCTTAAAAAAAAACTGCCCGCATTCTCCACCAACTGTGAGGGGGTTAGCTCGGCAGCGGGTGTGTGTGACCCCCGGGATGGGCTCCCCACACAAAAACAGGCCCAGCAAACGGAGGTTGTGGTTTTCAAAATCAAAAAAAAGGTGCGGTTTATTTTCTATTTACAGTGACAAAACACAGCAAAGCCAAAAGAAACATAAACAAAATAAATCCTGGTCAACTTGACCTCTGACTAAACATACAGGTTTCCTAACTAACAACTGGGATCAGCCTAGTGCTGTCCTAGTCCCTAAGTCCCTGGTTTTAAATGTCCAAGCAAATAGCCACACAGGCTTTGTCTCACCGCACAGGGGTTCACTCTCCCTAGACAGTCCACACAGGTCTGGTTCCAGGCATGAGCTAACATCTAATGAAGCTGGGAGTTTTTATAGAGGCCTAAATGAGCTGACAAGCTTCAGCTGGTCTCATCAACTCCCTGTCTGCACGACGCCCCACACTCTCCCTAGAGGTATGAGTCATCCATGAGCCCACTAGCCTCAGCTGGGCTTATACAACTCTCCACCTAGTTGTATAAGTCGGCGTAAAGCCTGAATCTGGACGAAATATATCTACCCCCCTGGATGCAACCAGGTGACTTTACCTTCCTGCTGTCACACTACCTAGAGTTTTCTGTCCCTAGAAAAAATGTTTTTTTAAAGCACACTATAGCACAAGGAGAATTCCCCTCACTTTCCTTCTTTGTCCCTAGAAACAAGGACTGGCACAGTGAAAGAAACTGACACTCTCCCTACCTAGAGTTTTCTGTCCCTAGAAAAAATGTTTTTTTAAAGCACACTATAGCACAAGGAGAATTCCCCTCACTTTCCTTCTTTGTCCCTAGAAACAAGGACTCGCACAGTGAAAGAAACTGACACTCTCCCTACCTAGAGTTTTCTGTCCCTAGAAAAAATGTTTTTTTAAAGCACACTATAGCACAAGGAGAATTCCCCTCACTTTCCTTCTTTGTCCCTAGAAACAAGGACTCGCACAGTGAAAGAAACTGACACTCTCCCTACCTAGAGTTTTCTGTCCCTAGAAAAAATGTTTTTTTTAAGCACACTATAGCACAAGGAGAATTCCCCTCACTTTCCTTCTTTGTCCCTAGAAACAAGGACTGGCACAGTGAAAGAAACTGACACTCTCCCTACCTAGAGTTTTCTGTCCCTAGAAAAAATGTTTTTTTAAAGCACACTATAGCACAAGGAGAATTCCCCTCACTTTCCTTCTTTGTCCCTAGAAACAAGGACTGGCACAGTGAAAGAAACTGACACTCTCCCTACCTAGAGTTTTCTGTCCCTAGAAAAAATGTTTTTTTAAAGCACACTATAGCACAAGGAGAATTCCCCTCACTTTCCTTCTTTGTCCCTAGAAACAAGGACTGGCACAGTGAAAGAAACTGACACTCTCCCTACCTAGAGTTTTCTGTCCCTAGAAAAAATGTTTTTTTAAAGCACACTATAGCACAAGGAGAATTCCCCTCACTTTCCTTCTTTGTCCCTAGAAACAAGGACTCGCACAGTGAAAGAAACTGACACTCTCCCTACCTAGAGTTTTCTGTCCCTAGAAAAAATGTTTTTTAAAGCACACTATAGCACAAGGAGAATTCCCCTCACTTTCCTTCTTTGTCCCTAGAAACAAGGACTGGCACAGTGAAAGAAACTGACACTCTCCCTACCTAGAGTTTTCTGTCCCTAGAAAAAATGTTTTTTTAAAGCACACTATAGCACAAGGAGAATTCCCCTCACTTTCCTTCTTTTTCCCTAGAAACAAGGACTCGCACAGTGAAAGAAACTGACACTCTCCCTAAATAGAGTTTTCTGTCCCTAGAAAAAATGTTTTTTTAAAGCACACTATAGCACAAGGAGAATTCCCCTCACTTTCCTTCTTTGTCCCTAGAAAAAAGGACTGGCACAGTGAAAGAAACTGACACTCTCCCTACCTAGAGTTTTCTGTCCCTAGAAAAAATGTTTTTTTAAAGCACACTATAGCACAAGGAGAATTCCCCTCACTTTCCTTCTTTGTCCCTAGAAACAAGGACTGGCACAGTGAAAGAAACTGACACTCTCCCTACCTAGAGTTTTCTGTCCCTAGAAAAAATGTTTTTTTAAAGCACACTATAGCACAAGGAGAATTCCCCTCACTTTCCTTCTTTGTCCCTAGAAACAAGGACTGGCACAGTGAAAGAAACTGACACTCTCCCTACCTAGAGTTTTCTGTCCCTAGAAAAAATGTTTTTTTAAAGCACACTATAGCACAAGGAGAATTCCCCTCACTTTCCTTCTTTGTCCCTAGAAACAAGGACTGGCACAGTGAAAGAAACTGACACTCTCCCTACCTAGAGTTTTCTGTCCCTAGAAAAAATGTTTTTTTAAAGCACACTATAGCACAAGGAGAATTCCCCTCACTTTCCTTCTTTGTCCCTAGAAACAAGGACTGGCACAGTGAAAGAAACTGACACTCTCCCTACCTAGAGTTTTCTGTCCCTAGAAAAAATGTTTTTTTAAAGCACACTATAGCACAAGGAGAATTCCCCTCACTTTCCTTCTTTGTCCCTAGAAACAAGGACTGGCACAGTGAAAGAAACTGACACTCTCCCTACCTAGAGTTTTCTGTCCCTAGAAAAAATGTTTTTTTAAAGCACACTATAGCACAAGGAGAATTCCCCTCACTTTCCTTCTTTGTCCCTAGAAACAAGGACTCGCACAGTGAAAGAAACTGACACTCTCCCTACCTAGAGTTTTCTGTCCCTAGAAAAAATGTTTTTTTAAAGCACACTATAGCACAAGGAGAATTCCCCTCACTTTCCTTCTTTGTCCCTAGAAACAAGGACTGGCACAGTGAAAGAAACTGACACTCTCCCTACCTAGAGTTTTCTGTCCCTAGAAAAAATGTTTTTTTAAAGCACACTATAGCACAAGGAGAATTCCCCTCACTTTCCTTCTTTGTCCCTAGAAACAAGGACTCGCACAGTGAAAGAAACTGACACTCTCCCTACCTAGAGTTTTCTGTCCCTAGAAAAAATGTTTTTTTAAAGCACACTATAGCACAAGGAGAATTCCCCTCACTTTCCTTCTTTGTCCCTAGAAACAAGGACTGGCACAGTGAAAGAAACTGACACTCTCCCTACCTAGAGTTTTCTGTCCCTAGAAAAAATGTTTTTTTAAAGCACACTATAGCACAAGGAGAATTCCCCTCACTTTCCTTCTTTGTCCCTAGAAACAAGGACTGGCACAGTGAAAGAAACTGACACTCTCCCTACCTAGAGTTTTCTGTCCCTAGAAAAAATGTTTTCTTAAAGCACACTATAGCACAAGGAGAATTCCCCTCACTTTCCTTCTTTGTCCCTAGAAACAAGGACTGGCACAGTGAAAGAAACTGACACTCTCCCTACCTAGAGTTTTCTGTCCCTAGAAAAAATGTTTTTTTAAAGCACACTATAGCACAAGGAGAATTCCCCTCACTTTCCTTCTTTGTCCCTAGAAACAAGGACTGGCACAGTGAAAGAAACTGACACTCTCCCTACCTAGAGTTTTCTGTCCCTAGAAAAAATGTTTTTTTAAAGCACACTATAGCACAAGGAGAATTCCCCTCACTTTCCTTCTTTGTCCCTAGAAACAAGTACTGGCACAGTGAAAGAAACTGACACTCTCCCTACCTAGAGTTTTCTGTCCCTAGAAATTTTTTTTTTTTAAAGCACACTATAGCACAAGGAGAATTCCCCTCACTTTCCTTCTTTGTCCCTAGAAACAAGGACTGGCACAGTGAAAGAAACTGACACTCTCCCTACCTAGAGTTTTCTGTCCCTAGAAAAAATGTTTTTTTAAAGCACACTATAGCACAAGGAGAATTCCCCTCACTTTCCTTCTTTGTCCCTAGAAACAAGGACTCGCACAGTGAAAGAAACTGACACTCTCCCTACCTAGAGTTTTCTGTCCCTAGAAAAAATGTTTTTTTAAAGCACACTATAGCACAAGGAGAATTCCCCTCACTTTCCTTCTTTGTCCCTAGAAACAAGGACTGGCACAGTGAAAGAAACTGACACTCTCCCTACCTAGAGTTTTCTGTCCCTAGAAAAAATGTTTTTTTAAAGCACACTATAGCACAAGGAGAATTCCCCTCACTTTCCTTCTTTGTCCCTAGAAACAAGGACTCGCACAGTGAAAGAAACTGACACTCTCCCTACCTAGAGTTTTCTGTCCCTAGAAAAAATGTTTTTTTAAAGCACACTATAGCACAAGGAGAATTCCCCTCACTTTCCTTCTTTGTCCCTAGAAACAAGGACTGGCACAGTGAAAGAAACTGACACTCTCCCTACCTAGAGTTTTCTGTCCCTAGAAAAAATGTTTTTTTAAAGCACACTATAGCACAAGGAGAATTCCCCTCACTTTCCTTCTTTGTCCCTAGAAACAAGGACTGGCACAGTGAAAGAAACTGACACTCTCCCTACCTAGAGTTTTCTGTCCCTAGAAAAAATGTTTTTTTAAAGCACACTATAGCACAAGGAGAATTCCCCTCACTTTCCTTCTTTGTCCCTAGAAACAAGGACTGGCACAGTGAAAGAAACTGACACTCTCCCTACCTAGAGTTTTCTGTCCCTAGAAAAAATGTTTTTTTAAAGCACACTATAGCACAAGGAGAATTCCCCTCACTTTCCTTCTTTGTCCCTAGAAACAAGGACTGGCACAGTGAAAGAAACTGACACTCTCCCTACCTAGAGTTTTCTGTCCCTAGAAAAAATGTTTTTTTAAAGCACACTATAGCACAAGGAGAATTCCCCTCACTTTCCTTCTTTGTCCCTAGAAACAAGGACTGGCACAGTGAAAGAAACTGACACTCTCCCTACCTAGAGTTTTCTGTCCCTAGAAAAAATGTTTTTTTAAAGCACACTATAGCACAAGGAGAATTCCCCTCACTTTCCTTCTTTGTCCCTAGAAACAAGGACTCGCACAGTGAAAGAAACTGACACTCTCCCTACCTAGAGTTTTCTGTCCCTAGAAAAAATGTTTTTTTAAAGCACACTATAGCACAAGGAGAATTCCCCTCACTTTCCTTCTTTGTCCCTAGAAACAAGGACTCGCACAGTAAAACACACTGACACTCTCCCTACCTATCCTTCTCTTTCCCTAAACTAAAGGAATCCAGGTTAAGCAAGAAAGAAATAAATGTCACTGTCCCTGCCTATGATTGTCTTTCCCTGCTCCGGAACACACTACACTAGGCCGCCGTGCTGGCGGCCTTTTATAGTGTGGGGCGTGTACTAAACACCCTCAGCAATAATTGGCCACAGGCATCCTGCCTGTGGCCAATCATTGCTCTCCTCGCTGCCGGCGCTGTGATTGGCCAAGCATGCGGGGTCACAGTGCATGCTTGGCCAATCACAGCGCCTGGATGACACTGCGATGGCGTAGTGCATTGTGGGCCGTTCGCGTCACTCGAATTTGGTGCGAACGGCCCAAATCGTTCGATCTTCGTCGAACGATCGAACAGCCGATGTTCGAGTCGAACGTATGTTCGACTCGAACACGAAGCTCATCCCTAGTGGAGAGGGATGGATGGATGGTGCTGGGTGGTGATGGGGATGCATGGTGGAGAGGGATGGTGCTGGGTGGTGATGGGTATGCATGGTGGAGAGGGATGGATGGATGGTGCTGGGTGGCGATGGGGATGCATGGTGGAGAGGGATGTTGCTGGGTGGCGATGGGGATGCATGGTGGAGAGGGATGGATGGATGGTGCTGGGTGGCGATGGGGATGCATGGTGAAGAGGGATGGTGCTGGGTGGTGATGGGTATGCATGGTGGAGAGGGATGGATGGATGGTGCTGGTTGCCGATGGGGATGCATGGTGGAGAGGGATGGATGGATGGTGCTGGGTGGCGATGGGGATGCATGGTGGAGAGGGATGGATGGATGGTGTTGGGTGGCGATGGGGATGCATGGTGGAGAGGGATGGTGCTGGGTGGTGATGGGTATGCATGGTGGAGAGGGATGGATGGATGGTGCTGGGTGGCGATGGCGATGCATGGTGGAGAGGGATGGATGGATGGTGCTGGTTGGCGATGGGGATGCATGGTGGAGAGGGATGGATGGATGGTGCTGGGTGGTGATGGGTATGCACGGTGGAGAGGGATGGATGGATGGTGCTGGGTGGCGATGGCGATGCATGGTGGAGAGGGATGGATGGATGGTACTGGGTGGCGATGGGGATGCATAGTGGAGAGGGATGGATGGATGCTGATGGGTATGCATGGTGGAGACTGGAGAGGGATGGATGGATGGTGCTGGGTGGCGATGGGGATGCATGGTGGAGAGGGATGGATGGATGGTGATGGGTATGCATGGTGGAGAGGGATGGATGGATGGTGCTGGGTGGCGATGGGGATGCATGGTGGAGAGGGATGGATAGATGGTGCTGGATGGGGATGCATAGTGACGAGGGATGGATGGATGGTGCTGGGTGGGGATGATGAAGTTGAGTCATCCTCATCTATTTTCCACAATTCAACTCAATCATGCCAGCTTGTTAGCACATGGGGCACAGCAGCACACACAACTTTTATGACTAAAGCCTCGTACACACGGCCGAAAATCTCGTCAAGAAAAAACACGTCGTTTTTCTTGACGAGATTCTTGGACAAGAAACTTTTCTCGGCCGAGTGTACACACGCTCGATTCAAAGAACCCACGGTTCTTTTGAATGAAGCGAACGCGGTGACGTCATCGACTACGACGAGCGTGCGCTCGTCACATTCGATGCCGTCGCCGCCATCTTGCTACACCCTATCTATGCCTAGGAAGCTACCCGGAGGACAGGTGAGTGTACACACGCTCACTTTTCTCGTCGAGAAACAGGCTGACGAGATTCTCGACGAGAAAATAGAGAGCAGGTTCTCTATTTTTCTCGTCGAGATTCTTGTCGGTTTTCTTGACGAGAAACCATACACACGAACGAATTTCTCGACAAGAAAGCTCTCTCGGCAGTTTTCTTGTCGTTTCTTGTCGAGAAACTCGTTTGTGTGTACGAGGCTTAACCCTCCATGCTGCTCTCTGGTATCCATCTGTAGGGATGAGCCGAACACCCCCCCCCCATTCGGTTCGCATCAGAACCTTCGAACCGACCGAAAGTTCGCACGAACGTTAGAACCCTATTAAATACAATGGCTGCGAACGTTCGAAATCTAAAGTGCTAATTATAACGACTATTATGCATGTTATTGTCCTAAAAAGGGTTTGGGAACCCGGGTTCTGCACCAGGGGACATGTATCAATCCAAAAAGAAGTTTTAACCACTTCAATACAGGGCTTTTATACACCCTTCCTTACCAGACCAATTTGTAGCTTTCAGCGCTCTCACACTTTGAATGACAATTACTCAGTCATGCTACACTGTACCCAAACCAAATTTTTATCATTTTTTTCTCACAAACAGAGCTTTCTTTTGGTGGTATTTAATCACCGCTAGGTTTTTTATTTTTTGCAATATAAGCGAAAAAATTTAGATTTTTTTAAAAAAAAACACTTTTTTTTTGTTTTTATTGTAAAATTTTTCAAATAAGTAATTTTTCTTCATAAAATTGGGCCAAAATGTATACTGCTACATATCTTTAGTAAAAATAACCAAAAAAGTGTATATTATTTGGTCTCTGTGAAAGTTATAGAGTCTACAAGCTATGGTGCAAATCATTGAAAAATTATCACATCTGATCACACCTGATGTACTGAAGGCCTATTTCATTTCTTGAGACCCTAACAAGCCAGGAAAGTACAACTACCCCCCAAATTACCCCTTTTTGGAAAGCAGACATTCCAATGTATTTAGTAAGAGTCATTGTGAGTTTTTTGAAGTTGTACTTTTTTCCCACAATTCTTGGGAAATTTTTTAAATTTTTTTAAATTTTTATTTTTTTGCACAAAATTGTCATAATAACAAGTTATTTCTCTCACACAGCACATGCATACTTGCAATGACACCCCAAAATACATTCTGCTACTCCTCCTGAGTATGGCGATACCAAATGTGTGAGACTTTTACACAGCCTGTCCAAATACAGAGGCCCAACATTGAAATAGCACCTTCAGGCATTCTAGGAGCATAAATTGCACATCTCATTTCTCAACCACCTATTACAGTTTTGAAGACCCTGGAGCACCAGGACAATGGAAATGCCCATAAAATGACCCCATTTTGGAAAGCTAACACCCCAACGTATAATCTATGAGGCATAATGAGTCTTTTGAACGGTTCATTTTTTTCCAGAAGTTTTTGGAATATGTGGGAAAAAAATGAAAACGCATTTTTTTTATACAAAGTTGTCCATTTATAAGATATTACCAACACATAGCATGTACATAGCAAGAATGACACCCCAAAATACATTCTGCTACTCCTCCTGAGTATGGCGATACCAAATGTGTGAGACTTTTACACAGCCTGGCCAAATACAGAGGCCCAACATTGAAATAGCACCTTCAGGCATTCTAGGAGCATAAATTACACATCTCATTTCTCAACCACCTATTACAGTTTTGAAGACCCTGGAGCACCAGGACAATGGAAACTCCCATAAAATGACCCCATTTTGGAAAGCTAACACCCCAACGTATAATCTATGAGGCATAATGAGTCTTTTGAACGGTTCATTTTTTTCCAGAAGTTTTTGGAATATGTGGGAAAAAAATGAAAACGCATTTTTTTTATACAAAGTTGTCCATTTATAAGATATTACCAACACATAGCATGTACATAGCAAAAGTGACACCCCAAAATACATTCTGCTACTCCTCCTGAGTATGGCGATACCAAATGTGTGAGACTTTTACACAGCCTGGCCAAATACAGGGGCCTAACATCTAAGTAGCACCGTCATGTGTTCTAGGAGCATAAATTACACACATAAATTCCTGACAACCTATCACATTGTTGAAGGCCCTTCATATTTCTAAAACATAGCATGTACTGTACATACCAATTATAAACCAAAATACATTCTTCTGAGAAAAAGGGTAAAGAAAAGATTACCTGCGGTTTTAGTAGTGCAGTGGTCCAAAGAGGAGAGCATCGGTCCAGGCAGCAGGCAGGAACGTGGACAGCGACAGCAAAACAGGCAGCAGGCAGGAATAGTCAGTACAGGTAGAGATGATGTCAGCACAGCCAAAGCATTGGTCCAGATAGCAGGCAGAGATGTGGTCAGCAGTAGCAAAAGGAACAAAGGATCGTCCATGCAGCAGGCAGGAATACTGTCCATAGTTAGTACATGCAGCAGGCAGAGGTATGGTCAGCACAGCCAGAGTATTTGTCCAGGGAGCAGGCAGGACCATCAAGCTTAGGGCAACGGTCAGGAAAGAATGGGGACAGGGGTAGAGGCTTCTCCCACCCAAATCGCTTTGAAGCCTCCGGACAACCAGACCCTGTTCTGGGAACACAGAAAACCAAAAACTGGTTTTCTGAACTCAGAACACTATTCTGGAGCCCCTCACATATGTGAGACCCCTGTGTAGCAGGGTGAAAGATCAGTCCAAGGGGGCAGGCAAAAACATGGTCAACAGGCCGAGGTCAGTGCAGGTAAAAGGCAGAAATAAACGGTAGGCAGAGGCATAATCCATACAGTCCAGGGTCAGTTCACGTGAAAGGCAGAAACATGGCGGATAAACAATGCAGACGGTAGGCAGAGACATAGTCGAGAAACAGGCCAGGGTCAGTTCACATGGAAGACAATGATATGGTTGGTTGAGGCAGGGAAATATTCAGGACATATTGAAAACGGGGAAATGGCAGTATTAGAAATATGGGCTAATAGTTTTCGAGAGTGTGATATCGCTTGAAGCATTTTCCGATCTAAAGGCCAGGTTGGGAGGGACAGTCGGGACAATGGAAGCTGGTGTCTTTCCAATATCCTCTTCTGGTGCACACCCGACATTTTTTTTGCCGTCGTCTTCCGGATCGTGATGGTGGAATATGGTCTGAAAAATGGCGCTCATGTAGTCTGCTGACACAATCTGAGTGAATGCTTTCTGGGGGGGATGTTTGTTGGTAGATCAGGGCAGTGACAATGTCTTCAATAAATCTCATGAAGGTGGTGGGTCTATGTGTGGATTTTTGGTAGACTATGAAAGAATTTAACAGGGCCAAATGAAAAAAGTAAATTGCGATTTTTTTATACCAGAAGAGGGATTTTCGGGTTGAAAGATAGGGCTGCAACATTTGATCATTTAAATCCACACCCCCCATGAATTTATTGTACTCATTGATGCAGGAAGGCTTGCGAACGGTACTGCGTCTTCTGTGAAGTTCCACCGAGGTGTCATCGTGGATGGTGGACATGATGTACACATCTTTCCTATCCCTCCACTTCACAGCCAACACTTCCTCGTTCCTCAAGCTTGCCGATTCCCCCTTTTGAATGGTTGTGGTGACAAGACGCTGTGGGAAGCCCTTTCTGTTTATTCTTGTTGTACCACACGCCAGAGTTTTTTTTAGGTAGAGGTGGCGGAGAAGGGGCAGGCTGGTATAATAGTTGTCCATATAAATATGATACCCCTTTTGGAGGAGTGGAAATACCAACTCCCAAACAATTTTTCCACTTATTCCCATGTACGATGGACACTCAGGGGGCTCGAGCTGGGAATCTTTGCCTTCGTACATGCGGAATGAGTGCACATAACCAGTGGCGCTTTCACAGAGCTTGTTGAGCTTCAAGCCGTACCTCGCCCGCTTACTGGGGATATATTGCTTGATTCCCAGCCGGCCTGTGAAATGCACCAGGGATTCGTCCACAGAAATGTTTTGGTCAGGGACATAAAGTTCGGCAAACTTCTTGGAAAAAAAATTAATTAGGGGGCGAATTTTATATAATTTGTCAAAGTTTGGGTGATCTCGGGGGGGGGCACTGTGAGTTGTCACTGAAATGCAGGAACCGCATTATAAGTTCGTATCGGGACCTGGACATGGCCGATGTAAAAATTGGCATATGGTGGATGGGTTTCTTCGACCAATACCTATTCATTTCATTTTTTTTTGTAAGCCCCGTGTTAAACGTTAGGCCTAAAAACAATCTAAGCTCCACCACTGTTAGGGGTCTCCATTCAAAAGGGCGGGCATAGCTGGAGCTGGGGTTGTTTTCAATGAATTGTTGAGCAAAAAGATTAGTTTGCTCCACAATGCCTTGAACCAATTCATCAGGGAAAAATAAATTTAAAAAATCAAGTTTGGAAAAACCCTCAGTGTTGACCTGCACACCTGGCTGTGCTGTAAAAGGGGGGATCGTGGCTGACCCTGAGGTAGAAGGCAGCCACAATGGGTTTGCCAAGCCATCTGGAAGCTGGGTTCGGGTCCTACTTCTTTGGCGTGTACTTGCACTGGGCCTTTCCTCCTGGGGTCTAGCAGCGCTTGCACTGGGCCTTTCCTCCTGGGGTCTAGCAGCGCTTGCACTGGACCTCGCCTCCTGGGGTCTACCGCCGTTGGCACTGCTGGTCGCTGCCTGGTGTTCAGACCGTCTTCTTTTTGGACGGACTGTGTCCTCCTCTAATTCGGATCCGGATGTGCTGCCTTCGGGGGGTTCATATTCCGAACCAGAATCGGAATCAGAACTGAGCGGTGAGAGCTCCCCGTTGCTCTCATCGGTCAGACTGAGTATTTGATATGCTTCTTCTGGGGTGTACACCTTTCTGGACATAGTGGGTACGCTGGTGAGGTGGCAGGTACTCTGGTGGCAGGTTCTCTGGTGAGGTGGCGGGTACTCTAATGGACAGGTACTCCTGATGGATTGGTGGTGGGTACTCTGGTGAGGTGGCGGGTACTCTGGTGAGGTGGTGGGTACTCCTGATGGACAGGTACTCCTGATGGACTGGTGGCGGGTACTCCTGGTGAGGTGGCGGGTACTCCTGGTGAGGTGGCGGGTACACCTGAATGACAGGTACTCCTGATGGACAGGTACTTCTGATGGACTGGTGGCGGGTACTCTGAGGTGGCGGGTACTCAGGTGAGGTGGCGGGTACTGCTGATGGACAGGTACTCCTGATGGACTGGTGGCGGGTACTCAGGTGAGGTGGCGGGTACTCCTGATGGACAGGTACTCCTGATGGACTGGTGGCGGGTACTCTGAGGTGGCGGGTACTGCTGATGGACAGGTACTCCTGATGGACAGGTACTCCTGATGGACTGGTGGCGGGTACTCTGAGGTGGCGGGTACTCAGGTGAGGTGGCGGGTACTCCTGATGGACAGGTACTCCTGATGGACTGGTGGCGGGTACTCTGAGGTGGCGGGTACTCAGGTGAGGTGGCGGGTACTGCTGATGGACAGGTACTCCTGATGGACAGGTACTCCTGATGGACTGGTGGCGGGTACTCTGAGGTGGCGGGTACTCAGGTGAGGTGGCGGGTACTCCTGATGGACAGGTACTCCTGATGGACTGGTGGCGGGTACTCTGAGGTGGCGGGTACTCAGGTGAGGTGGCGGGTACTGCTGATGGACAGGTACTCCTGATGGACAGGTACTCCTGATGGACTGGTGGCGGGTACTTTGAGGTGGCGGGTACTCAGGTGAGGTGGCGGGTACTGCTGATAGACAGTTACTCCTGATGGACTGGTGGCGGGTACTCTGAGGTGGCGGGTACTCAGGTGAGGTGGCGGGTACTGCTGATGGACAGGTACTCCTGATGGACAGGTACTCCTGATGGACTGGTGGCGGGTACTCTGAGGTGGCGGGTACTCAGGTGAGGTGGCGGGTACTCCTGATGGACAGTTACTCCTGATGGACAGGTACTCCTGATGGACTGGTGGCGGGTACTCTGAGGTGGCGGGTACTCAGGTGAGGTGGCGGGTACTCCTGATGGACAGGTACTCCTGATGGACAGGTGGGTGGCTGGTGATCTGGTGGCAGGTACTAGATGACAGGTACTCTTTATTTAGGGGGGGCAATCTGGGCACAGTAGTACATATGTATATGTGTATAACATATGTGTAACTCACTGTTAGCTGATCTCCTCCTCACAGGTGTGTGAAGAGGAGAACCAGGCAACAGTGAGTTACACACAATTGTGTGTTTTGTTTACATTTAGTGACCTGCTGTGATTGGACACAGCCGGTCACGTGGTAAAGAGCCAATTTCATTGGCTCTTTACCCTGATCGAGGCTGGGCTGTATCCAAGGGAAAAACCTCAGCCCCGATCGCCGCGCTGCGCGCCCCCGGGGGGCGCGCGGGCGCCGTGCACGCCGCTGCGCAGCTCTGCATCATCAATTCCGGTAAGTTTATACCGGAATCTCCGCCGCTCGCCGCCACATTACTTGAATCGGTGTGTCCAGAGGGACACACCGGATCCCAGATCGCCGCGCTGCGCGCCCCCGGGGGCGCGCGCGGGCGCCGTGCACGCCGCTGCTGCAGCTCTGCATATGGGAGCCGGTAAGCCGCTCCGCTGCCCGCCGCTGCTGCTCCGCCGCCACTCATTTACCCCCATCAGGGAACTGCTGTGTCCTAAGGAACACAACGGTACCTGGGAGAGCCGGCGAAGCACTGGATGGCGGCAGGCCCCCTCCCGCCGCCTATAAGAACGATCAAGCGGCGGAACCGCCGCTATGATCGTTCTTATGGTGCAGAGAATCGCTGGCAGAACAAAAGGATATCTGAATGATGCCTCTAGCTGCAGGCATCATTCAGATATTCCCCTACAAAGCAGAGGACGTCATATGACGTCCACCCAGGATGGGAGATCCCATCTGTGGACGTCATATTACTATGGCTGGGTAGGGAAGTGGTTAAAAACGGCCGTTTTTCTGGAGCAGTCATTTTAATGATGCATAAAGTGAAAAAAAAAAGTCAAATATTCCTTTAAATATCGTACCTGGGGGGTGTCTAAAGTATGCCTGTGAAGTGCCACGTGTTTCCCGTGTTTAGAACTGTCCCTGCACAAAATTACATTTCTAAAGGAAAAAAAGCCATTTAAAACTGCTTGCAGCTTTAATGTAATGTCTGGTCCTGGTAATATGGATGAAAATCATTGAAAAAAATGGCATGGCTACCCCATCAGACCTTCCCCCCCCCCTACCCCAGCCCATTATCAGCCCCTTTGGGTCTTGTATGGATATTAAGGGGAACCCCGCACACAAAATAAAAAAGGCCCTATATACTCTGAACAGCCGTATACAGGCGGTGCATACAAGACAGGGACTGTAAGTTTGTTCTTAAAGGAGCACTAAAGCTTCCCTTTTTTTTGCTTAAAAATAACAAACATGTTATACTTACCTCCACTGTGCAGCTCGTTTTGCACACAGTGGCCCCGATCCTGGTCTTCTGGGGTCCCTCGGCGGCTGTCTTGGCTCCTCCCCGCAAGGACTCCACACCTTAATGCGAGTGAGCTCGCATGGTGTGGAGTGATTGCGGGCGCGCTCCCGTGATACAGCGGCGGCCATAGCCGCCGACTGTATCACTCGGCCCCGCCCCCCGCGCGCCGCGTCATTGGATGTGATTGACAGCAGCGCCAGCCAATGGCTGCGCTGCTTTCAATCCATCCAGTGTAGCCAATCGGCGGCCAGGCTGAAAAACGAAGAGGATGACGGGGACGAGCATGGGACTTTCGAGGGGCCAGGTAAGAAAAACGGGGGCTCAGGGGGGGGGGCGGTATTGTCGAATGTTTTTTCACCTTAATGCATAGGATGCATTAAGGTGAAAAAACATGTAACTTTACTACTCCTTTAAGTACAATTTGTTTTTTAATTTTGAACAGGTACATTTTTAAGTATAGCTCCAGCCCAAAAATCTATTTTTAAGCTTTTTGGAGAACATAGTGTGACAGCAGGAAGGTAAAGTCACCTGGTTGCATCCAGGGGGGTAGATATATTTCGCCCAGATTCAGGCTTTACGCCGACTTATACAACTAGGTGGAGAGTTGTATAAGCCCAGCTAAGGCTAGTGGGCTCATGGATGACTCATATGTCTAGGGAGAGTGTGGGGCGTCGTGCAGACAGGGAGTTGATGAGACCAGCTGAAGCTTGTCAGCTCATTTAGGCCTCTATAAGAACTCCCAGCTTCATTAGATGTTAGCTCATGCCTGGAACCAGACCTGTGTGGACTGTCTAGGGAGAGTGAACCCCTGTGCGGTGAGACAAAGCCTGTGTGGCTATTTGCTTGGACATTTAAAACCAGGGACTTAGGGACTAGGACAGCACTAGGCTGATCCCAGTTGTTAGTTAGGAAACCTGTATGTTTAGTCAGAGGTCAAGTTGACCAGGATTTATTTTGTTTATGTTTCTTTTGGCTTTGCTGTGTTTTGTCACTGTAAATAGAAAATAAACCGCACCTTTTTTTGATTTTGAAAACCACAACCTCCGTTTGCTGGGCCTGTTTTTGTGTGGGGAGCCCATCCCGGGGGTCACACACACCCGCTGCCGAGCTAACCCCCTCACAGTTGGTGGAGAACCAGTGGCAGTTTTTTTTAAGCCAGCATGGAGGAGATACTGAAGCAGCTGGCTCTAGCAAATGCCAATCAACAGCAGACAAATGCAGGTTTGCAAAAGAGCCTTGCAGCTCATCAACAGAGCCTTGCAGCTCAACAACAGAACTTCGCAGCCCAGCAGCAAGCTCATCAACAGAGCCTTGCAGCCCAGCAGCAAGCTCACCAACAGAGTCTGGAAGCTCAGCAACAAGCCCAGCAGCAATCTGAGGCCCGCTTCATAGACCTGTTACAGAAGCAAGAGCAGAGACTACAACAAATGGAAGCAGTAATGCAGCAACGTCCGCAGACCAGTGAGGAAAGCCGTCCCACTAATACCGCGTCCTTTGGGGTGAGTCGTTTATTGACAAAAATGACTGGAGAGGATGATCCAGAGGTATTTTTGACCACATTTGAAAGGACTGCTGAAAGAGAAAAGTGGCCTGAGGAGCAGTGGGCTGGACTGGTGGCTCCTCTGTTAACTGGTGAATCGCAGAAGGCTTACTATGACCTAGAGCCTGACCAAGCAAAAGACTATGTGATGCTAAAAGCTGAGATATTGGCAAGGCTGGGTGTCACCCAGGCTGTCCGGGCTCAGCGTGTGCATAACTGGACTTTCCAGCTTGGAAAACCCCCCAGGTCTCAAATGTATGATCTCATTCACCTGAGCAGAAAGTGGCTACAGCCAGAGACTTTGTCCGCACCAAAGATTGTGGAACGTGTTGTAATGGATCGGTTTTTGAGAGCTCTTCCTACTGCCATCCAAAAGTGGGTAAGCCATGGAGACCCAGAGACGGCCGATGGTCTTGTGGATCGTGTGGAGAAATACTTGGCTACAGAGAACCTGACAGCCTCTTCCAGAGACACTCGGACTTTCCACCCTAAGACCAGACCATCCCCAGGGGCGGATAAGAGGATTCCAAGGGGTAAGGGTGGAGAGAGTGAGAGGGTGGGAGCTCTACCCCAAGTTTGGCGAGAACAGCCTGGGAAATCAGCGGCTCAAGAGGCGGCAAGAAGGATCGTTTGCTACCGCTGCCGGCAAGCGGGACATATTGCAGCCAATTGCCCGGTTGTGGAGGAACCCATGCAGTGTGACTTTCTGACGGGCAGACGTCAGTCGCTGTGTGCGACAGTCGCATGCACTGCCATTCGAGGAACTGAGAAACATTTATGCAAAATGTGTGTTAATGGTAGAAATGTTGTGGTATTGCTGGATTCAGGTAGCCTTGTGACCCTGATAAAGGCTGAGTTAGTTAAAACAGAGGTCTCTGGGAATAGCAAGGTAGCTGTTATTTGTGTGCATGGGGACACCCGAGAGTATCCAGTGACTACAGTGTGTTTCGAGACCCCCAAAGGTACCCTCTCTCATCCAGTGGGCTTAGTATCTCAGTTACCGTATGACGCCATTGTGGGAAGGGATTTTCCGAAGTTCTGGGAACTGTGGGATGATCCTGAGCCCCCCACTGGTGCCCCTGTGTACCAGGAATGTGATAGCCAGAACTCCCCTGAGAGTGGTGAGGACTCTCCGGAATTTCCCTTATCAGTATTGGCAGGGGAGACTCAAGAAACTGGAGAGGAGCCCACCTCCTCAGACGAAAACCTACCGTCTGTGGAGTTTTCTGATCTTGAGGTTCACAGGGAAAACTTTGCCACAGAACAGTTGAAAGACCCCGCCCTAATAAAGGCACGGGAAAACGTAGTGAAAATAGATGGCGAGTTAGTGAACCCAGATAATACCTGCACTTACCCATACTTCAGCGTAGAGAAGGACCTACTGTATCGGGTGGCAAAAAGGGCAGAAGAAACCGTTGAGCAGCTTGTGGTGCCCAAACCTTACAGGAAGTTGGTGTTGGAGTTGGCCCATGGGCACATTCTTGGAGGTCATCTGGGGACAGAGAAAACCCGAGAGAGGGTATTACAGAGATTCTATTGGCCGGGGGTGATGAAGGACATAGAAAATTATTGTTCCTCCTGCCCTGTGTGTCAGAGGTCGGCCCCGATGCCACATTTCCGTAGCCCACTGGTCCCTCTACCCATCATTGAGGTCCCGTTTGAGAGGATCGCCATGGATTTGGTAGGTCCTATAATCAAGTCCGCTAGGGGGCACCAGTACATATTAGTTATAATGGACTATGCCACCCGTTATCCAGAAGCGATCCCTCTCCGAAATACCTCGGCCAAAACCATAGCCAAAGAGCTATCTCTTGTGTTTAGCCGGGTGGGTATTTGTAAAGAACTGCTTACGGACCAAGGTACACCCTTTATGTCCCGGGTTATGAAAGAGCTGTGTAAATTGTTCAAAGTGACGCAATTACGTACATCTGTGTATCACCCCCAAACCGATGGGCTGGTTGAAAGATTCAACAAAACCCTAAAACAAATGTTGAAGAAAGTGGTGGATAGAGATGGAAAGGATTGGGACTGTCTACTTCCTTATCTGATGTTTGCTATTAGGGAGGTGCCCCAATCCTCTACGGGATTCTCCCCCTTTGAGTTACTGTATGGGAGACACCCAAGAGGGCTGTTGGATATTGCCAAGGAAACTTGGGAAAGTGAGAGTTCTCCCCACAGGAGTGTGATTGAGCATGTCGCCCTGATGCAAGACCGAATTGCACAGGTAATGCCCATCGTGAAGGAACATTTGGCCCAAGCGCAGTTAGCACAGCAGAGAGTGTACAACCGTGGAGCCAAGACCCGTACCTTTTCCCCGGGGGATAGGATACTGGTACTTGTCCCTACGGTTGAAAGTAAATTCCTTGCCAAATGGCAAGGCCCCTACGAGATAATGGAAAAAGTGAGCAAAGTGAATTACAAGGTCAGACAACCAGGAAGGCGAAAGCCCGAACAGATCTATCACGTTAATCTGTTGAAAGCCTGGAGGGATAGAGAGTCCCTAGTCGCAGACACTTGGTCACCAGCTCAAACTGGTTGCGTGATTCCTGAGGTTGGAATAGCAGCCACCTTGTCACAACCCCAACAACAGGAGGTTAAGGAGTTTGTGCTTCGCAACAAGGAGGTATTCTCTGAGCTGCCGGGACAAACATTTGGGGTAGAGCATGACATCATTACCCCGCCCGGTGAAAGGGTGAAGTTAAAACCCTATCGGATCCCAGAGGCCCGACGGGAGGCAATACGGGAGGAAGTACAGAAAATGCTGAACTTAGGGGTGATAGAGGAGTCCCAAAGTGATTGGTCTAGTCCCATTGTGTTGGTGCCTAAACCGGATGGGAGCTGGCGATTTTGTAACGATTTTCGTCAGTTGAACAAAGTTACAAAATTTGACACCTACCCCATGCCACGTATAGATGAGTTGATCGACCGGCTGGGAACAGCCCGATACATGACGACTCTTGACCTCACAAAAGGGTATTGGCAAATCCCCCTGGCCAAATTGGCCAAAGAGAAAACCGCATTTGTAACCCCAGACGGGGCGTTCCAATATAAAAGAATGCCGTTCGGGTTACAGAATGCGCCGGCCACATTCCAGCGGAAAATGGACCAGATGCTGAGGCCCCATCGGAAGTATGCTGCGGCTTACCTGGATGACGTAATTGTCCATAGCACAGATTGGGCCTCACATCTGCCAAAAGTGCAAGCAGTCCTGGACTCTGTTCGGGAAGCGGGGTTTACGGCTAACCCCAAGAAGTGTACCATTGGGCAGGAGGAGGCCAAATATCTTGGGTACACCATTGGGAGGGGAGTAATAAAACCCCAACTCAACAAAGTCGAGGCCATCCAGAGTTGGCCACGTCCCAACAGCAAGAAGCAGGTACGAGCCTTTCTGGGAATCGCTGGGTATTATCGGCGATTCATTCCCCACTTTGCTTCTAAGGCTGTGCCCCTAACCAACCTAACGAAGGGGAAAGGGTCGGTCATGATTAAATGGACCCCCGAGGCTGAGGCAGCATTCCAATTCTTGAAACAAGCCTTATGTAGCCAGCCAGTGTTGTACTCACCCGACTTCTCTAAAGACTTTGTCGTACAAAGTGATGCGTCAGATGTGGGGTTAGGAGCAGTATTGTCCCAGGTCTGGAACGGGGAAGAGCACCCAGTCATTTACCTCAGCAGGAAGTTGAAGTCCCATGAGGTAAATTACGCCACCGTTGAAAAGGAGTGTTTAGCGGTGAAGTGGGCTCTAGATTCCCTTCGGTACTACCTGCTAGGTAGGCACTTTGACATGGTTACGGATCACGCTCCGTTAAAGTGGATGGCTCAAAACAAGGAAACAAATAGAAGAGTGAATAGGTGGTTCCTGGCCCTCCAGGAATTCAACTTCACAGTAAAGCATCGCCCTGGCGTTCAAATGGGGAATGTGGATGCTTTGTCTCGAGTACATGAATGCCTGATTGCTGGTGTTCCAACCCCGAGGTTAAAACAAGAGGGGGGGGTATGTGACAGCAGGAAGGTAAAGTCACCTGGTTGCATCCAGGGGGGTAGATATATTTCGCCCAGATTCAGGCTTTACGCCGACTTATACAACTAGGTGGAGAGTTGTATAAGCCCAGCTAAGGCTAGTGGGCTCATGGATGACTCATATGTCTAGGGAGAGTGTGGGGCGTCGTGCAGACAGGGAGTTGATGAGACCAGCTGAAGCTTGTCAGCTCATTTAGGCCTCTATAAGAACTCCCAGCTTCATTAGATGTTAGCTCATGCCTGGAACCAGACCTGTGTGGACTGTCTAGGGAGAGTGAACCCCTGTGCGGTGAGACAAAGCCTGTGTGGCTATTTGCTTGGACATTTAAAACCAGGGACTTAGGGACTAGGACAGCACTAGGCTGATCCCAGTTGTTAGTTAGGAAACCTGTATGTTTAGTCAGAGGTCAAGTTGACCAGGATTTATTTTGTTTATGTTTCTTTTGGCTTTGCTGTGTTTTGTCACTGTAAATAGAAAATAAACCGCACCTTTTTTTGATTTTGAAAACCACAACCTCCGTTTGCTGGGCCTGTTTTTGTGTGGGGAGCCCATCCCGGGGGTCACACACACCCGCTGCCGAGCTAACCCCCTCACAATAGGGAAGGGTTATCACCCCTGTAACATTTGTTTTGCTGTCTGTGCCCCTGTTCAGAACATTTCACCTCACTTTCCGTCCCAATGACAAATGTTTTGGAAAAGTGGGGTTTTTATTGAAACAAGGATTGGTGATAAAGCATCAGTGGAGAGGAGACACTTTTTTTCCCATATGAACTCTTCCAGGAGAGAATTTGCCTTCCTAGGGGTAGATTTCCTCTCACTTCCTGTTGTATCCTTCCGTTTGCAAGGAGGAGTCGTTTGTAAGTTGGATGTTTGAAAGTAGGGGCCTGCCGTATATACTCAGCTGAAATTTGCCCCTTACATGTTGGTGTTGCCACAACACTGTGAGCCCTCACAGTTACTCTTGGTGGGCACATGAATGGGCCCTGCTGTGAATTATTAGATCAAGAATTGTAATTGCATGCCCCTGTTGAACAGGGGCTGAAAAATTGGGCCTTTGGTGGTGGTGGTGGTGGTGGTGCCACAACACTGTAAGCCCTCACAGTTACTCTTGGTGGGCGCAGGAATGGGCCCTGCTCTGAATTATTAGATCAATAATTGTAAATTCATGCCCCTGTAAAACAGGGGCTGAAAAATTGGGCCTTAGCCACTGGTGCCACAACACTGCAACCCCTCACAGATACTGTACTTGGAGCACAGCAATGAGCCCTGTTGCAAAGTATTGCATCAAAAATTGTATATACACTCCCCTGTTAAACAGGGGCTGAAAAATTGGGCCTTAGGCACTGGTGCTGGTGCCATGACACTGCACCCTCTCCCAGATACTCTAGTTGGAGTGCAGGAATGAGCCCTGCTGCAAAGCATTGCATCAAAAATTGTAATTACATGCCCCTGTTAAACAGGGGCTGAAAAATTGGGCCTTAGCCACTGGTGGCGGCACCCAGAAACAAAAATGTTCTTCCAAGCTATCATCATGATTTGGATCATTGAGGAGGAGGAGGATTGTCAGTCAACATAACAGGACAGTCACTCAGCATCAGCATCAGTCTTGAAGGGATGTGACATTTGAAAAAAAATTATTCTGTTATATCAGCTTCAGGTGCTTGGTAGCTGGTGGTGATCCAAGACTGATTCATCTTTATGAAGGTCAGTCGCTCAACCGAGTCAGTGGACAGGCGCACGCTGTGATCCGTGACAAATCCTCCAGCAGCACTGAATGTGCGTTCCGAAAGAACGCTGGATGCAGGACAGGCCAGTAGCTCAATTGCATACTGTGCAAGCTCTGGCCAGTGATCCATCCTCAAGACCCAGTAAGCCAGAGGATTTTCGGTGGGGAAGGTGTCCAAGTCTGACCTTGCCCCTAGGTATTCCTGCACCATGTATATCAGACACTGGCGATGGTTGCTGGAACCGATCATACCTTGGGGCTGCGGACTAAAGAATTGTCTGAACGCATCGGTCAGACGACCACCTTCCCCACCGCTCCTTCTTTGACTGACCGAAGCCTCAGCAACTCGTTGTCCAGGACCAGGAGTTTGTAACCTCCCAGTCTCTGGGAACGCGTTGCACAGACCTTTCTGCAAGGTCTCCCGGAGTTGTCTCATCCTCTGCTCCCTCTGCGACGGTAAGATAAGGTCCGCAACCTTACCCTTGTACCGTGGATCAAGGAGAGTGGCCAGCCAGTAATGGTCCCTCTCTTTGATCCGAAGAATACGAGGATCCTTCCGCAGACTTTGCAGGATCAGGGAGGCCATGCAGCGTAGGTTAGCTTAGGCATTCGGTCCGGAGTCCTCTGAGTCACTAAGGACGACATGATCCGCAGCCACCTCCTCCCAGCCACGTACAAGTCCACATGTTTCTTGGGACTGTAAATCATCCCTAAAAGACTGCTGCTGTTGATGCTGAGTGCCAGGCTCCACCTCCATGCTGACACAATCCTCCTCCTCCTCCTCCTTGTCCTCTTCCTGTGGGATGGGTGGGAAAGAAGGAACACTGTCTGGGTAAAGGGGGCCTTGAGAGGCAAGGAAGTCCTCCTCTTCCTGCCTCTGTTCTGCCTCAAGTGCCCTGTCCATTATTCCATGCAGCGTATGCTCCAACAGGTGGACAAGAGGTACAGTGTCACTGATGCATGCACTGTCACTGCTCACCATCCTCGTGGCCTCCTCAAATGGTGCCAGAACAGTGCATGCATCCCTGATCATGCCCCACTGGCGTGGTGAAAAAAAACCGAGCTCCCCTGACCCTGTCCTGGTGCCGTAGTCGCACAGGTACTCATTGATGGCCCTCTGCTGCGTGTGCAGCCGCTGCAGCATGGCCAACGTTGAGTTCCACCTGGTGGGCATGCCACATATAAGGCGGTTCTTGGGCAGGTTCAACTCCTTTTGCAGCTCAGGCAGCCGAGCACTGGCATTATATGATCTGCGGAAATGAACACAGACTTTCCTGGCCTGCCTCAGGACATCCTGTAAGCCCGGGTACCTGCCCAAGAACCGCTGCACCACCAGGTTAAGGACGTGAGCCACACAGGGCACATGGGTCAGTTGTCCCTGTCGGAGGGCGGAGAGGAGGTTGGTGTGATTGTCGCAAACCACCATTCCTGGCTTAAGCTGGCGTGGCTTCAGCCACCTCTCGGCCTGCCCCTGCAGAGCTGACAGAACCTCTGCCCCAGTGTGGCTCCTGTCCCCCAAACACACCAGCGCAAGCACGGCATGGCATCTTTTTGCCTGCGTACTTGCGTAGCCCCTTGAACGCCTACGGAGCACCGCTGGTTCTGAGGACAAAGCACAGGAAGAGGCCATGGACGAAGAAGAAGAGGAGGGGGTGAAGGAGAGAGGTGTGTCACAACCAGTAGTAGCATTTTGGAGGCGTGGCGGCGGAACAACCTCCAACACTACTGCACCTTGTCCTGCATCCTTCCCAGCTGCCAAAAGAGTGACCCAATGGGCCGTGAAAGAAAGGTAACATATCTGTCCATGCCTGCTGGACCATGAGTCAGCAGTAATATGCACCTAACTGCTGACCGCCCTGTCCAGCGAGGCATGGACATTGCCTTCCACATGGCGGTAGAGAGCTGGAATCGCCTTCCGTGAGAAAAAGTGGCGTTTGGGAACCTGCCACTGAGGAACCGCACATTGCACAAACTTACGGAAGGGGGCCGAGTCTACCAACTGAAAAGGCAGCAGTTGAAGTGCTAGCAATTTAGCCAAGCTAGCATTCAACCGCTGGGCATGTGGATGGCTGGGAGTGAACTTCTTTAGACGGTCAAGCAGCCGGGGCAGGGAAATTTGCCTGCTAGAATCAGACGTCGGTGTACTGCTAGCAGAGTGCCCGCAAGTACTTGGCTGTGACACACCTAATACTACACCTTCATTCCTCTCAGTGCAGGTTTCAGAGAGGACTGAAGTTATAGTGGGGTTGGAGATCCCAGCTGATGCAGGGCAAGGAGAGGTCCGCTTTGTTCTTTGGTGTGGGTCTTTAAGGTAGGCTTGCCAACGAGCTGCATGGCAGGTCAACATATGTCTGGTCAAGCATGTGGTGCCCAAGCGGCTGATGTTTTGGCCACGTGAGATACGCTTGAGACATATGTTGCAAACAGCAGCGGTGCGATCTGATGCACTCGACTCAAAAAAGGCCCACACCAAAGAACTTTTGGAATAACGGGTAGAGGCAGCGCCCTGCACAGGCGGAGCTCTGCGGTGTGATTCAGTCGGTGTGCTGCCCTTACGCTGGCCCCCGGAGGGCATCCTGCCTCGTTGGAGATGTGCCTCCTCCTCATCCTCCTCCTCCTCCTCCTCTCTCCTATCAGGCACCCACGTGGAGTCAGTGACCTCATCATCCCCTCCCTCCTCATCACTGGAACCAATCTGGCAGTATGCTGCAGCTGTTGGAACATGACTGCCAGATTGGTGTCCTTCTTGAGCATCCCCTCTCTCTGCTCTCACGCTACTGCCTTCCTCTAGCTGGGTATCATCTTCAGACCCTTCGAAACGCTGGGCATCCTCCTGGAGCATGCACCCAACACTGTGCTCAAACAGTTTGGGGGACTCCTCAGGAGGACACGGTGGGTCTAGGGAAGGAGTGACTGATGATGACATTGAGGACGCTTTGGCAGCTGCTTTGCCAGTACCCTGAGCCTGAGTGAGAGAGGATGAGGAGGATGAGGAGGGCTTGGTCATCCACTCTACCAAGTCTTCGGCATGATGCGGATCAACACGTCCAGCTGCCGAAAATAAGGACAAGCGTGTCCCATGGCCACGTGCTGATGACGATGCACCGCATCCACGACCAGCACTGTTGTCTCTAGACACAGAGCCTGCTTGCCCTCTTTTATTGGCTCCTGACTGTCTGCCTCTCCTTGTTTGCCTTCCAGACATTCTAAAGGCCTGCAGGGAGATGGGAAAACCAGCAATAAGGGGTAGCTTCAGGTGTATATTTTGCAAGAAGCACACTATGCCTGCTGTAAGTGCTGCAGATGCCTGTGTTACACAACAGGAAAAAACAGCAATAAGGCCTAGCTTCAGGTGTATAATGTGCAGGAGGCACACTACGCCCGCTGTAAGTGCTGCAGATGCCTGCCTGTGTTATGCAACAGGAAAACACAGCAATAAGGCCTAGCTTCAGGTGTATATTTTTCAGGAAGCACACTACGCCTGCTATAACTGCTGCAGATGCCTGCCTGTGTTACACAACAGGAAAACACAGCAATAAGGGCTAGCTTCTGGTGTATATTTTGCAAGAAGCACACTACGCCCGCTGTAAGTGCTGCAGATGCCTGTTAGTGTAACACAAAAGAAAAAAAATGACGAGCAATAAGGGGTAGCTTCAGGTGTATAATGTGCAGGAGGCACACTACGCCCACTGTAAGTGCTGCAGATGCCTGCCTGTGTTACACAACAGGAAAACACAGCAATAAGGCCTAGCTTCAGGTGTATATTTTGCAGGAGGCACACTACGCCTGCTGTAAGTACTGCAGATGCCTGCCTGTGTTACACAACAGGAAAAAACAGCAATTAGGGGTAGCTTCAGGTGTATATTTTGCAGGAGGCACACTACGCCTGCTGTAAGTGCTGCAGATGCCTGCCTGTGTTACACAACAGGAAAACACAGCAATAAGGCCTAGCTTCAGGTGTATATTTTGCAGGAAGCACACTACGCCTGCTATAACTGCTGCATATGCCTGCCTGTGTTACACAACAGGAAAACACAGCAATAAGGGCTAGCTTCTGGTGTATATTTTGCAAGAAGCACACTACGCCCGCTGTAAGTGCTGCAGATGCCTGATAGTGTAACACAAAAGAAAAAAACTACGAGAAATAAGGGGTAGCTTCAGGTGTATAATGTGCAGGAGGCACACTACGCCCGCTGTAAGTGCTGCAGATGCCTGCCTGTGTTACACAACAGGAAAACACAGCAATAAGGCCTAGCTTCAGGTGTATATTTTGCAGGAAGCACACTACGCCTGCTATAACTGCTGCAGATGCCTGCCTGTGTTACACAACAGGAAAACACAGCAATAAGGCCTAGCTTCAGGTGTATATTTTGCAGGAAGCACACTACGCCTGCTGTAAGTGCTGCAGATGCCTGCCTGTGTTACACTACAGGAAAACACAGCAATAAGGGCTAGCTTCAGCAGTATATTTTGCAGGAAACACACTACGCCTGCTATAACTGCTGCAGATGCCTGCCTGTGTTACACAACAGGAAAACACAGCAATAAGGGCTAGCTTCAGGTGTATACTGTGCAGGAGGCTTAGCAAAAATATCACTGACACTGTCCCCTGCCTATCCTTCTCTCTCCCCCCGCACACAAGGTTTAGCAGAATATCACTGACACTGTCCCTGCCTATCCTTCTCTCTACCTGCACACAAGGTTTAGCAGAATATCACTGACACTGTCCCTGCCTATCCTTCTCTCTCCCTACACACAAGGTAAATGAACAAATATCACTAACACTGTCCCTGCCTATCCTTCTCTCTCCCTGAACCGGAACACACTACACAAGGCCGCCGCGCTGGCGGCCTTTTATAGTGTGGGGCGTGTACTAAACCCCCCTGAGCTATAATTGGCCACAGGCATCCTGCCTGTGGCCAATTATGGCTCTCCTCGCTGCCGGCGCTGTGATTGGCCAAGCATGCGGGGTCACAGTGCATGCTTGGCCAATCACAGCGCCGGGATTGCACTGCGATGGCGCAGTGTATTGTGGGCCGTTCGCGTCACTTGAATTTGGCGCGAACGGCCCAAAACGTTCGATCTTCGTCGAACGATCGAACAGCCGATGTTTGAGTCGAACGTATGTTCGGCTCGAACACCGAGCTCATCCCTATCCATCTGCAATGCATGCACCTGATAGGGCTGGGTCACCACGATGACAAGCTGACCACACCCCCTGACCTTGTCCGGGCCAATCACAGTGTAAACTAACCCAGCAGCAGCCAGCTAGTGCTGGCCGTGATCACCTGCTGAGGGGCTAGTTAGAAATGCGGCGGCACGGGGGAGAGAGGCTTCTTTCTCTATAGTGGCCGGGCGCCGCGGCGGGGCAGTTAATAGATTTCATCTGCTGCTGTGCTGTAGGTGGAGCGGGCCCTAGCCAGCCGGGCCCCTCACTGCAGTACTGCCTGTACCCCCCTGATGGCGGCGATGGCGCCTGATAGCGGGCATCCACTCACCTGCTGCCACCACGTACCTCACCTTGTTGTGTCACTGCCGCATCACCAGCTGTCCCATTAAAGTGAATGGGGCTGTCGGTGAGTCAACAGCGGGACAGAGGAGGAGCGGCTGTGGGACAGAGATGACAGCTGTTCTTTAACCAGTTCCCACCCGGCCACTACACATAAACAGGCAGGTGGGCGCCTCCTCCTGAGTGGACATTCCAGAAGTCCTTCAGAAGGAGTGGGATCACGCGGCTGGGTGCCCGCGCAGCTGCGTGATCACGATGCGTGCGTGTTCCCCGGACACTCCGCATCTCTAATCGGCAGGAGGGCCCTGTGATTTGCCCTCCTGATCCCATGAGGGCTGTGTCCAATCACAGGGGGGGGCGTCACAAGAAGCAGGATCGCGTGACTGCGTGCCCCAACAGTGGTACGATCCTGATGTGCCTGTGTCCCCCAGAGACAGGGCAACATTGCTCAGCAGGAGGGCTCTGTGATTTGCCCTCCTGATCATATGACGGCTGTGTCCAATCACAGCCATCATGTAGTGTAAACTGAGAGCCGTTGCCACGCGATTGGCTCTGTTTCTCCCTCAGACAGAGTCAGTGAGGAGAAGGAGAGCAGATCTGCGAGTTGGGGATCAGTGAGTATAAGATGTTTTTACAGCTTTTTACACACTGATCACCCAGCTAGTGTCCCCAAACAGTGAAAAACACCAACACCTGTCAAATAAATGTAAAAGTAGTGCTGCGCTGTACATAAATCGGTGATAAAGTGCAGAGTGTGCTGACGTGACAGATACACTTAAAAGGCAATAGGTGGATTGTCAATAAATAGTGACAATATAAAAAAAATATAATATCAGCTGCGACAGTATAAAAAGTGGACTAGTGAAGTGTCCAAATACTGAGAGAAGTGCACCAAAAAGTAAACGTGAGAATAAAACTCATAAGGTACTTAAAATGACATCATCATGTGACATATCCTCCCATAAACAAATTCACACTTAAATTCCATAAAAATGAAATAAAATGAATTTAAAAGCAAAACAGTGCAGATATTGTCCATAAAGTGCACGCTGGATGGGTGGCTGAGCTGTGTATACACCGTGATCAGGGTGAAGGTGCTGGTGCTAGTAGTCAATCTCTAGTAGGGAGTGCTACTGGTGGGTGGTTGCTGGTTCTCCGTGCAACTTAGGGTATAGGTGTCCCCTTACCTTACTGCTGTAAGGTACCAGCGTGTGAATGTATCTTTCAATCTCCTGGTGACTCCTGGCGTCTCAGGCTCCGCTGGTGTGTGTCTTTACTTTGGCATCAGAGTCCCTGTCCCTGGTGTGTCTGTATCAGATAGCCTCACATTGGGGCATGGGGGGATGTAAAGAAGGATGCTCGATAGTGTAGTACTTAAAACATTTATTGGAATTAGCAGCAGTAATAAAAACAGGTATTAACAATGTGAAGTATCAAACAGGCTTATCAAAACGAGTAGCGAACTCGTCCAACGTCACTTCCAGTGCCCTGCGTTCCTGCGCGTGTTCGTCACAGTCATGTAACTTCATCAGGGGACTTACTGACACACCAGGGACACCTAAAGCGGACTCTGAAGCCTAAGTAAAGATACGTACCAGCAGAGCCTGAGACGCCAGAAGTCACCAGGAGATTGAAAGATACATTCACACGCTGTTACCTTACAGCGGTAAGGTAAGGGGACACCTATACCCTAAGTTGCACGAAGAACCAGCAACCACCCCCAAGTAGCACCCCCTACTAGGGATGAGCCAAACACCCCCCCGCCCGGTTCGGTTCGTACCAGAACCTGCGAACGGACCGAAAGTTCGCGCAAACTATCGAACCCTGTTAAAGTCTATGGGAATCGAACGTTCGGAATCAAAAGTGCTAATTTTGAAGGCTAATATGCAAGTTATTGTCCTAAAAAGGGTTTGGGGACCCGGGTCCTGCCCCAGGGGACATGTATCAATGCAAAAAAAAGTTTTAAAAACAGCCGTTTTTTCGGGAGCAGTAATTTTAACGATGCTCAAAGTGAAAAAAAATAAGTGAAATATTCCTTTAAATATTGTACCTGGGGGGGTGTCTATAGTATGCCTGTGAAGTGGCACGTGTTTCCCGTGTTTAGAACTGTCCCTGAAAAAAATTACATTTCTAAAGGAAAAAAAGTAATTTAAAACTGCTTGCGGCTTTAATGTAATGTCGGGTCCCGGCAATATGGATGAAAATCATTGAGAAAATCGGCATGGGTACCCCCCCCCCCCCAGCCCATTTGGGTCTTGTATGGATATTAAGGGGAACCCCGCACCCAAATAAAAAAAAGGAAAGGCGTGGGGCCCTATATACTCTGAACAGTAGACTTGTGCACAACGGAAAAATTCGTTTAGTTTCGGTTCGTTTTTTGTGCACAACGGAAAAATTAGTTTAGTTTCGGTTTGTTTCTTTTCGGTCCTGTTGATTCGTAATCATTCGTAATTTTGCTAGACGGATTTTTCGTGTTCGGACTAATTCGTATTTTCGCAAGTGTCATTTTTCGTTGAATTTTTAGTTGATTTATAATTCGTACTTTCTGTAGGGTACGTTTTTTTTCTTTGATTCTGGACAACACTCCTACTTTCGTAACTTTTTTTGGGTTCGTTGATTCGTAATTTTCCGTGTCTCTCTCACAACGACGCTGCCTATTATGCCTAATGTGCTTCGAATGGATTTGTACTTTTCTAAATACATTGCGGTTATTTGTAACGATTCGAAATCTCGTATTTTACTTTCGTTTTTTACATGCGGCTATAGCCTCCACCCCTGTACACCATTTTGAGAGGGTTCAGCACGGTGAGGGAGAAGCAGAGAGCAGAGCAGAGTGTTATTGTGCTTCGAATGGATTCGAAATCTCGTATTTTACTTTCGTTTTTTCATGCGGCTATAGCCTCCGCCCCTGTACACCATTTTGAGAGGGAGTTCAGCATGGTGAGGGAGAAGCAGAGAGCAGAGTGAGTGTTATTGTGCTTTGTATGGATTTGTACATTCGTAACTTTTTTCATAACGAATTATGCCGAAGACATTCGGGCATTCGCTATTTTGCGGTATAATTTATTTCGGATTCGGTTTTATTCGTAATTGCTTTGTTCGGAAATTCGAATGCTTCCGAATGTCCGAAAGTTGCTAAATTCGGACGAATTTCGATTCGTTACGAAACGAATTGCACAAGTCTACTGAACAGCAGTATACATGTGGTGCAAACAAGACAGGGACTGTAGGTTTGTTCTTAAGTAGAATTAAGTAGAATTTGTTTGTAATTTAGAACTGCTACATTTTTAAAGTGTAGCTCCAGCCAAAAAATCTATTTTTAAGCTTTTTGGAAAACATAGGAAAGGGTTATCATCCCTGTAACATTTGTTTTGATGTCTGTGCACCTCTTCAGAAGATTTCACCTCACTTTCTGTCCCAGTGACATTTGGTTTTTGAAAATTTGTTTTTTTTAGTGAAACAAGGATTGGTGATAAAGCATAAGTGGAGAGGAGACACGTTTTTCCCATATTAACTCTTACAGGAGAGAATTTCCCTTCCTAGGGGTAGATTTCCTCTCACTTCCTGTTGTCTCCCTCCGTTTGCAAGTAGGAGTTGTTTGTAAGACAAGTTGGATGTTTGAAAGTAAGGGCCTGCCCTATATACTCTGCAGAAATTTGGGCCTTAGGTGTTGGTGCTGCCACAACACTGTAAGGCCTCACAGTTACTCTTGGTGGGCGCAGGAACGGGCCCTGCTGTGAAATATTAGATCAAGAATTGTAATTACATGCCCCTGTTGAACAGAGACAGAAAAATTGGGCCTTAGGCACAGGTGCCACAAACCTGCAACCCCTCACAGAAACTCTAGTTGGAGCGCATGAATGAGCCCTGCTGCAAATTATTGCATCAAAAATTGTAATTACATGCCCCTGTTAAACAGGGGCAGAAAAATTGGGCCTTAGGCACAGGTGCTGGTGCCACAAAACCTGCAACTCCTCACAGAAACTCTAGTTGGGCCTTAGCCACTGGTGGCGGTGCCCAGAACCAAAAATGTTCTTACAAGCTATCAGCATGAACATTGAGGAGGAAGAGCATATTCACTCAGCATAACAGGATAGCCACTCAGCATCAACATAGGTAGTCTTGAAGGGATCTCCCATTAAAAAAAAAAAATATTTGGTTACATCAGCATCAGGTGCTTGGTAGCTGGTGATCCAAGACTGTTTCATTTTTATGAAGGTCAGCCAATCGACCGATTCGGTGGACAGGCGCACCCTGTGATTGGTTACAAAGCCTCCAGCAGCACTGAATGTGCGTTCCGAAAGAACGCTGGATGCAGGACAGGCCAGTAGCTCAATTGCATACTGTGCAAGCTCTGGCCAGAGATCCATCCTCAAGACCCAGTAATTTAGAGGATTTTCAGTGGGAAAGGTGTCCAAGTCTGATCTTGCCCCTAGGTATTCCTGCACCATGTAAAACAGATGCTGGCGATGGTTGCTGGAACTGATCATATTTTAGGGCTGCGGACTAAAAAATTGTCTGAATGCATCGATCAGACGGCCACCTTCTCCACCGTTCCTTCTTTGACTGACCGAAGCCTCAGCAACACGTTGTCCAGGACCAGGATTTTGTAACCTCCCAGTCTCTGGGAACGCGTTGCACAGACCTTTCTGCAAGGCCTCCCGAAAATGTTTCATCCTCTGCTCCCTCTGTGATGGCAAGATAAGGTCCGCAACCTTACCCTTATAACGTGGATCAAGGAGGGTTGCCAGCCAGTAATGATCCCTCTCCTTGATCACACGAATACGAGGATTAGGGATGAGCTTTGTGTTCGAGTCGAACATACGTTCGACTCGAACATCGGCTGTTCGATCGTTCGACGAAGATCGAACGATTTGGGCCGTTCACGCCAAATTCGAGTGACGCGAACGGCCCACAATGCACTACGCCATCGCAGTGTCATCCAGGCGCTGTGATTGGCCAAGCATGCACTGTGACCCCGCATGCTTGGCCAATCACAGCGCCGGCAGCGAGGAGAGCAATGATTGGCCACAGGCAGGATGCCTGTGGCCAATTATTGCTGAGGGGGTTTAGTACACGCCCCACACTATAAAAGGCCGCCAGCGCGGCGGCCTTGTGTAGTGTGTTCCGGAGCAGGGAAAGAGAAGCATAGGCAGGGACAGTGTCATTATTTTTCCTTTACATAATCCTGGATTCCTTGTGTTTAGGGACAGATAAGGATAGGTAGGGAGAGTGTCAGTGACAGTGTGCTATTCTGTGCTAATCCTTGTTTGTAGGGACAGAGAGGTACAGTGAGGGAAAGTGTCAGTGTGCTATTCTGTTCTAAACCAATTTTGCTGTTCCATATTTTCAATCCTTGAGTTTAGGGACAGAGAAGGACACTCGTGGCAATTTTCAGTCTGCTATTCTGTGCTAAATCTTGTTTGTAGGGACAGAGTAGGACAGTGAGGGAAAGTGTCAGTGTGCTATTCTGTTCTAAACCAATTTTGCTGTTCCATATTTTCAATCCTTGAGTTTAGGGACAGAGAAGGACACTCGTGGCAATTTTCAGTCTGCTATTCTGTGCTAAATCTTGTTTGTAGGGACAGAGTAGGACAGTGAGGGAAAGTGTCAGTGTGCTATTCTGTTCTAAACCAATTTTGCTGTTCCATATTTTCAATCCTTGAGTTTAGGGACAGAGAAGAACACTCGTGGCAATTTTCAGTCTGCTATTCTGTGCTAAATCTTGTTTGTAGGGAGGGACAGAGTAGGACAGTGAGGGAAAGTGTCAGTGTGCTATTCTGTTCTAAACCAATTTTGCTGAACCATATTTTCAATCCTTGAGTTTAGGGACAGAGAAGGACACTCGTAGAAATTATCAGTGTGCTATTCTGTGCTAAATCTTGTTTGTAGGGAGGGACAGAGTAGGACAGTGAGGGAAAGTGTCAGTGTGCTATTCTGTTCTAAAACTTTTTTGCTGAACCATATTTTCAATCCTTGTGTTTAGGGACAGAGAAGGATAGGCAGGGGACAGTGTCAGTGTCATTGTTGCTAAGCCTCCTGCACAATATACACCTGAAGGTAGCCCTTATTGCTGTTTTTCCCATCTCCCTGCAGGCCATCCATTAAAATGTCTGGAAGGCAACCAAGGAGAGGCAGACAGTCAGGAGGCAAAAAAAGAGGGCAAGCAGGCTCTGTGTCTGGGGGCAACAGTGCTGGTCGTGTACGCGGTGCATTGTCATCAGCACATGGCCATGGGACACGCTTGTCCTTGTTTTCGGCAGCTGGACATGTTGAGCCACATCATGCCGAAGACTTGGTAGAGTGGATGACCAAGCCCACCTCATCCTCCTCATCCTCTCTCACCCAGGCTCAGGGTACTGGCAAAGCAGCTGCCAAAGCGTCCTCTTCTCTGGTATCATTATCTTCATTAGTCAATCCTTCCCTAGACCCACCATGCCCTCCTCCTGAGGAGTCCCCCGAACTGTTTGAGCACAGTGTTGGGTACATGCTCCAGGAGGATGCCCAGCGTTTGGAAGGATCTGATGATGATACCCAGCTAGAGGAAGGCAGCAGCGTGAGAGCAGAGAGAGGGGATGCTCAAGAAGGACACCAATCTGGCAGTCATGCTCCAGCAGCTGCAGCATACTGCCAGATTGGCTCCAGTGATGAGGAGGGAGGGGATGATGAGGTCACTGACTCCCCGTGGGTGCCTAATAGGAGAGAGGAGGAGGAGGATGAGGAGGAAGCACATCTCCAACAAGGCAGGATGCCCTTGAGTGGCCAGCGTATGGGCAGCACACCGACGGAATCACACCGCAGAGCTCCGCCTGTGCAGGGCGCTGCCTCTGCCCGTCATTCAAAAAGTTCTTTGGTGTGGGCCTTTTTTGAGGCGAGTGCATCAGATCGCACAGCTGCTGTTTGCAACATATGTCTCAAGCGTATATCGCGTGGCCAAAACATCAGCCGCTTGGGCACCACATGCTTGATCAGACATATGTTGACCTGCCATGCAGCTCGTTGGCAAGCCTACCTTAAAGACCCACACCAAAGAACAAAGCTGACCTCTTCTTGCACCGCATCAGCTGGGATCTCCAACCCCAGTATACCTTCAGTCCTCTCTGAAACCTGCTCTGAGAGGAATGAAGGTGTAGAATTAGGTGTATCACAGCCAAGTACTTGCGGGCACTCTGCTAGCAGTACACCGACGTCCGATTCTAGCGGGCAAATTTCCCTGCCCCAGCTGCTGGACCGTCGAAAGAAGTTCACTCCCAGCCATCCACATGCCCAGCGGTTGAATGCTAGCTTGGCTAAATTGCTAGCGCTTCAACTGCTGCCTTTTCAGTTGGTAGACTCGGCCCCCTTCCGTGAGTTTGTGCAATGTGCGGTTCCTCAGTGGCAGGTTCCCAAACGCCACTTTTTCGCACGGAAGGCTATTCCGGCTCTCTACAGGCATGTGGAAGGCAATGTCTTGGCCTCGCGGGACAGGGCGGTCAGCGGTAAGGTGCATATTACCGCTGACTCATGGTCCAGCAGGCATGGACAGGGACGTTACCTTTCTTTCACGGCCCATTGGGTCACTCTTTTGGCAGCTGGGAAGGATGCAGGACAAGGTGCAGTAGTGTTGGAGGTTGTTCCACCGCCACGCCTCCAAAATGCTACTACTGGTTGTGACACACCTCTCTCCTCCACCCCCTCCTCTTCTTCTTCCTCCATGGCCTCTTCCTGTGGTTTGTCCTCGGAACCAGCGGTGCTCCGTAGGCGTTCAAGGGGCTACGCAAGTACGCAGGCAAAAAGATGCCATGCCATGCTTGCGCTGGTGTGTTTGGGGGACAGGAGCCACACTGGGGCAGAGGTCCTGTCTGCTCTGCAGGGGCAGGCCGAGAGGTGGTTGACGCCACGCCAGCTTAAGCCAGGAATGGTGGTTTGCGACAATGGCACCAACCTCCTCTCCGCCCTCCGACAGGGACAACTGACCCATGTGCCCTGTATGGCTCACGTCCTTAACCTGGTGGTGCAGCGGTTCTTGGGCAGGTACCCGGGCTTACAGGATGTCCTGAGGCAGGCCAGGAAAGTCTGTGTGCATTTCCGCAGATCTTATAATGCCAGTGCTCGCCTGGCTGAGCTTCAAAAGGAGTTGAACCTGCCCAAAAACCGCCTTATATGTGACATGCCCACCAGGTGGAACTCAACGTTGGCCATGCTGCAGCGGCTGCACACGCAGCAGAGGGCCATCAATGAGTACCTGTGCGACTACGGCACCAGGACAGGGTCAGGGGAGCTCGGGTTTTTTTCACCACGCCAGTGGGGCATGATCAGGGATGCATGCACTGTCCTGGCACCATTTGAGGAGGCCACGAGGATGGTGAGCAGTGACAGTGCATGCATCAGTGACACTGTACCTCTTGTCCACCTGTTGGAGCACACGCTGCGTGGAATAATGGACAGGGCACTTGAGGCAGAACAGAGGCAGGAAGAGGAGGACTTCCTTGCCTCTCAAGGCCCCCTTTACCCAGACAGTGTTCCTTCTGTCCCACCCATCGCACAGGAAGAGGAGGAGGAGGAGGAGGAAGAGGAGGAGGATTGTGTCAGCATGGAGGTGGAGGCTGGCACTCAGCATCATCAGCAGCAGTCTTTTAGGGATGATTTACAGTCCCAAGAAACCAGTGGACTTGTACGTGGCTGGGAGGAGGTGGCTGCGGATCATGTCGTCCTTAGTGACCCAGAGGACTCCGGACTGAATGCCTCAGCTAACCTACGCTGCATGGCCTCCCTGATCCTGCAAAGTCTGCGGAAGGATCCTCGTATTCTTCGGATCAAGGAGAGGGACCATTACTGGCTGGCCACTCTCCTTGATCCACGGTACAAGGGTAAGGTTGCGGACCTTATCGTACCGTCGCAGAGGGAGCAGAGGATGAGACAACTCCGGGAGGCCTTGCAGAAAGGTCTGTGCAACGCGTTCCCAGAGACTGTGAGGTTACAAACTCCTGGTCCTGGACAACGAGTTGCTGAGGCTTCGGGCAGTCAAAGAAGGAGCGGTGGGGAAGGTGGCCGTCTGACCGATGCGTTCAGACAATTCTTTAGTCCGCAGCCCCAAAGTATGATCGGTTCCAGCAACCATCGCCAGCGTCTGATATACATGGTCCAGGAATACCTAGGGGCAAGGTCAGACTTGGACACCTTCCCCACCGAAAATCCTCTGGCTTACTGGGTCTTGAGGATGGATCACTGGCCAGAGCTTGCACAGTATGCAATTGAGCTACTGGCCTGTCCTGCATCCAGCGTTCTTTCAGAACGCACATTCAGTGCTGCTGGAGGATTTGTCACGGATCACAGGGTGCGCCTGTCCACCGACTCGGTTGATCGACTGACTTTCATCAAGATGAACCAGTCTTGGATCACCACCAGCTACCACACACCAGATGCTGATATAACAGACTAATTGATTTTAAAATGTCACATCCCTTCAAGACTGATGCTGATGCTGAGTGCCTGTGCTGTTATGTTGACTGGCTATCCTCCTCCTCCTCCTCAATGATACGATTAACGATGATAGCTTGGAAGATCATTTTGGTTTATGGGTGACGCCACCAGTGGCTAAGGCCCAATTTTTCAGCCCCTGTTTAACAGGGCGTGTAATTAAAATTTTTGATGCAATACTTTGCAACAGGCCTCATTGCTGTGCTCCAAGTACAGTATCTGTGAGGGGTTGCAGTGTTGTGCCACCAGTGCCTAGGGCCCAATTTTTCAGCCCCTGTTCAACAGGGGCATGCAATTATAATTATTGATCTAATAATTCACAGCAGGGCCCATTGCTGCGCCCACCAAGAGTAACTGTCAGGCCTTACAGTGTTGTGGCACCAGCACCACCATCACCACCACCACCACCACCAAAGGCCCAATTTTTCAGCCCCTGTTCAACAGGGGCATGCAATTATAATTATTGATCTAATAATTCACAGCAGGGACCATTGCTGCGCCCACCAAGAGTAACTGTCAGGCCTTACAGTGTTGTGGCACCAGCACCACCATCAAAGGCCCAATTTTTACTACCACTGATCAACAATTATATGTTATTACAATTCCTGATATTATACTTGACAGCAGGGCGTTCCAGCACCCACCAAGAATAACTGTGAGTGCTTTCAGTGTTGTGCCAACACCAACACCTAAGGGGCCAATTTCTGCAGAGTATATACGGAAGGTCCCTACTTTCAAACATCCAACTTACAAACTACTACTACTTGCAAACGGAAGAAGACAACAGGAAGTGAGATGAAATCTACCCCTTGGAAGGAAAATTCTCTCCTTTAAGAATTAATATGGGAGAAAGGTGTCTCCTCTCTACTGATGCTTTATCACCAATCCTTGTTTCAATAAAAACACCACATTTCAAAAACAGTTGTCATTGGGACGCAAAGTGAGGTGAAATGTTCTGAACAGGGGCACAGACAGCAAAAAAAATGTGACAGGGGTGATAACCGTTCCCTATGTTTTACAAAAAGCTAAAAAAAAGGAATTTGCCATGGAGCTCCACTTAAACAATGCAGCTGTTCAAAATTACAAACAGATTCTACATAAGAACAAACCTACAGTCCCTGTCTTGTATGCACCGCCTGTATACGGCTGTTCAGAGTATATAGGTCCTTTTTTATTTTGTGTGCGGGGTTCCCCTTAATATCCATACAAGACCCAAAGGGGCTGGTAATGGGCTGGGGTAGGGGGGGGGGGGGGTTGATGGGGTAGCTATGCCATTTTTCCTAAAGATTTTCATCCATATTACCGGGACCAGACAGTGCATTAAAGCCGCAAGCAGTTTTAAATGACTTTTTTTCCTTTAGAAATGTTATTTTGTGCAGGGACAGTTCTAAACACGGGAAACACGTGGCACTTCACAGGCATACTTTAGACACCCCCCAGGTACAATATTTAAAGGAATATTTGACTTTTTTTTTTCACTTTATGCATCATTAAAATGACTGCTCCCGGAAAACGTCCGTTTTTAAAACTTCTTTTTGCATTGATACATGTCCCCTGGTGCAGAAGCCGGGTTCCCAAACTCTGTTTCGGACAATAACATGGATAATAGTCGTTATAATTAGCACTTTAGAATCCGAACGTTCGCATCCATTGTATTTAATAGGGTTCTAATGTTCGTGCGAACTTTCGGTTCGTTCGCGGGTTCTGGTGCGAACCGAACCCGGGGGTGTTCGGCTCATCACTAACGAGGATCCTTCCGCAGGCTTTGAAGGATCAGGGAGGCCATGCAGCGTAGGTTTGCTGAGGCATTCGGTCCGGAGTCCTCTAGGTCACTCAGGACGACATGATCCGCAGCCACCTCCTCCCAGCCACGTACAAGTCCATGGGTTTCTTGGGACTGCTGCTGATGCTGAGTGCTAGGCTCCACCTCCATGCTAACACAATCCTCCTCCTCCTCCTCCTCTTCCTGTGTGATAGGCGGGCCAGCAGGAACACTGTCTGGATAAAGGGGGCCTTGAGAGGTAAGGAAGTCCTCCTCTTCCTCCCTCTGTTCTGCTTCAAGTGCCCTGTCCATTATTCCACGCAGCATGTGCTCCAACAGGTGGACAAGAGGAACAGAGTCACTGATGCATGCGCTGTCACTGCTCACCATCCTCGTGGCCTCCTCAAATGGTGACAGGACAGTGCATGCATCCCTGATCATGACCCACTGGCAAAAAAAAAACAAGCTCCCCTGACCCTGTCCTGGTGCCAAATTGGCACAGATACTCATTGATGGCCCTCTGCTGCGTGCGCAGCTGCTGCAGCATGGCCAACGTTGAGTTCCACATGGTGGGCATGTCACAGATTATGCGGTTCTTGGGCAGGTTGTATTCCTTTTGGAGGTTAGCCAGCCGAGCACTGGCATTATATGACCTGCGGAAATGCACACAGAGTTTCCTGGCCTGCCTCAGGACCTCCTGTAAGCCCGGGTACCTGGCCAAGAACCGCTGCACCACCAAGTTAAGGACGTGAGCCAAACAGGGCACATGGATCAGTTGTCCCTGTCGGAGGGCAGAGAGGAGGTTGGTGCCATTGTCGCAAACAACCATTCCTGGCTTAAGCTGGCATGGCGTCAACCACCTCTGAGCCTGCCCCTGCAGAGCTGACAGAATCTCTGACCCAATGTGGCTCCTGTCCCCCAAGCACACCAGCTCAAGCACCACATGGCATCCTTTTGCCTGCGTACTTGCGTAGCCCCTTGAACGCCTACGGAGCACCGCTGGTTCCGAGGACAAAGCACAGGAAGAGGCCATGGAGGAAGAAGAAGAGGAGGGGGTGGAGGAGAGAGGTGTGTCAGAATCACCAGTAGTATCATTTTGGAGGCGTGGTGGTGGAACAACCTCCAACACTACTGCACCTTGTCCTGCATCCTTCCCAGCTGCCAGCAGAGTCACCCAATGCGCGTGAAACATAGGTAACGTCCCTGTCCATGCCTGCTGGACCATAAGTCAGCTGTAATATGCACCTTACCGCTGACCGCCCTGTCCAGCGAGGCCAAGACATTGCCTTCCACATGCCGGTAGAGAGCCGGAATCGCATTCCGTGAGAAAAAGTGGCGTTTGGGAACGTGCCGCTGAGGAACCGCACATTCCACAAACTCACGGAAGGGGGCAGAGTCTACCAACTAAAAAGGCAGCAGTTGAAGTGCTAGCAATTTAGCCAAGCTAGCATTCAACCGCTGGGCATGTGGATGGTTGGGAGCGATCTTCTTTCAGCGGTGCAGCAGCTGGGGCAGGGAAATTTGCCTGGTACAATCTGGCGTTGGTGTACCGATAGCAGATTGCCCGCAAGTACTTGGCTGTGACACACCTAATTCTACACCTTCATTCCTCTCAGTGCGGGTTTCAGAGAGGACTGAAGGTATAGTGGGGTTGGAGATCCCAGCTGATGAGGAGCAAGTAGAGGTCCGCTTTGTTCTTTGGTGTGGGTCTTTTAGGTATGCTTGCCAACAAACTGCATGGCAGGTCGACATATGTCTTGTTAAGCATGTGGTGCCCAAGCGGGTGATGTTTTGGCCACGCGAGATACACTTGAGACATATGTTGCAAATAGCAGCAGTGCGATCTGATGCACTCTTCTCAAAAAAGGCCCACACCAAAGAGCTTTTGGAATAACCTGCAGAGACAGCAGCGCCCTGCACATGCGGACCTCTGCGGTGTGATGCAGTCGGTGTGCTGCCCTTAAGCTGGCCCCTGGAGGGCATTCTGCCTCGTTGGAGATGTGCCTCCTCCCCCTCCTCCTCTCTCCTATCAGGCACCCACGTAGAGTCTGTGACCTCATCATCCCCTCCCTTATTATCACTGTAGCAAACCTGGCAGTATGCTGCAGCTGGGGGAACATGACTGCCAGATTGCTGTCCTTCTTGGGCACCCCCTCTCTCTGAGCTCACGTTACTGCCTTCCTCTAGCTGGGTACCATCATCAGAGCCTTCAAAACACTGCGTATCCTCCTGCAGCATGTACCCAACACTGTGGTCAAACAGTTCAGGGGACTCCTCAGGAAGACATGGTGGGGCTAGGGAAGGAGTGACTGATGCCATTGAGCCGAGGGAAGAGGCCGCTTTGGCAGCTGCTTTGCCAGACAAAGTACCCTGAGCCTGGGTGAGAGAGGATGAGGAGGATGAGGACGGCTTGGTCATCCACTCAACCAAGTCTTCGGCATGTTGCGGCTCAACACGACCAGCTGCCGAAAAAACGGACAAGCGTGTCCCACGGCCACGTGCTGATGAGGATGCACCGTGTCAACGACCAGCACTGTTGCCTCTAGACACAGAGCCTGCTTGCCCTCTTTTATTGGCTTGTGACTGTCTGCCTCTCCTTGTTGTCCTTCCAGACATACTAATGGCCTGCAGTGAGATGTAGCTGCACAAAGCTGGGATGTATATATATATACTGATTATACTACAGCTAGCAGAATCAACTGCCTGCCTGTAGTGTTATTAGTATGAGAAATTGTCTTCAGGTAGCTTTAGGTGCACATTGGGCAAAGGACACAGTACACTAACTGAAAATACTGCAGCTCCCTGCCTGTGGTATTATTATGAGAACACCAGCAATTGTCTTCAGGTAGCTTTAGGTGCACACTGTTCAAAGGACACAGTACACTAACTGAAAATACTGCAGCTCCCTGCCTGTGGTATTAGTATGACATGGATATGCAATTAGCGGACCTCCAGCTGTTGCCAAACTACATGTCCCATCATGCCTCTGCCTCTGGGTGTCATGCTTGCTGCTGTCAGAGTCTCGCTATGCCTCATGGAACTTGTAGTTTGGCAACAGCTGGAGGTCCGCTAATTGCATATCCCTGTAGTATGAGAACACCAGCAATTGTATTCAGGTAGCTTTAGGTGCACACTGTGCAAAGGACACAGTACACTAACTGAAAATACTGCAGCTCCCTGCCTGTGGTATTAGTATGAGAACACCAGCAATTGTATTCAGGTAGCTTTAGGTGCACACTGTTCAAAGGACACAGTACACTAACGGAAAATACTGCAGCTCCCTGCCTCTGGTATTAGTATGAGGACACCAGCAATAGTCTTCAGGTAGCTTTAGGTGCACACTCTGCAAAGGACACCAAATCAAAATACTGCATCTCCCTGCCTGTATTTGTATGAGAACACCAGCAATTGTATTTAGGTAGCTTTAGGTGCTCACTGTGCAAAAAAAACAGTACACTAACTAAAAATACTGCAGCTCCCTGCCTGTGGTATTAGTATGAGAACACCAGCAATTGTATTCAGGTAGATTTAGGTGCCCACTGTGCAAAGGACACAGTACACTAACTGAAAATACTGCAGCTCCCTGCCTGTGGTATTAGTATGAGAACACCAGGAATTGTCTTCAGGTAGCTTTAGGTGCACACTGTTCAAAAAAAACAGTACACTAACTGAAAATACTGCAGCTCCCTGCCTGTGGTATTAGTATGAGAACACCAGTAATTGTATTCAGGTAGCTTTAGGTGCACACTGTGCAAAGGACACAGTACACTAACAGAAAATACTACAGCTACCACAATCACCTGCCTGCCTGTCAGTATATTAGGAAGAGAATAACAGGAACGGATCTAGCTAAACTGAATACAGTGTATATATATATATATATATATATATATATATATATATATATATATACACATATACAACAACTGGGATGCATATATATCCTCTACACACTGTAACTGCATCTAACTGACTCGCCTGCCTTCTCTATTTAACTCAAATGAAATGACACTGTCTCTCTCTCTCTCTGTCTATCTTTCACTGCAGCCGCAACACACTACACAAGGCCGCCACGCAGGGCGGCCTTATATAGTGTGAGGCGTGTACTAAACCCCCGTAAACATAATTGGCCAAAGCCACCCTGGCTTTGGGCAATTATGGCTCTCCGTTCTTACCGCGCTGTGATTGGCCAAAGCATGCGGGTCATAGTGCATGCTTGGCCAATCATCAGCCAACAATGCACTGCGATGCCGCAGTGAATTATGGGCCGTGATGCGCCACTCGAATTTGGCGCGAACGGCCCATAATGTTTGAAATTCGGCGAACGGTCAAACAGCCGATGTTCGAGTCGAACATGAGTTTGACTCGAACTCGAAGCTCATCCCTACTCCCTACGAGAGATTGACTACTAGCACAAGCACCTTCACCCTGATCACTGTGTATACACAGCAACCCATCCAGCTTGCACTTTATGGACATTATCTGCACTGTTTTGCTTTTAAATTCATTTTATTTCACTTTATGGAATTTAATTGTGAATTTGTTTATGGGAGAATATGTCACATGATGATGTCATTTTAAGTATCTTATGAGTTTTATTCTCACGTTGACTTTTTGGTGCACTTCTCTCAGTATTTGGACACTTCACTAGTCCACTTTTTATACTGTCGCAGCTGATATTATATTTGATATATTGTCACTATTTATTGACCATCCACCTATTGCCTTTTAAGTGTATCTATCACGTCAGCACACTCTGCACTTTATCACCGATTTATGTACAGCGCAGCACTACTTTTACATTTATACTTACCTGGGTCTTGAGACTGCATTCACACCTGAGCGTAGCGCTTCGAGCGTTTTTACCAACGTTTTTACCGGCGTTTTGTCGCGCGAATTTGCGCCCGTGGAAACGCTCGTTGTCGCGCTAGACACTTGAATCGAGCGTTTCCATTACATTCTATGACTCCTAAAACGCCCAAATCTGCCCGATTTGCACAACAAAAAAGGGTCCGGAACTTGTTTGAGCTTCAGGCGTTCGGCTTCAGGCGTTCGGCTTCAGGCGTTTTGGAGTGGAGATGTGAACCATCTCCATAGAGAATAATTAATTTTTTTCCCCTCTAGCGTTTTGTAGCTTCAGGCTTCAGGCTACAAAACGCTCAGGTGTGAATGCAGCCTGATAGTACCTCCAGTGCTTGCTGCAGTACTTTTACTTATTAGACTTGGTTGGTGCGGGAATATCTTTATCTTACCTGTCATATATCTGTCCCAGTAAACATCTGTCCCTGTAAACATGTGTCTGTGTTCATCTGACGCACATCTGTCTTCGATCATCTGGCACATCTGTCTTCGATCATCTGGCACATCGGTCTTCGATCATCTGGCACATCTGTCTGATCATCTGCCACATCTGTCCATGATCATCTGGCGCATCTGTCTTTGATCATCTGGCACATCGGTCTTCGATCATCTGGCACATCTGTCTGATCATCTGCCACATCTGTCCATGATCATCTGGCACATCTGTCTTCCATCATCTGCCACATCTGTCCATGATCATCTGGCACATCTGTCTTCGATCATCTGGCACATCTGTCTGATCATCTGCCACATCTGTCCGTAATCATCTGCGCACATCTGTCCGTGATCATCTGCGCACATCTGTCCATTATCATCTGGGCACATCTGTTTGTGATCATCTGCGCACATCTGTCTGTGATCATCTGCCACAACTAATTCTATTGTCCTGGTGCTCCAGGGCCTTCAAAAATGTAATGGGTACTCAGGAAATTAAATATGTAATTTATGCCCCTAGAACACCTGACATGTTGGGCCTCTCTATGTGGCCAGGCTGTGTAAAAGTCTCACACGTGTGGTATCCCCATACTCGGGAGGAGTAGCAGAATATATTTTGGACTGTAATTATTTGCTATGTACATGCGATGTGTTAGAAATATCTTATAAATCGACAACTTTGTGTAAAAAAAAATAAGTTTTAATTTTCTTTCCACATTTTCCAAAAACTTGTGGGAAAAAATTACATGTTCAAAAAACAAATTTTGCCTCATAGATTATACGTTAGTGTGTTTGATTTCCAAAATGGGGTAATTTTGTGGGAATTTCCATTGTCCTGGTGCTCCAGGACCTTCAAAAATTTAATAGGTACTATTATTTTATGTCCCTAGAACGCCTGACGGTGCTCCATGCATGTTGGGCCTCTGTATGTGGCCAGGCTGTGTAAAAGTCTCACACATGTGAAATCACCGTACTCAGGAGGAGTAGTAGAACATATTTTGGGGTGTAATTGGAAGTTTGCATATGATGTGTGTGAGAAATAACTAGTTAATGTGACCATTTTGTGGAAAAGAAAAAAACAATTCTTAATTTTCCAAACTATTTTGGGCAATAAATTTCAATTTCAAAAAAACTCACTATGCCTTTTACTAAATACCTTGGACTGTCGTCTTTACAAAAAGGGGTCCTTTGGGGGATATTTGTACTGTCCTGACATTTTTGGGTCTCAAGAAATTCAGGATCAGGATTGATCAATTTTCAGTGATATGTAGCTTAGTTTGTAGACTCTATAACTTTCACACAGACCAATTATCATACACTAATCAGGATTCTTTTTTTTTTTTTACCAGACATGTAGCTGAATATATTTTGGCCTAAATTGATGAAGAAATTAGATTTTATTGGATTTCTTTTAAAACAGAAAGTAGAAAATATTGTTTTTGTTTTTTTTTCAAAATTTTCACACTTTTTTCTGCTTATATCGCAAAAAAAAAAAAACCCAGAGGTGAATAAATACCACCAAAAGAAAGCTCTATTTGTGTGAAGAAAATTATACAAATTTCATCTGGGTACAGTGTAGCATGACTGAGTAATGGTCATTCAAAGTGTGACGGCGCTGAAAGCTCTGGGTCAGGTCATGGCAGGAAAGTGCCCGGTATTGAGGTGGTTAAAAATGATGATTTAAATCAAATCCACCCTGCTCGGCCCACTTCACTCTCAAATTCAAACTGGAGCAGAATGAGCAGATAGAACTGAAACACACCGCTTGCACTGATTTTCTGTGCCATTATTAACCACTTTACCTCTGGAAGATTTACCCCTCCTTAATGACCAGGCCATTTTTTTCCGATATGGCACTGCGTTGCTTTAACTGACAATTGCGCTGTCGTGCGACATTGTACCCAAATAAAATGTATGTCTCTTTTTCCCCACAAATAAAGCTTTCTTTTGGGGGTATTTGATCACCTCTGCGGTTTGTATTTTTTGCGCTATAAACAAAAAAAGAGTGACACATTTGAAAAAAATATATATTTTTTACTTTTTACTATAAAAGATATCTAATAAAAAAATGGAAAAAAAACAAAACAAATTTCTTCATCAGTTTAGGCTAATATGTATTCTGCTATATTTTTTTGGTAATTTTTTTTCCAATAAGGGTATATTGATCGGTCTGTGCAAAAGTTATTGTGTCTACAAACTATGGGATATTTTTTTTTTACTAGTAATGGCGGCGATCAGCGGCTTATAGCAGAACTGCAATTTTGATGCAGACAAATCGGACACTAATTGACACTTTTTGGGGACCAGTGACACCAATACAGTGATCAGTGCTAAAAAATATGCACTGCCACTGTACTAATGACACTGGCTGGGAAGGGGTTAACATCAGGGGTGATCAAAGGGTTAAAGGATTTGTAAAGTCAGAAGGTTTTTATCTTGATACATTCTATGCATTAGGTTTAAAAAAAAAATCTGTTTGTAGCAGCCTCCCTAATTACTTACATGAGCCCATGATCTCTGATGCTGATGAGGCTGCACTGATAGGCGGCACAGATGGGCACAGATAGCCTGCACTGATAGGCAGCACTGGTGGGGACTGATGAGGCTGCACTGATAGACTGCACTGATGGACACTGATAGGTTGCACTGATAATGCGGCACTGGTTGGCACTGATGAGGCTTCACTGATAGGCAGCACTGATAGGCGGCACTGATGGGCACTGATAGGCAGCACTGATGAGGCTGCACTGATATGCACTGATGGGCATTGATAGGCAGCACTGATGAGGCTGCACTGATGGGCACTGATAAACGGCTTGTATGGGCACTGATAGGCAGCACTGATGAGGCTGCACTGATGGGCACTGATAGGCGGCACTGATGAGACAGCACTGATTGGCTACAGAACTAGTGGGCACCGATTGGCAGCACTGATGGGCACATAATGGCATAACTGGTGGGCACTGTTGGGACTGCACTGATAATCACGACACTGATTATCAGTGTAGATGTCCCATTTACAAAAGCCAGTTATCGTCTCTCCTCTGCTCACGCTGACAGCATAAGGAAAGGTAACTGGCTTCTGTTTACATCCGTGATCAGCTGTGATTGGATACAGCTGATCACGTGGTAAAGAGCCACTGATTGTCTGTTTACCTCAATCTGTGATCAGCGGTGTCCGGAGGACACCGCTGATCACAGAGCACGACACCCGCGCCCCGCAACGGGCATGCGCTGGGCGTGATCACGAGAGGACGTCATATAACGGCCTCCCAGAACTAGCCGTCCGAGCTGTAGCCGCCAATCGGTTATAGTGCGGTCGGCAAGTGGTTAAAAATATGTTATGTTTTCTATTGTGAATAAAAATCTGTGTTTATGAGATTTGCATATAATTGCATTTTATTTTTCTGTAGAGTTTTTTGGAATTGGGGTTGTGTATGATTCAGCCATGATACAATATACATATACTGTACATACATTCTACATAACAATATTAAATAAAACACGGTTTGCCTGTGTGAAATTCATTTCATTGTAAAAATGATTAAACTTGGGAGTCCCTTTGGAGGAGTCATAATTGTTGGGACACAAATATAATTTTTATGATTATGCGCTGGGGATTAGGAATGTTGAAACAAGATAATAAGCCAATTAGTTGATGAAAGACATCAAAGACACGATTCACAGCAGAGTATATTTACAATGTCTGTTCTTCCCTGTTCCCCGTTTCCTCAGTAAACCGCACAGCGTGCTGGAAAAGCTTTTCTGTTTAGCTGATATCCACTTATTATTATCCTTTATGATAATCTGCAATAGAGGAAAGAGCGACAAGCACAGGTAGACATAATAGAGGGTCGGGTCCTTGTCACTTTGACCTGGGAAAGGCATTGTCTCTTTAAAGCAACCTGGCAAGCAAAAAAAAATATATATATATATATATATATATATATATATATACAGTGGGTACGGAAAGTATTCAGTCCCCCTTACATATTTCACTCTTTGTTATATTGCAGCCATTTGCTAAAATCATTTAAGTTCATTTTTTTCCTCATTAATGTGCACACAGCACCCCATATTGACAGAAAAACACAGAATTGTTGACATTTTTGCAGATTTATTAAAAAAGAAAAACTGTGAAATATCACATGGTCCTAAGTATTCAGACCCTTTGCTCAGTATTTAGTATTTGCACCCTTTTGATGAGTCTTTTTGGGAAAGATGCAACAAGTTTTTCACACCTGGATTTTGGGGATCCTCTGCCATTCCTCCTTGCAGATTCTCTCCAGTTCTGTCAGGTTGGATGGTAAACGTTGGTGGACGGCCATTTTTAGGTCTCTCCAGAGATGCTCAATTGGGTTTAAGTCAGGGCTCTGGCTGGGCCATTCAAGAACAGTCACAGAGTTGTTGGGAAGCCACTCCTTCGTTATTTTAGCTGTGTGCTTAGGGTCATTCATTGTCTTGTATATTTTTAAATTCAGCCCTAGTTAGCTTCTTCCTTTTCTTTTTTTTTATTTTCTTTTTTTTCTTTTTTCTTTTTTTTTTATTAATTTTAATTTTTTTTTTACCATTTATATTTAATCATTTTTTTATGTCATCCATTATGGGTTTTTTTTTTCATTTATACAGCATCACACAAAAAAAAAAAAAAAAAAAGGATTTTAAAGCTTTTAGTTAATTTGTAAATAACTTTATAGCTGCGCTTTGTGCCAGGGACACATTTAAAAAATATAATGCACACTTTTTATCCACACTAAATGGTATCTGTTTTAAATCTAATGCTGGTCAAATTAGAAAAAAGTCTACATTTTCTTACATCTCTAGCGCACCCACCCCAGACTTTACCTGCTTTTCTTTACTTGGCTCCTCCGCAGGAAATACTGAGGCACACCGCACCACAAGCCCGTACCCTCCTGGATGGGGAGGTTGAGCGGTGTTAGTTTTCGGGCCTGCCTGCGGCTGGTGTTAGAATCTTCCCGAGCTGATCTCGCTTCTGCCTTGGCTAGAAACAAGTCCTTAATTCTCCCCAGTAATGTAACTGTCCACACCAACTGAAAGTCCAACCTTTGTGATTATTTCACCACGGATAACAAATAGCAGACATGGGAGTAAGTCACACATGTGCAAGTCACAAGCAAGTCTCAAGTCTTAACCTTCAAGTCTCAAGCAAGTCCCAAGTTACTGTGATGAAAAGCAAGCAAGTCAAGTCGAGTCCCTGCTAGAAGTCAGGCAAGTCAAGTCAAGTCATTTATTTTGGTCAAGTCACAAATCAAGTCAAAATACTGATCTACCCCATACTGTATAAAAATAATAGGAGGGATAACAATAAATAATATTGGTTATGTGCCCATGCCTCACTGTGCCTCACTGTGCCCATGCTTCACTGTGTCCATGCTTCACTGTGTCCATGTTTCACTGTGCCCATGCCTCACTGTGCCCATGCCTCACTGTGCCCATGTTTCACTGTGCCCATGCCTCACTGTGTCCATGCTTCACTGTGCCCATGTTTCACTGTGCCCATGCCTCACTGTGCCCATGCTTCACTGTGCCCGTGTCTCACTGTGCCCGTGCCTCACTGTGCCCGTGTCTCACTGTGCCCCTGCCTCACTGTGCCTGTGTCTCACTGTGCCCGTGTCTCACTGTGCCCGTGTCTCACTGTGCCCATGCTTCACTGTGCCCGTGTCTCACTGTGCCCAATGCCTCACTGTGCCCAATGCCTCACTGTGCCCAATGCCTCACTGTGCCCGTGTCTCACTGTGCCCGTGTCTCACTGTGCCCATGCTTCACTGTGCCCGTCAGCCGTGTACCTGATCGGCGGTATCCCGGCGGCCATTCCAGTATTCAAAAGCCGCGCCTCCTCCTCGTCTGTGATAGGCGGAACACTCAATTTCCCAGCATTCAGTGTTCCGCCTATCACGGACATCCACTCATCCTCATAACACGAACGAGGGTAAGAGGATGTCCGTGATAGGCTGAACACTGCCTGCTGTGAAATTGAGTGTTCCGCCTATCACAGACGAGCAGGCACGGCTTTTGAACACTGCAATGGCCGCCGTCTGTCTGCATGACACGCTGATCAGGTAGGCAGAGGGCGGCTTGCGGTTAGTGTTAGTGGTGCCAAGGCATTGCAAGTCATATAGCCCAAGTCAAAGTCAAGTCGCAAGTCATTAGTGACAAGTCAAAGTCAAGTCGAGTCATTTATTGAATTCTGTCAAGCAAGTCGCAAGTCCTCAAACAGGTGACTCAAGTCTGACTTAAGTCAAGTCATGTGACTCAAGTCCCCCACCTCTAACAAATAGTCTCTATGAGAGCAGACAGGTTGATTCGAGACACAGGTCAGATAAGGTGGGAGGAGGTTCAGGCACAAACTCAATTTAGGTTTCTCTTACTGTTCTGATTTCACGAACAGGTTTGGACGCACAGTCTCTGCCACAGACCGGGTGAATATGAAAAGTCACTGCCACTGACTTGGTGAAGTTGGTCACTGCCACTGACCTGGTGTGCATAGAGTCACTGCCACTATGACCTACAGAACATGCACTTCCTTCTTGAAGAAACTTGGCCCATGTTAAGGAGAAGAACATCCCTCCGGAGAGTTACCAGAGGCCACCACTGTCACCACGACTTTGCACTGGGTCTTTAGAAGGGGTCACCTCCCTGGCCTCCTCGATCCTGGATACGGGTCCCCTCACAAGGCGGCACCCTGGGAGCCCTCAATCCCCGGCGGAACCCAGCCGAAGGCGCTGGGCTCCGGGCCTCCAAAATAGTACCTCACCCCAGACTGAAGGTGTCTGGGATGGAACAGGAACTCGGCCTCCGGGCCTAGGGCACCCGGAGACGACACACGCACCACCCAGGCTGAAGGTGCCTGGGCGCGACCCCTCTGGAAGATGGCCGCCCCTTTTTATACCCTCTTCCGACAAGCAGAGCAGGTTCCCCGGCCCCGTTGTCACTACTGCCGAGAGGGGACAAAAAAAGGCACAGCCCTGCATCAGTGGTTCAACCCTGGCCTACGGCAACAGCGCCACCTGTAGGCCACAGGGAACAGCCCACCAATACTATCTCCCAGGGACAGAAATGGTCCAAGAAACCTGACAATTAGTGTATCTGAGCCTAATTACCACTCAGATACTCCCCCTAAATATAGCACCCTGCTACACACCCTTTTGTCTTTAGATTGCATAGAGAATAAATATACCGGTAATTTAATGTCAGTATTGCCAAAAGAAAGCTTTGTGTGTCCCCAAATAAAACTGATATTTTTATTACATCTTTACCACACGTGATGAAAAAGTTACTGCTGAATCGGTAGGCTCATACCTGAAGCCTTGGTCTCTTCAAATATCCCTATAATAGGCTTTACAATAAAAAATAAAAATAAAAGGAGGGGATCAAACCCTCAAAACATTTTGGCTGCACATTAGAGTAAAATTATGCCTGAAAAAAGTAGAACCACAAGCTGGAATACAGATTTAGTTCACACTAGTGGGTGTGCATTGGGGGGGGGGGGGGGGGGGCTTGCGGGCTAATTTTTTTATTTTTTATGTGATGGCTGCTTAGATAGGTGTTTTTTTTTCTTTTTTTTTATTGGTGCTTTCTTTAGGAAGGAAATGCATCAGCTGGCATTTCTTCATATTGCAGGACCCACATTCTATAGCAAACCACCTTCCTTAACCACTTGCTTACTGGGCACTTATACCCCCTTCAATCCCAGGCCAATTTTCAGCTTTTAGCGCTGTCGCACTTTAAATGACTATTTCGTGGTCGTGCAACACTGTACTCATATGACATTTTTATCATTTGTTTTCACACAAATAGAGCTTTCTTTAGGTGATATTTAATCACCTCTGGGTTTTTTATGTTTTTGCTAAACAAACCAAAAAAGACCGAAAATTTTAAAAAAATAGTTTTCATTTTTTGGTATAAAATTTTTCAAACTGGTAATTTTTCCCCTTCACTGATGTGCGCTAATGAAGCGGCTCTGATAGGGTGGCACTGGTGGGCACTGATGAAGCTGCACTGATAGGTGGCACTGATGGGCACTGAGAGGTGGCTCTGATAGACACTGGTAGGTGGTAGTAATAGGCAGCACTGATAGGTGGCACTGATGATGAGGCACCGATGGGCACTGTTTGGCAGCACTGACGGGCACTGATATGCTCCACTGATAGGCTGCACTGATGAGGCGGCACTGGTGGGCACTGATCAGGAGGCACTGATGAGGCTGCACTAATAGATGGCACTGAAGGGCACTGATAGGCGGCACTGATGGGCACTGAGAGGTTGGACTGATAGGCACTGGTAGGTGGTACTGATGATGAGACACTGATGGGCACTGATAGGTGGCACTTATGGGCACTGAGAGGTGGCTCTGATAGACACTGGTAGGTGGTAGTAATAGGCAGCACCGATAGGTGGCACTGATGATGAGGCACCAATGGGCACTGTTTGGCAGCACTGACGGGCACAGATAGGTGGCACTGGTTAGCAGTACTGATGGGCAGTGATATGCTCCACTGATAGGCTGCACTGATAGGCGCTGATGAGGCGGCACTGGTGGGCACTGATCAGGAGGCACTGATGAGGCTGCACTGATAGGTGGCACTAATGAGCACTGATAGGCGGCACTGAAGGGCACTGATAGGCAGCACTGATGGGCACCGAGAGGTGGCACTGATAGGCACTGGTAGGTGGTACTGATGATGAGACACTGATAGGCACTGATAGGTGGTACTGATGATGGGACACTGATAGGCACTGATAGGTGGCACTGGTGGGGTCTGGTTAGCAGTACTGATGGGCACTGTTAGGTAGCACTGGTGGGCACTGGTTAGGAGCATGCTGGTGACTGTGTGGGACTGATGTCTCTTTTACAGAAGCCAGCAATCGGCTTTATTTTTTTTCTCATCATGCTGTCAGTGTAAGGGGGAAAAAAAAACGATTACCAGCTTCTGTTTACATCATGTGATCAGTTGTCATTGACTGAAAGCTGATCACGTTGTAAAGGGTCGTGATTGGCCTTTTACTCCGTTCTGTGATAAGCCTAGTGCCAAGGACTCTGTGATCAAACAGTGTGCCCCAGGGGGCATGCGGGCACAGGAGGACGTCCATGTATGCCCTCTGGGTAATTTAAGCCTGTGCTGTAGTCATCTTTCAACTATAGCGCGGGCATTAAGTGGTTAATACGTTTGTCATACGTTTTCTGTAAATATACCAATGTGTGTTGCGATATCCCTTTAAAAATAAATGTCAAATATATCTTACAGTAATCAATAAATAAGAAAATAGGTGAGCAACAAGGTTCAGAAATTGTTGTAATATCCCTTTAAGGAATTCATAGAAAAAAAAAATATATAACTAATCCCAGATAAATGTTCAAAATAGTGCATTAAGTGGTGACCAGTGGAAAAATTATTAATTAACTTCCATAATTATTGAACAATAGAGAAATGTCCACTTCCCGGGAAATCCAAAAGCAAATTGTGGAATGCAGCAAGTGGCACTCTCCTCCACCAACATAAATAGCACGCCACTTACCAAAGGTCAAGACCCCTTAATCATAGGAGGTCTAATACGCTTCCCTATACAATGGGATAAAACAAATGGCAATCATAAATTGATTCCTCCATTCGGCCAACACCTCCACAGCATCTGATTACAAAATGGGCAGGTGTGTTCCCGGCCCACGATTACATCAATTCTGACTAAACATGTTGGACGGAGCCTACGATCTCACGTCTTCCCGCATGTACACAGTTTTTCATAGATGTCTTTTTATTTTGTGAGTATCTTATTAAAAAGCCAAATGGCAGCTCACATTTTAAAAAGAGTACAGCGCCTTGAAAAAGTATTCATTCCCCTTGAAATTTTCCACATTTTGTAATTTTACAACCAAAAACGTAAATGTATTTTATTGGGATTTTATGTGATAGACCAACACAAAGTGCCACATAATTGTGAAGTGGAAGGAAAATGATAAATGGTTTTCAAATTTCTTTACAAAAAAATATCTGAAAAGTGTCGGGGGCACATTTGTATTCAGCCCGCTTTAGGCTACTTTCACACTGGGGCGGTGGCAGCGTTGGCGGTAAAGCGCCGCTATTTTTAGCGACGCTTTACCGTTGTTTTTGCGGTGCTATTCAGCCGCTAGTGGGGCGCTTTAACCCAAAAAAAGGTCTAAAACTGCCGGTGGCGCTGCCCATTGACTTCAATGGGCAGGGGAGCTTTATTCACTGCTCCTACAGCGCCTCAAAGATGCGGCTAGCAGGACTTTTTTTACCGTCCTGCCAGAGCACTTCTCCAGTGTGAAAGCCCTCGGGCTTTCACACTGGAGTGAAAGGAGAGGCTCTTTCAGGGCGCTTTGCATGTGCTATTTTTAGCGCTATAGCGCCTGCAAAGCGCCTCAGTGTGAAAGTAGCCTTACTCTGATACTCCTAACTAAAATCTAGTGGAACCAATTGCCTTCAGTTGTCACCAAATTATTAAATAGAGTCCACCTGTATGCCATTTAATCTCAGTATAAATACAGCTGTTCTGTGAAGCCCTCAGAGGTTTGTTAGAGAACCTTAGTGAACAAACAGCATCATGGAAGCCAAGGAACACACCAGACAGGTCAGTGATAAAGTTGTGGAGAAGTATAAAGCAGGGTTAGGTTATAAATAAATATCCCAAGCTCTGAACATCTCACAGAGCTCTGTTCAATCCATCATCCGAAAATGGAAAGAGTATGGCAAAACTGCAATCCTACCAAGACATGGCCGTCCACCTAAACTGACAGGCCGGGCAAGGAGAGCATTCATCAGAGAAGCAGCCAAGGGTCCCATGGTAACTCTAGGGGAGCTGCAGAGATCCACAGCTCAGGTGGGAGAATCTGTCCACAGGCAGGGCCCTCTTTAAGGCAGGGCAAAAGGGGCAGCTGCCCTGGGTCCTGTCATTGTTGTGGGGCCCAAAGCAGCTGCCTCATACTTGCTAACTATACCAGTTTAAATTCCCTTGTCCCTTGAAGTTTTAGTCCTGTGCTGTGTCCCGATATCTCAGTCTGAAGTGCTGCTACTAATGCTGCCCAGCTCTGTCCTATTGTTGTGTACAGATGACTCGCCTGCAGACCCTGTGCTTACATGTAAATAACTGGCATTCATATGTAAATAGTGGCGGCATTCATATGTAAATAACTGCGGACGGCAGCATTGATATGTAAATAAAGGCGGCATTCATATGTATATCATGCCCCCCTTCAGTGAGGAGATGATGTGCTGTAACCTCTAGAAACCAATCAGTGAGCAGTATTACTGTACAGTAATCTCTAGCAACCAGTTAATAAGCAAAAATCATGTGCTGTAACCTCTAGCAACTAATCACTGAGCCATAATGTGTGCTGTAACCTCTAGCAACCAGTCAGTAAGCAGTAATGATATGCTGTAACCACTGGCAACCAATCGCAATTGCTGCCTGATCTGATACAGTAAACTGATTTTAAGTCTATCTGCTATTTATTGTATGTCTCAGAGCAAGTGGAGAGTGAAATTGCATGGGGGGCCCCAAGAAAATGTTTGCCCAGGGTCCAATCAATATTAAAGACGGCCCTGTCCACAGGACAACTATTAGTCGTGCTCTCCACAAATCTGCCCTTTATGGAAGAGTGACAAGAAGAAAGTCATTGTTGAAAGAAAGCCATAAGAAGTCCTGTTTGCAGTTTGCGAGAAGCCATGTGGAGGACACAGCAAACATGTGGAAGAAGGTGCTCTGGTCAGATGAGACCAAAATTGAACTTTTGGCCTAAAAGCAAAACGCTATGTGTGGCAGAAAACTAACACTGCACATCACCCCGCACACACCATCCCCACCGTGAAACATGGTGGTGGCAGAATCATGTTGTGGGAATGCTTTTCGTCAGCAGGGACAGGGAAGCTGGTCAGAGTTGATGGGAAGATGGATGGAGCCAAATACAGGGCAATCTTAGAAGAAATCCTGTTAGAGTTGTGAGACTGGGATGGAGGTTCACCTTCCAGCAGGACAACGGCCCTAAACATACAGCCAGAGCTACAATGGAATGGTTTAGATCAAAGTATATTCATGTGTTAAGCCCTGTACACACGATCGGATTTCCTATGGTTTTTTAACCAGTGGATTTTTCCATCGGAAAACCGATGAAGCTGACTTTCATCAGTCTTGCCTACACACCATCAGTCAAAAAACCGACCGTTCCAAATGCGGTGACGTAAAACACTCTGATGAGCCGTGAAAAATGAAGTTCAATGCTTCTGAGCATGCGTCGACTTGATTCTGAGCATGCGTAGGTTTTTTATCCGATGAAGTAATTTGCTATCGGTTTTTTAACCATCGAATAAATTTAAAACATGTTCTATTTTTAAACACCGATGGAAAAAAGACAGACGGGGCCCATACATGATCGGTTTGTCCAATGAAAAAAGTCCATCTGACTGTTTTCATTGGTTAAACCTATCGTGTGTACACGGCTTTAGAATGGCCCAGTCAAAGTCCAGACCTAAATCACATTGAGAATCTGTGACAAGACTTGAAAATTGCTGTTCACAGACGCTCTCCATCCAATCTGACAGAGCTTGAGATATTCTGCAAGGAAGAATGGGCAAAAATGTCCCTCTCTAGATGTGCAAAGCTGGTAGAGACATCCCCAAAAAGACTTGCAGCTGTAATTGCAGAGAAAGGCGGTTCTACAAAGTATTCACATATTTATTTGTAAAAAAAATTAAAAACCATTTATCATTTGTCTTCCACTTCACAATTATGTGTCACTTGGTGTTGGTCTATCACATAAAATCCCAATAAAATACATTTATGTTTTTGGTTGTAACATGACAAAATGTGGAAAATTTCAAGGGGTATGAATACTTTTTCAAGGCACTGTAAAAAGGCATGTCTGTAGCTAAACGGCCCTAGTAGCTTGCAATCCCGGGGTCATCCGCTTGTTCCAAGATGTATGCAGCTCCTGTGAATGGTGTATCCAGGAAAGGATGGCGGAGCGCTGGTGGCACTTTGAAACAGAACAAACAGGGGTTCTGTTGTTAAGGCTTTCCGTTCTTTTCATAGGTGTGCACAGCCCATTGCATTAGGGCAGGTGTCTCCAAAATGTGGCCCAAGGGCCAGATGTGGCCCTTTGCTAGCCTTTATCCGGCCCTTGGAGCACTATTCCTCCAACTGATATGAGGCACTATTCCTCCCACCGACACCAACAAGGGGGGCACTATTTCTTCTACTGATATCCATGATGGGATATTATTCCTCCTACTGATAGGGGCCCTATTCCTCCTCCCACTGACCACCAACGCTGAGGCCATATTTATTCTCACTGGTGCTGGGCCCGGGACATTTTCTGCCCTCGCATGCCACAATTCGGCCCTCCTAAAGTCTGAAGGACAATAAACTGGCCCTTTATTTGAAAAGTTTGGAGACCCCTAGATTAGGGTGTGCATCCCAAAGCTCAAACACACGTGTGTGTACAGTGTCAGTAGGACATTGGATGGTGTCGGTAGAGCTGTGGATGTCTCAATAGGGCAGAGGTTGGTGGCAGTAGGACACTGGATGGTGTCAGTCAGTAGAGCAGTGGACATGTCAGAAGCACAGAGAATGGTCAGTAGCACAGTGGATGGTGACAGTAGCACAGTGGATGGTGACAGTAGGGCAGAGGACGATGTCAGTAGAGCACTGAACAGTGTCAGTAGGGCAGTGGATGATGTCAGTCGGTTTTTTATTTATATATATATTGTGAGGGGGTTAGCTCGGCAGCGGGTGTGTGTGACCCCCGGGATGGGCTCCCCACACAAAAACAGGCCCAGCAAACGGAGGTTGTGGTTTTCAAAATCAAAAAGGTGCGGTTTATTTTCTATTTACAGTGACAAAACACAGCAAAGCAAAAGAAACATAAATAAAATAAATCCTGGTCAACTTGACCTCTGACTAAACATACAGGTTTCCTAACTAACAACTGGGATCAGCCTAGTGCTGTCCTAGTCCCTAAGTCCCTGGTTTTAAATGTCCAAGCAAATAGCCACACAGGCTTTGTCTCACCGCACAGGGGTTCACTCTCCCTAGACAGTCCACACAGGTCTGGTTCCAGGCATGAGCAAACACCTAATGAATCTGGGAGTTCTTATAGAGGCCTAAATGAGCTGACAAGCTTCAGCTGGTCTCATCAACTCCCTGTCTGCACGACGCCCCACACTCTCCCTAGAGGTATGAGTCATCCATGAGCCCACTAGCCTCAGCTGGGCTTATACAACTCTCCACCTAGTTGTATAAGTCGGCGTAAAGCCTGAATCTGGGCGAAATATATCTACCCCCCTGGATGCAACCAGGTGACCCCACCTTCCTGCTGTCACATACCCCCCCCTCTTGTTTTAACCTCGGGGTTGGAACACCAGCAATCAGGCATTCATGTACTCGAGACAAAGCATCCACATTCCCCATTTGAACGCCAGGGCGATGCTTTACTGTGAAGTTGAATTCCTGGAGGGCCAGGAACCACCTATTCACTCTTCTATTTGTTTCCTTGTTTTGAGCCATCCACTTTAACGGAGCGTGATCCGTAACCATGTCAAAGTGCCTACCTAGCAGGTAGTACCGAAGGGAATCTAGAGCCCACTTCACCGCTAAACACTCCTTTTCAACGGTGGCGTAATTTACCTCATGGGACTTCAACTTCCTGCTGAGGTAAATGACTGGGTGCTCTTCCCCGTTCCAGACCTGGGACAATACTGCTCCTAACCCCACATCTGACGCATCACTTTGTACGACAAAGTCTTTAGAGAAGTCGGGTGAGTACAACACTGGCTGGCTACATAAGGCTTGTTTCAAGAATTGGAATGCTGCCTCAGCCTCGGGGGTCCATTTAATCATGACCGACCCTTTCCCCTTCGTCAGGTTGGTTAGGGGCACAGCCTTAGAAGCAAAGTGGGGAATGAATCGCCGATAATACCCAGCGATTCCCAGAAAGGCTCGTACCTGCTTCTTGCTGTTGGGACGTGGCCAACTCTGGATGGCCTCGACTTTGTTGAGTTGGGGTTTTATTACTCCCCTCCCAATGGTGTACCCAAGATATTTGGCCTCCTCCTGCCCAATGGTACACTTCTTGGGGTTAGCCGTAAACCCCGCTTCCCGAACAGAGTCCAGGACTGCTTGCACTTTTGGCAGATGTGAGGCCCAATCTGTGCTATGGACAATTACGTCATCCAGGTAAGCCGCAGCATACTTCCGATGGGGCCTCAGCATCTGGTCCATTTTCCGCTGGAATGTGGCCGGCGCATTCTGTAACCCGAACGGCATTCTTTTATATTGGAACGCCCCGTCTGGGGTTACAAATGCGGTTTTCTCTTTGGCCGACTTGGCCAGGGGGATTTGCCAATACCCTTTTGTGAGGTCAAGAGTCGTCATGTATCGGGCTGTTCCCAGCCGGTCGATCAACTCATCTATACGTGGCATGGGGTAGGTGTCAAATTTTGTAACTTTGTTCAACTGACGAAAATCGTTACAAAATCGCCAGCTCCCATTCGGTTTAGGCACCAACACAATGGGACTAGACCAATCACTTTGGGACTCCTCTATCACCCCTAAGTTCAGCATTTTCTGTACTTCCTCCCGTATTGCCTCCCGTCGGGCCTCTGGGATCCGATAGGGTTTTAACTTCACCCTTTCACCGGGCGGGGTAATGATGTCATGCTCCACCCAAGATGTTTGTCCCGGCAGCTCAGAGAATACCTCCTTGTTGCGAAGCACAAACTCCTTAACCTCCTGTTGTTGGGGTTGTGACAAGGTGGCTGCTATTCCAACCTCAGGAATCACGCAACCAGTTTGAGCTGGTGACCAAGTGTCTGCGACTAGGGACTCTCTATCCCTCCAGGCTTTCAACAGATTAACGTGATAGATCTGTTCGGGCTTTCGCCTTCCTGGTTGTCTGACCTTGTAATTCACTTCGCTCACTTTTTCCATTATCTCATAGGGGCCTTGCCATTTGGCAAGGAATTTACTTTCAACAGTAGGGACAAGTACCAGTATCCTATCCCCCGGGGAAAAGGTACGGGTCTTGGCTCCACGGTTGTACACTCTCTGCTGTGCTAACTGCGCTTGGGCCAAATGTTCCTTCACGATGGGCATTACCTGTGCAATTCGGTCTTGCATCAGGGCGACATGCTCAATCACACTCCTGTGGGGAGAACTCTCACTTTCCCAAGTTTCCTTGGCAATATCCAACAGCCCTCTTGGGTGTCTCCCATACAGTAACTCAAAGGGGGAGAATCCCGTAGAGGATTGGGGCACCTCCCTAATAGCAAACATCAGATAAGGAAGTAGACAGTCCCAATCCTTTCCATCTCTATCCACCACTTTCTTCAACATTTGTTTTAGGGTTTTGTTGAATCTTTCAACCAGCCCATCGGTTTGGGGGTGATACACAGATGTACGTAATTGCGTCACTTTGAACAATTTACACAGCTCCTTCATAACCCGGGACATAAAGGGTGTACCTTGGTCCGTAAGCAGTTCTTTACAAATACCCACCCGGCTAAACACAAGAGATAGCTCTTTGGCTATGGTTTTGGCCGAGGTATTTCGGAGAGGGATCGCTTCTGGATAACGGGTGGCATAGTCCATTATAACTAATATGTACTGGTGCCCCCTAGCGGACTTGATTATAGGCCCTACCAAATCCATGGCGATCCTCTCAAACGGGACCTCAATGATGGGTAGAGGGACCAGCGGGCTACGGAAATGTGGCATCGGGGCCGACCTCTGACACACAGGGCAGGAGGAACAATAATTTTCTATGTCCTTCATCACCCCCGGCCAATAGAATCTCTGTAATATCCTCTCTCGGGTTTTCTCTGTCCCCAGATGACCTCCAAGAATGTGCCCATGGGCCAACTCCAACACCAACTTCCTGTAAGGTTTGGGCACCACAAGCTGCTCAACGGTTTCTTCTGCCCTTTTTGCCACCCGATACAGTAGGTCCTTCTCTACGCTGAAGTATGGGTAAGTGCAGGTATTATCTGGGTTCACTAACTCGCCATCTATTTTCACTACGTTTTCCCGTGCCTTTATTAGGGCGGGGTCTTTCAACTGTTCTGTGGCAAAGTTTTCCCTGTGAACCTCAAGTTCAGAAAACTCCACAGACGGTAGGTTTTCGTCTGAGGAGGTGGGCTCCTCTCCAGTTTCTTGAGTCTCCCCTGCCAATACTGATAAGGGAAATTCCAGAGAGTCCTCACCACTCTCAGGGGAGTTCTGGCTATCACATTCCTGGTACATAGGGGCACCAGTGAGGGGCTCAGGATCATCCCACAGTTCCCAGAACTTCGGAAAATCCCTTCCCACAATGGCGTCATGCGGTAACTGAGATACTAAGCCCACTGGATGAGAGAGGGTACCTTTGGGGGTCTCGAAACACACTGTAGTCACTGGATACTCTCGGGTGTCCCCATGCACACAAATAACAGCTACCTTGCTATTCCCAGAGACCTCTGTTTTAACTAACTCAGCCTTTATCAGGGTCACAAGGCTACCTGAATCCAGCAATACCACAACATTTCTACCATTAACACACATTTTGCATAAATGTTTCTCAGTTCCTCGAATGGCAGTGCATGCGACTGTCGCACACAGCGACTGACGTCTGCCCGTCAGAAAGTCACACTGCATGGGTTCCTCCACAACCGGGCAATTGGCTGCAATATGTCCCGCTTGCCGGCAGCGGTAGCAAAGAGATCCTTCTTGCCGCCTCTTGAGCCGCTGATTTCCCAGGCTGTTCTCGCCAAACTTGGGGTAGAGCTCCCACCCTCTCACTCTCTCCACCCTCACCCCTTGGAATCCTCTTATCCGCCCCTGGGAATGGTCTGGTCTTAGGGTGGAAAGTCCGAGTGTCTCTGGAAGAGGCCGTCAGGTTCTCTGTAGCCAAGTATTTCTCCACACGATCCACAAGACCATCGGCCGTCTCTGGGTCTCCATGGCTTACCCACTTTTGGATGGCAGTAGGAAGAGCTCTCAAAAACCGATCCATTACAACACGTTCCACAATCTTTGGTGCGGACAAAGTCTCTGGCTGTAGCCACTTTCTGCTCAGGTGAATGAGATCATACATTTGAGACCTGGGCTGGTTTTCCAAGCTGGAAAGTCCAGTTATGCACACGCTGAGCCCGGACAGCCTGGGTGACACCCAGCCTTGCCAAAATTTCAGCTTTTAGCATCACATAGTCTTTTGCTTGGTTAGGCTCTAGGTCATAGTAAGCTTTCTGCGATTCACCAGTTAACAGAGGAGCCACCAGTCCAGCCCACTGCTCCTCAGGCCACTTTTCTCTTTCAGCGGTCCTTTCAAATGTGGTCAAAAATACCTCTGGATCATCCTCTCCAGTCATTTTTGTCAATAAACGACTCACCCCAAAGGACGCGGTATTAGTGGGACGGCTTTCCTCACTGGTCTGCGGACGTTGCTGCATTACTGCTTCCATCTGTTGTTGTAGTCTCTGCTCTTGCTTCTGCAACAGGTCTATGAAGCGGGCTTCAGATTGCTGCTGGGCTTGTTGCTGAGCCTCCAGACTCTGTTGCAAAGTTGCGTTTGTCTGCTGCTGGGCTGCAAGGCTCTGTTGATGAGCTTGCTGCTGGGCTGCGAAGTTCTGTTGTTGAGCTGCAAGGCTCTGTTGATGAGCTGCAAGGCTCTTTTGCAAACCTGCATTTGTCTGCTGTTGATTGGCATTTGCTAGAGCCAGCTGCTTCAGTATCTCCTCCATGCTGGCTTAAAAAAAAACTGCCACTGGTTCTCCACCAACTGTGAGGGGGTTAGCTCGGCAGCGGGTGTGTGTGACCCCCGGGATGGGCTCCCCACACAAAAACAGGCCCAGCAAACGGAGGTTGTGGTTTTCAAAATCAAAAAGGTGCGGTTTATTTTCTATTTACAGTGACAAAACACAGCAAAGCAAAAGAAACATAAATAAAATAAATCCTGGTCAACTTGACCTCTGACTAAACATACAGGTTTCCTAACTAACAACTGGGATCAGCCTAGTGCTGTCCTAGTCCCTAAGTCCCTGGTTTTAAATGTCCAAGCAAATAGCCACTAGGGATGAGCTTCGTGTTCGAGTCGAACATACGTTCGACTCGAACATCGGCTGTTCGATCGTTCGACGAAGATCGAACGATTTGGGCCGTTCGCGCCAAATTCGAGTGACGCGAATGGCCCACAATGCACTACGCCATCGCAGTGTCATCCAGGCGCTGTGATTGGCCAAGCATGCACTGTGACCCCGCATGCTTGGCCAATCACAGCGCCGGCAGCGAGGAGAGCAATGATTGGCCACAGGCAGGATGCCTGTGGCCAATTATTGCTGAGGGTGTTTAGTACACGCCCCACACTATAAAAGGCCGCCAGCACGGCGGCCTAGTGTAGTGTGTTCCGGAGCAGGGAAAGAGCAGCATAGGCAGGGACAGTGACTTTTATTTCTTTCTTGCTTAACCTGGATTCCTTTAGTTTAGGGAAAGAGAAGGATAGGTAGGGAGAGTGTCAGTGTGTTTTGTGCTTGTGCTATAGTGTGCTTAAAAAAAACATTTTTTCTAGGGACAGAAAACTGTAGGTAGGGAGAGTGTCAGTTTCTTTCACTGTGCAAGTCCTTGTTTCTAGGGACTGGGAAGGACAGTGAGTGAATTCTCCTTGTGCTATAGTGTGCTTAAAAAAAACATTTTTTCTAGGGACAGAAAACTGTAGGTAGGGAGAGTGTCAGTTTCTTTCACTGTGCAAGTCCTTGTTTCTAGGGACTGGGAAGGACAGTGAGTGAATTCTCCTTGTGCTATAGTGTGCTTAAAAAAAACATTTTTTCTAGGGACAGAAAACTGTAGGTAGGGAGAGTGTCAGTTTCTTTCACTGTGCAAGTCCTTGTTTCTAGGGACTGGGAAGGACAGTGAGTGAATTCTCCTTGTGCTATAGTGTGCTTAAAAAAAACATTTTTTCTAGGGACAGAAAACTGTAGGTAGGGAGAGTGTCAGTTTCTTTCACTGTGCAAGTCCTTGTTTCTAGGGACTGGGAAGGACAGTGAGTGAATTCTCCTTGTGCTATAGTGTGCTTAAAAAAAACATTTTTTCTAGGGACAGAAAACTGTAGGTAGGGAGAGTGTCAGTTTCTTTCACTGTGCAAGTCCTTGTTTCTAGGGACTGGGAAGGACAGTGAGTGAATTCTCCTTGTGCTATAGTGTGCTTAAAAAAAACATTTTTTCTAGGGACAGAAAACTGTAGGTAGGGAGAGTGTCAGTTTCTTTCACTGTGCAAGTCCTTGTTTCTAGGGACTGGGAAGGACAGTGAGTGAATTCTCCTTGTGCTATAGTGTGCTTAAAAAAAACATTTTTTCTAGGGACAGAAAACTGTAGGTAGGGAGAGTGTCAGTTTCTTTCACTGTGCAAGTCCTTGTTTCTAGGGACTGGGAAGGACAGTGAGTGAATTCTCCTTGTGCTATAGTGTGCTTAAAAAAAACATTTTTTCTAGGGACAGAAAACTGTAGGTAGGGAGAGTGTCAGTTTCTTTCACTGTGCAAGTCCTTGTTTCTAGGGACTGGGAAGGACAGTGAGTGAATTCTCCTTGTGCTATAGTGTGCTTAAAAAAAACATTTTTTCTAGGGACAGAAAACTGTAGGTAGGGAGAGTGTCAGTTTCTTTCACTGTGCAAGTCCTTGTTTCTAGGGACTGGGAAGGACAGTGAGTGAATTCTCCTTGTGCTATAGTGTGCTTAAAAAAAACATTTTTTCTAGGGACAGAAAACTGTAGGTAGGGAGAGTGTCAGTTTCTTTCACTGTGCAAGTCCTTGTTTCTAGGGACTGGGAAGGACAGTGAGTGAATTCTCCTTGTGCTATAGTGTGCTTAAAAAAAACTTTTTTTCTAGGGACAGAAAACTGTAGGTAGGGAGAGTGTCAGTTTCTTTCACTGTGCAAGTCCTTGTTTCTAGGGACTGGGAAGGACAGTGAGTGAATTCTCCTTGTGCTATAGTGTACTTAAAAAAAACATTTTTTCTAGGGACAGAAAACTGTAGGTAGGGAGAGTGTCAGTTTCTTTCACTGTGCAAGTCCTTGTTTCTAGGGACTGGGAAGGACAGTGAGTGAATTCTCCTTGTGCTATAGTGTGCTTAAAAAAAACATTTTTTCTAGGGACAGAAAACTGTAGGTAGGGAGAGTGTCAGTTTCTTTCACTGTGCAAGTCCTTGTTTCTAGGGACTGGGAAGGACAGTGAGTGAATTCTCCTTGTGCTATAGTGTGCTTAAAAAAAACATTTTTTCTAGGGACAGAAAACTGTAGGTAGGGAGAGTGTCAGTTTCTTTCACTGTGCAAGTCCTTGTTTCTAGGGACTGGGAAGGACAGTGAGTGAATTCTCCTTGTGCTATAGTGTGCTTAAAAAAAACATTTTTTCTAGGGACAGAAAACTGTAGGTAGGGAGAGTGTCAGTTTCTTTCACTGTGCAAGTCCTTGTTTCTAGGGACTGGGAAGGACAGTGAGTGAATTCTCCTTGTGCTATAGTGTGCTTAAAAAAAACATTTTTTCTAGGGACAGAAAACTGTAGGTAGGGAGAGTGTCAGTTTCTTTCACTGTGCAAGTCCTTGTTTCTAGGGACTGGGAAGGACAGTGAGTGAATTCTCCTTGTGCTATAGTGTGCTTAAAAAAAACATTTTTTCTAGGGACAGAAAACTGTAGGTAGGGAGAGTGTCAGTTTCTTTCACTGTGCAAGTCCTTGTTTCTAGGGACTGGAAAGGACAGTGAGTGAATTCTCCTTGTGCTATAGTGTGCTTAAAAAAAAACATTTTTTCTAGGGACAGAAAACTGTAGGTAGGGAGAGTGTCAGTTTCTTTCACTGTGCAAGTCCTTGTTTCTAGGGACTGGGAAGGACAGTGAGTGAATTCTCCTTGTGCTATAGTGTGCTTAAAAAAAACATTTTTTCTAGGGACAGAAAACTGTAGGTAGGGAGAGTGTCAGTTTCTTTCACTGTGCAAGTCCTTGTTTCTAGGGACTGGGAAGGACAGTGAGTGAATTCTCCTTGTGCTATAGTGTGCTTAAAAAAAACTTTTTTTCTAGGGACAGAAAACTGTAGGTAGGGAGAGTGTCAGTTTCTTTCACTGTGCAAGTCCTTGTTTCTAGGGACTGGGAAGGACAGTGAGTGAATTCTCCTTGTGCTATAGTGTGCTTAAAAAAAACATTTTTTCTAGGGACAGAAAACTGTAGGTAGGGAGAGTGTCAGTTTCTTTCACTGTGCAAGTCCTTGTTTCTAGGGACAGGGAAGGACAGTGAGGGAAATTCTCATTGTGCTATACTGTGCTAAAGCATTCCTCATCAACCATCTTTGAAATCCTTGTTTTTTGGACAGTCAGGGAAATTGTCATTGTGCTATTCTGTGCGAAAGCAATCATCCTCAACCATATTTAGAAATCCTTAAGTAAAGGGACAGAGAAGGACACCTGAAGGTAGCCCTTATTGCTTTTTTCCCATCTCCCTGCAGGCCATCTATTAGAATGTCTGGAAGGCAAACAAGGAGAGGCAGACAGTCAGGAGGCAATAAAAGAGGGCAAGCAGGCTCTGTGTCAGGGGGCAACAGTGCTGGTCGTGGACGCGGTGCATTGTCATCAGCACATGGCCATGGGACACGCTTGTCCTTCTTTTCGGCAGCTGGACATGTTGAGCCACATCATGCCGAAGACTTGGTAGAGTGGATGACCAAGCCCTCCTCCTCCTCCTCATCCTCTCTCACCCAGGCTCAGGGTACTGGCAAAGCAGCTGCCAAAGCGTCCTCTTCCCTGGTATCAATGTCAGACTCATCATCAGTCACTCCTTCCCTAGACCCACCATGTCCTCCTCCTGAGGAGTCCCCCGAACTGTTTGAGCACAGTGTTGGGTACATGCTCCAGGAGGATGCCCAGCGTTTCGAAGGGTCTGATGATGAAACCCAGCTAGAGGAAGGCAGTAGCGTGAGAGCAGAGAGAGGGGATGCTCAAGAAGGACACCAATCTGGCAGTCATGTTCCAGCAGCTGCAGCATACTGCCAGATTGGCTCCAGTGATGAGGAGGGAGGGGATGATGAGGTCACTGACCCCACATGGGTGCCTAATAGGAGAGAGGAGGAGGAGGAGGATGAGGAGGAGGCACATCTCCAACGAGGCAGGATGCCCTTTGGTGGCCAGCGTAAGGGCAGTACACCGACGGAATCACACCGCAGAGCTCCGCCTGTGCAGGGCGCTGCCTCTGCCCGTCATTCAAAAAGTTCCTTGGTGTGGGCCTTTTTTGAGGCTAGTGCATCAGATCGCACAGCTGCTGTTTGCAACATATGTCTCAAGCGTATATCGCGTGGCCAAAACATCAGCCGCTTGGGTACCACATGCCTGACCAGACATATGTTGACCTGCCATGCAGCTCGTTGGCAAGCCTACCTCAAAGACCCACACCAAAGAACAAAGCGGACCTCTCCTTGCACCGCATCAGCTGGGATCTCCAACCCCACTATAACTTCAGTCCTCTCTGAAACATGCACTGAGAGGAATGAAGGTGTAGAATTAGGTGTGTCACAGCCAAGTACTTGCGGCCACTCTGCTAGCAGTACACCGACGTCCGATTCTAGCAGGCAAATTTCCCTGCCCCAGCTGCTGGACCGTCGAAAGAAGTTCACTCCCAGCCATCCACATGCCCAGCGGTTGAATGCTAGCTTGGCTAAATTGCTAGCGCTTCAACTGCTGCCTTTTCAGTTGGTAGACTCGGCCCCCTTCCGTGAGTTTGTGCAATGTGCGGTTCCTCAGTGGCAGGTTCCCAAACGCCACTTTTTCTCACGGAAGGCTATTCCGGCTCTCTACCGGCATGTGGAAGGCAATGTCTTGGCCTCGCTGGACAGGGCGGTCAGCGGTAAGGTGCATATTACCGCTGACTCATGGTCCAGCAGGCATGGACAGGGACGTTACCTTTCTTTCACGGCCCATTGGGTCACTCTTTTGGCAGCTGGGAAGGATGCAGGACAAGGTGCAGTAGTGTTGGAGGTTGTCCCACCGCCACGCCTCCAAAATGCTACTACTGGTTGTGACACACCTCTCTCCTCCACCCCCTCCTCTTCTTCTTCCTCCATGGCCTCTTCCTGTGGTTTGTCCTATGAACCAGCGGTGCTCCGTAGCCGTTCACGGGGCTACGCAAGTACGCAGGCAAAAAGATGCCATGCCGTGCTTGCGCTGGTGTGTTTGGGGGACAGAAGCCACACTGGGGCAGAGGTCCTGTCTGCTCTGCAGGGCCAGGCCGAGAGGTGGTTGACGCCACGCCAGCTTAAGCCAGGAATGGTGGTTTGCGACAATGGCACCAACCTCCTCTCCGCCCTTCGACAGGGACAACTGACCCATGTGCCCTGTGTGGCTCACGTCCTTAACCTGGTGGTGCAGCGTTTCTTGGGCAGGTACCCGGGCTTACAGGATGTCCTGAGGCAGGCCAGGAAAGTCTGTGTGCATTTCCGCAGATCTTATAATGCCAGTGCTCGCCTGGCTGAGCTGCAAAAGGAGTTGAACCTGCCCAAGAACCGCCTTATATGTGACATGCCCACCAGGTGGAACTCAACGTTGGCCATGCTGCAGCGGCTGCACACGCAGCAGAGGGCCATCAATGAGTACCTGTGCGACTACGGCACCAGGACAGGATCAGGGGAGCTTGGTTTTTTTTCTCCACGCCAGTGGGGCATGATCAGGGATGCATGCACTGTCCTGGCACCATTTGAGGAGGCCACGAGGATGGTGAGCAGTGACAGTGCATGCATCAGTGACACTGTACCTCTTGTCCACCTGTTGGAGCACACGCTGCGTGGAATAATGGACAGGGCACTTGAGGCAGAACAGAGGCAGGAAGAGGAGGACTTCCTTGCCTCTCAAGGCCCCCTTTACCCAGACAGTGTTCCTTCTGTCCCACCCATCGCACAGGAAGAGGAGGAGGAGGAGGAGGAGGAGGAGGAGGAGGATTGTGTCAGCATGGAGGTGGAGGCTGGCACTCAGCATCATCAGCAGCAGTCTTTTAGGGATGATTTACAGTCCCAAGAAACCAGTGGACTTGTACGTGGCTGGGAGGAGGTGACTGCGGATCATGTCGTCCTTAGTGACCCAGAGGACTCCGGAGCGAATGCCTCAGCAAACCTACGCTGCATGGCCTCCCTGATCCTGCAAAGTCTGCGGAAGGATCCTCGTATTCTTCGGATCAAGGAGAGGGACCATTACTGGCTGGCCACTCTCCTTGATCCACGGTACAAGGGTAAGGTTGCGGACCTTATGTTACCGTCGCAGAGGGAGCAGAGGATGAGACAACTCCGGGAGGCCTTGCAGAAAGGTCTGTGCAACGCGTTCCCAGAGACTGGGAGGTTACAAACTCCTGGTCCTGGACAACGAGTTGCTGAGGCTTCGGCCAGTCAAAGAAGGAGCGGTGGGGAAGGTGGCCGTCTGACCGATGCGTTCAGACAATTCTTTAGTCCGCAGCCCCAAAGTATGATCGGTTCCAGCAACCATCGCCAGCGTCTGATAAACATGGTGCTGGAATATCTAGGGGCAAGGTCAGACTTGGACACCTTCCCCACCGAAAATCCTCTGGCTTACTGGGTCTTGAGGATGGATCACTGGCCAGAGCTTGCACAGTATGCAATTGAGCTACTGGCCTGTCCTGCATCCAGCGTTCTTTCGGAACGCACATTCAGTGCTGCTGGAGGATTTGTCACGGATCACAGGGTGCGCCTGTCCACCGACTCGGTTGATCGACTGACTTTCATCAAGATGAACCAGTCTTGGATCACCACCAGCTACCACACACCTGATGCTGATATAACAGACTAATTGATTTTAACATGTCACATCCCTTCAAGACTGATGCTGATGCTGAGTGCCTGTGCTGTTATGTTGACTGGCTATCCTCCTCCTCCGAGTCCTCAATGATACGATTGATGATGATAGCTTGGAAGATCATTTTTGTTTATGGGTGCCGCCACCAGTGGCTAAGGCCCAATTTTTCAGCCCCTGTTTAACAGGGGCGTGTAATTACAATTTTTGAAGCAATACTTTGCAACAGGGCTCATTGCTGTGCTCCAAGTACAGTATGTGTGAGGGGTTGGAGTGTTGTGCCACCAGTGCCTAAGGCCCAATTTTTCAGCCCCTGTTTAACAGGGGCGTGTCATTACAATTTTTGAAGCAATACTTTGCAACAGGGCTCATTGCTGTGCTCCAAGTACAGTATCTGTGAGGGGTTGCAGTGTTGTGCCACCAGTGCCTAAGGCCCAATTTTTCAGCCCCTGTTCAACAGGGGCATGTAATTACAATTATTGATCTAATAATTCACAGCAGGGCCCATTCCTGCACCCACCAAGCAAGAGTAACTCTGAGGGCTTACAGTGTTGTGGCAACACCACCACCACCACCACCACCACGAAAGGCCCAATTTCTTGTTCATACATCACGGGACACAGAGCAGCATAGTCATTACTATGTGGGTTATATAGAATTACCTTCAGGTGCTGGCACTGGCAACTTCCAAAACAGGAAGTACCCTCCCCTATATAAGCCCCTCCCATCCGGGAGTACCTCAGTTTTTTGCCAGTGTCTAAGGTGTTGGCCAAGGTTAACATGTATTCATCTGGGCTTGTGTACAGGTTCTCTGGGCCTTAGCAAGCTATTCCGGATCCGACCAAAAAAGCTTCATAGCTAAACGGTCGGTACCCGGGCCTTGCAGAGAAGAGCAGGGTTTTGCCTGTAATGCCTCTCTTAGGAGGGCTGGACCCTGGGATCCAGAGCTCTGGTCATACCCAAAACCAAGAGGCTATCTGTGCAGGGTGCTATACAGGTCCAGGGGAGTGGAATCCTTGGGAACCCGGTCCCTGAAGGTCTAGTACAATGCCTGCCGTGAGAGGTGAAGTTTGGGCTTCTGTGGACCAAACAAAGTCCTGCGGCGGGGAAAAGGTAAGTGGGGGCCCCTCAGGAACTTGGTTCTATTGAGGGGACCCCCAAGCCTAATATGTCTTTCTGCCTGTTACCTAAAAGGTATTCCCGCTAATAGCTGTATATGCCTAAGAAATCCTAGAAATGTTTTTTCATAAGGGAAGTTTTAAAAACTGTAAACCTGGAAATGTTTTTCATAAAGGAGGTTTAAAAAAAAAAAAAAAAAAAAAAGACAAAAGTGCGGTACCTGTGTTTGTCCACTAGAGGCCGCTGTGGAACGTCTTTTTTCTTGGGACTATTTCTTCCATGGTGAAAGTCCAGGCAGATGAGTGAGCTCTCTATCAGGGAAGCTGCATTCCTCTGTCATGCTGCCAAGTAGTTTCCTTCCATCCCCGAGTCCTGGTGAAACAGGGACCCTGGCTCCTCTCCCTACATGGCGCCAAGAGCGCACACGTGCACGCGCGCGCGCACACATGCTTTCTTTTTATAAGGTTTAGCTTCAAAAAAGGGGGCGGAGCCTGGCGGATGACGCGCTCTGTGCACCCAGCGCTTCTGCGCATGTGCGGGCGTCCCAGCAAGATAAAAGGACTCAGTCCACACTGCTTGCTATGGACACAGAGCATGAAAAGGAGCTGGTAGCATGGTATAGGGGCTTACAGCGGGCGGTTGATACAGGCATCCCCAGAAAGACGCATTAGTAGACACCCACTGATGTACATAGCAGCAAATTGCATTAGACTATTTCAGTAAGGGGTGTATTGCGGCTGGAATACCTCAGCTTTGAACTAAGGAATATGCCGCCTAAAAAACTCTGAGATATACCTCTCAGGAAGTGTAGGGGGTCTCCATCGGGCTCTGAGGATCTGGAGCAGTCATCCGCACCCTCCTCCCCTGAGAAATCAGAGGTTAATACCCATAAGGAACCCCCGGGAGTGCCAGGTACTGCGGCTGTCCTCAGTCCACCTGCTCCTGCATATATAACAGAGGAGGTTTTTTCCTCAACTCTGGAGGGATTGGAGCAGAGATTGGCTGCATTGATCGCTTCTTCTCTACAGGAAAGAAAGCGTGCCAGATCTCCATCACCTCCATTAGAGTGCCTGTTGGCAGAGCAACAGTCCCAGGAAGGGACCGACCTACCTGAAGGGGATCAGGAGGAGGTTAGCTCTGTTTTTGAGGAATCGACAGTAGATGAACCATTTTCAGCAGCACAGACTGAAAGATTGTGGGTCCAGACCCTAACTGACATGGTTCGATCTGCATTTAAAATGCCTCTTGTTGAACCATCAACTACTGCTGTCTCCTCATTGGGGTCGCTAAAAGCTCCCCAGGTTAATTGCTCCTTTCCAATACATCCATTATTGGAAGGACTTATATACCAGGACTGGGAACATCCTGATAAACTATTTGTTCCGCCTAAAAGATTTCCGGTGATCTATCCCATGGAGGAAAAGTTCACCCAGAGATGGAATGTTCCTACGGTGGATGCAGCCATCTCTTCTGTGAACAAATCACTGACATGCCCAGTAGATAATGTTCAAATGTTCAAAGATCCAGTGGATAAAAAATTGGAATCTTTATTAAAATCTGCTTTTTCCACAGCAGGGGCTGTTACACAGCCAGCAGTGGCAGCTATTGGGGTCTGCCAAGCTTTAAAGGATTGTCTCCCGGACAAGGGATCCCCTCGCTTGCGGCTCGGATGCTCTGGTGTTCCCTTGGGATCAGTTCAGACTGATATATGCATTCTCTCCGCTACAATTGTTGCCTCGACTCCTTCGCAGAGTCAGGTTGGAGAAGAAGCCAGTGATCCTGGTGGCTCCAGCGTGGCCCCGAAGGGCCTGGTACGCGGAGATCATCAAAATGTCTGTGGGGAGTCCTTGGACCCTTCCACGTCGTCCGGACCTGCTTTCGCAAGGACCGATATACCACCCTTCCTTACTAACTCTAAGTTTAACGGCCTGGCTATTGAATCCCACATCCTAAAGAAGAGAGGTCTCTCTAACTCTGTGGTATCAACTATAATCAATGCCAGGAAGCCTGTATCCAGGCAGATCTACTATAGAGTTTGGAAGGCGTACATCACTTGGTGCGAGGCCAGGAAATGGCATCCATGTAAGTACGTTATAGGCAGAATTCTGGACTTCCTGCAGTGGGCTGTAGACAGGAAGTTTGCCTTAAGTACTATCAAGGGCCAGGTTTCGGCCTTATCAATACTATTTCAACGGCCCCTGGCTATGCATTCACTTGTCAAATCCTTTATGCAAGGTGTGACTCGTATTATTCCACCGATTAAAGCTCCCATATGCCCATGGGATCTAAATTTGGTTCTGTCGGTTCTGCAGAAGCAGCCATTTGAACCTTTGCGGCACATTTCCTTGGTTCTACTCACCAGGAAATTGATATTTTTAGTAGCCATATGCTCGGCTAGAAGAGTGTCGGAATTAGCCGCCATGTCCTGTAAAGAGCCATATCTGGTTATCCATAAGGACAGAGTAGTATTACGTCCTCACCCAGCCTTTCTTCCTAAGGTGGTATCGAGGTTTCACTTGAACCAGGATGTGGTTCTTCCTTCTTTTTTCCCCAAACCAAGCTCGGTAGAGGAAAAGTTATTGCATTCTTTGGATGTAGTAAGAGCAGTTAAAGCTTATCTAAAAGCCACTGCTCAGATTCGTAGAACGGATTCTTTGTTTGTTCTGCCGGAAGGCCCCAGAAAGGGTCAGGCAGCATCAAAATCTACTTTAGCCAAGTGGATTCGACAGGTCATAATACAAGCCTATGGCTTGAGAAGTAGACCGCCTCCGTTCAAAGTTAGGGCGCACTCCACGAGAGCAGTTGGAACTTCATGGGCAGTGCATCACCAGGCCTCCCTGGCGCAAATTTGTAAGGCCGCAACATGGTCTTCAGTACACACGTTTACTAGGTTCTACCAGGTGGACGTTAGAAGTCAGGAGGATGTCGCCTTTGGGCGCAGTGTGTTGCAGGCCGCAAAAGATCCTCATGCCTGATGGCGCCCAGCTTATGTATGGTGTATCCCCCCCCTCATTTGGCATTGCTTTGGGACGTCCCACATAGTAATGACTATGCTGCTCTGTGTCCCGTGATGTATGAACAAGAAAGTAGGATTTTTAAAACAGCTTACCTGTAAAATCCTTTTCTTGGAGTACATCACGGGACACAGAGCTCCCACCCCTCTTTTGGGGACACGTATTGCTTTGCTACAAAACTGAGGTACTCCCGGATGGGAGGGGCTTATATAGGGGAGGGTACTTCCTGTTTTGGAAGTTGCCAGTGCCAGCACCTGAAGGTAATTCTATATAACCCACATAGTAATGACTATGCTGCTCTGTGTCCCGTGATGTACTCCAAGAAAAGGATTTTACAGGTAAGCTGTTTTAAAAATCCTACTTTTTCAGCCCCTGTTCAACAGGGGCATGCAATTACAATTCTTGATCTAATAATTCACAGCAGGGCCCATTGCTGCACCCACCAAGAGTAACTGTCAGGGCTTACAGTGTTGTGGCACCAGCACCACCATCAAAGGCCCAATTTTTACTACCACTGTTCAACAATTATATGTAATTACAATTCCTGATATAATAGTTGACAGCAGGGCGTTCCAGCACCAACCAAGAGTAACTGTGAGTGCTTACAGTGTTGTGCCAACACCAACTAAGGGGCCTATTTCTGCAGATTATATACGGCAGGTCCCTACTTTCAAACATCCAACTTACAAACGACTCCTACTTGCAAACGCAAGAAGACAACAGGAAGTGAGAGGAAATCTACCCCTAGGAAGGAAAATTCTCTCCTGTAAGAATTAATATGGGAGAAAGGTGTCTCCTCTGTACTGATGCTTTATCAGCAATCCTTGTTTCAAGAAAAACACCACATTTCAAAAACAGTTGTCATTGGGACGGAAAGTGAGGTGAAATGTTCTGAACAGGGGCACAGACAGCAAAACAAATGTTACAGGGGTGATAACCCTTACCTATGTTTTCCAAAAAGTTTAAAAATAGATTTTTGGGCTGGAGCTACACTTAAACAATGTACCTGTTCAAAATTACAAACACATTCTACATAAGAACAAACATACAGTCCCTGTCTTGTATGCACCGCCTGTATACGGCTGTTCAGAGTATATAGGGCCTTTTTTATTTTATGTGCGGGGTTCCCCTTAATATCCATACAAGACCCAAAGGGGCTGGTAATGGGCTGGGGTAGGGGGGGGGGGGGGGTCATGGGGTAGCTATGCCATTTTTCTTAAAGATTTTCATCCATATTACCGGGACCAGACATTACATTAAAGCCGCAAGCAGTTTTAAATGGCTTTTTTTTCCTTTAGAAGTGTCATTTTGTGCAGGGACAGTTCTAAACACGGGAAACACGTGGCACTTCACAGGCATACTTTAGACACCCCCCAGGTACGATATTTAAAGGAATATTTGACTTTTTTTTTTTCACTTTATGCATCATTAAAATGACTGCTCCCGAAAAACGACCGTTTTTAAAACTTCTTTTTGCATTGATACATGTCCCCTGGTGCAGAACCCGGGTTCCCAAACCCTTTTTAGGACAATAACATGCATAATAGTTGTTATAATTAGCACTTTAGAATTCGAACGTTCGCATCCATTGTATTTAATAGGGTTCTAATGTTCGTACGAACTTTCGGTCCGTTCGCGGGTTCTGGTGCGAACCGAACCCGGGGGTGTTCGGCTCATCACTAATAGCCACACAGACTTTGTCTCACCGCACAGGGGTTCACTCTCCCTAGACAGTCCACACAGGTCTGGTTCCAGGCATGAGCAAACACCTAATGAATCTGGGAGTTCTTATAGAGGCCTAAATGAGCTGACAAGCTTCAGCTGGTCTCATCAACTCCCTGTCTGCACGACGCCCCACACTCTCCCTAGAGGTATGAGTCATCCATGAGCCCACTAGCCTCAGCTGGGCTTATACAACTCTCCACCTAGTTGTATAAGTCGGCGTAAAGCCTGAATCTGGGCGAAATATATCTACCCCCCTGGATGCAACCAGGTGACCCCACCTTCCTGCTGTCACAATATATATATATATATATATATACACATATTTTTTACAATATTATTTTTTTTCCCCCCCGGGGGTTGGCAGGGAAAATGCACGGTCTATGCGTCACCTCCCCGTTATTGACGGGTAGATCATTATAAATGGGTTTTTGAGCCCCGGACTAGGGTGATTGATTGATTGATATTTAAATTTATATTGCGCCAAATACTGTCTTAGAGGACTGCAACTAAGCGTGCTGTACCATAAATTCACCAATTAGCCTTGGGAGAAAAAAAAAACTATTTGAGAAAAAGGGAGCAGAAAAAAAAAGGAAGGCTCACGAGAGGAGCCAGAAAACAAAGTGGACATGAATTATTACTGATTTTGATGTCTCTACATCCGTAGTTAGGAAAAGCGTTTTTAAAAAGATGGGTTTTTAATTGCCTTTTAAAAAGAGCTTGTGGCATTGGGAGCCGGAGATGGTCAGGGAGTTGGTTCCAAAGAGCCGCGCCCATGGTCTGCATTCGTCGACCTCCCAAGGATTGGAGGCGGGCGGGTGCTTGGATGATCCTATTTTGAAGCCCTGACCGCAATGCTCTAATTGGTGTGTAACGGGGGGCCATTTCCATGAGATAGAGTGGGCCCAAGCCCCAATATGCTATAAACATCAGAACCAAGATCTTGAATTGTACTCTGTGTACTATAGGTAACCAATGTAGCTGTGCCAGCACGGGGGTGATGTGATGTCTATATGGTGTACCCGTAATAGGGCATGCTGCTTGATTCTGTATAATTTGGATTTTTTGAACCCACTTAAGGGGAAGGCCAAGGCAAAAACCATTGGCGAAGTCTAGTCTGGATTGTACTAGAGCCAAAGTAAGTGTGATTTGATGTCGATATGAAAGTAGATGTCTGATCTTTTGAATAATTTGCAAATAGAATGAGGCATTTTTCATACAGGTCATGATTTGCGGAATCCAGGTGAGCTTTGCATCAAAAATAATTCCAAGGTTCTTGACTTGTCTTTTAGGTTCTGGGCAGGTACCTAGGTCAGATGGCCATCGGGATAGAATAGGAGAAGCTAAAGATTCGCCCACTTGGAGTATTTTTGTTTTGGAGCCATTAAGGCTCAGCCAGTTTCTATTCATCCAGGAATGGATGTAAGTCATGCATTCAGCTAGGGTCTGGGCGTATCTGTCATTTTTGGAAGTGTTGACTAGGATTTGGATGTCATCGGCATATAGTTGGCCTTGTAGACCATGTAATTGCAATATATCGGGTAGGGGGCACATATAACAGTTGAAAAGGTATGGAGAGAGGGCAGAGCCCTGTGGTACTCCCCAGGGCACTGGGCTTATGGCTGACCTGAAAGGTCCCAGCCTAACCTGTTGGGTACGATCTTGTAGAAAAGACTGGATCCTTAACAGGACAGCACCTCGAATTCCAAACTGGTCATGAAGGCGCAAGATCAGAATGTCGTGATCAAAGGTGTCAAAAGTCGCGGAGAGGTCCAATAGCACTAAGGCCGCCGATTCCCCAGGGTTCCTGTGTGCCCAGGCAAACCCTGTGTGCACGCCTATGGTTCTTTTATAGAAAGCTCAACACAATTAAAATATTTATTTTTCTACATTTGTACACTTGTTTTTCAGCAAAATGAATGACCTCAACCAGACGGTAGTTGCTGAATTCGTGCTTATTGGCTTTGAAAGCCTTCACAAGCTCAGAATCGTTCTTTTCACCAGTTTACTTTTCATTTACATTGTCATTTTCAATGGAAATGTTTTCATCTTTAGTTTGGTACCGGCGGTTAGTCACCTCCATACGCCCATGTACTTTTTTCTAAGCAATCTCTCTTTATCAGATGTGCTAATAACCTCCGACATTGTACCCAACATGCTACGAATACTGTGGACGACACAGGGAAATATCGCCGTCTCCAGCTGTATTCTTCAGTTCTACATATTTGGTTCTCTGACCACGTTGCAGTGCTTACTTCTGACTGCCATGTCTTATGACCGTTATCTCGCTATTTGTAAACCTTTAAGATATCCTTCCATCATGACCTCTGAACTTTGCCGAAACCTCATCATTTTCTCCTGGATGGTCGGTTTTACTCCCACATTCCCAGTGGCGACATGTCTATCCATGCTACGCTTCTGTCACCTGAACACCATTGACCACTTCTTCTGCGATCTGGCTCCCTTCCTAGACTTGGCTTGTTCAGACGTTTCCACAGTCAAACTGTTGGCCTTCTCCTTCTCGTTCCTCGTCACCTTCTTCCCGTTTCTCTTCATCATGGTGTCTTATACTTCTATTATTCAAACCATCCTCGGGATAAAGTCAGAGAAGGGTAGACAGAAGGCCTTCTCAACCTGTAGCTCCCACCTGGCTGTGGTGTCCTTGTACTATGGAACTCTCTTCATTCTGTATGGTGTCCCCTCGAAGAAACAGTCTCTAAATGTTAACAAGATTTTATCTCTCTTATATACCATTGTAACGCCAGTCCTGAATCCAGTGATCTATTCCCTTAAGAACCATGAGATTGGCAGAGCGGTTGCAAAACTTCTAAGAAAAAGAACACCCAAATGACCTATGACCTGCCCCTCTGATAATTTAGGCTTCAACCACTGGTGTTCAAAGCCCAAATAAAAACAGATAAAACAAAATAAAAACATAATTGAATCCAAATTTATATTAAATGTATTTTCAAATGCAGTTTGCTTTTTGTCTTTAATTTAGCTTCCTGTATTGCAAGACTCCAAATGGGATATGTACTGTTGGTCCTTCGATGTGCATTCAGGAGAGTGGGGAAAGGTCTTTGACCAAGTTGTACTGTGTTGGAGATCAGGCACCTGGCTGTGCTGCCTAGCAGGGGAACCTAGGTCACTGAACTGGTTAAGCAGAATTATATAATTATATTTTAGCAGGTAAGCTCATAATTCAGGGGTAGGCAACTAGATTTTATCTCTTTTATACACTCCTGTATTCTAACACCCTTATTGAATCCAGTAATCTATTCCCTTAACCATCTCAATAGCGGACACTTTCACCCCCTTCCTGCCCAGGGCAATTTTCAGCTTTCAGCGCTCTCACACTTTGAATGATAATTGCGCGGTCATGTAACACTGTACCCATGTGGCATTTTTATCCCTTTTTTTTCACACAATGAGAGCTTTCTTTTGGTGGTATTTAATCACCTCTGGGTTTTTAATTTTTTTGCTAAATAGTCAAAAATAGACAGAAAACTGTGAAAAAAGAGCATCTTTCTATGTTTCTGTTATCAAATTTTGCAAAGAAATAATCTTTCTTCATAAATCTAGGCTAAAATGTATTCTGCTCCATTTCTTTGGTGAAAATAACCCAAATCAGTGTATATTATTTAGTCTGTAGGAAAGTTTATAGAGTCCACACACTATGGGATATATTATCTGAAAATTGATCATTCCTGATGTACGGACGGCCTCTCTCATTTCTTGAGGCCCCAAAATGCCAGGAAAGTACAAATACCCCCCAAATTACCCCTTTTTGGAAAGCAGACAGTCCAAGGTATTTAGTAAGAGGCATGGAGAGTTTTTTGAAATTGTCATTTTTCCCAACCACACTATAGCCAAAAGACGTCTACAGCGTGGTTGTCCAGTTCTGGGCGGACATCCAAGGATGTCCACCCCCCTGCACACTCCCTCCGGCATGCACCTGGCACGCTCTGTGGTCGCTGTGTCCTTCAGGCACAGCTGATCACAGATTGTGGTAAAGGGCCAATCACAGCGGCCCTTTACCATGTGATCAGCTGTGTCCAATCAATCCAATCCAATAAACAAACTTGCAGGTTTTCGGCACTCTTTTCCATACACGCTGTCAAAGCATGAGGAGAGGAGAGCCAGTAACTGGCAATTCTGACGGGACATTTACACTGGTATCAGGGCACTTATCACTAGTGCCCTGATTATCAGTGCCCATCAGTGCTATTAGTGCTGCGTATCAGTGCAGCCTCTTCAGTGCCGCCTCATCAGTGCCACATATCAGTGCCGCCTCATCAGTGCCACATATCAGTGCCGCCTCATCAGTGCCTGTTGTGTTACACTATGTGATTATTCTTGCTCTGTGTCTTTAAGATCTGTTCCCTTCTTTCTAGCTGAACTCTCTCTCTCACCGTAGTTCTTTATATATCTCCTCCACTTCCTGATTCTGGTCATTACTCCTGTATATCTTCCATGCTAAACATCTTACATGTGGCTTACAACTGCAACGTTTTTCTATCTATGAATATCCATCATTAAACGGAACATTCGAAAGGATTCATCGTCTGTCGTCCTAACTGTGAGTTTATTCATTGAGTTAAACTGCCTGTATCGATGCAAGGGATAATAGCAAACCAGCTTGAGTAAGGCCTACTTAAACCTGGAGATGAACTTTATCGCTTTGTAGTTGAGACAGAACAGTAGAAAAACAGAGTTTCACAGCCTAATTACAAGATTTCTGCATGTCAATACTGATACAGACAAGATCTACTGCCCTCATAGCAAGACAGAAGGGACAGAGCAGCACATGGCAGCCTTATAGCCTGAGACAATCTGCACGGTGTCATATTTCAGCACACAGATCCTGCCTGCTTTCACAGTCAGTCTGCTATCATGAGTGACCAAGCTTCTGCATGTGAACTCACATCTCCTTCCTCACAAGTTCCTGAAGAAACTGAGTTACCCAAACGCTCAGTTAAACCCACTTGGAAAGTAATAGAGAATTATGAAGCTTCAAGGACTGAATTGACAAATAGCTTGGAATTAGTCTGGGAGAAAATCCTTGCTGAAGCCAATACAGTGTCTGTTGAACGTGAACTACTGACACTAGAGGGCGCCATTAAACAACTTTCTGCCTCATATGAGCTTTATCAGCTTACCAGCATCAAATTCACTAATGTCTTACAAAACATGAAGTCAGAAAATGCGATGATGCAATTAAAGCGTGTCAATGCTCTCAATATTGAAAGAGACAGTTTTATCCAGCAAACCAGATTAAAGGCAGAAGCAAAAATAAAGCTGTTACAGGACACTGCATCTCACAGATCTGTTTCCACCAGACGTTCTAAAAACTCGTCAAGATCCCATAGTTCAAGATACTCAACACTCAGTGAGTGACTTATTAATGCCCGCGCTGAAGTGGAAGCCAGCAAAGTGCAGGTGGCATATGCAGAAAAAAGAGCAGAGTTGGAAGGGCAGTCAGCATGTCAAAGAGCAGAGTTGGAAGCGCAGTCAGCACGTCAAAGAGCAGAGTCAGAAGCGCAGTCAGCACGACAAAGAGCAACAATGGAAACCTTAAATGAACAGTGTAAACATGACGCAGCTATGGCAAAGCTAAGGGTCCTACAGCAAGCTATCAGTGCAGACGAAGGTGCAAGTGAGAAAGACAGCATTAACCTAAACATAGCAGACATGGAAGACCCCCTCAAACGCACGAAAGACTATGTCCTAAGCCACTGCAGTGCACACTCCATTGTCTCCAATGCTCCCGACTACATAGAGACTCCATCACAGCTTCAAGTTAAAGAGGTTCCAGCAACTTCCTGCACTCAAAATCACTCCACTGCATTTCCTACCTGCCTACCTTGCCTGCCTTCATACGTCACAGAGCATCAGCGCAAGCTTCAAGCAAGTCATCAATCTCCAGTCATTGGTACAGCCTTGAATCACCGTACCATTGGAACAACTGACTTCAAGCAAGCAACTCACCTGGATGCATCTGCTGCACCATATTTCCCTGTGTCCTTTAACAACAATGTCAAAGATAACGCAATCAGCACCATACAGCCAACAGCATCTCACATAAAGGCGGAGACAACTGAGACAGAAGAGTTTGTGAGGTACATGCTACGCAGAGAGCTCACAAAGACTGGTCTTACAAGTTTTGATGACCAACCTGAGAACTACAGAAGTTGGAAATGTGCCTTCAGAACTACAATCAGCAATATTGGCATTACAGCTGATCAAGAATTGAATCTGCTGATCAAATGGCTTGGTCCTCTATCTGCTGCACGTGTTAAGCCATTAAGATCGGTTTTCATGGACAATCCTACTGCAGGCCTCACAGCTGCATGGGAGCGACTAGAGCAAAGTCATGGCAGTCCAGAAGCTATAGAAAATGCTTTGTTCATGCGTCTGGAAACTTTCCCAAAGATATCCGGTAAGGACAACAAGGAGTTCCAGAGACTGAGTGACCTTCTCCTTGAGCTTCAGCTAGCCAAGACAGACCCAAAACTACCTGGACTCAGTTACCTTGACACTCCAAGAGGGGTAAACCCAATTGTCTCCAAGCTCCCGTATGGTTTGCAAGAGAAATGGACTGCACTAGGGTCATCATACAAAAGAGAGAACAAGGTTTCCTTCCCTCCATTCTCTTTCTTCTGTGAATTCATCAGGAAAATTGCAGAGACCAAGAACGATCCAACTTTTTCCTACGGTGAGTACAGCCTCTTCTCACCCTTTCCTAAGAGTACCAGTCTTCAGGGCAACTATAGAAACCATAGAGGCCCAGTGTCCGTGAAAAAGACTGACATCCTTCCCACTCCTACCACAGTTCTAGCCACGAACAAACAGAGTAGGAAGATTGAAAACCCTAACAGAGAGTGTCCCATACACAAGAAGCCACACCCCCTCAATAAATGTATCGGCTTTAGGAAAAAGCCTCTGGAAGAGCGCAAGGAGCTTTTTGCAGAACATTTTGCAAGGGACTGTAATGTGTCCATCAAGTGCATAGAGTGTGGCTCTGGGGAACATGTGCAGGCCCTCCATCCTCTTGAGCCCAGCTCTGCACAACCTGCCAACGATCCTCCCAGGTTAACGCATGGCGGGGAGAATACAGACCAAGTGCCTAATTCTACCATCATTTCTTCATCCTGCACTGAAGTTTGTGGAGAAGACCTCTGTGGTAAGTCCTGTGCTAAGATATGCTTGGTGAACATATACCACAAGGATCAACCAGAAAAGTCTCTAAAGGCATATGCTATCTTAGACGATCAGAGCAATCGATCACTTGCAAAATCGGAATTGTTCAATCTATTTGAAATAAAAGGCGAAGCTCATCCTTACACCTTGGGTACCTGTAGTGGAACTATAGAGGTTTCTGGAAGAAGGGCTCATGGACTCATGGTATCTTCTCTCAAAGGTAACTTGCAATTACCCTTACCTACACTTGTTGAGTGCAATCAGATACCTGCTAACAGGGAAGAAATCCCTACTCCAGCTGCTGCTTTCCATCACCCTCACCTCAAGGTAATAGCAAATGAGATACCGCCGCTTGACAAAGATGCTCAGATCCTTCTTCTGTTAGGAAGAGACATTCTAAGAGTTCACAAGGTACACAGACAAGTCAGTGGACCCCCAGATGCCCCATTTGCCCAGCGCACGGATCTAGGGTGGGTCATCATAGGCAATGTCTGCATAGGCAAAATTAAAAGACCTACCAACATTTCGTCATTCAAGACAAATGTTCTGCCAAATGGCCGAAACACTTACTTTGAGCCATGCCCACATCACTACTGGGTGAAAGAGAAGATAGCCAGCCACGAATGGCAACATGGTATCTCAGGTGACACAAGCCCTTTCTCCTGCCATGATGGCGACTTCGGCTCTACAGTGTTTAAAGCAACCAGTGAAGATGACATACTGGCTCCTTCAATGGAAGACAAAGAATTCATCAAGGTAATGGACAATGAGTTCTTTCAAGATGACTCCAATAACTGGGTAGCACCCCTACCCTTTCGTCTCCCAAGAGAGAGATTGCCCAACAACTTACAGCAGGCCATCAGTAGATTCTCCTCCTTAAAGCAAAACTTAAGCAGGAAACCAGAGATGCAAAAGCACTTTGTGGACTTTATGCAAAATGTATTTGACAGAGATCATGCAGAGCCTGCTCCCCCACTAAAGGAGGGAGAAGAATGCTGGTACCTTCCATCCTTTGGCGTGTATCACCCACGCAAATCAGACCAAATCAGAGTTGTCTTTGATTCCAGTGCTCAGCACGAAGGTGTTTCTCTTAACAACATGCTCCTTACTGGACCCAACTTGAACAACAGTCTAATAGGAGCCTTGATTCGTTTCAGACAAGCGCCTGTAGCAGTAATGGCCGACATTCAACAGATGTTTCACTGCTTCGTCGTCAGAGAAGACAATAGAAACTACCTCAGGTTTCTATGGCACAAGGACAATGACCTCAACAAGGAAGTTATAGATTATCGCATGAAGGTACATGTCTTCGGTAACAGTCCTTCCCCAGCAGTGGCAACTTATGGGCTAAGGAAAACAGCTCAGACTGGAGAAGTTGAATATGGATCTGATGCCCGTCAATTTGTTGAAATAAACTTCTACGTTGACGACGCACTTAAGTCCTTTCCAACTGCTAAAGAAGCAATTGATCTTCTCACCAGAACAAAGGAGATGCTGTCTGTAGCAAACCTTAGACTGCACAAGATTATATCCAACAGCCAGGAACTTATGAATGCCTTTCACTCTGAGGACTATGCCACTAGTCTAAAAAACCTTGACTTAGGTACAGATGTGCCTCCTGTACAGCGAAGTCTGGGTTTGTTGTGGAACATCAAGCAAGACAAATTCACCTTCCAAGTGTCAACTTGTGACAAACCCTTCACTAAGAGAGGAGTCCTGTCCGTGGTGAATAGCATCTATGACCCACTGGGTTTCCTTGCTCCAGTTACCATTCAAGGTAAGATTTTACTAAGACAGTTGTCTACTGAGAACATAGACTGGGATACTCCCTTGCCTAGTGAGAATCAACACAAGTGGGAAAGGTGGAGATATTCTTTGAAGTCACTAGAAAAACTTCAGATTCCCCGTTGCTATGTTCCGGGTTCCATTTCAACTGCTAACCGGCGAGAGATTCATATTTTCTCTGATGCATCAGTTGAAGCTATTGCTGCAGTAGCCTATTTGAAGACCTCTGAACTGAATGGAGAATCACACTGTAGTTTTGTCCTAGGCAAGGCAAAACTCACACCCAAGCCTGCACATACCATACCAAGACTTGAACTTTGTGCAGCCGTGCTAGCAGTAGAAATTGCCGAGGTCATACGAAGTGAAATGGACACTAGAATTGATTCTTTCACCTTCTATACAGACAGTAAGGTAGTACTTGGTTACATAAACAACCAAACAAAACAATTTTATATGTACGTCAGCAACAGGGTTGAACGTATCAAGAGATTCTCTCTACCAAGTCAATGGCATCACGTTCCCACTGAACTCAACCCAGCTGACTGTGGGACCAGAGCCGTGTCACCTGCCGCTCTTCAGGACAGCTTATGGCTGTCACCTCCAAGGTTTCTGTGTGAGGACTCTTACTTACTCCCTATTGACACCACCTATGGGCTAGTAAACCCTGAAGATGATAAGGAAATAAGAACTGTGAACACCTCACTCCACACTTCTGTAAGTACAAAACAGAAGCTGCGGTCACACCGTTATGAGCATCAATGGAAGCAGGTGCAGCATCTAGCCAATGTGTTCTGGCATCGCTGGAAGAAAAAGTATCTTCACCACCTTCAAGGTCGTAACAAATGGCAAGCATCTAAGCCGAATCTTAAGGTTGGAGACCTCATCCTTCTAAAAGACAAGGAAGTTTGTCGGAATGAGTGGCCTATGGGTCTTATTACTAAAGTTATGCCCAGCGACGATAACAAAGTCCGGAAGGTAGAAGTCAAGGTAACCAAGGGAGGATCGACACGAACCTTTAGTCGACCAATTACAGAGTTAGTACTCCTTTTGCCAGGTGAGTGACTTGTGCAAGGACTAGCCATGCTGTCGGCACGGCGGGGAGTACATTGCTGCCATCTACAGGTTCTACTCAGAACTTTGGAATTATTTGAAGACATCATACTGTGACTTTATGTTCTTCATCCTGTTGAACTTATGTTTATTATTTGCTTGTTGCATGTTTTTCATTACAGGTTCCAGGACATTCGTCAGTATTGGACTTTTTGAAAATATATATATTAGTTTAAGGTTATGAAATCTAAAGATTTCAGACAGGGAGTGTTGTGTTACACTATGTGATTATTCTTGCTCTGTGTCTTTAAGATCTGTTCCCTTCTTTCTAGCTGAACGCTCTCTCTCACCGTAGTTCTTTATATATCTCCTCCACTTCCTGATTCTGGTCATTACTCCTGTATATCTTCCATGCTAAACATCTTACATGTGGCTTACAACTGCAACGTTTTTCTATCTATGAATATCGTCTGTCGTCCTAACTGTGAGTTTATTCATTGAGTTAAACTGCCTGTATCGATGCAAGGGATGAATATCAAACCAGCTTGAGTAAGGCCTACTTAAACCTGGAGATGAACTTTATCGCTTTGTAGTTGAGACAGAACAGTGCCGCCTATCAGTGCCGCCTATCAGTGCCGCCTCATCAGTGCCCATCAGTGAAGGAGAAAAGTGACTTATTACTTATAACATAAACTAAAAAAAACTTTATTTTTATTTTTTATATTTGGTCTTTTTTCGTTTGTTTAGCAAAATATCTAAAAAGCCAGTGGTGATTAAATACGACCAAAAAAAAGCTCTATTTGTCTCAAAATTATGAAAATTTCATATGGGTAGGGTGTTGCATGACATTCAAAGCGACGATGAAAGCTGAAAATTGGCCTGGGCAGGAAGGGGGTGAAAGTGCCTGGTAATGAAGTGGTTGAAAAAAAAAATTGGGCTGCCTGCCCGTGGTAAATGTACTGTGGGCGGCTGGAAAGCCGTTAATAATAGAACACCGTTCCTCTAAATTAGTGCCAGCTGTCCATTAGGGATGAGCTCGGTGTTCGAGTCGAACATACGTTCGACTCGAACATCGGCTGTTCGATCGTTCGACGAAGATCGAACGATTTGGGCCGTTCGCGCCTAATTCGAGTGACGCGAACGGCCCACAATGCACTACGCCATCGCAGTGTCATCCAGGCGCTGTGATTGGCCAAGCATGCACTGTGACCCCGCATGCTTGGCCAATCACAGCGCCGGCAGCGAGGAGAGCAATGATTGGCCACAGGCAGGATGCCTGTGGCCAATTATTGCTGAGGGGGTTTAGTACACGCCCCACACTATAAAAGGCCGCCAGCACGGCGGCCTAGTGTAGTGTGTTCCGGAGCAGGGAAAGAGAAGCATAGGCAGGGACAGTGACATTTATTTTTTCTTGCTTAACCTGGATTCCTTTAGTTTAGGGAAAGAGAAGGATAGGTAGGGATAGTGTCAGTGTGTTTTACTGTACGAATCCTTGTTTCTAGGGACAGGGAAGGACAGTGAGGGAAATTCTCCTTGTGCTATAGTGTGCTTTAAAAAAACTTTTTTTCTAGGGACAGAAAACTATAGGTAGGGAGAGTGTCAGTGTGTTTTACTGTACGAATCCTTGTTTCTAGGGACAGGGAAGGACAGTGAGGGAAATTCTCCTTGTGCTATAGTGTGCTTTAAAAAAACATTTTTTCTAGGGACAGAAAACTATAGGTAGGGAGAGTGTCAGTGTGTTTTACTGTACGAATCCTTGTTTCTAGGGACAGGGAAGGACAGTGAGGGAAATTCTCCTTGTGCTATAGTGTGCTTTAAAAAAACATTTTTTCTAGGGACAGAAAACTATAGGTAGGGAGAGTGTCAGTGTGTTTTACTGTATGAATCCTTGTTTCTAGGGACAGGGAAGGACAGTGAGGGAAATTCTCCTTGTGCTATAGTGTGCTTTAAAAAAACATTTTTTCTAGGGACAGAAAACTATAGGTAGGGAGAGTGTCAGTGTGTTTTACTGTACAAATCCTTGTTTCTAGGGACAGGGAAGGACAGTGAGGGAAATTCTCCTTGTGCTATAGTGTGCTTTAAAAAAACATTTTTTCTAGGGACAGAAAACTATAGGTAGGGAGAGTGTCAGTTTCTTTCACTGTGACAGTCCTTGTTTCTAGGGACAGGGAAGGACAGTGAGGGAAATTCTCCTTGTGCTATAGTGTGCTTTAAAAAAACATTTTTTCTAGGGACAGAAAACTATAGGTAGGGAGAGTGTCAGTGTGTTTTACTGTACGAATCCTTGTTTCTAGGGACAGGGAAGGACAGTGAGGGAAATTCTCCTTGTGCTATAGTGTGCTTTAAAAAAACATTTTTTCTAGGGACAGAAAACTATAGGTAGGGAGAGTGTCAGTGTGTTTTACTGTACGAATCCTTGTTTCTAGGGACAGGGAAGGACAGTGAGGGAAATTCTCCTTGTGCTATAGTGTGCTTTAAAAAAACATTTTTTCTAGGGACAGAAAACTATAGGTAGGGAGAGTGTCAGTGTGTTTTACTGTACGAATCCTTGTTTCTAGGGACAGGGAAGGACAGTGAGGGAAATTCTCCTTGTGCTATAGTGTGCTTTAAAAAAACATTTTTTCTAGGGACAGAAAACTATAGGTAGGGAGAGTGTCAGTGTGTTTTACTGTACAAATCCTTGTTTCTAGGGACAGGGAAGGACAGTGAGGGAAATTCTCCTTGTGCTATAGTGTGCTTTAAAAAAACATTTTTTCTAGGGACAGAAAACTATAGGTAGGGAGAGTGTCAGTGTGTTTTACTGTACGAATCCTTGTTTCTAGGGACAGGGAAGGACAGTGAGGGAAATTCTCCTTGTGCTATAGTGTGCTTTAAAAAAACATTTTTTCTAGGGACAGAAAACTATAGGTAGGGAGAGTGTCAGTGTGTTTTACTGTACGAATCCTTGTTTCTAGGGACAGGGAAGGACAGTGAGGGAAATTCTCCTTGTGCTATAGTGTGCTTTAAAAAAACATTTTTTCTAGGGACAGAAAACTATAGGTGGGGAGAGTGTCAGTGTGTTTTACTGTACGAATCCTTGTTTCTAGGGACAGGGAAGGACAGTGAGGGAAATTCTCCTTGTGCTATAGTGTGCTTTAAAAAAACATTTTTTCTAGGGACAGAAAACTATAGGTAGGGAGAGTGTCAGTGTGTTTTACTGTACGAATCCTTGTTTCTAGGGACAGGGAAGGACAGTGAGGGAAATTCTCCTTGTGCTATAGTGTGCTTTAAAAAAACATTTTTTCTAGGGACAGAAAACTATAGGTAGGGAGAGTGTCAGTGTGTTTTACTGTACGAATCCTTGTTTTTAGGGACAGGGAAGGACAGTGAGGGAAATTCTCCTTGTGCTATAGTGTGCTTTAAAAAAACATTTTTTCTAGGGACAGAAAACTATAGGTAGGGAGAGTGTCAGTGTGTTTTACTGTACGAATCCTTGTTTCTAGGGACAGGGAAGGACAGTGAGGGAAATTCTCCTTGTGCTATAGTGTGCTTTAAAAAAACATTTTTTCTAGGGACAGAAAACTATAGGTAGGGAGAGTGTCAGTGTGTTTTACTGTACGAATCCTTGTTTCTAGGGACAGGGAAGGACAGTGAGGGAAATTCTCCTTGTGCTATAGTGTGCTTTAAAAAAACATTTTTTCTAGGGACAGAAAACTATAGGTAGGGAGAGTGTCAGTGTGTTTTACTGTACGAATCCTTGTTTCTAGGGACAGTGAGGGAAATTCTCCTTGTGCTATAGTGTGCTTTAAAAAAACATTTTTTCTAGGGACAGAAAACTATAGGTAGGGAGAGTGTCAGTGTGTTTTACTGTACGAATCCTTGTTTCTAGGGACAGGGAAGGACAGTGAGGGAAATTCTCCTTGTGCTATAGTGTGCTTTAAAAAAACATTTTTTCTAGGGACAGAAAACTATATGTAGGGAGAGTGTCAGTGTGTTTTACTGTACGAATCCTTGTTTCTAAGGACAGTGAGGGAAATTCTCCTTGTGCTATAGTGTGCTTTAAAAAAACATTTTTTCTAGGGACAGAAAACTATAGGTAGGGAGAGTGTCAGTGTGTTTTACTGTACGAATCCTTGTTTCTAGGGACAGGGAAGGACAGTGAGGGAAATTCTCCTTGTGCTATAGTGTGCTTTAAAAAAACATTTTTTCTAGGGACAGAAAACTATAGGTAGGGAGAGTGTCAGTGTGTTTTACTGTACGAATCCTTGTTTCTAGGGACAGGGAAGGACAGTGAGGGAAATTCTCCTTGTGCTATAGTGTGCTTTAAAAAAACATTTTTTCTAGGGACAGAAAACTATAGGTAGGGAGAGTGTCAGTGTGTTTTACTGTACGAATCCTTGTTTCTAGGGACAGGGAAGGACAGTGAGGGAAATTCTCCTTGTGCTATAGTGTGCTTTAAAAAAACATTTTTTCTAGGGACAGAAAACTATAGGTAGGGAGAGTGTCAGTGTGTTTTACTGTACGAATCCTTGTTTCTAGGGACAGGGAAGGACAGTGAGGGAAATTCTCCTTGTGCTATAGTGTGCTTTAAAAAAACATTTTTTCTAGGGACAGAAAACTATAGGTAGGGAGAGTGTCAGTGTGTTTTACTGTACGAATCCTTGTTTCTAGGGACAGTGAGGGAAATTCTCCTTGTGCTATAGTGTGCTTTAAAAAAACATTTTTTCTAGGGACAGAAAACTATAGGTAGGGAGAGTGTCAGTGTGTTTTACTGTACGAATCCTTGTTTCTAGGGACAGTGAGGGAAATTCTCCTTGTGCTATAGTGTGCTTTAAAAAAACATTTTTTCTAGGGACAGAAAACTATAGGTAGGGAGAGTGTCAGTGTGTTTTACTGTACGAATCCTTGTTTCTAGGGACAGGGAAGGACAGTGAGGGAAATTCTCCTTGTGCTATAGTGTGCTTTAAAAAAACATTTTTTCTAGGGACAGAAAACTATATGTAGGGAGAGTGTCAGTGTGTTTTACTGTACGAATCCTTGTTTCTAAGGACAGTGAGGGAAATTCTCCTTGTGCTATAGTGTGCTTTAAAAAAACATTTTTTCTAGGGACAGAAAACTATAGGTAGGGAGAGTGTCAGTGTGTTTTACTGTACGAATCCTTGTTTCTAGGGACAGGGAAGGACAGTGAGGGAAATTCTCCTTGTGCTATAGTGTGCTTTAAAAAAACATTTTTTCTAGGGACAGAAAACTATAGGTAGGGAGAGTGTCAGTGTGTTTTACTGTACGAATCCTTGTTTCTAGGGACAGGGAAGGACAGTGAGGGAAATTCTCCTTGTGCTATAGTGTGCTTTAAAAAAACATTTTTTCTAGGGACAGAAAACTATAGGTAGGGAGAGTGTCAGTGTGTTTTACTGTACGAATCCTTGTTTCTAGGGACAGGGAAGGACAGTGAGGGAAATTCTCCTTGTGCTATAGTGTGCTTTAAAAAAACATTTTTTCTAGGGACAGAAAACTATAGGTAGGGAGAGTGTCAGTGTGTTTTACTGTACGAATCCTTGTTTCTAGGGACAGGGAAGGACAGTGAGGGAAATTCTCCTTGTGCTATAGTGTGCTTTAAAAAAACATTTTTTCTAGGGACAGAAAACTATAGGTAGGGAGAGTGTCAGTGTGTTTTACTGTACGAATCCTTGTTTCTAGGGACAGGGAAGGACAGTGAGGGAAATTCTCCTTGTGCTATAGTGTGCTTTAAAAAAACATTTTTTCTAGGGACAGAAAACTATAGGTAGGGAGAGTGTCAGTGTGTTTTACTGTACGAATCCTTGTTTCTAGGGACAGGGAAGGACAGTGAGGGAAATTCTCCTAGTGCTATAGTGTGCTTTAAAAAAACATTTTTTCTAGGGACAGAAAACTATAGGTAGGGAGAGTGTCAGTGTGTTTTACTGTACGAATCCTTGTTTCTAGGGACAGGGAAGGACAGTGAGGGAAATTCTCCTTGTGCTATAGTGTGCTTTAAAAAAACATTTTTTCTAGGGACAGAAAACTATAGGTAGGGAGAGTGTCAGTGTGTTTTACTGTACGAATCCTTGTTTCTAGGGACAGGGAAGGACAGTGAGGGAAATTCTCCTTGTGCTATAGTGTGCTTTAAAAAAACATTTTTTCTAGGGACAGAAAACTATAGGTAGGGAGAGTGTCAGTGTGTTTTACTGTACGAATCCTTGTTTCTAGGGACAGGGAAGGACAGTGAGGGAAATTCTCCTTGTGCTATAGTGTGCTTTAAAAAAACATTTTTTCTAGGGACAGAAAACTATAGGTAGGGAGAGTGTCAGTGTGTTTTACTGTACGAATCCTTGTTTTTAGGGACAGGGAAGGACAGTGAGGGAAATTCTCCTTGTGCTATAGTGTGCTTTAAAAAAACATTTTTTCTAGGGACAGAAAACTATAGGTAGGGAGAGTGTCAGTGTGTTTTACTGTACGAATCCTTGTTTCTAGGGACAGGGAAGGACAGTGAGGGAAATTCTCCTTGTGCTATAGTGTGCTTTAAAAAAACATTTTTTCTAGGGACAGAAAACTATAGGTAGGGAGAGTGTCAGTGTGTTTTACTGTACGAATCCTTGTTTCTAGGGACAGGGAAGGACAGTGAGGGAAATTCTCCTTGTGCTATAGTGTGCTTTAAAAAAACATTTTTTCTAGGGACAGAAAACTATAGGTAGGGAGAGTGTCAGTGTGTTTTACTGTACGAATCCTTGTTTCTAGGGACAGTGAGGGAAATTCTCCTTGTGCTATAGTGTGCTTTAAAAAAACATTTTTTCTAGGGACAGAAAACTATAGGTAGGGAGAGTGTCAGTGTGTTTTACTGTACGAATCCTTGTTTCTAGGGACAGGGAAGGACAGTGAGGGAAATTCTCCTTGTTCTATAGTGTGCTTTAAAAAAACATTTTTTCTAGGGACAGAAAACTATATGTAGGGAGAGTGTCAGTGTGTTTTACTGTACGAATCCTTGTTTCTAAGGACAGTGAGGGAAATTCTCCTTGTGCTATAGTGTGCTTTAAAAAAACATTTTTTCTAGGGACAGAAAACTATAGGTAGGGAGAGTGTCAGTGTGTTTTACTGTACGAATCCTTGTTTCTAGGGACAGGGAAGGACAGTGAGGGAAATTCTCCTTGTGCTATAGTGTGCTTTAAAAAAACATTTTTTCTAGGGACAGAAAACTATAGGTAGGGAGAGTGTCAGTGTGTTTTACTGTACAAATCCTTGTTTCTAGGGACAGGGAAGGACAGTGAGGGAAATTCTCCTTGTGCTATAGTGTGCTTTAAAAAAACATTTTTTCTAGGGACAGAAAACTATAGGTAGGGAGAGTGTCAGTGTGTTTTACTGTACGAATCCTTGTTTCTAGGGACAGGGAAGGACAGTGAGGGAAATTCTCCTTGTGCTATAGTGTGCTTTAAAAAAACATTTTTTCTAGGGACAGAAAACTATAGGTAGGGAGAGTGTCAGTGTGTTTTACTGTACGAATCCTTGTTTCTAGGGACAGTGAGGGAAATTCTCCTTGTGCTATAGTGTGCTTTAAAAAAACATTTTTTCTAGGGACAGAAAACTATAGGTAGGGAGAGTGTCAGTGTGTTTTACTGTACGAATCCTTGTTTCTAGGGACAGGGAAGGACAGTGAGGGAAATTCTCCTTGTGCTATAGTGTGCTTTAAAAAAACATTTTTTCTAGGGACAGAAAACTATATGTAGGGAGAGTGTCAGTGTGTTTTACTGTACGAATCCTTGTTTCTAAGGACAGTGAGGGAAATTCTCCTTGTGCTATAGTGTGCTTTAAAAAAACATTTTTTCTAGGGACAGAAAACTATTGGTAGGGAGAGTGTCAGTGTGTTTTACTGTACGAATCCTTGTTTCTAGGGACAGGGAAGGACAGTGAGGGAAATTCTCCTTGTGCTATAGTGTGCTTTAAAAAAACATTTTTTCTAGGGACAGAAAACTATAGGTAGGGAGAGTGTCAGTGTGTTTTACTGTACGAATCCTTGTTTCTAGGGACAGGGAAGGACAGTGAGGGAAATTCTCCTTGTGCTATAGTGTGCTTTAAAAAAACATTTTTTCTAGGGACAGAAAACTATAGGTAGGGAGAGTGTCAGTGTGTTTTACTGTACGAATCCTTGTTTCTAGGGACAGGGAAGGACAGTGAGGGAAATTCTCCTTGTGCTATAGTGTGCTTTAAAAAAACATTTTTTCTAGGGACAGAAAACTATAGGTAGGGAGAGTGTCAGTGTGTTTTACTGTACGAATCCTTGTTTCTAGGGACAGGGAAGGACAGTGAGGGAAATTCTCCTTGTGCTATAGTGTGCTTTAAAAAAACATTTTTTCTAGGGACAGAAAACTATAGGTAGGGAGAGTGTCAGTGTGTTTTACTGTACGAATCCTTGTTTCTAGGGACAGGGAAGGACAGTGAGGGAAATTCTCCTTGTGCTATAGTGTGCTTTAAAAAAACATTTTTTCTAGGGACAGAAAACTATAGGTAGGGAGAGTGTCAGTGTGTTTTACTGTACGAATCCTTGTTTCTAGGGACAGGGAAGGACAGTGAGGGAAATTCTCCTTGTGCTATAGTGTGCTTTAAAAAAACATTTTTTCTAGGGACAGAAAACTATAGGTAGGGAGAGTGTCAGTGTGTTTTACTGTACGAATCCTTGTTTCTAGGGACAGGGAAGGACAGTGAGGGAAATTCTCCTTGTGCTATAGTGTGCTAAAGCATTCCTCATCAACCATCTTTGAAATCCTTGTTTTTTGGACAGTCAGGGAAATTGTCGTTGTGCTATTCTGTGCAAAAGCAATCATCCTCAACCATATTTAGAAATCCTTAAGTAAAGGGACAGAGAAGGACACCTGAAGGTAGCCCTTATTGCTTTTTTCCCATCTCCCTGCAGGCCATCTATTAGAATGTCTGGAAGGCAAACAAGGAGAGGCAGACAGTCAGGAGGCAATAAAAGAGGGCAAGCAGGCTCTGTGTCTGGGGACAACAGTGCTGGTCGTGGACGCGGTGCATTGTCATCAGCACATGGCCATGGGACACGCTTGTCCTTCTTTTCGGCAGCTGGACATGTTGAGCCACATCATGCCAAAGACTTGGTAGAGTGGATGACCAAGCCCTCCTCCTCCTCCTCATCCTCTCTCACCCAGGCTCAGGGTACTGGCAAAGCAGCTGCCAAAGCGTCCTCTTCCCTGGTATCAATGTCAGACTCATCATCAGTCACTCCTTCCCTAGACCCACCATGTCCTCCTCCTGAGGAGTCCCCCGAACTGTTTGAGCACAGTGTTGGGTACATGCTCCAGGAGGATGCCCAGCGTTTCGAAGGGTCTGATGATGAAACCCAGCTACAGGAAGGCAGTAGCGTGAGAGCAGACAGAGGGGATGCTCAAGAAGGACACCAATCTGGCAGTCATGTTCCAGCAGCTGCAGCATACTGCCAGATTGGCTCCAGTGATGAGGAGGGAGGGGATGATGAGGTCACTGACTCCACGTGGGTGCCTAATAGGAGAGAGGAGGAGGAGGAGGATGAGGAGGAGGCACATCTCCAACGAGGCAGGATGCCCTTTGGTGGCCAGCGTAAGGGCAGTACACCGACGGAATCACACCGCAGAGCTCCGCCTGTGCAGGGCGCTGCCTCTGCCCGTCATTCAAAAAGTTCTTTGGTGTGGGCCTTTTTTGAGGCTAGTGCATCAGATCGCACAGCTGCTGTTTGCAACATATGTCTCAAGCGTATATCGCGTGGCCAAAACATCAGCCGCTTGGGTACCACATGCCTGACCAGACATATGTTGACCTGCCATGCAGCTCGTTGGCAAGCCTACCTCAAAGACCCACACCAAAGAACAAAGCGGACCTCTCCTTGCACCGCATCAGCTGGGATCTCCAACCCCACTATAACTTCAGTCCTCTCTGAAACATGCACTGAGAGGAATGAAGGTGTAGAATTAGGTGTGTCACAGCCAAGTACTTGCAGCCACTCTGCTAGCAGTACACCGACGTCCGATTCTAGCAGGCAAATTTCCCTGCCCCAGCTGCTGGACCGTCGAAAGAAGTTCACTCCCAGCCATCCACATGCCCAGCGGTTGAATGCTAGCTTGGCTAAATTGCTAGCGCTTCAACTGCTGCCTTTTCAGTTGGTAGACTCGGCCCCCTTCCGTGAGTTTGTGCAATGTGCGGTTCCTCAGTGGCAGGTTCCCAAACGCCACTTTTTCTCACGGAAGGCTATTCCGGCTCTCTACCGGCATGTGGAAGGCAATGTCTTGGCCTCGCTGGACAGGGCGGTCAGCGGTAAGGTGCATATTACCGCTGACTCATGGTCCAGCAGGCATGGACAGGGACGTTACCTTTCTTTCACGGCCCATTGGGTCACTCTTTTGGCAGCTGGGAAGGATGCAGGACAAGGTGCAGTAGTGTTGGAGGTTGTTCCACCGCCACGCCTCCAAAATGCTACTACTGGTTGTGACACACCTCTCTCCTCCACCCCCTCCTCTTCTTCTTCCTCCATGGCCTCTTCCTGTGGTTTGTCCTCTGAACCAGCGGTGCTCCGTAGCCGTTCAAGGGGCTACGCAAGTACGCAGGCAAAAAGATGCCATGCCGTGCTTGCGCTGGTGTGTTTGGGGGACAGAAGCCACACTGGGGCAGAGGTCCTGTCTGCTCTGCAGGGCCAGGCCGAGAGGTGGTTGACGCCACGCCAGCTTAAGCCAGGAATGGTGGTTTGCGACAATGGCACCAACCTCCTCTCCGCCCTCCGACAGGGACAATTGACCCATGTGCCCTGTGTGGCTCACGTCCTTAACCTGGTGGTGCAGCGGTTCTTGGGCAGGTACCCGGGCTTACAGGATGTCCTGAGGCAGGCCAGGAAAGTCTGTGTGCATTTCCGCAGATCTTATAATGCCAGTGCTCGCCTGGCTGAGCTGCAAAAGGAGTTGAACCTGCCCAAGAACCGCCTTATATGTGACATGCCCACCAGGTGGAACTCAACGTTGGCCATGCTGCAGCGGCTGCACACGCAGCAGAGGGCCATCAATGAGTACCTGTGCGACTACGGCACCAGGACAGGGTCAGGGGAGCTTGGTTTTTTTTCTCCACGCCAGTGGGGCATGATCAGGGATGCATGCACTGTCCTGGCACCATTTGAGGAGGCCACGAGGATGGTGAGCAGTGACAGTGCATGCATCAGTGACACTGTACCTCTTGTCCACCTGTTGGAGCACACGCTGCATGGAATAATGGACAGGGCACTTGAGGCAGAACAGAAGCAGGAAGAGGAGGACTTCCTTGCCTCTCAAGGCCCCCTTTACCCAGACAGTGTTCCTTCTGTCCCACCCATCGCACAGGAAGAGGAGGAGGAGGAGGAGGAGGAGGATTGTGTCAGCATGGAGGTGGAGGCTGGCACTCAGCATCATCAGCAGCAGTCTTTTAGGGATGATTTACAGTCCCAAGAAACCAGTGGACTTGTACGTGGCTGGGAGGAGGTGGCTGCGGATCATGTCGTCCTTAGTGACCCAGAGGACTCCGGAGCGAATGCCTCAGCAAACCTACGCTGCATGGCCTCCCTGATCCTGCAAAGTCTGCGGAAGGATCCTCGTATTCTTTGGATCAAGGAGAGGGACCATTACTGGCTGGCCACTCTCCTTGATCCACGGTACAAGGGTAAGGTTGCGGACCTTATGTTACCGTCGCAGAGGGAGCAGAGGATGAGACAACTCCGGGAGGCCTTGCAGAAAGGTCTGTGCAACGCGTTCCCAGAGACTGGGAGGTTACAAACTCCTGGTCCTGGACAACGAGTTGCTGAGGCTTCGGGCAGTCAAAGAAGGAGCGGTGGGGAAGGTGGCCGTCTGACCGATGCGTTCAGACAATTCTTTAGTCCGCAGCCCCAAAGTATGATCGGTTCCAGCAACCATCGCCAGCGTCTGATAAACATGGTGCAGGAATATCTAGGGGCAAGGTCAGACTTGGACACCTTCCCCACCGAAAATCCTCTGGCTTACTGGGTCTTGAGGATGGATCACTGGGCAGAGCTTGCACAGTATGCAATTGAGCTACTGGCCTGTCCTGCATCCAGCGTTCTTTCGGAACGCACATTCAGTGCTGCTGGAGGATTTGTCACGGATCACAGGGTGCGCCTGTCCACCGACTCGGTTGATCGACTGACTTTCATCAAGATGAACCAGTCTTGGATCACCACCAGCTACCACACACCTGATGCTGATATAACAGACTAATTGATTTTAACATGTCACATCCCTTCAAGACTGATGCTGATGCTGAGTGTCTGTGCTGTTATGTTGACTGGCTATCCTCCTCCTCCGAGTCCTCAATGATACGATTGATGATGATAGCTTGGAAGATCATTTTTGTTTATGGGTGCCGCCACCAGTGGCTAAGGCCCAATTTTTCAGCCCCTGTTTTACAGGGGCGTGTAATTACAATTTTTTTAGCAATAATTTGCCATAGGGCTCATTGCTGTGCTCCAAGTACAGTATCTGTGAGGGGTTGGAGTGTTGTGGCACCAGTGCCTAAGGCCCAATTTTTCAGCCCCTGTTTAACAGGGGCGTGTCATTACAATTTTTGAAGCAATACTTTGCAACAGGGCTCATTGCTGTGCTCCAAGTACAGTATCTGTGAGGGGTTGGAGTGTTGTGGCACCAGTGCCTAAGGCCCAATTTTTCAGCCCCTGTTTAACAGGGGCGTGTCATTACAATTTTTGAAGCAATACTTTGCAACAGGGCTCATTGCTGTGCTCCAAGTACAGTATCTGTGAGGGGTTGGAGTGTTGTGGCACCAGTGCCTAAGGCCCAATTTTTCAGCCCCTGTTTAACAGGGGCGTGTCATTACAATTTTTGAAGCAATACTTTGCAACAGGGCTCATTGCTGTGCTCCAAGTACAGTATCTGTGAGGGGTTGGAGTGTTGTGCCACCAGTGCCTAAGGCCCAATTTTTCAGCCCCTGTTCAACAGGGGCATGTAATTACAATTCTTGATCTAATAATTCACAGCAGGGCCCATTGCTGCACCCACCAAGAGTAACTCTGAGGGCTTACAGTGTTGTGGCAACGCCACCACCACCACCACCACGAAAGGCCCAATTTTTCAGCCCCTGTTCAAAAGGGGCATGTAATTACAATTCTTGATCTAATAATTCACAGCAGGGCCCATTCCTGCACCCACCAAGAGTAACTCTGAGGGCTTACAGTGTTGTGGCAACGCCACCACCACCACCACCACGAAAGGCCCAATTTTTCAGCCCCTGTTCAAAAGGGGCATGCAATTACAATTCTTGATCTAATAATTCACAGCAGGGCCCATTGCTGCACCCACCAAGAGTAACTGTCAGGGCTTACAGTGTTGTGGCACCAGCACCACCATCAAAGGCCCAATTTTTACTACCACTGTTCAACAATTATATGTAATTACAATTCCTGATATAATAGTTGACAGCAGGGCGTTCCAGCACCAACCAAGAGTAACTGTGAGTGCTTACAGTGTTGTGCCAACACCAACAACTAAGGGGCCTATTTCTGCAGAGTATATACGGCAGGTCCCTACTTTCAAACATCCAACTTACAAACGACTCCTACTTGCAAACGCAAGAAGACAACAGGAAGTGAGAGGAAATCTACCCCTTGGAAGGAAAATTCTCTCCTGTAAGAATTAATATGGGAGAAAGGTGTCTCCTCTGTACTGATGCTTTATCAGCAATCCTTGTTTCAAGAAAAACACCACATTTCAAAAACAGTTGTCATTGGGACGGAAAGTGAGGTGAAATGTTCTGAACAGGGGCACAGACAGCAAAACAAATGTTACAGGGGTGATAACCCTTACCTATGTTTTCCAAAAAGTTTAAAAATAGATTTTTGGGCTGGAGCTACACTTAAACAATGTACCTGTTCAAAATTACAAACAGATTCTACATAAGAACAAACCTACAGTCCCTGTCTTGTATGCACCGCCTGTATACGGCTGTTCAGAGTATATAGGGCCTTTTTTATTTTATGTGCGGGGTTCCCCTTAATATCCATACAAGACCCAAAGGGGCTGGTAATGGGCTGGGGTAGGGGGGGGGGGGGGGTCATGGGGTAGCTATGCCATTTTTCTTAAAGATTTTCATCCATATTACCGGGACCAGACATTACATTAAAGCCGCAAGCAGTTTTAAATGGCTTTTTTTTCCTTTAGAAGTGTCATTTTGTGCAGGGACAGTTCTAAACACGGGAAACACGTGGCACTTCACAGGCATACTTTAGACACCCCCCAGGTACGATATTTAAAGGAATATTTGACTTTTTTTTTTTTCACTTTATGCATCATTAAAATGACTGCTCCCGAAAAATGACCGTTTTTAAAACTTCTTTTTGCATTGATACATGTCCCCTGGTGCAGAACCCGGGTTCCCAAACCCTTTTTAGGACAATAACATGCATAATAGTTGTTATAATTAGCACTTTAGAATTCGAACGTTCGCATCCATTGTATTTAATAGAGTTCTAATGTTCGTACGAACTTTCGGTCCGTTCGCGGGTTCTGGTGCGAACCGAACCCGGGGGTGTTCGGCTCATCACTACTGTCCATATACAACCAGCACTCATGCTTGACGCATGGCAGCCACATGTAACACAAAATAAGTCTTCACATGTGCAAATTTAAATTTGAAAAACAATATTGACCAGCTGAAACCAGAAGCACAGAAAATACATTTTTATATATATATATATATATATATATATATATATATTTATTTATTTTTGCGGCGGGTCCTATTCACAATTTATAAAAGACTAGCCATAAATGTCTGGGTGGGTATCAACCAGTATAGGGTCCAGGAAGAATCTCTACTAACAATATGGGGTTACAGTGTTGAGATACTACTCAAGCAAAGGACCTCGGACTAGACAGGACCATGAAGGGGAAAGCACACATTTTACACTTTACATCGAAATGAACCATTTTGATCTTTAGTATGTATCTCTTTTCTCTATTTCCTGAACTAAAAATAACACAAATCTTATATTTTTTTTAAGAAGAATGAAGCCAGTAATGCCCTTTTCCTGAACAACTCTTGCAATGTCATCCATGATTGCAGATTTCAGCATCACCCAAGATCTGGTGGTGAACGCCCCCCCCCCCCCCAGTGTCTCTACTGCTTTGGGTGATCTCTCGGAGTCAGGATCCTTCTGGATTCAATGTCACAATCGTGTCTCGCTCAGCCCATACGCTGTTGTCATAGAGAACTCTTCTTTTTCCCAGTAGACGACTTCTCTGCGGCGGGTACTGGGTCGATTTTGTTTTACTTTTACTGATGTCTTATTTTCTTTTATCGCTGGAAGAGATAATATATTAGGTCTTATTTGGGCAGCCTACGTGCATAGATGTTACAAGAAGCATTATCAAACATAATGAAATGTACAGTGCCTTGAAAAAGTATTCATACCCCTTGAAATTTTCCAAATTTTGTCATGTTACAACCAAAATGGGACTTTCCCTTCTCCCCTCTGGTCGCGGCAAGAGATAAACTGGTCCAATACAAAATTTTACACAGGGCTCACTATACACCCCACATGCTCCATAGGATGTCGGCGGCATACTCTCCATTGTGTTGGAGAGTTTTTTCAATTTTTTTGGAGCTGCCCAGCAATAAAACATTACTGGCAAGAGTGAGGCCCGCCATATCAAATAGAGTAAAGACATATATGTAAATATAAATGAATTGACCGTTTATTGAAATATAAGGTACAATGTTTGTATTATCATGTGAATCTATTGGTTGTATTTCATGCTATGAGCAGTATAAATCAAGTGTAAGTCATGTGACTACTATTTATTACAATACCTATTCAAGAGTTTTGATATGTACCTTATAATTTCAATAAACGGTGAATTAATTTATATTTGCATATATGTCTTTACTCTATTTGATATGGCGGGGCTCATTCAAAGTCCCATTTCTCTCTACTTTCCTGCAACCTATACCAGGGATGGAGGTCTGCCATTTGGCTTTGCCAGGTCACATCCCCCTTCAATTATTACTGGCAAGAGGTCATTCAGGTAATTGCAAAGGTAACCAAGACCAGTGTTCCCTATGATCCTAAATACTGTCTGCTGGAGTTGGTTGAACAAATGTCAGTGATTAGAGCGAGAAAAGTACTTATATCCCTATTACTGTATTACGCTCGTATAGCCATCACGATGACCTGGAAACAATCAACCCCTCTATTAGATTTTGGAAAAGTCTGATAAAGGCCAGTGTAGCGGCCTCACTCTCTCTCTAGCTTTATCGGTCATACGGCTGTTGTCTAGGGGTACCTGGGAGGAGAGAGAGTGCAGGAACACTACGCCAAGCTCTCCCCTCGTATGTGTATGAGGGTTGAGCAAAGTCACTTAAAGGGGTTGTAAAGGTTCGTTTTTTATTTTCTAAATAGGTTCCTTTAAGCTAGTGCATTGTTGGTTCACTTACCTTTTCCTTTGATTTACCTTCTAAATGTTTTTTTTCTTTGTCTGAATTTCTCACTTCCTGTTTCTCCTCACTAAACTTCACACCATCATCCGAGTGGTGTGGAGTCAGCCAGAACAGCTTACTGAGGAGGAACAGGAAGTGAGAAATTCAGACAAAGAAAACTAAGAAAAAAAATTTTTTAGAAGGGAAATCTAAGGAAAAGGTAAGTGAACCAACAATGCACTAGCTTAAAGGAACCTATTTAGAAAATAAAAAACAAAGCTTTACAACCCCTTTAAATTACCTTTGGGTCTGTTGTCTGCATACGGAGCCTCGGCTTCCTCCGCAGAGATGTGTCTACCAGTAATAGAGCCCCACACCATTAAAATTCCAACACGCTTTTATATCTCCATTTGCCAAGATGAACATAATCAGTTGAACTCTTGTAACAGACAGACAGGGGTGTGGATACGAGTAGGCCCAGGCACAAATGAACTCTCCTATTCCTTTTGCGTGCGAATAGGCTTGGCACGCGGTCTCTGCCACCAACTGTGATGTTGGTAGCTGCCACCTACCGGGTGAAATGTCTCAGCCCCTGCCACAGGCCTGGATGTGACGGTCTCTGCCACCGACCTTAGAACATGGACCACCTTCCGTGTGATTACAGACCCCTGTTTGGAAAGGACATCCATCCCAACGGTCTCCGGAGGCCCTGTCCCGGCACTGGCAATTTGCTGCACCAGATCTACGGGAAGGTCACCTGCACGGTCCGTTACGCCTGGATTCAGGTACCCGATACTGTGGGCACCTTAGGACGATTCCTCCTGGGCGGGACCCAGTGGAAGAAGCTGGGCCCCAGGCCTGAAGCGATGTACCTCACCCCAGACTGAGGGTGTCTGGGGTGACTCCCGAACTCCACGTGTCCAGCCCTAGGCCGCCTGGACACCGACCGTGGACAGCAGCCCTCAGGCTGAAGGTGCCTGGGACTCGGACCTCGTGGCGAAGATGTCCGCCCCCTTTATACCCTCTCCCAGCAAGCACAGCGGGTTCCCCGCCCCGTCGTACAACTGCTGCGAGAGGTCACAAAGGGTACGGCACTGCAGTGATGGTTTAACCCCGGCCCAAAGTGACAGCGCCACCTGCTGGGCCGCAGGGAACTAGACACCACTGATGTCTTCACCTGAATCAACCATTCTGAAAAGTACATACCCGCTACACCAGTTTACCCTTATACAAGGCCACTTACTCGAACAGGAGTTGCCCACAAAAGTTTGAAAAAGTGTGGACATGTTGGCTAGAAGATGCCACCACAGCAAGTGAAGAAGTACACAAGACCTAGATTGGTACTATATTTAAAAGTGAATTGAGACCAGATATTCTTGTTTTGAAGTATCCTGATAACACCAGTTTGAGCACAGATTCCCCCTGAACTGGAACCTCTCCCCACATTGGGGTAGTAGTTAGTACATTGTGTTAGGTTGTACATACATGTAGCGCCCACCCCCTTTTAGGGGTGCTATATACCCAAATTTAGGGGGCTGGTCGGAGTTAGTAGTTAGGCTCAGACCGTTCACCTTCCAGCAGGACAACGAACCTAAACATACAGCCAGAGCCACAATGAAATGGTTTAGATCAAAGCATATCCATGTCAAAGTCCAGACCTAAATCCAATTGAGAATCTGTGACAAGACTTGAAAATTGATTGTAACATGACAAAATTTGGAAAATTTCAAGGGGTATGAATACTTTTTCAAGGCACTGTACACCGCATATACTCAAATATAAGCCGAGATTTTCAGCCCTTTTTTTTTGGGCTGAAAGTGCCCCCCTCGGCTTATACTCGAGTCAGTGTACCTGAAAAAAATTGAGAGGCTGCGGGCGTCTCCTGGTCCCTTCCGTGATAGGCGGAACTATGTCTGCTGAGAATCGCCTATCACGAACGTTCTCTCATCCTCACCTATCCCAGCAGACACTGTGTTCAGTGTTCCGCCAATCACGGACGCCTTTTCATCCTCGGACAAGACGACGTCAGTGATTGGCGGAACACTGAACACAGTGTCTGCTGGGAAACTGAGGATGAGAGAACGTTCGTGATAGGCGTTTTCTAAGCAGACACAGTTCCGCCTATCACGGAAGGGACCAGGAAGAGACCGCGAGTTTTAAACAATGAATGGATGCCCGCAGCCTCTCAATTTCAGGTACAATTTCAATTTTAGGGGCACAGTGAGGTGGCAATGGGCAGAGTGAGGTTGGGCACAGTGACAATTGGCTTAGTGAAGTTGCAATGGGCACAGTGAGGCGTGCAAATGGGCATTGTTGACCCTCTTCCACTCACAGTAGCTGCTGCATTCTCACCCTCGGCTTATACTCGAGTCAGTACGTTTTCCCAGTTTTTTGTGGTAACATTTGGTACCTCGGCTTATACTCGGGTCGGCTTATACTCAAGTATATACGGTATGTTACTAAACCCTAACAATGAACTTCACTTTTTGGTCCCTTTTTTGACCTTTTATATATACCATTGAAAAAGTTATTTAACAGCTATCACTTATCGAGTGTGTCTGTTACCACACACCACTCTCACTCCAACTAATTACTATTATCTATTCAAAACGCAACCACTTAGCCACCCATACAACCCACACTTACACTCACCAGCCACTTAATTAGGTAGACTTATTCAATTGCTTGGTAACACAAATTGTAAATCAGCCAATCACATGGCGGCAACTGCATTTTGGCATCTAGATGTGGTGAAGACGACCTTCTGAAGTTGAAACCGAGCACCAGAATGTGGAAGAAATGAAATTTAAGTGACTTTGAACATGGCATAGTTGTTGGTGCCAGACGGGCTGGTGTGAGTATTTCAAAATCTGCTGATCTACTGGTATTTTCACACACAACCATCTCTCGAGTTTACAGAGAATGGTGGGAAAAAGAGAAAATATCCAGTGAGCGTCAGTTGTGTGGAGGAAAATGTCTTGTTGAGGTCAGAGGAGAAAGGGCAGACTGGTTCCAGATGATAGAAAGGCAACAGTAACTCAAATAACCACTCATTACAACCAAGGTATGCAGAATACCATCTCTGAACGCACATCACATCCAACCTTGAAGCAGATGGGCTACAGCAGTAGAACACCACACGGGGGCCACTCACATAGGCTCACCAAAATTGGACAATAGAAGATTGGAAAAATGTTGCCAGGTCTGATGAGCCTCAATGTAAGCTGTGACATTCAGATGGTGGGGTCAGAATTTGGCGCATGGATCCATCCTGCCTTGTATCACCGGTTCAGGCTGGTGGTGTGGGTTTAATGGTGTGGCGGATATTTTCTTGGCACACTTTGGGCCCCCCATCGTTTAAACACCACGGCCTACCTGAGTATTGTTGCTGACCATCCATGTCCATCCCTTTATAACTACAGTGTCCCCATCTTCTGATGGTGCCTTCCAGCAGGATAATGCACCATGTCACAAAGCTCCAATCATCTCACCACTGGACAATGAGGTCCCTGTACCCCAATCATCTCACCACTGGACAATGAGGTCCCTGTACCCCAATCATCTCACCACTGGACAATGAGGTCACTGTACTCCAATCATCTCACCACTGGACAATGAGGTCACTGTACACCAATCATCTCACCACTGGACAATGAGGTCACTGTCCTCCAATCATCTCACCACTGGACAATGAGGTCACTGTACTCCAATCATCTCACCACTGGACAATGAGGTCACTGTACACCAATCATCTCACCACTGGACAATGAGGTCACTGTCCTCCAATCATCTCACCACTGGACAATGAGGTCACTGTACTCCAATCATCTCACCACTGGACAATGAGGTCACTGTCCTCCAATCATCTCACCACCGGACAATGAGGTCACTGTACTCCAATCATCTCACCACTGTACAATGAGGTCACTGTACTCCAATCATCTCACCACTGGACAATGAGGTCACTGTACTCCAATCATCTCACCACTGGACAATGAGGTCACTGTACTCCAATCATCTCACCACTGGACAATGAGGTCACTGTCCTCCAATCATCTCACCACTGGACAATGAGGTCACTGTACTCCAATCATCTCACCACTGGACAATGAGGTCACTGTCCTCCAATCATCTCACCACTGGACAATGAGGTCACTGTCCTCCAATCTTCTCACCACTGGACAATGAGGTCACTGTACTCCAATCATCTCACCACTGGACAATGAGGTCACTGTCCTCCAATCATCTCACCACTGGACAATGAGGTCACTGTACTCCAATCATCTCACCACTGGACAATGAGGTCACTGTCCTCCAATCATCTCACCACCGGACAATGAGGTCACTGTCCTCCAATCATCTCACCACTGGACAATGAGGTCACTGTACTCCAATCATCTCACCACTGGACAATGAGGTCACTGTACTCCAATCATCTCACCACTGGACAATGAGGTCACTGTCCTCCAATCATCTCACCACTGGACAATGAGGTCACTGTCCTCCAATCATCTCACCACTGGACAATGAGGTCTCTGTACCCCAATCATCTCACCACTGGACAATGAGGTCACTGTACTCCAATCATCTCACCACTGGACAATGAGGTCACTGTACTCCAATCATCTCACCACTGGACAATGAGGTCACTGTCCTCCAATCATCTCACCACTGGACAATGAGGTCACTGTACTCCAATCATCTCACCACTGGACAATGAGGTCACTGTCCTCCAATCATCTCACCACTGGACAATGAGGTCACTGTCCTCCAATCATCTCACCACTGGACAATTAGGTCACTGTACTCCAGACATCTCACCACTGGACAATGAGGTCACTGTACTCCAATCATCTCATCACTAGACAATGAGGTCACTGTACTCCAATCATCTTATCACTGGACAATGAGGTCACTGTCCTCCAATCATCTCACCACTGGACAATGAGGTCACTGTACTCCAATCATCTTATTACTGGACAATGAGGTCACTGTACCCCAATCACCTCACCGCTGGACAATGAGGTCACTGTACTCCAATCATCTTATTACTGGACAATGAGGTCACTCTACCCCAATCACCTCACCGCTGGACAATGAGGTCACTGTCCTCCAATCATCTCACCACTGGACAATGAGGTCACTGTCCCCCAATCATCTCACCGCTGGACAATGAGGTCACTGTCCTCCAATCATCTCACCACTGGACAATGAGTTCACTGTCCTCCAATCATCTCACCGCTGGACAATGAGGTCACTGTACTCCAATCATCTCACCACTGGACAATGAGGTCACTGTACTCCAATCATCTCACCGCTGGACAATGAGGTCACTGTCCTCCAATCATCTCACCACTGGACAATGAGGTCACTGTCCTCCAATCATCTCACCACTGGACAATGAGGTCACTGTCCTCCAATCATCTCACCACTGGACAATGAGGTCACTGTCCTCCAATCATCTCACCACTGGACAATGAGGTCACTGTACTCCAATCATCTCACCACTGGACAATGAGGTCACTGTCCTCCAATCATCTCACCACTGGACAATGAGGTCACTGTACTCCAATCATCTCACCACTCAACAATGAGGTCACTGTACTCCAATCATCTCACCACTGGACAATGAGGTCACTGTACTCCAATCATCTCACCGCTGGACAATGAGGTCACTGTACTCCAATCATCTCACCACTGGACAATGAGGTCACTGTACTCCAATCATCTCACCGCTGGACAATGAGGTCACTGTCCTCCAATCACCTCACCACTGGACAATGAGGTCACTGTCCTCCAATCATCTAACCACTGGACAATGAGGTCACTGTACTCCAATCATCTCACCACTGGACAATTAGGTCACTGTCCTCCAATCATCTCACCGCTGGACAATGAGGTCACTGTACTCCAATCATCTCACCGCTGGACAATGAGGTCACTGTCCCCCAATCATCTAACCACTGGACAGTGAGGTCACTGTACTCCAATCATCTCACTATTGGACAATGAGGTCACTGTACTCCAATCACCTCACCACTGGACAATGAGGTCACTGTACTCCAATCATCTCACCACTGGAAAATGAGGTCACTGTCCTCCAATCATCTCACCACTGGACAATGAGGTCCAATCATCTCACCGCTGGACAATGAGGTCACTGTACTCCAATCATCTCACCACTGGACAATGAGGTCACTGTACTCCAATCATCTCACTACTGGACAATGAGGTCACTGTCCTCCAATCATCTCACCACTGGACAATGAGGTCACTGTACTCCAATCATCTCATCACTGGACAATGAGGTCACTGTCCTCCAATCATCTCACCACTGGACAATGAGGTCACTGTACTCCAATCATCTCACCACTGGACAATGAGGTCACTGTACTCCAATCACCTCACCACTGGACAATGAGGTCACTGTCCTCCAATCATCTCACCACTGGACAATGAGGTCACTGTACTCCAATCATCTCACCACTGGACAATGAGGTCACTGTCCTCCAATCATCTCACCGCTGGACAATGAGGTCACTGTCCTCCAATCATCTCACCACTGGACAATGAGGTCACTGTCCTCCAATTATATCACCACTGGACAATGAGGTCCAATCATCTCACCACTGGACAATGAGGTCACTGTACTCCAATGGCCTCCACACTCACCACATCTCATCCAATAGAGCACCTTTGGGATGAATAAATAATTCCGGACGGCTGCACTTCCAAAAACCCTTTTATTGAAGTCTCATATGACAAGTGGTTGACAGATGGAGCAGGGGACAAAGAGGTAGACGCTTTTCACGCAAATGTTCGCGCTTGGTTTTAACCCCAATCTTTGGGATGTGGTGGAACATGAGATTGGCATCATGGATGTGAAGCCAACAAATCTGCAGCAACTGAGTGAAGTTATCATGTCACTGTGGACCAAAATCTCTGATGAACGTTTCCAACACCTTGTTGAATCTATGCCATGAAGGCAAAAGGGGGTCCAACTAGCAAGGGGTACCTAATAAAGTGGCCGATGAGCTTATGTATCCAAGTGGGAGAAGGACCTTGGAGGTGCCAAGTCTCGGTAAGACCGGCACCAAATCTGGTCCACAGCTGCCTCTTGTTCTATCAATATATCTTCAACAGAATCTGCCATAAACCACTTGCCGCCTGCCCACAGTACAATTACTGTGGGTGGGCGGGCTTTAGCTCCAGGCTAAGCAGCGTATGGGTACGTCACGGCTTACCTCCTGTTTTATTGCTGACAAGCCGGTCAGCAGATTACAGCCAATGATTTTGGCTGTATACCTGCTGATCAGCTGTGGCCAATCACAGCACAGATCAGTGTGTTTTTGTAAACAGAACACACAGGATCTGGCCGGTTTCTCCCTCCCTGAGCTCTTTTCGTTCAGGGAGAGAAGCCGGACATATTCTGTGTGGGTACAAGCAGCACACATACCCTTGTTAGGCACATTTAACCCCTCATGTGCCCGCCACAGTTAACCCTTTAATTGCCCGGTCACCCAGCCAGTGTTATTAGTACAGTGACAGTATACAGTATTATCACTGATCACTGTTCTAGTGTCACTAGTGAAATCAGAGTCTGTTAGCATCACATTGCCCGCCACACTAGTATATGTTTTCTCTTTCAGAAAGTGGATAAGGGTGGGGGTGGCGGTGACTAAATCAGTAGGGGTATATGCAGGCAGATTGTTGTATGTACGTGCAGCCTCTTTGTTTTAAAAAAATATATATATATACCTATTTTGGAGTCAAGCGTCCTGCCAAAAATCAGAATGGTTCCAGCCATCAAAGCAGCCATGGATAATATAATTATGAGTATGACCCACCAGCGTGTCTGTGAAAAGAATTTAGGCAACGATTACATGTCGAGGGTTTGTTTTCTGATTTGTGTACAGATATCAGCAAACCTGTGCAGTCCCCATCCAAGGCAAAAACAACACGTTCTCTTTAACCCAACCAACCCCCACCCACCAACCACCAGCGTGCTTCCTCTGCACATATTCACCTTTCCTTCCCCTCTCCACTCCATTCAGCCCCAGAATCCGAAGGAATTATCTGGTACTTCAGAGTATGGAGGAACCATGTGACTTTATCCATGTGGCAGCATTGAGCCAATCAGCGCTCTCACACGGGTCATCTTTACCCCCTGTGTAAGCTTTTTTTACCTTATCCCTCACTGCCCAGCAGCAGGCGCTCTTTTCTTTCTTTCCACCCTCGGGTTGTAGGCACGCCCTTGGCATCCTTACAATGCAGAACTGCTGGTCCTGCACTGTACATGGTGATGTCAGAGTGTGAACGATGGAGTATCATAGAGAAGCTGCTCTGAGGGGCTGGTTTCACAGAAAGGAAGAGCCTGGGAGAGTGATGGATAAAAACTGCTTTTTAACCACTTAAGACCAGGCCCCTTTTTGCGATTCGGCACTGCGTCGCTTTAACTGACAATTGCGCGGTCGTGGCGACGTGGCTCTCAAACAAAATTGACGTCCTTTTTTTCCCACAAATAGAGCTTTCTTTTGGTGGTATTTTATCACCTCTGCGGTTTTTATTTTTTGCGCTATAAAAAAAAATAGAGCGACAATTTTGAAAAAAATGCAATATTTTTTACTTTTTGCTATAATAAATATCCCCAAAAAATATATAAAAAAACATTTTTTTTCCTCAGTTTAGGCCGATACGTATTCTTCTACATATTTTTGGTTAAAAAAAATCGCAATCGCCGTTTATTGATTGGTTTCCGCAAAAGTTATAGCGTTTACAAAATAGAGGATAGTTTTATGGCAATTTTATAATTTTTTTTTTTTTTTTTTTTACTAGTAATGGCGACGATCAGCGATTTTTTTTTTGTGACTTCGACATTATGGCGGACACATCGGACACTTTTGACACATTTTTGGGACCATTGTCATTTTCACAGCGATCAGTGCTATAAAAATGCACTGGTTACTGTGAAAATTACACTGGCAGTGAAGGGGTTAACCTGTAGGGGGCGCTAAAGGGGTTAAGTGTGCCCTGATGAGTGTTTCTAACTGAGGGGGGGGTTGGGCTCTGTGTGACATGACACCGATCTCCGCTCCGAGTACACAGAGCCGAGATCCGTGTCATTGTTACTAGGCAGAGCAGGGAGATGATGTGTTTACACAAGCATCTCCCTGCTCTATGCCTTCGTGAGACGATCGCGGGGTTCCCCGCGGCGATCGAGTCCGCGGGACCCGCCGTCCGACTCACGGGGAAGGCAGCAGGGTCGTGAGCGCGCCGCCGGCGGCGTGCGCGCGGCCCTCACGTCAGGCAGTTAAAGGGGACGTACAGGTACGTTGATGTGCCTGTACGAGCCATTCTGCCGACGTATATCTACTGGAGGCGGTCCTGAAGTGGTTAAAGGTGCCCTAGGCAAAAACTGAGCATTTAGTTCTTGCAGTGCGGGAGACACCCCAATGCAAAGGGTGGGATGAATAAGGGGTACCACAGGCAGGGCCGTTTTTAACACAGGGCAAAAGGGGCAGCTGACCTGTGCCTATTCGTTGTTGTGGGGTCCAAAGCAGCTGCCCCTTGAGCCTGTACTGCCCACAAAATAGTTGATAGGTGGATTCGGAAAATGTTTGCCATGGGTCCAATCACTATTAAAGATGGCCCTGGCCACAGGTCCTCCTGTACGGGGCCCTGGCCAGCAGGGAGGCCCAGATAGCAGGGTGAATCAAATGTGGGCAGGGAGGGAGATCAGTGCCATACAGGATCCCCTGTATGGTTCTCTCTACAGCAGCTTAAATCTGGCTTCTTCTCCTCTCCCTCACACCGGCTTTCAGCTGCTGCAGAGAGAACCATGCAGGGGATCAGTTATAGTAATTACCCCTCCCTGCCACACATATCACCCTCCCTGTGTTTCCCCCTGCTGCCCAGGCCCCCCTGTGTTCCTCTCTTCCCCCGCAGTGCTGCTGGCTTCCCTCCTCTCCTTCCTCTCTCTCTCCTACCGGCAATGGGATCCTTCAGGATGGAGAGTGGGGAAAGGTTCCGGTAAATATGTCATATTTAGCATCCCCTTCCTGTCCTGAATGAACACCATGAGTGATCGGTACCAATCATTCACTGTATTCATTCATAACTAAAGCATAGTAAACTGTGTTTATTGGGGGGGGTCAGGTTGGCTGTATCCCCATGGTTTCTAATAGCAGCCCTGTCCCCCACCCCAACAATTGAATATTACCTTATTTTGTAGTGCCACACTTACTTCTTCTCACCTAGGTAAGAATGACCAAGCGTTCCCCGCTGTCTCCTGGCATGTCCATGTAACACACCCCAGGAGGCAGTTTTGCCAACAGACGCAGGATTCTGCACATGCAAAGATGCAGTACAGGTCTTTGGGACCCGGGAGAGTCACTCAGGGCATCTAAAGAGACTTCCAGCACAGACGTGTGAAGGCCCCAGATACCACATGCAAGAGAAACCCCCCCCATGTGCGCAGACATGCCTCAGGTCCCTGCCAGGTCCTAAAGAACGGGCAAAGATCTTCTGCTCATTAAAGATGGCGGCATGGGAGAGGAGAGATGGGACCACTACATTGGGGGTCTACATTTCCTCTTTAAATTATACCCTTAAAATCTGTGGCCACCTAATACCCATGATACATAACACTTTTTTGGGGACACTGCTACTAGAAACATGGCAATTTCTGAACCTATTACATATATAAATGTCCTGTTTTGGCCATTATATGTATTTAGAAGAGCTTACCTTCATCCACGCTGCCGGGTCTCGCTCTATCACCCTCAGGAAGGAATTCTTCAGTCTGGCTATGGGCCCATCGGCATCAACAAAGCGGCAGATATGAAATTTATCACAGTAGCCTTGCCTCTGTCCACAGGGTGCCCCTGGCGAAAGGATTATCACGGCCCTATTGAAGAAGTGGGACAGCCCGGGAGATTTCGTACTTTTGCAGGAGGACGGGTCACCTGTTAGATAAGAGGGATATGGGGCGATAAGATAATGGTCACAATTTATGGTATAAGGACATCTAACTGCCCTTATCCACCTCATTTAACAGCGGGCACAGGCTCCCTTAGTCTAGGTTCCTATCCATGCGGATGGTGCGGGTCGCGGTTGCGTGGGCACAGCAGCCTATTCACTTAAATGGGCTGCTGTATCTGCATTTATCGCAAAAAGAAAGTTCCTCGTCTTTTTTCTTTTTTTAAAGGAGGTCACATGGAATCGCATGGTACTTTGGCACCATGCAATTTCACACACCCAAAAACACACAGGGGTGCCATTAGCCCCTTGGCACCAGCATCTCCTGGCCCTTTAAGCGGTTTAGGATGCTGGGAGGCGGGGCGGGGTTTATGATCATGTGACCGCCGTAATTGGCTGTCACATGATCGGAAAGCTCCTAATCAGTGCTTGTGAGCTTTCTGCTAGCCACCGGCAACTGTGCTGGGAGCACACAGGGCGAGCGCACTCTCGGCACAGCTGTTTTTTCAGTATTGCACGCAAATATGCGGCCGCTCGGCTCCAAGGCACACAGAAATGTGCATTTTGTAGAACATTTTGGAAACGCACTACAATCGCGCATCCCGCTTGCAGCGCCATAACTTGTTAGTGATACCCCAAGCACAGGTAGCAGATGTGCATTTTGTCGCACATTTGTCATGTGACTAAACGGGCTACAAACATGCCAAAATGCTTGATAAAGAAAAACACCAAATGCTCTATGACTGAAAAGGTTCTGGAGCTACTTTGGGGTGTTTGTCACGGAAAGAAAGAAAGAAAATAAGAGAGAGATAGAGAGAGAGAGAGGAAGAGAGAAAGGGGGGAGGAAAAGAGAGAGGAAGAGAGAAAGGGGGGAAGAAGAGAGAGAGGAAGAGAGAAAGGGGGAGGAAGAGAGAAGGGAGAGAGGAAGAGAGAAAGGGGGAAGGAAGAGAGAGAGGAAGAGAGAAAGGGGGAGGAAGAGAGAGAGGGAAAGGGGGAGGAAGAGAGAGAGAGGGAAAGGGAGAGGAAGAGAGAGGGGGAGAGAGAGGGGGGGAGAGAGAGAAGAAGTGAGAGAAAGAGCGTGAAGAAGAGAGATAGGGGGAGAGAGGGGAATAGAGAAAGGGGGGAGAGAGAGGGGAAGATAGAAAGAGGAGAGAGAGAGGAAGTGAGAGAAATAGAGTGAAGAAGAGAGAGAGGGGGGGAGAGAGTTAGGAAGGGAGAAAGGGGGTGAGGAAGAGAGAGAGAGGGGGTAATAAGGAGAGAGAGAGGAAAAGAGAAAGGGGGGCAAGGAAGAGAGAGGGGGAGAGGAAGAGAGAAAGAGGGGGGAGAGAAGGAGAGAGGAAAAGAAAAGTGGGGAAGGAAGAGAAATAGGGGGGCGAGGAAGAGAGGAAAGAGAGAGAGAGCGAGAGAGAGGTAAGAGAGAGCGAGGGAGAGAGAGAAAGAGAGAAGGGGGAGGAAGAGAGATAGGGGAGAGAGAAGAGAGAGCGAGGGAGCAAGAAGGGGAGAGCGAGCAAGGGAAGAGAGAGAGGGGAGGAGAGGAAGAGAGAGGGAGAGAGAGAAAGGAAGAGAGAGAGTGGAGAAAAGAGAAAGGGGAGAGAGAGAGGAAAGATAGAGAGAGAGAGAGGGAGCAAGGGGAAGAGAGAGAGAGAGTGGGGGGAAGAGAGGAAGAGAGAGGAAGAGAGAGGGAGAGATCAAGGGAGAGAGAGAGAAAGAGATAGGGGGAGAAAAGAGAAAGGGGGAGAGAGAGAGGGGAGGGAGAAAAAGGGAGAGAGGGAGAGTGAGAGGAAGAGAGAAAGGGGGCAAGGAAGAGAGAGGGGGGTAATAAGGAGAGAGAGAGAGGAAAATAGAAAGGGGGGCAAGGAAGAGAGAGAGGGAGAGAGAGAGGAAAAGAGAAAGGGGGCAAGGGAGAGAGAGGGGGAGAGGAGAGAGAGGAAGAGAGAAAGAGGGGGGAGAGAAGGAGAGAGGAAGAGAGAAGTGGGGAAGGAAGAGAAAGAGGGGGCGAGGAAGAGAGGAAAGCGAGCGAGGGAGAGAGAGGTAAGAGAGAGCGAGAGAGAAAGAACAAGAGAAGGGGAGGAAGAGAAATAGGAAAGAGAGCGAGGGGGAGAGAGAAGAGAGCGAGGGAGCGCGAAGGGGAGAGACCGAGCGGGGGAAGAGAGAGAGAGTGGAGGAGAGGGAGAGAGCAAGGGAGAGAGAGAGGGGGGAGAAAAGAGAAAGGGGAGAGAGGTAGAGGGGGGAGGAGAGAGGAAGGGAGAGAGTGGGGGAGAGTGAGAGGAAAGATAGAGAGAGCGAGGGGAGAGAGAGAGAGCGAGGGGGAGAGAGGAAAGAGAGAGGGAGAGAGAGCAAGGAGGAGGGAGAGAGGGGAAGAGAGGAAGAGAGAGAGGGGGAAGAGAGGGAGAGAGCAAGGGAGAGAGAGAGAAAGAGATAGGGGGAGTAAAGAGAAAGGGGGAGAGAGAGGGGGAGAAAAAGGGAGAGAGGAAGAAAGAGAGATAAGAGGGAGGGGAGAGAAAGAGGGGGGATATGAGAGGGAGAGAGAGAGAGGGGGAGCGAGAAAGAGAGAGCGGGAGAAGAGAGAAAGGGGGTAAGGAAGAGAGAGGGCGCAGAGAGAGAGACGGGGGGAAGTGAGAGAGGGAAAGGGGGAGGAAGAGAGAGAGGGAAAGGGAGAGGAAAAGTGAGGGGAAGAGAGAAAGGGGGAGGGAGAGAGAGAAAGGGGGAGGGAGAGAGAGAGAGGGGGAGGGAGGGAGAGAAAGGAGAGAGAGAGGGGAGAGAGAGGGGGGAGAGAGAGAGAAGAAGTGAGAGAAAGAGCAGTGAAGAAGAGAGATAGGGGGGGAGAGAGGGGAATAGAGAGGGGAAGATAGAAAGGGGAGAGAGAGAGGAAGTGAGAGAAATAGAGCGAAGAAGAGAGAGAGGGGGAGAGAGAAAGGGGGCGAGGAAGAGAGAGAGGGGGGTAATAAGGAGAGAGAGAGAGGAGAGAGGAAAAGAGAAAGGGGGCAAGGAAGAGAGAGGGGAGAGGAAGAGAGAAAGAGGGGTAGAGAAGGAGATCGAGAGGGGGAGAGAAGGAGAGAGGAAAAGAAAAGTGGGGAAGGAAGAGAAATAGGGGGCGAGGAAGAGAGGAAAGAGAAAGAGAGTGAGAGAGAGGTATAAGAGAGCGAGGGAGAGAGAGAAGGGGAGAAGGGGGAGGAAGAGAGATAGGAAAGAGCGAAGGGGAGAGAGAAGAGAGAGAGCGAGGGAGCAAGAAGGGGAGAGCGAGCGAGGGAAGAGAGAGAGAGGGGAGGAGAGGAAGAGAGAGGGAGAGAGAGAGAGAAAGGAAGAGAGAGAGAGTGGAGAAAAGAGAAAGGGGAGAGAGAGAGGAAAGATAGAGAGGGAGAGAGAGCAAGGGGAAGAGAGAGAGGGAGAGAGAGAGGAAAGATAGAGAGAGAGAGGGGGAGAGAAGGAGAGAGGAAGAGAGAAGTGGGGAAGGAAGAGAAAGAGGGGGGCGAGGAAGAGAGGAAAGCGAGCGAGCGAGGGAGAGAGAGGTAAGAGAGAGCGAGAGAGAAAGAACGAGAGAAGGGGAGGAAGAGAAATAGGAAAGAGAGTGAGGGGGAGAGAGAAGAGAGAGAGCGAGGGAGCGCGAAGGGGAGAGAGCGAGCGGGGGAAGAGAGAGAGAGAGTGGAGGAGAGGGAGAGAGCAAGGGAGAGTGAGAGAGAGGGGAGAAAAGAGAAAGGGGAGAGAGGGGAGGAGAGAGGAAGGGAGAGAGTGGGGGAGAGTGAGAGGAAAGATAGAGAGAGCAAGGGGAGAGAGAGAGAGAGCGAGGGGAGAGAGAGGGAGAGAGGAAAGAGAGAGAGGGGGAGAGAGAGCAAGGGGGGAGAGAGAGAGGAAGAGAGAGAGGGGGAAGAGAGGGAGAGAGCAAGGGAGAGAGAGAGAAAGCGATAGGGGGAGTAAAGAGAAAGGGGGAGAGGGAGAGAGAGAGGGGAGAAAAAGGGAGAGAGGAAGAGAGAGAGAAGAGGGAGGGGAGAGGAAGGGAGAGGGGGGATATGAGAGGGAGAGAGAGATGGGGGAGCGAGGAAGAGAGAGTGGGAGGAGAGAGAAAGGGGGGTAAGGAAGAGAGAGGGTGCAGAGAGAGAGAGAGAGAGAGACGAGGGGGAAGTGAGAAAGAGGGGGTGAGGAGGAGAGAGAGGGAGGAAGAGAGAAATGCAGGGAGGAGAAGAGAGAGAGGTAAGATAAGAAGAGAGAGAGAGGGGGAGAAAGAGGGAGAGAGAAGGAGAAAAAAGGGGGGAGAGAGAGGAAGAGAGAGGGGAAGGAGAGAGGGGAATGAGAGAGTGGAAAGAGAGCGAGGGAGTGAGAGAGAGAGAGGGGGGGGGAAGGGAAGAGAGAAAGATCACATACAAAAACTTTCAGCATGCAGATGAAGACTACTGCCTGAAGGTGGCAGTGTTCATCTGCAGTTCCATGTATTTACAGAAATAGTTCAACAATTAGTCGCACAATAGAAAATTGTCAGCCTATAATAAAAACTGGACTTTGTTTTAATAAAGCAAATTTTTCTTAAAATAAATATATAAGTAGATGTTATTTAGATGTGAAAATTAGTGATATAGTTATTGTTAACTGACACATGCTGACTCTGCTAAATTTGGTCAGAGCCTCTACACCAGAGATTGTCAATCTTTTTCCAGTCAAAGCACAATCCCAGAGCACACCAGTCTGAAGGCTCATTCACACCAGGAGGTGTGTCCAAGCGCGCATTCTTTTTTTTGCATTTCCTCACTATGTGAGTGAAATGCAAAAAAAAGGTGGCGGCATGACTGTTAAAATCGCACAGCACCAAAACGCATGTGTAACGGACCCCGTACTCTTGAGGAGTGTGTCCGCCGTATAAGCTTCCCTTGCCCAGTACCTGCACAATCCAAGATCCCTCAGCTCACCCAGTCACTTGTCGAGACATCAGTGTAGGGTGAATAAAAGCATAATGCCTCGTACACACGAACGTGATTTCCGACACGTACAACACGTACTACCGCACTAGAAAAGGGAAATCCGATACAAAGCGTGCCACCCTTTGGGCTCCTTCTGCTGATCTTGTGTTAGTAGAGGTTTGGTGAGAGACGATCCACGTTTTTCAGTCTTCGTGCTTTTCAGATAGTTTTCTGCTGTTCAGTTTGTTCTTGTGGGTTCGTATCTGTTTTTCAGTGCGTTCTTGTCCACTCGTTTCTGATTTTCAGGTCGTTCTTCAGAGGCCTTGCTGTCCTTCAGTGCATTCTGTTAGTTCGTACTGACTAGCCGACCGTTTTCTAGCCATGTTGCGGGTACGTTCTCGTCGTAGAGTTTGTGCTGTGTGGGGGCTTGGTGTTGGGGTTCTTGCTTTGGCCCAAGCTCAGTCCATGAACAGGGTGGGGAGGAGTTCATGGACGAAGAATTGGCTGCTCCAGCGTGATCAATTCTGTCACATGACTTTGCTGCAGGAGGTCCAGGAGAATAATCCTGATGATTTCAGGAATTATCTCTGGATGACAGACCCCGTTTTTCACCGTCTGTTGGTTTTGCTGTCCCCTTATATTACGAAGCAGGACACCTGCATGCGGGAAGCGATCACTCCCGATCAGAGGCTAGTCACCACGTTGCGATACCTGGCGACTGGGAGAAGTCTGCAGGACCTCAAGTTCTCGACAGGCATCTCCCCCCAGGCTCTGGGGATCATTATCCCAGAGACCTGTTTTGCCATCATCCAAGTCCTGCAGAAGGACTATATTAAGGTAAGTTTTCTCCTTTAACATCACATTCTATGTATTTAACCACTTAAGCCCCGGACCATTTCGGGCCATTAGGACCAGGCCTGTTTTTGGGATTCGGCACTGCGCTGCTTTAACTGTAAATTGTGCGGACATGCAATGTTGTACCCAAATGAAATTTGCGTCCTTTTCTTCCCACAAATAGAGCTTTCTTTTAATGGTATTTGATTGCCTCTGCGATTTTTATTTTTTGCGATATAAACAGAAAAAGACCGAAAATTTTGAAAAAAAATGATATTTTCTACTTTTTGTTATAAGAAAAATCGAATAAACTCAATTTTAGTCATACATTTAGGCCAAAATGTATTCAGCCACATGTCTTTAGTAAAAAAAATGTCAATAAGCGTATATTTATTGGTTTGCGCAAAAGTTATAGCGTTTACAAACTAGGGTACATTTTCTGAAATTTACACAGCTTTAAATTTATGACTGCCTATCTCATTTCTTGAGGTGCTAAAATGGCAGGGCAGTACAAAACCCCCCCAAATGACCCCATTTTGGAAAGTAGACACCCCAAGGAAATTGCTGAGAGGCATGTTGAGCCCATTGAATATTTTTTTTTTGTCCCAAGTGATTGAATAATGACAAAAAAAAAAAATTACAAAAAGTTGTCACTAAATGATATATTGCTCACACATGCCATGGTTATATGTGGAATTGCACCCCAAAATACATTCTGCTGATTCTCCTGAGTACGGGGATACCACATGTGTGGGACTTTTTAGGAGCCTAGCCACGTACGGGACCCCGGAAACCAAGCACCGCCTTCAGGATTTCTAAGGGCGCAAATTTTTGATTTCACTCCTCACTACCTATCACAGTTTCGAAGGCCATAAAATGCCAAAATAGCACAAAACCCCCCCAAATGACCCCATTTTGGAAAGTAGACACCCCAAGCTATTTGCTGAGAGGCATGTTGAGTCCATGGAATATTTTATATTTTGCCACAGGTTGCGGGAATATGACAAACTTTTTTTTTTTTTGCACAAAGTTGTCACTAAATGATATATTGCTCACACATGCCATGGGCATATGTGAAATTACACCCCAAAATACATTCTGCTGCTTCTCCTGAGTACGGGGATACCACATGTGTGGGACTTTTTGGGAGCCTAGCCGCGTACGGGACCCCAAAATCCAAGCACCGCCTTCAAGGTTTCTAAGGGCATAAATTTTTGATTTCGCTCCTCACTACCTATCACAGTTTTGAAGGCCATAAAATGCCAAGATGGCACAAAACCCCCCCAAATGACCCCATTTTGGAAAGTAGACACCCCAAGCTATTTGCTGAGAGGCATGTTGAGCCCACTGAATATTTTTTTTTTGTCCCAAATGATTGAATAATGACAAAAAGAAAAAAAAAAAAATGTACAAAAAGTTGTCACTAAATGATATATTGCTCACACATGCCATGGTTATATGTGGAATTGCACCCCAAAATACATTCTGCTGCTTCTCCTGAGTACGGGGATACCACATGTGTGGGACTTTTTGGGAGCCTAGCCGCGTACGGGACCCCAAAAACCAAGCACACGCCTTCAAGGTTTCTAAGGGCATAAATTTTTGATTTCACTCCTCACTACCTATCACAGTTTTGAAGGCCATAAAATGTCAAAATAGCCCAAAACCCCCACAAATGACCCCATTTTGGAAAGTAGACACCCCAAGCTATTTGCTGAGAGGCATGGTGAGTATTTTACAGCTCTCATTTGTTTTTGAAAATTAAGAAAGACATTTTTTTTTCTTTTTTTTTTTCTTTTTTTACATTTTCAAAACTTTGTGACAAAAAGCGAGATCTGCAAAATACTCACCATACCTCTCAGCAAATAGCTTGGGGTGTCTACTTTCCAAAATGGGGTCATTTGGGGGGGTTTTGTGCCATCTGGGCATTCCATGGCCTCCGAAACTGTGATAGGCTGTGAGGAGTGAAATCAAAAATTTACACCCATAGAAATCCTGAAGGCGGTGCTTGGTTTTTGGGGTCCCGTACGCGACTAGGCTCCCAAAAAGTCCCACACATGTGGTATCCCCGTACTCAGGAGAAGCAACAGAATGTATTTTGGGGTGTAATTCCACATATGCCCATGGCATGTTTGAGCAATATATCATTTAGTGACAACTTTTTGTACATTTTTTTTTTTTTTTTGGTCATTATTCAATCACTTGGGACAAAAAAAAAATATTCAATGGGCTCAACATGCCTCTCAGCAAATAGCTTGAGGTGTCTACTTTACAAAATGGGGTCATTTGGGGGGGGTTTTGAACTGTCCTGGCATTTTATGCACAACATTAGGAAGCTTATGTCACACATCATCCACTCTTCTAACCACTTGAAGACAAAGCCCTTTCTGACACTTTTTGTTTACATGAAAAAAAAAATTTTTTTGCAAGAAAATTATGTTGAACCCCCAAACATTATATATTTTTTTAAAGCAAAGGCCCTACAGATTAAAACAGTGGGTGTTGCATTTTTTTTTTCCACACAGTATTTGCGCAGCGATTTTTCAAACGCATTTTTTGGGGGAAAAACACACTTTTTTTATTTTTAATGCACTAAAAAACACTATATTGCCCAAATGTTTGATGAAATAAAAAAGATGATCATAGGCCGAGTACATGGATACCAAACACGACATGCTTTAAAATTGTGCACAAACGCGCAGCGGCGACAAACTACATTCATTTTTAAAAGCATTTAAAAGCCTTTACAGGTTACCACGTTAGATTTACAGAGGAGGTCTACTGCTAAAATGACTGCCCTCGATCTGACCTTTGCGGTGATACCTCACATGCATGATGCAATTGCTGTTTACATATGACGCTAGACCGACGCTTGCGTTCGCCTTTGCGCAAGAGCAGGGGGGGACAGCGGTGCTTTTTTTTTTTTTTTTTTTTTTTTTTTTTTTTATTATTTATTTGGCTTTTTTATTTTATTTTTAAACTGTGCCTTCCATATTTAATTTTTTTACCATTTTTATTGTTATCTCAGGGAATGTAAATATCCCCTATGATAGCAATAAGTAGTGACAGGTACTCTTTTTTTGAAAAAAATTGGGGGGTTAGACCCTAGATCTTTCCTCTGCCCTCAAAGCATCTGACCACACCAAGATCGGTGTGATAAAATGCTTTCCCAATTTCCCAATGGCGCTTTTTATATCCGGGGGGGGACATTCCCTCCCACTGCTTGTAAAAGCAGTCTAGAGGCTAATTATCTGCTAGAATTGCTTTTACATGAAAGCCGGCTGCTGGCTGAAAAGAATGATACCAAGATGATACCTAAACCCGCAGGCATCATTCTGGTATAAACATTCAAATTCCAGCAACATACCAGTACGTTGCTGGTCCTTGTTGGACATGTATTGTAATCTTTTTTTTCATACAGCCTATTGGCTGAACGAAAAAAAGAGATTGATTGGTGGGTATGCCCACCATTAGAATACCTCCCTTCATCCACCCACTTCTAATGATGGGCATATATGCCGAAGCATGGGGGCATCCTCCCGCAAAAAAGTTATGCCGCGTACACACGGTCAAGCCTTCGTCGGAATTTCGACCGTATGTACGCGGCATAAAAGGTTATGCCGCGTACACACGGTCGGACTTTTCCACGGGCAAGCCTCCGTTGGAATTTCGACCGTATATACGCGGCATTAGGAGCAAAATCGCTCCTCCGCCCCTGCTGCCCCCATGCTTCGGCATATATGCTCTTTTTTTTAACTGTGGTGGTGAAATCACCTCCTACAGCGTTGGAGTCACGGCTTTATGTATCGTGGGAGCAAACGCTGTTGCTGTCAAGATAAATAGATCCGCGCTGCAACTGAATGGCGTACCTGCTAAGCAAATGGTGGTTAACATTAAAACAAAGTAACATTACAGTACAACAGTAAGACCTTACCATGCCATACCTGCAAAGCAAATACCAAAACAAAACCTAGTAAAAAATAAAAAAATGTTTTAACGCAACCTGTGCCTAAAATATATATATGCCGAAGCATGGGGGCATCCTCCCGCAAAAAAGTTATGCCGCGTACACACGGTCGGACTTTTCCACGGGCAGGCCTCCGTCGGAATTTCGACCGTATGTACGCGGCATTAGGAGCAAAATCGCTCCTCCGCCCCTGCTGCCCCCATGCTTCGGCATATATGCTCTTTTTTTTAACTGTGGTGGTGAAATCACCTCCTACAGCACTGGAGTCACGGCTTTATGTATCGTGGGAGCAAACGCTGTTGCTGTCAAGATAAATAATTCCGCGCTGCAGTTGAATGGGCGCACCTGAAAACAAAAAATTACATACCTGAAAAGCAAGCATGATAAAACATTGCAGAATAGAATACAGTAAAAAAGAGCAGAACAATAGAGAGAAAATAGAGAGAGAGAGGAGAACAATAAAACGACAACTATTTTTGTTTTTTTTTATTTTATATTTTTTTGTGTTTTGGTTTTTTTACGTTTTTTTTTTTCTTTTTTACACTTTTTTTTTGTAACTTTACAACTGTAATGGTTCGGGTCTCTCAAAATGTAATGGCATCTTGGGAGACCCTGTGTAAGTGTGTCCTTGTCTGTGAAATGCTGTACCCTACACTAAAACTCACTTTTGAGTGGTAGCGTTCAGAAACATTCACCTTGGACTGGTTGATATTGATGGTTGCTATGGACTGGTTGCTATGGACGGTTGCTATGGACAGTTGCTATGGACGGTTGCTACGGATTGGTTGTTATGGACGGTTGCTATGGATTGGTTGCCATGGACAGTTGCTATGGACTGGATGCTATGGATAGTTGCTATGGATGGTTGCTATGGACGGTTGCTATGGACTGGTTGCAAAGGATGGTTGCTATGGACAGTTGCTATTAGACTGGTTGCTATGGATGGTTTGCTATGGACGGTTGCTATGGACTGGTTGCTATGGACGTTTGCTATGGACTGGTTGATATGGATCAGGCCTGTCTCTGCGAACGCTGCAGTTATGTGTGTTGTGTTTGGGTAAGTGACAGTGATCGATCGATACTGCACTTGGGTGGGGCTGGGCTGGGGCTGGGCGGAGGGGCTAAACGCAGGCGCTAGCAGGTATCTGGGCTGATGCCGCTAACACTGCGTTTTTGGGAACCCTAAACCGCTGGGGATGCTAGTATAGATCTGATCAGATACTATACCACTAAGGGGGGGTGTATGCTTTGCGCGTGGGTGTTAGCGTTACTGGCACTAACCTAACACTGCCTGGGGCGACGCAGACCCTCTCTGGCGCTAAAACCTAATTGATCTCACCCGCCGGGCGATCAGGGGGGTTAAACCTTTATTGGGTTATATACGGCGGGTGCCCTGATGCTATAAAAAGCAAACTAATCAACAGCGTCACCCGTAACCTTTATATGGTGATCACTGGTGAAAGGGTTAACTAGGGGCAATCAGGGGGTTAAAACCTTTATTAGGTTAAATATGGGGGTACCTGACACTATATAAAAACCTGACGGGTAACCTAAATAACTAAATAACTTACTGGCTAACCAGTGACACCAGTGACGCTTATACGGCGATCACTGGTGAAAGGGTTAACTCTAGGGGCAATCAGGGGGTTAAAATAATATATGGGGGTACCTGACACTAATAAAAACCTGCGGCGAACCTAAAAAAAAATAACTGCCTATCTAAAACACCAGCGACACGAATACAGCGATCGGAAAAACAATCGCTTAGTGACGCTGAAGTTAGGGGGTGAAAGGGTTACCTGGGGGGTGATCAAGGGGTTAAACCTTTATTAGGGGGGGTTAGGGGGCTACCCTGGACCTAAAGGGGCCTAATCCTAACTGCCCTGCAACTTTTTACAATCACAGATGACACTAAATGCAGTGATCAGTAAAATAAATGATCACTGCAATCAGTGACACTGTGATTGGGGGCTTTGGGGTGACCTGGGGGGTGATCTGGGGGTGACTGGGGGGTGATTTGTGTGCCTATGTGTACCTACGTGTCAGTGGACTGTTGGTGCACTAACCTGCTTCTTCTGTCCTCTGCGCCGGGAACGAAAAGACCGCAGCGAGGGAGATGACATCACTTCCTCCAGCCTGTATTTACATTTCAGGCAGGAGGAAGCAATTTCATTCGCCGGGAGAGATCGCGAGGGGGGGGGGGCGGAATCGAGCGGCCGCCCCCTCATGCCTGATCGCTCCCGAACACTTAACGGCCGCTCACTGCAGTGAAGGGGGGTCCGGATGGACCCCCCAACTGCACAAAGGCGATCACGTAGATCTATGTGATTCTGCCTGTCTGTGCCATTGTGCTGACGTAAATCGGCGGTGGGCGGTCGTTAAGTGGTTAATGTATGCTAATGTAGTGTATTTCTTTCATCATTCCCTAATTACCATGATTGTAATATGCTGTGAATGTCCCCTTTGTCCCCATGCATGCTGTAAGCTTTTAATGCTCCTTTTTTGGCCTACATGCATAATTTGCCTTCACTAACCTCTCCAGCATGCTATCCTGGGTCCATACACACCTAGCCTAGTCACTTCCCAATGTATTTTGTCAGCTCCATTGTAGTGCTTTACCCTAAACACCCCCTAAAATGTATACAAATGTTATTGTTGTCCTTAAATTCAGGCAGAGTGTCAGAGGCTTTTTTTTTTGGGTCCCAAACTCAGCTAGAACCCCCCCCTAAAATTATTACAATGGGCCATCAGAGGGGGTGAGGAATCAGATAAGTGGACCTTATATTTGTGTCTTTAAATACTCCTTAAAATAAATGTTATACTGATGTTGGCCAAGAATGTTTGTCTAATCTGCTTGCAATGTTCTGTGCAAAAGTACTTATATATTTTTTTATTGTTTGACTCCACAGTTTCCTTCAACGCCACAGGAATGGCAGACTGTGGCCTCCCAGTTTGCCACGCGGTGGGACTTTCCCAACTGCGGAGGGGCAATAGATGGGAAGCATGTCCGCGTCATCCCCTGATCCCCCCACTCGGGGTCATACTATTTCAACTACAAGGGGTTCCATAGTATTGTGATAATGGCGGTGGTGTCGGTGACATATGATTTTTTATATGTGGACGTGGGGAAAAATGGCCGGATGTTGGATGGTGGAGTATTTTCCAAGACCGAGTCCTCCCGACGTCTCCAGAGGGGTGGCCTGGCATTGCCACCTGCGGAAGACAACGTGGAAGGACTCCCATTTGTGTTAGTCGCCGATGAAGCGTTTGGGCTTGGAGATCACCTGATGAGGCCATTTCCCCAGAAGATCCTCACCCCTGAGAGGAGTGTTTTTAATTACCGGCTGGCCAGAGTCATAAGAGTGGTCGAGAATGCATTTGGCATAATGGCCAGCCGGTTCCGGCTATTTCATACATCCATAAATATGGTGGAGTACAAACTCAACCACATTGTCATGGCGTGCTGTGTTCTGCACAATTTTCTCCGGAAAAATGCTCCCAATTATATGGCCTCAGTTGGGCCTGAGGCCGCAATTCAGGACCTAAATCCAATCCCGGCCCTGGAAGCTGGCCGTCCTGGCTTGCCCCCCCCCCCCCAAAGCGCCCGTGAAGTGCAGCAAAAATATGTGGACTATTTTTAGATTTTTGGGGAAATAAACAAAAAATTATGAACTGAAATCATCTTGAATTTGTTTTACTGCTTGTGTTTCTTTTAGCTGTCTCCTAGGTTCTCCTAGTGCACTTGTAGTGCCAAGTGAATTTGCCTTTAGTAAATAACCCCCACTGTCACTGTAAACACCAACTTACTACAAAAACTGGTATTGAGCATTGAAAGAAGAAGCCACACATTGTAGATTTTTTAAACTTTTACTCCGTGCACATTCACATGTGCGTTATAAAACATTATTACCAAAAATATACATCTGTGTTTATTTAACTTTTTTTTTTTTTTTTTGCTTTAACAGGCATGTTTCAAAACATAACATACACAACTCTGGAACTTACAAAGTTCAACGTACAAAATGTGAAGACAATATCAGACATTATAACATGCCTTCATTAGATGGGGGGTGATGTCACCCCTGTAAAAGGCAAATTTTGAAGATGCTCACAAATTTGGATTCAAAGTGTGGAATTCCCTCCTGATCCCATGCCTAATGTCAACATGTGCTATCTCCCATCATGGGGGATCAATGGACGTGTTTTGGGGGTGCAACCCCTTCCTCTCACCTACTTGAGTTGCGAGGAAGGGGTTGCACCCACAAAACACGTGTAGCGGGGTGTCATTTTAAAGGGCTCAAAAGACTACCATACCCAGTGTGCAGCGGGACACCCAGAGTACATTGCCCGGCGCAAGTTATGCTGGGGAAGGGCTATATAAGGAGGAGCGGAGCGACACGCGGGTCTCTTTGGACGCCGCCCCCCTAGCAAGTGGAACCAACGCTGAGTTTGCCGCTGGACTGGGCCTAAGAGTTTGGGCCTTGAGATCCAGAGAGCCCTCCGACCTTCACGGGAGAACCCAGGAGTCATTTCGTCCATCATCCTTCCAAGGACTGTCGGGAGGATCAGAGACTACGGGTGTCGTGAGACTGTGTGCTGGAGCCCCAGCTACGAAAGCCGGTTGTACGGACTGGTCCGATCGGGTGAGAGAGCACTTGCTCATAGATTAACTGTCTAATCTTACGCCCAGGGTCCTTTGTCCAGGAATCACCGTTACCAGAGTGTTATTGCACGCCAGAGGGACAGTGTGCTGTGCAGCGTTAGTTGAACTTTTTAGTAAATGCCAAGAAGTTAACTGTTTTAATGCCTGTGGATTACAAATAACCTGCAAAGTGCACCACCATTGCTAGCGAAGATCCTTCCCAATAGAAGCACCAAATCTGCAATAGTCAGGCCTGACTGTAGAACTATTAGAAATTGTTTGGGCGCCATCTTGCCCACAAGGGGGAAGCTCGCGAGCATAGTTAAATGACATTTAGCGTGTGTAATTACTATTGGAACTTAGTGCTTGTTATATGCTGAATAGTTAACATTGCAGGGCTCTGCATATGCACACGTATTACTGTTTAACTTGATGCTTTATATTCAGTAAAAAGTACTTGTGGTTAAGCCAATCTACTGCGTGGTTATGTGTTTATTGCGGTATTGTGATCCCCATAGCTAACGGGTTTCACAATCCCATCTTTACTGCTATCTGTGCCAAGGGAGGTTAGAGCCAGTTACTGGGGGTTGACAGCAGTGTGTACAGGCCCAAAACTATACCTGCAGCCCTCTTAGCTGGGGGTATTGCTACACACGTACATTGATTTCCCGTGATGGGAGATAGCACATGTTGACACACTGTGTGCATCTTCAAAATTTGGCTTTTAAAATGTCTAAAAATGTTAGGAAATTGTGTCAAACAACCAAAAAATTGTGTGATTTTGGGGTTATTCAGATTCTCCCTAAAACATCAATCATGTTCTTCAGTTTTTGCTCAACATTGTGTGAGGGGGTTAGCTCGGCAGCGGGTGTGTGTGACCCCCGGGATGGGCTCCCCACACAAAACAGGCCCAGCAAACGGAGGTTGTGGTTTTCAAAATCAAAAAGGTGCGGTTTATTTTCTATTTACAGTGACAAAACACAGCAAAGCAAAAGAAACATAACCAAAATAAATCCTGGTCAAGTTGACCTCTGACTAAACATACAGGTTTCCTAACTAACAACTGGGATCAGCCTAGGGCTGTCCTAGTCCCTAAGTCCCTGGTTTTAAATGTCCAAGCAAATAGCCACACAGGCTTTGTCTCACCGCACAGGGGTTCACTCTCCCTAGACAGTCCACACAGGTCTGGTTCCAGGCATGAGCTAACACCTAATGAATCTGGGAGTTTTTATAGAGGCCTAAACGAACTGACAGGCTTCAGCTGGCCTCATCAACTCCCTGCCTGCACGACGCCCCACACTCTCCCTAGAGGTATGAGTCATCCATGAGCCCACTAGCCTTAGCTGGGCTTATACAACTCTCCACCTAGTTGTATAAGTCGGCGTAAAGCCTGAATCTGGGCGAAATATATCTACCCCCCTGGATGCAACCAGGTGACTTTACCTTCCTGCTGTCACAATTGTTACTTTTTTGCCTTATGATGTCTATTAATATTTCACAATTGCAGACCATGATGTCCTGTATTAAAATGTGTGCACTTGCACTGGTGAAATGAGGAGATTGTTGGTCCACAAGCAGCACATCACCTAAAATAAAAACGCACACCATGTATTATAAATAAGCAGGCCTACATATATTACCTGAAGCTGTGGTGTCAGACACTGACCTGTTGTGGTGACATTTTCGCCCACTTCCTCCACCTCTCCTTCCTTCACATCCTTAGGTTGGGGTTCTCTCTGTTCTTTAGGAGGTGTGGGGTTCCTGGTGTCCTCTGAGTGGTGTCCTTCGAGTCTTTGCTCCCCTATGTGAATGTAACAAAAGGTATACTTAGCACACAGATATTTGAGGTCAGAACTAGGAATATGAAATGTTGCTTGGAAGTGGGGTACAATTGTCTGTTTTGGCAGAGTTCCAAGCTAAAGACATGATTTGTTCCCTTACCAAAGCACGAATAATTTCCTTTTTTGGACAAGTTTCACACATGGAGACACCCCAAGTATCCACTGGAGCACCTGTGTTGGACTCCCTAAAAAGGTAATTCTGGTGTCCCACACTAGTGCTCCTGAGTCCAGATGTGTAAACAGCTGCTGAGTGTCCTCTCCTTTACACTGAATCAAGTTTGCATTTCATTCTAGTTACAAACACATCTAGACAACAATGTACTAAACTTCTTTTAATACAAATAGGCATGACCAAATGTAGTTATCCCTGTATATGCCAAAAACATTGTATTATTAGTGGGCGAACTAACGATGTTTAATACGATCAATTACTGTGCCCACGAGCCTGAAAGTTGCCATTTTAAACTGTCCAACAGTAAAGAAAAGCACATGGAGCAACATGCACATTTTTAATAATAATAGGAACACAGGAGAAATACGTACTTTTTCTAAACATTCTCTTGATCCTTCTGTACTGGTCGTGCTCCCTCAGTTTCAGGTCTGACCAGCGTTTCCTCAATTGGTCCTAGGATCGTCGTACCCCAAAATTCCTATGCAGACTTCTCACAACTTTACTCATGATCTTGGCCTTTCTCACATTGGGGTTGAGGTACGGTCCATACTTCCCATCATAGTCGGTCCTCTTCAAGATGTCCACCATCTCTGCAAAGGACATATTTGAGGCCTTATATCTCCTCCTGGATCGGGACGTTTCTGGCTCCGGGCTTTCCTCCTCGTTATTGCTATTATTATCACGCACCTGCTGTGTCTCCGCCATGTCGTCTCCCACTGCGCGCCAAAAGAGAAGGGGCGGGGAATATACTAGAAGAACGTCAGGGGCGGGCGACACGGGCAGAGTTTCACGCATGCGCAGTGTATATAAAGCGTATCGCGCTTGCGTAGTACGTACGATCTGTGAGCGGAGGAAGTGCCGATCGGTAGAACAAAGGTAAGAGTTTTACTTGGGGCATCAGTGGCCTATACTGCTTCTAGATTGAGGCCTATATTGGGATAAGATTATGAGAGTTTAGACTGACATTAGTATTTCTCTTGTGTTTTGTATTGCAGAGAAAATTAATATATTTAAGGACCCAGATTTTTTCAGTGAATTCCTAGACAGGTACTGCGATCTGCCATGTTTGTGGGAACTAAAAAACCCACTACACAAAAACAAAGTTGCTAGGAAGGCAGCGCTGGAAAAGCTGCTAGAATTTGTAAAGCTGCATGTCCCCGAGGCAGACATCACTTTTTTGAAAAGTAAAATTGGTGGCTTGAGGGGCACATAAAATAAGGAGTGGAATAAAGTCATGGATTCACAGAGATCAGGAGCAGCAGCAGCGGATGTGTATGTACCCAGTCTGTGGTACTACAGCAGGATGAGTTTTCGGGACGACCAGACTGAAGTTAGGCCATCACTTTCTACTCTTCCGGCCCCCCTTCCCTCCACCCTTTCTTCCACCCCAGTTGAGGCTTCCCAGGACCAACCTGGGCCTTCCATCTTGGAAGAAGAGGAGGATCCCAGCTGGAGCCAGGTATAGTATTTTTACAATTTTTTATTGTCATAATATTAATGATGTAAAGTAGATTTTATTATTGATAACAAATGAATGATTTACCAAAAATTAATTTACATATCAATAGACAGTAGTGGCCAAAAATGATTGGGACAAGAATGAAAAATGCTGGGGTCAGAATGAGATTCTTTTATATTTATTAACATTTAATTTGCAACAGTCATGAGCTGGAAATTGTGTGTGATTGATGAACGAAAAACTAAAACTATGTCCCTTTTTTATACACAGGAAGACCTCAGCCTGGATGAAGATCCAGAATGTGGCAGCCAGGAGGTGGCGGGGGCAAGTGCCAGCCAGGAGGTGGCCGGGCCCAGTCGCCTCACCCAATCACAGGTACCTCCCCTCCGCCTTCAAAAAAAAAATGCCCAGGAGGGGGAGGAACCTGGAGGTGGCAGCACTTGGCTTCATTAGGGAGTCTCAGGAGTCCCTGAGAGCCCCCCCCAGCATTAATGAGGCCTATGCCTGCCTGGTGGAATCCAAAAAGAAGGAAATGGAGCAGGGCCAATGCCTCATATGTGAGGATATCATTTTCCTGGCCCTAAATAAGGAGGGGTTGAGGAGCGAACTGACTTCAGATACCCACCTTTCTGAGCTCCACCATCCTCCTCCTCCTGCCACAACGCCACAGCGTAGAAGCAAGCATGGAAGCACGCGTGCAGGGAAGGCTCAGTCTGGTCTGACAGAAGATGCAGGCTGTTGTATGACCACAGCCTGGGGACATATATGTAATCTGCTGCTGTTCCTGATCTCTCTGAGTCCTGGACCAGATTGTGCTCCCTATTGTATGAGCTTCCAAAGGCTTCCAAAGGCTTCACAAATTCCAGCAGTTTATCCATTGTTGCCTTCCTCTTTATTTTCTTTAAGAGCCAGAATAAATGGTTATTTTTATTTCAGTAAATACTTGCCTATGTGTTTTTCTTAAAAAAGGACAGTTTGTTTGTGAGTAGGCAGGTACATTTCAAAAATACAATGTCAAATTAACAAGGGACACCAACACCAACCACCTTGAGGTTAAAAAATACAAGATAATAATGTTGTTGTGGTAACTTGACACAAAAAAAAAGGATTATGGAGATCACTAGATTTTTTTTTTAAATATTCCAAAAAAATAGAGGGCTGGATTTAAATAAAAAAAAAAGGAAAAAGATGACTATAAAAATAAATTCAAAAAACATTATTATGGAGATCTGGCTTTAAAAAAGAAAAACATTATTCATGAGATCACAAGAAATAATAAAGAAATTAGTTTGTCAGAACTCTGTGTGAATATCAGCAGCAAAACAACTTCATTATTCTAGCATTATAAAGAAGAAAAGAATGCACTGCATTAAAAGATCCAATGATTTGCAGCGTGACGAATGTGCTATCTCCATTACGAACGCTAGTTTTACCAGACCGAGAGCTTCCGTCTCATACTTGATTCTGAGCATGCGCGTTTTTTTGCGCGTCGTAATTGCATACAGACTAACGCGATTCACAATAGGAATTTTTCCTGTCACGAAAATTTAGCTCCTGCTCACAATCTTTTCTTGGCTGGAATTCTGACAGAAAAAGTGCGATGAAGCATACACACGGTCAGGATTCGCGACAAAAAGCTCACATCGCACTTTTGCCTTCGGGAATCGCGTTCGTGTGTACGAGGCATTAGACTGTTTATTCTAACACAGGTATAAAGAGATATACACTCAGGGGACAAACCTCCACTCTTTGCATAATGACACAGGGTGGGGTAAACTACATTCAGTAACATGACACACAGACAGCCTTTAGAAAGGGCTGCAGGTGAAATCCCCTCTCCCCTGTGGCAGCTAACCCACATACACATATACATCCCATAATAGGTTGCTCCCAAGGCAGACAGAAACAATAGATCAATGGGATACAGACACTTAGCAATAAACACATAGCCACCCCACTCCACCTAAAACTATCTAGCAAAGGTCTGAGACACTCCTACAATATTGTAGCAGTCTGAAAGGTGGAATTATTTATCTTCATATATTGAGGGATGTTGTTCATAAATATTAATGTCCCAAGTGAAAAAAAACATTAATTCTTTCAACACAAATCACACATAGAACCCAGGATAACAGGGGTAAAACTAAATCCTGAGTCCGGTGTGGTTGTACGGTGAGTCTGGTTAGATCAGACCAGACTGGGCTTCTCAGGTCACCCTGTGCCCCTAATAGACACAGGGTAACTTACACATGAGAGGGGCCTGGGGAGCTGAAAAAGGAGTTTCCTGACTCCTCTAAGGTAAGCTGGGTTCCACGGGCCCCCCGCCCAAAGTGACTCCCATCACAGCATGGTACTGTGGTACCATGCGTTTTAGCAAGCACAAATGTAAGCAAATTTGCTAGATGCATGGGGTAGACATTAAGGATTAATGGCATCAATGTGCTTCTGCCCTCCTAGCACAAAATCCCCCTCCCAAATCCCCCCTTCTAGCATAAACCCCCCAAATTCTACCTTCTAGCACAAACCCCTCAAATCCCCCTCCTAACAAAAAAAAACCTGCTCCCAAATGCCAACTTTTAAGACAAACCGCCCCCTCTGCTCCCAACCCCCCCCCCCCCTCACCATCCCTTCTTCTAGCACAACCCCCCAAATCCCCCTGCTACCCCAACACGACCTCCTTCCAAATCCCCTTTCCTAATTCCCCCCCCTGCACAAATTCAGTCTATCTCATCACTACAGAAGAATTGACAGAAGCAGACAGGAGGAGAGAGCTGTGAGGAGGTGTGGGCTGGGCTCTCTTCCTCTCCCCCCCCCCTCCCCATTCTCAGGCCTTCTCCCTCCTGTCTGTATACAGGATTTCTCTCAGATTTGACTACACAGGGTTTAATTACCTCCTCCCACCCACAATTTCTGCTTCCTGGGCAGGAGAAGTGTAGGAAGGAGATGGGGGGGGGGGAGGGGGGGCGGTAATCAACCCCTGTACATTCGTATGTGAGAGTCATCATGTGGTAATTCCCATGTGCAGAGAGGAGAGAGAGCACAGCTCGCACCTCTTCTCGGCTCTCTCCTCCTCCCTGCTGCTATCTGTACTATTACCATAGGAAGACTGAAAGTCGTTGCCCGACATGTCATTAGCAACCGGTGAAATCATCAATTGGTGGGATGCAGGCGGGTCGCCCGCACAGCTTTTAGTTTTGCCATGGGAATAGTACAGATAGCAGCAGGGAGGAGGAGAGAGCCGGGAAGAGGTGTGGGCTGTGCTCTCTCCCTCCTCTCTGTAAATGGGAGTTAACACAGAATCTCGCTCAGACCAGACTGTTGGTGCGGCATCCCTGAGGCCTGATTCACACCTATGCAGGTTGCAGTTTTCATGTTGCAGGTGCGTTTTGCATTTTTCAAAACACGCATTTGATCGATTGAAGTCTATGGAACCAAAAACCAGAAAAAACTCCCTGGCCCTTTCCATAAAATGCACAGGTGTGAACTACAGTAATACATTGGTTTGTGAGCATAATTCGTTCCAGAAGCATGCTTGTAATCCAAAACACTCTTATATCAAAGCAAATTTTCCCATAAGAAATAATGGAAACTCAGATAATTCATTCCACAACCACGTATTCATATAAAAATTATCAAAATATGAGCAAAAGCTCGTATTAATACTGTACTGTAGGAGGAATACTGTACTGTACCTCTGTGCAGGGCCGTCTTTAAGGCAGGGCAAAAGGGGCAGCTGCCCTGGGCCCTGTCATTGTTGTGGGGCCCAAAGCAGCTGCCTCATACTTGCCAACTATCCCAATTTAAATTCCCTTGTCCCTTGAACTTTGCTGTGTCCTGATATCTCAGTGTGAAGTGCTGTTACTAATGCTGCCCAGCTCTGCCCTATTGTTGTGTACAGATGACTTACCTGCAGACCCTGTGTTTACATGTAAATAACCGTCATTCATATGTAAATGATGGGAGCATTCATATGTAAATAGCGGCGGCATTCATATGTAAATAGCGGAGGCCGGCGATGTATATCATGCCCCTCTGCAGTGAAGAGATGATGTGCTGTAATCTCTAGCAACCAATCAGTGAGCAGTATTACTGTAGAGTAATCTCTAGCAACCAATCAAGAAGAAATCATGTGCTGTAACCTCTAGCAACTAATCAGTGACCCGTAATGTCTGCTGTAACTTCTAGCATCCAGTCAGTAAGTGGTAATGATATGTTGTAACCTCTGACAACCAATCGCAATCACTGCCTGATCTGATACAGTAAACTGATTTTAAATCTAGCTGATATTTATTGTATGTCTCAGAGCAGGTGAGGCGCAAAATTGCATGGGGGGGGGGGGGGGGCCAAGAATTTTTTGCCCAGGGTCCAATCAACATTAAAGACAGCCCTGCCTCTGTGTTGGAAAAAAAAAAAAAAAAAGAAGAAGAAGAATCACAGTTTTCATGTAAAAACAAAATAATTACACTCACAATGTTAAGGAGTCTGGAGTAGTGATGAGCCGAACACCCCCGGGTTCGGTTCGCACCAGAACCCGCGAACGGACCGAAAGTTCGCACGAACATTAGAACCCTATTAAATACAATGGATGCGAACGTTCAGATTCTAAAGTGCTAATTATAACGACTATTATCCATGTTATTGTCCGAAACAGAGTTTGGGAACCCGGCTTCTGCACCAGGGGACATGTATCAATGCAAAAATAAGTTTTAAAAACGGACGTTTTCCGGGAGCAGTCATTTTAATGATGCGTAAAGTGAAAAAAAAAAGTCAAATATTCCTTTAAATATCGTACCTGGGGGGTGTCCAAAGTATGCCTGTGAAGTGCCACGTGTTTCCCGTGTTTAGAACTGTCCCTGCACAAAATAACATTTCTAAAGGGAAAAAAGCCATTTAAAACTGCTTGCGGCTTTAATGTAATGTCAGGTCCCGGTAATATGGATGAAAATCTTTAGGAAAAATGGCATAGCTACCCCATCAACCCCCCCCCCCCCCCCCCCACCCCAGCCCATTACCAGCCCCTTTGGGTCTTGTATGGATATTAAGGGGAACCCCGCACACAAAATAAAAAAGGACCTATATACTCTGAACAGCCGTATACAGGCGGTGCATACAAGACAGGGACTGTAGGTTTGTTCTTATGTAGAATCTGTTTGTAATTTTGAACAGCTGCATTGTTTAAGTGGAGCTCCATGGCAAATTCCTTTTTTTTAGTTTTTTGTAAAACATAGGGAACGGTTATCACCCCTGTCACATTTTTTTTGCTGTCTGTGCCCCTGTTCAGAACATTTCACCTCACTTTGCGTCCCAATGACAACTGTTTTTGAAATGTGGTGTTTTTATTGAAACAAGGATTGGTGATAAAGCATCAGTAGAGAGGAGACACCTTTCTCCCATATTAATTCTTACAGGAGAGAATTTTCCTTCCAAGGGGTAGATTTCCTCTCACTTCCTGTTGTCTTCTTCCGTTTGCAAGTAGTAGTCGTTTGTAAGTTGGATGTTTGAAAGTAGGGACCTGCCGTATATACTCTGCAGAGATTGGCCCCTTAGGTGTTGGTGTTGGCACAACACTGTAAGCACTCACAGTTACTCTTGGTTGGTGCTGGAACGCCCTGCTGTCAACTATTATATCAGGAATTGTAATAACATATAATTGTTGATCAGTGGTAGTAAAAATTGGGCCTTTGATGGTGGTGCTGGTGCCCCAACACTGTAAGGCCTGACAGTTACTCTTGGTGGGCGCAGCAATGGGCCCTGCTGTGAATTATTAGATCAAGAATTGTAATTGCATGCCCCTGTTGAACAGGGGCTGAAAAATTAGGCCTTTGGTGGTGATGGTGGTGCTGGTGCCACAACACTGTAAGGCCTGACAGTTACTCTTGGTGGGTGCAGCAATGGGCCCTGCTGTGAATTATTAGATCAAGAATTGTAATTGCATGCCCCTGTTGAACAGGGGCTGAAAAATTAGGCCTTTGGTGGTGGTGGTGGTGGTGGTGATGGTGGTGCTGGTGCCACAACACTGTAAGGCCTGACAGTTACTCTTGGTGGGCGCAGCAATGGTCCCTGCTGTGAATTATTAGATCAATAATTATAATTGCATGCCCCTGTTGAACAGGGGCTTAAAAATTGGGCCTTTGGTGGTGGTGGTGGTGGTGATGGTGGTGCTGGTGCCACAACACTGTAAGGCCTGACAGTTACTCTTGGTGGGCGCAGCAATGGGCCCTGCTGTGAATTATTAGATCAATAATTATAATTGCATGCCCCTGTTGAACAGGGGCTGAAAAATTGGGCCTTAGGCACTGGTGGCACAACACTGCAACCCCTCACAGATACTGTACTTGGAGCACAGCAATGAGGCCTGTTGCAAAGTATTGCATCAAAAATTTTAATTACACGCCCCTGTTAAACAGGGGCTGAAAAATTGGGCCTTAGCCACTGGTGGCGTCACCCATAAACCAAAATGATCTTCCAAGCTATCATCGTTAATCGTATCATTGAGGAGGAGGAGGAGGAGGATAGCCAGTCAACATAACAGCACAGGCACTCAGCATCAGCATCAGTCTTGAAGGGATGTGACATTTTAAAATCAATTAGTCTGTTATATCAGCATCTGGTGTGTGGTAGCTGGTGGTGATCCAAGACTGGTTCATCTTGATGAAAGTCAGTCGATCAACCGAGTCGGTGGACAGGCGCACCCTGTGATCCGTGACAAATCCTCCAGCAGCACTGAATGTGCGTTCTGAAAGAACGCTGGATGCAGGACAGGCCAGTAGCTCAATTGCATACTGTGCAAGCTCTGGCCAGTGATCCATCCTCAAGACCCAGTAAGCCAGAGGATTTTCGGTGGGGAAGGTGTCCAATTCTGACCTTGCCCCTAGGTATCCTGCACCATGTATATCAGACGCTGGCGATGGTTGCTGGAACCGATCATACTTTGGGGCTGCGGACTAAAGAATTGTCTGAACGCATCGGTCAGACGGCCACCTTCCCCACCGCTCCTTCTTTGACTGCCCGAAGCCTCAGCAACTCGTTGTCCAGGACCAGGAGTTTGTAACCTCCCAGTCTCTGGGAACGCGTTGCACAGACCTTTCTGCAAGGCCTCCCGGAGTTGTCTCATCCTCTGCTCCCTCTGCGACGGTACGATAAGGTCCGCAACCTTACCCTTGTACCGTGGATCAAGGAGAGTGGCCAGCCCGTAATGGTCCCTCTCCTTGATCCGAAGAATACGAGGATCCTTCCGCAGACTTTGCAGGATCAGGGAGGCCATGCAGCGTAGGTTAGCTGAGGCATTCAGTCCGGAGTCCTCTGGGTCACTAAGGACGACATGATCCGCAGCCACCTCCTCCCAGCCACGTACAAGTCCACTGGTTTCTTGGGACTGTAAATCATCCCTAAAAGACTGCTGCTGATGATGCTGAGTGCTAGCCTCCACCTCCATGCTGACACAATCCTCCTCCTCCTCCTCCTCCTCCTCCTCCTCTTCCTGTGCGATGGGTGGGACAGAAGGAACACTGTCTGGGTAAAGGGGGCCTTGAGAGGCAAGGAAGTCCTCCTCTTCCTGCCTCTGTTCTGCCTCAAGTGCCCTGTCCATTATTCCACGCAGCGTGTGCTCCAACAGGTGGACAGGAGGTACAGTGTCACTGATGCATGCACTGTCACTGCTCACCATCCTCGTGGCCTCCTCAAATGGTGCCAGGACAGTGCATGCATCCCTCATCATGCCCCACTGGCGTGGTGAAAAAAACCCGAGCTCCCCTGACCCTGTCCTGGTGCCGTAGTCACACAGGTACTCATTGATGGCCCTCTGCTGCGTGTGCAGCCGCTGCAGCATGGCCAACGTTGAGTTCCACCTGGTGGGCATGTCACATATAAGGCGGTTCTTGGGCAGGTTTAACTCCTTTTGAAGCTCAGCCAGGCGAGCACTGGCATTATAAGATCTGCGGAAATGCACACAGACTTTCCTGGCCTGCCTCAGGACATCCTGTAAGCCCGGGTACCTGCCCAAGAACCGCTGCACCACCAGGTTAAGGACGTGAGCCATACAGGGCACATGGGTCAGTTGTCCCTGTCGGAGGGCGGAGAGGAGGTTGGTGCCATTGTCGCAAACCACCATTCCTGGCTTAAGCTGGCGTGGCGTCAACCACCTCTCGGCCTGCCCCTGCAGAGCAGACAGGACCTCTGCCCCAGTGTGGCTCCTGTCCCCCAAACACACCAGCGCAAGCACGGCATGGCATCTTTTTGCCTGCGTACTTGCGTAGCCCCTTGAACGCCTACGGAGCACCGCTGGTTCCAAGGACAAACCACAGGAAGAGGCCATGGAGGAAGAAGAAGAGGAGGGGGTGGAGGAGAGAGGTGTGTCACAACCAGTAGTAGCATTTTGGAGGCGTGGCGGTGGAACAACCTCCAACACTACTGCACCTTGTCCTGCATCCTTCCCAGCTGCCAAAAGAGTGACCCAATGGGCCGTGAAAGAAAGGAAACGTCCCTGTCCATGCCTGCTGGACCATGAGTCAGCGGTAATATGCACCTTACCGCTGACCGCCCTGTCCAGCGAGGCCAAGACATTGCCTTCCACATGCCTGTAGAGAGCCGGAATAGCCTTCCGTGCGAAAAAGTGTCGTTTGGGAACCTGCCACTGAGGAACCGCACATTGCACAAACTCACGGAAGGGGGCCGAGTCTACCAACTGAAAAGGCAGCAGTTGAAGCGCTAGCAATTTAGCCAAGCTAGCATTCAACCGCTGGGCATGTGGATGGCTGGGAGTGAACTTCTTTCGACGGTCCAGCAGCTGGGGCAGGGAAATTTGCCTGCTAGAATCGGACGTTGGTGTACTGCTAGCAGAGTGCCCGCAAGTACTTGCCTGTGACACACCTAATTCTACACCTTCATTCCTTTCAGAGCAGGTTTCAGAGAGGAGTGAAGGTATAGTGGGGTTGGAGATCCCAGCTGATGCGGTGCAAGAAGAGGTCAGCTTTGTTCTTTGGTGTGGGTCTTTAAGGTAGGCTTGCCAACGAGCTGCATGGCAGGTCAACATATGTCTGGTCAGGCATGTGGTGCCCAAGCGGCTGATGTTTTGGCCACGCGATATACGCTTGAGACATATGTTGCAAACAGCAGCTGTGCGATCTGATGCACTCGCCTCAAAAAAGGCCCACACCAAAGAACTTTTTGAATGACGGGCAGAGGCAGCGCCCTGCACAGGCGGAGCTCTGCGGTGTGATTCCGTCGGTGTGCTGCCCATACGCTGGCCACTCAAGGGCATCCTGCCTCGTTGGAGATGTGCCTCCTCCTCATCCTCCTCCTCCTCCTCTCTCCTATTAGGCACCCACGTGGAGTCAGTGACCTCATCATCCCCTCCCTCCTCATCACTGGAGCCAATCTGGCAATATGCTGCAGCTGCTGGAGCATGACTGCCAGATTGGTGTCCTTCTTGAGCATCCCCTCTCTCTGCTCTCACGCTGCTGCCTTCCTCTAGCTGGGTATCATCATCAGATCCTTCCAAACGCTGGGCATCCTCCTGGAGCATGTACCCAACACTGTGCTCAAACAGTTCGGGGGACTCCTCAGGAGGAGGGCATGGTGGGTCTAGGGAAGGATTGACTAATGAAGATAATGATACCAGAGAAGAGGACGCTTTGGCAGCTGCTTTGCCAGTACCCTGAGCCTGGGTGAGAGAGGATGAGGAGGATGAGGTGGGCTTGGTCATCCACTCTACCAAGTCTTCCGCATGATGTGGCTCAACATGTCCAGCTGCCGAAAACAAGGACAAGCGTGTCCCATGGCCATGTGCTGATGACAATGCACCGCGTACACGACCAGCACTGTTGCCCCCAGACACAGAGCCTGCTTGCCCTCTCTTTTTGCCTCCTGACTGTCTGCCTCTCCTTGGTTGCCTTCCAGACATTTTAATGGATGGCCTGCAGGGAGATGGGAAAAACAGCAATAAGGGCTACCTTCAGGTGTATATTGTGCAGGAGGCTTAGCAACAATGACACTGACACTGTCCCCTGCCTATCCTTCTCTGTCCCTAAACACAAGGATTGAAAATATGGTTCAGCAAAATAGTTTTAGAACAGAATAGCACACTGACACTTTCCCTCACTGTACCTCTCTGTCCCTCAACTCAAGGATTGAAAATATGGAACAGCAAATTTGGTTTAGAACAGAACAGCACACTGTCAGTTTCACTCACTGTACCTCTCTGTCCCTCAACTCAAGGATTGAAAATATGGTTCAGCAAAATAGTTTTAGAATAGAATAGCACACTGACACTTTCCCTCACTGTCCTACTCTGTCCCTACAAACAAGATTTAGCACAGAATAGCACACTGATAATTTCTACGAGTGTCCTTCCCTGTCCCTAAACTCAAGGATTGAAAATATGGAACAGCAAAATTGGTTTCGAACAGAATAGCACACTGACATTTTCCCTCACTGTACCTCTCTGTCCCTACAAACAAGATTTAGCACAAAATAGCACACTGACACTTTCCCTCACTGTACCTCTCTGTCCCTACAAACAAGATTTAGAACAGAATAACACACTGACACTTTCCCTCACTGTACCTCTCTGTCCCTACAAACAAGGATTAGCACAGAATAGCACACTGACACTGACACTCTCCCTACCTATCCTTATCTGTCCCTAAACACAAGGAATCCACGATTATGTAAAGGAAAATTAATGACACTGTCCCTGCCTATGCTTCTCTTCACCCTACTCCGGTCCGGAACACACTACACAAGGCCGCCGCGCTGGCGGCCTTTTATAGTGTGGGGCGTGTACTAAACCCCCTCAGCAATAATTGGCCACAGGCATCCTGCCTGTGGCCAATCATTGCTCTCCTCGCTGCCGGCGCTGTGATTGGCCAAGCATGCGGGGTCACAGTGCATGCTTGGCCAATCACAGCGCCTGGATGATACTGCGATGGCGTAGTGCATTGTGGGCCGTTCGCGTCACTCGAATTTGGCGCGAACGGCCCAAATAGTTCGATCTTCATCGAACAGCCGATGTTCGAGTCGAACGTATGTTTGACTCGAACACGAAGCTCATCCCTAGTCTGGAGTTCATCCATGTAAAGCTGTTGTGTATATGTATAGTAAAGCAGCTGGTGTACAGTATACAGCCAGGGCTGGTGCAAGGATTTTGCAAGGAAACCTAATTTTGCCACCCCCTGGCTCCACCCCTGGCTCCGCCCCCTTGCCCTGCCCAAGTATACCCTACCTTTTTAACGAAGCACCCATCAAATGCAGCCTCACCAGCGCCCATCAATGAAGCCTCACCAGCGCCCATTAAATGCAGCCTCAACAGCGCCCATCAAATGCAGCCTCACCAGCACCCATCAAATGCAGCCTACCAGTGTCCATCAAATGCAGCCTACCAGCGCCCATCAATGCAGCCGCAACAGCGCCCATCAATTCAGCCGCAACAGTGGCGTCAATTCAGCCGCAACAGCGCCCGTCAATGCAGCCGCAACAGCGCCCATCAATGCAGCCGCAACAGCGCCCATCAAATGCAGCCGCAACAGCGCCTATCAAATGCAGCCGCAACAGCGCCCATCAATTCAGCCGCAACAGCGCCCGTCAATTCAGCCACAACAGCGCCCATCAATGCAGCCGCAACAGTGCCCATCAATGCAGCCGCAACAGCGCCCATCAAATGCGGCCTCGCCAGCGCCCATCAAATGCAGCCTCGCCAGCGCCCATCAAATGCAGCCTCACCAGCGCCCATCAAATGCAGCCTCACCAGCGCCCATCAAATACAGCCTCACCAGCGTCCATCAAATGCAGCCTCACCAGCGCCCATCAAATGCATCCTCACTAGCACCCATCAAATGCAGCCTACCAGCGCCCATCAAATGCAGCCTACCAGCGGCCATCAATGAAGCCTCACCAGCGCCCATCAAATGCAGCCGCAACAGCGCCCATCAAATGCAGCCGCAACAGCGCCCATCAAATGCAGCCGCAACAGCGCCCATCAAATGCAGCCTCACCAGCACCCATCAAATGCATCCTCACTAGCACCCATCAAATGCAGCCTACCAGCGCCCATCAAATGCAGCCTACCAGTGGCCATCAATGAAGCCTCACCAGCGCCCATCAAATGCAGCCGCAACAGCGCCCATCAAATGCAGCCTCACCAGCACCCATCAAATGCAGCCTACCAGTGTCCATCAAATGCAGCCTACCAGCGCCCATCAATGCAGCCGCAACAGCGCCCATCAATTCAGCCGCAACAGTGCCATCAATTCAGCCGCAACAGCGCCCGTCAATGCAGCCGCAACAGCGCCCATCAATGCAGCCGCAACAGCGCCCATCAAATGCAGCCGCAACAGCGCCTATCAAATGCAGCCGCAACAGCGCCCATCAATTCAGCAGCAACACTGCCCGTCAATTCAGCCGCAACAGCGCCCATCAATGCAGCCGCAACAGCGCCCATCAATGCAGCCGCAACAGCGCCCATCAAATGCAGCCTCGCCAGCGCCCATCAAATGCAGCCTCACCAGCGCCCATCAAATGCAGCCTCACCAGCGCCCATCAAATGCAGCCTCACCAGCGCCCATCAAATACAGCCTCACCAGCGTCCATCAAATGCAGCCTCACCAGCGCCCATCAAATGCAGCCTACCAGCGCCCATCAAATGCAGCCTACCAGCGGCCATCAATGAAGCCTCACCAGCTCCCATCAAATGCAGCCGCAACAGCGCCCATCAAATGCAGCCACAACAGCGCCCATCAAATGCAGCCGCAACAGCGCCCATCAAATGCAGCCTCACCAGCACCCATCAAATGCATCCTCACTAGCACCCATCAAATGCAGCCTACCAGCGCCCATCAAATGCAGCCTACCAGCGCCCATCAATGAAGCCTCACCAGCGCCCATCAAATGCAGCCGCAACAGCGCCCATCAAATGCAGCCGCAACAGCGCCCATTAAATGCAGCCGCAACAGCACCCATCAAATGCAGCCGCAACAGCACCCATCAAGGAATGTTTGCTTGCTTCCATTCACTCGGGAGTCGGGACACAGACACAGTCCTCCGCCGCCGCTGCGTCTCTGACACTATGTGTGAACGGAGCGGCAGCTGCTTGCTGATGCTAAGACTTATTTGCTTGCTGCAGAGAGAAGAGAGTAGGAACACCAGTGCGCCCTAGGCGGCTGCCTAGTTTGCCTACTAGTAGCACCGGCCCTGTATACAGCATTGTATGTGGCCAGAGGTTCGGGGGCGATGGTGGCTCCCAGCACTTCCTGGAGACACTTGGAGACACTCGGGAACTGTTGACATCACTTCCGGGTGCTCGGAACGCACGTTACGCCCGCCCCACCCAGCTGGGAGTGTCTCCAGGAAGTGCTGGGAGCCACCATCGCCCCCGAACCTCTGGCCACATACAACGCTGTATACTGTACACCAGCGGCTTTTACTGTACATATACACAGCGGCTTTACATGGATCAGCTTAACATTGTGAGTGCATTTCTTTTGTTTTTACAGTAAAACTACTGTTCGTATATCAAGACAAAATACGAATTAAAAAAATGTTGCTCGTCTTTAAAAACGCTTGTATACCGCGTTACTCGTAAACCGAAGTATTACTGTACCTCCATAGGAAACCATGTTAAATGGACTGTAGTGTTTCTGCAAAACTGAAAACGCAACTAAAAAATGCATAGGTGTGAACCAGGGCTGAAGACTCTTCGCGGCACTCCCATTGAAAAACACTGATCTAGGCATCTATAACCACTGGTCTCAAAAGGGCTAACCACTTCAGCCCCAGAAGGTTTTACCCCCTTAATGACCAGGCCATTTTCTGCGATACGGCGCTGTGTTATTTTAACTGACAGTTGCACGGTTATGCAAGAATTTATCCAAATAAAATTGATGCTCTTTTTTTCCCACAAATAGAGCTTTCTTTTGGCGGTATTTGATCACCTCTGCATTTTTTTTTTGTGCTAGAAACAAAAAAACAGCGACAATTTAAAAAAAAAAAACAATATTTTTTACTTTTTGCTATAAAACATCCAATAGAAATAAAAAAAAGAAAATCTAATTTCTTCATCAGTTTAGGCCAATATGTATTCTGCTACATATTTTTGGTAACAATCCCAATAAGCGTATATTGATTGGTTTGCGCAAAAGTTACAGCGTCTACAAAACTATGGGATATTTTTATGGAAATTGTACTTACTCATTTTTTTACTAGTAATGGCGGCAATCAGAGATTTTTAGCGGGACTGCGACATTGCGGCGGACAAATCGGACACTGACACTTTTGACACTTTTTTGGGGACCAGTGATCAGTGGCGGCTGGTGGTTTTTTGTTTCGGAGGGTGCCAAAAACCGAAACACCCCCCCCCCCCCCCTCCCTGCTGTCTGCCGGTCGGTCCACCGGCACTTACCCCATCTAGGCGGCGGGCATTGGCAGGCATCCGAGGTGCAGTGGCCGGGATTGAGCATCCAGGCATCGGCCAGCAGCTCTTCTCCTCCTCGCTTCCGCCGTGCATCTCCTCCCCTCCTCCTAAGCATCCAATAGGATCGCCTGTCCTTTCAGCCAATCGGGTGATGGGTATCAGACCTGCTTTCCGATTGGCCAGGAGGAAGATCAGTGTTGCAACAGTGAATGTTCATTCGCTGTTGCAACACACCTGGGTGGGCTCCGGTCGCACTCTCTTTGTCCAGAGCCCACCCTATTTGCTTAAAAAAAAAACCCGGCCGCTGTAATTCATGCGCCCGGCATCCTGAAAGGGTCGGACATATGAATAGGGCGTGACCACGGCAGCCATGGATAGATTCATGCTATGCATGAATCTATCCATTGCATATAGGGGGTGGCCTGGAGAGAGGGGGCGGTGCCCGGGTGCCCCTAATGGATGGGCCGCCCCTGCCAGTGACACTAATACAGTGATCAGTGATACAAAATATGCACTGTCACTGTACTAATGACACTGGCAGGGAAGGGGTTATCTCCAGGGGCGATAAAAGGGTTAAATGTGTGCCTAGGGAGTGCTTGCACTGGGGGAAGACAAAGATCTGTGTTCCTGCTTAGCAAGAACACAAGATCTCTATGCTCTCCCCTGTCAGAACGGAGATCTGTCTTGTTTACATAGGCCGACTGCCGTTCTTCTTCTCTGGGGAATGATCGCGGGTGGCCGGCGGACATCGCATCCGCCGGACACGCTGATTGGCTCTCCCTACAGCAGTGTTGCCAACCGCCTGTTAATTTACGGGCAGCTCGTAAATTTTACACCATTTTAGGGGTGCCCGTAAATGTCCGTTACGGGCAGCAGTGCCCATAAAAAAAGATGTCTGCGGACCGGCCATGCAACTGCGCATGCGCCGTTCCGAAGCGTGCAGGACTCGGGAAAGATCGTACTGACTCGGCCGGGCGGCGCATGCGCAGTAACATAGTGTCGCTGCCTGGCGCCGATTTTAAACGGAAGCCACTCATTCTGGTTCTTCTCGGCAGTGCCAGGGGGAGGGGAGCACAACAGTGCAGAGAGGAGCCACAGGACTCTCTGATCATCTCCTGCATCATGTCTGCAATCTCTGACCATCTCCTGTATCATGTCTGCAGTCTCTGATCATCTCCTGCATCATGTCTGCAGTCTCTGATCATCTCCTGCATCATGTCTGCAGCCTCTGATCATCTCCTGTATCATGTCTGCAGTCTCTGCTCATCTCCTGCATCATGTCTGCAGCCTCTGATCATCTCCTGCGTCATGTCTGCAGCCTCTGACCATCTCCTGTATCATGTCTGCAATCTCTGACCATCTCCTTTATCATGTCTGCAATCTCTGACCATCTCCTGTATCATGTCTGCAGTCTCTGCAGTCTCTGATCATCTCCTGCAGCATGTCTGCAGTCTCTGATCATCTCCTGCATCATGTCTGCAGTCTCTGATCATCTCCTGCATCATGTCTGCAGCCTCTGACCATCTCCTATATAATGTCTGCAGCCTCTGATCATCTCCTGTATCATGTCTGCAGTCTCTGATCATCTCCTGCATCATGTCTCCAGCCTCTGATCATCTCCTGCGTCATGTCTGCAGCCTCTGATCATCTCCTGCGTCATGTCTGCAGCCTCTGACCATCTCCTGTATCATGTCTGCAATCTCTGACCATCTCCTGCATCATGTCTGCAGCCTCTGACCATCTCCTGCATCATGTCTGCAGCCTCTGATCATCTCCTGCGTCATGTCTGCAGTCTCTGATCATCTCCTGTATCATGTCTGCAGCCTCTGATCATCTCCTGTATCATGTCTGCAGCCTCTGATCATCTCCTGTATCATGTCTGCAGCCTCTGATCATCTCCTGTATCATGTCTGCAGTCTCTGATCATCTCCTGCATCATGTCTGCAGCCTCTGATCATCTCCTGCATCATGTCTGCAGTCTCTGATCATCTCCTGCATCATGTCTGCAGTCTCTGACCATCTCCTGTATCATGTCTGCAATCTCTGACAATCTCCTGCATCATGTCTGCAGTCTCTAACCATCTCCTGCATCATGTCTGCAGCCTCTGACCATCCCCTGCATCATGTCTGCAGCCTCTGATCATCTCCTGTATCATGTCTGCAGTCTCTGATCATCTCCTGCATCATGTCTGCAGCCTCTGATCATCTCCTGCATCATGTCTGCAGCCTCTGATCATCTCCTGTATCATGTCTGCAATCTCTAACCATCTCCTGCATCATGTCTGCAGCCTCTGACCATCCCCTGCATCATGTCTGCAGCCTCTGATCATCTCCTGTATCATGTCTGCAGTCTCTGATCATCTCCTGCATCATGTCTGCAGCCTCTGATCATCTCCTGCATCATGTCTGCAGCCTCTGATCATCTCCTGTATCATGTCTGCAGTCTCTGATCATCTCCTGCATCATGTCTGCAGCCTCTGATCATCTCCTGTATCATGTCTGCAGTCTCTGATCATCTCCTGCATCATGTCTGCAGTCTCTGACCATCTCCTGTATCATGTCTGCAGTCTCTGATCATCTCCTGCATCATGTCTGCAGCCTCTGATCATCTCCTGTATCATGTCTGCAGTCTCTGATCATCTCCTGCATCATGTCTGCAGCCTCTGATCATCTCCTGCATCATGTCTGCAGTCTCTGATCATCTCCTGCATCATGTCTGCAGCCTCTGATCATCTCCTGCGTCATGTCTGCAGCCTCTGATCATCTCCTGCGTCATGTCTGCAGCCTCTGACCATCTCCTGTATCATGTCTGCAGCCTCTGACCATCTCCTGTATCATGTCTGCAATCTCTGACAATCTCCTGCATCATGTCTGCAATCTCTGACCATCTCCTGCAATATGTCTGCAGCCTCTGACCATCCCCTGCATCATGTCTGCAGCCTCTGATCATCTCCTGTATCATGTCTGCAGTCTCTGATCATCTCCTGCATCATGTCTGCAGCCTCTGATCATCTCCTGTATCATGTCTGCAGTCTCTGATCATCTCCTGCATCATGTCTGCAGTCTCTGACCATCTCCTGTATCATGTCTGCAATCTCTGACCATCTCCTGCAATATGTCTGCAGCCTCTGACCATCCCCTGCATCATGTCTGCAGCCTCTGACCATCTCCTGTATCATGTCTGCAGTCTCTGACCATCTCCTGTATCATGTCTGCAGTCTCTGATCATCTCCTGCATCATGTCTGCAGCCTCTGATCATCTCCTGTATCATGTCTGCAGTCTCTGATCATCTCCTGCATCATGTCTGCAGCCTCTGACCATCTCCTATATAATGTCTGCAGCCTCTGACCATCTCCTGTATCATGTCTGCAGCCTCTGATCATCTCCTGTATCATGTCTGCAGTCTCTGATCATCTCCTGCATCATGTCTGCAGCCTCTGACCATCTCCTATATAATGTCTGCAGCCTCTGACCATCTCCTGTATCATGTCTGCAGTCTCTGATCATCTCCTGCATCATGTCTGCAGCCTCTGATAATCTCCTGTATCATGTCTGCAGTCTCTGATCATCTCCTGCATCATGTCTGCAGTCTCTGATCATCTCCTGCATCATGTCTGCAGCCTCTGACCATCTCCTATATAATGTCTGCAGTCTCTGATCATCTCCTGCATCATGTCTGCAGCCTCTGATCATCTCCTGTATCATGTCTGCAGTCTCTGATCATCTCCTGCATCATGTCTGCAGCCTCTGATCATCTCCTGCATCATGTCTGCAGTCTCTGATCATCTCCTGCATCATGTCTGCAGCCTCTGATCATCTCCTGCGTCATGTCTGCAGCCTCTGATCATCTCCTGCGTCATGTCTGCAGCCTCTGACCATCTCCTGTATCATGTCTGCAGCCTCTGACCATCTCCTGCATCATGTCTGCAGCCTCTGACCATCCCCTGCATCATGTCTGCAGCCTCTGATCATCTCCTGTATCATGTCTGCAGTCTCTGATCATCTCCTGCATCATGTCTGCAGCCTCTGATCATCTCCTGTATCATGTCTGCAGTCTCTGATCATCTCCTGCATCATGTCTGCAGTCTCTGACCATCTCCTGTATCATGTCTGCAATCTCTGACCATCTCCTGCATCATGTCTGCAGCCTCTGACCATCTCCTGCATCATGTCTGCAGCCTCTGACCATCTCCTGTATCATGTCTGCAGTCTCTGACCATCTCCTGTATCATGTCTGAAGTCTCTGATCATCTCCTGCATCATGTCTGCAGCCTCTGATCATCTCCTGTATCATGTCTGCAGTCTCTGATCATCTCCTGCATCATGTCTGCAGCCTCTGACCATCTCCTATATAATGTCTGCAGCCTCTGACCATCTCCTGTATCATGTCTGCAGTCTCTGATCATCTCCTGCATCATGTCTGCAGCCTCTGATCATCTCCTGTATCATGTCTGCAGTCTCTGATCATCTCCTGCATCATGTCTGCAGCCTCTGACCATCTCCTATATAATGTCTGCAGTCTCTGACCATCTCCTGTATCATGTCTGCAGCCTCTGACCATCTCCTGTATCATGTCTGCAGCCTCTGATCATCTCCTGCATCATGTCTGCAGCCTCTGACCATCTCCTATATAATGTCTGCAGTCTCTGACCATCTCCTGTATCATGTCTGCAGCCTCTGACCATCTCCTGCATCATGTCTGCAGCCTCTGATCATCTCCTGTATCAGGTCTGCAGCCTCTGATCATCCCCTGTGTCATGTCTGCAGCCTCTGACCATCTCCTATATAATGTCTGCAGCCTCTGACCATCTCCTGTATCATGTCTGCAGCCTCTGACCATCTCCTGTATCATGTCTGCAGCCTCTGACCATCTCCTGTATCATGTCTGCAGCCTCTGATCATCCCCTGTGTCATGTCTGCAGCCTCTGACCATCTTCTATATAATGTCTGCAGCCTCTGACCATCTCCTCTATCATGTCTGCAGCCTCTGACCATCTCCTATATAATGTCTGCAGCCTCTGACCATCTCCTGTATCATGTCTGCAGCCTCTGACCATCACCTGTATCATGTCTGCAGCCTCTGATCATCTCCTGTATCATGTCTGCAATCTCTGACCATCTCCTGTATCATGTCTGCAGCCTCTAACCATCTCCTGTATCATGTCTGCAGTCTCTGATCATCTCCTGCATCATGTCTGCAGCCTCTGACCATCTCCTGTATCATGTCTGCAATCTCTGACCATCTCCTGTATCATGTCTGCAATCTCTGACCATCTCCTGTATCATGTCTGCAGCCTCTAACCATCTCCTGTATCATGTCTGCAGTCTCTGATCATCTCCTGCATCATGTCTGCAGTCTCTGATCATCTCCTGCATCATGTTTGCAGTCTCTGATCATCTCCTGCATAATGTCTGCAGTCTCTGACCATCTCCTGCATCATGTCTGCAGTCTCTGACCATCTCCTGTATCATGTCTGCAGCCTCTGACCATCTCCTGTATCATGTCTGCAATCTCTGACCATCTCCTGTATCATGTCTGCAGCCTCTAACCATCTCCTGTATCATGTCTGCAGTCTCTGATCATCTCCTGCATCATGTCTGCAGTCTCTGATCATCTCCTGCATCATGTCTGCAGTCTCTGACCATCTCCTGCATCATGTCTGCAGTCTCTGACCATCTCCTGCATCATGTCTGCAGTCTCTGACCATCTCCTGCATCATGTCTGCAGTCTCTGAGGGGGAGTCGGGAGAGGAGTCATGAGTGGGAGCGCCGCCGGGATCATGGGGGTCATGGGAGGAGTCAGAGGTGTGTGGACTGTGGAGAGGAGACTATAGGATAAAACCAGAACCACAAAGCTGGAGCCGTCTGACTGAGCCCTGCATGGAGCACCTGAGAGGAAGTCAGTGACAGCGCCTCCAGGCCAGTCTGGGGGGGGGAGTGGCTGATGTAAGGGGGGTGAATACAATAATGTAAGGGGGCACTGATATAAAGGTCCCCCCCTATATAAGTAACCCCCCCTTACCTTAGTGTATTCACTCTGTGGAAGGTGGTCTCTGATCCCCAGAGTGCCCCCCTCCACATCAGAGTTCCTGCCATTCCCCTTTACATCAGAGTCTGCAGGATTTCCCCCCTTACAGTGCAAGGGCAATGCTGCAGACCCTGATGTAAGTGGGAACTCTGATGTAAAGGGAATGCAGTGGACTCTGATATAAGGTGGTCTCTGGTCACCAGAGTTCCCCCTTAGATCATGATCTGCAGCGTTCCCCTTTACATAAGAGTTCTCTTTCACTGTAAGGGGGGATCCTGCAGACTCTGATGTAAGGGGGGAACTCTGTGCTGGCTGGGTTATAGTAACCTGACCTTCATAGCTTCATTGCCAGTCACTTAGTGGTTACCTGGCATCTGGCAGCACAGTTGGCACATCTCGTACATGTTCTCTGTGGCACAATCACATTGCTCTAAACCAAATTTCACACAAACAGACTTGCTGCACACCTAAGAGAAAAAGAAGATACAATACAGTCATTGGTGGGTAATAAAGCAAAACTCCGCCCCAAAATGAAAATTTCACATAGAGCTTTTTGATCCACTAAGGAGGTTAAAACTTATCTATGGTCAGATTGTAACATCATATAATAATTTCCACATTGTATGTCGATTATCTCCAGCCTTCTCCTATTACGCTGAACAATCCTGAACTTTATAACCCTTGTGACGTTCCCCACACATTTACTTCCCGGAATTGTGGGACGCGTAGTCACTTTGCACTGCTGTGTCACACCTTTCACAGAGCCTGTGTTTCGTCACATATGGCGACCCATCACATTTGGCTACCCGCTGGAGTGCACCGCCATATGCGCTCCAACACTTTTACGACAAAACAGCACAGTAAAACCGTGATGAGTAGCCGAATGTGACGAAACACCCGCCATCTTGCTACACTCCGCACTCCTCCACACTAAGGATACAGTGAGAAGGGGACAAGCGGACATCTTTGTACACCCCCCCCCCCCCCCCGGAGTTTTACATTTTACACTTATTTATAACAGTAAACTGAGTTTATATAGTGAAATACAGGACTCAGAACTCCGTCTGACTGTTTAGATGTTGAATTTTAAAAGCAGCGGCAAGCCTGCTGATCTCACAGGTTGGCTAATCTGACAGAAGTCCGCTGCTTTTATGTCAGAAAGATTGAATCACGCTGAACTAATTTTCACTGTATGATTTAGAATAGATTAACCCCTATATCACTAGTACCATCCAGTGGGCAAAATGTGGTATTGTCTTCTGAAATACCTCAAGGAGAAATTATACTGCATTTTGGCCACTAGATGGAGCTAATGATACAGGAGGTAATCTACTAGAAAAGATAAAGTGACATTTCATTCAGTTTCCACAAATGTTTATGACATTCGTGCAACAAATGTCTCTTTTGTATCTGCTTCCTCCTCGCAAGATGCTTTAGGCCCCATGCACACGGGACGCTGTTAAACGCGCGTTCAGAGGCAGTTGGACACTTTTTTCAACTGCCCCTGAACTCATTCAATGTTATCCTATGTATCCATGCACACAGTCTCGTTTATTGCCGTTTTTAGGCAGTTGCGTTTAACCTCGTTTTTCCAGAAGCAAAAAAATGGGTTCAGACGCAAAAGTTTTCCACGTTTCAGACGCGAAACGCGGCTAAACGCGGGTACCGGCGTTTTGACGCATTTTCGTTTCTAAGCGTTTTTAAAGGTGACCTATTTTTTTACATTAGAAATCTAAAAAATGATGACACATGATGAAAAACCATTAAAAAAAATATAAAAAAAAACTGCAATTGCTTGCATTGCATTGGGAACAATCCACAACTTGTGGCAGGTGACGTGGCAAGTGGACAATCCACAACTTGTGGCAGGTGATGTGGCCAGGTGACGTGGCAGGTGACGTGGCCAGGTGACGTGGCCAGTGGGAAATCCACAACTTGTGGCAGGTGATGTGGCCAGGTGACGTGGCAGGTGACGTGGCCAGGTGACGTGGCAAGTGGACAATCCACAACTTGTGGCAAGTGACGTGGCCAGGTGACGTGGCCAGGTGACGTGGCCAGTGGACAATCCACAACTTGTGGCAGGTGACGTGGCCAAGTGACGTGGCCAGTGGGCAATCCACAACTTGTGGCAGGTGATGTGGCCAGGTGATGTGGCAAGTGGACAATCCACAACTTGTGGCAAGTGACGTGGCCAGGTGACGTGGCCAGGTGACGTGGCAAGTGGACAATCCACAACTTGTGGCAGGTGACGTAGCCAGGTGACGTGGCAAGTGGACAATCCACAACTTGTGGCAAGTGACGTGGCCAGGTGACGTGGCCAGGTGACGTAGCCAGGTGACGTGGCAAGTGGACAATCCACAACTTGTGGCAAGTGACGTGGCCAGGTGAGGTGGCCAGGTGACGTAGCCAGGTGACGTGGCAAGTGGACAATCCACAACTTGTGGCAGGTGATGTAGCCAGGTGACGTGGCAAGTGGACAATCCACAACTTGTGGCAAGTGACGTGGCCAGGTGAGGTGGCCAGGTGACGTAGCCAGGTGACGTGGCAAGTGGACAATCCACAACTTGTGGCAGGTGATGTAGCCAGGTGATGTGGCAAGTGGACAATCCACAACTTGTGGCAGGTGATGTAGCCAGGTGACGTGGCAAGTGGACAATCCACAACTTGTGGCAAGTGACGTGGCCAGGTGAGGTGGCCAGGTGACGTGGCCAGGTGACGTGGCAAGTGGACAATCCACAACTTGTGGCAGGTGATGTAGCCAGGTGACGTGGCAAGTGGACAATCCACAACTTGTGGCAAGTGACGTGGCCAGGTGAGGTGGCCAGGTGACGTAGCCAGGTGACGTGGCAAGTGGACTATCCACAACTTGTGGCAGGTGATGTAGCCAGGTGATGTGGCAAGTGGACAATCCACAACTTGTGGCAGGTGATGTAGCCAGGTGACGTGGCAAGTGGACAATCCACAACTTGTGGCAAGTGACGTGGCCAGGTGAGGTGGCCAGGTGACGTGGCCAGGTGACGTGGCAAGTGGACAATCCACAACTTGTGGCAGGTGATGTAGCCAGGTGACGTGGCAAGTGGACAATCCACAACTTGTGGCAAGTGACGTGGCCAGGTGAGGTGGCCAGGTGACGTAGCCAGGTGACGTGGCAAGTGGACTATCCACAACTTGTGGCAGGTGATGTAGCCAGGTGATGTGGCAAGTGGACAATCCACAACTTGTGGCAGGTGATGTAGCCAGGTGACGTGGCAAGTGGACAATCCACAACTTGTGGCAAGTGACGTGGCCAGGTGAGGTGGCCAGGTGACGTGGCCAGGTGACGTGGCAAGTGGACAATCCACAACTTGTGGCAGGTGATGTAGCCAGGTGACGTGGCAAGTGGACAATCCACAACTTGTGGCAAGTGACGTGGCCAGGTGAGGTGGCCAGGTGACGTAGCCAGGTGACGTGGCAAGTGGACAATCCACAACTTGTGGCAGGTGATGTAGCCAGGTGATGTGGCAAGTGGACAATCCACAACTTGTGGCAGGTGATGTAGCCAGGTGACGTGGCAAGTGGACAATCCACAACTTGTGGCAAGTGACGTGGCCAGGTGAGGTGGCCAGGTGACGTGGCCAGGTGACGTGGCAAGTGGACAATCCACAACTTGTGGCAGGTGATGTAGCCAGGTGACGTGGCAAGTGGACAATCCACAACTTGTGGCAAGTGACGTGGCCAGGTGAGGTGGCCAGGTGACGTAGCCAGGTGACGTGGCAAGTGGACTATCCACAACTTGTGGCAGGTGATGTAGCCAGGTGATGTGGCAAGTGGACAATCCACAACTTGTGGCAGGTGATGTAGCCAGGTGACGTGGCAAGTGGACAATCCACAACTTGTGGCAAGTGACGTGGCCAGGTGAGGTGGCCAGGTGACGTGGCCAGGTGACGTGGCAAGTGGACAATCCACAACTTGTGGCAGGTGATGTAGCCAGGTGACGTGGCAAGTGGACAATCCACAACTTGTGGCAAGTGACGTGGCCAGGTGAGGTGGCCAGGTGACGTAGCCAGGTGACGTGGCAAGTGGACAATCCACAACTTGTGGCAGGTGATGTAGCCAGGTGATGTGGCAAGTGGACAATCCACAACTTGTGGCAGGTGATGTAGCCAGGTGACGTGGCAAGTGGACAATCCACAACTTGTGGCAAGTGACGTGGCCAGGTGAGGTGGCCAGGTGACGTGGCCATGTGACGTGGCAAGTGGACAATCCACAACTTGTGGCAGGTGATGTAGCCAGGTGACGTGGCAAGTGGACAATCCACAACTTGTGGCAAGTGACGTGGCCAGGTGAGGTGGCCAGGTGACGTAGCCAGGTGACGTGGCAAGTGGACTATCCACAACTTGTGGCAGGTGATGTAGCCAGGTGATGTGGCAAGTGGACAATCCACAACTTGTGGCAGGTGATGTAGCCAGGTGACGTGGCAAGTGGACAATCCACAACTTGTGGCAAGTGACGTGGCCAGGTGAGGTGGCCAGGTGACGTGGCCAGGTGACGTGGCAAGTGGACAATCCACAACTTGTGGCAGGTGATGTAGCCAGGTGACGTGGCAAGTGGACAATCCACAACTTGTGGCAAGTGACGTGGCCAGGTGAGGTGGCCAGGTGACGTAGCCAGGTGACGTGGCAAGTGGACAATCCACAACTTGTGGCAGGTGATGTAGCCAGGTGATGTGGCAAGTGGACAATCCACAACTTGTGGCAGGTGATGTAGCCAGGTGACGTGGCAAGTGGACAATCCACAACTTGTGGCAAGTGACGTGGCCAGGTGAGGTGGCCAGGTGACGTGGCCAGGTGACGTGGCCAGGTGACGTGGCAAGTGGACAATCCACAACTTGTGGTAGGTGATGTGGCCAGGTGACGTGGCAGGTGACGTGGCCAGTGGGCAATCCACACCTTGTGGCAGGTGATGTGGCAAGTGACGTGGCCAGGTGATGTGGCAAGTGGACAATCCACAACTTGTGGCAAGTGACACGCTAAACACAAGTACACTGCTGCTCTCTCAGCTGCTCCTACTCACTCTGGTCTCACAAAATGGCTGAAATGGTTAAATAATAGGGTCTTATGATGTTTCTTAATTAAACGCTTCTAGACGCAAACGCGGTAAAATGCGGTAAATCGCCGCTAAACGCGGCTGCAATTTTCTAAACGCCGGTTTCAGCCTTTAAAAACGTGTGTTCAGCAGAGTTTGCACCGGCGTCCCGTGTGCATGGGGCCTTAGCCTGTACACCATGATGCACAGCTCAGTGTAGACTCTTGGCACACCTGGATGAATGCAGGGCCGTCTTTAATGTTGATTGGACCCTGGGCAAAAAAATTCTTGGGCCCCCCCCCCCCCCATGCAATTTTGCTCCTCACCTGCTCTGAGACATACAATAAATATCAGCTAGATATAAAATCAGTTTACTGTATCAGATCAGGCAGTGATTGCGATTGGTTGCCAGAGGTTACAGCAAATAATTACCACTTACTGACTGGTTACAGCACATCATCTCTTCACTGCAGAGAGGCATGATATACATATGAATGCCGCCGCTATTTACATTTGAATGACGGTTATTTACATGTAAACACAGGGTCTGCAGGTGAGTCATCTGTACACAACAATGGGGCAGAGCTCTGCAGCATTAGTAGCAGCACTTCACACTGAGATATCAGGACACAGCAAAGGACTAAAATTTTAAGGGACAAGGGAATTCAAACTGGGATAGCTGGCAAGTATGAGGCAGCTGCTCTGGGCCCCACAACAATGACAGGGCCCAGGGCAGCTGCCCCTTTGGCCCTGCCTTAAAGACGGCCCTGGATGAATGAACTCCTGTGCACATGCATGTCAGGTATGTCTTCCCGGCCAATCAGAATGAACCTAAACCCAGATAAAGCCATGGATAAAATGTCAGCATTGGCGATGGAGCTAGAGTTGCCACCTCATCCCTATAAACCCGAACACATATGAATTACACAGGTTCTGTGGCTGATTAACGTGGTAATTAATCTCACTTGGTGCCTTATCTGCATTAAATTAGCCTCAGAACCTGTGTAATTAATATGTGTTCGGGTTTAAAGGGATGAGGTGGCAACCCTAGATGGAGCTTGTTACATCACTGGAGGGGAGGGGAGTATTGGAGCCGGGTTTAAGTCTTAGGATGGTGGTATATATTCGTGGGCAATATTTAGGACTCAGACTACATACACACTGTACATAGCGCAGGTACGCTGCGTTGTATACCGATAATAGCAGTACACCCAGAGAAACGACTTCTAATAGAGTTTTGTCCTATTACCCCATCCAGGCATATTCTGGTTCCGTATTTGCACAAGGTGTAGTTGTTCTTCGGGGTGGGAGAGGGGCATTTGGCTGACTCTCCTGTGCAGACATCCGCAAAAGTGCATTCCGCCTCATCGCGACAACGCTCTCCTTTAGCTTTGAGTTCACACAGCTGACTGCAGCATTGTCCTTGGCTGGGACTGAAGAGATGAGGTTATAGGCTATTAGGTATACATTAAATATAGATATATATATATATATATATATATATATATATATATACAGTATATATATATATATATACATACACACACACACACAGTATGTCAGGCTGTAAGTCCCCCACTAAATATACAATGTAATCATTATATGCATATGTACAGTGTGTAGATATACATATATATACACAGGTATATATATATATATATATATATATATATATATATATATATATATATGTGTATATATATATATATACACACATATACATATATATATATATATATACTCACACCGTACAGTACCTTGAAATTTTCCACATTTTGTCATGCTACAACCAAAAATGTAAATGTATTTTATTGGGATTTTATGTGATAGACCAACACAAAGTGACACATAATTGTGAAGTGGAAGGAAAATGATAAATGGTTTCCAAAGTTTTTTTTTTTACAAATAAATATGTGAAAAGTGTGGGGGGGGTGCATTTGTATTCAGCCCCCTTTACTCTGATACCCCCAACTAAAGTCTACAGGAACCAATTGCCTTCAGAAGTCACCTAATTAGTAAATAGAGTCCACCTGTGTGTCATTTAATCTCAGTATAAATACAGCTGTTCTGTGAAGCCCTCAGAGGTTTGTTAGAGAACCTTAGTAATCAAACAGCATCATGAAGGCCGAGGAACACACCAGACAGGTCAGGGATAAAGTTGTGGAGAAGTATAAAGCAGGGTTAGGTTATAAAAAACTATCCCAGGCTTTGAACTTCTCACGGAGCTCTGTTCAATCCATCATCCAAAATTGGAAAGAGTATGGCACAACTGCAAACCTACCAAGACACGGCCGTCCACCTAAACTGACCGGCCGGGCAAGGAGAGCATTCATCAGAGAAGCAGCCAAGAGGTCCATGGTAACTCTGGAGGAGCTGCAGAGATCCACAGCTCAGGTGGGAGAATCTGTCCACAGGACAACTATTATGCCCTGTACACACGATCGTTTTTTCTGATGAAAAAAGTCTGATGGACTTTTTTCAATCGGAAAAACCGATCGTGTGTGGGCCCCATCAGACTTTTTTCCATCGGTGTAAAAAAAAAAAAAATAGAACATGTTTTAAATTTTTCTGATGGAAAAAAAAATGATAGGAAATTCCGATTGTCTTTGTGGAGATCCAACGGAGAAAAAACCCACGCATGCTCAGAATTAAGTGGACGCATGCTCAGAAGCATTGAACTTCATTTTTCTCGCCTCTTCGGAGTGTTTTACGTCACGGCGTTTTGGACGGTCGGAATTTTGTCTGATGGTGTGTATGCAAGACTGATGGAAGTCAGCTTCATCGGAATTCCGACGGAAAAATCCATCGGATTTTATTCCATCGGAAATCCGATTGTGTGTACGGGGCATTAGTCGTGCTCTCCACAAATCTGGCCTTTATGGAAGAGTGGTAAGAAGAAAGTCATTGTTAAAAGAAAGCCATAAGAAGTCCCGTTTGCAGTTTGTGAGAAGCCATGTGGGGGACACAGCAAACATGTGGAAGAAGGTGCTCTGGTCAGATGAGACTAAAATTGAACTTTTGGCCTAAAAGTAAAACGCTATGTGTGGTGGAAAACTAACACTGCACACCACCCTGAACACACCATCCCCACTGTGAAACATGGTGGTGGCAGCATCATGTGGTGGGGATGCTTTTCTTCAGCAGGGACAGGGAAGCTGATCAGAGTTGATGAGAAGATGGATGGAGCCAAATACAGGGCAATCTAATGCCGTGTACACACGATCGGAAATTCAGACAAGAAAACCGTGGATTTTTTTCCGACGGAATTTCGGCTCAAACTTGTGTTGCATACACACGGTCACACAAATCTTGTCGGAAATTCCGAAGGTCAAGAACGCGGTGACGTACAAGATGTATGACGAGCCGAGATCAATGAAGTTCAATAGGCAGTTTGGCCCTTCTGCTTGATTCTGAGCATGCGTGTTTTTTTGCGCATCGGAATTGCATACAGACGATCGGAATTTCCGATAGGAACTTTTTCCATCTGAAAAATAGAGAACCTGCTCTCAATCTTTTGTTGGTGGAAATTCCGACAGTAAAAGTCCAATGGAGCCTACACACGGTCGGAATTTCCAACCAAAAGCTCACATCGGACTTTTCTTGTCGGAATTTCCGATCGTGTGTAGGCAGCATTAGAAGAAAACCTGTGAGGCCCCTTTCACACTGAGGCGCTTTGCAGGCGCTATTGCGCTAAAAAATAGCGCCTACAATGCGCCCCAAAAAAGACGCTCAATTGTATCCAATGTGAAAGCCCGAGGGCTTTCACACTGGAGCGTTGCGCTTGCAGGAGGGTCAAAAAACTCCTGCAAGCCGCATCTTTGAGGCGCAATAGGAGCGGTAAAAATACCGCTCCTATCGCGCCCGTGCCCATTAAAATCAATGGGGTAGCGCCTCCAAAATGCCCGCAAAACGCCACAAAGAGGCGTTATTGCGGGCGTTTTTAATCCTTTTTCGGCCACTAGCGGGGGTTAAAATTCCCCCAGCTAGCGTCCGCAAATCGCGGCAAAAAATACGATATAGCGGGGCTAAAAATAGCGCCGCTATACCGCCAGCGCATCCAGCGCCTCAGTGTAAAAGTAGCCTTAGAGTCTGCAAAAGACTTGAGACTGGGGTGGAGGTTCACCTTCCAGCAGGACAACGACCCGAAACATACAGCCAGACCTACAATGGAATGGTTTAGATCAAAGCAAATTCATGTGACGCTTTTTCCCGACGGGATTCCTCTCAAGCCTGCCTTGCATACACACTGTCACACAAAAGACCGCTGAACTTTTGAATGCCAAGAATGAGGCGATGTCAAAGACAACGACGAGCCGACAAAATTACGTTCTATGCTTCCGAGCATGCGTCTAATTGTTTACGAGCATGCGTGGTTTTTTTTACCTCGGGAAAGCATGCTGTCGGGGAAAAAGCCCGCCGGGAATCCCGGCGGGAAAAAAGAGAACGATTTCTCTTTTTTTTTCCTCGCAGTTTTCTCGACGGGAAAACAGCGATGGAGCATACACATGGCCGGTTTTCCCGGCCAAAAGCTCTCATGGCAGTTTTCCTGCCGGGAAAACTGGCCGTGTGTACGAGGCATGGGAATGGCCCAGTCACAGTCCAGACCTAAATCCAATTGAGAATCTGTGGCAAGACTTGAAAATTGCTGTTCACAGACGCTCTCCATCCAATCTGACAGAGCTTGAGATATTCTGCGAAGAACAATGGGCAAAAATGTCCCTCTCTAGATGTGCAAAGCTGGTAGAGACATCCCCAAAAAGACTTGCAGCTGTAATTGCAGAGAAAGGAGGTTCTGCAAAGTATTGACTCAGGGGGGCGCCGTACAAATGTACCCCCCACACTTTTCACATATTCATTTTAATAAAATTGGAAAACCATTTATATATATATATATACACACACACACACAGTGCATCCGGAAAAGAATTTACAGCGCTTCACTTTTTTCAGATTTTGTTATGGCTCCTCCCATGTACATAAGTATCACAGGCCCCTCCCATGTACAGAAGTATCACAGGCTCCTCCCATGTACAGAAGTATCACAGGCTCCTCCCATGTACATAAGTATCACAGGCCCCTCCCATGTACATAAGTATCACAGGCCCCCTCCCATGTACAGAAGTATCACAGGCTCCTCCCATGTACATAAGTATCACAGGCTCCTCCCATGTACATAAGTATCACAGGCTCCTCCCATGTACATAAGTATCACAGGCTCCTCCCATGTACAGAAGTATCACAGGCTCCTCCCATGTACAGAAGTATCACAGGCTCCTCCCATGTACAGAAGTGTTTACAGCCTATCCCATGACACTCAAAATTGAGCTCAGGTGCCTCCTGTTTCCACTGATCATCCTTGAGATGTTTCTACAACTTGATTGGAGTCCCCCTGTGGTAAATTCAGTTGATTGGACATGATTTGGAACGGCACACACCTGTCTATATAAAGTCCCACAGGTAACAGTGCATGTCAGAGCACAAACCAAGCCATGAAGTCCAAGGAATTGGCTGTAGACCTCTAAGACAGGATTGTATGGAGACACAGATCTGGGGAAGGGTACAGAAACATTTCTGCAGCATTGAAGGTCCCAATGAGCACAGTGACCTCCATCATCTGTAAATGGAAGACGTTTGGAACCACCGGGACTCTTCCTAGAGCGGGCCGCCCGACCAAACTGAGCGATCGGAGGAGAAGGGCCTTAGTCAAGGAGGTGACCAAGAACCCGATGGTCACTCTGACAGAGCTCCAGTACTTCTCTATGGAGAGAGGAGAACCTTCCAGAAGAACAACTATCTCTGCAGCCCTCCACCAATCAGGCCTGTAAGGTAGAGTGGCCAGACAGAAGCCACTCCTCAGTAAAAGGCACATAACAGCCGCCTGGAGTTTGCCATTAGGCCCATGAAGGACTCTGAGACCACGAGAAACAAAATTCTCTGGTCTGATGAAACAAATATTGAACTCTTTGGCCTGAATGGCAAGCGTCATGTCTGGAGAAAACCAGGCACCGCTCATCACCTGCCCAATACCATCCCTACTGTGAAGCATGGTGGTGGCAGCAAAGGGTGTGGTGATAAACAACATGTACTCAGACTGGTCAGGAGTGGCGAGTGGGGTTCCCCAAGGTTCTGTCTTGGGACCAATTCTATTCAGTTTATTCATAAATGATATAGAGGATGGGATAAATAGATCCGTCTGATGCCGCGTACACACGACCGTTTTTAATGTCATTGAAAAAAACAAAGTTTTTCTCGACGTGATTCTTCTCAAGCCTGCCTTGCCTACACACTATTGTGGAAAAAAATGTTCGAGTAAAGCGCGGTGACGTACAACATATAGGACGGCACTATAAAGGGGAAGTTCCATTCGGATGGCGCCACCCTTTGGGCTGCTTTTGCTGATCCTCGTGTTAGTAAAGTTTGTTGAAAGACAATTCGCGCTTTTCAGCCTCGTGCTCTTCAGTCCGTTACAGCGTGACGAACGTGCTATCTCTATTACGAATGCTAGTTTTACCAGAACGAGCGCTCCCGTCTCATAACTTGCTTCTGAGCATGCGCATTTTTTTTTCACGTCGTTAAAGCCTACACACGGACGTTTTTCATGACGAGAAAAACGACGGGAAAAATTAGAGCATGTTCCAAATTTTTAATGCGTCATTTTTCACGTCGTGAAAAATGCTCTGGAGCCCACACACGATCGTTTTTAATGACCAAATTAAAAAAATTGCATTTTTCTCATCATGAAAAACGGTCGTGTGTACGCGGCAATAGTTTTTGCGGATGACACAAAGATAAGCAGGGCAATAACTTCACTTCAGGATATAGAAATTTTGCAGAATAACCTGAAGAAAATAAAGGAGTGGGCAGACAAATGGCAAATTAGGTTTAATGTGGAGAAATGTAAAGTAATGCACTTGGGGGACAAAAAAACATAAATGCAAAATACTTACTAGGGAGAGAACCACTGGGGGGAATCAAGGATAGAGAAGGATCTGGGGGTCCTAGTAGAAGACAGATTGAGCAATAGCATGCAATGTCAAGCTGCAGCTACCAAAGCCTGCAGAATATTTGCATGCATAAAAAAAGGGATAAACTCCAGAGATATAATGATAATTCTGCCACTTTATAAAACTCCAGTTAGGCCTCATCTGGAGTTTTCCGTCCAGTTCTGGTCACCAGTCCTCTGAAGGGATGTGCTGGAGCTTTAGAGAGTCCAGAGAAGGGCAACAAAACTAATAAAGAGGACTGGAGGACCTCAATTATGAGGAAAGAATGCAAACACTAAATGTATTCTCGCTGGAGAAGCGACGCTTGAGATCGGACATGATATCGATCTACAAATACCTCAATGGGGATCCCAACATAGGAAAGAAACTATTCAGTCTCAGGGAGTGGAAGAGGACACGGGGCCACACAAAGAGACTGGACGAGAAGCGGTTTAACCTTAAACTGCGTAGGGGGTTCTTCACTGTCAGGGAAATAAGGATGTGGAACTCTCTTCCACAATTGGTGGTGGCTAATTGAACCAGGGATGGAGGCACACTACATATGTGCCTCATTTAAAGTCCCAAACTCCCCCCCTTTCTTGCTGCGGGGAGTATGGGTATTTTTAAAGACTCTTGGATGTATATCTTAAAGGGGTTGTAAAGGTTTGTTTTTTATTTTCTAAATAGGTTCCTTTAGGCCCGGTTCACACAGGGGCGACTCATCAGGCGACTCGGTCGCCTGACGAGTCGCGTCCCACGCTGTTCAATGGAACCATTCTAATAGGAGCGACTCAGGTCGCTCCGACTTAGAAAAAGGTTCTTGTACGACTTTGGGGGCGACCCAAGGCGACCTGCATTGACTTCTATACAGAAGTCTTTATGCAAATCGCCTCGGCGGGCGTCTCAAGTCGTCTTGAGATCGCGCCGCTGAGGTCGCCCCCGAAGTCGTGCCGCCCCTGTGTGAATGGGGCCTAAAGCTAGTGCATTGTTGGTTCACTTACCTTTTCCTTAGATTTCCCTTCTAAATGTTTTTTTTCTTTGTCTGAATTTCTCACTTCCTGTTCCTCCACATGAAGCTTGCCCCCATCATCCGAGCCGTTCTGGCTGGGGGTTAGTCAGCGTGCTCGCCCCCTCCCTTGGGACTACATTCCTGCGGGGAGACGCTCTGTATGTTCACAGGCACGGGAGGCTCCCCGTAGGGATGTATTTCCAAGGGAGGGGGCGAGCACACTGACTAACCCCCAGCCAGATGATGGGGGCAAGCTTCATGTGGAGGAACAGGAAGTGAGAAATTCAGACAAAGAAAAAAAACATTTAGAAGGGAAATAGAAGGAAAAGGTAAGTGAACCAACAATGCACTAGCTTAACCACTTAAAGGGGTTGTAAAGGTTCGTTTTTTTATTTCCTAAATAGGTTCCTTTAAGCTAGTGCATTGTTGGTTCACTTACCTTTTCCTTAGATTTCCCTTCTAAATATTTTTTTTCTTTGTTTTCTTTGTCTGAATTTCTCACTTCCTGTTCCTCCTCAGTAAGCTGTTCTGACTAAACACGGCTCGGATGATGGTGTGAAGTTTAGTGAGGAGAAACACGAAGTGAGAAATTCAGACAAAGAAAAAAAACATTTAGAAGGGAAATCTAAGGAAAAGGTAAGTGAACCAACAATGCACGAGCTTAAAGGAACCTATTTAGAAAATAAAAAACTAACCTTTACAACCCCTTTAAGCCCCAGACCATTTCGGCTGGTCAAAGACCAGGCCACTTTTTGCGATTTGGCACTGCATCGCTTTATCTGACAATTGCGCGGTCGTGCGACGTGACTCCCAAACAAAATTGACGTCCTTTTTTTCCCACAAATAGAGCTTTCTTTTGGTGGTATTTGATCACCTCTGCGGTTTTTATTTTTTGCGCTATAAACAAAAATAGAGCAACAATTTTGAAAAAAATTCAATATTTTTTACTTTTTGCTATAATAAATTTTCCCAAAAAATATATAAAAAAGCATATTTTTTTCCTCAGTTTAGTCCGATACGTGTTCTTCTACATATTTTATGTAAAAAAAAAATCGCAATCGACGTTTATTGATTGGTTTGCGCAAAAGTTATAGCGTTTACAAAATAGGGGATAGTTTTCTGGCATTTTTATTATTTTTTTTTTTTTTACTAGTAATGGCGGCGATCAGTGATTTTTTTCATGACTGCGACATTATGGCGGACACATCGGACACTTTTGACACATTTTTGGGACCATTGTCATTTTCACAGCGATCAGTGCTATAAAAATGCACTGATTACTGTGAAAATGACACTGGCAGTGAAGGGGTTAACCACTAGGTGGCGCTGTAGGGGGTTAAGTGTTCCCTGCATTGTGTTTCTTACTGTAGGGGGGATGGGCTCTGTGTTACATGACACCGATCTTCGCTCCGAGTACACAGAGCCGAGATCAGTGTCATTGTTACTAGTCAGAGCGGGGAGATGCTTCTTTACACAAGCATCTCCCCCCCCCCCCCCGCTCTATACCGCCGTGAGACTCAGGGGTGCCCCTGGAAAAAGTATGTTTTTACGAAACGGACGTAGGGCGGAGCAACGCGCTGACGTCACCTCGTGCTTCACACGGTTCCCAGTAGGACGGGTGTCTGTTGTATGTGCACCGGCCGGCACACCAGACGTAAAGGCCTATTTTATCTACATAAGTGTGAGTGCAATATTAACCACTTAACGACCGCCCACCGCCGATTTACGTCGGCAGAATGGCACCGACAGGCAGAATCACGTAGATCTACGTGATCGCCTTTGTGCAGTTGGGGGGTCCATCCGGACCCCCCTTCACTGCAGTGAGCGGCCGTTAAGTGTTCGGGAGCGATCAGGCATGAGGGGGCGGCCGCTCGATTCCGCCCCCCCCCTCGCGATCGCTCCCGGCCAATGAAAATGCTTCCTCCGCCATGTGATGTAAACAGAGGCTGGAGGAAGTGATGTCATCTCCCTCGCCGCGGTCTTTTCGTTCCCGGCGCCGAGGAGAGAAGAAGCAGGTTAGTGCTCCAACAGTCCACTGACACGTAGGTACACATAGGCACACAAATCACCCCCCAGTCACCCCCCAGGTCACCCCAAAGCCCCCAATCACAGTGTCACTGATTGCAGTGATCATTTATTTTACTGATCACTGCATTTAGTGTCATCTGTGATTGTAAAAAGTTGCAGGGCAGTTAGGATTAGGCCCCTTTAGGTCCAGGGTAGCCCCCTAACCCCCCTAATAAAGGTTTAACCCCTTGATCACCCCCCAGGTAACCCTTTCACCCCCTAACTTCAGCGTCACTAAGCGATTGTTTTTCCGATCGCTGTATTCGTGTCGCTGGTGTTTTAGATGGGCAGTTATTTTTTTTTAGGTTCGCCGCAGGTTTTTATTAGTGTCAGGTACCCCCATATATTATTTTAACCCCCTGATTGCCCCTAGAGTTAACCCTTTCACCAGTGATCGCCGTATAAGCGTCACTGGTGTCACTGGTTAGCCAGTAAGTTATTTAGTTATTTAGGTTACCCGTCAGGTTTTTATATAGCGTCGGGTACCCCCATATTTAACCTAATAAAGGTTTTAACCCCCTGATTGCCCCTAGTTAACCCTTTCACCAGTGATCACCATATAAAGGTTACGGGTGACGCTGGTTGATTAGTTTGCTTTTTATAGCATCAGGGCACCCGCCGTATATAACCCAATAAAGGTTTAACCCCCCTGATCGCCCGGCGGGTGAGATCAATTAGGTTTTAGCGCCAGAGAGGGTCTGCGTCGCCCCAGGCAGTGTTAGGTTAGTGCCAGTAACGCTAACACCCACGCGCAAAGCATACACCCCCCTTAGTGGTATAGTATCTGATCAGATCTATACTAGCATCCCCAGCGGTTTAGGGTTCCCAAAAACGCAGTGTTAGCGGGATCAGCCCAGATACCTGCTAGCGCCTGCGTTTAGCCCCTCCGCCCAGCCCAGCCCAGCCCACCCAAGTGCAGTATCGATCGATCACTGTCACTTACCAAACACAACACACATAACTGCAGCGTTCGCAGAGACAGGCCTGATCCCTGCGATCGCTAACAGTTTTTTTGTAGCGTTTGATATATTTGCTGACGACAGTCAGGTGCTTTTTTTCCTGTGAATCTTACTAGTGTACCCCTAAATTTAGAGCCCAAAATGGCAAGACGAAGGTACACTAGTAAAGAGGCCTACGAGATTCTGAGCATGACAGATAGTGAAGAGGAGGTCACGTATCTGTCAGATTCAGGCTCAGAATATCTTCCCGTAGAAGACAGTGACGTCAGCGGCCCCACGTCAGATAGCTCTGACGACGAAGTTGAGGTCCCTGCTAAGGTCAGGTGTACCCGATCCCGATCTTCTGAGGTTGTTGAGGAGCAAGAACCGCAGGTCTCTCGTATCATGGAGCAGAGTAGTACTAGCGCCGCTATTCCTTCTGGTGAACTGGCAAGCACCAGCGGCCTAGTACAGCCTGGACGTACATCCAGCACTGCAGTAACACTTGGTGACGTGGCGAGTCCCATAAGTGCAGTTCAAGCTGGCGAGGTGGCAAGCACAAGTAGTGTCCCGCTGCCACCAAGAAGACAAAGGCAGGCCCGTCGTGCCCATACTGCCCTTCCTGCAGAATTCGCCTATCCTGATTGGGTCCCCACCACTTCTGCAGAACCCGTACTTCCCCCATTCACTGCCCAACCCGGTATTCAGGTGGAAACAGCTGATTTTATTCCAATTGATTTTTATTCGCTGTTTTTCACGGAAGATCTCTATAGATCTATTGTGGACCAGAGTAATTTATATGCTGGTCAATTTATCGCCGCTAACCCCCAGTTGCCTAAAATTGCCAGAAATTGGAAACCAATTACGGTTTCCGAATTTAAGACCTTTCTGGGCCTTTCCCTCAACATGGGCACACATAAATTTCCGTCATTGCGTGCTTATTGGTCCACGCACCCAATTGACCACATGCCCGTGTTCTCTGCCTCCATGTCCAGGGCACGATACGAGCAGATTTTGCGGTTCATGCACTTCAATGACAATGAACTTTGTCGTCCACGTGGGGACCCTGAATACGACCGGCTCTATAAAATTCGGCCCCTCATAAACCACTTCAATGAACGTTTTGCAGCCTTGTTTACTCCCGATCAAGTTGTCTGCGTTGATGAGTCCCTGATTAAATTTTCTGGCCGCTTGTCTTTCAAGCAGTACCTTCCCAGCAAGCGTGCCAGATACGGGGTCAAGCTCTACAAGTTCTGTGACAGGGCAACAGGCTATGTAGTGAACTTTACGGTTTATGAGGGAAAAGACAGTCAGATTGAGTCGGTCAACTGCCCGGATTACATAGGGAGCGCTGGCAAGATAGTGTGGAACTTGGTGTCACCCTTATTCGGAAAGGGGTACCACTTGTATGTGGACAATTATTACACGAGCGTGCCACTGTTTAGTCACTTGTTTGATCATCAGATTGGAGCATGTGGCACCGTGCGACCTAATCGCCGGGGCTTTCCCCAGCGGCTTGTAGATGCCCGTCTTAGGCTGGGGGAGAGAGCCTGCTTGAAGTGTAATAACTTGCTCGCTATGAAGTGGAGGGACAATAAGAATGTTTTCCTTCTTACCTCCCTTCATGCAGACACGACAGTCCAAATTCCTACGGCGACTGGTGTTGTGGAGAAACCCCTCTGTGTCCACGAATATAACCAAAATATGGGAGGGGTGGACCTCAACGACCAGTTGATGGCGCCGTATCTAATTGACCGTAAGGCGAGACGCTGGTACAAAAAAGTGTCTCTATCCTTATTCCAATTGGCTTTGCTGAACGCTCATGTGCTATACAGAGCTTCAGGCGGGACGTTATCTCTTCTAAAATTCCAGAATGAGATAGTCACAGAACTCCTGTATCCAGGCGGTTCTGCACCTCACCATCCCCAACCAAATGCAGTAAGCCGGCTGCATGAGAGGCATTATTCGTATGTCCTCCCGAGTACCCCTACCCAAAGCCACCCCCAAAAAAGATGTCGTGTCTGTAGCAAGCGCGGATTTAGGCGTGACACCCGTCATTATTGTCCACTCTGTCCTGACAAGCCTGGTCTTTGCCAAGGTGAATGTTTTGAACGCTACCACTCAAAAGTGAAGTTTTAGCGTAGGGTACAGCATTTCACAGACAAGGACACACTTACACAGGGTCTCCCAAGATGCCATTACATTTTGAGAGACCCGAACCATTACAGTTGTAAAGTTACAAAAAATAGTGTAAAAAAGAAAAAAAAAAACGTAAAAAACAAAACACAAAAAAAATATAAAATAAAAAAACCAAAAATAGTTGTCGTTTTATTGTTCTCTCTCTCTCTATTTTCTCTCTATTGTTCTGCTCTTTTTTACTGTATTCTATTCTGCAATGTTTTATCATGCTTGCTTTTCAGGTATGTAATTTTTTGTTTTCAGGTGCGCCATTCAACTGCAGCGCGGAATTATTTATCTTGACAGCAACAGCGTTTGCTCCCACGATACATAAAGCCGTGACTCCAGTGCTGTAGGAGGTGATTTCACCACCACAGTTAAAAAAAAGAGCATATATGCCGAAGCATGGGGGCAGCAGGGGCGGAGGAGCGATTTTGCTCCTAATGCCGCGTACATACGGTCGAAATTCCGACGGAGGCTTGCCCGTGGAAAATTCCGACCGTGTGTACGCGGCATAACTTTTTTGCGGGAGGATGCCCCCATGCTTCGGCATATATATATTTTAGGCACAGGTTGCGTTAAAACATTTTTTTATTTTTTACTAGGTTTTGTTTTGGTATTTGCTTTGCAGGTATGTTATGGTAAGGTCTTACTGTTGTACTGTAATGTTACTTTGTTTTAATGTTAACCACCATTTGCTTATCAGGTACGCCATTCAGTTGCAGCGCGGATCTATTTATCTTGACAGCAGCAGCGTTTGCTCCCACGATACATAAAGCCGTGACTCCAACGCTGTAGGAGGTGATTTCACCACCACAGTTAAAAAAAAGAGCATATATGCCGAAGCATGGGGGCAGCAGGGGCGGAGGAGCGATTTTGCTCCTAATGCCGCGTATATACGGTCGAAATTCCAACGGAGGCTTGCCCGTGGAAAAGTCCGACCGTGTGTACGTGGCATAACCTTTTATGCCGCGTACATACGGTCGAAATTCCGACGAAGGCTTGACCGTGTGTACGCGGCATAACTTTTTTGCGGGAGGATGCCCCCATGCTTCGGCATATATGCCCATCATTAGAAGTGGGTGGATGAAGGGAGGTATTCTAATGGTGGGCATACCCACCAGTCAATCTCTTTTTTTCGTTCAGCCAATAGGCTGTATGAAAAAAAAGATTACAATACATGTCCAACAAGGACCAGCAACGTACTGGTATGTTGCTGGACTTTGAATGTTTATACCAGAATGATGCCTGCGGGTTTAGGTATCATCTTGGTATCATTCTTTTCAGCCAGCAGCCGGCTTTCATGTAAAAGCAATTCTAGCAGATAATTAGCCTCTAGACTGCTTTTACAAGCAGTGGGAGGGAATGTCCCCCCCCCCCGGATATAAAAAGCGCCATTGGGAAATTGGGAAAGCATTTTATCACACCGATCTTGGTGTGGTCAGATGCTTTGAGGGCAGAGGAAAGATCTAGGGTCTAACCCCCCAATTTTTTTCAAAAAAAGAGTACCTGTCACTACTTATTGCTATCATAGGGGATATTTATATTCCCTGAGATAACGATAAAAATGGTAAAAAAATAAAATATGGAAGGCACAGTTTAAAAATAAAATAAAAAAGCCAAATAAATAATAAAAAAGAAAAAAAAAAAAAAAAAAAGCACCGCTGTCCCCCCCTGCTCTTGCGCAAAGGCGAACGCAAGCGTCGGTCTAGCGTCATATGTAAACAGCAATTGCATCATGCATGTGAGGTATCACCGCGAAGGTCAGATCAAGGGCAGTCATTTTAGCAGTAGACCTCCTCTGTAAATCTAATGTGGTAACCTGTAAAGGCTTTTAAATGCTTTTAAAAATGAATGTAGTTTGTCGCCGCTGCGCGTTTGTGCGCAATTTTAAAGCATGTCGTGTTTGGTATCCATGTACTCGGCCTATGATCATCTTTTTTATTTCATCAAACATTTGGGCAATATAGTGTTTTTTAGTGCATTAAAAATAAAAAAAGTGTGTTTTTCCCCCAAAAAATGCGTTTGAAAAATCGCTGCGCAAATACTGTGTGGAAAAAAAAAATGCAACACCCACTATTTTAATCTGTAGGGCCTTTGCTTTAAAAAAATATATAATGTTTGGGGGTTCAACATAATTTTCTTGCAAAAAAATTTTTTTTTTCATGTAAACAAAAAGTGTCAGAAAGGGCTTTGTCTTCAAGTGGTTAGAAGAGTGGATTATGTGTGACATAAGCTTCCTAATGTTGTGCATAAAATGCCAGGACAGTTCAAACCCCCCAAATGACCCCATTTTGTAAAGTAGACACCTCAAGCTATTTGCTGAGAGGCATGTTGAGCCCATTGAATTTTTTTTTTTTTTGTCCCAAGTGATTGAATAATGACCAAAAAAAAAAAATGTACAAAAAGTTGTCACTAAATGATATATTGCTCAAACATGCCATGGGCATATGTGGAATTACACCCCAAAATACATTCTGTTGCTTCTCCTGAGTACGGGGATACCACATGTGTGGGACTTTTTGGGAGCCTAGTTGCGTACGGGACCCCAAAAACCAAGCACCGCCTTCAGGATTTCTATGGGTGTAAATTTTTGATTTCACTCCTCACTGCCTATCACAGTTTCGGAGGCCATGGAATGCCCAGATGGCACAAAACCCCCCCAAATGACCCCATTTTGGAAAGTAGACACCCCAAGCTATTTGCTGAGAGGTATGGTGAGTATTTTGCAGATCTCGCTTTTTGTCACAAAGTTTTGAAAATGTAAAAAAAGAAAAAAAAAAGAAAAAAAAATGTCTTTCTTAATTTTCAAAAACAAATGAGAGCTGTAAAATACTCACCATGCCTCTCAGCAAATAGCTTGGGGTGTCTACTTTCCAAAATGGGGTCATTTGTGGGGGTTTTGGGCTATTTTGACATTTTATGGCCTTCAAAACTGTGATAGGTAGTGAGGAGCGAAATCAAAAATTTATGCCCTTAGAAACCTTGAAGGCGGTGCTTGGTTTTTGGGGTCCCGTACGCGGCTAGGCTCCCAAAAAGTCCCACACATGTGGTATCCCCGTACTCAGGAGAAGCAGCAGAATGTATTTTGGGGTGTAATTTCACATATGCCCATGGCATGTGTGAGCAATATATCATTTAGTGACAACTTTGTGCAAAAAAAAAAAAGTTTGTCATATTCCCGCAACCTGTGGCAAAATATAAAATATTCCATGGACTCAACATGCCTCTCAGCAAATAGCTTGGGGTGTCTACTTTCCAAAATGGGGTAATTTGGGGGGGGGGGTTTGTGCTATTTTGGCATTTTATGGCCTTCGAAACTGTGATAGGTAGTGAGGAGTGAAATCAAAAATTTACGCCCTTAGAAATCCTGAAGGCGGTGCTTGGTTTTTGGGGCCCCGTACACGGCTGGGCTCCCAAAAAGTCCCACACATGTGGTATCCCCGTACTCAGGAAAAGCAGCAGAATGTATTTTGGGGTGCAATTCCACATATAACCATGGCATGTGTGAGCAATATATCATTTAGTGACAACTTTTTGTACATTTTTTTTTTTTTTCTTTTTGTCATTATTCAATCACTTGGGACAAAAAAAAAAAATATTCAATGGGGTCAACATGCCTCTCAGTAAATAGCTTGGGGTGTCTACTTTCCAAAATGGGGTCATTCGGGGGGGTTTTGTGCTATTTTGGCATTTTATGGCCTTCAAAACTGTGATAGGTAGTGAGGAGTGAAATCAAAAATTTATGCCCTTAGAAACCTTGAAGGCGGTGCTTGGTTTTTGGGGTCCCGTACGCGGCTAGGCTCCCAAAAAGTCCCACACATGTGGTATCCCCGTACTCAGGAGAAGCAGCAGAATGTATTTTGGGGTGTAATTTCACATATGCCCATGGCATGTGTGAGCAATATATCATTTAGTGGCAACTTTGTGCAAAAAAAAAAAAGTTTGTCATATTCCCGCAACTTGTGGCAAAATATAAAATATTCCATGGACTGAACATGCCTCTCAGTAAATAGCTTGGGGTGTCTACTTTCCAAAATGGGGTCATTTGGGGGGGTTTTGTGCTATTTTGGCATTTTATGGCCTTCGAAACTGTGATAGGTAGTGAGGAGTGAAATAAAAAATTTGCGCCCTTAGAAATCCTGAAGGCGGTGCTTGGTTTCCGGGGTCCCGTACGTGGCTAGGCTCCTAAAAAGTCCCACACATGTGGTATCCCCGTACTCAGGAGAAGCAGCAGAATGTATTTTGGGGTGCAATTCCACATATAACCATGGCATGTGTGAGCAATATATCATTTAGTGACAACTTTTTGTAATTTTTTATTTTTTTTTTGTCATTATTCAATCACTTGGGACAAAAAAAAAAAAAATATTCAATGGGCTCAACATGCCTCTCAGCAATTTCCTTGGGGTGTCTACTTTCCAAAATGGGGTCATTTGGGGGGGTTTTGTACTGCCCTGCCATTTTAGCACCTCAAGAAATGAGATAGGCAGTCATAAATTTAAAGCTGTGTAAATTTCAGAAAATGTACCCTAGTTTGTAAACGCTATAACTTTTGCGCAAACCAATAAATATACGCTTATTGACATTTTTTTTACTAAAGACATGTGGCTGAATACATTTTGGCCTAAATGTATGACTAAAATTGAGTTTATTCGATTTTTCTTATAACAAAAAGTAGAAAATATCATTTTTTTTCAAAATTTTCGGTCTTTTTCTGTTTATATCGCAAAAAATAAAAATCGCAGAGGCAATCAAATACCATTAAAAGAAAGCTCTATTTGTGGGAAGAAAAGGACGCAAATTTCATTTGGGTACAACATTGCATGTCCGCACAATTTACAGTTAAAGCAGCGCAGTGCCGAATCCCAAAAACAGGCCTGGTCCTAATGGCCCGAAATGGTCCGGGGCTTAAGTGGTTAATTGTTTTATTAAACCTTATATACTTTTAATGCACTATATCATTTTTTCCATATCAGGTGTATCTGTTGATGGCTGTCGGGAGTTAATGCCAAGGAATACGCATTGTGTTTGCTGACCCGTGGAGAGAGCTGTTTACTTTATGCATTCATTGATCCTCTGTCATGAGGGATCGTGACTAGTTGGTAAGGAGGAATGTCTTCTGATTGGTGGTGGATCAACACGTTTATTTTCTGGATGCAATATCTCACCATATGGACTTTCTTTTCACAGAGCACTGGTGTTTTATAATGGATTTTGTTTTGTTTATTCACTAATGGACTCAATTCATCTTTATCAAATTTATTTTAATTTGTGTTTCACAATCATTGTGTCTCACATCTTTTGTGTTCATTTATTCATCACATTATTTGAGTCCATAGGCGTGCGCACAGGGTGTGCCAGGTGTGCCCAGGCACACCCTAATCACCCTGTGCAGCACAGATTCCCTCTACTGCCCTGGCTCCCATCTTTCCCCCCACAGCGCTGCCAGCTTCCCTCCTCTCCTATTGGCTGTTGCTGCTGGGATGTTTTAGGTGTGGGGAAGGGGCCAGTATATATGCAATTTACCGGCCCCTTCCCTTTCTGAATGAACATGGTGAGTGATTGGTAGTGTGTGTTTGGGCTTTGGGGTGCACACCCTAATGCAATAGGCTGCGGACACCTATGTTTGAGTCATTCATGTAGTGTTGCTTTATATATTTGTAGCGGCCTCCTCACTCCCCTCTCTCTCTCGTCTCGTCTTTCTCTTGTCTAGGGGTACCTTAGAGGGGAGGGAGCGGGGACACCACGCCTGGCCGACACCACATGTGTCAGTGCGGTATAAGCAACGTTCTTGTATTACCTTCGGGTCAGTGTTGTGCACCTGGATCCTCCCTCCAAGAGTCACCTTGAACAATGTCTGTTAGGAAATGAGCTCCACACCATTAAAGTCCAACACTCCTTTATTCCTCTTGAATGAACACAATCAGTTGAACTCCCTTGGTAGAAACAGAACAGAAAAGGGGGTGTGGATGCGAATAGGCCCAGACACAATTTGGCTCTCCACTTTCCTTCCTGAAAGTGAGTTGCGGTCTTCGCACGAGGAGGAATTTCCTTCCAGGCGGTCTCCGACGAGAGACTCATCTGTCACCGGCAATATGCTGCACCGGGTCTTCAAGTGAGGAGCTCCCCCCCGGTCCATTACGCCTTCCGTATTCGGGTACCCACTCCCGGGGCTCCCTAGGACCTCCTTCCCTCGCGGAACTCAGTGTTGGGCACTGAGCTCCGGACCTCCATCCGAGTACCTCACCCCAGGCTAAAGGTGCCTGGGATGGAACACGACCTCCGGCTGTCCTCTAGGCCTAGGCCGCCTAGAGGACCGACACGACCCACCGTCCACAGGCTGAAGGTGCCTGGGACTCCGACCCCGTGACAAAGATGGCCGGCCCCTTTATACCCTCTCCTGGCAAGCACGGCGGGTTCCCCGCCCCACCATACCGCTGCCGAGGGAGGAAAAAAGGAGGTACGGCACACAGCAATGATTCAACCCCAACCCAGGGCGACAGCGCCACCCACTGGGCTGCAGGGAATTACACATCACTAATGTCTCTGCGAAGTTCAAATTTACACCCGGGAAAGTACCGTATTTATCGGCGTATAACACGCGCCGGCGTATAACACGCACCCCAAGTTTAGGAGGAAATTTTAGGGAAAAAAACTTTTAGGAGGGAAGTTTAAGGAAAAATGACTTACATTTAAATGCAGCCTTGTCAGTGTCCATTGCAGCCTTGTCACAGTGCAGCCTTGTCAGTGTCCATTGCAGCCTTGTCACAGTGCAGCCTTGTCAGTGTCCATTGCAGCCTTGTCACAGTGCAGCCTTGTCAGTGTCCATTGCAGCCTTGTCACAGTGCAGCCTTGTCAGTGTCCATTGCGGCCTTGTCACAGTGCAGCCTTGTCAGTGTCCATTGCAGCCTTGTCACAGTGCAGCCTTGTCAGTGTCCATTGCAGCCTTGTCACAGAGTCGCCATGCAGCCTTGCCCCAGAGTCGCCGTGCAGCCTTGCCCCAGAGTCGCCATGCAGCCTTGCCCCAGTGTCGCCGTGCAGCCTTGCCCCAGTGTCGCCGTGCAGCATTTTAAAATTGGCGCCGAGACTGTGCGGACGCCGCCGAGAACGCTGAGAACGCAGGGACACAGGGACTGGGCGGAGCCGCCGCCGAGATACACATAGCCGAGTGTACTCGGCTATACTCGGCTTTTCTCGGCTCCGCTCACAGTCACAGACTGTGAGCGGAGCCGAGAAAAGCCGAGTATAGCCGAGTACATTCGGCTATGTGTATCTCGCTCCGCTCCGCTCACAGTCAGTGGAGACAGCTCAGGGATGTGGGTATCGGCGTATAACACGCACCCACGATTTCCCCCTGATTCTCAGGGGAAAAAAGTGCGTGTTATACGCCGATAAATACGGTACATACCCGCTACATATTGTTCACTTATTTATCATTACTTAATGGTCACGGGTTAGCGCGATTTATTATCTTTTCCACATTTTCCTCTTGTACTTTTTGTTTACATGGTAATCACAGCTCCCAACCAGTAGCTGTGATATTGTTTGCAGTTATTGGGCTCTTTTTTAATTTTCTTTTAGTCTTTTAGCGCAGTTTTCTTCCATTTTCAATAACCCTAAGCACACAGCCAAGATAACAAAGGAGAGGCTACGGGACAACTCTGTGAATGTCCTTGATTGGCCCAGCCAGAGCCCAGACTTGAACCCGATTGAACATCTGAAAATGGCTGTGCGCCGACGCTCCCCATTCAACCTGATGGAGCTTGAGAGGTCCTGCAAAGAAGAATGGGAGAAACTGCCCAAAAATAGGTGTGCCGAGCTTGTAGCATCATACTCAGAAAGACTGGAGGCTGTAATTGGTGCCAAAGGAGCTTCACCAAAGTATTGAGTAAAGGCTGTGATACTTATGTACATGGGATTTTTTTTGTTTTTTATTATTTTTAATAAATTTGCAAAGGCTTCAAACAAACTTCTTTCATGTTGTCATTATGGGGTATTGTTTGTAGAATTTTGAGGAAAATAATGAATGTAATCTATTTTGGAATAAGGCTGTAACATAACAAAATGTGGAAAAAGTGAAGCGCTGTGAATACTTTCCGGATGCATTGTATATGTATATATAATAGTGTGCCTTACCTCTCAGGGATGGCTATGTGTGCTATTATTCACTTGTACTTTCTCTCTGCTAGAGTAGACATGTCAGCCTCTAAGGAGCCCATGCAGGCTCACCTGTCTTCTGTTTGAGCTTAGCACTGAGTGAGTGAATAACTTGTATAGCGATACAATTGCGAACTGAATCGCCTCAAGGCGCTTTGCCTCCGGTGACGCCCTAATCCTTCAGAAGAGGTGGGTCTTAAGTAATCACTAATAAGAGACACTAAAAAAACTGCCATATGACAAAAGACACGGCCAGCATTACATGACCAAAAATAAAGGCTTTGATATCTGATGGTTTCACCATCCGAAATAGGCATTTGTAAGAATTGTCATCTCAGGGATGGCTTCTTGTGCTGTTATTCGGCTGTATTAGCTCCCTGTCAGAGCAGACATCTCTGATTGTAAGACCACCAATGATGGGTAGGTACCTCTCTGTGTGCCAGGTCAGGGCTTCCTTGCTGCTGGTAAAGCTGTCAATTACCAAAGCCTCTTGGCTTCTTTTATGTTCTCCAGACAACACCTGTGTTGTGTTGCAGGACAGTCTTCTGAGTGTCTGTTATCAGCACTGAGCCCAGACATAAGAGATAGGGTAGTCTTACTGCCTGATACCCATCCGGACACTTCTGCCCTGACAGGAGGAGAATCCAAGCAAATAACAAAATTCAAGTAATCCTTTAGTTGTGAAGCTACATTATTATAATGAAAGAATGTAGATGTTTACAGATGCTCCTAAAAGTGTCACCCACCTGCACTGTTTTCCTGGTTTTAATGTACACTGTAGACCCACTTCAGCATTGGCGCTGTGACAACAGGTGTCATTGTCATTGAACCCCACGTCACATTGTTCTCCAGCTTCTACAATCTGGTTACCACATGTTGGCCGGTCACTCTCTGCAATGAGAAGTACATGTCATCCACTGAGACTTCTTTTTTTTCTAGAGCAGGAGTCTCCAAGTTGCGGCCCAGGGCTGGATGCGGTCCTTTGCTTGCCTTTATCTGGCCCCTTGGGGCACTGTTACTTCCACTGACACCAAAAAATGGGGAATAATTCCTACCACCGACACCAAAAAATGGGGCATAATTCCTACCACTGACACCAAAAAATGGGGCATAATTCCTTCCACTGACACCAAAAAATGGGGCATGATTCTTACCACTGACACCAGAAATGGGACACTATTCCTCCCCCATAATATCACAGATAGGGCACTGTTTACTCCCCTCCTAAATTCTGAAGGACAGTAAACTGGCCCTTTGTTTAGAAAGTTTGGAGACCCCTGATCTAGAGCATTACTATAGATATATTATACACTATATTGTCAAAACGAAGGACTCTGTGCAGGCCAGTCAAGTTCCTCCTCCCCAAACTTGCTCATCCATGTCTTTATGGACCTTGCTTTGTACACTGGTGCACAGTCATGTTGGAACAGGAAGGGGTCATCCCCAAAACTGTTCCTACAAAGTTTGGAGCATGAAATTGTCCCAATTGTCTTGGTATGCTGACGCCTTAAGAGTTCCCTTCACTGGAACTAAGGGGCCAAGCCCAACCCCTGAAAAACAACACCAAACAATAATCCCTCCTCCACCAAATGATTTGGACCAGTGCACAAAGCAAGATCCATAAAGACATGGATGAGCGAGTTTGGGGTGCAAGTACTTGACTGGCCTCAACCCAATAGAACACCTTTGGAAAGAATTAGAGCGGAGACTGTGAGCCAGGCCTTCTCATCCAACATCAGTGTCTGACCTCACAAATGCTCTTCTGGAAGAATGGTCAAACACTCCCATAGACACCCTCCTAAACCTTGTGGACAGCCTTCCCAGAAGAGTTGAAGCTGTTATAGCTGCAAAGGGCGGGCCAACTCAATATTGAACCCTACGGACTAAGGCCTCGTACACACGGTTTGCTAATTTCGTGTTAGTAAAAGTTTGGTGAGCGTTGTTTCGCAATTTTCAGATTGTACAAAACAAATGCCTTTTAAAATACGTTTGGCATAACTACATGCAAAGCAGCTTCATTATTATCCCATTAACCACTTCAGCCCCGGACCATTTTGTTGCTAAAAGACCAGGCCCCTTTTTGCTATTCGGCACTGCGTCGCTTTAACTGACAATTGCGCGGTCGTGCGACGTGGCTCCCAAACAAAATTGCCGTCCTTTTTTTTCCCACAAATAGAGATTTCTTTTGGTGGTATTTGATCACCTCTGCGTTTTTTTTTTTTTTTTTTGCGCTATAAACAAAAACTAGTGCGACAATTTTGAAAATAAAAATGCAATATTTTTTACTTTTTGCTATAATAAATATCCCCCAAAAAATATATAAAAAAAACATATTTTTTCCCCAGTTTAGGCCGATACGTATTCTTCTACATATTTTTAGTAAATAAAAACGCAATAAGCATTTGATTGGTTTGCGCAAAAGTTATAGCGTTTACAAAATAGGGGGTAGTTTTATGGCATTTTTATTAATAATTTTTTTTTTTTACTAGTAATGGCAGCGATCAGCGATTTTTATCGTGACTGCGACATTATGGCGGACACATCGGACACATTTGATGCTATTTTGGGACCATTGTCATTTATACAGCGATCAGTGCAATAAAAATGCACTGATTACTGTGAAAATTACACTGGCAGTGAAGGGGTTAACCTGTAGGGGGCGGTGAAGGGGTTAAGTGTGACCTAAGGGAGTGATTCTTACTGTGTGGGGGCGTGGCTTGGCGTGTGACGTCACTGATCGTCATTCCCGATGACAGGGAACAGACAATCAGTGACACTCTCACTAGGAAGAACGGAGAGATATTTGTTTACACTTACCTCTCCCCGTTCTTCAGCTCTGTGACCCCGATCGCGGGACACCGGTGCCGATCGGGTCCGCGGGTCCCGCACGCGAGGTCACCGAGTACCCGACAGGGTCGTGCGCTTTAAAGGGGCCGTACCTGTACGCCAATGTGCGCAGCCGTGCCATTCGGCCGACATACATCGGCGTGCGGCGGTCGGGAAGTGGTTAAAGAAGATGAGAATTTTGACATTTCATCAATTGCCGCGTCACAAATGTTAATTATAGATTACGAATGGTAGTTTACAAGACCGAACTCTTCCCAGTCGTTCCTTGATTCCGAGCATGCGAGTTTGTACTTTCGACTTTTGTGTGACGATTTCTGTACTGACCCAGTTGAGTTCACCACCCGCCAAAAATTTTATAGCCCACACATCCAGCTTTTGTCTGATGTAAAAGTCAAATCGGTTGTCGAAAGCACCGTACTAACGATCCGAAAATCCCCCAGACAGCTCGTCTTCAGACTTTTCCCTTCTGATTTTCGTATCGTGTGTACGAGGCCATAAGACTGGGATGCCAATAAAGTTTCATGTACAAATATACACAATATACAGTATATATGTACACAAAATATACACAAAATAATGTCCTAGTTAAATCTTGCCTGGTTTAGGCCTTTTGGCTAAGATCAAGTGTAGAATTTGTTCTTATCATTGTCCACTAGGGGCGCTACGCCATAATTCTTGCCTTTTGACTGGGATGGCTGGCTGTATAGTATACATGCTGGTATGATGGGGGTCCTGAGGGCCCTTCTTATAGGAAAGAATACGAATTAAGCCCCCCCCATTGGGTAAGGTTGGGGTTGGGAGTATTTTCCCGGTGTGGAGGGGTTCCGAGGGGCCCAGCGCCTCCTGCTTTGAGCAGTGCTGCCTTGTCTGGCCAAGGGTTAGGGAAGCAGAGAGCCTGCGGGGGTTAAGTGCCCCCTGGCAGTGGCACCCCAGTGGTGCTCTTAGTATCACTATGGGTTTGTGACCCCACTGTGAAAATGGGCATTAGGCCACAACTTGTTTTCTCTTCACGGTGCCTCATAGGCCCTTTGGTCGCTACCGGGGCAATTTTTGTTACCAATCTGTAAAGGTCTAGACCAGTGATGGCGAACCTTGGCACCCCAGATGTTTTTGAACTACATTTCCCATGATGCTCAACTACACTGCAGAGTGCACGAGCATCATGGGAAATGTAGTTCCAAAACATCTGGGGTGCCAAGGTTCGCCATCACTGGTCTAGACACTGCACATGCACTGCCACCCTTTTCTTACTTACTTTTCTCCATGTACTTATATATGTGTGCTTTTTTCACTCAAGGATTCTAGGGTGTGGGTCTTCTAGCCTACCCTCTAGGGGGAGGATGTGTGGCCCTTAGGTTCCTTCCTCTCCTGCCTTGGGGGTCATTTATCAGGAGAGCCCCCGAACTAGTACTCATTGGTTGGATTATGAGGAGTGGGGAACACCAGGACTTTTGGCTAGGGCAGCTTGAATATACCTTACCCCATCAGGAGTCTTACGCCCCATGGGGTCAGGAAAGGGTCCTTCCTCTTCGACAGGGGCCCGGCAGAGAGTAGGACATGTGCAATTTGTTTAATTCCGAATCCGTTTTTAACAAATTTTGACAAATTTGTTAATTTCGAAATTTCCAAATTTTTTCATTTCCGAATTTTCGGATTTTCTGATTTCCGAAATTGTAAATTTCCAAATTTTTTAGTTTCTGAATTTTCGGATTTACGATTTTTCGGAAATCCGGAATTTCGGAAATTTGAGAAATTCTAAATTTTGAAAATTCAGAAATTTGGAATATTTACATTTCGGAAATTTGGAAATTCGAAAATTCAAAATTTGAAAATTCAAAATTTAGAAAATTAGAAAATCGGAGATTAGAAAATTCCAAATTCGAAAATTCGGAAATGTGAAAATTGGACATTCGAAAATTAAGAATTTGAAAATCGGAAAATTTGGATTTTTGAATTTCCGAATTTTCAAATTTTCGAATTTCCGAATTCCCGGATTTTCGAATTTCCGAATTCTCAAATTTCCGAATTTTCAAATTTTAGAATTTTAGAACTTCCGCATTTCCAAAAAATGCAAAAAAAAACAAATGTAACGAAAACGAACACATTTTTCGGCAGTGCACAAGTCTAGCAGGGAGGTTTTCATTGAGCTGAATTTTTTATTTTGGTTACTATTGGGAACATTATGGTCCTGGATCATGGGACACTGTTAGGCCCAGTTCACACGTGACTGCCCTGGCACATCCAGGAAGGTTGGCATGTATGGCAGGATTGCTAGTAGTGGTGATGGTGGTGGAAATATTATACGCAGTACTTGCTGATGACTTACCGACAAAGCATTGATCCTTCTTTATTTTCAGGAGAGATGAAATATAATTTATGGAGCAAGCAGAGAACTTGTCATTGTTGTACTGATTTCCGTCCACGGCACGTGGAAACATCAAATAATTTCCATACGGACTATTCACAGCGTACTTTGCACATTCTGTATCTCCATCGTGCTGAAATAAAAAAAAATGCTAAAAGATCCAAACTATCTTATAGTCAGTGATGTAAGTAACTGAGTTAGAATAAACGGAGTTACGTAACGCAGTTACTTTAGAGGGTAACGAGTAATCTAACTGATTACCCTTCCCCTCATGGTAATGCAGTTACCATTACTTGGGCGGCGTTACCCCAATTACATCCACCGCCACTAGATGGCAGTAGTGTAATTCCTCCTCTCCTCTATGACCGGGTCTCTCTCATGTCACGGCACTGACGGCAGTCACGCTGCTCCCCGCGGCCCCTCCTCTCTTCTCGTCCATCCCCATTTGCTTGTGACATCATCTGGGATGGACGAGAAGAGAGGAGGGGCCGCTGGGGAGTAGCGTGACTGCCGTCAGTGCCGTGACATGAGAGAGAACTTATTACACATGCTTCCTGCGCTACTCTGCATGGCTGGTAAACAATGTGCTATGTGCCCTGCCCTGATGTGCTATGTGGCCCGCCCTGATGTGCTATGTGCCACATGTCCTGATGTGCCCCATGCCCTGATGTGCCCTGTGCCCCAAGCCCTGATGTGCCCTGTGCCCCATGCCCTGATGTGCCCTGTGCCTCATGCCCTGATGTGCTATGTGCTATCATGTGCCCCAATGTGCTGTGCGCCCCGATGTGCTATGTGCCCTCAAAAAAAAAAGTCAGTTACTTTGCTGAGTAACTAATTACTTTTTCAATGTAGTAACTGAGTTACTAACGCAATTACTTTTTGGGAGAAGTAATTTGTAACTGTAACTAATTACTTTTTTAAAGTAAGATGACCAACACTTCCTATAGTGATACATACTACTTTATATTATTATGTCTAACTCTGGAAGTGGGGGCTTTCTGAGGTCTGTACACCTACTGTGCTCATTATGAGAGGTTTCCACCATCCCTGTGCTAAGTTCCTGGGTCTGTACACCTGCTGTGCCCATTATGAGGGGTTCCCACCATCCCTGTGCTGAGTTCCAGGGATTGTACACCTGCTGTGCCCATTATGAGTGGTTCCCACAATCCCTGTGCTGAGTTCCCAGGTCTGTACACCTGCTGTGCCCATTATGAGGGGTTCCCACCATCCCTGTGCTGAGTTTACGGGTCTGTACACCTGCTGTGCCCATTATGAGGGGTTCCCACCATCCCTGTGCTGAGTTCCTGGGTCTGTACACCTGCTGTGCCCATTATGAGGGGTTCCCACCATCCCTGTGCTGAGTTCACGGGTCTGTACACCTGCTGTGCCCATTATGAGGGGTTCCCACCATCCCTGTGCTGAGTTCCTGGGTCTGTACACCTGCTGGGCCCATTATGAGGGGTTTTCACCATCCCTGTGCCGAGTTCCCAGGTCTGTACGCCTGCTGTGCCCATTATGAAGGGTTCCCACCATCCCTGTGCCGAGTTTCTGGGCCTGTACACCTGCTGTGCCCATTATGAGGGGTTCCCACCATCCCTGTGCTGAGTTCCAGGGATTGTACACCTGCTGTGCCCATTATGAGGGGTTCCCACCATCCCTGTGCTGAGTTCCCAGGTCTGTACACCTGCTGTGCCCATTATGAGGGGTTCCCACCATCCCTGTGCTGAGTTCCCAGGTCTGTACACCTGCTGTGCCCATTATGAGGGGTTCCCACCATCCCTGTGCTGAGTTCTCAGGTCTGTACACCTGCTGTTCCCATTATGAGGGGTTAATTTTGTTTATTGAAAAATCTTACAAACAACAACTTATATACAATAAAACCATAATAAATAAAACATATTTACAAATAATTGAATATGACTATACAAAGCAAAAAAAAAATAGAAAAAAGAACATAATAAACGGTGCAAACCAAATTGCGCACAACATAATCCCTACGGGAGAGTCAGACTAAAGAACATCACCGTCACCATGCATGTAGCCTTTTATATAAAATGAGTGGGAACTGCCATTAGGGTAGTTGGGGCAGCCGTTTCCCAGCCTGGCTAGTCCCTCTCCCTGGAGAACCAGCGCGCTTCGTTGCACCCTGGCACTCATCATCCATAGAGGATGCTGAACTGAACGAGTCCCATTCATCATCATCAGACAGTACCTTAAATTTATTTGCCAAAGCAAAACCTTAGGACTCAAGGTAACTATACCTCCTTTTTTTTCTTCCTTTTGCCTCTCCTCCTTTTATCCTCCAACCACTCCATATCATCCTTGGACAACCCGGAGTCAACAGCCTCCCCACTCCTATCCTCCCATCCACCCCCCTCCCCCCACACTCCCTTCCCTTATCTACCACCAGGCCAACCTCTTCACCATCCTCCCCACTCCTCTGCACCCCACGATCCTTAACAGGAACTCTGCAGCGTCGAGGGAGGGGGACTGGCATCGCACTTGATGCACCTGCCTCAACACCTCTTGCTGCCTCTGCAGTTCTAGAAGACACAGAAGGATTGGACACATTCTCTGCAACTGACACCTTACCTACAGACTGGGAAGACATGGGCACACTAGGTAAACGCACAGACTGGGGAGACACAGACACTTTGGGTATTGGTACAGACTGGGGAGACACAGACACATTGGGTGTTGGCACAGACTGGGGAGACACGGACACATTGGGTATTGGCACAGACTCAGATGGACTCACAGGCACTCCAGCTGCTGAGCTCTGAGCATCCTCCATGTCCAGGCAGAAGAACTCTCTCATGAGCTCAGGCTTGTTGTGCATTGCCTCAGGACACAGACTGTAAGGATGTCCCACTGCATTGCACAGATTACACCTTATAATATTACAATCCTTAGCCAAATGTCCTTCCTCCCGACACAGAGAGCACTTCATCACTGGACAGGTGGATGCAAAATGCCCTTTGTCTCCACATTTGTTGCACAGCTTTGGCTGGCCTGGATAAAAGATGGTCAGCCTGTCCCTCCCCAGGAAAGCTGAGGATGGCAGATGCTGAACAACATTATCAATGACCTTTAATTTTAGCTGTACAGACCACCCCCCCGTCCATATCCCCCGATCGTCCAAAATCTTTTTCAGGGGACTCAGGACGTCTCCATACCTCCTCAACCAAACACATAAATCCCCCTGTGGTATGGACTCATTGCGGACCAGAATTGTCACCATTTTAATGAGTGGCTGGCGGGATACAAGCTTGGGGATGAGCCCTTTCCAGTCCAGCATTTCCCTACACACATGTTCATACTTCTCCCAAAATATGTCCAAAGACTCCGGACAGATGAAGGACAAATCATATTCATAGGAACCTGCCGGACTAATCAGGGCGAAGATATCTGCGGGCGTAAACCCCATCTGCAGGATTTTATTCACCACAGCCCTCCTATGTGGGGGGATTCCACCGCCTTCCCATTTTAACTGCACAACATTCCTCCTTTTAAACAGGGAGGAAGACAAAACATTCCCATATTCCTTCCCTGCTTGCTCCCCCTTCCCAGATCTTGCAGCAACACCAGCATAAGATTTTTTAACACCACCAGTATTTGCAGTCTTGTTCTTCACATTCAAAGCTGCTGGCAGAGAGTCTAATTCAGCTGGGATAGCAGTCACTGGATTAGCAGAGAGCAGGACCCGCCCTCTGCTCTGAGCACACAGCTCCAATCCTGTCCACTGCAGACTCCTGGAGAGTTGTGTCACTACTACACCCAGCATCTCCTCCACCATTCACAGAAACAGCCGCTGCGCCTGGTCCAGGCAAAGTCTCTGTATTGTCCATGGACCTCTCTGCAGGCTCTTCCCCCAGAAGCTGACTATTGCTCTCACCAGACTCAGCTGAAGCTTTGTTTTCAACAGGTAAATCAGACTGCATTGTATGTTGTACATTGTCTTTGGGATTGGGCTGACTGCCCGTAGTACTACAACCCCCAGCAAACCCATTGTCACCAATAAAGTTCACACCACCATCCTGCACACACACTGTACCTGCTTGCTGGGTTGTTACCTTTACAATGATATGGCTGACGGTGGGATCGGACTTCCCCCCAGCTGCTGCAGATTTCATGGTGGATCTTGCTCTTGCCACAGGTTTGTCCTTCACAGGACTAGGACTAGGAATGGTGTCCAACTTCTCATCACCATCCGAGGAAGCCGCATCCGGAAGGGATTCCAGCTTGGTGATGAACTTCAGCACATCAGAACCTTCAGCCTCCTGAGATGTTCCACATTGCTGGGGTGTGAAGGGGACAGAGTAGGGTGATCACGTGTCCCGGATTGCCCGGGACAGTCCCGCATTTTGCAGGTCTGTCCCGGGCACCTTCATTCCAGGACAATACAATGTCCCGGAATGAAACTGACACAGCCACCCCCCAAGCCAAACTAATGCCCCCAAAAAAAGGCTGCCACATCACCGCTTTACTCACTGACAGTACTTGTCCTGGCCAGGAATGCCTGGAGAAGCACAGTCCCCGCCCCCAGCTTGTGATTGGAGAAATCATAAATCCCGCCTCTTGTGTCCAATCACTGTGCTGTGATTCGTTACAGTACAAGCAAATTTTTGGGAAGGGGGGGGGGGTGTCCCTGAATGGAAGTTTGGAAATGTGGTCACCCTAGGACAGAGGCCTCCGCCATTGAGGGCTCAGCAGATGTCTGAGGTGTTGAAGAGCTGGGCTCATCCTCCGGGCCTACTTTCTCACTCTCTGCTGAGTCTGTCGGTACCTGCATCTCCTCACTGGTCTCCTCACCATCCATGCAGGAAGCGGCTCCTCTCCTCATGCGATTAAATCGCTCCTGATTTTTATATTTCTCTTTAAAAATTCCGCTATTCTCCTTCAGAGAACTCACCAAATCCCTCTGCTTCCTCACAGCGTGTTCCAAGTCCTTCAACTCAGTCCTCAGAGCCGGTCTTTTCTTGCTGTACACTTTTGCACAAATCTGTTTTTTCTTCCTAAACTCAGCCATCAAAACCATCAAATTCTCCTCTTCCTTCTCAATCCTCTTTAGTTTGCTGACAGTTCTCTGTCTAAAGGCAGATAAGGACTCATCTCTCCTTTGGCTAGGCCCAGAATCTTCCACAGGCCTATCCGGGGGGCCCCCCCGCCAGGGTCCTCCTCAGGATCCAGCATCCTTCCTGGGGCAGAGAAGCAACTCTAGCCCCATGTCTCTGGAAGCACAGAAGCAAAGGAACCAGCAACCGCACACCTCACTGACAAGGAGCAGAATGGCAATTTCCCACCATGCCTGTGCTGAGTTCCTGGGTCTGTACACCTGCTGTGCCCATTATGAGGGGTTCCCACCATCCCTGTGCTGAGTTCCCGGGTCTGTACACCTGCTGTGCCCATTATGAGGGGTTCCCACCATCCCTGTGCTGAGTTCCCGGGTCTGTACACCTGCTGTGCCCATTATGAGGGGTTCCCACCATCCCTGTGCTGAGTTCCCGGGTCTGTACACCTGCTGTGCCCATTATGAGGGGTTCCCACCATCCCTGTGCTGAGTTCCCGGGTCTGTACACCTGCTGTGCCCATTATGAGGGGTTCTTACCATCCCTGTGCTGAGTTCTCAGGTCTGTACACCTGCTGTGCCCATTATGAGGGGTTCCCACCATCCCTGTGCTGAGTTTCCGGGTCTGTACACCTGCTGTGCACATTATGAGGGGTTCCCACCATCCCTGTGCTGAGTTCCCGGGTCTGTACACCTGCTGTGCCCATTATGAGGGGTTCCCACCATCCCTGTGCTGAGTTTCCGGGTCTGTACACCTGCTGTGCCCATTATGAGGGGTTCCCACCATCCCTGTGCTGAGTTCCCGGGTCTGTACACCTGCTGTGCCCATTATGAGGGGTTCTCACCATCCCTGTGCTGAGTTCTCAGGTCTGTACACCTGCTGTGCCCATTATGAGGGGTTCCCACCATCCCTGTGCTGAGTTCCCAGGTCTGTACACCTGCTGTGCCCTATATGAGGGGCTCCCACCATCCCTGTGCTGAGTTCTCAGGTCTGTACACCTGCTGTGCCCATTATGAGGGGTTCCCACCATCCCTGTGCTGAGTTCTCAGGTCTGTACACCTGCTGTGCCCATTATGAGGGGTTCCCACCATCCCTGTGCTGAGTTCCCGGGTCTGTACACCTGCTGGGCCCATTATGAGGAGTTCCCACCATCCCTGTGCTGAGTTCCCAGGTCTGTACACCTGCTGTGCCCTATATGAGGGGCTCCCACCATCCCTGTGCTGAGTTCCCGGGTCTGTATACCTGCTGTGCCCATTATGAGGGGTTCCCACCATCCCTGTGCTGAGTTCCCGGGTCTGTACACCTGCTGTGCCCATTATGAGGGGTTCCCACCATCCCTGTGCTGAGTTCCCGGGTCTGTACACCTGCTGTGCCCATTATGAGGGGTTCCCACCATCCCTGTGCTGAGTTCCCGGGTCTGTACACCTACTGTGCCCATTATGAGGGGTTCCCACCATCCCTGTGCTGAGTTCCCGGGTCTGTACACCTGCTGTGCCCATTATGAGGGGTTCCCACCATCCCTGTGCTGAGTTCCCGGGTCTGTACACCTACTGTGCCCATTATGAGGGGTTCCCACCATCCCTGTGCTGAGTTCCCGGGTCTGTACACCTACTGTGCCCATTATGAGGGGTTCCCACCATCCCTGTGCTGAGTTCCCAGGTCTGTACACCTGCTGTGCCCATTATGAGGGGTTCCCACCATCCCTGTGCTGAGTTTCCGGGTCTGTACACCTGCTGTGCCCATTATGAGGGGTTCCCACCATCCCTGTGCTGAGTTCCCGGGTCTGTACACCTGCTGTGCCCATTATGAGGGGTTCTCACCATCCCTGTGCTGAGTTCTCAGGTCTGTACACCTGCTGTGCCCATTATGAGGGGTTCCCACCATCCCTGTGCTGAGTTCCCAGGTCTGTACACCTGCTGTGCCCTATATGAGGGGCTCCCACCATCCCTGTGCTGAGTTCTCAGGTCTGTACACCTGCTGTGCCCATTATGAGGGTTCCCACCATCCCTGTGCTGAGTTTTTAGGTCTGTACACCTGCTGTGCCCATTATGAGGGGTTCCCACCATCCCTGTGCTGAGTTCCCAGGTCTGTACACCTGCTGTGCCCATTATGAGGGGTTCCCACCATCCCTGTGCTGAGTTCCCGGGTCTGTACACCTGCTGTGCCCATTATGAGGGGTTCCCACCATGCCTGTGCTGAGTTCCCGGGTCTGTACACCTACTGTGCCCATTATGAGGGGTTCCCACCATCCCTGTGCTGAGTTCCCGGGTCTGTACACCTGCTGTGCCCTATATGAGGGGTTCCCACTATCCCTGTGCTGAGTTCCCGGGTCTGTACACCTGCTGTGCCCATTATGAGGGGTTCCCACCATGCCTGTGCTGAGTTCCCGGGTCTGTACACCTACTGTGCCCATTATGAGGGGTTCCCACCATGCCTGTGCTGAGTTCCCGGGTCTGTACACCTGCTGTGCCCATTATGAGGGGTTCCCACTATCCCTGTGCTGAGTTCCCGGGTCTGTACTCCTGCTGTGCCCATTATGAGGGGTTCCCACCATGCCTGTGCTGAGTTCCCAGGTCTGTACACCTACTGTGCCCATTATGAGGGGTTCCCACCATGCCTGTGCTGAGTTCCCAGGTCTGTACACCTGCTGTGCCCATTATGAGGGGTTCCCACCATCCCTGTGCTGAGTTCCCAGGTCTGTACACCTACTGTGCCCATTATGAGGGGTTCCCACCATGCCTGTGCTGAGTTCCCAGGTCTGTACACCTACTGTGCCCATTATGAGGGGTTCCCACCATGCCTGTGCTGAGTTCCCAGGTCTGTACACCTACTGTGCCCTATATGAGGGGTTCCCACTATCCCTGTGCTGAGTTCCCGGGTCTGTACACCTACTGTGCCCATTATGAGGGGTTCCCACCATGCCTGTGCTGAGTTCCCAGGTCTGTACACCTACTGTGCCCATTATGAGGGGTTCCCACCATCCCTGTGCTGAGTTCCCAGGTCTGTACACCTACTGTGCCCATTATGAGGGGTTCCCACTATCCCTGTGCTGAGTTCCCAGGTCTGTACACCTGCTGTGCCCTATATGAGGGGCTCCCACCATCCCTGTGCTGAGTTCTCAGGTCTGTACACCTGCTGTGCCCATTATGAGGGGTTCCCACCATCCCTGTACTGAGTTCTCAGGTCTGTACACCTGCTGTGCCCTATATGAGGGGTTCCCATTATCCCTGTGCTGAGTTCCCAGGTCTGTACACCTACTGTGCCCATTATGAGGGGTTCCCACCATGCCTGTGCTGAGTTCCTGGGTCTGTACACCTGCTGTGCCCATTATGAGGGGTTCCCACCATCCCTGTGCTGAGTTCCCAGGTCTGTACACCTGCTGTGCCCTATATGAGGGGTTCCCATTATCCCTGTGCTGAGTTCCCAGGTCTGTACACCTACTGTGCCCATTATGAGGGGTTCCCACCATGCCTGTGCTGAGTTCCCGGGTCTGTACACCTACTGTGCCCATTATGAGGGGTTCCCACCATCCCTGTGCTAAGTTCTCAGGTCTGTACACCTGCTGTGCCCTATATGAGGGGTTCCCATTATCCCTGTGCTGAGTTCCCAGGTCTGTACACCTACTGTGCCCATTATGAGGGGTTCCCACCATGCCTGTGCTGAGTTCCTGGGTCTGTACACCTGCTGTGCCCATTATGAGGGGTTCCCACCATCCCTGTGCTGAGTTCCCAGGTCTGTACACCTGCTGTGCCCTATATGAGGGGTTCCCATTATCCCTGTGCTGAGTTCCCAGGTCTGTACACCTACTGTGCCCATTATGAGGGGTTCCCACCATGCCTGTGCTGAGTTCCTGGGTCTGTATACCTAATGTGCCCATTATGAGGGGTTCCCACCATCCCTGTGCTGAGTTCTCAGGTCTGTACACCTGCTGTGCCCTATATGAGGGGTTCCCATTATCCCTGTGCTGAGTTCCCAGGTCTGTACACCTACTGTGCCCATTATGAGGGGTTCCCACCATCCCTGTGCTGAGTTCCCGGGTCTGTACACCTGCTGTGCCCTATATGAGGGGTTCCCACTATCCCTGTGCTGAGTTCCCGGGTCTGTACACCTGCTGTGCCCATTATGAGGGGTTCCCACCATGCCTGTGCTGAGTTCCCGGGTCTGTACACCTACTGTGCCCATTATGAGGGGTTCCCACCATGCCTGTGCTGAGTTCCCGGGTCTGTACACCTGCTGTGCCCATTATGAGGGGTTCCCACTATCCCTGTGCTGAGTTCCCAGGTCTGTACACCTGTGCCCATTATGAGAGGTTCCCACCATGCCTGTGCTGAGTTCCCAGGTCTGTACACCTGCTGTGCCCATTATGAGGGGTTCCCACTATCCCTGTGCTGAGTTCCCGGGTCTGTACACCTGTTGTGCCCATTATGAGGGGTTCCCACTATCCCTGTGCTGAGTTCCCGGGTCTGTACACCTGTTGTGCCCATTATGAGGGGTTCCCACCATCCCTGTGCTGAGTTCCCAGGTCTGTACACCTACTGTGCCCATTATGAGGGGTTCCCACCATGCCTGTGCTGAGTTCCCAGGTCTGTACACCTACTGTGCCCATTATGAGGGGTTCCCACCATGCCTGTGCTGAGTTCCCAGGTCTGTACACCTACTGTGCCCATTATGAGGGGTTCCCACCATGCCTGTGCTGAGTTCCCAGGTCTGTACACCTACTGTGCCCATTATGAGGGGTTCCCACCATGCCTGTGCTGAGTTCCCAGGTCTGTACACCTACTGTGCCCTATATGAGGGGTTCCCACTATCCCTGTGCTGAGTTCCCGGGTCTGTACACCTACTGTGCCCATTATGAGGGGTTCCCATCATCCCTGTGCTGAGTTCCCAGGTCTGTACACCTGATGTGCCCATTATGAGGGGTTCCCACTATCCCTGTGCTGAGTTCCCGGGTCTGTACACCTGCTGTGCCCTATATGAGGGGCTCCCACCATCCCTGTGCTGAGTTCTCAGGTCTGTACACCTGCTGTGCCCATTATGAGGGGTTCCCACCATGCCTGTGCTGAGTTCCCAGGTCTGTACACCTACTGTGCCCATTATGAGGGGTTCCCACCATCCCTGTGCTGAGTTCCCGGGTCTGTACACCTGCTGTGCCCATTATGAGGGGTTCCCACTATCCCTGTGCTGAGTTCCCAGGTCTGTACACCTGCTGTGCCCTTATAGAATGAGTCATCTGCCTATATGTATTAAGGCTCAACCGTCTCCAAATAGCATAGTCCAGCTCTGTAAGCATTAGTAAATCTTAAAATTATTGTTTAAATGCAGGCCTTGGTACCAGTCTCCGACTGTCCCTATACAGCAGAGCTCAGACTGGGAGAACGAGAAGTACCACAGGGAGCTAGTCAGGTGTATTGCAGTGCAAACAGCATGCTGATAGGAGGAGAGAGCAGACTGACAATGTGCAGTAAATTTCCATCTTCAGATAATACTTACAGGAGCGCCCATGCTGTGCCCCAGTTCATGTGCCAGGGTGATGTGGACGACCCTCTGCGGTAAGTACTGCCCATACTTCTGTATTGTCACCACTCCCGTATTCAGAGATGCCTTTTCTGTGCTGTTTTGCATTATAGCAAACTTAGAGCATATTCCTCCTAAATTTCCTGCAAAAAGATCATGTAAAAAAGGGCAATTATGTTTCAATTCTGGTTCTATTTAGATATTTTGGGGTGTAGCAAAAAAAATAAAAAATCCCAGAGCTATTCATCCTGTGAAACTGCATTGACTTTCGTTTTGTGTGAAGATATGCAGGATTGAATGTTACTAGGCTATCTTCTCTCCAGAGTGAATGTTATTCATTCCTACAGCATAGAGTGAATCAGCAAAATACCGCATTTTGGCCACTAGATGGAGCTGATAAATACGTATTTGCTATGATCGTCAGCTCCATCTAGTGGCCATAATGTGGTATCTTCCCGAGCCCCTCTATCTAGTGGTCATATTGTGGTATGTTCCCGAGCCACGCCATCTAGTGGCCATAATGTGGTACGTTCCCAAGCAGCTCCATCTAGTGGCCATAAGTTGGTATCTTCCCGAGCCCCTCCATCTAGTGGCCATAATGTGGTATGTTCCCGAGCCACGCCATCTAGTGGCCATAATGTGGTATGTTTCCGAGCCACGCCATCTAGTGGCCATAAATGTGGTACGTTCCCAAGCAGCTCCATCTAGTGGCCATAAGGTGGTATCTTCCCGAGCCCCTCCATCTAGTGGCCATAATGTGGTATGTTCCCGAGCCCCTCCATCTAGTGGCCATAATGTGGTATGTTCCCGAGCCCCTCCATCTAGTGGCCATAATGTGGTATGTTCCCGAGCCACGCCATCTAGTGGCCATAAATGTGGTACGTTCCCAAGCAGCTCCATCTAGTGGCCATAAGGTGGTATCTTCCCGAGCCCCTCCATCTAGTGGCCATAATGTGGTATGTTCCCGAGCCCCTCCATCTAGTGGCCATAATGTGGTATGTTCCCGAGCCCCTCCATCTAGTGGCCATAATGTGGTATGGTCCCGAGCCACGCCATCTAGTGGCCATAATGTGGTATGTTTCCGAGCCACGCCATCTAGTGGCCATAAATGTGGTACGTTCCCAAGCAGCTCCATCTAGTGGCCATAAGGTGGTATCTTCCCGAGCCCCTCTATCTAGTGGCCATATTGTGGTATGTTCCCGAGCCACGCCATCTAGTGGCCATATTGTGGTATGTTCCCGAGCCACGCCATCTAGTGGCCATAATGTGGTATGTTCCAGAGCCACGCCATCTAGTGGCCATAAATGTGGTATGTTCCCAAGCAGCTCCATCTAGTGGCCATAATGTGGTATGTTCCCGAGCCACGCCATCTAGTGGCCATAATGTGGTACGTTCCCAAGCAGCTCCATCTAGTGGCCATAATGTGGTATGTTCCCGAGCCACGCCATCTAGTGGCCATAAGGTGGTATCTTCCCGAGGCCCTCCATCTAGAGGCCATAATGTGGTATGTTCCTGAGCCACGCCATCTAGTGGCCATAATGTGGTATGTTCCCGAGCCCCTCCATCTAGTGGCCATAATGTGGTATGGACCCGAGCCACGCCATCTAGTGGCCATAAATGTGGTACGTTCCCAAGCAGCTCCATCTAGTGGCCATAAGGTGGTATCTTCCCGAGCCCCTCTATCTAGTGGCCATATTGTGGTATGTTCCCGAGCCACGCCATCTAGTGGCCATATTGTGGTATGTTCCCGAGCCACGCCATCTAGTGGCCATAATGTGGTATGTTCCAGAGCCACGCCATCTAGTGGCCATAAATGTGGTATGTTCCCAAGCAGCTCCATCTAGTGGCCATAATGTGGTATGTTCCCGAGCCACGCCATCTAGTGGCCATAATGTGGTACGTTCCCAAGCAGCTCCATCTAGTGGCCATAAGGTGGTATCTTCCCGAGCCCCTCTATCTAGTGGCCATATTGTGGTATGTTCCCGAGCCACGCCATCTAGTGGCCATATTGTGGTATGTTCCCGAGCCACGCCATCTAGTGGCCATAATGTGGTATGTTCCAGAGCCACGCCATCTAGTGGCCATAAATGTGGTATGTTCCCAAGCAGCTCCATCTAGTGGCCATAATGTGGTATGTTCCCGAGCCACGCCATCTAGTGGCCATAATGTGGTACGTTCCCAAGCAGCTCCATCTAGTGGCCATAATGTGGTATGTTCCCGAGCCATGCCATCTAGTGGCCATAAGGTGGTATCTTCCCGAGGCCCTCCATCTAGAGGCCATAATGTGGTATGTTCCTGAGCCACGCCATCTAGTGGCCATAATGTGGTATGTTCCCGAGCCCCTCCATCTAGTGGCCATAAATGTGGTACGTTCCCAAGCAGCTCCATCTAGTGGCCATAAGGTGGTATCTTCCCGAGGCCCTCCATCTAGAGGCCATAATGTGGTATGTTCCTGAGCCACGCCATCTAGTGGCCATAATGTGGTATGTTCCCGAGCCACGACATCTAGTGGCCATAATGTGGTATGTTCCCGAGCCACGCCATCTAGTGGCCATAATATGGTATGTTCCCAAGCCACGCCATCTAGTGGCCATAATGTGGTATGCTCCCAAGCCACGCCATCTAGTGGCCATAATGTGGTATGTTCCCAAGCCACGCCATCTAGTGGCCATAATGTGGTATGCTCCCAAGCCACGCCATCTAGTGGCCATAATGTGGTATGTTCCCGAGCCACGCCATCTAGTGGCCATAATGTGGTATGCTTCCAAGCCACGCCATCTAGTGGCTATAATGTGGTATGCTCCCAAGCCACGCCATCTAGTGGCCATAATGTGATATGTTCCCGAGCCACGCCATCTAGTGGCCATAATGTGGTATGCTCCCAAGCAACGCCATCTAGTGGCCATAATGTGGTATGTTCCCGAGACACGCCATCTGGTCGCCATAATGTGGTACAATCCTGAGCCACTCCATCTAGTGGCCATAATGTGGTATGTTCCCGAGACACGCCACCTGGTCGCCATAATGTGGTACAATCCTGAGCCACTCCATCTAGTGGCCATAATGTGGTATGTTCCCGAGCCGCTCCATCTAGTGGCCATAATGTGGTACGTTCCCGAGCCACTCTATATTTTATGAAGGAATAACATTTGACCTCGAGAGAAAATATCCCAATAACATTTGGTTTTGCCACTGTTTTTTTTTTACCTGATCTCCCAACCCAGGCCAGCCCCAGGGTGCCACTGTAGTCACGGTTTGTCAGCAGGTAGGAAAGGCAGACGTGGTTCCAGTTATTTCTTGAATGAAGCATCAGCAGCTTTTCTATCCCGATATAAGGAGAACTGAGAGGGTTGTCCGGCTGCTCCTCCTGCATTATCTGTAGAGCGTAGGGGAAGGAGAAATCTCATTGTCAGTGGATAAAATACTGTAACTACAATAACTAAAAGAACTACTCCAGTCCCGTTCTAATGTGCCAATCTGCTGGAAATGCATACTCTTTAGTCTTGACCTTTTTTTTTTTTTTCTTAGAGTCTAGGGATATTTTATATGTTTTATTTATTATGGTCAGCATTAAAAATTATTTTAATTTTTTTTTTTTTGTAAATATAAAATATTGCATATTAGACGTGCACTGCCGAAAAATTTGTTAGTTTTCGTTTCATTCGATTTTTAGCTTTTTTCAGAAATTCGGGAAATTCAAAAATTAGGAATTCGGAAATTCGAAAATTCGGAATCCAAATTTTCAGATTTTCGAATTTCAGAATCTTTGAATTTTCGAATTTCCAATTTTCAAAATTTTCAGAATTTTCAGAATTTTCAAAATTTTGACGAATTTTGACAAATTAGTTACTTCCAAATTTCCGAATTTTTCAATTTCCGAACTTTCGGATTTCCGAACTTTCGGATTTCCGAAATTTAGAATTTCCGTAATTTAGAATTTCCGTAATTTAGAATTTCCAAAATTTAGAATTTCCGAAATTTCGCAATTAACTAATTTGTCAAAAATTGTTAAAAGAATTAGGAACTAAACGAATTGCACATATCTATTGCATATGAATATTATCTTTCCCCTGCCCAGCCAGTAGATGGAGCTTTCAGTTAATAGAGCTTACAGAGCTCAGTAGCTCAAGTAGAAATAAATACACACATGAACAAGTCAGAGTTGTGACTCCGCCCTCCTCCCTCCCTCATTAAAGTTTTGTCTGATGTTTTGATTTGTTTCCTGAGAATCCCAAAAACTATAAAATTGCAGACTTAGAAAAGGAACACAAGGCCATACTTACATTTAACACTTTTACTTTAAAGTTAATATACTTAATGCCATTAAAATTCACTTGCTCAAATATTGCGTTTACAGCCATCAAATATCCAGCAATCTGAAAGAAGGAAAATAAAAATGAGATTAATAAATAATCCTTGTTTTGGTGAACCCATTATGAGGGCACCCTGTTAGAACTCCCATTAGAACCTGGTGGAGGATGCGGGGCAGCCTTACATTGCCAAATGCTAGCCAAAAGTGCTCGTAAAAAATAGCCGTGACCGGGTCGGCTTTAAACTGCGCATGCGCAGTTCCGGCGCTGCACGAGTCCCGAGCTGAGCCACTGAGCCGATCCGATCCTGTATTCCGTCCGGGCCCAGGGGGGGCGGCCGCGGATTTGACAGAGGCTGTGTGGCGCGCTACTGGCGGCGATGCGAGTGATGTCATGGCGCATCCCGCCAGGCGCGCCAACCTTTAAAAATAGTCACCAGGAGCTGAGAAGGGGAATGGAGGAGTCTTGCCTTCTTGGTGCCGGCTGTGGTCTGTCCAGACAATTCAGTGACAGCCCAGCCCAGCAGCTGCCCAGGCATCCACAGCACAAACGGACCAGCTCAGGGCAAGCCTGCATTCTCAGACTTCCTTGCCTCAAGGTAATAAATAAAGGAGCTGGTGGTGGCAGGAGAAGCTGGTGGTGGTGGCAGGAGGTGATGGTGGCAGAAGGAGATGGTGGCAGGAGCTGGTGATGGTGGCAGGAGCTGGTGATGGTAGCAGGAGCTGGTGGGGGCAGGAGGTGGCAGGAGCTGGTGGTGGCAGAAGGAGCTGGTGGGGGCAAGAGGTGGCAGGAGCTGGTGGGGGCAGGAGGTGATGGTGACAGGAGGTGATGGTGGCAGGAGAAGCTGGTGGTGGCAGAAGGTGACAGGAGCTGGTGGTGGCAGAAGGAGCTGGTGGTGGCAGGAGGAGCTTGTGGCAGGAGCTGGTGATGGTGGCAGGAGCTGGTGGGGGCAGGAGATGGCAGGAGCTGGTGGGGGCAGCAGATGATGGTGGCAGGAGGAGCTGGTGGCGGCAGGAGATAGTGGTGGCGGGAGCTGGTGGTGGCAGAAGAAGCTGGTGGTGGCAGGAGGAGCTGGTGATAGTGGCAGGAGCTGGTGGGGGCAGGAGATGGCAGGAGCTGGTGGGGGCAGGAGATGATGGTGGCAGGAGGAGCTGGTGGCGGCAGGAGCTGGTGGTGGCGGGAGCTGGTGGTGGCAGAGGGAGCTGGTGGTAGCAGGAGGAGCTGGTGATGGTGGCAGGAGCTGGTGGGGGCAGGAGGTGGCAGGAGCTGGTGGGGGCAGGAGGTGATGGTGGCAGGAGCTGGTGGGGGCAGGAGGTGGCAAGAGCTGGTGGTGGCAGAAGGAGCAGGAGCTGGTGGAGGCAGGAGGTGATGGTGGCAGGAGCTGGTGGGGGCAGGAGATGGCAGGAGCTGGTGGGGGCAGGAGATGATGGTGGCAGGAGGAGCTGGTGGCGGCAGGAGCTGGTGGTGGCGGGAGCTGGTGGTGGCAGAGGGAGCTGGTGGTAGCAGGAGGAGCTGGTGATGGTGGCAGGAGCTGGTGGGGGCAGGAGGTGGCAGGAGCTGGTGGGGGCAGGAGGTGATGGTGGCAGGAGCTGGTGGGGGCAGGAGGTGGCAAGAGCTGGTGGTGGCAGAAGGAGCAGGAGCTGGTGGAGGCAGGAGGTGATGGTGGCAGGAGCTGGTGGGGGCAGGAGGTGGCAAGAGCTTGTGGTGGCAGAAGGAGCAGGAGGTGGTAGGAGCTGGTGGAGGCAGGAGGAGGTGAGGGGGGCAGGACGTGATGGTGAACAAAAACTGATGGACTATTTTTATATTGAAAGTAACAGAAGATGTTTTTTTAACCTTTAATATCTACCTTAAATCGCATTGCTTTTTGGATAGTGTACTTGTTTGTAGCTTAAATACTAAAATTTGCACTTAAAACTGTAATTTTGTAAAATGCCAGTAAAAATTTGGCTGTGCCAGCAAATTTTGGGTGTCGTGCCAGTCAATTTCAATCTGGTAGGTTGGCAACACTGTGTGAGAGAGACAGATAGTGACCCAAGGGCCAACTTATACACTATGACAGGTGGTGCAGAGTGCGTTATGGAAACTGTCTCTGAAGGACAATGTTGAAGCCTAGATCGGCATCTTTGAGAGAGTAACTGAATGTAAGAGGCAACGCGAGGAGCAGTGGACTGATGTGCTAGCACCCTTGTTTAGCAGAGGGTATTCAAAAGGTCTACTTTTACTTAAACCTCAGAATGCCAAGGAGTATCCTACATTAAAAAAAAAAAAAAAATCCTAGTCAGGCTCAAGGTTACCATAACCATCCAATCGCAACATGTGTGTCAGACCAGGATCTGAACCTATGACCTCTGCTATGTCCAGTAGTAGCTCTCCTTGGCAAGCCACCTGAGATGCTGGACAGATTCCTGTCTGAAACCCTTGAAAAATCTTGTCTTGTACCATGTTCCTGGTGAACCTTGAACTCCTTGCTCCTCCCATGAACTTCCTATTTAAGCCATGCTTTTGCACTTCCTATTTGCCAAAATTATTGTGCTCTTTCCAGCTGATATCTTGCTCATGTGTGTACCTGCAGCTGTCCTTATCTCCACTACCACATGTTAACAACCTTTGGCTTTTGCCTCGACTACGCTTCTGCTTGATCCCAACCAGGGATGAGCCGAACACCCCCCTGTTCGGTTCGCACCAGAACCTGCGAACAGACAAAATGTCCGTGTAAACTTTAGAACCCTATTAAATACAATGGACTCAAACGTTTGAAATCTAAAGTGCTAATTATAAAGGCTTATATGCAAGTTATTGTCCTAAAAAGTGTTTGGGGACCGGGGTCCTGCCCCAGGGGACATGTATCAATGCAAAAAGAAGTTTTAAAAACGGCCATTTTTTCGGGAGCAGTGATTTTAATAATGTTTAAAATGAAAAAATAAAAGTGAAATATTCCTTTAAATTTCGTACCTGGGGGGTGTGTATGATATGCATGTGAAGTGGCGCATGTTTCCCGTGCTTAGAACTGTCCCTGCAAAAAATGTCATTTTTGAAAGAAAAAAAGTCTTTTAAAACTGACTCGCGGCTATTAATGAATTGTCGGCTCCCGGCAATACATACAAAAGTCATTGATAAAAAAAAAAAAAAAGCGTGGGGGTTCCCCAGAATTCAATTACCAGGCCCTTCAGGTCTGGAATGGATATTAAGGGGAACCCCACCGCAAATTAAAAAAAAATTGACGTGGGGTTCCCCCAAATATCCATTCCAGGCCCTTCAGATCTGGCATGGATTTTAAGGGGAACTCCACCCCAAATTTAAAAAAAAATGGCGTGGAGTCCCCCTAAAAATCCATACCAGACCCCTTATCCGAGCACGCAACCTGGCCGGCCGCAGGGGAAAAGGGGGGGACGAGAGAGCGGCCCCCCCTCCCTCCTGAACCGTACCAAGCCACATGCCCTCAACATGGGGAGGATGTCCCCATGTTGATGGGGACAAGGGCCTCATCCCCACAACCCTTGCCCGGTGGTTGTGGGGGTCTGCGGGCGGGGGGCTTATCGGAATCTGGAAGACCCCTTTAACAAAGGGGACCCCCAGATCCCGGCCCCCCCCTATGTGAATTGGTAAGGGGTACATTGTACCCCTACCATTTCACGAAGAAAGCGTAAAAAAATGTTTAAAAAAACACACAAACACCTTGAAAAAGTCCTTTATTAAAAAAAAAAAAAAAAAAAAACATTCCAGCGGTGAAATCCAGTGTCCCGCGGCGATCCCGATGTCCAGCGCTGTCCTTCATTGGTTGTGCCTGAGCGGACCTGATGGGGAACTCCCTCTCAGTATTTTAAATGTATAGACCCGCCCCTTCTAAAGTTCCCCATCAGGTCCGCTCCCTCGGTATGTCGGACCCGCCTACGTCATTGGCTTGAGCGGGGAACTTCCTTCACTGTGTAATTTAAATTTACATAGTGAAGGAAGTTCCCCGCTCAAGCCAATGACGTAGGCGGGTCTGACATACCGAGGGAGCGGACCTGATGGGGGACTGCTCTCACTTTGGTAATACATGTATAGACCCGCCCCTTTTCATGTTCCGCATCTCGTCCGCTGAGCGGACCTGATGGGGAACTTTAGAAGGGGCGGGTCTATACATTTAAAATACTGAGAGGGAGTTCCCCATCAGGTCCGCTCAGGCACAACCAATGAAGGACAGCGCTGGACATCGGGATCGCCGCGGGACACTGGATTTCACCGCTGGAATGTTTTTTTTTTTTTTTTTTTAATAAAGGACTTTTTCAAGGTGTTTGTGTGTTTTTCTAAACATTTTTTTACGCTTTCTTCGTGAAATGGTAGGGGTACAATGTACCCCTTACCAATTCACATAGGGGGGGGCGGGATCTGTTGGTCCCCTTTGTTAAAGGGGTCTTCCAGATTCCGATAAGCCCCCCGCCCGCAGACCCCCACAACCACCGGGCAAGGGTTGTGGGGATGAGGCCCTTGTCCCCATCAACATGGGGACATCCTCCCCATGTTGAGGGCATGTGGCCTGGTACGGTTCAGGAGGGAGGGGGGCCGCTCTCTCGTCCCCCCCTTTTCCCCTGTGGCCGGCCAGGTTGCATGCTCGGATAAGGGGTCTGGTATGGATTTTTAGGGGGACTCCACGCCATTTTTTTTTTAATTTGGGGTGGAGTTCCCCTTAAAATCCATGCCAGATCTGAAGGGCCTGGAATGGATATTTGGGGGAACCCCACGTCAATTTTTTTTAAAATTTGCGGCGGGGTTCCCCTTAATATCCATTCCAGACCTGAAGGGCCTGGTAATTGAATTCTGGGGAACCCCCACGCTTTTTTTTATTTTTTTATCAATGACTTTTGTATGTATTGCCGGGAGCCGACAATTCATTAATAGCCGCGAGTCAGTTTTAAATGCATTTTTTTCTTTCAAAAATGACATTTTGTGCAGGGACAGTTCTAAGCACGGGAAACATGCGCCACTTTACATGCATATCATACACACTCCCCAGGTACGAAATTTAAAGGAATATTTCACTTTTATTTTTTCATTTTAAGCATTATTAAAATCACTGCTCCCGAAAAAACGTCCGTTTTTAAAACTTCTTTTTGCATTGATACATGTCCCCTGGGGCAGGACCCGGGTCCTCAAACACTTTTTAGGACAATAACTTGCATATAAGCCTTTATAATTAGCACTTTAGATTTCTCCCATAGATTTTTCGAATTTGCCGCGAACACCCCAATTTGTTCGCTGTTTGGCGAACGGGCGAACAGGCAATGTTCGAGTCGAACATGAGTTTGACTCAAACTCGAAGCTCATCCCTAATCCCAACCTACAACCACTTATTACCAACATTTGGCTTGTGCCTCAACTACACATCTGCTTGATCCCAAGTTCCCAACCTACAACCACTTATTACCATCCTTTGGCTTGCACCTCGTCTACACTTCTGCTTGATCCCAACCTACAACCACTTATTACCAACCTTTGGCTTGTGCCTCGTCTACACCTCTGCTTGATCCTAACCTACAACCACTTATTACTAACCTTTGGCTTGTGCCTTGTCTAAACCTCTGCTTGACCCCAACCTACAACCACTTATTACCAACCTTTGGCTTGTGCCTCGTCTACACCTCTGCTTGATCCCAACCTACAACCACTTATTACCAACCTTTGGCTTGCGCCTTGTCTACACCTCTGCTTGATCCCAACCTACAACCACTTATTACCAACCTTTGGCTTGTGCCTTGTCTACACCTCTGCTTGACCCCAACCTACAACCACTTATTACCAACCTTTGGCTTGTGCCTCGTCTACACCTCTGCTTGATCCTAACCTGCAACCACTTATTACCAACCTTTGGCTTGTGCCTTGTCTACACCTCTGCTTGACCCCAACCTACAACCACTTATTACCAACCTTTGGCTTGTTCCTCGCCTATACTTCTGTAGTGCCCCCCCAATATTTGGGGACGCTATGTGGAAATTTAGGGGTAGTCTGAGACAGTAGTTGGGCTCAGACCAATTAATAGTTCATTATTGCTTCTGCTCTGGGTGTGATACTGCCTGGCAGTAGTGTTCCCTGTTGCCTGTAGGTGGCACTGTCACCATCGGCATAGGTGAACCACAAGGGGTATCACAGCACCTTGGGTGTCCTCTCTCGGAAGCCGTGCATAAGGGGCAGACGCCATTGGGGTTGGTGCATTCCAGGGGACCCTTGGTCCTGTGTGTTTGGGCCTCGGGCACCTTCAGCCCGAGGCTTCCTTGCTTCATGGTGGGCCCAGCTCTGTCGGCTGGGGCCTACACCTCAGAGAGGGATGCCAGGCTGCCCACCTGTAGGGAGGCCACCTTTAGGAAAGGAGACCAGGGGAGGATCAGTCCCAGAGGAGACTAGCGATGGTGCTGCTGTCTCGGGAAGAGGCCTGGAAACTCGCCTAAAGAGGGATCCATCATCTTTATTTCAATGCCCTGCAATACGCCAACTCGGTACAAAGGTTTCTCTCATTATTGCTTGGCTGGGAGGTTCGGGACTATTGACAGTTCTATGACAGAGGATTTTCCTGATTGCATCCCTTCTGAAATTACCTAATTTTCCATGCTCCATCCCAGCTGCTAGGACCGCTCTCAATGGGACTATCCGGGTGAGCAATACCCACTCAGGCTTGAGTGGCGACGAAAGAGTTACACTGTGTTTTAAGTGTTGCGTGCCTGAACCTTATCCCCTTATTTCTCTCATCTTCTTACTCTCTATTCAACTCTGTTTGCAAAGATAAAGAATAAAACCTTGCTGCTTAGGTTTTACTCCTGTGTGGACATTGGCCTTATTCTGAGGAACTTCTACCTAGACAACGGAGACGAGGGATCCACTTGAGAGAGGTAATTGCTGCAAGACCCAAACAATAACACCGCTCGCTCCTCTCTATACAAAGGGAGGGGATACGGGGCAAGTAGCAGGTGTGCCCGACTGCAAGTGGATGATGGCGGTTAATGGGTTAGTGTGCTACACTTCCATTTGATCCCATTCTGCAACCACTCGTTACTGACCTTTGGCATGTTCCTCTTCTACGCTTCCATTTGATCCCATTCTGCAACCACTCATTACTGACCTTTGGCTTGTTTACTGACTATGCTTCTGCTTGATCCCAACCTGATATATCTTCTATTGGCCCCCGGCTTGCTCACCTCCTGGTGGGAAGATCCTGAGGACCGCCACCTGGTACTAACATGCTTCAAAACCCATCTCCGCCATCAGGAGCGCTGGAGAATACCGGTTAGTACTTAGACCGCGAACCCTTAGGTGAGTCCGTGTCATCTGCCAGGGTGACCTGCTTGTATACTTTTTCAGCTGGTGAGTGGGAGCATCGCTATTGCTTTAGCTACTGGTCTCCGAGCCTGACCCCTGACCGGGACAGGAAATTTATTCTAGAAAGCCGGTGAGGTCATTGCAACTGGAGATGCTTAATTCTGCTCAGATTGTGAAGCAAGTGGTCAGCAACCATATCATCAGAGCCCAGCCAGTTAGGATACAATGGTACAACAAGCATACAAGCCCCAAGAGTGTGGATGAGCTAGTGTGGGGCTACATACTGTAAAATAGGACTATCTCTGGGATCTGCCCAACATGCGGGTAACCCCTGGAAACAGAAAAACATCAATCTTGGGTTGATGTAGAGATACGGCATATTATGTTGCTGCCGATTGCCCCAGTTTACATGAGCCTATAAAATATGACCTAGGAAGACGTATGTCACTATTTGCTATGCCTGTTCTGTTCTAGGATAGGGTGACCAGACGTCCCTGGTTTCCGGGGACAGTCCCCGGATTGAGGACACTGTCCCCGGACCAAGTCTGTCCCCGGTTTTGTCCCCGGATTTGATTTGAACAGGGGCTGCAGTGATCCTGCATTTCTGGGTATGGAAGCCAATCATCGGCTCCGACGGACTCGATGTCCATCGGTACCTACTAATCGCTATGTACACAGGCAGAACGGTGGCCTGCCTATGTAAACAAGGCAGATCGGCGTTCTGTCAGTATGGAAGACATTGATCCTGTGTTCCTGCAAAGCAGGTACAGGGATCTATGCCTTCCCTTAATAAAAGCATCTCCCCCACGGTAAAAAAACACTTGTTAGGCACACATTTAACCCTTTGATTGCCCTAGATGTTATCACCTTCCCAGCCAGTGTCATTACTACAGTGACAGTGCATATTTTTAGCACTGGTGATCACTGTATTAGTGTAACTGGTTCCCACAATGTGTCACTTAGTGTCCGATTTGTCCACCGCAAGATCGCAGTCCAGCTATGAGTCACTGATTGCTGCCATTACTAGTAAAAAAAAAAAAATGTCCCCGGACTTCTTTTAAAAAATCTGGTCACCTTATTCTAGGAACTTAGACTGGAAGGCAGATATCTCCTATTTCAATAGATGGACACCCAATGTAGGCATTACTAAACTAGACTCCAGAAAGCCCAGTAATATTAGACCATGCCAGTCTGATGGACCCTGCCATGCTTGGCTCGGACCAAATGGAAGTACGCTGTATGCATGGCAACGCCAAAGACTATGCCACTGTGTTGCTCCTAGTGGAGACACATAGTGGAACTGTAAAGCATGTCATGGGTGTGGTTGAGAATTGCTACACAGTAACACTGTTTTCTAACTATTTGCAAAAAAAACATGAAAATTAATCTGAAACGAATGATGTCATTATTTTGCCTGAACTTGAGGGGGAGGTTGATAACTCTACATCTACCTGACAACCTCCCACTAGTGGTCATGGTTGTGGTGTCAGAGGCAACTGCCCCAGTGCCCAAAATAACTAATAAACCCGTGGTCAGGGAAGATTTTGGGACCACATCCCAATTTAGCAAATGTATGGAAATGCATGTCAAGATCCGTGTTCATTGTGTGTGATGGAAATAATGGATACAATCAAAAGCATACCTGAGAAATTGCTGCCTGTAAGTTTCTAAAACTCCTAAAAAAGTAATAATCGGCCTTCAAATGGAGGAGACAAGATGTACGAGATAAATCCAAACTTCGTTTGGATCTGTTGAGGGAGTCCTCCTGAATAGACAAAAAGTCTACATTAAAAAATGAAAAATACAAATATACTTACAATTGAAATACGTACTATATGTTGGAGCAACTGGCACCCGCTCCATGTCCATTCTGTAAATGTATTAAAGGAGAAGTATGGGATGGGTTAAATAACTAGTACATATCACATTAGTCACATATCAGCTAATCTTTTTTTCCTACCTCTTATTTTTTACAGCATGTGCACTTTCCTTCAGCTGGCAAAAACTGTCCACTTTCAGTTTGAAAATTTCTCAGGGGGTGTGAACATCTCCACCAGCACACCACACCTCTGTCCCCACTCCCCTAAGAGATGTGTCTGTGCTGATAAATAGGGAGGGGGAGGAGGGAGAAAGGAGGGGGGAGCAGCTACGCTTTTTGAAGTCTCAGAAACAAGCAGAGGGAGGAGAGCCGACATCAATCAAGCAAAATGACAGGAAAGGGGGTGGATCCAGACCCTATATTCACACCATTGTCTGGATGATGCTGTATGAAAGACTGTAGAACCTCCCACAGGTATTTATCTCGATTTTAACAGAATGGGGGCACTTCTGAGAGGGCTGGGAGGGTTTATAGATATCAGCAGCTCACATAGAATAGATGTAAGCAAAAAAAAAAAGGAAACCCATACTTCTCTTTTAATTTTTGACACACAGTGATAGCATTAATGTTAATAAATTAATATGAACAAGTGAACTGTGAGCGTCGTTCCAAGCTGTAATCCTATGATACTCCGGTGATTCACATTGATGCTGGGTGCCAATGCTGGAAGAGCCCATCCTGGCTCTATGTACCTACTTGAGGAAAGGGGATCAAAACAATACGGCTTGCAACAAGATAGAACACGAAAGGCACATAGCGGAGGAGAGTAAAAAAAATATAAAAAATACATTTTTTAACTATATAAAAAGTATATAAATAGTAAGAAAGGGAGGTCAGATCATATTGGTCCCATAAAGAATGATAAAGGCAATCTGGTTACTAAGGATGGAGAGATGTCGAAGGTTTCGAATTTATTCTTCTCCTCAGTCCTCACAAGGGAATCGGGGGGATTCAGTAACCAAGACTGTAATGTTTATCCTCATAACACGTCACAGGAAGCACCCTTATGGCTAACAGAGGACAGAATTAGAAATAGACTTGAAAAACTTAACATTAATAAGTCACCAGGGCCAGGGATGGCTTGCACCCGAGTGTCCTTAAGGAACTTAGTCAACCATTGTTCCTAATTTTTATGGACAGTCTACTGACTGGAACGGTACCAGCTGATTGGAGAAAAACCAATGTAGCATCAATATTTTAAAAAGGGCCAAGATACATCCCTGGGAATTACAGACCAGTTAGCATAACAGCAATAGTATGCAAGCTCTTGGAGGGGATGATAAGGGACTATATACAAGATTTTAGTAATAAAAACGGTATTATTAGCAGTAATCAGCATGGATTCATGAAGAATCGTTCTTGCCAAACCAAATTATTAACCTTCTATTAGGAGGTGAGCTTCCATTTGAATAAAGGAAGGCCCGTAGATGTGGTGTATCTGGATTTTGCAAAGGCATTTGTTACAGTTCCCCATGAACGTTTACTGTACAAAAGGTCTGTCGGCATGGACCATTGGCTAAGTAAATGGATTGAAAACTGGCTACAGGGGCGAGTCCAGAGGGTGGTGATAAATGGGGAGTACTCAGAGAGGTCTGGTGTGGAAAGTGGGGTCCCCCAGGGTTCTATCCTGGGACCAATCCTATTTATTTATTTCTAAACGACCTGGAGGATGGGGTAAACAGCTCAATCTCTGTATTTTCCGATGATACTAAGCTAAGCAGGGCAATAACTTCTATGCAGGATATGGAAACCTTGCAAGAAGATCTGAACAAATGAATGGGGTGGGCAACTACATGGCAAATGAGGTTTAATGTTGAAAAATGTAAAATAATGCACTTGGGTGGCAAAAATATGAATGCAATCTATACACTGGGAGGAGAACCTCTGGGGGAATCTAGTATGGAAAAGGATCTGGGGGTCCTAGTAGATGATAGGCTCAGCAATGGCATGCAATGCCAAGCTGCTGCTAACAAAGCAAACAGAATATTGGCATGCCATAAAAAGGGGATTAACACCAGAGATAAAACGATAATTCTCCCACTCCAGAAGAATCTGGTCCGGCAGCACCTGGAGTATGCTGTCCAGTTCTGGGCACCAGCCCTTTAGGAAGGATGTGCTAGAACTGGAGAGAGTCCAGAGAAAGGCAACTAAGCTAATAAAGGGACTGGAGGATCTCAGCTATGGGGAAAGACTACAAGCATTGAACTTATTCTCTCTGGAGAAGAGACGCTTGAGAGGGGATATGATTTCAATGTACAACTACCGTACTGTTGACCCCACAATAGGGAAAAAACATTTCCGTGCAAGAGAATTTAAAAAGACACAAGGCCATTCACTAAAATTAGAAGAGAAGTGGTTTAACTTTAAACTGTGTAGAGGGTTCTTTACTGTAACAGCGGTAAGGATGTGTAATTCTCTTCCACAAGCAGTGGTTTTAGCGGGGGGCATCGATAATTAAAAAAAACTATTAGATGGGCACCTTAACGACCACAACATACAGGGATATACACTGTACTACTAACATATAAGCACACACATAGGTTGGACTTGATGGACTTGTGTCTTTTTTGAACCTCACCAACTAAGTAACTATGTAACTATATGTAACAACAGGGGGAATAAAGAGAAGTTAGAGAAGATACAGTACATGAGTCTAACGTGGAGGGAAGCGGTCCTAAGGAGCCTAGACTTCTGTTGCTAAGGACTACTGTTTTTGTGTCACTTGCTAAAGCAGCCAGCCAGCTAGGAAACAGGTGACATGGCAGGGGTGATGTATATTCCGGTTGTGAAGGGGTAGTGTGCTTGGCTCTTCACTGGCAAACGGCTCCCCACATACTTGGACGGGTCTCGTGGCACAGAGTATCTAGGGACCTAGCCCTGAGTCACTGAGGGAGAGGTGTATAAGGGGCCCCCGGGAGGAGAACAAGCATGGAGTTATGGAGAAGTGCGTTTCCTGCATCCAAGAACAGATCCTGCATCCAGGAAAGGTGACAAGACTGCTGAGTTGTTGGAGTTCTGCGGTACGGGCTTAGAAATGCTGCACACCTTGGGAAAAGGTGATCTCTAACAAGAAGCCGTGTCCGCAGTGCAGTAGTGGTGGCGTCAACAAAGTAAGGAGCATGGTAATGAATTAAAAAGCATTAATGAAGAGGTAAAACATTATTTACCAAGCATTATATCATTTTTTGGTGGATTGACTATCAAGGAGAATCGCAACCACAATACACATAGTCATTTCATTTGTATGACCTCACCCTTCAAGTACAATACTTTAGCAGAAGACCTTCTCAGATGTTACCATTGTGCTCCTACTAGCTCCAGTGAACATTCACAGGTTTACAGACTCCAATTTAAATAAACCAAAAATGTATTGACTACTGACCTGTGGTTTCCATCTCATATTCTCCAAATAAGTGTATTTTCTCAATGCCAGATCAAAAGAGTTGACGTCTTTTAAAAGGGAGTAGTCTGAAATGAAAGGAATAAATCTATTTAAAAATACACATACAGTATGTGCAGGATATATACATGTAGGGACGTGTTCCCTAAGTGCCTGTTCACACTGGGGTGGCACGACTTGCAGCGCGACTCTTGCAGGCGATCTGCACGCGACTTCAGAGGCGACTTGCAAAATGACTTCTGTATTGAAGTCAATGGAAGTCGCCCTGAAGTCGTCCCAAAGTAGTACAGGAACCTTTTTCTAAGTCGGAGCGACTTGAGTCGCTCCTATTAGAACGGTTCCATTGTACAGAACGGAGCGCGACTTGTCAGGCGACTAAATCGCCTGGCAGGCCGCGCCTGTGTGAACAGGCACTTACAGACTTGCTGTAAAAGAGTTTTGCTATTTTTAGGAACAAGAATGCCAGCATATTCCGTTACGGCTTTTATTTTATATCATCTGGCCTTATGAGGATATGAGAAAAAAGATGACGAACGCCAGCTGAGGATGAAATGCATAAGCTGGTCACTTCTTATGAAGCAAGATATCAGAGTAGATGTGTGCTGGTATTCTTTTTTTGTACTTGGATTCTGTCTGTGCACCACTGTCATGAAAACCCTGTCAGGAACAGACGCCCTGGACTTCCTGGTTCCCGCCCCCGCAGGTGACGCCCGAAGGGCTATTTAAACTCCTCACTTGCAGACAGTCCCTGCTGTCTGCTCTACAGCGTTTATCCCAAGTGACCTGATCTGCCTTGTTTACCTGTATCTGACCCGGCTTCCTGTGACCCTCCTGCTATCTGCCTGTACCTGACCATCGGCCTGTATTCTGACTTCGGTATTGCCTGATCCTTTTGTGCCTCGCTGCCTGCCAGTTTACCCGACCCCGGCTTGTCTGACGATCCTGCCTGACCTTGGCTCTTGTTCACCTGCTGCTGCCTAGTGGTTCCAGTTTACCTGCTGTGCCTCCCGGTCCGGGTCATCTGCTGAGTTCCTGGTTCCTGTCTGCTCATCTGCTGGTTCCTGTCTGCTCATCTGCTGGTTCCTGTCTGCTCATCTGCTGGTTCCTGTTCACCTGCTGCTGCCTAGTGGTTCCAGTTTACCTGCTGTGCCTCCCGGTCCGGGTCATCTGCTGAGTTCCTGGTTCCTGTCTGCTCATCTGCTGGTTCCTGTCTGCTCATCTGCTGGTTCCTGTTCACCTGCTGCTGCCCAGTGGTTCCAGTCTACCTGCTGTGCCTCCCGGTCCGGGTCACCTGCTGCAGTTCCTGGTTCCTGTCTACTCACCTGCTGCAGTTCCTGGTTCCTGTCTGCTCATCTGCTGGTTCCTGTCTGCTCATCTGCTGGTTCCTGTCTGCTCATCTGCTGGTTCCTGTTCACCTGCTGCTGCCTAGTGGTTCCAGTTTACCTGCTGTGCCTCCCGGTCCGGGTCATCTGCTGAGTTCCTGGTTCCTGTCTGCTCATCTGCTGGTTCCTGTCTGCTCATCTGCTGGTTCCTGTCTGCTCATCTGCTGGTTCCTGTTCACCTGCTGCTGCCCAGTGGTTCCAGTCTACCTGCTGTGCCTCCCGGTCCGGGTCATCTGCTGAGTTCCTGGTTCCTGTCTACTCACCTGCTGCAGTTCCTGGTTCCTGTCTGCTCATCTGCTGGTTCCTGTATGCTCATCTGCTGGTTCCTGTTCATCTGCTGCTGCCCAGTGGTTCCAGTCTACCTGCTGTGCCTCCCGGTCCGGGTCATCTTCTGAGTTCCTGGTTCCTGTCTACTCACCTGCTGTAGTTCCTGGTTCCTGCCTCCTTACCTGCTGGTTCCTGATCACCTGCGGTAGTTCTTGATCCTGCCAGGCACTCGTACCCCTTCCACCTCCGTGCTTCCTGTTATACCACCAGGGGCCGCCGGTGGGAGCCGTAAGGGAGGCCTCCCTCTGCTAACCGGGCTCGTCACCGTCAGGTACGTGACAGTAGCAGACAGCCTTACACTTTTTTTTGACGCCATTGCCCAATTGTACAAGGACCCTCAGCTCTCGGTCACTGCAGAGAACGCCCTGCGGACCCTTCAGCAGGGACGCAGAGCAGCGGAAGACTATGTAGCTGAATTCAGGCGCTGGAGCGCAGACACCAGCTGGAATGACGCTGCCCTCCGTCACCAGTTTCGCATAGGCCTTTCTGACCCATTGAAGGACGAACTGGCTAGGGTAGGAATACCAGAAAATTTGAACCTACTGATCGATCTGACAATTCAGATCGACCGACGCCTGAGGGAACGGAGGGTTGAGAGGGCCACAGGCTTCACCCGGCCGACCTGGATGCTTCCCCGGGTCCCCAGTCATCCGCACCCAGCTTCTGCAGCACCCTTGACCCCCTCGTACGATGCTCCTGAACCCATGCAGCTTGGGGTCCTCCGCCCTTCCCTTACTCCGGAGGAACGCCAACGCCGACGCGCACACAACCTGTGCCTGTACTGCGGGGAGCCCGGTCACTTCGTTAGGAACTGTCCCCTGAAGTTCCGTAAGGGCTTGTCAGTATTCCCTGCTGTGATCAACCCTCAGACTAAATCCTCCTCTCACTTCGCTCTTTCTATCTCCCTGCAGCTCCCAGGAAGGACCCTGCAAGTCGTCGCAATTATTGACTCTGGGGCTTGTAGTTGCTTCATGGACTCAACTTTTGCCCGTACTCAACTTATTCCTCTACTTCCCAAGACCCATGGACTACGGGTTCACCTGGCTGATGGGTCCCTTATCAAGTCGGGGCCCGTGGTCGAAGAGACGGCTCCCCTACCTGTCACTGTCTTCTCCTCTACCGGGGTGCACCGAGAATATCTACGGCTGGATATTATCTCCTCTCCACTGTTCCCCATAATTCTCGGTATGCCCTGGCTACAAGCCCATAATCCTACCATTAACTGGGTCACGGGGGTGATCACGTTTCCTTGCTCCTACTGCCAACGGTCCTGTGGCTCACACAAACCCCCTGGGCCTGCCACCTTAATGTGTACCGACACTGAGGCCGGAATGAGTCAGGCCATCCCTGACGCTTACCTGGACTTTCTCGATGTGTTTAGTAAACAGGGGGCATAGACACTACCACCCCACCGAGCCTACGACTGCCCCATTGATCTACTTCCCGGAGCAGCTATTCCTTTCGGTAGGATTTTCCCTTTAACGGAGGTGGAACAGGGGGCCCTGAAGGACTACATAGATGAGAACCTTTTAAAGGGGTTCATTCGCCCCTCTACGTCGCCAGCAGGCGCAGGCATTTTCTTTGTAGAAAAGAAGGACCATACCCTCAGGCCATGTGTGGACTACCGTGAACTAAATAAGGTCACCATTAAAAATCGTTATCCTCTTCCTCTGGTACCAGAGTTGTTCCAAAGATTGGGAGCTGCCGTTATTTTCACTAAGCTTGACCTCCGGGGAGCCTATAACCTGGTCCGAATCAAGGAGGGCGATGAGTGGAAAACCGCCTTCCGCTCCCGGTTCGGACATTTTGAATATTTAGTGATGCCCTTCGGGCTGTGCAATGCCCCTGCCACCTTCCAGTACTTAATTAATGATGTTCTTCGGGACTTTTTAGATCTCTTTGTGATTGCTTATTTAGATGACATACTAATCTTCTCTTCCTCCCTTGACTCTCATCGCAGGCATGTCAGAAGTGTGTTAGACCGGCTTCGGCAGCATAAACTATATGCGAAGGCTGAGAAATGCGAGTTTGAGCGGGAGAGCATAGCATTTCTGGGATTAATCATCTCTGGCGAAGGCATCAGGATGGACCCACAGAAGATCACCGCAATCTTGGACTGGCCAGCGCCAGTGGATAAGAAGGGAATCCAACGGTTCGTTGGATTCGCCAACTTTTATCGTAAATTCATCCGGGGGTTCTCCGCCATCATTGCACCCATTACTCAGCTAACCAAGCAAGGTACCCGCTTCCACTGGTCCCCTGAGGCCCAAAAGGCCTTTGAGGATCTCAAAGGGCTCTTCACCTCTGCATCCATCTTAAAACACCCAGATTCCTCCCTACCATTTGTACTTGAGGTAGATGCTTCTGAGGTTGCAGTAGGGGCAATATTGTCACCGAGGCAAGGAACCAAGGCTTTGCTTCATCCGGTGGCTTTCTTTTCTCGCAAATTATCTGCGGCAGAAAAGAACTATGACGTGGGAGACCGGGAACTCTTGGCGATTAAGTCCGCCCTGGAAGAATGGAGGTACTTACTTGAAGGTGCTGCTCACCCGATCTTAGTATTCACCGACCATAAGAACTTAGAGTACCTGAAAACTGCAAAAAGACTAAAACCACGACAAGCCAGATGGGCCCTGTTTTTTTTCCCGGTTCTCCTTCCATGTGACATACCGCCCCGGTGCCAAGAACACTAAACCTGACGCCTTGTCCCGAATGTTTCATGGATCCAAAGAACTCTCCTCACCCGATACAATCCTCGCTCCTGGGAATTTTCTCCTACTTCAGGAGGACCTACTCTCCCGGATCAGACAAGCCACCACTAGACAGGAACCCTCTCCTGAACTGGATCTGCAAACCAAGGATGGATTACTCTGGCACCAAGACAGGATTTTCATACCAGAAGAACTAAAGATAACCGTGCTAGAGCTCTGCCACGATCATGCCCTTGCTGGGCACTTTGGCGTGGCTAAGACCACTGAGTTGGTACAACGTACCTTCTGGTGGCCTCGACTACGCGAGGATTGCAGGAGGTTCGTGGAGTCCTGTACTACATGTACCCGGAATAAAGGGTCCAGATCCAAAGCCTGGGGACTACTGAAGCCCTTACCCGTTCCAGAGAGACCGTGGAAAATGCTTTCTATAGACTTCATAGTTGAACTCCCCCCGGCTGAGAATCACACCACCATCTTTGTGATTGTGGACCGTCTGTCCAAGATGGCACATTTTGTTCCTATGAGAGGGACCCCCTCGGCCCCGGAAACTGCACAAATGTTCATTAAAGAAGCCGTCAGGCTCCACGGGGTACCTGCTAATATAGTCTCCGATCGGGGGGTACAATTTACCTCCCGGTTCTGGAGGTCCCTCTGCAAGACTCTGGGAATAGAGCTATCATTCTCTTCGGCTTACCACCCTCAAACCAACGGACAGACTGAGAGAACAAATCAGACCCTCGAGCAATATTTGCGTTGTTTCTCCTCCTTTGCTCAGAATGACTGGCTCTCCCTGCTTCCGCTAGCGGAGTTCTCCTACAATAACTCCATCCACTCCGCAACTAACCAGACCCCATTTTTTGCGAACTTCGGGTTTCACCCCACATTTCTGCCCAACTCTCTCCCTGAGTGCTCAGTGCCCGCAGTTCTGGAAAAAGTGAATTTCTTCTCTAACAACCAGCTTCTACGCGAAGCCATGGCAAGAACTCAGGAGTATAACAAGACGGTCTACGACAGGAGGAGACGGGGTGAATTAGCGCTGGCACCGGGCGACCAAGTATGGCTTTCCACCATCAATCTAAGATTGGCTTGCCCGTCCAAGAAATTGGGCCCCAAGTTTCTAGGGCCTTTTCCTATCAAAAGGAAAATCAACGAGGTGGCCTACGAGCTGGAGCTCCCCGACTCCCTGAGGGTCCACCCTGTTTTTCATGTTTCTCTATTGAAACCGTCAGTCTCCAACCCATTCTCAGGTCGGACCCCGACTCGCCCTGATCCCGTCATCATAGACGGGGAACAGGAATTCGAGGTAGAAGCTATTTTAGACGCACGAAGAAGAAATAGCCAGAGTCAATTTTTAATAAAATGGAAGGGTTACGGACCAGAGGAGAACTCCTGGGAACCCGAAGAGAACATTCACGCCAAAGACCTGATACAAGCCTTCAGGAGGTCTCACCCCGAGTAGTTTGCTCCTAGGGGCATCCGGAGGCTGCCCCTTGGGGGGGGGGCAATGTCATGAAAACCCTGTCAGGAACAGACGCCCTGGACTTCCTGGTTCCCGCCCCCGCAGGTGACGCCCGAAGGGCTATTTAAACTCCTCACTTGCAGACAGTCCCTGCTGTCTGCTCTACAGCGTTTATCCCAAGTGACCTGATCTGCCTTGTTTACCTGTATCTGACCCGGCTTCCTGTGACCCTCCTGCTATCTGCCTGTACCTGACCATCGGCCTGTTTTCTGACTTCGGTATTGCCTGATCCTTTTGTGCCTCGCTGCCTGCCAGTTTACCCGACCCCGGCTTGTCTGACGATCCTGCCTGACCTTGGCTCTTGTTCACCTGCTGCTGCCTAGTGGTTCCAGTTTACCTGCTGTGCCTCCCGGTCCGGGTCATCTGCTGAGTTCCTGGTTCCTGTCTGCTCATCTGCTGGTTCCTGTTTGCTCATCTGCTGGTTCCTGTCTGCTCATCTGCTGGTTCCTGTTCACCTGCTGCTGCCTAGTGGTTCCAGTTTACCTGCTGTGCCTCCCGGTCCGGGTCATCTGCTGAGTTCCTGGTTCCTGTCTGCTCATCTGCTGGTTCCTGTCTGCTCATCTGCTGGTTCCTGTCTGCTCATCTGCTGGTTCCTGTTCACCTGCTGCTGCCCAGTGGTTCCAGTCTACCTGCTGTGCCTCCCGGTCCGGGTCATCTGCTGAGTTCCTGGTTCCTGTCTACTCACCTGCTGCAGTTCCTGGTTCCTGTCTGCTCATCTGCTGGTTCCTGTTCATCTGCTGCTGCCCAGTGGTTCCAGTCTACCTGCTGTGCCTCCCGGTCCGGGTCATCTTCTGAGTTCCTGGTTCCTGTCTACTTACCTGCTGTAGTTCCTGGTTCCTGTCCACTCACCTGCTGTAGTTCCTGGTTCCTGCCTCCTTACCTGCTGGTTCCTGATCACCTGCGGTAGTTCTTGATCCTGCCAGGCACTCGTACCCCTTCCACCTCCGTGCTTCCTGTTATACCACCAGGGGCCGCCGGTGGGAGCCGTAAGGGAGGCCTCCCTCTGCTAACCGGGCTCGTCACCGTCAGGTACGTGACAACCACATTGGCGAAGTCTAGGGCCAAAAAGCAGTTGTAGTATCCTCCTAGATAAGTTGCTAGGTTTGGTAGGGCAAATTTAATTCTGTGGCACCCCTGTTATCAGCAGATTAGTATGTGATTGCTTTGGGCTGCTCTGGGCTCTGCAGGCTGACAGTTTGATTGCTTCCCCCTGTCATCTGTAGGTTTCAAGAATTTAGTGGGTGGGAGAGTCAAATGAGCAGACTTAATTTTTTTGCAGCTCCAGCCAATCCCTGGGGAGGATTGCCCAGGTGGTGGTTGGGGAGTGCATAAATAGTTTGGAGCCTCAGAGAGCAGGGTTCTTCCCCAGGAGGAGAGGTTCCCAGCCAGAAGGGCTGCTGCCCTTCCTGACAGTCCAGCTAAAGATGCTGCCTGTCTCATCAAGGTCCCAGCTGTGCATATCTGGGGGGGTCTATTCTGCTGCTTATTCCTTAAGAGCTGAGAGAGGGGTTTCACTGAGGACCTGGTTTGGATTCTCCATTGACCAAACTGTCTGCCTGAGTCTGGAGGGAGACATCCAAGTACCCAGGGACACTGTGAGCACAGATGCGAGAGAGCGATCCTAGTGACGGCTGTTGCTGCTGTTAACCCCAAAACACTAAGTTTAAGGCTTGCCTGGCCTGGAACATTTCTAATGGTGTCTCAGTGCTGTCTACTTTACGTCCTATTGCTCAAAGGAAAAAGTAGCCTCAAAGGGAAAAGTGTCCTCACATTTCTGTTCAGTGTTCTGGAATATCCTACAGCTTCCCTAAGCCCCATCCAAGTTAATCTGCAATAGGCTTTTAAAAAAGGCAACCCCTAGACTGTTTTCTAAAGCCCCGTACACACGGTCGGACTTTTGCCCAACAAACTTTGTTTTAAGCAAGTTGGGCCAACGATCCGACCGTGTGTACGCTCCATCGGACAAACTTTTTTCGTTTGGTTTTGGATTTCATCGGACAAAAGTTGGGTCTGCAAACGGACAAACTTTTGCCCAACAAAAGTCCGATAGAGCAAAGTCCGACCGTGTGTACAGATAACCATCGGACTTTAGTCCGTTGGACAAAACAACTAATGTTAAAATCAAACAACAATAGCAGAAGTTGACCAAAGCGTGGCAGTAAAGAGCAGAAAAGACACGCGATGTTGTAAGAAGTTTTAAGAAAGTTTGCAGAAAAGTCCGAGCGTGTGTATGCTATGGGTGTTCCCAACCAACTCTGTTCGGACAAAAAAACACAAAAAAGTCCGATGGAAGTCCGACCGTGTGTACGAGGCTTAAGCCAGAGGAGTGAATGTTGCTCTTTGCCTGGCTGCCGCTGCACTAGTAAGAGATGAACCTGGGACACAACTCAGTGGCCCTTGCAGGGATGGCGCTACACAGTGTACCCCCAAAATGCCTCTTGTATAACCTGGTTCTCAGGGGCTTTCTGTATCACATTATCAGCCAGTCAGTCAATTTGTTGAGGGAGTTCCAGAGTCCCGTGACCAAGGTGGATATAGAAAGTCCTACAACAAAAAACGGTGTCCACAACCCCCGGTGTCCACAACCCCCCACCTATAACTGGCCTTTGCAGCAAGTAGCATAGGAAGGCAACATATGATATAAACAAGACCAAGGATAGATCCAAGGAAAATCCAATCTTTACTCACCGGCCAGCCTGTTTTAACGCATACTGTTAGATAGGTTGATTCGGTTGTCAGCGGGCTGGCCGGTGAGTAAAGCTTGGATTTTTCCTTGGATTTATCCTTGGTCTTGTTTATAGGATATAGAAATTCCTAACCGTCCAACCTCTAACAGGCTTGTCATCATTGAGTTAGGCAAAGCTTTGACAAAACATTTGAGTCCTGTTCCAGAAGAGGTTCTCCAATGAGCAGGCTGTGTGCCTTTTGAGAGGCACTAGGCCTGGAGGCTGAGCTTTGAGGCTGCATTCACACCTGAGTAAAACGCTCGTAAAACGCCTTAAAAAAATGCTGGAAAAAACGACCAACAAGCAAAATCCCATTCATTTCAATGGCACCTGTTCACATCTGAGCGTTTTGTCACCTGAAGCAAAACGCCTGAAAAATGCCTTAAGCTTAAAAAAGAACATGAGCTTTTTCGGGGCAGATTACAGGCGTTTTTTTTTCCTGCTTTTTACATTGGTGACCTGTACAAAATCGCGGCAAAAACGCAGTAAAAATGCTCGACTTTGAAACGCTCAGGTGTGAATGCAGCCTGAAAGTGTGCCTGAGGAGTCCTCTGCTTGAGCCAAAGCAAGAAAGCATGTTATCAGCAGACCACGGTCCTGCAAGGCTCCAAAATGTTGCTTCTGCCATTACGATGTGATCACTGAATATAATCTGGACCTGATTTGGAAATCCTTGGTATGCTGGTGACATCATTTATGCTTTGGCTGTCTTTGGTTTCCACACAGTGGTCGCTGTAGCACCCACTTACATTTAGGGTACTTTCACACTGAAGCGCTGGGTGCGTCGGTGGTAAAGTGGCGCTATTTTTAGCGGCGCTTTACCGTCGTTTTTGCCGCGATTTTTGCCCGCTAGCAGGGCGGTTTTAACCCCCGCTAGCGGCCGAAAAAGGGTTAAAAACGTAGCTTTGCGGGCGGTTCAGAGGCGCTACCCCATTGTTTTCAATGGGCAGGGGCGCTTTAGGAGCGGTATATTCACCGCTCCTACAGCGCCTCAAAGATGTAGCTGGCAGGACTTTTTTAAGCGTCCTGCCAGTGCAACGGTCCAGTATGAAAGCCCCCTTTTTTTAGCGCAATAACGCCTGCAAAGCACCTCAGTGTGAAAGCAGCCTTAGGCTACTTTCACACTGAGGCACTGGATGCACTGGCGGTATAGCGGCGCTATACCGTAGTTTTAGCCGCGATTTGCGGGCACTAGCGGGGTGATTTTAACCCCCGCTAGCGAGCAAAAAAGGGTTAGAAACGCCCACAAAAACTCCTCTTTGCTGCGTTTTGCGGGCGTTTTGGAGGCGCTACCCCATTGATTTCAATGGGCAGGGGCGCTATAGGAGCGGTATTTTTACCGCTCCTATCGCGCCTCAAAGATGCGGCTTGCAGGAGTTTTTTGACACCCCCTGCAAGTGCAACACTCCAGGGCTTTCACACTGGATACAATTGAGCGGCTTTTTCGGGGCGCATTGCAGGCGCTATGTTTAGCGCAATAGTGCCTGCAAAGCGCCTCAGTGTGAAAGGGGCCCTACAGCCATTTCAGGAACATGTGCATTGGGAATATTGTGCTTGAACGTATGCCAGAGCCAGAGAACTGGAATGGAGTAACACTCAAACCTTCTGTTTTTTGGCTCCTATGCAACAGTAGATGTTGTGTGATGGTCCTTGATGCTGAAATCCACCCAGAGCCCCTTGAACAGCTTTAGGTTTTCCACCACCACCATCACCTGTCCTTCTTCAACTTCATATTAGACCCCTTTCACACTGGGGCATTTTTCAGGCGCTTTAGCGCTAAAAAAAAGCGCCTGAAAGAAGCCGCATCTGCAATCCCAATGTGAAAGCCAGAGTGCTTTCACACTAAAGCGCCTGAAAAACGACCCAGTGTGAAAGGGGTCTTAGCAAAGCTTTACCAGCGTTTTACGGGCGCTGGCAGTGTGAAAGGGCTCTGAAAGCACTCGGCTTTCACATTGGGATTGCAGATGAGGCTTCTTTCAGGCGCTTTACAGGCGCGTTTTTTAACGCCAAAGCGCCTGAAAAACACCCCAGTGTGAAAGGGGTCTTAGGCTACTTTCACACTGAAGCGCTGGCGGTATAGCGCCGCTATTTTTAGTTTTTGCCGCGATTTGCAGGCGCTAGCAGAGTGACTTTAACCCCCGCTAGCCCCCGAAAAAGGGTTAAAAACGCCTGCAAAAACGCTGCTTTGCGGCGTTTTGGAGGCGCTACCTCGTTAATTTCAATGGGCAGGGGTGCTATAGGAGTGGTATTTTTACCAATCCTACCGCGCCTCAAAGATGCGGCTTGCAGGAGTTTTTTTACCCTCCTGCCAGCGCACCGCTCCAGTGTGAAAGCCCTCGGGCTTTCACACTGGATACAAAGGAGCGGCTCTTTCAGGGCGCATTGCAGGCGCTATTTTTAACGCAATAGCGTCTGCAAAGCGCCTCAGTGTGAAAGGGGCCTTAGGCTTTACCGTCGGAATTGCGGTGGTATTCGGCCGCTAGCGGTGCGGTTTTAACCCCCCGCTAGCGGCCGAAAAGGGTTAAAAACCACAGCAAAGCGCCTCTGCAGAGGAGCATTGCCAGCGGTATAGCCACGCTGTCCCATTGATTTTAATAGAAAGGAGCGGTGGAGGAACGGTAAAAACACCGCTCCTTCACCGCTCCAAAGATGCGGCTAGCAGGACTTTTGGAGCGGTCCTGCTAGTGCACCACTCCAGTGTGAAAGCCCTCAGGGCTTTCACACTGGAGAAACAGCAGCCGCTGTTTAGGGTCAGTTTGCAGGCGCTATTTTTAGCGCAATAGCACCTGCAAACAACCCCAGTGTGAAAGGGGTCTTAAAGTGTTGAATTGTATGGTCCTGCATTTCTGCATGTCTCTACCTGGATTCAAGGTGTGTCTAGAAAGTGTCCCACTGGCTTATTCAAGGCCATTGATAGTGGAGGAACCATAGTTGGTTTAAGAACTTAGAAAGGCTCAGGATCTTCTACAACATAGTTTACCAGGTTTTGCGTAGATGTGAGTGCTGCCAAAGAGGGTATTGGAAAGTCTGTCCAATCAGGAAAGAGTGTCTGACATCAGTTGTCCAATTATGCCCAGGTGGAACTGGTCCACATAGGACCGAGCCTAGAGTCAAGCCTCGTACACATGGCCGAGAATCTCGTCAAGAAAAAACACGTTGTTTTTCTTGACGAGATTCTTGGACAAGAAACTTGTCCCGGCCGAGTGTACAGACGCTCCATTCAAAGAACCCGCGGTTCTTTGAATGGAGCGAACGTGGTGACGTCATCGACTACAACGAGCGTGCGCTCGTCACATTCGATGCTGTCGCCGCCATCTTGCTACACCCTACCTATGCCTAGGAAGCTACCGCGCATGCTTCAAAGTCATTTCGAGCATGCGCGGGCTTCCCGGAGGACAGGTAAGTGTACACACACTCACTTTTCTCGTCAAGAAACCTGCTGACAAGAATCTCGACGAGAAAATAGAGAGCAGGTTCTCTATTTTTCTCGTCAAAATTCTTGTCGGTTTTCTTGACGAGAAACAGGATAGCCACGTACACACGACCGGTTTACTCGGCAAGAAAGCTCTGCCAGCAAGTTCCTTGCTGGTTCTTGCCAAGAAACTCGATCGTGTGTACGAGGCTTCAGGCAATGGGGGCTGGACCAGTGAGCAAAGTTCTGTAACTGCAGGCAAACTGTGCGTACGGGTTTGTTGAGGACTATATGCGGAGGAACAGGCAGGGGTCCTAAGACAGAGGGCTGCAATGAAAAGCCAGGAGTCTGAATGGCAGAGATCTGCCAAACAACCAATGCAAGGGTAACCCCCTTTGTGTTTCAGGTATTTCCCATAAATAAATGTAGCGCTACCCTTGAAGGAGCAGCTGTAAGTTAATTTGGTTGTAAACCTCAGACATGAAACATGAACAAAGCATATACCTCTATAGTGTGTACTTGTCTCAATTAAAAGCACTAAGGGCTCATTTACACCTGCTTCGGCTTCAACAAGGCTTCGGACAGGCTTTGTTAAAGCTCTCTGAACGCCAGTCAAAGCTCCTGTCACTACATAAAATGGTTACCGTATATACTCGAGTATAAGCCGGCCCCAATATAAGCCGAGGCACCTAATTTTACCACAAAAAACTGTGAAAACGTATTGACTCGAGTATAATGCCGCGTACACGCGATCGTTTTTAATGTCGTTTTCAAAAACAACGTTTTTCTCGACGGGATTTTTCTTGTTTCCTCTCAAGCCTGCCTTGCATACACACGTTCATTTAAAAAAAATGCTCGAGCAAAGCGCGGTGACGTACAACACGTACGACGGCACTATAAAGGGGAAGTTCTATTCGGATGGCGCTACCCTTCATGTTAGTAAAGTTTGGTGAGAGACGATTCGCGCTTTTCAGCCTCGTGCTTTTCAGTCCGTTACAGCGTGACGAATGTGCTATCTCCATTCCGAACGCTAGTTTTACCAGAACGAGCGTTCCCGTCTCATACTTGATTCTGAGCATGCGCGTTTTTTTTCCCCTCGTAAAAGTCCACACACTACCGTTTTTCACGTCGTTAAAAAAAACTACGTGAAAAACGACGTGAAAAAATGGAGCAGGTTCTCTTTTTTTTTTTTTAGGCCATTTTTCACGTCGTTAAAAATGCTCTGGAGCCTACACACGATCGTTTTTAATGGCCAATTTAAAAAATTGCATTTTTAACGTCATGAAAAACGGTCGTGTGTACGCGGCATAAGCCTAGGGTGAGAATGCAGCAGCTACTGTAAGCGGAAAAGAGGGTCAACAATGCCCATTTGCACGCCTCACTGTGCCCATTACAACCTCACTGTGCCCATTACAACCTCACTGTACCCATTGCAACCTCACTGTGCCCATTACAACCTCACTGTGCCCATTACCTCACTGTGCCCATTACCTCACTGTGCCCATTACCTCACTGTGTCCATTACAACCTCACTGTGCCCATTTCCTCACTGTGCCCATTTCCTCACTGTGCCCATTTCCTCACTGTGCCCATTACCTCTCTGTGCCCATTGCAACCTCACTGTGCCCATTACCTCACTGTGCCCATGACAACCTCACTGTGCCCATGACAACCTCACTGTGCCCTTTACAACCTCACTGTGCCCATTACAACCTCACTGTGCCCATTGCAGCTTACCTGAAATTCTTGACAGGCTGCGCTGCGGGCGTCCATTTTTTAAAACTCGCGGCTTCCTTCTGGTCCCGTCCTGTTCCGTGATAGGCGTTTGACACTGTGTTCAGTGTTCCGCCTATCACGGATGTTCTTTCATCCTCGGACAAGAGAAGGTCCGTGATTGGCGGAACACCGAACACAGTGTCTGCTGGGAAACTGAGTCCGAGAATGAGAAGACCTCCGTGATAGGCGGTAGCGGAACACAGTGTCAAACGCCTATCACGGCGTGACGCCCAAGGTACATTGACTCGAGTATAAGACGAGAGAGGTATTTTCAGCTGAAAAACTCTGCTTATACTCGAGTATATACGGTAGCTTACAGTCCTGTTTACACCTTGCTTTTGCTTTGCTTTGCTTCGGCTTTGCTTCAAAAATTATACCCCATGTAGCTTCAGTGGTGCTTCAAAGCCTCCATAGAAGTCTATGGCAAAGCTCGCTTGAAGCCCCACTGAAGCCCCATGAAGCCCCATGAAGCCTCATCGAAGCCCCACAAAGCCTCACCGAAGCTCCAACAAAGCCCCACCGAAGCCTCATCGAAGCCTCATTGAAGCGCCAAGCAAAAGCAAGGTGTAAACAGGACTGTAAGCTAACCATTTTATTTAGTAACAAGAGCTTTGACAAGTGTTCACAGAGCTTTAACAAAGCGTGTTCGAAACCATGTTTTGAAGCAAGTGTAAACTAGCCCTAAGTGTCATTTCTGCTTGCTGCCTCCTTCCCTTGCTATCTGCATGAGTTACTTCTGGCAAGTTTTCCTGACACCAAGAGAAAAATGGTGACAGGGGTGGGACCTCCAGCTGATTGACAGCCTCAGCTATGTTCCTGTGTGCTGCGTGGAGGAGGATGTGTCCCTTCCCTCCAATCAGCTCTCAGACCCTTCCTCACTGACTCCGCACTCTTTGGCGAGCTCTCCAGACCAGGTCCTCCCTAAAAGAAGGTTTCCTTAATTAGCTTCAGGAAGGGATTTTTAGAAGTAGCCCCCCCCCCCCCACAGCTAGGACCTCGATGAACATGCAGCAAACTCCAGCTTTCTTCCTAGAGGGGCAGAAGAGCCCCTCCGGCTGGTGACTTCTCCTGCAGGACTAGGACAGGGCTGCTCCAGGTCTCAGACTATTTATGTGCTCTTCAGCCACCTACTGGGCTCACCTAAATACCACAATAAATATTCAGGCTGCCTATTTGCCTTGCTCAACCTGCTATGTTACACAAAGGCAGGGGAAAGCAATCAAACCTGCAGCCTGGGAGATCCAAAACAGCCAAAAGCAATCAACAACTGCTGCATTGATTACAGAGGAGCCAAAAAGAACTACATTTGCTTAACATCTTGGCAACCTAACCAGGAGGGTGCTACATAAAAGTCGGCAAGGATTAGATTTCCCTTCACTTTCTGTCTTGGTGACGGTGGTCACCAGGACAAATAAAGAAAAGAGGGCAATTGCCCCCCCCTACCCCCAGCAGGGACACAGACAGCAGTCTAATCTTCACATACACTTAAAAGTTACTGATAGGTCCACTTTAAAAGTACTTACCTATATCAGACTCATGATAAATATAAGGATCTATTGAGCCATTGTGATTTTCTTCATATTCAACATAAAAAGTGCCATTCTTTGTGTGGATGGATCCACTGAAATAGCCATCGATGATGGAACCGTGACAAAAAGAGTCGTTCTCACCTAAGGGACATAAATCGAATACCGCCATTATATAACAGCCTAAAAAAATGAATGAATTACAATACACTTATGTGTTTGTAGTAGGGATGCACCAATACCGATACTGGTATACACACCAGTCTGTATATGATGTACAGTATGGTGTCAGTGTACAGACTGGTCTGTACCTAATGCCCTGTACTGTGCCTTCCTAACACCCACCTAACCCCCTATACTGCACCATCCTAACACCTTTCTAATGCCCTGTACTGTGCCCTCCTAACACCTTTCTAAAGCCCTGTACTGCGCCATCCTAACACCTTTCTAATGCCCTGTACTGCACCATCCTAACACCTTTCTAACGCCCTGTACTGCGCCCTCCTAACACCTTTCTAAAGCCCTGTACTGCGCCCTCCTAACACCTTTCTAATTCCCTGTACTGCGCCCTCTTAACGCCCTGTACTGCGCCCTCCTAACACCTTTCTAAAGCCCTGTACTGCGCCCTCCTAACACCTTTCTAATGCCCTGTACTGCGCCCTCCTAACACCTTTCTAAAGCCCTGTACTGCGCCCTCCTAACACCTTTCTAATTCCCTGTACTGCGCCCTCCTAATACCTTTCTAATGCCCTGTACTGCGCCCTCCTAACACCTTTCTAAAGCCCTGTACTGCGCCCTCCTAACACCTTTCTAATTCCCTGTACTGCGCCCTCTTAACGCCCTGTACTGCGCCCTCCTAACACCTTTCTAACGCCCTGTACTGCGCCCTCCTAACACCTTTCTAACGCCCTGTACTGCGCCCTCCTAACACCTTTCTAATGCCCTGTACTGCGCCCTCCTAACACCTTTCTAAAGCCCTGTACTGCGCCCTCCTAACACCTTTCTAATGCCCTGTACTGCGCCCTCCTAACACCTTTCTAACGCCCTGTACTGCGCCCTCCTAACACCTTTCTAATGCCCTGTACTGCGCCCTCCTAACGCCCTGTACTGTGCCCTCCTAACACCTTTCTAAAGCCCTGTACTGCGCCCTCCTAACACCTTTCTAATGCCCTGTACTGCGCCCTCCTAACGCCCTGTACTGTGCCCTCCTAACACCTTTCTAATGCCCTGTACTGCGCCCTCCTAACGCCCTGTACTGTGCCCTCCTAACACCTTTCTAAAGCCCTGTACTGCGCCCTCCTAACACCTTTCTAATGCCCTGTACTGCGCCCTCCTAACGCCCTGTACTGTGCCCTCCTAACACCTTTCTAAAGCCCTGTACTGCGCCCTCCTAACACCTTTCTAATGCCCTGTACTGCGCCCTCCTAACGCCCTGTACTGCGCCCTCCTAACACCTTTCTAATGCCCTGTACTGCGCCCTCCTAACGCCCTGTACTGTGCCCTCCTAACACCTTTCTAAAGCCCTGTACTGCGCCCTCCTAACACCTTTCTAATGCCCTGTACTGCGCCCTCCTAACGCCCTGTACTGTGCCCTCCTAACACCTTTCTAAAGCCCTGTACTGCGCCCTCCTAACACCTCTCTAATGCCCTGTACTGCGCCCTCCTAACACCTTTCTAATGCCCTGTACTGCGCCCTCTTAACACCTTTCTAATGCCCTGTACTGCGCCCTCTTAACACCTTTCTAAAGCCCTGTACTGCGCCCTCCTAACACCTTTCTAATTCCCTGTACTGCGCCCTCCTAATACCTTTCTAATGCCCTGTACTGCGCCCTCCTAACACCTTTCTAAAGCCCTGTACTGCGCCCTCCTAACACCTTTCTAATTCCCTGTACTGCGCCCTCTTAACGCCCTGTACTGCGCCCTCCTAACACCTTTCTAACGCCCTGTACTGCGCCCTCCTAACACCTTTCTAACGCCCTGTACTGCGCCCTCCTAACACCTTTCTAATGCCCTGTACTGCGCCCTCCTAACACCTTTCTAAAGCCCTGTACTGCGCCCTCCTAACACCTTTCTAATGCCCTGTACTGCGCCCTCCTAACACCTTTCTAACGCCCTGTACTGCGCCCTCCTAACACCTTTCTAATGCCCTGTACTGCGCCCTCCTAACGCCCTGTACTGTGCCCTCCTAACACCTTTCTAAAGCCCTGTACTGCGCCCTCCTAACACCTTTCTAATGCCCTGTACTGCGCCCTCCTAACGCCCTGTACTGTGCCCTCCTAACACCTTTCTAATGCCCTGTACTGCGCCCTCCTAACGCCCTGTACTGTGCCCTCCTAACACCTTTCTAAAGCCCTGTACTGCGCCCTCCTAACACCTTTCTAATGCCCTGTACTGCGCCCTCCTAACGCCCTGTACTGTGCCCTCCTAACACCTTTCTAAAGCCCTGTACTGCGCCCTCCTAACACCTTTCTAATGCCCTGTACTGCGCCCTCCTAACGCCCTGTACTGCGCCCTCCTAACACCTTTCTAATGCCCTGTACTGCGCCCTCCTAACGCCCTGTACTGTGCCCTCCTAACACCTTTCTAAAGCCCTGTACTGCGCCCTCCTAACACCTTTCTAATGCCCTGTACTGCGCCCTCCTAACGCCCTGTACTGTGCCCTCCTAACACCTTTCTAAAGCCCTGTACTGCGCCCTCCTAACACCTCTCTAATGCCCTGTACTGCGCCCTCCTAACACCTTTCTAATGCCCTGTACTGCGCCCTCTTAACACCTTTCTAATGCCCTGTACTGCGCCCTCTTAACACCTTTCTAACGCTCTGTACTGCACCCTCCTAACACCTTTCTAACGTCCTGTACTGCACCCTCCTAACACCTTTCTAATGCCCTGTACTGCGCCCTCCTAACACCTTTCTAATGCCCTGTACTGCGCCCTCCTAACACCTTTCTAATGCCCTGTACTGCGCCCTCCTAACACCTTTCAAATGCCCTGTACTGTGCCCTCCTAACACCTTTCAAACGCCCTGTACTGCGCCCTCCTAACACCTTTCTAACGCCCTGTACTGCGCCCACCTAACACCTTTCTAATGCCCTGTACTGCGCCCTCCTAACACCTTTCTAAAGCCCTGTACTGCGCCCTCCTAACACCTTTCTAACGCCCTGTACTGTGCCCTCCTAACGCCCTGTACTGCGCCCTCCTAACACCTTTCTAATGCCCTGTACTGCGCCCTCCTAACACCTTTCTAATGCCCTGTACTGCGCCCTCCTAACACCTTTCTAACGCCCTGTACTGCGCGCTCCTAACACCTTTCTAACGCCCTGTACTGCGCCCTCCTAACACCTTTCTAACGCCCTGTACTGCGCCCTCCTAACACCTTTCTAATGCCCTGTACTGCGCCCTCCTAACACCTTTCTAATGCCCTGTACTGCGCCCTCCTAACACCTTTCTAATGCCCTGTACTGCGCCCTCCTAACACCTTTCTAACGCCCTGTACTGAGCCCTCCTAACACCTTTCTAACGCCCTGTACTGCGCCCTCCTAATACCTTTCTAATGCCCTGTACTGCGCCCTCCTAACACCTTTCTAACGCCCTGTACTGCGCCCCCCAAACACCTTTCTAACGCCCTGTACTGCGCCCTCCCAACACCTTTCTAACGCCCTGTACTGCACCCTCTTAACACCCTGTACTGTGCCCTCCTAACACCTTTCTAATGCCCTGTACTGCGCCCTCCTAACACCTTTCTAATGCCCTGTACTGCGCCCCCCAAACACCTTTCTAACGCCCTGTACTGCGCCCTCCTAACACCTTTCTAACGCCCTGTACTGCACCCTCTTAACGCCCTGTACTGCGCCCTCCTAACACCTTTCTAATGCCCTGTACTGCGCCCTCATAACACTTTTCTAATGCCCTGTACTGCGCCCTCCTAACACCTTTCTAATGCCCTGTACTGCGCCCTCCTAATGCCCTGTACTGTGCCCTCCCTGTGTTGCCTCCTCCTTCCCCCACCAGCTGTCACCTCTGCCCCCATGTCTCTCAATGACCCTCCCATCCTCTTCCCCCAGCAATCACTTTTTCTTCTCAATTCTCAAACCCCACAATCGCTATTTCACCCCACCCTCAACTACCCTGCCCTCACTTACCCCTCTACTTCCCACCCTGCCCTCACCCCAGCCTCGCCCAACTCCCTAACAACCCCCCTGCCAAACCACCCCCCTACCTACGCGATAGGTATCGGTAATTGGTATCGGTGAGTATATGATGTAAAGTATCGGTACTCGTACTCAGTGTCATAAAAGTGGAATCGGTGCATCCCTAGTTTGTAGGATTTTAAAGTTAAACTCTATGCAGAAAAAAAAAAAAAATATGAAAACAGCTGCATATTACTTTAAAGCCAAAAATAACCAGATAAAAATGAATGGCCCTTAAAAAGCTAAAATACGGGAACCTGCTTTTGCGGCAATATTCACTTTTAATGCAGAGATTTCCCCTGCAGTTATTTTTATCTGCCACTAGATGCCCTCAGTCTGATGTCCAGCATCATTCAATTAGACGTGCAGAACGAAAAATAAAAAAACAATTTTGTTTCGTTTCGATTCGTTATTTACATAATTTTGTTTAGTTAAATTTGTTTAATTCGTTTAATTCACTTTTGGAATTAGTTTTGTTTATTCGTTTTCAAATCTATTCGAATTTTTCGAATTCTAATTTGGATCGTTTCTAAACTTTTTAGAATCAATTTGGAATAATAGAATAATATGTTTTCGAATCTGAAAAGTTTTCTAATTCGAATCGTTTTCCAATTTCCAAAGAGAATAAAATAGAATAGAAAATAAAGGAATCTAGCAGAAAATAAAATAATATAATATAATAGAGTAAAACAGAACAAAATAGGATAGAAAATAAAAGAACAGAATAGAAAATAATAAAACAGAAAATAAAAGAATATAATATAATAGAGTAAAACAGAACAAAATAGGATAGAACATAAAAGAAAAGGATAGAAAAGAATATAACAGAAAAGTAAGGAATAGAATTCCTTGCAGAACTAAAAAAAATCAAATGCAGAACGAAAAAAAATATTTTGTTTTGTTTTGTTTCGATTCGTCATTTACATAAATTAGTTTAGTTAAATTTGTTTCATTAATTTTCGAAATTTGTTTTGTTTATTCGTTTTCGAATCTATTAGAATTTTTCGAATTCTAATTTGGATCGTTTCGAAACGTCTTCGAATCAATTTCGAATAATAGAATAATATGTTTTCGAATCTGAAAAGTTTTCTAATTCGAATAGTTTTCCAATTTCCAAAGAGAATAAAAAAGAATAGAAAATAAAGGAATAGAATAGAAAAAAAATAGAATAGAATAGAAAATAATATAACAGAAAATAAAAGAATATAATATAATAGAGTAAAACAGAACAAAATAGGATAGAAAATATAAAAACAGGATAGAAAAGAATATTACAGAAAAGTAAGGAATAGAATTCCTTGCAGAACTAAAAAAAATCAAATGCAGAACGAAAAAATGTATTTAGTTTTGTTTTGTTTCGATTCGTCATTTACATAAATTAGTTTAGTTAAATTTGTTTCATTCATTTTCGAAATTTGTTTTGTTTATTCTTTTTCGAATCTATTTAAATTTTTCAAATTCGAATTTGGATCGGTTAGTAAAAGTTTTTGAATCAATTTCGAATAGTTTTCGAATTCCAAAAATGTCTTTGAATCCGAAAAGTGTTTGAATTCTAAAAGCTTTCCAATTCAAAAAGTTTTCGAATAGTTTTCCAATTTCCAAAGAGAGTAAAATAGAATAGAAAATAAAGGAATAGAATAGAAAAAAAATTGAATAGAGTAGAAAAGAGTATAACAGAAAATAAAATAATATAATATAATAGAGTAAAACAGAACAAAATAGGATAGAAAATAAAAGAACAGGATAGAAAAGAATATAACAGAAAAGAAAGGAATAGAATTCCTTGCAGAGCTAAAAAAAATTAAATGCATAACGAAAAAATGTACTTTGTTTTGTTTCGATTCGTCATTTACATAAATTAGTTTAGTTAAATTTGTTTCATTCATTTTCGAAATTTGTTTTGTTTCGAATTGTTTTCGAATTCCAAAAATGTTTTCGAATCCGAAAAGTTTTCCAATTCAAAAAGTTTTCGAATAGTTTTCCAATTTCCAAAGAGAATAAAATAAAATAGAAAATAAAGAAATAGAATAGAAAAAAATAGAATAGAGTTGAAAAGAATATAACAGAAAATAATATAATATAGAGTAAAACAGAACAAAATAGGATAGAAAATAAAAGAACAGAATAGAAAAGAATAAAACATAAAATAAAAGAATATAATATAATAGACTAAAACAGAACAAAATAGAATAGAAAAGAATATAACAGAAAATAAAAGAATATAATATAGTTGGGGGAAACAGAAAAAATAGGATAGAAAATAAAAGAACAGAATAGAAAAGAATATAACAGAAAATAAAAGAATATAATATAGTAGAGTAAAGCCGGCCATACACGATTCGAATTTCGAAAGAATCTTCTTTCAAAAATCGTATCAAAGAATTTTCGTACAAATTTCACACCGTTAGTGGGCTGCAAGCAACAGCCGATTTTCGTGCGGCGATCAAATTTGAGGAATTGGACGCGTTGGAAATCTTTTGAAAAACGAACGACTTTCTGATCAATGATGGGAGAATCATGCGAGAAATGTAATAGAAAAAAAAATGCGCATGTGCAAGAGAAGAAAATTCCCGGAGAGAAAATAAAATTCACGGAGAGAAAAGAAGATTCCCGGCCACGAAAATTCTTTCCTGTAGCAACATGAAGGCTTGGTCGGCCGAATTTCGAAAATCAATGGTGGCGTCATCGGATCGCAAAAAAAACGAACTTTCTGATTTTTAAAAGAAAATTTGTTTGAAATTCGACCGTGTATGGCCTGCTTAAAACAGAAAAAGTAGGATAGAAAATAAAAGAACAGAATAGAAAAGAATATAACAGAAAATAAAAGAATATAATATAGTAGAGTAAAACAGAAACAAAAATAGGAAAGAAAATAAAAGAAAAAAATAGCATAGAATATAACAGAAAATAAAAGAATATAATATAATAGAGTAAAACAGAACAAAATAGGATAGAAAATAAAAGAATAGAATAGAAAATAATATAACAGAAAATAAAAGAATATAATATAGTTGGGGGAAAGAGAAAAAATAGGATAGAAAATAAAAGAACAGAATAGAAAAGAATATATCAGAAAATAAAAGAATATAATATAGTAAAGTAAAACAGAACAAAATAGGATAGAAAATAAAAGAACAGAATAGAAATGAATAGAACAGAAAATAAAAGATTACAATATAATAGAGTAAAACAGAACAAAATAGGATAGAAAATTAAAGAATAGAATAGAAAATAATATAACAGAAAATAAAAGAATATAATATAGTTGGGGGAAAGAGAAAAAATAGTATAGAAAATAAAAGAACAGAATAGAAAAGAATATAACAGAAAATAAAAGAATATAATATAATAGAGTAAAACAGAAAAAAAATAGGAAAGAAAAGAATAGCAAAGAATATAAGAGAAAATAAAAGAATATAATATAGTAGAGTAAAACAGAACAAAATAGGATAGAAAATAAAAGAACCGAATAGAAAAGAATATAACAGAAAATTAAATAATATAATATAGCAGAGTAAAGCTGGAGAAAAAATAGGATAGAAAATAAAAGAACAGAATAGAAAAGAATATAACAGAAAATAAAAGAATATAATATAGTAGAGTAAAGCCGGAGAAAAAATAGGATAGAAAATAAAAGAACAGAATAGAATGGAATAGAATAGAAGAGAAAGGAATAGAATGATTTTCTGTTATATTCTTTTATTTTATTTTCTAGTCTATTTTTTTTTCTATTCTATTACTTTGTTTTCTATTCTATTTTATTCTCTTTGGAAATTTGAAAACCATTCGAATACAATTTGAATTCAAATTTCATCTGAATTTCAAAACAAATTTCAGATTTGTTTAATTTCGTTACTATTGTAATTCGGAAACATGCAACCCCCATGCAGGTAGTGCCGTGGTTGGGATTCAAACTAACAACCCCAGTGCTGCTACGCAGAAGTGCTAACCACTTAGCCACTCTTACCTTTAAGGCTGCCCTTGTAGACAAAAGAGATATCCACTGGAAGCGACTGATCATGTGACACGACGGTAAAATCATCTGCAAAAGCGCTGCTATCTCTTCTTAACATCAGTGCAAAGTTTCTGGAAAGAAATACAGAGATATACACAGTTCATGTCCAATATGTATGTTTTCTTAACCGCCTGCCAACCAGCCGCCGTCATTATACTGCGGCAGCTAGGCACGATCCCGCCAACCGTCGTAGCTGTACGTCGGTCCCTTTAAGCGGGATAGCAGGCGCGCCCGCTGCACTGCGGGGGGGGTGCCGATGCTCGTGGCCGGGCGGTCACGATGACTGCCGGCCACGCGGGATGGCGGGCACGAGAAGCAAAACAGGGACGTGTGTGTGTGTGTAAACACACACATCCCTGTTCTGTGAGGAGAGGAGAGAGAGATCGTGAGTTCCTACAAGCTGGGAACCACAATCTGTCAATTCCTCCAGTCACTCCCACCCCCCTACAGTTAGAACACACACGGGGGGGGGGGGACACAATTAACCCCTTGATTGCCCCCAGTGGTTAACCCCTTCCCTGCCAGTGACATTTACACAGTAATCAGTGCATTTTTATAGCACTGATCGCTGTATAAATGCCAATGGTCCCAAAATGGTGTCAAAAGTGTCCGATGTGTCCTCCACAATGTGGCAGTCACGATAAAAATCGCAGATCACCGCCATTACTAGTAAAAAAAAATAATAATAATAAAAATGCCATAAAACTATCCCCTATTTTGTAGACGCTATTTTTGTAACTTTTGTAATTTTTTTTTAAATTTTTGTAACTTTTGCGCAAACCAATCAATAAACGCTTATTGCAATTTTTATTACCAAAAATATGTAGAAGAAAACGTATCGGCCTAAACTGAGGAAAAAAATTGTTGTTTTTTTTAAATAAAAATGTGGGATATTTATTATAGCAAAAAGTACAAAATAATGTTTTAAATTGTCGCTCTTTTTCTGTTTGTAGCGCAAAAAATAAAAACCGCAGAGGTGATCAAATACCACCAAAAGAAAGCTCTATTTGTGGGAAGAAAAAAAGACGTAAATTTTGTTTGGGAGCCACGTCGCACGACCGCGCAATTGTCAGTTAAATTGATGCAGTGCCGAATCGCAAAATACGGCCATTGAGCAGCCATATCTTCCGGGGCTGAAGTGGTTAAAGTGTGTATGTGTGTATACGCAACAAATCATTGCTAAACCACCTGCCCTCCGGGCCAATTCTGATGCTTCTCACAAACATGTAAAAATCGACATTTTTTTTGATAGAAAATAACTTAGAACCGCCAAACATTATATATGTTGTGACAGCAGGAAGGTAAAGTCACCTGGTTGCATCCAGGGGGGTAGATATATTTCGCCCAGATTCAGGCTTTACGCCGACTTATACAACTAGGTGGAGAGTTGATGAAGCCCAGCTGAGGCTAGTGGGCTCATGGATGACTCATACCTCTAGGGAGAGTGTGGGGCGTCGTGCAGACAGGGAGTTGATGAGACCAGCTGAAGCTTGTCAGCTCATTTAGGCCTCTATAAGAACTCCCAGCTTCATTAGATGTTAGCTCATGCCTGGAACCAGACCTGTGTGGACTGTCTAGGGAGAGTGAACCCTTGTGCGGTGAGACAAAGCCTGTGTGGCTATTTGCTTGGACATTTAAAACCAGGGACTTAGGGACTAGGACAGCACTAGGCTGATCCCAGTTGTTAGTTAGGAAACCTGTATGTTTAGTCAGAGGTCAAGTTGACCAGGATTTATTTTGTTTATGTTTCTTTTGGCTTTGCTGTGTTTTGTCACTGTAAATAGAAAATAAACCGCACCTTTTTGATTTTGAAAACCACAACCTCCGTCTGCTGGGCCTGTTTTGTGTGGGGAGCCCATCCCGCGGGTCACACACACCCGCTGCCGAGCTAACCCCCTCACAGTTGGTGGAGAACCAGTGGCAGTTTTTTTTAAGCCAGCATGGAGCAGATACTGAAGCAGCTGGCTCTAGCAAATGCCAATCAACAGCAGACAAATGCAGGTTTGCAAAAGAGCCTTGCAGCTCATCAACAGAGCCTTGCAGCTCAACAACAGAACTTCACAGCCCAGCAGCAAGCTCATCAACAGAGCCTTGCAGCCCAGCAGCAGACAAACGCAACTTTGCAACAGAGTCTGGAGGCTCAGCAACAAGCCCAGCAGCAATCTGAGGCCCGCTTCATAGACCTGTTGCAGAAGCAAGAGCAGAGACTACAACAACAGATGGAAGCAGTAATGCAGCAACGTCCGCAGACCAGTGAGGAAAGCCGTCCCACTAATACCGCGTCCTTTGGGGTGAGTCGTTTATTGACAAAAATGACTGGAGAGGATGATCCAGAGGTATTTTTGACCACATTTGAAAGGACCGCTGAAAGAGAAAAGTGGCCTGAGGAGCAGTGGGCTGGACTGGTGGCTCCTCTGTTAACTGGTGAATCGCAGAAGGCTTACTATGACCTAGAGCCTAACCAAGCAAAAGACTATGTGATGCTAAAAGCTGAAATATTGGCAAGGCTGGGTGTCACCCAGGCTGTCCGGGCTCAGCGTGTGCATAACTGGACTTTCCAGCTTGGAAAACCCCCCAGGTCTCAAATGTATGATCTCATTCACCTGAGCAGAAAGTGGCTACAGCCAGAGACTTTGTCCGCACCAAAGATTGTGGAACGTGTTGTAATGGATCGGTTTTTGAGAGCTCTTCCTACTGCCATCCAAAAGTGGGTAAGCCATGGAGACCCAGAGACGGCCGATGGTCTTGTGGATCGTGTGGAGAAATACTTGGCTACAGAGAACCTGACGGCCTCTTCCAGAGACACTCGGACTTTCCACCCTAAGACCAGACCATCCCCAGGGGCGGATAAGAGGATTCCAAGGGGTGAGGGTGGAGAGAGTGAGAGGGTGGGAGCTCTACCCCAAGTTTGGCGAGAACAGCCTGGGAAATCAGCGGCTCAAGAGGCGGCAAGAAGGATCGTTTGCTACCGCTGCCGACAAGCGGGACATATTGCAGCCAATTGCCCGGTTGTGGAGGAACCCATGCAGTGTGACTTTCTGACGGGCAGACGTCAGTCGCTGTGTGCGACAGTCGCATGCACTGCCATTCGAGGAACTGAGAAACATTTATGCAAAATGTGTGTTAATGGTAGAAATGTTGTGGTATTGCTGGATTCAGGTAGCCTTGTGACCCTGATAAAGGCTGAGTTAGTTAAAACAGAGGTCTCTGGGAATAGCAAGGTAGCTGTTATTTGTGTGCATGGGGACACCCGAGAGTATCCAGTGACTACAGTGTGTTTCGAGACCCCCAAAGGTACCCTCTCTCATCCAGTGGGCTTAGTATCTCAGTTACCGCATGACGCCATTGTGGGAAGGGATTTTCCGAAGTTCTGGGAACTGTGGGATGATCCTGAGCCCCCCACTGGTGCCCCTATGTACCAGGAATGTGATAGCCAGAACTCCCCTGAGAGTGGTGAGGACTCTCCGGAATTTCCCTTATCAGTATTGGCAGGGGAGACTCAAGAAACTGGAGAGGAGCCCACCTCCTCAGACGAAAACCTACCGTCTGTGGAGTTTTCTGATCTTGAGGTTCACAGGGAAAACTTTGCCAGAACAGTTGAAAGACCCCGCCCTAATAAAGGCACGGGAAAACGTAGTGAAAATAGATGGCGAGTTAGTGAACCCAGATAATACCTGCACTTACCCATACTTCAGCGTAGAGAAGGACCTACTGTATCGGGTGGCAAAAAGGGCAGAAGAAACCGTTGAGCAGCTTGTGGTGCCCAAACCTTACAGGAAGTTGGTGTTGGAGTTGGCCCATGGGCACATTCTTGGAGGTCATCTGGGGACAGAGAAAACCCGAGAGAGGGTATTACAGAGATTCTATTGGCCGGGGGTGATGAAGGACGTAGAAAATTATTGTTCCTCCTGCCCTGTGTGTCAGAGGTCGGCCCCGATGCCACATTTCCGTAGCCCGCTGGTCCCTCTACCCATCATTGAGGTCCCGTTTGAGAGGATCGCCATGGATTTGGTAGGTCCTATAATCAAGTCCGCTAGGGGGCACCAGTACATATTAGTTATAATGGACTATGCCACCCGTTATCCAGAAGCGATCCCTCTCCGAAATACCTCGGCCAAAACCATAGCCAAAGAGCTATCTCTTGTGTTTAGCCGGGTGGGTATTTGTAAAGAACTGCTTACGGACCAAGGTACACCCTTTATGTCCCGGGTTATGAAGGAGCTGTGTAAATTATTCAAAGTGACGCAATTACGTACATCTGTGTATCACCCCCAAACCGATGGGCTGGTTGAAAGATTCAACAAAACCCTAAAACAAATGTTGAAGAAAGTGGTGGATAGAGATGGAAAGGATTGGGACTGTCTACTTCCTTATCTGATGTTTGCTATTAGGGAGGTGCCCCAATCCTCTACGGGATTCTCCCCCTTTGAGTTACTGTATGGGAGACACCCAAGAGGGCTGTTGGATATTGCCAAGGAAACTTGGGAAAGTGAGAGTTCTCCCCACAGGAGTGTGATTGAGCATGTCGCCCTGATGCAAGACCGAATTGCACAGATAATGCCCATCGTGAAGGAACATTTGGCCCAAGCGCAGTTAGCACAGCAGAGAGTGTACAACCGTGGAGCCAAGACCCGTACCTTTTCCCCGGGGGATAGGATACTGGTACTTGTCCCTACGGTTGAAAGTAAATTCCTTGCCAAATGGCAAGGCCCCTACGAGATAATGGAAAAAGTGAGCGAAGTGAATTACAAGGTCAGACAACCAGGAAGGCGAAAGCCCGAACAGATCTATCACGTTAATCTGTTGAAAGCCTGGAGGGATAGAGAGTCCCTAGTCGCAGACACTTGGTCACCAGCTCAAACTGGGTGCGTGATTCCTGAGGTTGGAATAGCGGCCACCTTGTCACAACCCCAACAACAGGAGGTTAAGGAGTTTGTGCTTCGCAACAAGGAGGTATTCTCTGAGCTGCCGGGACAAACATCTGGGGTAGAGCATGACATCATTACCCCGCCCGGTGAAAGGGTGAAGTTAAAACCCTATCGGATCCCAGAGGCCCGACGGGAGGCAATACGGGAGGAAGTACAGAAAATGCTGAACTTAGGGGTGATAGAGGAGTCCCAAAGTGATTGGTCTAGTCCCATCGTGTTGGTGCCTAAACCGGATGGGAGCTGGCGATTTTGTAACGATTTTCGTCAGTTGAACAAAGTTACAAAATTTGACACCTACCCCATGCCACGTATAGATGAGTTGATCGACCGGCTGGGAACAGCCCGATACATGACGACTCTTGACCTCACAAAAGGGTATTGGCAAATCCCCCTGGCCAAGTCGGCCAAAGAGAAAACCGCATTTGTAACCCCAGACGGGGCGTTCCAATATAAAAGAATGCCGTTCGGGTTACAGAATGCGCCGGCCACATTCCAGCGGAAAATGGACCAGATGCTGAGGCCCCATCGGAAGTATGCTGCGGCTTACCTGGATGACGTAATTGTCCATAGCACAGATTGGGCCTCACATCTGCCAAAAGTGCAAGCAGTCCTGGACTCTGTTCGGGAAGCGGGGTTTACGGCTAACCCCAAGAAGTGTACCATTGGGCAGGAGGAGGCCAAATATCTTGGGTACACCATTGGGAGGGGAGTAATAAAACCCCAACTCAACAAAGTCGAGGCCATCCAGAGTTGGCCACGTCCCAACAGCAAGAAGCAGGTACGAGCCTTTCTGGGAATCGCTGGGTATTATCGGCGATTCATTCCCCACTTTGCTTCTAAGGCTGTGCCCCTAACCAACCTGACGAAGGGGAAAGGGTCGGTCATGATTAAATGGACCCCCGAGGCTGAGGCAGCATTCCAATTCTTGAAACAAGCCTTATGTAGCCAGCCAGTGTTGTACTCACCCGACTTCTCTAAAGACTTTGTCGTACAAAGTGATGCGTCAGATGTGGGGTTAGGAGCAGTATTGTCCCAGGTCTGGAACGGGGAAGAGCACCCAGTCATTTACCTCAGCAGGAAGTTGAAGTCCCATGAGGTAAATTACGCCACCGTTGAAAAGGAGTGTTTAGCGGTGAAGTGGGCTCTAGATTCCCTTCGGTACTACCTGCTAGGTAGGCACTTTGACATGGTTACGGATCACGCTCCGTTAAAGTGGATGGCTCAAAACAAGGAAACAAATAGAAGAGTGAATAGGTGGTTCCTGGCCCTCCAGGAATTCAACTTCACAGTAAAGCATCGCCCTGGCGTTCAAATGGGGAATGTGGATGCTTTGTCTCGAGTACATGAATGCCTGATTGCTGGTGTTCCAACCCCGAGGTTAAAACAAGAGGGGGGGGTATGTGACAGCAGGAAGGTAAAGTCACCTGGTTGCATCCAGGGGGGTAGATATATTTCGCCCAGATTCAGGCTTTACGCCGACTTATACAACTAGGTGGAGAGTTGTATAAGGCTAGTGGGCTCATGGATGACTCATACCTCTAGGGAGAGTGTGGGGCGTCGTGCAGACAGGGAGTTGATGAGACCAGCTGAAGCTTGTCAGCTCATTTAGGCCTCTATAAGAACTCCCAGCTTCATTAGATGTTAGCTCATGCCTGGAACCAGACCTGTGTGGACTGTCTAGGGAGAGTGAACCCCTGTGCGGTGAGACAAAGCCTGTGTGGCTATTTGCTTGGACATTTAAAACCAGGGACTTAGGGACTAGGACAGCACTAGGCTGATCCCAGTTGTTAGTTAGGAAACCTGTATGTTTAGTCAGAGGTCAAGTTGACCAGGATTTATTTTGTTTATGTTTCTTTTGCTTTGCTGTGTTTTGTCACTGTAAATAGAAAATAAACCGCACCTTTTTGATTTTGAAAACCACAACCTCCGTTTGCTGGGCCTGTTTTGTGTGGGGAGCCCATCCCGGGGGTCACACACACCCGCTGCCGAGCTAACCCCCTCACAATGTATATGTATATATATATATATATATATATATATATATATATATATATATATATATATACAGGGCTTTTTTTCAGCGGGAACGCAAGGGAACGCAGTTCCGGTACCTCCTGGACTGACTGTATGTAATGTCAAGGGGTGCTGGGGTGTGCTGCAGGGTATTGATGCTCACTTCTGGCGGATCTATTCTAGCTGGAGGGGATCTATTTTTGCAGGGGGGGTCTATTGTTGCCGAGGAGCTCTAGTGTTGCTGGTGGGGGACCTATTGTTGCTGGGGGGTCAGTTGTTGCCGAAGGATATCTACTGTTGGGGGAGGGGAATTTTGTTGTGGGTGGTACATTGTTAGGGGGATCTATTGTTGCTGGCTGAAGGGGAAACCAAATTCCATACAAATTACTTAGCACAACAAAATTATACTTGGTTCTGTATTGTCTAAAAGGGGTGGTACTGGGAGGTGGATAGGGGATGGAACCAAGGGACGTTGCTCGGAGGTGGGTAGGGGATGGAACCAAGGGACGTTGCTCGGAGGTGGGTAGGGGTTGGAACCAAGGGACGTTGCTCGGAGGTGGGTAGGGGATGGAACCAAGGGACGTTGCTCGGAGGTGGGTAGGGAATGGAACTAAGGGACGTTGCTCGGAGGTGGGTAGGGGATGGAACCAAGGGACGTTGCTCAGAGGTGGGTAGGGGATGGAACCAAGGGACATTGCTCGGAGGTGGGTAGGGGATGGAACCAAGGGACATTGCTCGGAGGTGGGTAGGGGATGGAACCAAGGGACGTTGCTCGGAGGTGGGTAGGGAATGGAACTAAGGGACGTTGCTCGGAGGTGGGTAGGGGATGGAACCAAGGGACATTGCTCGGAGATGGGAAGGGGATGGAACCAAGGGACATTGCTCGGAGGTGGGTAGGGGATGGAACCAAGGGACGTTGCTCGGAGGTGGGTAGGGGATGGAACCAAGGGACGTTGCTCGGAGGTGGGTAGGGGATGGAACCAAGGGACGTTGCTCGGAGGTGGGTAGGGGATGGAACCAAGGGACGTTGCTCGGAGGTGGGTAAGGGATGGAACCAAGGGACGTTGCTCAGAGGTGGGTAGGGGATGGAACCAAGGGACGTTGCTCAGAGGTGGGTAGGGGATGGAACCAAGGGACGTTGCTCGGAGGTGGGTAGGGGATGGAACCAAGGGACGTTGCTCGGAGGTGGGTAGGGGATGGAACCAAGGGACGTTGCTCAGAGGTGGGTAGGGGATGGAACCAAGGGACATTGCTCGGAGGTGGGTAGGGGATGGAACCAAGGGACGTTGCTCGGAGGTGGGTAGGGGATGGAACCAAGGGACGTTGCTCAGAGGTGGGTAGGGGATGGAACCAAGGGACGTTGCTCGGAGGCAGTGTTGCCAACCGTAGGTATATTTATGGACAGCCAGTGAACTTAACCCCTTTTTCGGGGTGTACGTTAAAGTCCATTATGGGCACCGGAGCCCATAAAAAAATGGGCGCGAGCCGGCCATACAACTGCGCATGCGTCGTTCTGATGCCGGCCGAGCTCAGGGAAACTTGTTCTCGCTCGGCCGGGCGGCGCACGCGCAGTAACGTGATGGCGCGCTGCCGAAATTTTTAAATAGACCACAGCGGCTGGCGCGAACCGCGCGACTCCTGCAGTGAGTGCATGTCATGCACTCATCATAGGTGAAGGAGCGAGCGGAGCACTGACAAGGGTGAGGAGGATGGACTCGAGGTGAGTGAAACTGGGGGGATACAAGGGGACAGCAAGTGAGAGCCTGGAGTTCTGGACATGACTGGGAGCGTGAAGCCGTGCCATGCAGGGGACACAGAGACTGATGTGCTCTGTCCACCACCATATTACTTCTCAAAATCATCAGTGTGCTGTGTCCTCCTCTGGCTCCTGTGCCCCTTGCACAGTGCTACCCTGACCTGTGGAGAGGTGAAAGGGGCACAGGAGGCGGACACAGCACACTGATGATGTGGAGAAGTAATATGGTGGTGGACAGAGGAGGAGGCTACAGTGGGGATCGAAAGTTTGGGCACCCCAAGTAAAAATGTGTATTAATGTGCATAACGAAGCCAAGAAAAGATGGAAAAATCTCCAAATGGCATCAAATTACAGATTAGACATTCTTATAATATGTCAAAAAAAGTTAGATTTTATTTCCATCATTTACACTTTCAAAATTACAGAAAACAAAAAAATGGCGTCTGCAAAAGTTTGGGCACCCTGCAGAGTTAATATCTTGTAGTGCCTTTGGCAAGTATCACAGCTTGTACACGCTTTTTGTAGCCAGCCAAGAGTCTTTCAATTCTTGTTTGAGGTATCTTTGCCCATTCTTCCCTACAAAAGTCTTCCAGTTCTTTGAGATTTCTGGGCTGTCTGTCACGCACTGCTCTTTTAAGGTCTATCCATAGGTTTTCAATAATGTTGAGGTCAGGAGATTGTGAAGGCCATGGCAAAACCTTCAGTTTACGTCTCTTAATGTAATCCCCGTGGATTTTGAGGTGTGTTTAGGATCATTATCCATTTGTAGAAGCCATCCTCTCTTTAACTTCAGCTTTTTCACAGATGGCATCAAGTTACCATCCAAAATTTGCTGAAATTTTATTGAATCCATTTTCCTTCTACTCGTGAAATGTTCCCTGTGCCACTGGCTGCAATACAACCCCAAAGCATGATTGATCCACCCCCATGCTGAACAGTTGGACAGAGGTTCTTTTCATTAAATTCTGTGCCCTTTCTTCTACAAACGTACCTTTGCTCATTCCGGCCAAAAAGTTCTATTTTAACCTCATCGGTCCACAGAACTTGTTTCCAAAATGCCTCAGGCTTGTCTATATGTTCATTTGCAAAGTTCAAACGCTGATTTTTGTGGTGAGGACGTAGAAGAGGTTTTCTTCTGATGACTCTTCCATGAAGACCATATTTGTACAAGTATCTCTTTATAGTGGAATAGTGTACCACAACTCCAGTGTCTGCCAGATCTTTCTGGAGGGATCGTGCATTCAAACGTGGGTTTTGAATTGCTTTTCTCACAATCCTGCAAGCTGTTCTGTCTGATATTTTTCTTGGTCTTCCAGATCTTGCTTTAACTTCCACTGTTCCTGATGACTGCCATTTCTTAATTACATTCCGAACAGAGGATATTGACATCTAAAAACGCTTTGCTATCTTCTTATAGCCTTCTCCAGCTTTGTGAGCGTCAACTATTTTCAGTTTCAGTTTTCTAGACAACTGCTTAGAAGAACCCATGGTGCTGATTGTTGGGGCAAGGTCAAATGAGTCTGGCCATTTAAAACCTTTGAGATTGACATCACCTGGTCTTCCCAGACGATGATTGAGAACAATCCATGACACTGGCAGGTCTCAGCTTTGCAAAGGGGGCAGTGCATGCTATAAATTCTGCAGGGTGCCCAAACTTTTGCAGACGCCATTTTTTGTTTTCTGTAATTTTGAAAGTGTAAATGATGGAAATAAAATTTAACTTTTTTTGACATATTATAAGAATGTCTAATCTGTAATTTGATGCCATTTGGAGATTTTGCCATCTTTCCTTGGCTTCGTTATGCACATTAATACACATTTTTACCTGGGGTGCCCAAACTTTCGATCCCCACTGTACTGTGAGGGGGTGAGGAGGGCACCATCATGTCCGCAGCCTGTCTCCACGGGCACCTTCTGTAGTATGTCCGCAGTCTCTGTCCACCTCCTGTAGTATGTCCGCAGTCTCTGTCCACCTCCTGTAGTATGTCCGCAGCCTCTGTCCACCTCCTGTAGTATGTCTGCAGTCTCTGTCCACCTCCAGTAGTATGTCCGCAGCCTCTGTCCACCTCCTGTAGTATGTCCGCAGTCTCTGTCCACCTCCTGTAGTACGTCCGCAGTCTCTGTCCACCTCCTGTAGTATGTCCGCAGCCTCTGTCCACCTCCTGTAGTATGTCTGCAGTCTCTGTCCACCTCCTGTAGTATGTCCGCAGCCTCTGTCCACCTCCTGTAGTATGTCCGCAGCCTCTGTCCACCTCCTGTAGTATGTCCGCAGTCTCTGTCCACCTCCTGTAGTATGTCCGCAGTCTCTGTCCACCTCCTGTAGTATGTCCGCAGCCTCTGTCCACCTCCTGTAGTATGTCCGCAGTCTCTGTCCACCTCCTGTAGTATGTCCGCAGCCTCTGTCCACCTCCTGTAGTATGTCCGCAGTCTCTGTCCACCTCCTGTAGTATGTCCGCAGCCTCTGTCCACCTCCTGTAGTATGTCCGCAGTCTCTGTCCACCTCCTGTAGTATGTCCGCAGCCTCTGTCCACCTCCTGTAGTATGTCCGCAGCCTGTCTCCACCTCCAGTAGTATGTCCGCAGTCTCTGTCCACCTCCTGTAGTATGTCCGCAGCCTGTCTCCACCTCCAGTAGTATGTCCGCAGTCTCTGTCCACCTCCTGTAGTATGTCCGCAGCCTCTGTCCACCTCCTGTAGTATGTCCGCAGCCTGTTTCCACCTCAGTAGTATGTCCGCAGTCTCTGTTCACCTCCTGTAGTATGTCCGCAGCCTGTCTCCACCTCCATCAGTATGTCCGCAGTCTCTGTCCACCTCCTGTAGTATGTCTGCAGCCTGTCTCCACCTCCAGTAGTATGTCTGCAGTCTCTGTCCACCTCCTGTAGCATGTCCGCAGCCTGTCTCCACCTCCAGTAGTATGTCTGCAGTCTCTGTCCACCTCCTGTAGTATGTCCGCAGCCTCTGTCCACCTCCTGTAGTATGTCCGCAGCCTGTCTCCACCTCCAGTAGTATGTCCGCAGTCTCTGTCCACCTCCTGTAGTATGTCCGCAGCCTGTCTCCACCTCCAGTAGTATGTCCGCAGTCTCTGTCCACCTCCTGTAGTATGTCCGTAGCCTGTCTCTACCTCCAGTAGTATGTCCGCAGTCTCTGTCCACCTCCTGTAGTATGTCCGCAGCCTGTCTCTACCTCCAGTAGTATGTCCGTAGTCTCTGTCCACCTCCTGTAGTATGTCTGCAGTCTCTGTCCACCTCCTGTAGTATGTCCGCAGCCTCTGTCCACCTCCTGTAGTATGTCCGCAGCCTGTCTCCACCTCCAGTAGTATGTCCGCAGTCTCTGTCCACCTCCTGTAGTATGTCCGCAGCCTGCCTCCACCTCCAGTAGTATGTCCGCAGTCTCTGTCCACCTCCTGTAGTATGTCCGCAGCCTGTCTCCACCTCCAGTAGTATGTCCGCTGTCTCTGTCCACCTCCTGTAGTATGTCCGCAGCCTGTCTCCACCTCCAGTAGTATGTCCGCAGTCTCTGTCCACCTCCTGTAGTATGTCCGCAGCCTGTCTCCACCTCCAGTAGTATGTCCGCAGTCTCTGTCCACCTCCTGTAGTATGTCCGCAGCCTGTCTCCACCTCCAGTAGTATGTCCGCAGTCTCTGTCCACCTCCTGTAGTATGCCTGCAGCCTGTCTCCACCTCCAGTAGTATGTCCGCAGTCTCTGTCCACCTCCTGTAGTATGTCCGCAGCCTGTCTCCACCTCCAGTAGTATGTCCGCAGTCTCTGTCCACCTCCTGTAGTATGCCTGCAGCCTGTCTCCACCTCCATTAGTATGTCCGCAGTCTCTGTCCACCTCCTGTAGTATGTCCGTAGCCTGTCTCTACCTCCAGTAGTATGTCCGCAGTCTCTGTCCACCTCCTGTAGTATGTCCGCAGCCTGTCTCTACCTCCAGTAGTATGTCCGCAGTCTCTGTCCACCTCCTGTAGTATGTCCACAGCCTTTCTCTACCTCCAGTAGTATGTCCGCAGTCTCTGTCCACCTCCTGTAGTATGTCCGCAGCCTTCTCCACCTCCAGTAGTATGTCCGCAGTCTCTGTCCACCTCCTGTAGTATGTCTGCAGCCTGTCTCCACCTCCAGTAGTATGTCCGCAGTCTCTGTCCACCTCCTGTAGTATGTCCGCAGCCTGTCTCCACCTCCAGCAGTATGTCCGCAGTCTCTATCCACCTCCTGTAGTATGTCCGCAGCCTTTCTCCACCTCCAGTAGTATGTCCGCAGTCTCTGTCCACCTCCTGTAGTATGTCCGCAGCCTGTCTCCACCTCCAGTAGTAGGTCTGCAGTCTCTGTCCACCTCCTGTAGCATGTCCGTAGCCTGTCTCCACCTCCAGTAGTATGTCCGCAGTCTCTGTCCACCTCCTGTAGTATGTCCGCAGCCTCTGTCCACCTCCTGTAGTATGTCCGCAGCCTGTCTCCACCTCCAGTAGTATGTCCGCAGTCTCTGTCCACCTCCTGTAGTATGTCCGCAGCCTGTCTCCACCTCCAGTAGTATGTTCGCAGTCTCTGTCCACCTCCAGTAGTATGTCCGCAGCCTGTCTCCACCTCCAGTAGTATGTCCGCAGTCTCTGTCCACCTCCTGTAATATGTCCGCAGCCTGTCTCCACCTCCAGTAGTATGTCCGCATTCTCTGTCCACCTCCTGTAGTATGTCCGCAGCCTGTCTCCACCTCCAGTAGTATGTCTGCAGTCTCTGTCCACCTCCTGTAGTATGTCCGCAGCCTGTCTCTACCTCCAGTAGTATGTTCGCAGTCTCTGTCCACCTCATGTAGTATGTCCGCAGCCTGTCTCCACCTCCAGTAGTATGTCTGCAGTCTCTGTCCACCTCCTGTAACGCGTCCGCAGCCTCTTACCATCTCTTGTCTTTTATCATGTCTGCAGTCTCTGAGGGGATCCTAGAAAGGAGTCAAGAGTGGGAGTGCCACCGGGATGGGGGTTACGGCTCGGAGAGAAACAGACGTGTGGACTGGGGAGAGGAGATCAGAGCCACCAAGCTGGAGCCGCCTGACTGAGCCCCACACTGTGCACCTGAGAGGAGGTGATCACTGATATAAGGAGGTGAGTGAATACAATAATGTAAGGGGGCACTGATATAAAGGTTTCCCCCTTATATTAGTACCCCCCCATTACCTTAGTGTATTCACTATGTGGAAGGTGGTCTCTATTCACCAGAGCCCCCCTCCACATCAGAGTTCCCCCTTACATCATGATCTGCAGCGTTCCCCTTTACATAAGAGTTCCCTTGCACTGTAAGGGGGCATCCTGCAGACTCTGATGTAAGGGGGAAATCTGTGCTGGCTGGGTTATAGTAACCTAACCTTCATGTAAATTGAGAAATATGTTTTTTTACTTTTGTTTAACTTAAACACATTGATAATAACATTAGCTGTGTGTTTATAGTTCAAATATTGATGTAGCGGGTATTTAAATTTAAGGGAAGCATCTGGGTGGTAGTGTAACCCAGATGCGCTGATTATTATTGATGGAGGACTCTGGTGGTGTGAGGTTCCCTGGGGTCCGAGGGTGGCGCTGTTGCCCTGGGCAGGGGGTTGAACCCTCACTGCAAGACTGTACCCTTTTTGTCCCTTTCCGGCGGTTGTACAGCGGGGCGGGGAACCTTCTGTGACGCTGGGGAGAGGAGATAAAGGGGGCGGACGCTCTGGGTTCAGGGTTCAGAGTCGGAGGACACCGCCGCGCCCAGGCACCTTTGGCCTGGGTGCGGGCGTTCCGGAGTTCCGGGCACAGGGGCCCTTGGCCTGGCCGGAGCGGGAGATGGAGTCCATCCCAGGCACCTTTAGCCCTGGGGTGAGATACTATTGAGGAGGCCTGGGACCCAGTACCTTCGTCTGGGTTTTGCAAGGGTGGAGGAGTCCGAGGGGCCCTAAGGTGTTGGGCGCCCGAATCTAAGACGAGGAGGCCGGGGAGTGTAACCCTTCAGAACAGCCCGGTGCAGCATTTGCCGGTGATGGTGGGGCTTCCGGTAACTCTCTCGGAAGGATGTTTTCCCTCTGACTGGGGCCACAGTTTAAAGAAGGTAACTCCTATTTCATGTTCGTCAGAGTTGCTGGTAGAGACTCAGAGAAAGAAAGAAGTACATTCACAGCTACTGTGCGCCATAACCGTTGGTGATATCTCAATGGTTCAGTTTGATTAAGGGATTGTGACTTGACCTACTCCCCACCTGTACTGAACTGTTCGTTGGTCACAACCTGTCTGTGCTAAGTGACGATTTATTGCTGCTAAAGAATAAATAAGAGTTGGACCTTTTCAGTGGTGTGGAACTCTAGTTACTGGGAGCAAAGGGGGGTCAGTTAGATGAAAGACTTGACCCCGGGTTATACACACGACCCGATGGTAAAATACGTTCGGGCCTTCACCTCTATCCAGAAGAGGACATTGGCCATGGTGGATCTCATCCCTCCTCCCAGGTTCCCCTAGACAAGACAGCAAGCCAAGAAGAAGAAGGGGTGAGAGGGGGGAGCCCGCTACATTGATATTTGCACTGTTTAGCACTAAAAAGAGTAATTTTAGGTACTTTTTTGCAGTGTCAGTAAAAAAATGTGGCTCTGCCAGTAATTTGCATGTTTTTTGTCAGTAAAAAATTGGTGCCGTTCGGAAATTTTGGCATCCTTGCCAGTAAATTTCACTTCAGGGGGTTGGCAACACTGCTCGGAGGTGGGTAGGGGATGGAACCAAGGGATGTTGCTCAGAGGTGGGTAGGGGATGGAACCAAGGGACGTTGCTCGGAGGTGGGTAGGGAATGGGACCAAGGGACGTTGCTCGGAGGTGGGTAGGGGATGGAACCAAGGGACGTTGCTCGGAGATGGGTAGGGGATCGAACCAAGGGACATTGCTCGGAGGTGGGTAGGGAATGGGACCAAGGGACGTTGCTCGGAGGTGGGTAGGGGATGGAACCAAGGGACGTTGCTCGGAGGTGGGTAGGGAATGGAACCAAGGGACGTTGCTCGGAGGTGGGTAGGGGATGGAACCAAGGGACGTTGCTCGGAGGTGGGTATGGAATGGGACCAAGGGACGTTGCTCGGAGGTGGGTAGGGGATGGAACCAAGAGACGTTGCTCAGAGGTGGGTAGGGGATGGAACCAAGGGACGTTGCTCGGAGGTGGGTAGGGGATGGAACCAAGGGACGTTGCTCGGAGGTGGGTAGGGGATGGAACCAAGGGACGTTGCTCGGAGATGGGTAGGGGATGGAACCAAGGGATGTTGCTCGGAGATGGGAAGGGGATGGAACCAAGGGACGTTGCTCGGAGATGGGTAGGGAATGGAACCAAGGGACGTTGCTCGGAGATGGGTAGGGAATGGAACCAAGGGACGTTGCTTGGAGGTGGGTAGGGGGTGGAGAAAACAAGTGACTCGGAAAAGGGGAGTTCCTGCACCTATTGTCTGAGAAAAAAAGCCTTATATATATATATAATTTTTTTTGCAGAGGCCCTATAGAATAAAATGGTGGGTTTTGCAATTTTTTATGTCACACTGTATTTACGCAGCGGTTTTTCAACGCAATTACTTTTAGAAAAGATACACTTTAATAATTGTTTTTGCACACGAACACAATAAAATATCCAATTTTTGGGGTAAAATGTTACGCAGAGTAAATAGATACCTAACATGTCATGCTTAAAAATTGCGTACACCGGTGGAATGGTGCCAAACTACGGTACTTCAAATTCTCCATAGGCGACTTTTTAAAACTTTATTTTTTTTACAGGTTACCAGTTTTGAGTTACAGAGGAGGTCTGCGACTAGAATTATTGCTCTCGCTCTAACGATCACGATGATACCTGACATGTGTAGTGCGATCACCGTTTACATATGCGCGTGGGACCGACATGTGCGTTCCCAATTTGCACAGCACAGAGGGGTGGGGGCGCTTTAACCGCTTGCCGACTAGCCGCCATCGTTATACGGCGGCAGGTCGGCTCTCCTGCGCGAATCGCTGTAGCTGTACGGCGGCCTGTGCATGGGAGAAAGCGTGCGTGCGCACGCCGCGGGAGCATGCCCGCTGGGACCGGCGGACTCGATGTCCGCCGGCAACCTGCGATTGCGGGGGGACACAGGCAGAACGGTGATCTGCCAGTGTAAACAAGGCGGATCCCCGTTCTGACAGGGGACCGTGACAGAAATCTGCTGTTCCCAGTGATCGGGAGCAGCGATCTCTGTGTTGTCCCAGGCAGCCCATCCCCCCCTCCAGTTAGAACACGCTGAGGGAACACACTTAACCCCTTGATCGCCCCCTAGTGTTAACCCCTTCCCTGCCAGTGTCATTTATTCATTGATCAGTGCATTTTTATAGCACTGATCAATGTAATAACGTCACTGGTCCCCAAAAAGTGTCATTTGGGGTCAGATTTGTCTGCCGCAATGTCGCAGTCCCGCTAAAAATCGCAGATCGCTGCCATTACCAGTAAAAACAATTTAAAAAAAAAGTAAATGTCCCTAAATCTATCCCATAGTTTGTAGACGCAATAACTTTTGCGCAAACTAATCAATATACGATTATTGCGATTTTTTTTTCACCAAAAATATGTAGAAGAATACGTATCGGCCTAAACTGAGGAAGAAATTTGTTTTTTTCTCTATTTTTTTTTTTTGGATATGTATTATAGCAGAAAGTAAATTGTTGCTCTTTTTTCGTTTATAGCGCAAAAAATTAAAACCGCAGAGGTGATCAAATACCACCAAAAGAAATCTCTATTTGTGGGGAAAAAAAGGACATTTTATTTGGGTACAACGTCGCACGACGGTGCAATTGTCAGTTAAAGTGACACAGTGCCATATCGCAAAAAATGGCCTGGTCAGGAAGCGGGGTAAAACCTTCGGGGCTGAAATGGTTAAAAAAATATATTTTCTTTTTTTTAACTAAAACTATTTCTTACACTGTCTCTTTAATTTTTTTTTTTCATTAACTTTATTGCTATCACAAGGGATAAACAATATCCCTTTTGAGTCTATTAGACCCCATACCTCTCCTCTGGCCTCCTATGCAGCCGATCAAACACAGATCGGATTGCTCGGCTGCTTTCCTGGCCAGGTGAAGAGAGAGGCGGAAACTAGAAGTCATGAAATACTCGTCGCTCCCGATTCCCGGGGTCACAGAAGGGGAGTAACCACGTCAGTTCCACTCTCTCTGTGCAGCCGTAACTGCAGACCACAGCGCTCCCGAGCTCCACGATTGGATGGTGGAGCCCGGGGAAAGGCAACAGGAAGGAAGGGGGACCTCCTTCCACCACCTGCAGAAGTGACTCGAATCGCTTCTGCCTTAATGGGAATTGGCTGCTGAAAATTCTGATACGGGGATCATGTCTGAAGCTGCAGGCTAGACGAAAAATTTGTTCGTTTTCGTGTCTCGTTTTTTTTTTTTCGTAAATTTGAAAATTCGGAATTCGTAAATTCGTTAATTCATAAATTTGAAAAGTTTGGAAATTCGAAATTCGTAAATTCAAAACTTCGGAGATTCAGAAATTCGAAAATTCGGAAATTCGAAAATAAGAAAGGTAAATTCGAAAGATCAAAAATCCAAAAATTTGAAATAATAGCTAACTAACTAATAATAACTACCATATATACTCGAGTATAAGCCAAGTCTTTTAGCACATTTTTTTTGTGCTGAAAATGCTCTCCTCGGCTTATACTGGAGTCACCTTTTTGCGCCTGATCTCCCGGACTTTGTGGACATGGTACTGGCCAGCCATAGGTCCCCTGGACCCCAAACTTGGCACATGTGTAGCCCAATCTCTTCTCTACAAGTGTGCAAAGGTTGTTGTCCGGGGAACCTACGGCCGGGGAGCACCGATTTTTCAAACCCGGGCACCCCTTCTATAGACTCTCATGTTAAACGGTAATTTCTTTGGTGATTTTGGGGACCCAGTACCAGCTGGTCGTAGGTACCCTGGACCACAAACTTGGCACACATGTAGCCCCATTACTCCTCTATACGTGTGCAAAGTTTGTTGTCTGGAAAACCTACGGTCAGGGAGCACCGATTTTTCAAATCCGGGCTCCCCTTCCATAGACTCCCATGTTAAACGTCAGTCTAGTCATGGGCACAGTGTGGCATGGGCACAGTGTGGCATGGGCACAGTGAGGAATGGGCACAGTGTGGCATGGGCACAGTGTGGCATGGGCACAGTGAGGCATGGACACAGTGAGGCATGGACACAGTGAGGCATGGGCACAGTGTGGCATGGGCACAGTGTGGCATGGGCACAGTGAGGCATGGGCACAGTGAGGCATGGACACAGTGAGGCATGCACATGGACACAGTGAGGCAAAGTGAGGCACAGTGAGGCATGCAGATGGACACCCTAGGCTTATACTCGAGTCAATAAGTTTTCCCAGTTTTTTGTGGTAAAATTAGGTGCCTCGGCTTATATTCGGGTCGGCTTATACTCGAGTATATACGGTAACTATTAAATTATAGGTATTGGAATTTCCTTTCAAATTTGGCTGTTAGTGAACGTAACGAATACGAATTTATCTGAAGTTACAAATTATCCAAAATAAAAAATGCTGCATCTAAACAAATGGAATGGAACAAAATAATAAATAATATGTTTATTATTATTATTATTATTATTTTAATTTATTATTAATTAGTTACATTCCATTCGTTTAGATGCGGCATTCGTTATTTCGGATAATTCCTAAATTCGGATAAATTCGTATTCGTTACGTTCACTAACAGACAAATTTGAAAGGAAATTCCAATACATATAATTTAATAGTTATTATTAGTTAGTTATTATTTCAGATTGTAGAAATTTTCGGGTTTTTGAATTTTAGGATTTTCGTTATTATTTTTGGATTTCTGAATTTCCGAATTTTAGGATTTTCGATTTTCCGAATAATATCTGGATAAACGAATTGCACATGCCTAATGCAGGCATCATCCCGGTATAACCACTGCTAACCGAGGGCATCATATGACGGCTACGGTTGGCAAGTGGTTAAAGAGTAACTCAATTTTCGGGGAAAAAAATATTGCAAAAATATATATATATATCATAAACCATGGCTACACAGGCCATATTGTAACTTAACATATTAAAATTCAATGTAATATGCCAACCTGGAGGTCTTCTGTACACTGCCCAGGGCCGTCTTTAACACAGGGCAAAAGGGGCAGCTGCCCCGGGCACCAGTCATTGTTGTGGGGCCCAAAGCAGATGCCCCTTGAGCCCACACTGCCCGCAAATAATTTGTAAGTGGATTTCGGGAGGGCCCAAGAAAATGTTTTGCCCAGGGTCCAATCAATAATAAAAACGGCCCTGACACTGCTAGTTTACAGAAAGCCTCCAGAAATGTAATTTTCTTCAAGTGTGATTGGCTCACTGATTTTCCCAGAAGTCTATACTAAGACTTCTGGGGAAATCATGTAATACTGACATATAATCACACACATAGTTTGGGCTTGATGAACGTGTGTCTTTTTTCAACCACACCTACCATGTAACTATGTAAGATTTGGTCAGATTTTAGATAGAAATGTCATTTTTTTTATTAGCTACTCCCTAAGGGGATGCAGACCCTGCAACTTTTCTCATTAGAACACTGAGAGTGCATCAGCTGTATAATGAACCAGACCCTCCCATTCAGAATCAGTCTACATAGGACATGTGAAACATACAGATATTTCTTCAGAGCAGAAAAAGGTAGGAATCTGCAACAAAGTTTGCTAAAATCCTTGCACTATAAATGGACCGCCCAGAGGGGATTGTTCAATTTTTTTTATTTTCCTCAACAAAAGTGGAGTTATTTAACCACATCCCGCCCGGCCTATAGCAGAACAAGGGCCAGGCAGGGGTTCTGTTATCCTGACTGGTTGTTGTCATATGACGTTCAACAAAACAAGCCGCTCGTGTGTGCCCACGGGATCGTGGTGCACAGTGGTGCGGTGTGTCATCTATGACATAGGCTCTCTACCATGTGATCAGCTGTGTCCAATTTCAGCTGATCACAGAGTAACTATGAAGTGCCGGTTATTGGTATTCCTCTATATACGCTGACAGTGTGTGAGTAGGGAAGAGATGATAAGCGTCTCTCCTGACAGGGGGGTCTGCACTGATAATCAGTGCAGCCCCATCAGTGGTGCCCACAAGTGCCTAGCTGTAATGCCAATCAATGCCCACCAGGGATACCAATCAGTGCCCATCAGCAAATGCCTGTCAGTGCCTCCTCATCAGTGCTGCCTATCAGTGCTGCCGATCAGTGCCCATCAGTGCTGCCGATCAGTGCCCATCAGTGCTGCCCATTACTGCCGCCCATCAGTGCCCATCATTGCCAACTATCAGTGCCCATCAGTGCTGCCTATCAGTGACCATCAGTGTCACCTATAAGTGCCCATTAGTGTTGTCTATCAGTGCCGCCTATTAGTGTCCATCAGTGCTGCCTATAAGTGCCCATCCGTGCTGCCTATCAGTGCCCATCAGTGCTGCCTATAAGTGCCCATCAGTGCTGCCTATAAGTGCCCATCCGTGCTGCCTATCAGTGCCCATCAGTGCTGTATATCAGTGCCCATCCGTGCCGCCTATCAGTGCCCATCAGTGCTGTATATCTGTGCCCATCAGTGCTGTATATCTGTGCCTATCAGTGCCAACTCATCAGTGCCCATCAGTGAAGGAGAAAACATACTTATTTACAAAATGTTATAACCGAAATGAAGAAAAACGATTTTTCCCAACATTTTTGGTCTTTTTTAATTTGTTTAGCAAAAAATAAAAACCCAGCAGTGATTAAATACCACCAAAAGAAAGCTCTATTTGTGTGAAAAAATATGAAAAAAATGTCATATGGGTACAGTGTTTGACGCATTTCAATCCAAAAGCCTAAGGGCCAGTTCACACCATAGAGACGCAATCCGGATGCGTTCCAGGTGCTTTTTTGCATGCACGTTTTTGACGCGTTTTTGATGCGTTTTTGATGCGTTCCAGTGCGTTTTTGGTACGTTTTTGATGCAGTCCAGTGCTTTTTTTCACCCCTCTTTTTTATTAACCTTAGATAAGGACAAGTGTGTTCCAGTGCCTTTTTGGTGCATTTAGGTGCGTTCCAGTGCGTTTTTGATGCATTTTACAGCGTCCCAGTGCAGGTAAAATGAAGCATTCTCTACTTTTTTTTTCTGGAACTGGAATGCACTGGAACTGCAAGCACTGGTGTGAACTATGCCACTGAAAACCATATAACCTACTTTCCATGCGTTTTTGATGCAGAAAAAAAACGCACTGGACTGCATGTGGTGTGAACTGGCCCTTATCCTGCCAAATGTTCAGCTTTGAGAAGAGTGTGCTGATGGACCCGCTCACACAAAAAAGGAGAAATGCTGCACTGAATGTACTACCAAGGTAAAATGAAACAGAAATACATAAGAAAAAGGAATCCCAGACCTCATGGAAGGTGTCAACCACATCCAAATAAAAAAAAATATGAAGTCACGCACGTGTGGCCTTCCTTAGTGAATCAGCTATCAGATCAGTACCGATTATAGGCGGCGAGATCCAGGGTTACTGTTTTTTCTTCTTCATTTGTAGCTCTTTTTGACCGCTGATGAGTTTGGAGAAGCCTCGTCCTGTCGTACGATACGGTTTCATAATATTTTAGAAATGGTCTACTGTTCTCACAGCTGCTTCCTAACGAGAAAAAGAAGATACACAATTTATAATAAAGACAATCACTCTTCGGGAACTGCAGCATGTCAGTCAACAAAAAAAAAAAACTGATTAGTTATAGAGCCTACAGAACCAGACACAGCACAGAGAGCCTACAGAACCAGACGCAGCACAGAGATCCTACAAAACCAGACACAGCACAGAGATCCTACAGAACCAGACACAGCACAGCGAGCCTACAGAACCAGACACGGCACAGAGACCCTACAGAACCAGACACAGCACAGAGAGCCTACAGAACCAGACACGGCACAGAGATCCTACAGAACCAGACACAGCACAGAGAGTCTACAGAACCAGACACAGCACAGAGAGCCTACAGAACCAAACACAGCACAGAGAGCCTACAGAACCAGACGCAGCACAGAGAGCCTACAGAACCAGACACGGCACTGAGAGCCTACAGAACCAGACACGGCACAGAGAGCCTACAGAACCAGATGCAGCACAGAGAGCCTACAGAACCAGACACGGCACTGAGAGCCTACAGAACCAGACGCAGCACAGAGAGCCTACAGAACCAGACACGGTACTGAGAGCCTACAGAACCAGACACGGCACTGAGAGCCTACAGAACCAGACACGGCACTGAGAGCCTACAGAACCAGACACGGCACTGAGAGCCTACAGAACCAGACGCAGCACAGAGAGCCTACAGAACCAGACACGGCACTGAGAGCCTACAGAACCAGACACGGCACAGAGAGCCTACAGAACCAGATGCAGCACAGAGAGCCTACAGAACCAGATGCGGCACTGAGAGCCTACAGAACCAGACGCAGCACAGAGAGCCTACAGAACCAGACGCAGCACAGAGAGCCTACAGAACCAGACACGGCACTGAGAGCCTACAGAACCAGACACGGCACTGAGAGCCTACAGAACCAGACACGGCACTGAGAGCCTACAGAACCAGATGCAGCACAGAGAGCCTACAGAACCAGACACAGCACAGAGAGCCTACAGAACCAAACACAGCACAGAGAGCCTACAGAACCAGACACAGCAAAGAGAGCCTACAGAACCAGACGCAGCACTGAGAGCCTACAGAACCAGACGCAGCACAGAGAGCCTACAGAACCAGACACAGCACAGAGAGCCTACAAAACCAGACACGGTACTGAGAGCCTAGAGAACCAGACGCGGCACAGAGACCCTACAGAACCAGATGCAGCACAGAGAGCCTACAGAACCTGACACGGCACAGAGAGCCTACAGAACCAGACACGGCACAGAGAGCCCACAGAACCAGACACGGCACAGAGAGCCTACAGAACCAGACACGGCACAGAGAGCCTACAGAACCAGACACAGTACAGAGAGCCTACAAAACCAGACATGGCACAGAGAGCCTACAGAACCAGACACAGCACAGAGAGCCTACAGAACCAGATACAGCACAGAGAGCCTACAGAACCAGACACAGCAAATTGAGCCTACAGAATCAGACACGGACCAGAGAGCCTACAGAACCAGACACGGCACAGAGAGCCCACAGAACCAGACACGGCACAGAGAGCCTACAGAACCAGACACGGCACAGAGAGCCTACAGAACCAGACACAGTACAGAGAGCCTACAAAACCAGACATGGCACAGAGAGCCTACAGAACCAGACACAGCACAGAGAGCCTACAGAACCAGACACAGCACAGAGAGCTTACAGAACCAGACAAATCACAGAGAGCCTACAGAACCAGACAAATCACAGAGAGCCTACAGAACCAGACAAATCACAGAGAGCCTACAGAACCAGACACAGCACAGAGAGTCTATAGAACCAGACACAGCACAGAGAACCTACAGAAATACACACAGCACAGAGAACCTACAGAACGAGAAACAGCACAGAGAGCATAAACAACCAGACACAGCAGAGAGAGCCTACAGAACCAGACACGGCACAGAGAACCTACAGAACCAGACATGGCACATAAAGCCTACAGAACCAGACATGGCAGAGAGCCTACAGAACCAGACACAGCTTAGAGAACCTATAGAACCAGACACAGCACAGAGAGTCTACAGAACAAAACACAGCATGAGAGCCTACAGACCCAGAAAAATCACAGAGAGCCTACAGAACCAGACACAGCACAGAGAGCCTACAGAACCAGACACAGCACAGAGAGCCTACAGAACCAGACACAGCACAGAGAGCCTACTGAGCCAGATAAAGCACAGAGATCCATGGAACTGAACAGCGCAATAAGATTCTACAGAACCAGACACAGCACAGAGAACCTACAGAACCATGAAAAAGAGCCTACAGACCCAGACACGGCACAGAGAGTCTTCAGAACCAGACACAGCACCGAGAGCCTACAGAACTAGACACAGCACAGAGAGCCTACAGAACTAGACACGGCACAGAGAGTCTACAGAACAAGACACGGCACAGAGAGTCTACAGAACAAGACACGGCACAGAGAGTCTACAGAACAAGACACGGCACAGAGAGCCTACAGAACCAGACACAGCACAGTGAGCCTAAAGAACCATACACGGCACAGAGAGCCTACAGAATCAGACACAGCACAGAGAGCCTATATAACCAGGCACAGCACAGAGAGCCTACAGAACCAGACACAGCACAGAGAGTCTACAGACCCAGAAACAGCACAGAGAACCTACAGAAATACACACAGCACAGAGAACCTACAGAACTAGACACAGCACAGAGAGCATAAAGAACCAGACATGGCAGAGAGAGCCTACAGAACCAGACATGGCACAGACAACCTACAGAACCAGACATGGCAGAGAGCCTACAGAATCAGACACAGCTCAGGGAACCTATAGAACCAGACACAGCACAGAGAGCCTACAGAGCCAGACACGGCAGAGAGAGCCTACAGAACCAGACACGGCAGAGAGAGCCTATAGAACCAGACACAGTACCAAGATCCTACAGAACAAAACACAGCAGGAGATGCTACAGAGCTAGACAGAGCACCGAGAGTCTACAGAACCAGACAAATCACAGAGAGCCTACAGAACCAGACACAGCACACAGAGTCTACTGAACCAGACACAGCACAGAGAGCCTACTGAACCAGACAGAGCACCAAGGTCCTACAGAGCCAGATAGAGCACAGAGATTTGCAGGACTGAACAGTGCAATAAGATTCTACAGAACCAGACACAGCACAGAGAACCTACAGAACCATCAAAAAGAGCCTACAGACCCAGACACGGCACAGAGAGTCTACAGAACCAGACACAGCACAGAGAGCCTACAGAACCAGACACAGTACAGAGAGCCTACAGAACTAGACACAGCACAGAGAGTCTACAGAACCAGACACAGTACAGAGAGCCTACAGAACTAGACACAGCACAGAGAGTCTACAGAACAAGACACGACACAGAGAGCCTACAGAACCAGACACGGCACAAAGAGCCTACAGAACTAGACACGGCACAGAGAGCCTATAGAACCAGACACGGCACAGAGATCCTACAGAACCAGACACAGCACAGAGAGCATATATAACCAGACACAGCACAAAGAGCCTACAGAACCAGACACAGCACAGAGAGCCTACAGAGCCAGACACGGCAGAGAGAGCCTACAGAACCAGACACGGCAGAGAGAGCCTATAGAACCAGACACAGTACCAAGATCCTACAGAACAAAACACAGCAGGAGATGCTACAGAGCTAGACAGAGCACCGAGAGTCTACAGAACCAGACAAATCACAGAGAGCCTACAGAACCAGACACAGCACACAGAGTCTACTGAACCAGACACAGCACAGAGAGCCTACTGAACCAGACAGAGCACCAAGGTCCTACAGAGCCAGATAGAGCACAGAGATTTGCAGGACTGAACAGTGCAATAAGATTCTACAGAACCAGACACAGCACAGAGAACCTACAGAACCATCAAAAAGAGCCTACAGACCCAGACACGGCACAGAGAGTCTACAGAACCAGACACAGCACAGAGAGCCTACAGAACCAGACACAGTACAGAGAGCCTACAGAACTAGACACAGCACAGAGAGTCTACAGAACCAGACACAGTACAGAGAGCCTACAGAACTAGACACAGCACAGAGAGTCTACAGAACAAGACACGGCACAGAGAGCCTACAGAACCAGAAACGGCACAAAGAGCCTACAGAACTAGACACAGCACAGAGAGTCTACAGAACCAGACACAGTACAGAGAGCCTACAGAACTAGACACAGCACAGAGAGTCTACAGAACAAGACACGGCACAGAGAGCCTACAGAACCAGAAACGGCACAAAGAGCCTACAGAACTAGACACAGCACCAAGGTCCTACAGAGCCAGATAGAGCACAGAGATTTGCAGGACTGAACAGTGCAATAAGATTCTACAGAACCAGACACAGCACAGAGAACCTACAGAACCATCAAAAAGAGCCTACAGACCCAGACACGGCACAGAGAGTCTACAGAACCAGACACAGCACAGAGAGCCTACAGAACCAGACACAGTACAGAGAGCCTACAGAACTAGACACAGCACAGAGAGTCTACAGAACCAGACACAGTACAGAGAGCCTACAGAACTAGACACAGCACAGAGAGTCTACAGAACAAGACACGGCACAGAGAGCCTACAGAACCAGAAACGGCACAAAGAGCCTACAGAACTAGACACAGCACAGAGAGCCTATAGAACCAGACACGGCACAGAGATCCTACAGAACCAGACACAGCACAGAGAGCATATATAACCAGACACAGCACAAAGAGTCTACAGAACCAGACACAGCACAGAGAGCCTAAAGAACCAGACACAGCACAGAGAGCCTACAGAACCAGACACTGCACAGAGAACCTACAGAACAAGACACGGTACATCGAGCCTACAAAACCAGACATGGCAGAGACAGCCTACAGAACCAGACACAGCTCAGGGAACCTATAGAATCAGACACAGCACAGAGAGCCTACAGAGCCAGACACGAAAGAGAGAGCCTACAGAACCAGACACAGCTCAGAGAACCTATAGAACCAGACACAGCACCAAGATTCTACAGAACGAAACACAGCACAAGATCCTACGGAGCTAGACAGAGCACCAAGATCCTACAGAATCAGACACAGCACAAGATCCTACGGAGCTAGACAGAGCATCGAGATCCTACAGAGCCAGACAGAGCACCGAGATCCTACGGAACCAGACAGAGCACCGAGATCCTACGGAACCAGACAGAGCACCGAGATCCTACGGAACCAGACAGAGCACCGAGATCCTACAGAGCCAGATAGAGCACAGAGATCCTACGGATCTGAACAGCATAATACGATTCTACAGAACCAGACACACCACAGAGAACCTACAGAACCAGCAGAAAGAGCCTACAGAGTCTACAGAACAAGACACAGCACAGAGAGCCTACAGAACCAGACACAGCACAGAGAGCCCAGAGAACCAGACACAGCACAGAGAGCCTAAAGAACCAGACACAGCACAGAGAGCCCAGAGAACCAGACACAGCACAGAGAGCCTAAAGAACCAGACACAGCACAGAGAGCCCAGAGAACCAGACACAGCACAAAGAGCCTACAAAACCAGACACAGGACAGAGAGCCTACAGAACCGGGATAGAGAATGAATGAACTAATTTGCTTACCTTTTAGGAAAAGAACTGCAGGTATAAGAACACCCTGTATGTAGTGAACTAAGAGCATGGTTCTTGTGTGTATGATCGGCTCCAGTGTCAGTGCCTGCAGGGGATCAGGAAGTGCATTGGCAAGCCCTGAAACACATGCAGAGACTTGCATGCATTGCTTACAGAGAAAAATAGAATATGTACAGATACTTTATGAATCAAAGAGGATTGTTATTCTCCAGGAGAGATGCCACTGCTGAAATCTCCTTCTCCTAATGCTAGTTGCCTGGCTGTTATGGTGACCCCCTGGCTTCAGTAAGTCACTGACCCAGAGCAGACTTCTGACTATTCACTAACTTTCCTTATTCTTGTTTAGCAACTAAGACAGTATTGAAGCCAGAGGACGAGCTTAACAGACAGGCAACTAGCATTTCCAGGAGTCTCCTTTTTTCTCTTATTGATTTTAAAACAGAACTCCAGCCAACAAAAAAACAAAATCAACATTTAATGTGATAATGGTTTGTGGCAAGTTCATTATCAGCAGACTAATGCCCTGTACACACGATCGGAATTCCGATGGGCTAAAATCCGATGGAATTTTTCACCGGAATTACGTTCAAAGCTGTCTTGCATACACACCATCAGACAAAATTCCGACGGTCCAAAACGCGGTGACGTACAACACGTACGACGGCAATATAAAGGGGAAGTTCAAATCCAACGGTGCCACCCTTTGGGCTGCTTTTGCTGATTTTGTGATTGGTGATAAAGCATCAGTACAGAGGAGACACCTTTCTCCCATATTAATTCTTACAGGAGAGAATTTTCCTTCCAAGGGGTAGATTTCCTCTCACTTCCTGTTGTCTTCTTGCGTTTGCAAGTAGGAGTCGTTTGTAAGTTGGATGTTTGAAAGTAGGGACCTGCCGTATATACTCTGCAGAAATAGGCCCCTTAGTTGTTGGTGTTGGCACAACACTGTAAGCACTCACAGTTACTCTTGGTTGGTGCTGGAACGCCCTGCTGTCAACTATTATATCAGGAATTTTAATTACATATAATTGTTGAACAGTGGTAGTAAAAATTGGGCCTTTGATGGTGGTGCTGGTGCCACAACACTGTAAGCCCTGACAGTTACTCTTGGTGGGTGCAGCAATGGGCCCTGCTGTGAATTATTAGATCAAGAATTGTAATTGCATGCCCCTGTTGAACAGGGGCTGAAAAATTGGGCCTTTCGTGGTGGTGGTGGTGGTGGTGGTGTTGCCACAACACTGTAAGCCCTCAGAGTTACTCTTGGTGGGTGCAGGAATGGGCCCTGCTGTGAATTATTAGATCAAGAATTGTAATTACATGCCCCTTTTGAACAGGGGCTGAAAAATTGGGCCTTTCGTGGTGGTGGTGGTGGTGGCGTTGCCACAACACTGTAAGCCCTCAGAGTTACTCTTGGTGGGTGCAGCAATGGGCCCTGCTGTGAATTATTAGATCAAGAATTGTAATTACATGCCCCTGTTGAACAGGGGCTGAAAAATTGGGCCTTAGGCACTGGTGGCACAACACTACAACCCCTCACAGATACTGTACTTGGAGCACAGCAATGAGCCCTGTTGCAAAGTATTGCTTCAAAAATTGTAATGACACGCCCCTGTTAAACAGGGGCTGAAAAATTGGGCCTTAGGCACTGGTGGCACAACACTCCAACCCCTCACAGATACTGTACTTGGAGCACAGCAATGAGCCCTATGGCAAATTATTGCTAAAAAAATTGTAATTACACGCCCCTGTAAAACAGGGGCTGAAAAATTGGGCCTTAGCCACTGGTGGCGGCACCCATAAACAAAAATGATCTTCCAAGCTATCATCATCAATCGTATCATTGAGGACTCGGAGGAGGAGGATAGCCAGTCAACATAACAGCACAGGCACTCAGCATCAGCATCAGTCTTGAAGGGATGTGACATGTTAAAATCAATTAGTCTGTTATATCAGCATCAGGTGTGTGGTAGCTGGTGGTGATCCAAGACTGGTTCATCTTGATGAAAGTCAGTCGATCAACCGAGTCGGTGGACAGGCGCACCCTGTGATCCGTGACAAATCCTCCAGCAGCACTGAATGTGCGTTCCGAAAGAACGCTGGATGCAGGACAGGCCAGTAGCTCAATTGCATACTGTGCAAGCTCTGGCCAGTGATCCATCCTCAAGACCCAGTAAGCCAGAGGATTTTCGGTGGGGAAGGTGTCCAAGTCTGACCTTGCCCCTAGATATTCCTGCACCATGTTTATCAGACGCTGGCGATGGTTGCTGGAACCGATCATACTTTGGGGCTGCGGACTAAAGAATTGTCTGAACGCATCGGTCAGACGGCCACCTTCCCCACCGCTCCTTCTTTGACTGGCCGAAGCCTCAGCAACTCGTTGTCCAGAACCAGGAGTTTGTAACCTCCCAGTCTCTGGGAACGCGTTGCACAAACCTTTCTGCAAGGCCTCCCGGAGTTGTCTCATCCTCTGCTCCCTCTGCGACGGTAACATAAGGTCCGCAACCTTACCCTTGTACCGTGGATCAAGGAGAGTGGCCAGCCAGTAATGGTCCCTCTCCTTGATCCGAAGAATACGAGGATCCTTCCGCAGACTTTGCAGGATCAGGGAGGCCATGCAGCGTAGGTTTGCTGAGGCATTCGGTCCGGAGTCCTCTGGGTCACTAAGGACGACATGATCCACAGCCACCTCCTCCCAGCCACGTACAAGTCCACTGGTTTCTTGGGACTGTAAATCATCCCTAAAAGACTGCTGCTGATGATGCTGAGTGCCAGCCTCCACCTCCATGCTGACACAATCCTCCTCCTCCTCCTCCTCTTCCTGTGCGATGGGTGGGACAGAAGGAACACTGTCTGGGTAAAGGGGGCCTTGAGAGGCAAGGAAGTCCTCCTCTTCCTGCCTCTGTTCTGCCTCAAGTGCCCTGTCCATTATTCCACGCAGCATGTGCTCCAACAGGTGGACAGGAGGTACAGTGTCACTGATGCATGCACTGTCACTGCTCACCATCCTCGTGGCCTCCTCAAATGGTGCCAGGACAGTGCATGCATCCCTGATCATGCCCCACTGGCGTGGAGAAAAAAACCAAGCTCCCCTGACCCTGTCCTGGTGCCGTAGTCGCACAGGTACTCATTGATGGCCCTCTGCTGCGTGTGCAGCCGCTGCAGCATGGCCAACGTTGAGTTCCACCTGGTGGGCATGTCACATATAAGGCGGTTCTTGGGCAGGTTCAACTCCTTTTGCAGCTCAGCCAGGCGAGCACTGGCATTATAAGATCTGCGGAAATGCACACAGACTTTCCTGGCCTGCCTCAGGACATCCTGTAAGCCCGGGTACCTGCCCAAGAACCGCTGCACCACCAGGTTAAGGACGTGAGCCACACAGGGCACATGGGTCAGTTGTCCCTGTCGGAGGGCGGAGAGGAGGTTGGTGCCATTGTCGCAAACCACCATTCCTGGCTTAAGCTGGCGTGGCATCAACCACCTCTCGGCCTGGCCCTGCAGAGCAGACAGGACCTCTGCCCCAGTGTGGCTTCTGTCCCCCAAACACACCAGCGCAAGCACGGCATGGCATCTTTTTGCCTGCGTACTTGCGTAGCCCCTTGAACGGCTACGGAGCACCGCTGGTTCAGAGGACAAACCACAGGAAGAGGCCATGGAGGAAGAAGAAGAGGAGGGGGTGGAGGAGAGAGGTGTGTCACAACCAGTAGTAGCATTTTGGAGGCGTGGCGGTGGAACAACCTCCAACACTACTGCACCTTGTCCTGCATCCTTCCCAGCTGCCAAAAGAGTGACCCAATGGGCCGTGAAAGAAAGGTAACGTCCCTGTCCATGCCTGCTGGACCATGAGTCAGCGGTAATATGCACCTTACCGCTGACCGCCCTGTCCAGCGAGGCCAAGACATTGCCTTCCACATGCCGGTAGAGAGCCGGAATAGCTTTCCGTGAGAAAAAGTGGCGTTTGGGAACCTGCCACTGAGGAACCGCACATTGCACAAACTCACGGAAGGGGGCCGAGTCTACCAACTGAAAAGGCAGCAGTTGAAGCGCTAGCAATTTAGCCAAGCTAGCATTCAACCGCTGGGCATGTGGATGGCTGGGAGTGAACTTCTTTCGACGGTCCAGCAGCTGGGGCAGGGAAATTTGCCTGCTAGAATCGGACGTCGGTGTACTGCTAGCAGAGTGGCCGCAACTACTTGGCTGTGACACACCTAATTCTACACCTTCATTCCTCTCAGTGCATGTTTCAGACAGGACTGAAGTTATAGTGGGGTTGGAGATCCCAGCTGATGCGGTGCAAGGAGAGGTCCGCTTTGTTCTTTGGTGTGGGTCTTTGAGGTAGGCTTGCCAACGAGCTGCATGGCAGGTCAACATATGTCTGGTCAGGCATGTGGTACCCAAGCGGCTGATGTTTTGGCCACGCGATATACGCTTGAGACATATGTTGCAAACAGCAGCTGTGCGATCTGATGCACTAGCCTCAAAAAAGGCCCACACCAAAGAACTTTTTGAATGACGGGCAGAGGCAGCGCCCTGCACAGGCGGAGCTCTGCGGTGTGATTCCGTCGGTGTACTGCCCTTACGCTGGCCACCAAAGGGCATCCTGCCTCGTTGGAGATGTGCCTCCTCCTCATCCTCCTCCTCCTCCTCTCTCCTATTAGGCACCCACGTGGAGTCAGTGACCTCATCATCCCCTCCCTCCTCATCACTGGAGCCAATCTGGCAGTATGCTGCAGCTGCTGGAACATGACTGCCAGCTTGGTGTCCTTCTTGAGCATCCCCTCTGTCTGCTCTCACGCTACTGCCTTCCTGTAGCTGGGTTTCATCATCAGACCCTTCGAAACGCTGGGCATCCTCCTGGAGCATGTACCCAACACTGTGCTCAAACAGTTCGGGGGACTCCTCAGGAGGAGGACATGGTGGGTCTAGGGAAGGAGTGACTGATGATGAGTCTGACATTGATACCAGGGAAGAGGACGCTTTGGCAGCTGCTTTGCCAGTACCCTGAGCCTGGGTGAGAGAGGATGAGGAGGAGGAGGAGGGCTTGGTCATCCACTCTACCAAGTCTTCGGCATGATGTGGCTCAACATGTCCAGCTGCCGAAAAGAAGGACAAGCGTGTCCCATGGCCATGTGCTGATGACAATGCACCGCGTCCACGACCAGCACTGTTGCCCCCAGACACAGAGCCTGCTTGCCCTCTTTTATTGCCTCCTGACTGTCTGCCTCTCCTTGTTTGCCTTCCAGACATTCTAATAGATGGCCTGCAGGGAGATGGGAAAAAAGCAATAAGGGCTACCTTCAGGTGTCCTTCTCTGTCCCTTTACTTAAGGATTTCTAAATATGGTTGAGGATGATTGCTTTCGCACAGAATAGCACAACGACAATTTCCCTGACTGTCCAAAAAACAAGGATTTCAAAGATGGTTGATGAGGAATGCTTTAGCACAGTATAGCACAAGGAGAATTTCCCTCACTGTCCTTCCCTGTCCCTAGAAACAAGGATTATCACAGTGAAAGAAACTGACACTCTTCCTACCTATAGTTTTCTGTCCCTAGAAAAAATGTTTTTTTAAAGACGGTTGATGATCAATGCTTTAGCACACTATAGCACAAGGAGAATTTCCCTCACTGTCCTTCCCTGTCCCTAGAAACAAGGATTATCACAGTGAAAGAAACTGACACTCTTCCTACCTATAGTTTTCTGTCCCTAGAAAAAATGTTTTTTTAAAGACGGTTGATGATCAATGCTTTAGCACACTATAGCACAAGGAGAATTTCCCTCACTGTCCTTCCCTGTCCCTAGAAACAAGGATTATCACAGTGAAAGAAACTGACACTCTTCCTACCTATAGTTTTCTGTCCCTAGAAAAAATGTTTTTTTAAAGACGGTTGATGATCAATGCTTTAGCACACTATAGCACAAGGAGAATTTCCCTCACTGTCCTTCCCTGTCCCTAGAAACAAGGATTATCACAGTGAAAGAAACTGACACTCTTCCTACCTATAGTTTTCTGTCCCTAGAAAAAATGTTTTTTTAAAGCTGATTGATGATCAATGCTTTAGCACACTATAGCACAAGTAGAATTTCCCTCACTGTCCTTCCCTGTCCCTAGAAACAAGGATTATCACAGTGAAAGAAACTGACACTCTTCCTACCTATAGTTTTCTGTCCCTAGAAAAAATGTTTTTTTAAAGATGGTTGATGATCAATGCTTTAGCACACTATAGCACAAGGAGAATTTCCCTCACTGTCCTTCCCTGTCCCTAGAAACAAGGATTATCACAGTGAAAGAAACTGACACTCTTCCTACCTATAGTTTTCTGTCCCTAGAAAAAATGTTTTTTTAAAGATGGTTGATGATGAATGCTTTAGCACACTATAGCACAAGTAGAATTTCCCTCACTGTCCTTCCCTGTCCCTAGAAACAAGGATTATCCCAGTGAAAGAAACTGACACTCTTCCTACCTATAGTTTTCTGTCCCTAGAAAAAATGTTTTTTTAAAGATGGTTGATGATCAATGCTTTAGCACACTATAGCACAAGGAGAAATTCCCTCACTGTCCTTCCCTGTCCCTAGAAACAAGGATTATCACAGTGAAAGAAACTGACACTCTTCCTACCTATAGTTTTCTGTCCCTAGAAAAAATGTTTTTTTAAAGACGGTTGATGATCAATGCTTTAGCACACTATAGCACAAGGAGAATTTCCCTCACTGTCCTTCCCTGTCCCTAGAAACAAGGATTATCACAGTGAAAGAAACTGACACTCTTCCTACCTATAGTTTTCTGTCCCTAGAAAAAATGTTTTTTTAAAGCTGATTGATGATCAATGCTTTAGCACACTATAGCACAAGTAGAATTTCCCTCACTGTCCTTCCCTGTCCCTAGAAACAAGGATTATCACAGTGAAAGAAACTGACACTCTTCCTACCTATAGTTTTCTGTCCCTAGAAAAAATGTTTTTTTAAAGATGGTTGATGATCAATGCTTTAGCACACTATAGCACAAGGAGAATTTCCCTCACTGTCCTTCCCTGTCCCTAGAAACAAGGATTATCACAGTGAAAGAAACTGACACTCTTCCTGACCTATAGTTTTCTGTCCCTAGAAAAAATGTTTTTTTAAAGCTGATTGATGATCAATGCTTTAGCACACTATAGCACAAGTAGAATTTCCCTCACTGTCCTTCCCTGTCCCTAGAAACAAGGATTATCACAGTGAAAGAAACTGACACTCTTCCTACCTATAGTTTTCTGTCCCTAGAAAAAATGTTTTTTTAAAGACGGTTGATGATCAATGCTTTAGCACAGTATAGCACAAGGAGAATTTCCCTCACTGTCCTTCCCTGTCCCTAGAAACAAGGATTATCACAGTGAAAGAAACTGACACTCTTCCTACCTATAGTTTTCTGTCCCTAGAAAAAATGTTTTTTTAAAGCTGATTGATGATCAATGCTTTAGCACACTATAGCACAAGTAGAATTTCCCTCACTGTCCTTCCCTGTCCCTAGAAACAAGGATTATCACAGTGAAAGAAACTGACACTCTTCCTACCTATAGTTTTCTGTCCCTAGAAAAAATGTTTTTTTAAAGATGGTTGATGATCAATGCTTTAGCACACTATAGCACAAGGAGAATTTCCCTCACTGTCCTTCCCTGTCCCTAGAAACAAGGATTATCACAGTGAAAGAAACTGACACTCTTCCTACCTATAGATTTCTGTCCCTAGAAAAAATGTTTTTTTAAAGATGGTTGATGATCAATGCTTTAGCACACTATAGCACAAGGAGAATTTCCCTCACTGTCCTTCCCTGTCCCTAGAAACAAGGATTATCACAGTAAAACACACTGACACTCTCCCTACTGTGAGGGGGTTAGCTCGGCAGCGGGTGTGTGTGACCCCCGGGATGGGCTCCCCACACAAAAACAGGCCCAGCAAACGGAGGTTGTGGTTTTCAAAATCAAAAAAAGGTGCGGTTTATTTTCTATTTACAGTGACAAAACACAGCAAAGCCAAAAGAAACATAAACAAAATAAATCCTGGTCAACTTGACCTCTGACTAAACATACAGGTTTCCTAACTAACAACTGGGATCAGCCTAGTGCTGTCCTAGTCCCTAAGTCCCTGGTTTTAAATGTCCAAGCAAATAGCCACACAGGCTTTGTCTCACCGCACAGGGGTTCACTCTCCCTAGACAGTCCACACAGGTCTGGGTCCAGGCATGAGCTAACATCTAATGAAGCTGGGAGTTCTTATTAGGCTTGTGCACAACGGAAAAATTCGTTCCGTTTCGGTTCGTTTCTTTCCGGTCCTGTTGATTCGTAATCATTCGTAATTTTGCTAGACGGGATTTTTCGTGTTCGGACTCATTCGTATTTTTGCAAGCGACATTTTTCGTTGAATTTTTTGTTGCTTTATAATTCGTACTTTCGGTAGAGTACGTTGTTTTTCGTTGATTCTGGACACAACTCCTACTTTCGTAACTTTTTTTGGGTTCGTTGATTCGTAATTTTCTGTGTCTCTCTCACGACGACGCTGACTATTATGCCTAATGTGCTTCGAATGGATTTGTAGTTTTCGAAATACATAGCGGTTATTTGTAACGATTCGAAATCTCGTATTTTACTTTCGTTTTTTACATGCGGCTATAGCCTCCGCCCCTGTACACCATTTTGAGAGGGTTCAGCACGGTGAGGGAGAAGCAGAGAGCAGAGCAGAGTGTTATTGTGCTTCGAATGGATTAGAAATCTCGTATTTTACTTTCGTTTTTTACATGCGGCTATAGCCTCCGCCCCTGTACACCATTTTGAGAGGGAGTTCAGCACGGTGAAGGAGAAGCAGAGAGCAGAGCAGAGTGAGTGTTATTGTGTTTCCAATGGATTTGTACATTCGTAAGTTTTTTCATAACGAATTATGCCGAAGACATTCGGGCATTCGCTATTTTGCGGTATAATTTATTTCGGATTCGGTTTTATTCGTAATTGCTTTGTTCGGAAATTCGAATGCTTCCGAATGTCCGAAAGTTGCTAAATTCGGACGAATTTCGATTCGTTACGAAACGAATTGCACAAGCCTAGTTCTTATAGAGGCCTGAACGAGCTGACAAGCTTCAGCTGGTCTCATCAACTCCCTGTCTGCACGACGCCCCACACTCTCCCTAGAGGTATGAGTCAACCATGAGCCCACTAGCCTTAGCTGGGCTTATACAACTATCCACCTAGTTGTATAAGTCGGCGTAAAGCCTGAATTTGGGCGAAATATATCTACCCCCCTGGATGCAACCAGGTGACTTTACCTTCCTGCTGTCACATACCCCCCCCCCTCTTTTTTTAACCTCGGGGTTGGAACACCAGCAATCAGGCATTCATGTACTCGAGACAAAGCATCCACATTCCCCATTTGAACGCCAGGGCGATGCTTTACTGTGAAGTTGAATTCCTGGAGGGCCAGGAACCACCTATTCACTCTTCTATTTGTTTCCTTGTTTTGAGCCATCCACTTTAACGGAGCGTGATCCGTAACCATGTCAAAGTGCCTACCTAGCAGGTAGTACCGAAGGGAATCTAGAGCCCACTTCACCGCTAAACACTCCTTTTCAACGGTGGCGTAATTTACCTCATGGGACTTCAACTTCCTGCTGAGGTAAATGACTGGGTGCTCTTCCCCGTTCCAGACCTGGGACAATACTGCTCCTAACCCCACATCTGACGCATCACTTTGTACGACAAAGTCTTTAGAGAAGTCGGGTGAGTACAACACTGGCTGGCTACATAAGGCTTGTTTCAAGAATTGGAATGCTGCCTCAGCCTCGGGGGTCCATTTAATCATGACCGACCCTTTCCCCTTCGTTAGGTTGGTTAGGGGCACAGCCTTAGAAGCAAAGTGGGGAATGAATCGCCGATAATACCCAGCGATTCCCAGAAAGGCTCGTACCTGCTTCTTGCTGTTGGGACGTGGCCAACTCTGGATGGCCTCGACTTTGTTGAGTTGGGGTTTTATTACTCCCCTCCCAATGGTGTACCCAAGATATTTGGCCTCCTCCTGCCCAATGGTACACTTCTTGGGGTTAGCCGTAAACCCCGCTTCCCGAACAGAGTCCAGGACTGCTTGCACTTTTGGCAGATGTGTGGCCCAATCTGTGCTATGGATAATTACGTCATCCAGGTAAGCCGCAGCATACTTCCGATGGGGCCTCAGCATCTGGTCCATTTTCCGCTGGAATGTGGCCGGAGCATTCTGTAACCCGAACGGCATTCTCTTATATTGGAACGCCCCGTCTGGGGTTACAAATGCGGTTTTCTCTTTGGCCAATTTGGCCAGGGGGATTTGCCAATACCCTTTTGTGAGGTCAAGAGTCGTCATGTATCGGGCTGTTCCCAGCCGGTCGATCAACTCATCTATACGTGGCATGGGGTAGGTGTCAAATTTTGTAACTTTGTTCAACTGACGAAAATCGTTACAAAATCGCCAGCTCCCATCCGGTTTAGGCACCAACACAATGGGACTAGACCAATCACTTTGGGACTCCTCTATCACCCCTAAGTTCAACATTTTCTGTACTTCCTCCCGTATTGCCTCCCGTCGGGCCTCTGGGATCCGATAGGGTTTTAACTTCACCCTTTCACCGGGCGGGGTAATGATGTCATGCTCTACCCCAGATGTTTGTCCCGGCAGCTCAGAGAATACCTCCTTGTTGCGAAGCACAAACTCCTTAACCTCCTGTTGTTGGGGTTGTGACAAGGTGGCTGCTATTCCAACCTCAGGAATCACGCAACCAGTTTGAGCTGGTGACCAAGTGTCTGCGACTAGGGACTCTCTATCCCTCCAGGCTTTCAACAGATTAACGTGATAGATCTGTTCGGGCTTTCGCCTTCCTGGTTGTCTGACCTTGTAATTCACTTCGCTCACTTTTTCCATTATCTCGTAGGTGCCTTGCCATTTGGCAAGGAATTTACTTTCAACCGTAGGGACAAGTACCAGCATCCTATCCCCCGGGGAAAAGGTACAGGTCTTGGCTCCACGGTTGTACACTCTCTGCTGTGCTAACTGCGCTTGGGCCAAATGTTCCTTCACGATGGGCATTACCTGTGCAATTCGGTCTTGCATCAGGGCGACATGCTCAATCACACTCCTGTGGGGAGAACTCTCACTTTCCCAAGTTTCCTTGGCAATATCCAACAGCCCTCTTGGGTGTCTCCCATACAGTAACTCAAAGGGGGAGAATCCCGTAGAGGATTGGGGCACCTCCCTAATAGCAAACATCAGATAAGGAAGTAGACAGTCCCAATCCTTTCCATCTCTATCCACCACTTTCTTCAACATTTGTTTTAGGGTTTTGTTGAATCTTTCAACCAGCCCATCGGTTTGGGGGTGATACACAGATGTACGTAATTGCGTCACTTTGAACAATTTACACAGCTCCTTCATAACCCGGGACATAAAGGGTGTACCTTGGTCCGTAAGCAGTTCTTTACAAATACCCACCCGGCTAAACACAAGAGATAGCTCTTTGGCTATGGTTTTGGCCGAGGTATTTCGGAGAGGGATCGCTTCTGGATAACGGGTGGCATAGTCCATTATAACTAATATGTACTGGTGCCCCCTAGCGGACTTGATTATAGGACCTACCAAATCCATGGCGATCCTCTCAAACGGGACCTCAATGATGGGTAGAGGGACCAGCGGGCTACGGAAATGTGGCATCGGGGCCGACCTCTGACACACAGGGCAGGAGGAACAATAATTTTCTATGTCCTTCATCACCCCCGGCCAATAGAATCTCTGTAATACCCTCTCTCGGGTTTTCTCTGTCCCCAGATGACCTCCAAGAATGTGCCCATGGGCCAACTCCAACACCAACTTCCTGTAAGGTTTGGGCACCACAAGCTGCTCAACGGTTTCTTCTGCCCTTTTTGCCACCCGATACAGTAGGTCCTTCTCTACGCTGAAGTATGGGTAAGTGCAGGTATTATCTGGGTTCACTAACTCGCCATCTATTTTCACTACGTTTTCCCGTGCCTTTATTAGGGCGGGGTCTTTCAACTGTTCTGTGGCAAAGTTTTCCCTGTGAACCTCAAGATCAGAAAACTCCACAGACGGTAGGTTTTCGTCTGAGGAGGTGGGCTCCTCTCCAGTTTCTTGAGTCTCCCCTGCCAATACTGATAAGGGAAATTCCGGAGAGTCCTCACCACTCTCAGGGGAGTTCTGGCTATCACATTCCTGGTACATAGGGGCACCAGTGGGGGGCTCAGGATCATCCCACAGTTCCCAGAACTTCGGAAAATCCCTTCCCACAATGGCGTCATACGGTAACTGAGATACTAAGCCCACTGGATGAGAGAGGGTACCTTTGGGGGTCTCGAAACACACTGTAGTCACTGGATACTCTCGGGTGTCCCCATGCACACAAATAACAGCTACCTTGCTATTCCCAGAGACCTCTGTTTTAACTAACTCAGCCTTTATCAGGGTCACAAGGCTACCTGAATCCAGCAATACCACAACATTTCTACCATTAACACACATTTTGCATAAATGTTTCTCAGTTCCTCGAATGGCAGTGCATGCGACTGTCGCACACAGCGACTGACGTCTGCCCGTCAGAAAGTCACACTGCATGGGTTCCTCCACAACCGGGCAATTGGCTGCAATATGTCCCGCTTGCCGGCAGCGGTAGCAAACGATCCTTCTTGCCGCCTCTTGAGCCGCTGATTTCCCAGGCTGTTCTCGCCAAACTTGGGGTAGAGCTCCCACCCTCTCACTCTCTCCACCCTTACCCCTTGGAATCCTCTTATCCGCCCCTGGGGATGGTCTGGTCTTAGGGTGGAAAGTCCGAGTGTCTCTGGAAGAGGCCGTCAGGTTCTCTGTAGCCAAGTATTTCTCCACACGATCCACAAGACCATCGGCCGTCTCTGGGTCTCCATGGCTTACCCACTTTTGGATGGCAGTAGGAAGAGCTCTCAAAAACCGATCCATTACAACACGTTCCACAATCTTTGGTGCGGACAAAGTCTCTGGCTGTAGCCACTTTCTGCTCAGGTGAATGAGATCATACATTTGAGACTTGGGGGGTTTTCCAAGCTGGAAAGTCCAGTTATGCACACGCTGAGCCCGGACAGCCTGGGTGACACCCAGCCTTGCCAATATTTCAGCTTTTAGCATCACATAGTCTTTTGCTTGGTCAGGCTCTAGGTCATAGTAAGCCTTCTGCGATTCACCAGTTAACAAAGGAGCCACCAGTCCAGCCCACTGCTCCTCAGGCCACTTTTCTCTTTCAGCAGTCCTTTCAAATGTGGTCAAAAATACCTCTGGATCATCCTCTCCAGTCATTTTTGTCAATAAACGACTCACCCCAAAGGACGCGGTATTAGTGGGACGGCTTTCCTCACTGGTCTGCGGACGTTGCTGCATTACTGCTTCCATTTGTTGTAGTTTCTGCTCTTGCTTCTGTAACAGGTCTATGAAGCGGGCCTCAGATTGCTGCTGGGCTTGTTGCTGAGCTTCCAGACTCTGTTGGTGAGCTTGCTGCTGGGCTGCAAGGCTCTGTTGATGAGCTTGCTGCTGGGCTGTGAAGTTCTGTTGTTGAGCTGCAAGGCTCTGTTGATGAGCTGCAAGGCTCTTTTGCAAACCTGCATTTGTCTGCTGTTGATTGGCATTTGCTAGAGCCAGCTGCTTCAGTATCTCCTCCATGCTGGCTTAAAAAAAAACTGCCACTGGTTCTCCACCAACTGTGAGGGGGTTAGCTCGGCAGCGGGTGTGTGTGACCCCCGGGATGGGCTCCCCACACAAAAACAGGCCCAGCAAACGGAGGTTGTGGTTTTCAAAATCAAAAAAAGGTGCGGTTTATTTTCTATTTACAGTGACAAAACACAGCAAAGCCAAAAGAAACATAAACAAAATAAATCCTGGTCAACTTGACCTCTGACTAAACATACAGGTTTCCTAACTAACAACTGGGATCAGCCTAGTGCTGTCCTAGTCCCTAAGTCCCTGGTTTTAAATGTCCAAGCAAATAGCCACACAGGCTTTGTCTCACCGCACAGGGGTTCACTCTCCCTAGACAGTCCACACAGGTCTGGGTCCAGGCATGAGCTAACATCTAATGAAGCTGGGAGTTCTTATAGAGGCCTAAATGAGCTGACAAGCTTCAGCTGGTCTCATCAACTCCCTGTCTGCACGACGCCCCACACTCTCCCTAGAGGTATGAGTCATCCATGAGCCCACTAGCCTTAGCTGGGCTTATACAACTCTCCACCTAGTTGTATAAGTCGGCGTAAAGCCTGAATCTGGGCGAAATATATCTACCCCCCTGGATGCAACCAGGTGACTTTACCTTCCTGCTGTCACACTACCTATAGATTTCTGTCCCTAGAAAAAATGATTTTTTAAAGATGGTTGATGATCAATGCTTTAGCACACTATAGCACAAGGAGAATTTCCCTCACTGTCCTTCCCTGTCCCTAGAAACAAGGATTCGCACAGTAAAACACACTGACACTCTCCCTACCTATCCTTCTCTTTCCCTAAACTAAAGGAATCCAGGTTAAGCAAGAAAAAAAAAATGTCACTGTCCCTGCCTATGCTTCTCTTTCCCTGCTCCGGAACACACTACACTAGGCCGCCGTGCTGGCGGCCTTTTATAGTGTGGGGCGTGTACTAAACACCCTCAGCAATAATTGCCCACAGGCATCCTGCCTGTGGCCAATCATTGCTCTCCTCGCTGCCGGCGCTGTGATTGGCCAAGCATGCGGGGTCACAGTGCATGCTTGGCCAATCACAGCGCCTGGATGACACTGCAATGGCGTAGTGCATTGTGGGCCATTCGCGTCACTCGAATTAGGCGCGAACGGCCCAAATCGTTCGATCTTCGTCGAACGATCGAACAGCCGATGTTCGAGTCGAACGTATGTTCGACTCGAACACCGAGCTCATCCCTAGTCACAAATGATCTATAATGAAATTCTGAAGGGGAAATCTGATGTACAGAAAGGGGGCACTCTGATGGGTACACCTGATGTAACTGGGCACTCTGATATGGACGCCTCATGTACTGTAAGAGGGTATTCTGATGGAGACTCCTGACATAAGGGGACACTCTGATGAATGCACCTGATGTAAGGGGCACTCCTAATGGGAGAAATTTTAGGCACTCTCCCCAGACAAGGTTTACCTTACCGAGCTGGCAAATCACCACACAGGCTGCAGACATATTACTCAATTTTAGAAGCAAAGCCAAAGCAAAGCAAAAGCAAGGTGTAAACAGGACTGTAAGCTAACCATTTTATTTAGTGACAGGAGCTTTGACCGGCATTCAGAGAGCTTTAACAAAGCGTGTGTGAAGCCTTGTTTTAAAGCAAGTGTAAACTAACCCTTATGCCGCGTACACACGACCGGTTTTCCCGGCAGGAAAACTGCCATGACAGCTTTTGGCCGGGAAAAGCGGCCGTGTGTATGCTCCATCGCAGTTTTCTTTCTTCCTGCCGGAATTCCCAGTGGTCTTTTTCCCATCGTGGAAACCGTCGTCTGTATGCTTTCCCGATGGGGAAAAAAAAACGTGCACGCTCGTAAACAATTCAACGCATGCGCGGAGGCATAGAACGTAATTTTGTCGGCTCGTCATAGTCTTTGACGTCACCGTGTTCTTGGCATTCAAAAGTTCAGCGGTCTTGTGTGACAGTGTGTATGCAAGGCAGGCTTGAGAGAAATCCCTGTCGGGAAAAGCGTTGTTTTTTTTCCTGCCGGGAAAACCGGTCGTGTGTATGAGGCATTAGTGTTACATAGTGTAGGTAAATTTAGTGGCAGGGGTTAATTTGTGTTTCGATTGTGCAGTGTTCCGAGGGCTGCGGTTCAACTACCTCCCCCTGTTTACTGGAACTCTGTGGATAGTTCTAGAATCTAGTGGGTAGAGGAGCAGAGACTGCAGCCTGAATATTTATGGAGTTCCCACCAATCCCTGAGGAGGCAAGGCCCAGTAGGAGTGGGAACTGCACATAAATAGTCAGCAGCCTGGCAGTTAGGGAGCAGAGTCCGGGGTCCAGTTGCCTGGAGGGGACCCCTGTGCTGGAGAAGAAGGAGAGCTGAGAGAGAGTGAGAGGAAGGGAGAAGGAGCAACTGGAGGTCTCACACCCTACCAGCAAAGCCGAAGCCTTCCTGAACCATGATCAAGTGAGTACCTTACATTTCACTAACCCGGGAATGATGGGACTGTGACGTCATATGGGGGCGGGGTCACCGGGTGGCCACGCCCATGCCTAAATAAGTGAATGCGCTCCGCGCACACGGCATTACAGCCAGAGACAGCGACGAATCAACATCTCCAGGAGAGAAGAGGAAAGAAGGCGAAGGAGAAGACCGGGCCCCCGCTAGCAAAAGAGCTGGAAGAAGATAGCGGAGGCCCAGCAGAAGGAAGAAAGAACCGGAGAGCGAGAGAAGAACCGGAGAGCGCGGAGACGACACCGGAGACCCCCGAAGTTGGAAGAGACCCCCGAAGTTGGAAGAAGACCCCGAAGTCGGAAGAAGACCCCCGGAGCTGCCTAATAAATTACTTTATAAACCTGTGTAGTGTTTTTATTGACATTTTTTTTCCACCAGATGAATGGGTAGGGGTACGATGTACCCCATACTCATTCGCATAGGGTGGGGGGCCAGGAGCTGGGGGCCTCCTTATTAAAGGGGGCTCCCGGATTCCGATAAGCCCAAAGCACCCACTCCCCCAAGTTGAGGGCATGCGGCCTGGTACGGTTCAGGAGGGGGGGATGCTCGCTCGTCCCCACCCTCTTTCCTGACCGGCCGGGCTGCATGCTCAGATAAGGGTCTGCTATGGATTTTGGGGGGACCCCCACTACGTTTTTTTCCGGAATAGGGGTTCCCGTTAAAGTCCATACCAGACCTAAGGGCCTGGTATGCTCCTGGAGGGGAACCCATGCCGGCTTTTTATTTAAAATTTGGCGTGGAGTTCCTCCTCATGATAACAGTGGCGAGACTTCCCATTCTTCTCCCAGGTCGGCAAGTCCGCAGCTAAAAACGCAAAGGAACCGCTGAACAACTGATTGCGAACTTGCCAAAGACTCCGAGCTCAAAAACGCAACGCACAAGTGTGAACCCAGCCTAAAGGTGAAAAAACTTCTTGCAGTCATCGGCCCCCCAGCCCCCCCCCCCCCCGTTTTACTTACCTGAGCCCAGTTTTCTTCTTCTCGGGGACGAGCACACTAGCTATGGCTGGTGTCTCGTGTCCTGATTGGACAGATTGATAGCAGTGCAGCCATTGGCTCCCGCTGCTGTCAATCAATTCCAATGACGCAGGGGGCAGGGCAGAGTCATACATTCGGCAGCTATGGACGCCTAATGAATGACTCGGGAGCGCGCCAGCAAGGTAACCCCCTCGGGAGAGCGCTTCACCCAGAGGGTTATCTAATGCGGGGGAGGAGCCGCGAGAGCCGCCGAGGGACCCCAGAACAGGAGGATCGGGGTCACTCTGTGCAAAACGAACTGCAGAGTGGAGGTAAGTATAACATGTTTGTTATTTAAAAAAAAAAATAATTGATCCTTTACAATCACTTTAGGAGTTCCCTCCAATGGAAAAACCCTACACCATAATCCCCCCTCCACCAAATGATTTGGACCAGTGCACAAAGCAAGGTCCATAAAGACATGGATGAGCGAGTTTGGGGTGGAGGAACTTGACTGGCCTGCACAGAGTCCTGACCTCAATCCGATAGAACACTTTTGGGATAAATAACCCTAGGTTCACACCTATGCGTTTTTTTTAGTGCGCTTTGCAGTTTGCAGAAGCGCACTACAGTCCATTTAACATGGTTTTCTATGGTACAAGTTCACATCTATGCGTTTTGCGGCCGGTGCATTTTTGGCCTGGTATAGACCTGTAGACCTGGTATATGCCGTTTTTTTTTTGCCTTTTTTTACATTCAACTGTCAGTGGGGAGCCCCCCTGGCAGCTGATGACTCATTGGTTGTTAAGGATACAGCGGCTGGCTTCCTGGCCCCCTCCTTAGCAACCAGCTATATACGGTGTGTTTACAGTGCGTTTAAAGAGAAAAAAAATGCAAAATGCATGAAAACTGCATGCAAAAACGCATAAAAAACATGAGTTTAAAAACGAAAAATGCACTGCAAAACGTGCCTGAAAAATGCATCAAGCGCAGCTGCATAGGTGTGAACCTAGACTCAGAGCGGAGACTGTGAGCCAGGCCTTCTCATCCAACATCAGTGCCTGACCTCACAAATGCTCTTCTGGAAGAATGGTCAAACATTCCCATAGACACACTCCTAAACCTTGTGGACGGCCTTCCCAGAAAAGCTGTAAAGGGTGGGCCAACTCAATATTGAACCCTACATACTTAAGCCACGTACACACGATCGGACTTCAAACAAACTTTTCTGTGGATTTTTGTCAAAAGGGAGTTGGCCGGGCACACCCATAGCGTACACACCACAGGACTTTTCTGAAAACTTTCCCAAAACTTTCCCAAGTTTGACAAAAAAATCCGACCATGTGTACGCTCCATCGGACAAACTTTTTTGGTTTTCATCGGACAAAAGTTCAGTCTGCAAACGGACAAACTTTTGGCCAACAAAAGTCTGATGGTGCAAAGTCCGACCGTGTGTACAGAAAACCATCGGACTTTTGTCCGAAGTACAAACACGCATGCCCAGAACCAATGTTAAAAGCAACCAACAATAGCAGAAGTTGACCAAAGGGTGGCGGTAAAGAGCAGAAAAGAGCAGAAAAACCACGTGATGTCGGGAAAGTTTTGGGAAAGTTTGCAGAAAAGTCCTGCCGTGTGTATGCTATGGGTGTGCCCGGCCAACTCCCTTCGGACAAAAATCCACGGAGAAGTTTGTTTGAAGTCCGACCGTGTGTACGAGGCTTTACATGACTTGCTAAGTGGGCTGCCTGTCAAACTGATCTATTAAAGTCAATAGGGCCGCACCGCAACTGACAGACAAACTCTTGGCTTGTGGTTGTGGTCTATTGACCCTATTATAAACTGCAATATATACAATATATATCTATAAAAATGTGATCCCTAAATCGCAGCAGAACGCGCAACGTGCTTTTTTTGGGGTGCCATAATTCTTTAATGGCACCCCAAATGTGATGGTGTAACGGCACCCCCAATATAAAGGGGTATAACGCCGTTTACGAGGTTCCCTCTCCTAGACACACATCCACTCGCTACCAATATCCACAGCTAAACGACCCTTTCCCATAGGGGCCGATCCCTTTGGAAGAAAACGAGACGCACTCTGTCTTCTTCTGTAGTAAGAATGAATTTATTATTGAGAAACATTGTAACTTTATACACAATTCAATACACAGGATTTGACATGAACAAGGGCCCAGCTCCACCCACACCTCCTAAGACTCAACACCTCATCCTGACGTCTGCTAGGCTTCAAAAGATCCCACCCAATACACATCTTCTTACAAAGGGTTGGCAGCCAGTCTGTCTGGCACTTTACAATACACACAAGGACTTAATCTCTATTCATACCAGACCTTCCCCAGTCATAATGAACAATAGAATGCAAAACAACTTAATTCCTCACAGCAATGATTACTTAACCCCCACATACAGTATACATCCAATCTATATACAATGTATATACAGCCTTGAATATGGCTATCACAGACCATATCGGGGGTTTCTTTTATTCACCCTGTGTCCAAAGTGACCCCACTGTCACAGATGGGATCGCTGCAAAACGCGCTACGCTTGACGCTCAGAAAGCAGCAGGAGCATGACGTTTTTTTTTTTCTGGGGTGACAATCGCACATAGGGCGGCCCATGGAGTGAATAGGCTGCATTATGTGTGACGCGTGAAATCGCATGCAAATCTCTCAACTGAAATTGCGAGTGGTCCTGCTACGCGAGAGTGTAAGGCTACATTCACACTGAAGCGCTGGATGCGCTGGCGGTATAGCGGCGCTATTGTTAGCGCCGCTATACGGTCGTTTTTGCCACGATTTGCGGGCGCTAGCGAGGGGGATTTTAACCCCCGCTAGCGGCCGAAAAAGGGTTAAAAAGCCTGTTTGCAGCGTTTTGCGGGCGTTTTGGAGGCGCTACCCCATTGATTTCAATGGGCAGGGGCGCTAAAGAAGCGGTATTTTTACCGCTCCTATCGCGCCTGAAAGATGCGGCTTCCAGGAGTTTTTTTTTACCCTCCTGCAAGCGCAACGCTCCAGTGTGAAAGCCCTTCGGGCTTTCACACTGGATACAATGGAGCGGCTTTTTTTGGGGCGCATTGCAGGCGCTATTTTTAGCGCAATAGCGCCTGCAAATCGCCTCAGTGTGCAAGGGGCCTAAATGCAGCCTCAAGAGGCAATCCTGCTGCCTCCTGAATACCTGTTTATATATATAGATCTATATCTATATATCTCTCTATCTCTCTCTCTATCTATCTATCTATTTCTCTATCTATCTATCTATATCTATATCTATCTATCTATCTATATCTATATCTATCTATCTATCTATCTATTTCTCTATCTATCTATATCTATATCTATCTATCTATCTATCTATCTATCTATCTATCTATATCTATATCTATATCTATCTATTTCTCTATCTATCTATATCTATATCTATCTATCTAGATCTATATATATAAACAGGTATTCAGGAGGCAGCAGGATTTTGCCTCTTGAGGCTGCATTTACACTTTCGCATAGCAGGACCACTCGCAATTTTAGTTGAGCGATTTGCATGCGATTTTAAGCGTCACACATAATGCAGCCCATTCACTCCATGGGCCCCCCTATGTGCGATTGTCACCCAAAAAACAAACAAAAAAAAACTCATGCTCCTGCTGCTTTCTGGCCGTCAAGCGTAGCGCATTTTGAAGCGATATCATCGCATTTGGGGTGCCATTAAAGAATTATGGCACCCCCAAAAAAAGCACGTCGCGCGTTCTGCTGCGATTTAGGAATCCCTGCGATTCTGCCTGCGATTCCAAATCGTGAGATGTGAATGGGGCCTGAATGTCTTACAGCGGCGACTCCCCGCGCAGTTCGCATTTCAAGCTTTAGCCTCGCTCTCCGGTATCTACCAAACACAGAAATATCATTTCCGATTGGACTAAACCTAAGGCCAGGTTCACATTAGTGCGAATTGGACGCGGGTTTCACCGCATCCAATTTGCACTAGCAGGAGATTGTGACTGGCTTTCTATGGAGCGGCTCCGGTGCGAATTTGCACCGGGACTGGTGCGTCTTTTGGACCGCTTGAGGTCCAAACGCAGCCAAAAATTCGGTGCTGAAATCGGATCTGAAACGGTGAACAGGGACCCCCTTGCTACGAGACGCATGCGGCTTAGATGTGAACCCAGCCTTAAATGTTACAAAAGGGGTCCGGGGACCCTTTAACTTCTTAAAGGCGCTGCCCCGTGTGTCCGGGTTTAACACGCCAGCAGCTGCGGAGTTGTCAGTGCCAAAAGACTGAGCGTGCCAGGAGTGTGATCCAGCCAGCACTAGGACCCAGGCGATCCGCCGCCCCGCCGATTGTGCTGCACCAGGACTGAGATGTCAGACTCAGCATCAGCTGGCCATCATCATCAGCAGCACAGTGCTGGGGGGGCTCCATTCTCCTCTACCTTCCCAATCCCTGAGATATATATATATACACAGCCTCTGCCTGTATGATCAGAGCCTGGCACTGCCACCAGCAGCCATGCTTCACCCGCTCCTCCCAGATATAGAGGAATAACCTGTAATACCGGGCACAACACCCACCAGCATGGCCCAGAGCAAGAGGCACTCTTACAGCCGGGTGAGTACCAGCCAGGCGCCCCTTTATCAAACCTACCCATTTTTTTTTCTAGAGATGCTGATTCGTGTGGGCATGCTGTATGTGGGCGGAGGGGCACACGAGTGGCATGATGTAAAGAGAAGGGTGAGCTACAGCCGATTAGAGAAAGCCAGCATCTTGGGACTTCTAGAAATATAAATGAATAATGCGTGGATCCCTGGCCGTCTTTTTTTTTTTTATATATATATATATGCCATACATTTCTGTAAAATTAGCAGAAGGGCGCCGGTCTTGCCGCATTTCATTGCAAACGCTCAGCGGCGGGGCATACAACCTATATGGTGGTATCGATAACCTGCTTCACGGGGGCGCCAAATGGCTTGCGGCAGAGAAATGGTTAACACAGGGGTTAATGGTGACGCAGCATATGTGTGAAATGAGCCCTGCTTCGTGGGATCGATCGCAGACAGAGCAAGGGGGACCCTGCGGGGCTGAAATGGTTAAGAATATGGCATGGCTGCGCAAACTGTTGGGCGCTATATAAATCCTGTATAATAATAATAATAATAATGGTAACAGCATCCAGTGGGTTTTGTGTTTATTGGCAGAAGTCTGGGCTTGGCATTGTGGATAGGCGTGGGGTGGCAAGGGTTAATGCTGGGAGATTAGGTGCTGTGGTGTGGGAAGCTAGGTTATTAGTGGCAATGGATGTTATTGGGTTACCTGGATACTGCAAAGGGTTAATAGCGGAGGCTCGGTTCTTTAATTATTGCAGAGATTTGTCATAGTAATGATTCACAAGCAGCCGAGTTGGGGGGATGTAATGACAGTAGCTTGGATACCAGTGGCAATGGAAGTGAGACCAAGCATTGAGACCTGTGGCATTAGGAGAGGGAACAAGCGTTGAGACCTGTGGCATTAGGAGAGGGAACAAGCGTTGAGACCTGTGGCATTAGGAGAGGGACCAAGCGTTGAGTCCTGTGGCATTAGGAGAGGGACCAAGCGTTGAGACCTGTGGCATTAGGAGAGGGACCAAGCGTTGAGACCTGTGGCATTAGGAGAGGGACCAAGCGTTGAGTCCTGTGGCATTAGGAGAGGGACCAAGCGTTGAGACCTGTGGCATTAGGAGAGGGACCAAGCGTTGAGACCTGTGGCATTAGGAGAGGGAACAAGCGTTGAGACCTGTGGCATTAGGAGTGGGAACAAGCGTTGAGACCTGTGGCATTAGGAGTGGGAACAAGCGTTGAGACCTGTGGCATTAGGAGTGGGAACAAGCGTTGAGACCTGTGGCATTAGGAGCGGGAACAAGCGTTGAGACCTGTGGCATTAGGAGCGGGAACAAGCGTTGAGACCTGTGGCATTAGGAGAGGGACCAAGCGTTGAGACCTGTGGCATTAGGAGAGGGACCAAGCGTTGAGACCTGTGGCATTAGGAGAGGGACCAAGCATTGAGACCTGTGGCATTAGGAGAGGGACCAAGCGTTGAGACCTGTGGCATTAGGAGTGGGAACAAGCGTTGAGACCTGTGGCATTAGGAGTGGGAACAAGCGTTGAGACCTGTGGCATTAGGAGAGGGAACAAGCGTTGAGACCTGCGGCATTAGGAGAGGGACCAAGCGTTGAGACCTGCGGCATTAGGAGAGGGACCAAGCGTTGAGACCTGCGGCATTAGGAGAGGGACCAAGCGTTGAGACCTGCGGCATTAGGAGAGGGACCAAGCGTTGAGACCTGCGGCATTAGGAGAGGGACCAAGCGTTGAGACCTGCGGCATTAGGAGAGGGACCAAGCGTTGAGACCTGCGGCATTAGGAGAGGGACCAAGCGTTGAGACCTGCGGCATTAGGAGAGGGACCAAGCGTTGAGACCTGCGGCATTAGGAGAGGGACCAAGCGTTGAGACCTGCGGCATTAGGAGAGGGACCAAGCGTTGAGACCTGCGGCATTAGGAGAGGGACCAAGCGTTGAGACCTGCGGCATTAGGAGAGGGACCAAGCGTTGAGACCTGCGGCATTAGGAGAGGGACCAAGCGTTGAGACCTGCGGCATTAGGAGAGGGACCAAGCGTTGAGACCTGCGGCATTAGGAGAGGGACCAAGCGTTGAGACCTGCGGCATTAGGAGAGGGACCAAGCGTTGAGACCTGCGGCATTAGGAGAGGGACCAAGCGTTGAGACCTGCGGCATTAGGAGAGGGACCAAGCGTTGAGACCTGCGGCATTAGGAGAGGGACCAAGCGTTGAGACCTGCGGCATTAGGAGAGGGACCAAGCGTTGAGACCTGCGGCATTAGGAGAGGGACCAAGCGTTGAGACCTGCGGCATTAGGAGAGGGACCAAGCGTTGAGACCTGCGGCATTAGGAGAGGGACCAAGCGTTGAGACCTGCGGCATTAGGAGAGGGACCAAGCGTTGAGACCTGTGGCATTAGAAGATGTGATCCATGTGTGGACGTGGTATTGTATGGCGACATAACTGGGATACACAATGGTAACGTAGTAGGAGTAGTTCACATTCATATGATGTTCCAGGCCTTAGTAGCAGGGAAATACCTGTGGCATTGCAGCTGTAAAACTTAGAAATTGCAATGGCTGTGGCAATGTAGAGGTTAATAGCAGGTAAGATCACAGGTGTACTAACACGGGTGTGTCTGGGGTTCATTTATTAGTATCCAGCGAGAGGTAACAGAGGATGGTAATAGAAGATCCATGGCATTGCAGCGTTTAATAGCAGTAAGTGTCTGGTAGCCGTGTTATTACCTGTGGCATGGTACGGCTTGATAATAGCTGTGGGGTGACTGATAGTGCTGATATCCAGTATGAGCTTTCCTATAATACCTGTTCATTGTAAAGATTGCTCATGGTAATGCCTGTAGTAGGGCTAAACAGAGAAAGTTTCATAGTAGTGTTCTTACATGTTGCATTATCATCATTGCCTGTTGCACTGTAGGGAAAGTGGGTAATATTACTTGATACAGTATAAAATAACTATAACTTAATGGTGGAAATTGTAATACTTGTGGCATTTGAGTTAATAAGTAGTGTAATGCCTAAAGTATCAGGGGATTTAATACGTGTGACATTATGCAATGTCTAGACTAAAATACCTGTGGCATTGCATTATTATCTCCCCCCCCCCCCCCCATATAATACCTGTGGCATTGCATTATTATTATCTCCCCATATGATACCTGTGGCATTGTATTATAATATAACCTGTTTGGATTGCAGGATTTATTAGGTGTAATCTAATACCCAGGCCATTGATGGATTTAGCCCTGGTTCACACTGGTGCGATTTGACATGTCAAATCGGCGATATTTGCCGCAAATTGCGGGCAATGGCACCGTCCTAATCGGTGCGGCGCTGCAATGATTTCAAAAAGTAGTTTCTGTACTATTTTGCGATTTCGGCCACAATTTACATAGACATCTGTGTCAGATGTCTTTTGCAATCGCGGCTGAAATCGGGACTGCCAGCGGGAGTGAAATCGTGCGAGTTCATCTGAACTCGCACGGCTTCACTCCCGCAGCCCCAATGTGAACCTGGGCTTACTAGGGTTTTTATGACACCATTTAATAGAAGTACTATAATACCTGTGGCATTGCAGGATATATAATGAGGGTACCATATTACTTCAGACATTGAAGGATTTAATATGGGTACTATAATGACTGTGGTATAAAAGGATTTAATAGGCATACTAAACCACTTGTGGCGTTACAGGATTTTCTTCTGGGTGTAATGATCCCGGTGACAATGGCCAACTGCAGGATTTAATAGGGCTATTATATTATCTGAGGCATTGAGTATTGAATAGGGGTACTCGTATCTATAGCATTGCAGGATTTATTCAGAATCTATAATACCTGTGACTCTCTATGTCTAGAGGAAAAGAGATTTCATCTCCAAATATGGAAAGGTTTCTTCACAGTAAGAGCTGTGAAAATGTGGAATAGACTCCCTGCAAAGGTGGTTCTGGCCAGCTCAGTCGATTCTTTAACCACTTAAGCCCCGGACCATTTCGGGCCATTAGGACCAGGCCTGTTTTTGGGATTCGGCACTGCGCTGCTTTAACTGTAAATTGCGCGGACATGCAATGTTGTACCCAAATGAAATTTGCGTCCTTTTCTTCCCACAAATAGAGCTTTCTTTTAATGGTATTTGATTGCCTCTGCGATTTTTATTTTTTGCGATATAAACAGAAAAAGACCGAAAATTTTGAAAAAAAATGATATTTTCTACTTTTTGTTATAAGAAAAATCGAATAAACTCAATTTTAGTCATACATTTAGGCCAAAATGTATTCAGCCACATGTCTTTAGTAAAAAAAATGTCAATAAGCGTATATTTATTGGTTTGCGCAAAAGTTATAGCGTTTACAAACTAGGGTACATTTTCTGAAATTTACACAGCTTTAAATTTATGACTGCCTATCTCATTTCTTGAGGTGCTAAAATGGCAGGGCAGTACAAAACCCCCCCAAATGACCCCATTTTGGAAAGTAGACCCCCCAAGGAAATTGCTGAGAGGCATGTTGAGCCCATTGAATATTTATTTTTTTGTCCCAAGTGATTGAATAATGACAAAAAAAAAAAAAATTACAAAAAGTTGTCACTAAATGATATATTGCTCACACATGCCATGGTTATATGTGGAATTGCACCCCAAAATACATTCTGCTGCTTTTCCTGAGTACGGGGATACCACATGTGTGGGACTTTTTGGGAGCCTAGCCGCGTACGGGACCCCAAAAACCAAGCACTGCGAACGCTGCAGTTATGTGTGTTGTGTTTGGTAAGTGACAGTGATCGATCGATACTGCACTTGGGTGGGCTGGGCTGGGCTGGGCGGAGGGGCTAAACGCAGGCGCTAGCAGGTATCTGGGCTGATCCCGCTAACACTGCGTTTTTGGGAACCCTAAACCGCTGGGGATGCTAGTATAGATCTGATCAGATCTGATCAGATACTACACCACTAAGGGGGGTGTATGCTTTGCGCGTGGGTGTTAGCGTTACTGGCACTAACCTAACACTGCCTGGGGCGACGCAGACCCTCTCTGGCGCTAAAACCTAATTGATCTCACCCGCCGGGCGATCAGGGGGGTTAAACCTTTATTGGGTTATATACGGCGGGTGCCCTGATGCTATAAAAAGCAAACTAATCAACCAGCGTCACCCGTAACCTTTATATGGTGATCACTGGTGAAAGGGTTAACTAGGGGCAATCAGGGGGTTAAAACCTTTATTAGGTTAAATATGGGGGTACCTGACACTATATAAAAACCTGACGGGTAACCTAAATAACTAAATAACTTACTGGCTAACCAGTGACGCTTATACGGCGATCACTGGTGAAAGGGTTAACTCTAGGGGCAATCAGGGGGTTAAAATAATATATGGGGGTACCTGACACTAATAAAAACCTGCGGCGAACCTAAAAAAAAATAACTGCCTATCTAAAACACCAGCGACACGAATACAGCGATCGGAAAAACAATCGCTTAGTGACGCTGAAGTTAGGGGGTGAAAGGGTTACCCTGGGGGGTGATCAAGGGGTTAAACCTTTATTAGGGGGGGTTAGGGGGCTACCCTGGACCTAAAGGGGCCTAATCCTAACTGCCCTGCAACTTTTTACAATCACAGATGACACTAAATGCAGTGATCAGTAAAATAAATGATCACTGCAATCAGTGACACTGTGATTGGGGGCTTTGGGGTGACCTGGGGGGTGATCTGGGGGTGACTGGGGGGTGATTTGTGTGCCTATGTGTACCTACGTGTCAGTGGACTGTTGGTGCACTAACCTGCTTCTTCTCTGCTCGGCGCCGGGAACGAAAAGACCGCGGCGAGGGAGATGACATCACTTCCTCCTGCCTGTGTTTACATCACATGGCGGAGGAAGCATTTTCATTGGCCGGGAGCGATCGCGAGGGGGGGGGCGGAATCGAGCGCCCCCCCCCCTCATGCCTGATCGCTCCCGAACACTTAACGGCCGCTCACTGCAGTGAAGGGGGGTCCGGATGGACCCCCCAACTGCACAAAGGTGATCACGTAGATCTACGTGATTCTGCCTGTCGGTGCCATTCTGCCGACGTAAATCGGCGGTGGGCGGTCGTTAAGTGGTTAAGAAAGGTCTGGATACTTTTCTAAATGTACATAATATAACTGGGTACTGACATTTTATAGGTAAAGTTGATCCGGGGAAAATCCGATTCTTCTTCCTCCTTCTTTTTTTTTTTTTTTTTTTTTATTTTTTTTTTCCCCCTCCCCCTCCTGGAGCAATTTGGAACATGCTTTGCTGTTTGTTTGTTTTTTTGTTTTTTGCCCTCCTCTGGATCAGCTGTGGGTATAGGAGTGTGTATGCAAAAGGGGCCCAAACCAAGTGCTTCTACTTTTCAGAGGTGTGATATTGTTCTACGTACAATCCTTGTTTTATAGATTGCATGTAATATTCAAATTTTCTGAGATTTGGGGTTTTCATGAGCTGTAAGCCATAATCATCACAATTATGGCTTGAACTATCTTACTTTGCATGTAATGAGTCTCATATATTACTTTCACCTTTTTTAAGTTGCATTAGTAAAATAAATGAACTTTTGCACGCTATTCTAATTTTTTTTTTTTCGAGTTTCACGTGTGTGTGTGTGTGTGTGTGTGTGTGTGTGTGTGTATATAATAAATATATATAAATTTACACAGTGGAACCTTGGTTTACGAGTAACGCGGTTAACAAGCGTTTTTGAAAGACGAGCAAGTTTCTAAAAAAAAATAAAAAATCCTGACTCTGGTTGTGAGTGTTGTCTTGCAAAACGAGCAGAATTCAAGCCTCTGCGGTGTGCAGTACCACATTTGGCCAGAGGTGCGGGGGCGCCGGTGACACTCGGAACGGTTCAGAGCCGTTAGGAAATACTCGGAAACACTCAGTTTCCGAGCGGTCTCCGAGTATTTCTGAGTCTCTCCGGCACCCCCCCCCCCCCCCCCCCCCCCTGGCCACATGCGGTATAGAAGTCAATGCGGAACAAATTATCTTAATTTCCATGGACCTCCTATGGGGAAACTCTCTTTGATATGCGAGTGCTTTGGATTACAAGCATTCTCCTGGAACGGATTATGCTCATAATCCAAGGTTCCACTAATTAGAATATATCTATCTATCTATCTCTCATACAAATGAACTCTTAGGGCATTGACAACGACCAATTGGTCACTTAACTGATAGTGTTCTATCATGTGCGTCCATTTTAGATGTTGTCAAGTAGTCCGTACAACAACCAATTCATAAACAATTAAATGTTTAAATCACCCGAAAAAAAAGTGTGGATAAAAATGAATCGACATGATAGCATAGCCTGTTTGTTTCATAAAGAACCTATTCAAATAATCATTTAGAAATTAATTTATAAACATTGTTTTGTACACAAATAAAAATTCCAGGTATATGTCTAAAAAGAAACACTCTCATATGCCTGTCAGGGAATCATCGTTCATACACGTAGCTATGAATATTAATATCAATGGATGGATTTTCAACAATAAATATTCTAAAGGCCCAAATAAAAAAACAAGTAAAAAGTAATATATAATATACAAATCATGAAATCAATATAGAATAATAAATAAATTGGACCATTGATAACCAATTGACAGAACATACCGTAATATGACCACTTAAGGACCGCTCACGGTGTGTGTGTGTGTGTGTGTATGTATGTATGTCGGCAGAATGGCACGTACAGGCATAATCACGTACCGGTATGTCCCCTTTAACTGCCTGCCGTGTGGTGGCGTGCGCCGCCGGCGGCACGCTCGCGACCCTGCCGCCATCCCCGTGAGTCGGACTGCGGGTCCCACGGACTCGATCGCCGCGGGGATCCCCGTGTAAACACAACATCTCCCCGCTCGCCTACTGTCACCGATCTCCGCTCTGTGTAATCAGAGCGGTCATCAGTGACGTGTCACTCGTAGCCATGCCCCCCCCCCCCCCTCAGTTAGAATCACTCCCTTAAGCACGCTTAACCCCTTCAGCGCCCCTAGTGGTTAACCCCTTCACTGCCAGTGTCATTTTTACAGTAATCAGTGCATTTTTATAGCACTGATCGCTGTAAAAATGACAATGGTCCCAAAATGGTGTCAAAAGTGTCCGATGTGTCCGCCATAATGTTGCAGTCACAATAAAAATCGCTGATTGCCGCCATTACTAGTGTAAAAAAAACACAAAAATGCCATAAAACTACCCCCTATTTTGTAGACGCTACAACTTTTGCGCAAACCAATCAAACGCTTATTGCGTTTTTTATTTTATTTTTTTTTGTTTTTTTTTACCAAAAATATGTAGAAGAATACGTATCGGCCTAAACTGAGGGGGGGGGGGGGGGGGGGGGGGGGACAGGGTTTTTTTAATATTTTTTTGGGGATATTTATTATAGCAAAATGTAAAGAATATTGCATTTTTTTTTTTTTTTTTTTTTTTTCAAAAATTGTCCCTCCTATTTTTTTGTTTTATAGCGCAAAAAATAAAAACCGCAGAGGTGATCAAATGCCACCAAAATAAAGCTCTATTTGTGGGGGGGGGAGGGGGAAGGACGTCAATTTTGTTTGGGAGCCAGGTCGCACGGCCGCGCAATTGTCAGTTGAAGTGACGCAGTGCCGAATCGCAAAAAAAAATGCTCTGGTCTTTGGCCAGCAAAATGGTCCGGGGCTTAACATATTTGGACACTTTTATAACAGTACAGGAGCACTTTTGATGTATTATTTGTTTACGCTTATGTTTTTTTTTGGAGCACAGTTATGCACCAGGCATAACGTTTATTGTATGCCATATGCATTTATTTATGTATTCACTTATCTGATATTTATTTCCTATTTGATTTAATAACTTGGAAGTATTACAAAGTATGAGTGTACGCTATTATTAATATCAATTCTTTAGCGCAGCGTATCTAATTTTTTCATTATTTTGTTGAACTGTTTGACAATTTTTCCTAGCTGTGCAAAAGCCTTTGGGAGAAAAGTCAATCCTTGTATGTTACTAGGGCGAGCAGCATAATCGCTAATTTTGCATGTGAGTGCACGTTGGTTATCTGGACCATTTTTCTACCATTCCTTACATATAGTATCGAATATTATTTGTGTTTTTTGTTTTTTCATAATGTGAATATTTTGTAACCCATTTTAATTCCTCGTTAGATTTCTGAATCCATAATTAATTTTGTCCAGTGTATTTGGAGGTATCTACTGTAAGCGGGCAGTTCTATTAAGCAATATGAATATATTCATAGCACAAACCTCCTGTAGTGTGTGTGTGTGTGTGTGTGTGTGTGTGTGTGTGTGACAATCTTGTTTGGTCACAAATGAAAGAAAAGCCCGGAGCAAAGAAATGCAATGGATGGGCAGAGGGCGGGCATGACTAGGGAAACAGGGACTTATGAGAAGGATTGTGGGATTGGTGGGTTAAGGCTGAGGTGTAGGGTGGTAGGATTGGTGGGTTAATTTGTGTGGGAGGGGGCACAGAGGGTATAAAGGAGGACTCCGCCCCCCCCCCCCCCGGGTAACACGCGGCGCAAGGAAAGTTCCAGCATGACAGATTTGGAGCAGTTCCTGTCCCAATTGCGGGCCGAGACTGCAGCGCGGGGCCCAGGAACATTTAGGGCCTTTGCTGGGGGCGTCCAGCGGAAGAAGAGGCTAATGGGGGGAGAGTGTCAGCGCGAGCTCGGCAGTCAAAACCGCCGGAGCGCTTTTCTCCTGACCTCTCCTCCGGAGCTCGCCGTCAATTAGGGAATCCCCATTCGCGGGCCCCTTCGGGTCCTCCCGTGAAGCGAGCTGCTGTCGCCGGGTTGGATGCCGGAAGGAATCCCCAGCAGAGACGGAGCTCCGCGGCCGGTCCGGGAGTTCCGGAGCGGCCACTAGGCCCGCGCGGCGGCTGGAGTCGGAGCGAGCGGGCCCCGCCCCCAGAGTGATGTCACCGGGGACGGCGCCTCGGCGGGGGAGATCGAGTGTGGCGGTGGCCGGGCCTTCAGCAGCGGTGGCCGGGGACCTTGCGGCGGAGGGCAGAGGCAGCTGATGGAGGCGACAGGGCTGGACAGAGCCCACCCCGGCCCGGGCAAAGCGACAAAGAAATCGGTGGGCGGGTCCGGAGCACGAAGAGGGAGTCAGTGGGCAGCGGGACCCTCGGCGTCCAGGGATCCTTCCCCTGGAGGGCTTTCATCTGGAGCAGAAGACAGGGAGGAGCGACGGTCAGAAGGTGAAGTGTCGGAATCGGAGGAAGAACGTGAGCCTCTCGGACGGTCAGCGGCGATGGAGGTGGGACGGTCGGCTGGTGGGTCTCTTCCTAGGCAGCCCGGTAAGTTTGTTTTTCCCTTATCTTCCCTGGGTCAGTCAGGGGTGTTGGGTGCTGGGGGCTGCAGTGGTGCCGTAGTGGGGGGTGATGCTGGGATGTCAGTGTGGGGGAACTTGGCTGGGAGTGGTGATGTGGCGGGCCAGGGTCAGAGGTCGGCAGTGGGGTTGGATACGAGTATGAGGGGGTTTTTAGCGGGAATCAAGGAACTGGTGGACAGGTTTGAGAATGGGGCAGGTGGGGCGCCAAGCCCGGCAGCGGCATGGGTTCCTCCGGTGGGGGGGGGTGGCAGGAGTGGGGTGGCAGGGACAGCGGTGGTGGTGCCACAGTAAGGGGGGACGGACAGTCCTCCGCTAGTGAAGGAGGGAGTCGATACGGCTGTGGGGGAGGCTGGCAGGCAGGACCTGGTGAGGTTGGCTGACGCGGCGAAGTGCGAGGTCTATATCTGTTTTGAGGGACCATTGGGAGCGCACTTAAAGGTGGAGGTACGTGAAAAGATTTGGAAAGGTGAGTACGTGGAGATATTTTCACTGCTGCCGTTGGGAAAGTTCAATTTGGACAGGGTCAAGCCGGATGACTCCAAGAAGGAAGATGAGGAGAAGCGTAGGTATCGACTTATCCCACGAACATTTACAAATTGGCTGCAGGCATTTTGGCAAGTGTGATAGGGGTAAAGAAGCCGGAGTTCTGCTCTGCTCTGTTTTGCTACCAGGATGCTGTAGGGGAAGCATATAGAGTCTACGGGGGCACGGCTTGGTTGAGGTACGATGAACAGTTCCGGCAGAGGATGGCGGTGCGGCCTGAGTTGAGGTGGGACCACAAGGACATTAGTTTGTGGATGCGATTGATGGCTTCGGCGAGGGCCCCCGAATCAGTTTTTTCAGGGGGGGGGGGGGGCGGTGGATCGCCTTCCCCTGGACAACCGGCCGGTAAGGCAAAAGGGGTTTGTTGGCAATTTAATTCGGGTACATGCAAGTTTGGAGGAACGTGCCGTTTCAAACATGAGTGTTCCAGGTGCGGGGGTTCCCACCCCTTGTCCAGATGCTTTAAGCAAGGGAAGAACCGTTCCGGAGAGCTTGCAAATAAGAGGGAGGACGCCGGTGATGGTGGAAGGGATGCGGCCGTTTCTAGGTAGGTATCCTGACAGGGCGGCTGCTCGGTTGTTGGAAGGGGGGTTTTCGGAGGGTTCTCGTATTCTGTGCTCTTTGAGGGAGGTCCCCCCCCAGTGCCGCGCAATTTGCGATCGGCGTTGCAACATTGCGACGTAATTTCTGAAAAACTGCGGAAGGAAGTTGCGCTGGCCGCATGTGCGGCCCTTTTCCAGTTCCCCCGTTAGAGGATTTGGTGGTCTCTCCTCTGGGGGTGGTGCCGAAAAAGGAGCCGAATAAATTTCGGCTCATTCACCACCTTTCTTTTCCAAAGGGTGGGTCGGTGAACGACGCCATTGAGCCGGATACTTGCACGGTGAGTTATACATCCTTTGATGCAGCGGTTGTTTGGGTCCGTCATTATGGCCAGGGGGCTCTCATGGCAAAATCAGATGTGGAGGCGGCCTTTCGGCTTCTTCCAGTGCACCCCGATATTTTTCGGTCATTGGGGTGTCACTGGAACGGGGAGTTTTATGTGGACCGGTGCCTGCCTATGGGCTGTTCCATTTCGTGTGCATTATTCAAGGAGTTTAGTTCCTTTCTGGAATGGGTGGTCAGGGAAGTGTCAGGTGTGAATTCGGTCATACATTATCTGGATGACTTCCTCTGCGTGGGCCCGGCTTCATCCAGGAGCTGTGCGATTCTTTTGTCAACGCTGGAGCATATGGCAGATCGTTTTGGTGTCCCGTTGGCGCCAGACAAGACGGAGGGGCCAAGAACGGTCATTACGTTCTTGGGGATAACGCTGGACTCAGACGCCATGGAATGCCGTTTACCAGAAGATAAGCTTGCGGCTCTGAAAGAAGAAATTAAACTGATGTTGGGTTTGCGCAAGGTACAGCTGCGGACGCTGCAATCCCTATTGGGGAAGCTGAATTTCGCCTGTCGCATTTTGCCGATGGGGAGAGCGTTTTGCTGACGGCTGTCAGCAAGTACGGCTGGGGTGCAGTCACCGCGACATTTTGTTCATCTGGTACGATCCCACAGGTCTGATCTGCAGGTCTGGCATACATTTTTGGAGTCCTTCAATGGTAGGGCACTATGGATGTCGGGCCCGGTCAGTAACTTTGATATGGATCTGTTCACGGACGCTGCGGGCTCAGCTGGTTTTGGGGCTTTTTTCCAAGGCCGGTGGAGTGCGGGTTCGTGGCCACAGTGTTGGGTGGAGGCGGGCTTCACAAAGAATATGTTGCTGCTGGAGCTTTTTCCGGTAGTATTGGCAGTGGAACTATGGGGCGAGGCTTTCCAGGATCGGAAGGTGCGTTTCCACATCGACAACATGGGAGTGGTGCAGGTGATTAACAGAGCGTTGGCGGCATCGCCGCCGGTGGTTCGCCTGCTGCAACAGCTGGTGTTGAGATGCCTGCAGTTAAACATCTTCATATATGCTGTTCACCTTCCTGGAGTGGACAATGTTGTGGCTGACGCTTTATCTCGCTTTCAGTGGGACAGGTTCCGAGAGTTGGCGCCGGAAGCGGAGCAACGAGGGGTACCTTGTCCAGACTGGCTGTGGAAGATTGCGTTAGAGTAGTTTCCGGATGGATCAGAAGGTCGGTGAGTGAGACGATGTGGGCTGCATATCATAAAGTTTGGCTGGAATGGGCGGATTTGGGTCGCATGCGGGAGTGGATATTGATGGGCCGGAGGTGAGGTTGCTAGTCTTTTACTTTATCTCCAGGTGCATGGAAGCAGGGGTGTTGGTATCCACGCTGGATAAAAAGGTTGCTGGGTTGGCTTTTTTGTTTAAATGGCAAGGTTTGCCAGATTTCACTAAAGATTTCTGGGTTCGACAAGCGCTCAAAGGTTATGAATGTGGAAATAATCAAACGAAAGCCAAGTAACCAGTATCCTCGAGGGAATCCATGTTTGCTGTCATCCTTTACACTTCACTTTACAGTCTCTTCCTTGTCAATTTTGTTTATTGAATATTAAATAATAAAGACAGTAATAAATAGTTACAACAAATGGTAATATTATGTATAATTCCATCCAATTTATTATCGTATACTTATCTGAAGATTTAGATATTTTACATAAACAGGTAATCAACTCGAAAATGAAATGTTAAGTTTACATATTACATTTTGCACTTGTTTATATTAACATGTGCTAATACACTTAGTTCCAGGCATATTCAATTAATAGTCACTATGGAAAGAAAGCTAATTGGAAATCAACTAATTCAATAAAAACTTCAAAAATGTATAATTATTGTAAGTAATAACTAAATATAGTATTTATGTATAATACATTACCATTTAAATATGGTAATACATAAAATAGGGAAATAGAAAAAAAAGGACAGAGTAATAGTAAAAGGGAAAGAATGAAGGTAAGAGAGAGAAAAGAGTCTAAGGTAAGAAAGTTCTCCGGAGCATCTATATTGTAAGAATATTCACTTTACAGTCTTTTATCACCAGTGACTTCTACAATCTTCATCTCATAATGAGGTCATTTGGGTTAGGAGAGGAGGGCCCGGTCCTGTTAGACCTCCTGGATATCTACTTCAAGTATGACCGATTTTTTTAAAAGTACTGTGAGAATTTCTCTGAGACAGTGATGGCGAGTCTTGGGATGTGCTGTAGTAGTTTCATAACAAACGCTGGCATACAAGACCTTGCAGTTAATCTCTAGGAGTTTAGCAAACTGGCTAAAAGTAATAAAAAAATAAATTAAAAAAAAATAAAAAAAAAATCATAAGCAAACCTATTGCTGAATATTACATTAGCTAGTACAGTCCTATATAAAACAGGTTCAAAAAATAATAATGGAGAGTTGCCTTGGGAGGTATTGATGTAAACTAGCTTGATGGTGCGGAGAGAGAAACTGGAAAGATGGAAGTGTCTTGTAGAATGGCACTACTACTGATTGTGTCCATGGGCCTACACAATGCCACATATTAGGGGCTATCTGGATGGTCCTCTGATGATGCAGAGAGTGGTGTTGGCGCCATTTCATCAGCACCACTTTCTGCATTAAAATGTTCTAAATGAAAAGAATGATGGGGGATCAGCCTCTTCCTCCCCTTTTTTTTTTTTTTTTTTTTTTTTTTTATGCCCAGAGTTGGGCTTTAAGGGCTCTTTCACACGACCATTTGGGTAGCGGCGGCCCGTCCATCATGAATAGATAGAGCTCATGCCATGAATGAATCTAACCTCCGTACCATCTCTAAAATTCGCCCCTTTTTAACAAATGAAACCACCAAACTCCTCATTCACTCCCTTTTGTTATCTCGCCTTGACTATTGCAACTCCCTTCTTATTGGCCTGCCTCTCCATAGGCTATCCCCTCTTCAGTCTATCATGAATGCTGCTGCCAGACTTATCCACCTTACCAACCACTCAGTGTCTGCCAAACCTCTCCTCCAATCCCTACACTGGCTCCCGAACCCCCCAGCGAATTAAATTCAAAATACTAACCACAACCTACAAAGCCATCCACAAATCTGCCCCGAGCTACATCACCAATCGTGTCTCCAAACATATCCTAAACTGTCCTCTCCGCTCTTCTCAAGACCTTCTACTGTCAAGCTCTCTCATCTCCTCCTCCCATGCTCGTCTCCAGGATTTCTCCAGAGCCTCTCCCATCCTCTGGAACTCACTACCTCAACCTGTCTGGCTATCCCCTACTCTGGCTACCTTCAGGCGATCCCTGAAAACTCACCCCTTCAGGGAAGCCTATCACGTCTCCAACTAATCTTTTACCACTTCCATCAGCTCATTTGCCACATTTACAACCTTTTGTACCACCTGCACCACCCTATTATATTGTAAGCTCTTCTGAGCAGGGCCCTCCTAATGCTCTTGTATTTTATTGTATTGTAACTGTATTGTCTCCCTTTTTTATATTGTAAACTGTTGGCGCTATATAAATCCTGTATAATAATAATATCCGCCAGGGGTGTATTATTTTTTAAGCCCCCATTGATCACTTTTCAGAGAGCGGTAGGCACTGTCGCTTATATAAAAGAGCCCTAAGGGTTAGGTGTTTTTTTTTTTTGTTTTTGTTTTTGTTTTTGTTTTTGTTTTTTTTCAGTGTTTTAAACCCTTCACAGATAACTCTTGCAATATACAACACGTCTAATAAAACAATAAGGAAATATCGGCATGTTTCATTTTTCAGAAATGGCAAGAATTGCAACACTGTAAAAGATGTCCCCCAAGCAACGGGATACATTTTTTTCCAATGTACTAATTGAGTCCTTGAAAGTAGCAAAACCATTTAGGTCTCTAAAATTTCCCTAATACCCGGCATTGGTGAGTAGATACACCGCAACTTGCTGTGGCTCAGGATCCATCCGGAGACCTTGACAAACATTATCTTACAGAATGTTTGCTTGTCTTTTTGGTTTATAAAAAAAAAAAAATACTCCTCCAAAAAAGCAATGCCAGCATTCCTGCAACTTCTAATGATTATATTTTGTTTTCCTCTTTTTTTCATGTGGTGTTTAGGGTGTTTTTTTTTTTTTTTTTTTTTTGTATTTTTTAAAGATTAAAAAATTACATAGTTGGGAAGGTAGAATAAAGACACCAGTCCATCTAATTCAACCTGTGTGGGGGTGTATAGTAATACCATTTCCCTGTATATTGCGGTCTCTAAGATGCCCATCTAAGAGATGGGGTGTGTATGTGTGTTTTTTGTTTTTTACACTCCCTGCAGACACCAACTGTGGAAGGGTGTTCCACGTCCTTACCATTTAGACACTTACCCACCTGTCCTGTTAAGCGACCTGAGACTGAATAGTTTCCTCCCTATGCTAGAATCACCTTTTTAGTATATTGGGATCATTGCTCCTCTCAAGCGTCTATTCTCTGGGGAGAATGCATTTAATGGTTGTTCCTCATTACTGAGGTCCTCAAGCCCACTAATTGGCTTTGTTGCCATTCTCTGGACTCCTTCCTGAGGATTGGTGACCAGAACTGGACAGAATACTCCAGATGTGGTCAGACCAGAATTGTAAAGTGGCAGGAATCTAGTTTTATCTCTGGGGTATATCCCCTTTTTAATGCATGCCAATATTCTGCTGGCTTTGCTTGCCTTTGCTGAGCCTGTCTTATACGAAGACCCCCAGATCTTTCTGCATCCTTGGATTCCCCAAGAGGTTCTCCCCCTAGTAAGTAACTTGTGTTCATATTTTTAGCCCCCAATAGCATTACCTAATTATTTTTTCAACATTAAACCTCATTTGCCATGTAGTTGCCCACCCCCCCCTTTTTTTTATTTTTTATATTGAGGTTGTCTTGTAAAATTAAACCTTGAAATACATATAGGATGTAGGTATCCACAGAGTGCTTTCCAAAATTCTAAGATGGGAAAATAGGGACATTCTTTATCACAAGGTGTGCAGGAAAAGAACACTCCTGGTACACCCCCAGTTTGGCAGACGATGAAGCGATGTGTGCAAATTATTTAGTTAAACCCACAGGTGCATTTTTTTTTTTTTTTCCCCCCACTACTTTTCTTAAAGTTTGAATGAAAAAATGTAGCCTAGATGCACTTGCAAGCCAAGTTTTGCTAAACATTTCCCTCTCCACCTTTGAACTCTTCTAGTCTGAGTTACTTATAGTATAGCCCTTTATTTGGCCCTTGGAATTTTTTTTTTGTATGCCTCTTTCTCAACCTAGCCCTTGTTTTTGCCCCTGTCTCCACTCTCTCATTTTTAACCTTCCTCCCTTCCCAACCCTTGTGTTGACCCTTATTTTACATCTTTTTGTTCATCCATCCATCCATCCATCCTTCCTTCCTTCCTTCCTTCCTTCCTTCCTCTAATCCCTTCCCAGCATATCCCCTTTTCCTCCCTTTTTCTCCCTTTTTTTTTTTTTTTTTTTTTTTTCCTCTTTTCCTCCTTTTCTCTCCTGATCAGACCCTGGCCTGTGGACCAGAAAGACTAACTGCAGTGTAGCGCACACCCTCTGGCTTGTCCCAGGTTTACTTTTCCAACAGTGTAAGGGCAGCCAGGCACATAGTAGTAGCATCCACGCTTCTGGCTTGGTAATTTAGTTTAGGGGGTTGCTTTTTTTTCTGAGTTTATTGCAGTGTAACTTGGTTAGGGCATAGGGAGCAGTGGGATACTCCAGAATGTTGAACAGTAGTAGGGAGACAACCCCTCTTAGAAGCTAATCCTCCTTGAAAAGTCCCTTGGCAACAACTCTTGAGAATGGACTGCACTGGGACACCAAAGCAATGTCCCAGGCCAGGCGAACCTCAGTCTCCATGCAACATGGGAATAGTAAACTGCATTCACCCAGATCTTGCTGTCAGGTCTGTACTCACAAGTGCTTGGGTACCTCTCTGAGTCAGGCAGACAGCTGTTTAGTGGACTCTCCAAACTGAATTTTAGGTGAAATCCTTCCTCCTCTAGCTTTCAGTCTCTCTGAAGGTAGCTGGGGGTCATGCTAGACTCCTGGTAAAGGTGCAGGGTTGCCTGGGAGGGCGGCAGTCCTGTAGACTGGATGCTTCTCCTGGACATGGACCTTGACTGGTGCAGCCCCAGACTATTTATGTTCTCTCCATCCACCTCCTGAGCACACCCCCCTCAGGGATTGGCTTGGACCTCATAAATATTCAACTTGCCCCACTCATCCTGCTCCACTCCTATGTTCTGGATCTTTCCAGAAAGCAGGGAGAAGCAATTAATTGTGCATACTGTGGGACCCTGATCAGTCCAAAATGAGCAGCAGCAGCTTCTCTGATTAGAGAAGCACAAAAATTACAAAATTTACCTTACCACTTGGTACCTAACTAGGAGGTGTTACACCTAGTTATTTCCCCCCAGATGCTTACCTATGTTTGTTATTCCTATCAGATGTTCTAGCCCCTGCATTGGGCTCACTGTTATTACCCTTCCTGTAACCCAGCCTTTCTCAACCTTTTTCCTCCAGAGGAACCCTTGAAAAAAATTCTCAGGTCTCTGGGAACCCCTACTAAAACCAATTCATTGTTGGTCAGTGGGTATAATGCCCTTTACATTGGTTTTTATTGGGAAGAATCTCCCCTCCTTTATAGTAATGATCAGAATACCACCTCCTACAGACAGCTAAAACCGATAATTGACTTCCTGCATCTGGCTCTGCCAATTGTGGTGTTGACCCCAGAATTATGCAGGCACCATCAGATGAGAGGTCAATCAGCCACAGCTCTCAAGGAACACCTGGCAACCCCTGGAGGAACCCTAGGGTTCCACTGAACCAGTGCCAGATGATGTGGTGGTGCAGTAAAAAATGTAAGGGGGGGGCAGAGAATGGGAGGTTAGCAGGGTAGAGAATAGGGTGAGCAAGTTGTACAGCAGTATACAGGGTTTAGCAGGGCAGTGTACAACAGTCAGCAGAGCTGAGAACAGGGGTCAGGCAGAACCCAGGTTAAGAATGGCTGCTATAACCAATTAATGATTGTAGCATAAAAATTGAGCAAAGATGCCAAATGTCCTGGGTTGACTGGGTCCGAACCGTATCTTTACCTGTGTCCTGATGATGCTGTGTCCTGATGATGCTGCATCACCTTTTATTTGAGTTGCTAAATGTGCATATTTTGGAATTTGCTCCTGGGTGCATTGGTTGTGTTGCATTGGCAGGCTGTTCATATGGTAACGTGTGTCTTAACGCATCACAACGGAACGCTTAAGACTCCATTCACACAGGGGCAACACGACTTCCAGCGTGACTTTGGGAGGCAACTTGGACACGACTTGAGTATGAATCACAGCGCGACATGAGGCAACTTACAAGGCAACTTCAAGTTGCCTCCAGGACAGGAGGCTTTCCAGTGGCCAATCAAACAATAATCAGCTCTGTGGGAGGGAGGGGTTTGCCTGAGAAATGTATGTTCTCTTCCTGTATTGTTGCTTCAGTTAAGACCGGGAATCTGACTTCTGAGGTGACTTCCATTGAAATCAATGGGTACAAGTTGCGTATAAGTCACCTAGAAGTCGGATTGAAGTAGTACAGGAACCTTTTTCTGAAGTCGGAGCGACTTCAGTAGTGTGCATTAAGATGGCTCCATTCACTTACGTTGATTTTCTCATGCAGCGCGACTTGAGGCGACTTGGGGCGACTTGAAGTCGGATCTGAAGTCGTCCCTGTGTGAATGGGCTCTTGGTATTTAGGAAAGGAAATGAGATCTGTTGGTAAAATACAAATGTAATAATAGTAATGATTATTGGAGCTCACACACGAGCGCAAAAAAATTATACTCTTATGTATGCTGAGGCTTTCTGCTAGAAAAGATAGCTGGAAAATGTGTTTTATTTTAGTCACTAGAAAGCATTTAAAGTAGAATTATAGGCAAAACTTTTTTTCATTTTGGAAAAAGCAAGAAAGGATTATAACCCCCTGTGAGGTTTTTTATTTTATTTTTTTATTCCATTTTTGTCCGATTGTGGAGATTCCCCTTCACTTCCTGCCCCATAGCCAATCAGGAAGTAAGAGGAAATCCCTGCAAATTAGGGCATTCCTTGGGGGACCTCAAGGTCACCATAACTAGTGCCCCTATTGGAAGATGTACCCTCCTATATTACTTTTCTGGGGACAACCCAAAATTTTAGGATTTTCCTTTTACGTTCACTTTCAATAATAATGGTTAGTAAACAAGACAAATGGGGAGGTTGAATCTCCTTAATGGGGACACAGACAGCAATACAAAACTGACAGGTGTTCTAATCCAACTTCACAACATCCAAAACTAGAAATAACGTTTTGTTTTTGTTTTTTGCCTTTTAGTTATACTTTAACCACTTAAATACTGGCCACTTTTACCCCCCCCCCCCCTGCCCAGGCCAATTTTTTTTTTAGCTGTCAGACTTTTGAATGACAAGTGCGCGTTCATGCAACACTGTGCCCATATGAAATATTTTTTTTTTTAGTTGAAAAGTTTTTATTGTGAAAGTATACAGAAGTTCAAAAAGATAATAAATGCGGACGCAGCCGCTACATAAAATACAGATGTATATTATTACAGTCTGAAAGATAAGGTCAAACAATATAATGAAGCAGAAAGGTGAAATAAATTCAGAGCTGAGAAAACTAAATCATATAACTAGGTACATCAATAAGATATTGATAAAATATCAGAGAGGAGTGTTAGGGCTCTTTCACACGGGGCGGATCCGTGCAGATCCGCCCCGTGAAGCTCCGCGGGGATCGCTCCGTTGATCCCCGCTGAGCCGACGATTACTGGGCGGTCCCCGCACACTGTGCAGGGACCGCCCTGTCAGAGCGCCGCTCTCCCCTATGGGGAATCGGATGACGACGGACCGTAGAGTCCATTGTCATCCGATCCGCTCCGCCGACGGAAGGAAAAATAGGGTTTTCCTCCGTCACACTTTGGCGGAGCGGATGTCAGCGGACATGTCTCCGCTGACATCCGTGCTTCCATAGGGGTACATGGAGGATCCGTTTCAGGTCCGCCTAAAAAACTGACAGGCGGACCTGAACGGACCTCCGTGTGAAAGGGGCCTAACTGAAAGGATAAAATCTTATCAAATAAAAGAATCTTAAAATATAATAAAACTAGAGGAATATTTAGATTAATAAAAAAAAAAAAAAAAAAAAAAGTGGCGAAATGAAAAGGGAGTAGCCTTCTAATTGGGAGGGAAGAACAAAGTAAGTATATATAGCTAGAAGAGTTATACAAAAAATAACATAAGTGGTCAAATATTTCAGTATCAAGGAAAAGGGATATGGAGTCTCAAGAAAAGCAAGAGAGGTTAAAAGGGCAACGTAGGGGAATTACCAGAGTCTCAAATATCTTTATATCAATCTCAATGACTCATGAAATAATCTGTATTCATCTGTAGTAGTGAAATGTAACCAGCAAGACCAAATCTTAGTGAAATTGGAAGGAGTATCTCTTGCCTGATGGCTTAGATCTTCCATTTCCGCAGTTTTACCAATACGATGGAACCAATCTGCCAACGACGAGGGGGTTAGGGGAGCGCCATTTAGTAGGAATACACATTTTAGCAGCGTTCACCATATGCATAGATAAAGAGCGAAAATCCACCTTTGGGCTTGAGGGGAGATGCATCAGAAACTGAACTGGTGTATATTCTAAATCGCAAGTGGTTATTTGTGTAATGTATTTATGGACATCCAACCAAAAGGGTTGGATTTTAGGGCACGTCCACCAAATATGCAAGAGCGAACCAATTTCTGAACCACATCTCCAGCATTGAGGAGAAAGAGTTGGATACATATGGTGAAGCTTGAGGGGGGTTCTGTACCACCTCAAAGCTATTTTAAAAGCATTTTCTTGTGCATATGTGTTCAGTGTACCCTTATGAATATGATTTATAAATGGTTTCCCAATCATTTTCAGTTAGTTCTATAGAAAGGTGTTCTTCCCATTTACGACAAGTCCAATTATCATTAGAAGTATGCTCTGAGAATAATAGGGCATATGTACAAGATATAAGATGACGTTGGGGTTCCGTTTTCAAACACAGTGTTTCAAATGGGGTAGGTCTTCTCGACCAATCTGGAGTAGGTCTATGTGTGTGAAAAAAGTGTCTAATTTGTACATATGTCCAAAAGGGGAATGTGCCCGTCAACGTTTTAGCGGCTAAATTATCGTAAGAGATAAGTTAGCCATCCTCAAAGTGTGTAGCTCTTATATTCGAATGTGGCCAAATACCTCTCGAAGTGTTTTTGCATTCCAGGAGTAAAGGCAGGATTTAATTTTTTTTTTTTTTTATATCAGGAAAAACTGGTCCACATGGACCACAATAACAAAGTACCATAAGCAAAATAAATAGCGGAACATCAACACAGGTGAGGTTCACATGCATATAAAACTCCACAGTGGCATTGGAGGTGTAAAACGCACTCCCGTCCCAGCTAATTATCACCACGTCTGTTAAGCCAGTGTGGCAATACCCCTGGGTGACTTCCAGCATAGGGACGGGCCATATGTAGACTGTGGCCAGATCACCTGTCCATGCGGCCGTCCCGCATGGTTGAAAGTGATGAGGCGAAGAACCGTAGTCCTGCAGACCCAGTCTCCTGTTCATTTTTCAATATTTATTTACCAGAAGGAAAAAAAAAAAATAGAGATACTTAGACAGAATCCAGGAAAGAAAGAGAGATGGGAGAGAGATGGGGGGGAAGGGGGGGGGGATTGTGCAGGAGGGGTAGGAAGAGACCTCACTGACATGGATCTAGATTGCCGTCCACTAGGTGGTATAGCCTGTTTGTATAACGTGGGGTGGTGGAGGGTTGATTCAAGGTCAAAGTGGGGGGGGGGGGGTGTTATTGAATGTGAGCAGGATGTAGCTGAGCTTTCAGGGGAACGGGTCTACTCCTCTAAGGAGTCGTCCTTCCTCTGAGTATTTAAATATAGTCCAAAGTTGCCACGTTTTTGGAGTATCTCTCCTGTCTATTTTGGCTAGTAAGGATCAGGTCTTCCATCCTACTGATGTCGTCCACTTTTTGAGCGACGCGGATTTAATCTAAGCGGGGTCATAGGACGAGAGAGAGAGAGAGAGAGAGAGAGAGAGAGAGAGAGAGAGAGGATGAATTTTGTATATAATTGATGTCACTGATTATCTGTAGAGTCTCTTCGGCTCTCCCTTCCTTGCACTCTGTGTGAGGAGAGCCGATAACCAGGACTTCCATGTTTACATGTGATTGGCTACAGAGCCGGGTCACGCCATGCCCTAGGGACACCGCACAAGAGCGGTGATGTCATCCCAGTCTGAGAGGCGTTCCCGCCCACCGTTGTTTTACTATGCAGGAGGTGGTTAAAGGGATAGTTCAACTTTCTTACAAAACTGCCTATGCAGGTGTAGCGGGGTGCTAAATTTAAGGGAAGTGTTGGGTGGTAGTTATACCCAAACACCCTAATTGTTAGAGTTCTTGCAACCATTTTTGTCTGCAGGGAGAGTATTGGTGTATAGTTCCCTGTGGCCTGCAGGTGGCGCTGCCATAGTAGGCCAGGGTCGAACCGCTGATCCAGTGCTGTCCCTTGGGTGTCCCCTCTCAGCAGCCGTACGGTGGGTGTGGCAGGCCTGCTGTGCATGCTGGGAGAGAATATAAAAGGTGCAGACGCTTGCCTGTTCAGGGTTCGTTGTCGGGGGTCCTACCCCAGGGTGTGTTCCTGTCTGTCCTGGGCACCTTTTTGGCCCAGGGGCGGAGGTCGGTGGATCAGTCCCGGGGCTGCAACAAAGGCCTGGGCCCAGCATCTTCTTCTGGAGCCCACCGAGGATCGAGGAGTCTCAGGGTGCCGCCTTGCGAGGAGGCTGGGGGAGGAACCGTTCCGAGGGACTGGTGCAGAAGGCAGGGTCCCGGTAACTCTCTGGAGGGATGTCTTCTCCTTACATAGAGGCCAAGTTCATTGGGTCTGTGGCAGGGACCAAGTTCATTGGGTCTGTGGCAGGGACCAAGTTCATTGGGTCTGTGGCAGGGACCAAGTTCATTGGGCCTGTGGCAGGGACCAAGTGTAAAGTTTGAGTACCATTTCGGCTGCTAGTCCCAAGCTAGGGAGACTATCTGGGCTGAGTCTGCTTGAGAATCGGAGCAGTGAATTGGGTTACGTTTGTGCCTGGACCTCTTCCACACCTTAAGCTGTCCTGTCCGCCCTCCAACCTTTTTCTGTCAGAGACTGTGTTTTACAAGAGAATAAACTCTACGTTGGAGTTTCAGCTGGTGTGGACATTCAAGTTACTGTGGGGATACAAGGACTTGTCTTTATTTAATATCGAGGTGAGAAAAATTCTCTGGCTGTCTGACTGTGGAGGACCCATCAACAACACCGCTCAACCTCTTCACACAGGAGGGTACGGGCTTGTGACGCGGTGTGCCCCTCTATTCCTGCGAGGAGCCGAACAAGGCAGGTAAAGAGGGGTCTGTGTGCTATACAGGTGTAGCGCACACACCTCACTCCTACCTGCATTAACTTGGTTCCTCGCAGGAGGAAGAAAGGCACACCGCACCACAAGCTTGTACCCTCCTGTGTAAAGAGGTTGAGCGGTGTTATTTTTGGGTCCTGTCTGCAGCCAGAGTCGAAGTCCTCCCTGAGAATGATTCTCACCTCTACTATGGGTAGAGGCAAGTCCTTGACTTCCCCAGTAATGGAAATGTCCACACCAGCTGAAACTCCAACTTAGTATTTATTCTCACTTTGCAATAAACATTCTCTTGGATAGAGGAAAGATTGGAGCAAGGAAATAGGACAGCTTAAGGTGTGGAGGAGGTCCAGGCACAAACGTAGCTCAAACTCTTGACTGTTCGGTTTTCTCAAAACAGTTTTAAGCGCACGGTCTCTGCTACAGACCTGGTGGATAAAGTCACTACCACTAACCTGGTGAACTAGGCCACTGACCTGGTGAACCTTAGTCTCTTCCTTCTTAGAACATGGCCCCTTTCAAGGAGAAGATGTCCCCCCCCCCCCCCCCCCCAGAGAGTCAACAGACCCTTCCTTCACCGTGACTTCCGCATCGGTCCTTCGGAATTATCCTCCCTTCTCTGAGAGTGTGGGTCCCCTCGCAAGGCGGCACCCTGGACTCCTCAATCCTTAGCGGACCCCAGCTGAAGGTTCTGGGCCCCGGGCCTTCCCCGCATCCTCTGGGTCTTCATACCCAGGCGAACAGGACGGCAGGGTAGTACCTCACCCCAGGCTAAAGGTGCCTGAGATGGAACCGGAACACAGCCTCCGGGCCTAGGGCACCCGGAGATCAACCGCACGCACTCCCAGGCTGAAAGTGCCTGGGGGTGGACCCCGATCAAAAGATGTCTGCCCCTTTTATATCCTCTCCCGGCATGCACATCAGGTTCCCCGAAGCACCGTACGGCTGCCGAGAGGAGACACAAAAGGCACAGCACTACGCTCGTGGTTCAACCCCGGCCTAGAATGGCAGCGCCACCCGCAGGCCACAGGGAACTCATCACCAGCATTATCCCCTGAGGACAAAAATTGGTCCATAGCCACTAACAATCAAGGTGTCTGATCCTAATTGCTGGTTTGGGCCTACACTTCTGAAGGTATCCCAAGCTGTCCATCCGTGGGTAGGAAGCTTTTTGTCACCGGTGTGCATGAGGCCTTCTTATTATTCTAGCTTAAAGAAACAAACATTTTGGTACATCTGTTGATTGATGAAGATTTCGGAAAGGAAGGTGTGACTGTTACCCGTGGCAACCAGACATGTTCCCTCATGTAGCCTGTGCAGGGTTGGTGATGCAGTTGATACGGTAACCGGTTGTGTTTACCTAGCCTTCAGACTAACCAGCTTTATGCACACAGCACTGGTAACCTTCTGGCCCCTTTGGTCTCTGATGAACCACATGTCCCAGCATGCCCTGTCAGCAGCTACAACACTTTATTTTTTTGGTGAAGCGGGGGAGTGTAGTGGGACATCTGCGTGTCTGAAGAGGGTTTCCCGGGGTCATGGTGAACAGAGGCGTGATTGTTTCTCCGGGGTGATATAGGTTTCACAGAGGTCTTGCCACCACAATTGGGTTTTGTGTGTATTGTAACATCCAGTCAATGAGGCCTGGGAGGGTCGCCATGGTAACGGAAGCGGGGATGAGTGGAGATGATGGGTAGGGAGACTCTCCCCTCCGGCTTCACTACGAAGCAGAATGACTGAGAAAATGATTTCTGTAACCAAGTATGGAGGCCGTCCTGAGCGCTGCGTGTAATTCCGTCCACGGGACGCGGCCTCGGTCTGTATAGTTTGTGACTAGAAAAAAATATATTATATACTGTGTGTATCCTGGTGTGGCCAGGCTCTGCTTCCTTTTCTAGTTACACAATGGTCGTGTTCTCCTGATACTCTGGTCAGGTTTACCAGACGGGGGTCTGTCTAATAGAAAGCAATGGACTCCCTGCCATCTTTAATGAACTTAAAGCGGTTGTATAGTTTTTTTATTTTATTTACTTTTACCTACAGGTAAGCCTATAAAAAAGGCTTACCTGTAGGTTAAAAAAAAAAAAAAAAAAAAATCTCCTAAACCTTAAGAGCCTGTTCACACCAGGGCGACTCGTCAGGTGACTCAGTCGCCTGACAAGTCACATCCCACGCTTTTCAATGGAACCGTTCTAAGTAAGAGCGACTCAGGTCGCTCCGACTTAGAAAAAGGTTCCTGTACTACTTTTGGGGGCGACCCAAGGTGACCTGCATTGACTTCTATACAGAAGTCTTATGCAAATCGCCTCGGCGGGCGTCTCAAGTCGTCTTGAGATCGCGCCGCCGAGGTCGCCCCCACAAGTCGCGTCGCGCCGCCCTGGTGTGAACCGGCTCTTACGGTTTAGGAGATATTCCCCTCACAATGAGAGCGATTGAGAGAGATATCCAATTTTTTTTTTTTTATGTCCCAAAGTGAGAGGAGGGGGGGGGAGAGAGAATTTCAGGTCTGTAAATTAGTTAAAGGAACACTAAAGGCAAATGTGTTTTGTTGTTTTTAAAAAAGGAAAAAAAAAAAAAAAAACATGTTATACTTACCTCCACTGTGCAGCTCGTTTTGCACAGAGTGGCCCTGAACCTGGTCTTCTGGGGTCCCTCTGCGGCTGTCTCTGCTCCTCCCCGCAAGAATTCACCACCTTCATGCGAGCTCTCATAGTGGTGAGTTCTTGCGGGCGCGCTCCCGTGATACAGCCGGCGGCTATACCCGCTCACTGTATCACTCGGCCCCGATGCGCCACATCATTGGATGTGATTGACAGCAGCGCAGGCCAATGGCTGCACTGCTTTCAATCAACCAATGATTGAGCCGAGAAGCCAGCTTGTTCACGGGACTTTCGAGGGGTCAGGTAAGTAAACGGGGGGGGGGGGGGGGGGGGCGCTAATTCTCAGATGTTTTTTCACCTTAATGCATAGAATGCATTAAGGTGAAAAAACTTGTGCCTTTACAACCCCTTTAAACCCCCAAACGTATATTTTCTGAAAACGGAGACCCTGGAGAAAAAAAATGGTGGTAGTTCAATTTTCTTCGGGGCAAAAGAGAGGAAAAAAGGAGAAAGGATAGGGGTGGTGAGGAGGGAGAATGGGAGAGAGGAGGTGAGGGAGGAAGAGGGAATGAGACAAATAATTTTAGGTCTGTAGATTAGTTAAAACCCTCAAACAAGTATCCAAAATCTTCCATAGGTGGTGCTGTAAAAGCATTTCTGTTAATCGTGAAAGGTGACCCTAGAACTGGTGTTCTCACCCTGGCATCTGTGGTGATATGTATGCCACGCACCTCTCCTCCCCACTCCTATCCCATGTCAACATTTTTAAAAGATGTCGGCAGTGACCAGGTTAACCTCTCACTCACTCTTTCTTTTCTCGGTCAATGGCTCTCGTCTAGGGGACCAGGGAGGAGAGTGTGGCGCACCACCAGCTCGTGTCCTCTTGTGTGCAGAGGTGTGAGCTATAACCAGGGGAGGGCTGGGCCAGGGGGCAGGGTGGCAATTGCCTCCCAGGCCGCCCTAACTTATTTTCAAAATGGCCGGCAGCCGCTGCCCGCTTTTTTTTTTTTTTTTTCTTTTTTATTCTGGTCTAGGAAGTTGGGACGGGGGCACGGCCATGGCGGCCGACCACTAATTGTTACATTCCGGGAGTTGTAGTCCACGCTCAAGCTTCCGGTGGGTGGAAAAAACAGCAGTGCAGAGGTAACTACAACTCCCTGGGACCGGATTCTTGGAAGCAGACAGAGGCAGGGCGTGCCAGGGAGTCGGAACGCAGGGCTGGGCGCTGGCTGCAACTTGACCCCAGGAGCGTTACCCCCCCAGGAGACCGTGGCTTGCAAGGACCCGCTGAGCTGAGATCGCTGAGGTGAGAGACCCTGACACCCCTAGCTGACCCCCCCCATCTCCCCCACCATTCACCCCATGTAAACTGCCCCAGTGATCAGGCTTCATTGATGGGCACTGGAGTTGGCTGCACTGGTGAGGCTGCATTGAAAAACCAGGTGGGCCATGGATGGTGAGCTGATTCGGCGGTTCAGTGGGCCACTTGACTGGACTTGCCCCCCAGGCCTAAGGCTACCAGCCCTCCCCTGGCTATAACCTTTTTACCTTCGGGCCTGTGTCCCTGTCCAGAGCCAACACTTCCCTTGAGGATGATTCCCACCCTCCACGCAGGTGGAGGTAGGACCCTTTTAGCTCCCAGAAAGTCAAGTTCCACACCACTGAAAGTCCAACACTTATTTATTCTTCAGAGCAGTAAATAGTCCTTTGAGAGCGACTGGTTAGACATGGAACAGTTCAGAACACAGTGGGGAGGAGGTCCAGGCACAAACTTGAACTTGGTTTCTCTCCTGTTCCGTTATAGCGCGAACAGGCTTGGCGCACAGTCGTTGCCACCGACCATGAGGGGGTCCCTGCCACAGACCAGATGAATAAGGTCTCTGCCACAGACCTGGTTGTTGGGTCTCTGCCACCGACCTGATTCACGATGGGTCCCTGCCACAGACCATGAGAACGTGGACTACCTTCTATGAGCAATGGCCCCTGTCAGGGAAAGGACATCCATCCGGACAGTTACCCGAGGCCCCGCCATCACCAGCAAATGCTGCACTGGGTCTTCGGAAGGGTCACCTTCCTGGCCTCCTCGTCCCAGATTCGGGCGTCCACACCAGGGGACACCCTAGGAGCCCTCGATCCCTTGCAGGACCCAGTCGAAGGTACTGGGCCCCAGGCCTCAAGAGAGTACCTCACCCCAGACCGAAGGAGAAGAACCGCAACTCCATCCCCAGGCCTAGGGCACCCAGAGACCGCTGAAGGTGCCTGGGAGTGGACCCAGAGCGGAAGATGTCTGCCCCTTTTATACTCTCCCCCAGCATGCACAGCAGGTTCCCCGCCCCGCTGTACTACTGCCGCGAGAGGACACAAAGGGCGCAGCCCTCCTATGGCAACATCGCCACCTATAGGTCGCAGAGAACTAGACACCATTGATATCCTCCACTGGCATAAATTGGTCCAGGAATCCTAACAATTGTTACATCTGAGCCTAGTACCACTCGGATGCCTCCCCTAAATATGACCACCCGCTACATGTGTGACACACACTTTTATTTATATTAAGCTGGTCAATGTTGGCGTGGTGTGAGGCCAATGGCTAGTATGAGAGCCAGATACACACAGGTTACATACGCCGTGATCATTAGCGCGAGAGCAATAATTCTAGCACTAGACCTCTAAACATGTACCCTGTCGTTTTAAAAAAACAAACTTGTAGCGCTTACCACCCTCTCCTCCTTGTCTCTCTGTTCCTCGCAGGAGGAAAGGGCACACCCAGCTCTATATGCCCGTACCCTCCTGTGTGAGGAGGTTGAGCGGTGTTGTGATGGGTCTCCACAGCCAGATTCTCCCTCCGAATGGTTCTCATCTCTATAACCAATAAAGACAAGTCTCTATTTCCCCCAATGACTTCAATGTCCACACCAGCTGTAACTCCAATGTAGAGTTTATTTCTCTTTAACGACAGCCTCTGATAGGAAAGGTTGGAGAGAGAACAGGACAGCATAAGGTATGGGAGAGGTCCAGGCACAAACATAATACCCTTCACTGCTTGGCTTCTCAAACAGACTTGGCCCATTTGGATAGTCTCCCTAGATGGGGACTAGCAGCCAAAATGGTACTCGAACTAACCGCACAATCTCTACACAAACTGGTACACTGGTCTCTGCCACAGACCTGGTGAACTTGGTCTTTTCAAAGCTTGGCCTCTTTGTAAGGAGAAGACATTCCTCCAGAGAGTTACCGGGCCCCTTCCTTCACTGACTTCTCACCAGTCCCTCGGAACGGTCCTCCACCGGCCTCCTCGTCTAAGATGTGGGTCCCCTCGCAAGGCGGCACCCTGAGATTCCTCGATCCTTGACGGGCCCCAGCCGAAGTTGCTGGGCCCAAGGCCTTTAGTTGCAGCACCAGGACTAAAAGTGCCTGGGACAGATTCACCGACCTGGGCCAAAGGTGCCCAGGGCGGACAGGAACACACACTCCCTGGGAGTAGGACTCCCGACGACCAACGACCTGAGCAGGCGGCGTCTGCCCCTTTTTTATATCCTCTCCCAGCATACACAGCAGGCCGACCACTCCCACTGTATGGTTGCCGAGAGGGGACACACAAGGCACAGCACTGTATCAGCGGTTCAACCCTGGCCCACCATGGCAGCGCCACCCGCAGGGAACAGCACACCGATACTGTTCCTGCAGACAAAATGGTTGATAATGTCCTAACAATTTAGGTGTTTGAGCACATCTACCACTCAAACACTACCCCTAAATTGAGGACCCCGCTACATATATATCAAACTTGCCTCCACTGTGCAGCTCGTTTTGCACAGAGTGGCCCCGAACACCCACTTCTGGGGTCCCTCGGTGGCTCTCGTGGCTCTTCCTCACTTCAGATAACCCCCTAGGAGAAGCGCTCTCCCAAAGGGGTTACCTTACGGGCGCGCTCCCAAGTCCAGCATTCTGCGTCTATCGACACGAATGCTGGACTCGGCCCCGGTGCCCGCGTCATTGGATTTGATTGACTGCAGTGGGAGCCAATGGCTGCGCTGCTATTAATCTATCCAATCGGGACACCAGCTACAGATGGTGTGCTCGTTGCCAAACAGAAGATAAAGGCGTCCAGGTAAGTAAAACGGGGGGGGGGCTACAGCACTAAAAAAGAATTTTCACCTTAATGCATAGAATGCCGTTGCTCCTGTGCACATGTGCCAATGACATCGGGGCATGCAAAAACAGGGGATATCTCCTAAACCGTGCCTGTTTAGGATAGGGTGACCAGACTTCCCCTGGTTTCCGGGGACAGTCCCTGGATTGAGGACACCGTCCCCGGTTTTGTCCCCGGATTGGATTTGAACAGGTGCTGGGGCAATTTCAAAGACAGTCAGTGCAGAATTAAAAAAATTCTGAATTTCACACCCCCGCTTCGCCGCTCCTACTAGCTTAGGGGGGGTGTATTTTTTTTCCCATTATTTGTGCCCCTTTCTGATGATCATGTGCTGGTCGGAGCGGAGGGAATATTTCTTCAGTTTCGGGTGCCCATTCCGCTCACATGTTCTTCTGCCTTGGCTCAAGTCCCAGCCAGCCGTCTGCCTGCTTATCTCCTTGCCTTTTACTAGCGGAGTGATCTTCCTCCGCACCCCACCTAGTAGTAGCCGGGGCCCGGAGCGTGAGACTTGACAGGCTGTGAGGCGGTCGGCGATGGGCAGAGAGTTGCTGATTGCCGCCATTACTAGTGAAAAAAAATATGTCCCCCCAGATTTAATTTTTATAAATTTGGTCACCTTAGTTTAGGAGATATCTGGGGTAGCTACAGGTAAGCCTTATTATAGGCTTACCTGTAGCAAAAAGTGGTCTGTAAGGTAAGGTGACCAGATTTTTAAAATGAAATCTGGGGACATATTTTTTTTTTTTTTTTTACTAGTGTAGCGGGGTCTCCTTTAAGGCCCCGGGACTATGTTACCCAGAACCCCGTTCGGCACCCAGAGTGCAGTTAGCCACCGCAGAGACTCATGGGAGAGGCTATTTAAGGAGGAGGCGAGGGGGAGCTCGGCCTCTTTGGACACCGCACTGCAAGCAAGAGTTTCTTCCTGTGCGGATCTGCTGCAGTGCAAGGCCTGAAGCCTGGGCCTTGCGCAACTTCCAAAGAGCCTTCCACCCCACTGCGGAGCCTGGGTGGCACCGGACTTGTCGAATGAGGACATCAGTTAGATCGGGGACCCGATCATTGTAGACGCTGTGTGCGGAGACACAGCAGGTGGAGGTCCCGGACTGGGATCGCGTCCGGAGTGGTGAGCGAGCACTTGCTCAAGCCAATAGACTGTACCGTGTTAGGCCTATAGACTGCCTTGGCCCACCTATCGTTGTATGTTGTTCTATTAGGAGACCCGTAGCAGGACAGAGTTAAAGGGTCTCCAGTTTAGTGTTCCTTGAGACTGCCTACTTGTGGATTACAAATACTATTTCATCAAGTGCACCACCGAAAGTTTGCATGCGAAGAAATCATAGAGTGAAAAGACTGAGATTTCTTCTTTGTCAGGCCTGACTAGGGGGGAGATAGAATATTGTTTAGTGTGCCACAGGGCGCGCACACCATAATAGCTGCGCGCGGTGTGTTACCGCGCGGGGCCATTGTTGTGTGCTATATCTATTGCTACAGGGCTCTGTAAGCAAGTTGATTGTGTTCTGTTCTGCCTATGCTTTTGATATAAAAGTAAAGCCGTTGCATTTAATCTCTCGCCTCAGTGTGTTGCCTTACTGTAAAAGAGATTGCCCCTTACAATGTTACTGAATGTGATATAAGTTTAACCCTAGACTAACTGTGCCAGAGTGGGTTGAGTAAGATTGGTGGTGGGGATGTTTTTTCACCTTAATGCATAGGATGCATTAAGGTGAAAAAACATGTACCTTTAGTGTCCCTTTTTAAGTGGCTTGTGTGAGAAGGACCAAAGATTGCCCCACTCAGTCATGTGACTGGTGGCTTATTCCTGTCTTTGCTGTATATTTATTATTACCCGGTTTACTCCACTTCTCGTTTAAGGCCTTATTATACAGGATTTGTATTGCAGCAACAGTTTGCACAGCACTTTACAATCTAAAGGGAGACGGTACAGCTACAATAAAGTACAAAAGGGTTAAGAGGGCCTGGATCAGAAGGGCTTACAATCTAATAGGGTGGGGCAAGTGGTACAAAAGGTTGTAACTGTGGGGAATGTGCTGATGGCAGAGATAAAAGTTCAGTTGGAGCCGTGATGGGCAGCAGAGATCACCTAAAGGCAGGCAGAGTTGGGGTAGAGAGTTCCAGAGGATGGGAGAGGCTCTGGAGAAGTACTAGAGATAAGCCATAGGAGGAGGAGACAAGGAAGCTAGAGATCAGGAGGTTTTGGGAGGTGTGGAGAGGATAGTTTTGGAGATAAGATTGGTGATGTAGCTCGGGGCAGAGTTGTAAATGACTTTGTATGTTGTTTAGTAATTTTGGATTTAATTTGCTGGGTAATTAGAAGCCAGTGGGGGGAATGGAATGGAAAGGCGGGGATTGAAATAATTAATAAAAATGCTGATCCTTCAAATTTGTTTAGGAAACGCTGGTACGACTCCTACGAGCTAGCCTAGGTTCGCACATATGCAGTGGATAAAGCAGCAATTCCTATGCCTTTCCCCCACTGCGGGTGGCAATACAAAGGAAACGACACCCCAAACGCATTGTGGTTTGCCTGCACCGTATCACATGGTTGCAGTGCGGGTCCAAAAAAAAAAAGCCTGCAATTCTGCGGTGCGATTTGAGCCCATTCAAAATGAAAGCACTCAAATTGTACTACACTGAATCGCATGTGAACTGCACAGGAATGCAGCGTGGTTTCCTGTTTTGATTCACATGCTGGTTACAGTTGGAATGGGGGCTTAAAGCGGAGGTTCACCTAAAAGTTTCAGGGAGGAAGGGGGTGCAGATACCTGTATAAAACAGGTATTTGCACTACTTCCGGGTGCAGACTCCTGCCCCTTCGCGTCACCTCCCTCCCCCCCCCCCCCCCCGTTGTGTTCTGGGAAACACTCGGCTCCCAGAACACAACGGGGACCAGTGAGGATGGCGCAGCGCGACTCGCGCATGCGCCGTAGGGAACTGGGCAGCGAAGCCGCAGCGCTTCACTTCCCGATTCCCTCACCTGAGGATGGCGGCGGGGGTAGCTGAGAGCTGAGGTAGCTCGGCTTCGGCTGCCGACGTCGCGAGCGACCTGGACAGGTAAGTGTCCATTTTTTAAAAGTCAGCAGCTGCAGTATTTGTAGCTGCTGGCTTTTAAAAAATAAAAAAAATTCCAGTGAACCTTTAATATAGAAGTTTATGGGGCTGAAATCGCACTGGAGTCGCACCAAAGTGTAGGAACCTTTTCCATAATCGCACCTTGCTGAGTCGCATTGCTTTTGATGGGCAGCATTGAAAACAAAGTGATTTTTATTTATATTTTTCCCTTGTTATGCAGTGCGTCCCCAGGGTTCGAGTCCTGCGGGAACGCATAGGAACGGCGTCCCTGCACTTTTTTCACAGCAGGAACGCCGTTCCCTTTGCAGCCCCCGAGTGGCGCGCGCCGGGACCGATCTGATCCCGAGCGCCGCTGAATGTGGCAGAGTCTCGCCGAGTGCCATAACAGCAGGTCCCTCCTTCTGGAGCCTGCGCAACGCCTATGATGTACGTCCCACTGGTCCAATGCCGCGACCGCGGGACGTGTAACGCCCATCATAGGCGTTGCAGAATCCAGAAGGCGGGAATTGCAAATCAGCCGCCGCGCCACATCCCCGCTCGGCACTCGGGCGGGCGGCTCGGCTCTCCTTAGGCTCTCCTCCCCTCCCAGGCTCCTCCTCTGACGGAATGACTGACCGCAGTAGTGCCTGCTGTGACACCGCTGAGCTGAGGTAGGTTAGACAGTGTAAATGTCAGTGTATATAGGTCCAGAGCTTTTTTTTCAGTTGGAACTTGGGGGAACACAGTTCCGGCACCTCCAGCACCAAATGTATGTAATAGCAAGGGGTGTGCTGGAGGGTCTATTGATGCTGTCTGCAGGGGGATGTATGGTCACTGGGGAGGGTCTAATGTTGCTGGGGTGGATCTTTTGTTGCTGAGGGTGGTATATTGTTGTGTATGGTCCATTGTTTTCTGTGTGGGAGGTCTATTGTGTGGAGAAATATTGTTGCTGGGTGGAGTCTATTGGTACTGAGGTGGGGACCATTGTTGCTGGGGAGTCTATTATTGTGTGAGGGATCTATTGTTGCTGGGGTGGGGTCTATTATTGCTGGGAGGGGAACTTTTTGTTTCTTGGGAGGACCTATTGTTGCTGGAGTGGGGTCTATTATTGGTGGGAGGGGAATCCTATTGTTGCTTGGAAGGATCTATTATTGCTGGGGTTGGGTCTATTGTTGCTGGCTCCAGTGCATATATTTTTACTGCTTTTCTTGTTATTAGACAAGAACAAATTTACATACAAATTATTTATCAAATGATACTTGGGGCAGTACTAGGAGGTGGGTACGGGGTGGAATCAAGGGACGGTGCTTGGAGGTGGGTAGAGGGCGGAGACAAGGGGGGGGACTCAGAAGGGGGGAGTTCCTGCACCTATTCTCTGAGAAAAAAAGCCCTGTATAGGTCAGTGTATATAGGTCACTACCGTCAGTGTAGGTTTTTTATTTTTTTTTGGGGGGAGTGGATCTTGGGTGGGAGTTCCCACACTTTTTTTTTTTTTTTTTTTTTTCCCCCCAGGACTTGACACCTGTGCGTCCCGGATGTGTTCCATGCAGAAAAAAATGCAGCCTGTTCTACTTTTGTCAGGTAATGTACTCACCAGACATTAGATGAAATGTGCCTGTAAACTCCTTACTAAATGGACCGTCAGCTCCTCTTAGGATATCCAATGGCTCCAATCAGCAGATGAATGCGTGCAGCAGTGCGGGCATGTAAAAACAAGGGAAGCTCCGCATAGCATAAAACCCTTTTTATTAATAAAATAGCCCCCACACATGCAGAAAATGCTTACTAGAAAGCGTAATGTTAAAAGCGTATCACATATGCAGATACATCAGCTCACTTTCAAATTGTCAGTGAGTCCCGGGAAGACGATCGCTTCTGTGATATGATAGGTCGCGTGGTCACGCCCTGACGCGTTTCGTGATTGGCTCACGTCTTCAGAGGGTGTGGCCACACAGCGCGACTGCTCATTTAAATAGGCCGGCGGGCAGTGGCGTGTCCGCATACGTCAGCGGCTACGTCATTGCCTAAAATATTACACTGACCAGCTGGGAGTGTCCTCACGCTGGCTAGGTGTGTATTCCACCACGGCTATGCCTATTGGTGGATAAGCCTTAGTCAGGTGGTCTATCACAGGAGCCAGAACCCTCCCAACAGGGATGGGCTAATATATTCTATTATATTATATTTTATTATTATTTATTTATATATGTATATTTTATATATTTATATTACATCATTAGCTAATGGTTGCCATCCGGACATGTATTGGCATTTTTTGAATGAGCTTTCCCTTTGAGCTTGCATCCATATGTACTAATGTGGCTGTAACTTTAAAGGAAGTGTCAATTTATATGCCACATAGATTGCTATATAGCAGGGATATGCAATTAGCGGACCTCCAGCTGTTGCAGAACTACAAATCCCATGAGGCATAGCAAGACTCTGACAGCCACAAGCATGACACCCAGAGGCAGAGGCATGATGGGACTTGTAGTTTTGCAACAGCTGGAGGTCCGCTAATTGCATATCCCTGCTGTATAGGATGTATTAGCATTATTATGTAAGGGATTGTGCATATGAGACGGCAGATCCGCGTTACTCTAAGGATTCAATTACCATAGAAAATGGATCCAGGTTATGAAGCGGCACTGGCGATACTCGTAAACATTAGTAGAATACTAACATTGCAGTGGTCTTAGCCCATCCCTGTTGGGAGGGTTCTGGCTCCTGTGATAGACCACCTGACTAAGGCTTATCCACCAATAGGCATAGCCGTGGTGGAATACACACCTAGCCAGCGTAAGGACACTCCCAGCTGGTCAGTGTAATATTTTAGGCAATGACTTAGCCGCTGATGTATGCGGACACGCCGCTGTCCGCCGGCCTATTTAAATGAGCAGTCGCGCTGTGTGGCCACGCCCTCTGAAGACGTGAGCCAATCACGAAACACGTCAGGGCGTGACCACGCAACCTATCATATCACAGAAGCGATCGTCTTCCCGGGACTCGCTGACAATTTGAAAGTGAGCTGATGTATCTGCATATGTGATACGCTTTTAACATTACACTTTCTAGTAAGCATTTTCTGTATGCGTGGGGGCCATTTAATTTTATTAATGTAGCGGGCACGCACTTTCCCTGTGTATTTAAACTGCCAGAGACACCAGTAATGAGCAGTACCCTGCAGCTCAGCGGATGGCGCTGTTGCCTTGGGCTGGGGTTGAACCATTGCTGTGTGCCGTACCCCTTTTTGTCCTCCCTCGGCAGTGGTATGGTGGGGCGGGGAACCCGCCGTGCTTGCTGGGAGAGGGTATAAAGGGGCGGCCATCTTTGTCACGGGGTCGGTTCCCGGGCACCTTCAGCCTGTGGGCGGTGGTTCGTGTCGGTCCTCTAGGCGGTCTAGGCCTAAAGGACGTTCGGAGGTCGTGTTCCATCCCAGACATCTTTAGCCTGGGGTGAGGTACTCAGATGGAGGTCTGGAGCTCAGTGCCCAACACTGAGTTCCGTGAGGGAAGGAGATCCTAGGGGACCCCGGGAGTGGGTACCTGAATCCAGAGGCGTAATGGACCGGTGGGAGATACTTGCTTGAAGACCTGGTGCAGCATATCGCCAGTGACAGGTGAGCCTCCACCGGAGACCGCCTGGAAGGATATTCCCCCCTCGATTGGAGACCGCAACCCACTTTCAGGAAGGAAAGTGGAGAGTTCATTGTGCCTGAGCCTACTCTCATCCACACCTCCTCTGTCTGTTCTACTCGTTGAGGGAGTCCAACTGTCTGTGCATTACTCTGTTATCGGAAGAATAAAGGAGTGTTGGACTTTATTGGTGTGGGGCTCATTTTCTGGCAGACATTGTTCAGGAAACCACCAGGAGGAGGCTCCAGATGCAGAACATAGGGTGACCACATTTCCAAACTACAATTCAGGGACACCCTCCCTTCCCAAAAATCAGCTTGTGCTGTAATGAATCGCAGCACAGTGATTGGACACAAAAGGCGGGATTTATGATTTCTCCAATCACAAGCAGGGGGCGGGGATTGTGCTCCTCCAGGCATTTCTGGCCAGGACAAGTACTGTCAGTGAGTAAAGCGGTGATGTGGCAGCCTTTTTTTGGGGGCATCAGATTGGCCCGGGGGGGGGGGTGGCTGTGTCCGTTTCATTCTGGGACACTGTATTGTCCTGGAATGAATGTGCCCGGGACAGACCTGCAAAATGCGGGACTGTCCAGGGCAATCCGGGACACATGGTCACCCTAGCGGAACACCGACCCGAAGGTAAAAGAGGATTGTCTCTCACTGCACATACATCTGCAGGGGAACTTGGCGTGGTGACCCCTCACTCTCTCCTCAGAGGTACCCCTAGACCAGAGCCAGAAGAACTGATACACAGAGAGAGAGAGTGAGAGTGGAGGCCGCTACATTAATAAAGGGTTTTATGCTATGTGGAGCTTCCCTTGTTTTTACATGCCCACACTGCTGCACGCATTCATCTGCTGATTGGAGCCATTGGATATCCTGAGAGGAGCTGACGGTCCATTTAGTAAGGAGTTTACAGGCACATTTCATCTAATGTCTGGTGAGTACATTACCTGAGGGGTGTGTGTTGACAATGACAGTGTGTGTTTTACTACTGCAGGATATATGTGTACATCATTTTTGGGACCATAGATTCCATCTAAGCGCTGTTAATGTTTTGTTTATTGAAACCTATTTCTTCCTGTTCTACTTTTGTTGGCTGCATTGGTGTGCATGATGCCATTGTACTCTGTTTACTGCAGATGCGTTTGATGCAGATTAAAAACGCACTGGACTTAAGGGGGTAAAAGTTTCTTTCCCTTTAAAACCCTCAACATACATTATTTTGCATGACCCAAGAGGCCTCTCTGAGAACTATTTATTGGCATGATAATTGATAGGCGACAAGAGAGCCGTGCCCGGTGATAACCCGCCCGGCCGGGGCTTTTATTTACAGCTGATCCGAATAAATAATACAGAAGAGCATTTGGAGGTAATGACTGGGGAAGGCTGGGAGTGTGATCAATAAACTCCAAGCGGTTACAGCTGAACAAAGATGACATTTATTGCTGTAATTATCTCCTCCTCCTCCTCCCATCCGCCGTGTCACATCGGCCTCTCTTGATTTCCAGGAACAGGCCCTGGATAGAACCGTCTGCGTCACTAAGCCCCCCCCGCGGCGCTTTCTTGTCTTATGCATGGCGGTTTTTACTTGCGTTGCCTGCACAGAATTATTTTCATATTAACCGCTTCAGCCCCGGAAGAATTTACCCCCCTTCCTGACCACAGCACTTTTTTGCGATTCGGCACTGCGTCGCTTTAACTGAAAATTGCGCGTCGTGCGACGCTGTACCCAAACAAAATTGACGTGTTTTTTTTTTTTTTATTTAAATAGAGCTTTCTTTTGGTGATATTTGATCACCTCCTGCGGTTTTTAATTTTTGCGCTTTAAACAAAGCAAGAGCAACAATTTTTTGAAAAAAAAAAAAATATTTTACTTTTTTGCTATAATAAATATGGCCAAAATTTATATATAAAAAAAAAAAGGTTTCCTCAGTTTAGGCCGATACGTATTCTTTTTCATATTTTTGGTAAAAAAAAAAATTGCAATAAGCGTGTATTGATTGGTTTGCGCAAAAGTTATAGCGTCTACAAAATAGGGGATAGTTTTATGGCATTTTTATTATAATTTTTTTAAAAATTATTATTAGTGTAGCGGGATCTTTAAATTTAGTTGGGGTACACCTGGGTAGTAGTGTGACCCAGGTGTGTAAATTATGAGAGGTTTTGGACCCCTTTGTATTCGTGGAGGATTGGGTGGTGTATTATTCTCCTTGGCCTGTGGGTGGCGGGGTACCCGCAGGCTCAAGGTAGAGTCGCTGCCACAGTGCTACCCTTTTTGTCCCTTTCCGGAGATGGTACGGCAAGGGCGGGGAACCTGCCGTGGTGTCGATGGGAGGAAATAAAAGGGGGAGATGCCCTCACCACGAGGTCTTCGAGGATCTTCTCTTCACGCACCCAGGCACCTTAGGCCTGGGTGCGGGCGGTTCGGAGTTCCGGCCCAGGCGCCCTAGGCCTGACCGGAATGGAGTTGGAGTCCATCCCAGGCACCTTCAGCCTGGGGTGAGGTACTAAATTGTAGGCCTGGGGCCCAGTGACTTCGACTGGGTCCCGCAAGGGTGAAGTGATCCGAGGGTCCCTGAGGTGGACGGGGCCCGAGTCTGAGGTGAGGAGCCCGGGGAGGTCACCCGTCCGGAGAGTCCGGAGCAGCATCAACCCGGTGACGGATGGGCCTCCGGTAACTCCCTTGGAGGGACATCTTCCCCTGATAGGGGCCACAGCGCAGCGAAGGTACTCCTAAATACATTCTCTTGAGTTGCTGGTAGAGACTCACAAGTTCTAAGTTCTGTGCTAATCAAGGCCATGATAACCGCTGGTGAAATCACAGTGGTTTAGAGTTACAATCAGGATAGTGCCTCGACCTGCTCATCCCACCGTATCAGGCTGTTATAAGGTTTCAACCAGTTGGCTACTGAAGCACTGTTTATTGTGAATCTTGCAATAAAACAAGAGTTGGACTGTGATCGGTGTGTGGGACTCTGGTTAATGGGAGCAAAGGGAGGTGTCAGCACAGCAGGACTGAGTTTCATAACTAATGCACACTGGCCCGAGGAAAATACTGATTCTGGCCTTCACCTCACCCACAGCTATGGGGAGGACATGGGCCGTAGCGCATCTCACCCTGTCGTGTGACATACCCCTAGAAAAAAGAGATGGGGTGAGGCCGCAACATTAGTAATGGCGGCGATCGGCGATTCTTTTTCTTCTTTTTCTTCTTTTACTATCGTGACTGCGATTTATTATGGCGGACACTTTTGACACTATTTTGGGACCATTATCATTTATACAGCGATCAGTGCTAAAAAAAAATGCACTGATTACTGTGTAAATAACACTGGCAGGGAAGGGGTTAAACACTACGGGGCGATTTAGGGGTTAAGTGTGTCCTAGGGAGTGATTCTAACTGTGGGGGGGGGATGGGCTACCTAGAACGTGACAGTGATCACTGCTTCCGATGACAGGGAGCAGTAGATCCCTGTCATCGGAAGCAGTGTATGTGCTAGGCAGAACAGGGAAATGCCTTGTTTACATCGCGGGCACGCGGCAGACACAGAGTCTGCGGGGGGGGGGCAAATTCAAAGCGACGTAAAGGTACGTTGCTTTGTGCAGCCGTGCCATTCTGCCGACGTATATATCGGCGTGAGCCTGGTCGGCAAGCGGTTAATCATGGCAGTGTTTTTGTTTTGTTTTGTTTTTGTCACGTTGACAAAATTGAGAAAGAAATGCCAATAAGCATCAATGTGCAGGCATCTCCCACTACTGAAAATATGTCAAAAGGCCAAAAGTCAAATTTAAGCTTTTATTATTATGTAGCACCCTCTACCTCAGGTAAATTGCTAGAGGTAGTTGTGTTTTTTTATTTATTTTTTATTTTTTTTACAGCCAGTGCAGATAAATTTTAGGTAGGCTAGGCTTGTTTGTTTTTGATCTGGGGAGTGATTTAGTGTAGCAGCAGGTGACTGACATGTACTTCATCTCTCTGACGCCTCCTCTTTTTCTGGAAGCTTCTGGAAAAAGAGGCAGGGCAGAGGATGGGTGTGACATGGAGTGTATCTGGGAGCCCTGACCAATCCCCAACTAGGATTGGCCTCATGAGAGAGAGAGAGAGGCGCGGGGTCTCCTTTAAGGCCCCGGGACTACGTTACCCAGAACCCCGTTCGGCACCCAGGGTGCATTTAGCCACCGCAGAGACTCATGGGAGGGGCTATATAAGAAGAGGGGAGGCGGAGCTCTGCCTCTTTGGACACCGTGCGGCAATCAACAGGTCTTCCTGTGCGGATCTGCTGCAGTGTAGGGCCTGAAGCCAGGGGCCTTGCACAAACTTCCAGAGAGAGAGCCTTCCACCCCACTGCGGAGCCTGGGTGGCACCTGACTTGTCGAGTTTGGACATCAGTTGGACCGGGGTCCCGGCCGTTGTGGACACTGTGCGGAGACGCAGTAGGTGGAAGTCCCGGACTGGGATCGCGTCCGGAGTGGTGAGCGAGCACCTGCTCATGCATATAAACTGTACTTTTACTAGGCCTAGAGACTGCCTTGGCCCTCCTGGTTCTATTTACTGTCCCACAGGAGACTAGTGGCGGAACTGAGTTGAGTAGTCTCCTGTGAGTGGTTCATTCTCCCTTTTAATTTTCCTACCCTTTGGATTACAAATTACTGTTCCTGTTGTGCACCACCAGTGAAGTTGCATGTGAAGAAATTGATCTTCCAGAGACTGAGTCTAAAGCTGGGTCAGGCCTGATCCGTAGGTAGAACTTTTGTTGCTGCGCCATAAGGGCGCATAGATAGAGATAGCTGCACTTGGCGGGTAATCGCCTGTATTATACTTTCTGTCTGCAGGGCTCTGCCGACATATATGTGTTAACCTTGTGCCTTTTATCCAAAGTAAAGAAACGTTATAGTTTATCACTTGCTATCAGTGTGTTACCTTCATGCAAAGAGGTTATCCTTGCAATACAGATAGATCGTGTGCATATACTGTTAGATTGTGATACGAGAACAATCCCTAGACTAGCTGTGCCAGAGTGGGTCGAGTAGATTGCCGGGGGTTGGCGGTGTTGTACACAGGGCCCGACAGTTAGTCTAGGGATTATACTTGTATCACAATCTAACAGTATATGCACACAATCTATCTGTATTGCATGGGCTACCTCTTTGCAATAAGACAACACACTGATGCGAGAGATCAAGTATAACGGTTTTACTTTAGTTTTAAAAGGGCATAGGCAGAACATAACACATACAACTCGCTTACAGAGCCCTGCAGCAATAGGTATAGCACGCAATAATGGCGCAGTGCGGTAATCCACCACGCGCAGCTATTATTGTATACGCGCCCTATGGTGCACTAAAACAATAGTCTATCTCCCCTCCCTGGCCAGGCCTGACACAGAATAAATCTCAGTCTTTTCATTAAGGATTTCTTCGCATGCAAACTTTCGGTGGTGCACTTGATGAAACAGTATTTTGTAATCCATAAAGTAGGCAGTCACAAAGAACACTATACTGGAGACCCTTTTAAACTCTGTCCTGCTACTGGTCTCCAGTGAAGTAACAAACAAACGATCGGTGGGCCAAGGCAGTCTATAGGCCTAAACACGGTACAGTCTATTGGATTGAGCAAGTGCTCGCTCACCACTCCGGAACGCAATCCCAGTCCGGGACTTCCACCTGCTGTGTCTCCGTACATAGCGTCTGCCACGATCGAGTCCCCGATCCAACTGATGTCCTTACTCGACAAGTCAGATGCCACTCAGGCTCCGCAGTGGGGTGGAAGGCTCTTCGGAAGTTGCGCAAGGCCCAGGCTTCAGGCCTTGCACTGCAGCAGATCTGCACAGGAAGACTGTTGCTTGCAGCGCGGTGTCCAAATAGGCCGAGCTCCGCCTCGCCTCCTTAAATAGCCCCTCCCATGAGTCTCTGCGGTAGCCAATTGCACTCTGGGTGCCGAATGGGGTTCTGGGTAACGTAGTCCCGGGGCCTTAAAGGAGACCCTGATATGCCGGGAAAGTCATTTAGGAGGGATCCATGCCGGGGTCGGTGAGTGAGAGGCACAGTGAGGAGATCTGGGAGAGACATGCCAGGACTGGATGTGAAGCCAGAGGGAGAGGGTTGGCAGGACTTGCACATGACTTTCTGGGATCAGTAGGCCACCAAGATTCAGTTGGCACAAAATTCATTTTTATCGCTATTGGTTGCTACACCAAAGGGGACTGCAGACCCCTGCCATAAAATGGCGGCTATTGAACATTTGGGACTTATTCAGAGCGAGGCCTAACATGTGCTAACGGTGACCGGAATCTAGGATTGCGCAGTAGAGATAGTGGCGTAAACTCAAGTAGTGTGCTGGCGGAGTAAGGAGCTTTATGCCTTGTACACACGATTTGGATTTACCGTCGGGATAAACTCGACGGAATTCCGTTCAAGCTGTCTTGCATACACACTGTCGCACCAAATTCCGACCGTCAAGAACGCTGTGACGTACTGTAATGGTCGTTTAACCACAAAGGGGTTAATATGGATTCTACTACTGTTCCGAATTGTAAAGTTTAGATAACATTGCATGCAAGTTTTGAAAGCAAAGACATCCGTTCAGGTCCGTTACTTCTGTATCTAATAATTTATTCCAGGCAGTACTAAGCTTTTACACACAGCATGATACGTCACTATTATGTTAATTGTGACACTAATAAACACATCTCATTGGCTACAATACAAAAAGGAGTACAGAAACGTGATGATTAAGCTGGGCTGTCCTCTGGTCCTATCTTCATATCTGCATTCCAAAGATGTGTGGGAGAAGAGGGTATCCGCCATTTCTGTCTTCTCCAGTCTTCTCGGTGGGAGGGGGTGTTATTAGAGGCCATATGTAGTAAGGAAAAGTTACAGCAGTTGTGTACAAACAAAAAGCAATATAGACTTTATAGTATAGAGAAGATGCATACAGAATAGACATTTTCTAGTTTAACATTATGCTCATCACATTCCTTCACAGTACAACACTACGACGAGCCGAAAAAAATTATGTTCAATGCTTCCCAGCATGCGTCGACTTGATTCTGAACACGCGTTTTTTTTTTCTCTGTCGGAGTTCCATACAGACGAACGGAATTTCTAACCTGTTCTCTTTCTAACTCCGTCGGAATATCCGACGGAAAAAGTCCGATGGGGCACACACATGGTCGGAATATTCAATTGAAAAAATTCCGTCCTGACTTTTTTCATCGGAAATTCCGACCATGTGTACAAGGCATACGAGACTGGCAATAGAGATTCAATAATCCTTTGTTCAAACTAACTGGACTGTTCATTGTCTGGCGATGTGTGACTGGAAGTGAATGCCTGGCTGAGCAGAGTGACGGGTGGAACTACTACACTCGGCGACCCCCACGGGGGCACCGCTACATTTATCTACTTGCCCAGGTTTACACCCAACCCCTTCCCCAGCAGGGGTCCGCCATAGTCCTAAAACATTGCACCTGTTACTGCTACAATGCAATCATTGTAATTGTCAGGACCGAGATCTGAACCTGCGACCTCTGCTGTGTCTGGCAGTATCTCTTCTTGCTGAGCCACCTGAAATGCTGAGCAGCTCCCTGGACAATTCCTTTCCCCTTTTGAACCTTGTGTCTGTTGTAGGCTAAAAGTCAAACTCAAGCCTAACTTTTATATATAATCTCCGTTTGGTTCTATCCCAACATCTTGTCTGTATACGATGCTTGGGGTAAAAGGGCTGGTATTGGCTCTATCTGCTGGCACGGTTTGGAGGGCAGGAGGCACTGTTTGGCGGAAGCACCTAATCGGTGGGGGCCAAGCGGTTCTGTCACACTATGGAGTTGTCCACTGTGTCTGACCCGCATCTACTTTACATCTGCTTAAAGGCTACACAACATCTGCAGCCTACACTTACTGCATGAAGGTTCATCAGGTCTATTAAGTGTACCAACGTTTCTTAAAGCGGTTGTATACCCTCCCTGACATGTTTTACCTACAGGTAAGCCTAGATTAAGGCTTACCTGTAGGTGTTTGCAATATCTCCTAAACCTACATGGTTTAGGAGATATTTGCCACAAAGAATGCACTGATGTCTACAGCGCAGGCGCACTGAGAATAGCCATTCATAAAACTGGCAATGCTGGCTTTGATGGCTCCCGCGCGCATGCGCGGAGTGACGTCTTCGCTGCTCCGGCCAATCACAGCGCCGGAGCGGCGATACCCGGAAGTAACCTTCCAGAGAGATGTCTGCGGCCGGAGGGGGAGACGAGGGCGGCTTTGATCTAAGGTAATTCATAATGAGCTAGTATGCTAGTCATACGCTATATGCTAGTCATACTAGCTCATTATGCCTTTTTGTCTTGCGGGTTTTTTATTTAAAAAAAAAAAAAAACATTTTGGGTATACAACTGCTTTTAAAGGGCCCCAATGATGGCTGGCAGAAGAAACCGCTTAAGGACTGCCCCTGTACACTACTCTGCAGTGCATACCAGACGATCTTAGGCCTAGCATAGCCACTGTTGTGTACTCTGACAATATAGCTCCTGTGGTTTGTTGGCACAAGTCTTATTACTGCTGTACTGCAGGTGTCCTTGTTGCTGTTTATGCTGATTTTGGGTGGCGAGTATCATCTTCCTACAGATTCTAACATTACATTATTGCTGCTTGCCCAATGGGTGAAGCAGGAAAACGATGACCGGCTTGGGGAAGAAAATAACATGGTACTGGTGTGGTTGAAATGAATGCGGGGAGCTTGGACCTTACTTTGGGCACACTTTTATTGCCCACTCAGCATGTTGTGGGGGGCGCCACCACTGTATTCCTTAACCACTTCAATACAGGCCGTTTTCACCCCCTTCCTGCCCAGGCCAATTTTTAGTTTTCAGCGCTGTCGCGCTTTGCATGACAATTGCGCGGTCATGCAACACTGTACACTTATGACATTTTTATGATTTTTTTTTCCCCACAAATAGAGCTTTCTTTAGGTGGTATTCGATCACCTCCAAGTTTGAAAAAAAACAATTTTTGCTATAATAAATATCCAATTTTTATTTTTTAATTATTTTTTCCTCAGTTTAGGCCGATACGTATTCTTCTACATATTTTTGGTAAAAAAAACAACGCAATTAAGCGTTTATTGATTGGTTTTGCGCAAAAGTTATAGCTTCTACAAAATAGGGGATATATTTATGGCATTTTTACTTTTTTTTTTTTTTTTTTTTTTTACTAGTAATGGCGGCGATCTGCAGACACTTTTGACACTATTTTGGGACCATTCACATTTATACAGCGATCAGTGCTATAAAAATGCATTGATTACTGTGTAAATGTGACTGTCAGGGAAGGGGTTAACTGTTCTGTCTCAACTACAAAGCGATGAAGTTCATCTCCAGGTTTAAGTAGGCCTTACTCAAGCTGGTTTGATATTCATCCCTTGCATCGATACAGGCAGTTTAACTCAGTTAGGACGACAGACGATGAATCCTTTCGAATGTTCCGTTTAATGATGGATATTCATAGATAGAAAAACGTTGCAGTTGTAAGCCACGTGTAAGATGTTTAGCATGGAAGATATACAGGAGTAATGACCAGAATCAGGAAGTGGAGGAGATATATAAAGAACTACGGTGAGAGAGAGAGTTCAGCTAGAAAGAAGGGGACAGATCTTAAAGACACAGAGCAAGAATAATCACATAGTGTAACACAACACTCCCCGTCTGAAATCTTTAGATTTCATAACCTTAAACTAAAATATATATTTTCAAAAAGTCCAATACTGACGAATGTCCTGGAACCTGTAATGAAAAAACATGCAACAAGCAAATAATAAACATAAGTTCAACAGGATGAAGAACATAAAGTCACAGTATGATGTCTTCAAAGAATTCCAAAGTTCTGAGTAGAACCTGTAGATGGCAGCAATGTACTCCCCGCCGTGCCAACAGCATGGCTAGTCCTTGCACAAGTCACTCACCTGGCAAAAGGAGTACTAACTCCTGTAATTGGTCGACTAAAGGTTCGTGTCGATCCTCCCTTGGTTACCTTGACTTCTACCTTCCGGACTTTGTTATCGTCGCTGGGCATAACTTTAGTAATAAGACCCATAGGCCACTCATTTCGACAAACTTCCTTGTCTTTTAGAAGGATGAGGTCTCCAACCTTAAGATTCGGCTTAGATGCTTGCCATTTGTTACGACCTTGAAGGTGGTGAAGATACTTTTTCTTCCAGCGATGCCAGAACACATTGGCTAGATGCTGCACCTGCTTCCATCGATGCCTGTAATGGTGTGACCGCAGCTTCTGTTTTGTACTTACAGAAGTGTGGAGTGAGGTGTTCACAGTTTTTATTTCCTTATCATCTTCAGGGTTTACTAGCCCATAGGTGGTGTCAATAGGGAGTAAGTAAGAGTCCTCACACAGAAACCTTGGAGGTGACAGCCATAAGCTGTCCTGAAGAGTGGCAGGTGACACGGCTCTGGTCCCACAGTCAGCTGGGTTGAGTTCAGTGGGATCGTGATGCCATTGACTTGGTAGAGAGAATCTCTTGATATGTTCAACCCTGTTGCTGACGTACACATAAAATTGTTTTGTTTGGTTGTTTATGTAACCAAGTACTACCTTACTGTCTGTATAGAAGGTGAAAGAATCAATTGTAGTGTCCATTTCACTTCGTATGACCTTGGCAATTTCTACTGCTAGCACGGCTGCACAAAGTTCAAGTCTTGGTATGGTATGTACAGGCTTGGGAGTGAGTTTTGCCTTGCCTAGGACAAAACTACAGTGTAATTCTCCAGTCAGTTCAGAGGTCTTCAAATAGGCTACTGCAGCAATAGCTTCAACTGATGCATCAGAGAAAATATGAATCTCTCTCCGGTTAGCAGTTGAAGTGGAACCTGGAACATAGCAACGGGGAATCTGAAGTTTTTCTAGTGACTTCAAAGAATATCTCCACCTTTCCCACTTGTGTTGATTCTCACTAGGCAAGGGAGTATCCCAGTCTATGTTCTCAGTAGACAACTGTCTTAGTAAAATCTTACCTTGAATGGTAACTGGAGCAAGGAAACCCAGTGGGTCATAGATGCTATTCACCACGGACAGGACTCCTCTCTTAGTGAAGGGTTTGTCACAAGTTGACACTTGGAAGGTGAATTTGTCTTGCTTGATGTTCCACAACAAACCCAGACTTCGCTGTACAGGAGGCACATCTGTACCTAAGTCAAGGTTTTTTAGACTAGTGGCATAGTCCTCAGAGTGAAAGGCATTCATAAGTTCCTGGCTATTGGATATAATCTTGTGCAGTCTAAGGTTTGCTACAGACAGCATCTCCTTTGTTCTGGTGAGAAGATCAATTGCTTCTTTAGCAGTTGGAAAGGACTTAAGTGCGTCATCAACATAGAAGTTTCTTTCAACAAATTGACGGGCATCAGATCCATATTCAACTTCTCCAGTTTGAGCTGTTCTCCTTAGCCCATAAGTTGCCACTGCTGGGGAAGGACTGTTACCGAAGACATGTACCTTCATGCGATAATCTATAACTTCCTTGTTGAGGTCATTGTCCTTGTGCCATAGAAACCTGAGGTAGTTTCTGTTGTCTTCTCTGACGATGAAGCAGTGAAACATCTGTTGAATGTCGGCCATTACTGCTACAGGCTCTTGTCTGAAACGAATCAAGACTCCTATTAGACTGTTGTTCAAGTTGGGTCCCGTAAGGAGCATGTTGTTAAGAGAAACACCTTCGTGCTGAGCACTGGAATCAAAGACAACTCTGATTTGGTCTGGTTTGGGTGGGTGATACACGCCAAAGGATGGAAGGTACCAGCATTCTTCTCCCTCCTTTAGTGGGGGAGCAGGCTCTGCATGATCTCTGTCAAATACATTTTGCATAAAGTCCACAAAGTGCTTTTGCATCTCTGGTTTCCTGCTTAAGTTTCGCTTTAAGGAGGAGAATCTACTGATGGCCTGCTGTAAGTTGTTGGGCAATCTCTCTCTTGGGAGACGAAAGGGTAGGGGTGCTACCCAGTTATTGGAGTCATCTTGAAAGAACTCATTGTCCATTACCTTGATGAATTCTTTGTCTTCCATTGAAGGAGCCAGTATGTCATCTTCACTGGTTGCATTAAACACTGTAGACCCGAAGTCGCCATCATGGCAGGAGAAAGGGCTTGTGTCACCTGAGATACCATGTTGCCATTTGTGGCTGTCTATCTTCTCTTTCACCCAGTAGTGATGTGGGCATGGCTCAAAGTAAGTGTTTCGGCCATTTGGCAGAACATTTGTCTTGAATGACGAAATGTTGGTAGGTCTTTTCATTTTGCCTATGCAGACATTGCCTATGATGACCCATCCTAGATCCGTGCGCTGGGCAAATGGGGCATCTGGGGGTCCACTGACTTGCCTGTGTACCTTGTGAACTCTTAGAATGTCTCTTCCTAACAGAAGAAGGATCTGAGCATCTTTTGTCAAGCGGCGGTATCTCATTTGCTATTACCTTGAGGTGAGGGTGATGGAAAGCAGCAGCTGGAGTAGGGATTTCTTACCTGTTGGCAGGTATCTGATTGCACTCAACAAGTGTAGGTAAGGGTAATTGCAAGTTACCTTTGAGAGAAGATACCATGAGTCCATGAGCCCTTCTTCCAGAAACCTCTATAGTTCCACTACAGGTACCCAAGGTGTAAGGATGAGCTTCGCCTTTTATTTCAAATAGATTGAACAATTCCGATTTTGCAAGTGATCGATTGCTCTGATCGTCTAAGATAGCATATGCCTTTAGAGACTTTTCTGGTTGATCCTTGTGGTATATGTTCACCAAGCATATCTTAGCACAGGACTTACCACAGCGGTCTTCTCCACAAACTTCAGTGCAGGATGAAGAAATGATGGTAGAATTAGGCACTTGGTCTGTATTCTCCCCGCCATGCGTTAACCTGGGAGGAGTGTTGGCAGGTTGTGCAGAGCTGGGCTCAAGAGGATGGAGGGCTTGCACATGTTCTTCAGAGCCACACTCTATGCACTTGATGGACACATTACAGTCCCTTGCAAAATGTTCTGTAGAAGCACAGCATCTGAAACATACCCTAAATGTCTTTAAAAGCTCCTTGCGCTCTTCCAGAGGCTTTTTCCTAAAGCCGATACATTTATTGAGGGGGTGTGGCTTCTTGTGTATGGGACACTCTCTGTTAGGGTTTTCAATCTTCCTACTCTGTTTGTTCGTGGCCAGAACTGTGGTAGGAGTGGGAAGGATGTCAGTCTTTTTCATGGACACTGGGCCTCTATGGTTTCTATAGTTGCCCTGAAGACTGGTACTCTTAGGAAAGGGTGAGAAGAGGCTGTACTCACCGTAGGAAAAACTTGGATCGTTCTTGGTCTCTGCAATTTCCCTGATGAATTCACAGAAGAAAGAGAATGGAGGGAAGGAAACCTTGTTCTCTCTTTTGTATGATGACCCTAGTGCAGTCCATTTCTCTTGCAAACCATACGGGAGCTTGGAGACAATTGGGTTTACCCCTCTTGGAGTGTCAAGGTAACTGAGTCCAGGTAGTTTTGGGTCTGTCTTGGCTAGCTGAAGCTCAAGGAGAAGGTCACTCAGTCTCTGGAACTCCTTGTTGTCCTTACCGGATATCTTTGGGAAAGTTTCCAGACGCATGAACAAAGCATTTTCTATAGCTTCTGGACTGCCATAACTTTGCTCTAGTCGCTCCCATGCAGCTGTGAGGCCTGCAGTAGGATTGTCCATGAAAACCGATCTTAATGGCTTAACACGTGCAGCAGATAGAGGACCAAGCCATTTGATCAGCAGATTCAATTCTTGATCAGCTGTAATGCCAATATTGCTGATTGTAGTTCTGAAGGCACATTTCCAACTTCTGTAGTTCTCAGGTTGGTCATCAAAACTTGTAAGACCAGTCTTTGTGAGCTCTCTGCGAAGCATGTACCTCACAAACTCTTCTGTCTCAGTTGTCTCCGCCTTTATGTGAGATGCTGTTGGCTGTATGGTGCTGATTGCGTTATCTTTGACATTGTTGTTAAAGGACACAGGGAAATATGGTGCAGCAGATGCATCCAGGTGAGTTGCTTGCTTGAAGTCAGTTGTTCCAATGGTACGGTGATTCAAGGCTGTACCGATGACTGGAGATTGATGACTTGCTTGAAGCTTGCGCTGATGCTCTGTGACGTATGAAGGCAGGCAAGGTAGGCAGGTAGGAAATGCAGTGGAGTGATTTTGAGTGCAGGAAGTTGCTGGAACCTCTTTAACTTGAAGCTGTGAAGGAGTCTCTATGTAGCCGGGAGCATTGGAGACAATGGAGTGTGCACTGTAGTGGCTTAGGACATAGTCTTTAGTGCGTTTGAGGGGGTCTTCCATATATGCTATGTTTAGGTTAATGCTGTCTTTCTCACTTGCACCTTCGTCTGCACTGATAGCTTGCTGTAGGACCCTTAGCTTTGCCATAGCTGCGTCATGTTTACACTGTTCATTTAAGGTTTCCATTGTTGCTCTTTGACGTGCTGACTGAGCTTCCGACTCTGCTCTCTGAGCTTCCAACTCTGCTCTTTTTTCTGCATATGCCACCTGCACTTTGCTGGCTTCCACTTCAGCGCGGGCATTAATAAGTCGCTCACTGAGTGTTGAGTATCTTGAACTATGGGATCTTGACCAGTTTTTAGAACGTCTGGTGGAAACAGATCTGTGAGATGCAGTGTCCTGTAACAGCTTTATCTTTGCTTCTGCCTTTAATCTGGTTTGCTGGTTAAAATTGTCTCTTTCAATATTAAGAATGTTGACACGCTTTAACTGCCTCATCGCATTTTCTGACTTCATGTTTTGTAAGACATTAGTGAATTTGATGCTGGTAAGCTGATAAAGCTAATATGAGGCAGAAAGTTGTTTAATGGCGCCCTCTAGTGTCAGTAGTTCACGTTCAACAGACACTGTATTGGCTTCAGCAAGGATTTTCTCCCAGACTAATTCCAAGCTATTTGACAATTCAGTCCTTGAAGCTTCATAATTCTCCATTACTTTCCAAGTGGGTTTAACTGAGCGTTTGGGTAACTCAGTTTCTTCAGGAACTTGTGGGGAGGTAGATGTGAGTTCACATGCAGAAGCTTGGTCACTCATGATAGCAGACTGACTGTGAAAGCAGGCAGGATCTGTGTGCTGAAATATGACACTGTGCAGATTGTCTCAGGCTATAAGGCTGCCATGTGCTGCTCTGTCCCTTCTGTCTTGCTATGAGGGCAGTAAATCTTGTCTGTTTCAGTACTGACATGCAGAAATCTTGTAATTAGGCTGTGAAACTCAGTTTTTCTACTGTTCTGTCTCAACTACAAAGCGATAAAGTTCATCTCCAGGTTTAAGTAGGCCTTACTCAAGCTGGTTTGATATTCATCCCTTGCATCGATACAGGCAGTTTAACTCAATGAATAAACTCAGTTAGGACGACAGACGATGAATCCTTTCGAATGTTCGGTTTTAATGATGGATATTCATAGATAGAAAAACGTTGCAGTTGTAAGCCACACGTAAGATGTTTAGCATGGAAGATATACAGGAGTAATGACCAGAATCAGGAAGTGGAGGAGATATATAAAGAACTACGGTGAGAGAGAGAGTTCAGCTAGAAAGAAGGGGACAGATCTTAAAGACACAGAGCAAGAATAATCACATAGTCTAACACAACATTAACACTAGGGGGCGATCTAGGGGTTAAATGTGTTACCTAGGTGTGTTCTAACTGTAGGGAGAGGGGACTCACAAGGGGAGGAGACCGATCGGTGTTCCTCTGTACTGGGAACACGCTATCGGTCTCGTCTCCTCTGACAGGACGTGGATCTATGTGTTTACACACACGGATCACGTCCTTGGCTGTCACCGGCAATCGCGGGTGCTCGACGGCGATCGCGGCCGCTGGGTACGCGCACCGGCTCCCGAACGGCCCGCGTGCGTACGCCCCCTAGATGGCAGGGAAGCCCAGGACGTCGTATGACGCCTGCTCAGGATGGGAGATCCCTTCTGCGGATGTCATATGACAATACGTGGGTAACGAAGTGGTTAACCGCTTCCCGTTCGCCCGCCCCAAAATGTACTGCAGACAGGCGGCCGCACTAGACAAAGCGACATACCTGTACGTCGCTGCCTATTTCTGGATTTAGGATGCCCGGCTCCCACTCTGATTGTACACAGCAGAGTTTGTCAGCAGGTCCAATGATTCACACACAGGACTAGGTTCGCCACCTCATCCCTTTTAAACCCGAACACATATGAATTACACAGGTTCTGATGCTAATTTAATGCAGATAAGGCACCAAGTGAGTTTAATTACCACCTTAATCAACCACAGAACCTGTGTAATTAATATGTGTTTGGGTTTAAAGGGATGAGGTGGCAACCGTACCCAGGACCTGCTGATCAGCTGTGTCCATTCACAGCCCAGAGCTCTGTGTTGGTAAAGAATGCAGAGCTCTGTACAGAGGGAGCAACCTGTCAACTTGCAAGGATGAGAAACTGAGAGATCGTTAGAAAAAGCATCACATATATTGTTAGGCACACATTTAACCACTTCCCTACCTGCTCCTAGTCAAATGACGTCCCCAGATGGGATCTCCCTTCCTGGGTGGGCGTCATATGACGTCCTGGCTTTGTGGGGGGATATCTGAATGATGCCTGCAGCTAGAGGCATCATTCAGATATCCTTTTTAAAGTGCAGGCGATTCTGCGCACCATAAGGCCCCTTTCACACGGAGGGCCCGTTCAGGTCCGCCTGTCAGTTTTTTAGGCGGACCTGCACGGACGCTCCATGTAGCACTATGGAGGCACGGATGTCAGCGGTGACATGTCCGCTGACATCCGCTCCGCCAAAGTGTGACGGAGGAAAACCCTATTTTTCCTTCCATCGGCAGAGCAGATCGGATGACAACGGACTCTGCGGTCCGTCGTCATCCGATCCCCCATAGGGGAGAGCGGCGCTCTGACAGGGCGGTCCCTGCACAGTGTGCGGGGACCGCCCAGTCATCCGCCGGCTCAGCGGGGATCAACGGAGCGATCCCCGCTGAGCAAGCGGAGGTTCACGGGGCGGATCATGGCTGATCCGCCCCGTGTGAAAGAGCCCTAAGAACGATCATAGCGGCACTTCCGCCGCTTGAACGTTCTTATAGGCGGCGGGAGGGGACATCCCCCCCCCCTCCCGCCGCCATCCGGTGCTTCTCCGGGCTCTCCCGTGCGTTTAGGGACCCGGAGCGAATCTTCCGGCGCCGTTGGTGGGTCACGTGACGAGCATAGAGATGACTGGTGACCAGATGGTCACCAGTCATCTCTATGATCGACGGAGGCCCGGGTGCGATGTGATGACGTCACGCCCGGGTCCTCAAATGTAAACAAAGCCGCCATTGCGGCTGTAAGTATGAGATCAGTGAAAAAATGTTCCCGATCTCATGCTTTCCAGCCTGGAGGAGAGATGTGGGGTCTTATTGACCCCGCATCTCTCAATAAAGAGGACCTGTCACATACATTCCTATTACAAGGGATGTTTACATTTCGGGAGTCCGAGTCCAAGTGCGCGGCGCCTGGCGCTCCAGGCCATTGGGCCGCGTGCGCATCAGTCCCAGGTACCTTTTTAGCCTAGGGTGACCAGACATCCCCGGTTTCAGGGGACAGTCCCCAGATTGAGGACACTGTCCCCGGACCAAGTCTGTCCCCAGTTTTGTCCCCGGATTGGATTTGAATAGGGGCTGGGGCAATTTCAAAGACAGTCGGTGCAGAAAAAAAAAAAACGGAATTTCACACCCCTGCTCCGCCGCTCCTGCTAGTTTAGGGGGGTGTATTTTTTCCATTATCTGTGCCACTTTTTGATGATCATGTGCTGGTCGGAGCGGAGAGAATATTTCTTCGGTTTCGGGTGCATGCCCATTCAGCTCCGCTCGCATGTTATTCTGCCTTGACTCAAGACCTGTCCAGCCGCCTGCCTGCTTATCTCCTTGCCTTCCCTGGCGGAGTGATCTTCCTCTGCTCCCCACCCGCAGCGGCGGCGGCGACAGATTTAATTTTAAAAATCTGGTCACCTTATTTTAGCCCTGGGGCTGCAACTTCAGCACTGGGCCCAGCACCTTTACATACAGGCATACCCCACTTTTAAGTACACAATGGGACCAGAGCATGTACTTAAAGTGAAACAATACCTTTTTTCATTTCTAGGGTGTAGTGGGGGTCAGAGGCTATAGTGGGGGTGTCAGGAGCTGTAGTTGAGGTCTCAGGGGCTATAGTGGGGGTGTCAGGGGTTACACTGGAACAGGGCGGGCTATGCTCTCGGAGCTTTAGCTCCTTCTACTGCGGCTGCAAAATGTCTGTACAGTACTTTACATACACTCACGAGTAAGGACATACCCACGAGTGTATGTAAAGTGAGTGTACTTAAAGCGGGGTATGCCTGTACCGGGGGGGGGGGGGCCCGGGACGGAAATAGAAGGTGTTTTTACCGTTACATTACTAAGGATTAGCAGGGGGGGTTGCGGTCTGCCGCCGATCGCCCGACAGTGCAGTTCTAACGGGGGCACAGAGTGAAATCTTCTTACCTTCTTCTCCCGTCCTGCCAGGCTGCCTCCTCTTCCTCCTCCTTCCTGTGCGGGAATATGAGCTCGATCGCGTGAATGCGGGAAGTAAGTGGCAATGCGGGAAAGTCCCGCAGAATCCGTGCAGGTTGGGAGGTATGCCTTTAGCTGGATCCCACTTCTGGGAAGAGGAATCCCAGGGTGTCCCTTGCGAGGGAGCCCGCTTCTAAGAAGAGGCCGGGGGAGGACCTTTCTGAAGGACCGGTGAGAGTTCACGGTGAAAGAAAGGGCCCGGTAACTTTCTGGAGGGATTCATCTATCCACTAAGGGCCTAGTAATTTGCTGCTGCTGGCACCTGTCCTTGTATTGCTAAGCTGAGAAGTTCGGGACATGATAGATTCTGTGGCAGAGAGTCTCCTGAACGTATCTAAGAAAATAACCTAATTAAGCATCCGAGCATCACTGCGGCTGCTAGGATCCATTTTTACAGGAGACTATCCGGGTGAGCTGAACCCACTCAATCTTGAGTGGATTGAGTGGTGATTGTAAAGCCTCGTACACACGATCGGACTTCCATCTGACTTTTCCGTGGATTTTTGTCCGAACGGAGTTGGCTGGGCACACCCATAGCATACACACCACAGGACTTTTCTGCAAACTTTCCCAAAACTTTTTGCAACATCACGTGGTTTTTCTGCTCTTTACCGCCACCCTTTGGTCAACTTCTGCTATTGTTGGTTGATTTTAACATTCGTTGTTTTGTCCATCGGACAAAAGTCCGATGGTTTTCTGTACACACAGTAGGACTTTGCTCCATCGGACTTTTGTTGGGCAAAAGTTTGTTTGCAGACCCAACTTTTGTCTGATGAAAACAAAACCAAACGAAAAAAAGTTTGTCCGATGGAGCGTACACACGGTCGGATTCTTGGTCCAACTTGCTTAAAACGAAGTTTGTTGGGCAAAAGTCCGACCGTGTGTACGGGGCTTAACATTTACTTGTGCCTGGACCTACCTCCCAAAACCTTGCTGTCCTGTCTTTAATCCACCCATTCCTATCTGCTGAAGATTGATGAAAAATAAACTCAACGTTGGAGTTTAGAGTGGTGTGGACATTGGAATTACTTGGAGGGAAAACAGAGACTTGTCCCTATACCCTAGGAGATGAGAACCTAGCTGTGGAACCCAAATACATGACACCACTTAACCTCCTCATCCAGGAGGGTACGGGCATATAGTACGGTGTGCCCTTTTCCTGCAAGTGAGCCAAAGGTGGGAAAAAGGGTCCGTGTGCTACAGTCATATAGTGCCAAGCCCACTAATTAGTGGCCACCAGTGCATAGGAGGAATCCCTTCAGTTCTCCCATATAGAGCACTTTGGCTCCCATGGTTGAGACGCAGGATCTTTCATTCTATTACGAGGGTAGGACCCACTGATTCGGGGTACTTAGTCGCTGTAGTGGGCTTAGCACTATATGACCATATAGTGTGACCAAACACCCGTATTTTTTGGAATATGTTCAGGTGATTTTAAAGTGGAGTTCCACCCTAAAAAAAAAAAATCGCCAAAAATCTACAGATAAATAGAAAAAATATATATTTTTTTTACTTACCAGAAATAGCGGTTGCTATTGCTAATTGCTATTGCGGCTCTTGCTAATCTGCCTCTTCATCCCCCGTGGAGTTGTTTTCTGGTGAATGGGGCGCGCTGCCTTCTGGGAACTGTGTGTATCCCAGAGAGCAGCCGCCCATTCATAAAACACTGCGAGACTCGCACATGCGCTGTGGGAAACGGGCAGTGGAGCCGCAAGGCTCCACTGCCTGTTTCCTCTAGTTAGGATGGCGGCGCCGGGACCTTCCACGATCGAGGGATTGCCCTCGGGGGGCCGACATCGCGGGCGCCTAGGACAGGTAAGTTGTTGTTATTAAAAGTCAGCAGCTACAGTGTTTGTAGCTGCTGAATTTAAAAAAAAAATCGCGGGTGGAACCCCGCTTTAAATAGCCTTGCAGGATAAAGGTCATTCTTGTATGTGTGCACTGCAATCTGTTTTATACTGTTTGTTGGTCTTACAGCAGCACCATCTTAAATTTAAATGCATTTTAGGGTGTGCCCCCCCAAATATGTTCTCCGCATATGAAAACGGTCTTCAAACCACACATGTGAGGTATCGCCGCCATCCTTAGAGCGAGAGCAATAATTCTAGCCCTAGACCACCTCTGTAACTCAGAACTGGTAACCTGTAGAAATTTTTAAACGTCGCCTATGGAGATTTTTAAGGGTAAAAGTTTGTCGCCATTCCACAAACGGGCGCAATTTTTGAAGCGTGACGTGTTGGGTAACTATTTACTTGGCGTAACCTTTAGCTTTCACATCATAAAAAAAATAAAAAAAAAATAAATTACGTTTCCCACAAATGGAGCTTTCTTTTGGTGGCATTTGATCACATCTGCGGGTTTTTTTTTTTTTTATTTATTTATTTTTATTATTTTTTTTGCGCTAAAAAAATAAATAAAAAAAAGCGACAATTTCGAAAAAAAATCCAAAAACAAATTTACTCATCTGTTTAGGCTGTATTTAAATAAATAAATGGTAAAAAAAATCACTATTGGCGTATATTGATTGGTTTGCGCAAAAGTTATCGCATCTACAAACTACGGGATCGATTTAGGGACTTTTTTTTTTTTACTGGTAAATGGTGGCGATCTGCGAAATGTGTGTGTGTGTGTGTGTGTATAATTTAGATTTCGTGTGTGTGTGTGTATATGTTTATTTTTTGCGGGATTGCGGCAGATAACTCTGACCCCAAATGACACTTTTTGGGGACCAGTGACATTTATTACATTGATCAGTGCTATAAAAATGCACTGATCAATGTAAAAATGACACTGGCAGGGAAGGGGTTAACACTAGGGGGCGATCAAAGGGTTGACTGTGTTCCCTCTCAGCGTGTTCTAACTGTTGGGGGGGATGGGCTTACTGGAACATGACAGGGATCACTGGGAACGGTAGATCTGTCATGTCATCTGGCAGAACGGGGAATTGTCTTTTTTTTACATAGGCAGTTCCCTGTCCTGCCGCGATCGCAGGCCGCCGGTGGACATAGAGTCCGCAGGACCCACGGGCACGCTCCCGCGGCGTGCACGCCTGCTATCCTGCTTTTACGGATTGACGTACAGGTACGTCAGTTTGCGCAGGAGAGCCATTCTGCCAACGTATTATTGACATGAGCCGGTCAGCAAGTGCTTAAATCAAATCCATCCTGGCAGGAGGTTCGGCAGTACTGTCTTATTGCAGACACTGATCCTCTTCTGCCTCCCCTTGCAGCGCTCCCAGCTTCTCCTCTTCTATCTCCCTCCAGCTGCAGTGCAGGGGGATCAGTTCTAGCACATGTACCTCTTCCACCTGCTTTTTGGGCCCCCATGCGCCCCTTTCCCCTGCAGAGCTTCTGGCTCCCCCCCCCCTTCTCTCTTGCCGTAAGCTGCTGCGGGCACACAGGTGGATGTTTCAGGATGGAGAGCAGAGGAAGAGGCCGGTAAATGTCATTCATTGGCCCCTTCCATTTCTGAATGAACACTGTGAATGATCAGTGTCAATCACTCCTGTGTCCATTTGTCACTGAAGCACAGTAAACGGTATTTACTATGCTTCAGCTTGAGAATGAGCAGGAAGCCTCAGAGCACTTCCTATTCATTCATCTGTACAGCTGAGGCTACAGAAAAAGGCAATGATAAATCTATGTCCTCAGTCACTTTCTACCGTGGGGAAGGGGGCCCTGTCAGGTAGGCTGTATGGGGCCCCCTGATTTATAAGAGCAGCCCTGGTGATTGAACACAGCTGATCACGTGGTAAAGAGCCGCTGATTGGCTCTTTACCTCCAATCTGTGATCAGCATCGTCCTCCAGACACTGATCACAGAGCGCGCCGCCTGCACCCCGCAGCGGGCACGTTCACGGGAGGATGTCATGTGACGGCCTTCCAGAACTAGCCGTCCATGCTGTAGCTGTCATTCGGCAAGTGAGTGTAGCGGAAGCGCGCATTGCCGATCACTTTTTATTTGCACGTTTTTATTGCGCACACGTGCATCGGGCAGCCTATTCACTTTTATGAGCTCCTATATGTGACAAATGCCCCAAAATCGCTCAAGAACGTTATTTTTTTTCAGTGCGCATTTTTTGGCGTGTTTGTCACATGGCAAAACATGCAAATGCTGACCGTGATTGGGGTATCCTTAACAATTAAGCTGTGTTCACATCTGCGCGCTTTTTGAACGCGCGGCAAACCACCCAGAAAAACAAGCGCTTTGCCACACGTTTCAGGCAAGCGCAGTAAATGCATATCCATACATTCACATTTCTGCGTTTTTACGAATGCGTGGCAATCCACGCAAAAAAAAAAGTGTGGGAAACGTATCGCAAACGTTGCCATAATGGCTTGCTAACCACAATTAGGGTGTTATTAACAATTGGGGCGCTTGCCGTGTGTTTCAAAAAAGCGCTGCAAATCCACAGCCATAATGGCAACGCCAGGCGGAGCAAGGCAAAGCGCTCATTTTCTGTGCGGTTTGCCATGCGTTTGGAACTGCACAGATGCGAACGCAGCCTAATTGTTAATGAATCGCGGTTAGCAGGCACGTGTTTTGCTACATGACCAAACGCACTACAATCGCGCTCCTGAAAAGGCGCGTGACCGTCCACGACCAAAAAAAAAAAGGATCTTGAGCTACTTTGGGAACGTTTGTCTGAAGTAGGGCGTGAGTGGGAATGCGGGTGTGAATGGAATGCGCTTGGGAGTTTTTTTAGGCAGGATGACCAGGGAGAGGAGGGTTAAATAGAACACTGAGCCTATCAGTTGCACAGGAATGGCTTCTTATTGGATGAGACCGGGCTGAAATCGCCCTGGAGTGGCACCAAAGCCGTGCGGGAAACTTTTCCAAAATTGCACCGTGCTGAGCCGCATTAATTAGGACTGGCACCATTTGAAAACAATGCGATTTTTTTTTTTTTTTTTCCCTTGTCATTCGATTCAGAAGTCGCACTCTTCCACAGGTGTGTTTGTTTTTATTAATGTGTCTTTTGCCGCTGTTTTCGTTCATTTCAATGAACGGCGCACCAAAAATACAGCTGGCTGAACTTTTAAAAACGCAGTTGACCAGTGTAAAGGAATTAAAGGGATGCATTTTTTCTTCTGCTGAACTGATTGGTGTGAAAAAGGCCTTTAGATGTACTTGGGGGCGGCCATGTTTTTTTGTTTACACAGAATCCCTGTTTTAGTCCTGCATTGTATTCACACCTCACTATCCTAATATATGGGTAGTAATAATCTATCATTTTATTAGGGTTTCTCCTTCCCTATCACTATATTGTGTCCCCCCTGCAGAGGGCTTTTCTCCTCAGTGACAGCCCAGCCACTCAGGCCATTGTGCTCTGTGTACACATCCCTGTCATGTGACCCCTCCCTCCATTCTCCTCATCCCCCTGGACCAAGCCTGAGGCTTCTCTGCGCGTGCGCACCACCCTCCGGCGCGTCTCACGCCTCGCTCTGGTTGCTGTTTCCGGATTGGCCGGCTTTCTCCAAGGCGCTCCCCTCCCTCCTTACTTTGATAGGTTGTTGTCGGGAGAGCTCTCCGAGTTGCCTGTTCTCATTGGCTGTAGTAGGGTGCGGCGTCTGTTTCCCGCCGGGTGATTGGCTGGCTGGGGCAGCGCTGACAGCGAGGCTTGGAAGTCGCTGTCACCGGCTGAGTGAGGTAAGCGTCGGTGGCCACAGCCCGAGAGGAAGGAGCCGTGCCGGGCGGGATACCGAGACAGCCAGGGGAGGGGTGAGTGAGAGAGAGAGGGGTCACACATCCTCCGTGTGTGTGTGTGTGTATATAGAGGGGTATGAGAGCACTGAGCTGTCATAGGAGGACACTGACTGATGGCTCTACATTACCAGGTATAGACAGGCTCATAATGACCATACACTCCGCACTCTGATTGGCCGATCACCTCTATGCTGACCGTACACTCTGCACTAGGATTGGCCGATCTCCTCTGTGCTGACCGTACACTCTGCACTAGGATTGGCCGATCACCTCTGTGCTGACCGTACACTCTGCACTAGGATTGGCCGATCTCCTCTGTGCTGACCGTACACTCTGCACTATGATTGGCCGATCACCTCTGTGCTGACCGTACACTCTGCACTATGATTGGCCGATCACCTCTGTGCTGACCGTACACTCTGCACTATGATTGGCTGATCTCTCCTCTATGCTGCCCGTACACTCTGCACTATGATTGGCCGATCACCTCTATGCTGACCGTACACTCTGCACTATGATTGGCCGATCAACTCTGTGCTGACCGTACACTCTGCACTATGATTGGCCGATCACCTCTATGCTGACCGTACACTCTGCACTATGATTGGCCGATCACCTCTATGCTGACCGTACACTCTGCACTAGGATTGGCCGATCACCTCTGTGCTGACCGTACACTCTGCACTAGGATTGGCCGATCAACTCTGTGCTGACCGTACACTCTGCACTATGATTGGCCGATCACCTCTGTGCTGACCGTACACTCTGCACTATGATTGGCTGATCTCTCCTCTATGCTGACCGTACACTCTGCACTATGATTGGCCGATCAACTCTGTGCTGACCGTACACTCTGCACTATGATTGGCCGATCACCTCTATGCTGACCGTACACTCTGCACTATGATTGGCCGATCACCTCTATGCTGACCGTACACTCTGCACTAGGATTGGCCGATCACCTCTGTGCTGACCGTACACTCTGCACTATGATTGGCCAATCACCTCTATGCTGACCGTACACTCTGCACTATGATTGGCCGATCACCTCTGTGCTGACCGTACACTCTGCACTATGATTGGCTGATCTCTCCTCTATGCTGCCCGTACACTCTGCACTATGATTGGCCGATCACCTCTATGCTGACCGTACACTCTGCACTATGATTGGCCAATCACCTCTATGCTGACCGTACACTCTGCACTATGATTGGCCGATCACCTCTGTGCTGACCGTACACTCTGCACTATGATTCGCCGATCACCTCTGTGCTGACCGTACACTCTGCACTATGATTGGCCGATCTCCTCTGTGCTGACCGTACACTCTGCACTATGATTGGCCGATCACCTCTGTGCTGACCGTACACTCTGTGCTGACCGTACACTCTGCACTATGATTGGCTGATCTCTCCTCTATGCTGCCCGTACACTCTGCACTATGATTGGCCGATCACCTCTATGCTGCCCGTACACTCTGCACTATGATTGGCCAATCACCTCTATGCTGACCGTACACTCAGCACTATGATTGGCCGATCACCTCTGTGCTGACTGTACACTCTGCACTATGATTCGCTGATCACCTCTGTGCTGACTGTACACTCTGCACTATGAATCGCCAATCTCCTCTGTGCTGACTGTACACTCTGCACTAGGATTGGCCGATCACCTCTGTGCTGACCGTACACTCTGCACTATGCTTCGCCGATCACCTCTATGCTGACCGTACACTCTGCACTATGATTGTCTGATCTCTCCTCTGTGCTGACTGTACACTCTGCACTATGATTGGCTGATCTCTCCTCTATGCTGACTGTACACTCTGCACTATGATTGGCTGATCTCTCCTCTATGCTGACTGTACACTCTGCACTATGATTGTACGGTGTGCATAGAGGTGATCTGCCATTCTGTGATATGATTAGGGACATCATACAGAGGACTGGTAGGATCACCAGATATGGAGACTTCATAGTGCAGCACATCTCCCAGCTCTCCATGGATTCCAGGATTGTTTGGAGGAGACTTTATATCCACAATGGAGGAATTCTGTACAGATCACATTCCGCTGCCGGCTGTCCTCCCCACCCCCCTCCTCCTGAATAAAGAGCATTTTGTTATTGATGGATAAGAGGGGTGGCAGATATAGAACACACGTCCCGCTCAGTCTGGGGGGTGTATACTGACTGACCGACTTTCCTGACTATACACTGCATATTCCTCCTACAGCATGGGCTGTGTGCGGCCCGGGGAGAGTACAGCACAGCCATGATGTCACTGCTACTTTTACAAGGTGATATCTGGCTTTACAAATGGATTTTTTATTTTTTTTGGTTGCACAGAAAGTGGCCTTTGTGGCTATTGCACAAATATATTTAAATGAATTATTATTTTTTTGTGTCCAGAGTTCCACTTTATTGTTAAAGTGAACCCCTCCAGGGAATCTAAACTATCAACTCCTCTTCTTCCAAAATAGACATGTGCTCTTATTTACTTATTTAAAATGTATTTTATCTTATCGTCCATGGACTGACACAGCTCTAATACTGAAACACGTGGGTATATGTCCCTGCTCGCATATATATATATATACCACACGTAAACCGTATGAGAGCTGTGTCAGTCCATGGACGTCAGAGAAACGCATTTTACAGGGAGTACAAAAATCCATTTTTTTTTAATCAAGATGATACATTGTGTATGTGTGTATGTATAACATAAACAATAGATGAATTGAGCGCACTCTGGATAAGGATTTACAAGATGACTAAACATATAAAGGGGCTGACAGGATAGGAATGGGAACTTCAAATAGGCTGTATAAAGACACACACTTAAAGTCCATAACAATTAGTCCATGTGTAAAATAGCTTAAAAACTGTCCGCAAGGAAGGCTGCCAGCTTGCAGATGGAAGTAATCTGAAATATGACAGGGAGAGGAAAAAAGCAGCGCCTTCTAAGCGTAGTAGTATCAGAGATTTATTAAAAAATTTTGTATAATACAGCAGCAAGAGATACACTCACAAACGAGTATAGTATGAAGCTTATCTTAAGTGTTGTCATCCGCTCGACCCGGGAGCTGCGAATCCTGATGTTAAAAGCTGAAATCCCACGTTGTTCTTTAGGCTGTTAACGGTGGTAGACGGAACTTCACTCTCGCGGCCGCGGAGATGGGGAAGAATCCTCACTGGAACACAGCTAGTGGAATCGTCACTTCCGGGTATAATGTCAGCGGGGGATGCACGCGCTTGGTGTGTGTGTGTGTGTGTGTGTGTGTGTGTGTGTGTGTGATTTTTCTTAAATCTTTTTTTTTTTTTAAGAAATAAAATGAGATATACATACATACACACACACACACACACACACATATATATATATATATATATATATATATATATATATATATACACATATATAAATTATCTTATTTCATTTAAAAAAAATATAAGAAAATAAGTTAAAATAAAAAAAAAAAAGAAGTTTGGGCCACCTAGGTGAATGACATGCTCTGTGCTCGCTTTGCCTCCCGGGGCCATATATGCACGTCACATATCCCAGGAGTTTTTCCTTCAGTAAAAGGGAGGCTAGCAGCGTGTCATTGGTAGGCTTGCTGGCCGAACCTGGAAAAAGCCAGCGCCTACCAATGACGTTACAGGAAAAAACATGGCGGTGGCAAAACGGAAGAGGGTCTTGGCGGGACAGCGCTGGATCCGCTTGGGGGGGGGAGTTCTGCTTGAAGCTGCTGTGTGTGTGTGTGTGTGTGTGTGTGTGTGTGTGTGTGTGTGTGTGTGTTTTTTTTGTTTTACTACTAGATAAAAAAAAAAAAAAAAAAACACCCCTGTATCCCTTCTTTTGTGGACAGAACCTAGACTGTAATTATGTTGTGAATTAGAAAAGCTCTCCCGTTGGTTCAGTCCTTAGTAAGCCAGGACAATAAAGGGGCTTAGAATCAGCAGCAATGCAAATTCCTCATCACTGAAGTCAGATCAGCACAGATCTGTTATCACATTGTAATATTTATTAGATAAATGCTGTAAAATCTCACCCACATAACAAAAAAAAACAACAACTCGATAATCCGGACCCTTTATAATTTGATGGTTGCCAACTATCTGATCCAATACCCGCTGTCCTGTATATACATAAATATCATACAGTAAAATCCTGTTCTTAATTCAGCTATCAAAATGACATGAGAAGAAAATAATACAACAGCCAGTACTATACTGACCCGCAGACTGGCTCCTCCCACCCGGGTGCAGACAGATCACTGAGAGAATGTTGCAATAAAGATGCAAACCGATTTACTTAAGAATGAAGTAGCAAAATGTATCCAAACACTTGCAATTGAATGGAAACAATGTTGCAGTCTGGCTCGGCTCACACAAGTGCAATGCCATTTACATCTGATTTCCAGTGAGATTTTGCAGTGCGACTTGGTGCATTTTTGCTGTGATTTATGCGTTTTTCTACTGCAACTTTATTACTGCTGTCAAGCAGCAGGGATGAGTCTTTGTTTTTTAAGGGGCTGGTGGCCACTGAGTGAAAGAGCCGGCATGGAAGTGCCCCCCCCCCAAAAAAAAAATTCATATCAGATCTGGTAAGGATTTTAAGGGGGGACCCCACACCCAGAAAAAAGGAAATTATGATAATTTTATTTATCTCTCTCTCTCTCTCTCTCTCTCTCTCATATTATCTATCCTTTTTTTGAGCGATGGGCGTTTTTGCTTTGGGCAACAGAACGTTCCTATGTGAACGGGCGCCATTGAAATGAATGGGATTTGTCTTGTTGGGGCGTTTTTTTATTTTTTTAAAGCTAAGAGCAGAAAAGCGCTTGGATGTGAACGGAGCCTTGTGTATCTCCATCTGATATCTGGACAGTGTTTATAAACACTATGTCAGATGGTCTTTACAGCGCCTTGAAAAAGTATTCATACCCCTTGAAATTTTCCACATTTTTGTCATGTTGCAACCAAAAACGTAAATGTATTTTATGTGATAGGGCCCCAGGGATCCTCAAACTACGGCTCTCCAGCTGTTGCAGAACTACAAATCCCATGAGGCATTGTAAAACTCTGACATTCACAGACATGACTAGGCATGATGGGAATTGTA